>JAUMJM010000045.1:12532500-13782500 GCA_033558235.1 Neomorphus geoffroyi
GGCCAGTCTTGTTTAATATCTTTATCAATGATCTAGGCAAGGCGATTGAGTGCACCATCAGTAAGTTTGCAGGTGACACCAAGTTGGGCAGGACTGTTGATCTGCTTGAGGGAAGGAAGGTTCTAGAGAGGGATCTGGACAAGCTTGATCAATGGGCAAATACCAACTGTATGGGGTTCAACAACGCCAAGTGTTAGGTCCTACACATGGGTCACAACAACATCATGCAACGTTACAGGCTTGGGGAGGTGTGGCTGGGGAGCTGCCCTGCAGAAAAGGGCCTGAGGTGTTGTTCAGTAGTGGCTGAACATGAGTCAGCAGTGTGCCCAGGTGGCCAAGAAGGTCAGTAGCATCCTGGCTTGTATCATAAACGGCACAGTCAGCAGGACCAGGGAAGTGATCATCCTCCTGTACCCAGCATTGGTGGTGCCACACCTTGAATCCTGTGTTCAGTTTTGGGCCCCTCGCTACAAGAAGGACATTGAGGTGTTGGAGCGTGTGCACAGAAGTGCAACAAAGTTGGTGAAGGGGCTGGAGAATAAGAGGAACAGCTCATAACAGGAGCAGCTGAGGGAACTGTGGTTGTTTAGTATGAAGAAAAGGACGCTGAGGGGAGACCTTATCGCTCTCTACAACTACCTGAAAGGAGGCTGTAGCAAGGTGGGTGTTGTTCTCTTCTCTCAAGTAACAAGCGACAGGACAAGAGGAAACAGCCTCAAGTTGTGCCAGGGAGGGTTTAGATCAGATATTGAGAAAAATTTCTTCACAGAAAGGGTTGTCAAGAATTAGAACAGGCTGCCCAGGGAAGTCACCATCCCTGGAGGTATTTGAAAGAAGGGTAGATGTGATGCTTAGGGACATGGTTTAGTGTTGGAGTTGGCAGTGTTAGGTTAATAGCTGGACTCAATGACTTTAAGGGTCTTTTCCAACCTAAATGATTCTGTGTTTCTATGTTTTCCTTCCTCTGTTGGATGGCTGTGTCCACGCTAGACCCTGCAAGGAACCCAGACTGACCTTTGACCATTGCAAGCCAGAAGCTGGGCTATCAGATGAGAGGAGCCCTTTTTCAAGTTGTTCTCCAGAGGTCAGGCCTATGCCTTCAAGACTCAGCCCAAACCCTCTACTATTTGCTTTCAACATGTCCATTAGAGAGGAACCCCAGGTCATCTTTGTCTGTGAGCTACATCTTTCCCTGAGCTAGGCAGTGCTACAGCTGTCGGCCAAAGGAGCTGCCCTCCTTACCAGGGCACTGGGGTCCTTCTCCTGTCTCCACTGGACTGACTGCCAGAAGCAGCATTATTTCATACCACGTGATGGTTATTTATTTGGAGTTGAGGTTTTTGGATTTTTTTTTTTTCACTTCCATGTGAATGGCAAAATGATTTCTAATTACTTCCCTTCGCATCCTGAGGTTTCCCTCCTCCTCCCAGTCTAGCTTCCAGACCTAATCAATCAGGCCACCTTAATTGGTGCTTCACTGCAGTCACCCACCTTCTAAATCAGAGCAAAGAGAAAAATGCAAGGTTACATATTGCATTGCCCTTACCCTGCCACCCACTGCACTTCACGCGTGCACGGAGAGAGCGTGTCCTGTCAGGGTCCCTGCGCTTCTCCCCATTGCACCCATCTCCAGCTGGAAAGGGAGATCGTGGCATCGGCCTCATGGCACAAGGAGTGAGACCAGTTGTCAAACCCAGCCAGCTTGCCCCAGTACTTGGGGATGATCAGGGATCTCCATATGACCAATCGCTTCCCATCTCTATTATTTTTTTATGAATACGCACATTTGAAATCTCTTGTTCTTCCATAGGAGTTATGGAAATGCACAATGTGCTTTTAACATGCGCATCCTCTACCAAGTGCAATAACCTCCCCTGGCCCATGGATGTCCCGGACTTTGGCCATTGCTGTCAGCAAGGCAGAGAGGGTCTGCTGTGGGGACGGCCTCCTGCTTTCAAGAACCATGTAGCAAATATACAACAGAAAAGCCAATTCAGATTTCAGTCCGTGGTGGGCAAAGGCTGTTATAATGCTGAAGGCCGACAGGGAGCCTTGTTTTTCTTTTCCCCGTGAATTATCTATTATGAAACTCTTGGAGTTTCTTTGAGCTTCCCATTATGCCTATATCATTCCTTCATAAATCTATCAGTCTAATACAGAGGAAAATTTTTTTATTGTCTGTATATAGTATATATATAAAAAATATATAAATTATATATATATAAACAAATTTATGTCTTGTTTTACAAACAAGAAAGATTAAATATATTAATCTTAATATCCAAGCTAGCATTTGTGTCTTTTTTTAAGAACTTTGTGGAAATGCGGCTATTCTTAACTATACAAAACACTGTTCATAAGCAAAATCCCCTATTTTTGTTGCTGTAGAAATGCACGCATCTCCGTTCTGGAAGGGCTCAGCTTAAGGACTCCACAACATCACTGGACTCCACAGCAGTTAAGTACCAGGCTATGAAGAAGCCATGAAGCAGCAAAAATGTAGGTTTGAAATTAACTGTTTGACTTGGCACTGTTTTGTCTTGTTAATGGGCATTTTGGCTTAATCCCCCTCCAGCAACACTCAACTCTTCACCACTGGTGCTGGGCAGTGCAGCCATGCTGGGGAAAATGTGGTCCTCCTGGTGCCCGCAGGACACTCTCCTGCCCCAAACCAGCGGAGTGCTGGGACATGCTTTAACCCTTGTCTCTGTCTGTTAGCAAACTCCTGCCTGATCCGATTCAGATGAGCCAAGTTGAGCATCTACTGCCCAGCTCCAGGGTGTGTTTCCAGCCAAGTGCAAAGCAGAGGCTGCCTGGGAAGAGGTGACAGCATGCGACCTGCCATCCGTAGCCTGATGGTTCTGCTGCCCTGTGGGACTGCTCTGGTGCGTCTGCAGGGGAAAGCCCAGCAAAAGATTAATGCCAGACCCGGTGAGAAATCTGAGCAAGACAAACAGTTTCCTAGCTACAGATGACAATTCCAATATCGTATTCCCTCTGGGAGCACATTTTGCCTGGCACAATGAACTGCTCTCTGTTGATCAGGGAGGAAGGCATTGATGTGTGCCCTCTATGTGCCCCAAAGCCTCCAGGAACAATAAAAGCCAAGTCTGATGAAGATCCAACACATAAAAACTCAGGAATTGGGTCATTCTCTGTACGGGGGTTGAAAGTGTTGTCTAAAGCAATGCAGCAGCCATCAAGACTCACACATGTTCTCTGTGCCTCCAGGCTGAGAGGGTTAGGGTTAATCACACCATTTCCCATGCTGAACTAACTAACGATGATTGACACTGAATGGGACGAAACCCATCTATTTATAAAGCTGGGTATGGATCAAAAAAAAATGGAAAAGCCAAGAGGTTTTCTAACAACCTCCAGAGCTTGAAAATATTGTTGAAAGCAGGCAGTTTAATGAGCAGTTTCAGAGTTGATGCTTAGTACCATCTACTGGACAATAAGGACCCCACCAGAAAGGAATCTTTTATTCACAGCACACTGTTATTGGTACAGTGGTGGCAATAGGTGCTCCAAGGTCAGTTAGATGTCCCTGTGTGAAGGGAGGAGCTATACTGGTATGTTCCTGAGAAGGATGAAGGATGATGAGGCTCTGTCTTTATTATTGCCGTATTGAGTGCTGTCCCTGTGGCCTCACTCTGTTGGGCACTCTTAAAGAGAATTATTCTGGTAAAACATTCTAGTTAATGTTTTTCAATCATAGATTTTTCAGAAAACTGCATCTCGGTTACACAGCACAGAGAACTAAAAGTAAATTAATTATTTTTTCAATTCTAGTCCCTATTTCACCGTCCATCCAGTTTATCTACCTGCACGCTACTGCCTTCTCAATTTAGCATCAGAATCACCTCAGATCAAAGCCCCTGATCCCCAGCAAATTAAAGCAAAGTATATGATTTGTGGGAAAGGACAATACTGTTTTGCAGTGTGTGTGCATACAGATACATTAATTTTTCTCCATCCTCTCCCACAAAAGCAATCTGCCTGAGCGTGGCAGGTTGTGTTCCATCTGCCCTTTAGCAGCCTCTCAGAGCACTGTCAGCAGTTACAGCCCTTCTCATACTGCCTTCACTCTGAGTTTTTTGCTGTAGCATTCCAGCTGATGCAGATTTCCTCCAGGACCTTCACAGCTCTGGTGAGCCACAACATGCGTTCGTGATCATTTGATGTCATTGCACTCCCATTACCTGCTCTCTCCCTTAATCTTCTCTAAATTATGTCCACTCCTAAGGAGTCCTCACCAGGATTCTATCAGTGACACTGGATAGAAAAGAGCAACAATTGGGCCATCGCTGGTCCCTCCAATCCACATGAGAGAAACAGAAGACCTGGCTTTCCGGGGTTAAAGTTAAAGCAGGAGCTGGAAAACTAGCAGACCTCAAGCACTAGTCCCGAGATAGGTTTGGTTAAAAATGCTTGTGTATCTGTGGACTGTGCTGGTCATGTCAGCCGGAGACAACAACTTACAACAACCGTGGTTTAAAGCATTTTGAACTCTAATCCCTGTGGCATAGGGGCCACATTCTCCTGTCGGGATTTCCTTCCTCTCCAAGGTCCTGGCAAAACTACACAGGAATTACTGCAGCCCCAGATACAACAGTGTGGTGATCTGGATAGCTGGGACCTACTGCTGCTTTTATCATGTCCATGAGAGCTGACAGTCAAATAGAAATGAGTAATGTCTAAATTTTGTCCTCCTTTAAAGCACAGTGTCTGGATTCTTGCATAAAACATCCTAACAAATTCCTCATGTAGGCAGACATGGTGAGCTGGCTGGGATACCCATGGCTTCAACTGGACATGGGAGAAGTCTGTCAGGGAAGGCAGATATCTCAGCTTTTTTACACTGCCTAACCTTATTTAATATGTATGAAAACAGTCTGTATAAATCGTAGGAAACTTTGCCAAAGGTTTTGTGTCAGGCCATATAATTCCATGTCAGGGTATGAGCAGATGAGGAACCTGCCTATGCATCATCTCACTGCAGCCACTGTACAACCTTCCAGCCCAGCTGAGATTATGTCCCTTGCTGTCACCTGCTCCACAGAAACGGAGTGAACACAGAGGGTCTTTTCTGCAGCTGGACTATAAAGTCATTAAGAAGCAAACACACTGTGTTCAAAGTGCAGAGATCCCAGTGCTGGCTCTAAGGTTTGTTGCATATGCCAAGGGCTGGGGACAGAGATGAAAGGGCTGGGGACATGCACTGGGTCTACACACACTGTCCAGGACACTTTAAAATGCTCCAATAAATCCCACTTTTGAAAGGCACCTTGGAAATAATCCTGAATCTGATTAATAGTCACCTCTTGCTAAACAACAGGACTTCATTCTCATACTTTTAACTGGGGTCCTTAAAAGGCACAGTAAAAATGCTGAGTAGAAAGATCAGGAACACAGGTCAGGATCCTTTAAAGAGTTTTTAATCCCTAAGTCCATACTGTTTCTAGTAAATACCTGAAGATACCACTTGGGAGAAAACTCCCAAAGTTTTCTCCTTCTATCAAATGGTGTGCTTTTTCCTTGTGGATGTGCTCTGGTTCAGCTACATCCTGTGTGACCCTGGTAGTGTTCACAGTGGTACAGGTTAGCTTCATTCCTAAATACAACCCATCGGACCCAGTGGGATACTTGTGACAAACTGATTCTCTCTACAAAGGGGGTTCTGGTAGAATCCGTAAAAATTCAAATCAAAGCAGTTCTAACTACATCCAAGTGGCTTTGAGTAGCAGAGAGAGACTTTATCTAAAAATAATCACCACAAAACAAATGACAGAGGCAGAGAAGTGGGCAGAAAGTGAGCAGACAGTAGAGCTGTGCCCAGGAGTGATGGCTGGTTCTTCTGCTCCCACACAGAAAAGCCTCAGGTCTCTGAACGTTCAGGGAGAGGCAGGAGAGGGAAATGAAATCCAGAAGGACCTAACACTTGGAGATCCAGCACTTCTCAGCCTCCCACTCCTCTCAGGCCTTAATGTTTATCTCAGCTTCTACTTCCCTTTCTTGGCAAAGATCAACACCCTTAAAGGCCATGCCTACAGCTTTCCCAATGGGTCTCTGCAAGTACAGAGGACACCGGTGAGCCCTGACATCCAGGACTGCAACCCTACATCTCCCAGCTGGCTGAATACAAGCAGGAGCTCACCCTCAAGTTCAAGGTGCTAAGCAGCCTCATTGAGACGTTTGTGAGGCTGGTGTACATCATGCGCCAAGAGCTGCTGACTCCTTTCTGGCCTCCCCTCCTTTTCAGTCCTTACTTTTTCTTGACCTCTACCTTGTCAGTCTCGCTCCATATTTTCACCTCCCACCTCTTCTTGGCCTCTACTTCCCTTTTGGCCTCCCATCTCCTTTTGTCCTCACACCACTTTGAGGCCTCCCACCTCTTTTTTGCATCTACTTTCAGCCTCCCTACCCTTTTCAGCCTTAACTTTTTCTCAGCTTCTATTTTCCTATTCAATCTCCCACCTTTTCTCTGCCTCTGCTTTTCTGACTGCCTCCCATTCCTTTTTGGCTTCCACTATTTTTCCAGCTTCTGCTTTTCTTTCAGCCACCAAGGAAAAGGGCAGAGCCTTGTGCCATTCCTATCGAGTGCCATTCATTAACAGAACCGGCAGGGCTGGGCAGCAATGCAGTCACAAGACAACAGAAAGAAAAAACAACCCTCAACCACAGGCTTTCTACATAAAACTGTGTCCTCAGTTAATCGGCTGGTGGTAACTGGGTGGCAGTTGTATGCAGGAATGTGCCAAAAGAGGGATAAGAGCTACTTGTCTTGATTGACATCATCATGAAATTTGATGGAGTTACTGCACTGCTTCAAACTTCCTGGAAAATATATTCCCTGTCCACAAAACACAAAGGTTTTTCTGATTAAATATATATCACCATGGAATCGGGTAAATAAAAAGGGGAGTTTGCCATTCATATGCCTTCACATGCTCCTTAGTTGGACAGTAATTTACCTGTCAGTTTCTAAAACATGAGGGAATGCAGCAGCTCAGGCTATGAGCTTGTTCTTTCTGCCACCAAAACCACCTCATGCTGGTTGTAAGCCATAGGAAAATTAAATAAAACTCTTGATTGGAAGTAGATAATTCAATTTATTATATTTTGCTTTCAGAATGAGGCAAGACAACTCGAATTAGGTGCTTTAATTCTGGCTAAGGGTGCCCATGCGAGATCTGAGATGCTCCAATGTGCTTCCACATCCAAACTTCACTTAGGCTTTGATCATTTTCCCAAGCGTCCTTTGACAGACAACCTGACTTGCAGGCCAATGGTTTCAACCACACGATCTCTCCCTTCATCCTGTTCAGGCCAAGAACCAGATAAACAGCTCCCTCTTCAAAGCTGGCTCTCCTTGTCCCTTCTCTTCAGTTACTGGCAATGCAAGCTGCTAATAGCCAAGCTGCAGCTGAGGAGCCTCATGAGCAAGCTTTTTGGCTTTGTTTAACTAAGACTGAGGCATTAAGAGCCTCCTCAATCAAATCCCTGAGATTATCCTGTTGTAAGAGCTTTGCTAGCGATAGTGATAAAGTGTTAAGGTAGGTGGACTTTTGTCCTCATAATCAAAGTCCTGTCTAATGTACAAAGACATCATGGGAGCTGAAACACGGAAGGGTAGCAGGGACTTTTCTTATATGGCACTTGTGGCCATTTAAGGTCGCTGTGAGCAGTGCAAGGCATCAAAATACAGAGCCAGACCACAGCACACAGCACTCAGCCCCTGCCTCTGTTTGCCTTGAAGGAAAATAAGGTGACCACCACCAGCATCTTTGAAAGATCTTCCCTCGTGAGGCAGCTTCCTTCGGCTCAGTGGGGCTCACCAGGGTCCCTGAAAGCACACTTGGCCTCTAGCTCAGAAAGGCAAAAAGACATTTGATTTTACACATGAAAGGTGGTTAGTCCCTGGTTTACAGTTGATTTAAGGATCTAATTGCAGTTTTTGCCAGATTTTTCACTCCTGTAAATCCCATCTCTGTGATCCCAGGAGGAAATTGATAGACAGGCTACTTCAAAAGTCCCATGTAGGGAAAACTCCAGAGTTCATCAATGAGAGGTGTAATTTGCATGCTTTAATATACATTCTGCTGCCTTCAGGCTCAGGTTCCCAGTGCCTAGTTCACAAATACACTGAGAGAGAACACGGATGCTGGGGCACTGAGACACTCATTCTACATTCAACAGCAGGGGAAGGGAAAATGCAATTTAAACCAAGACTGAAGCAAACAGTTCAAAACCAAAACCAAATATTTTGGGGACTGAAAAGAAGTTATCTACCTTCCAAATTCTTCAACCTGCAACAGCAGCAACAAACCTTCTGAGATCTGTATTTTGCAGAGAAGAAGCCTGGAAGGTTTTTTTTTAAACAACATAACTTTTTCACTGAAAAATATGTACAGAACAACCATGGCAAACTTGCAATGGGCCCAGACTATCACATGAAATCAATGTTGTGAACTGCGAGAGGCCCATAGAAGAAGCCAACAAAAATTGCCAGATTTTTTTCAGATGTGCTCCAGACAAAAGTACAGGTGTGAGAATTAATAACTGGTTTAAACCAGATTAATTCCAAATTTAATGACACTGTACAAAGCATTATACAAAACCTCCTCAAAGTATGCTGTTCTAATCATCAGTTTACTGGCCTCTGGAGATAGCGACAGCAGCGGTTTTGGTCAGGATAGTTGTAAGATGAAATACGGAAAACGTGGCAAGTCTCTGTAAATTTCGGATTCTTTCTTCTGGTTGAATTCTTAAGGACTGAAAGCAAGAACTTATCGATGCCAAATTCAGTGCAGAAGTTTATTATCTATGAGACAGTCTAGTAAACTGAGTAGGAATTATGCGAGTGCATGTGAATTCTGAAGAAGCTATTTTAAAACCTGTAAATAATGTTTATCTTTGCAAAAGCTGAATTAATCTACAGAATGTAATCACATAGAGACTGAAAGTTCACGGGAGACTAATTATAGAATTAGGCACAAACCCCAGATTATAAATGTAAAAAAACTCTCAGGAATTAAATTAAATGGCCTGTTAAAATACCACCCACATGGGTTTTAACAATGATCCAGAAGACAGAAAAAAACACTTCTGTATCTGTAATTCAGGGTATCTACCACAATTATGACTTTTTAATCTAAAAGTGTGGCCAAAGTCTATTTCCAACAGAAAAAATAAATAGCAGGAAGTATTACTGCAAATTCTAAGGACAAGTGCAGAAAATGTTGATTGCAATCACAGCTACAATGAGATATTTTTCTCATTGAGTTTGCTGTGAGACCAGTCGCACTGCCTGTATATCCAAGAAGTCAAAGCCTCTTCTTGCTTAAAGCCAGCTAGCATTTTTTCCTATGACAAAAGGAAACGGCCTGAAGTTGCACTGGGGAAGGTTCAGATTGGATATTAGGAAAAATTTCTGTACTGAAAGAGTGGTGAAGCACTGGCAGAGGTTGCCCAGGGAAGTGGTGGAGTCCACATATCTGGAGGTGTTCAAAAAACAGGTAGCTGTGGCACTTTGGGATATGGTTTAGTAGCCATGGTGGCATTGGACTGGATGATCTGAGAGGTCTTTTCCCACCTTAATGATTCTGTGTTTTCACTTTTGCAATGGGATCAATTTGTCATTCAGCCAGAGGAAAAGAGACCAATCACAGCATACTTGAGGGGCAAAGAAAATCAATTATTGGGATTTTTTTCTAAGACTAGAAATTTGCAGGATAAGAAAGCAAAAGGTTTATCTTCAAGTAAAGAAGATAAGCATTATCCTTCAAAAATTAAGAACTGGCTCCAACTTGATAATGTCAACATAAGGGCTCAGCCAAAGCACTGACGCTAACAGCTGCAAGGCCGTGGCGCTCCCATTCCCTGCTGTCCTGCACCCTGCACAGCCTATTTGGGCTGGAAAAGCTATGAGGTCTCCTAACGAAAACCCACTTGCTGTGGGAGCTGTGGAATGGTGGGTGCCAGCCAGTGCTGATACCGAAAATGCCAGCAAATAAACTCTCTAAGACTCGTTTTGGAGTTCTAGAAAGCAGCATCCTTTATTTCAGCACTGGACACATAAGGGAATGATTTCCATCAATCATGCATAACGAGACAAGAGTTGAGCACAGAACATATTTCTACTTACACACGTATGTATAAATTTTCCCAGAACTCGTATGCATATTCTATTACTTTCCAAGGACTGATTTTAATGTTATTATGAACTTCACAGCAGTCAAGCCTCTGCTAATTGGAACTTTGCAGCCAGCAGAGGTGATTACAGAAGACACATCTGTTCAGCACGTATCATACTGAACACAAGACGTTATAATTTCTCTCTGAACAGTGTCTGGAAAACACTATTTAAAAAAAAACCCTACTATAAGTAAACACACCGTCAGAGGGATATTCTGTCTCATTTTCAAAAAATACAGTTATTGCAATGAAACAGAGAATCATAGAATGGTTTGAGCTGGAAGGGACTTTAAGGACTAGTTCCAACCCCCCTGCCATAGGCAGGGACACCTCCCACCAGCCCAGGCTGCTCAAGGCCCCATCCAACCTGGCCTTGAACACCTCCAGGGAGGGGGCATCCACAGCTTCCCTGGGCAACCTGTGCCAGGGCCTCACCACCCTCATCAGGAAGAATTTCTTCTTAACATTTAATCTAAATTTTCCCCATTCCAATTTAAAGCCCTTCCCTCTCATCCTATCACTCCATGCCCTTGTAAAAAGTCCCAGCTTTCCTGTAGCCCCTTCAAGGGGCTGGGAGGCAGCTCTAAGGTCTCCGTGGAGCCTTCTCCTCTCCAGGCTCAGCAACCCCAACTCTCAGCCTGTGCTCATAGCAGAGGGGCTCCAGCCCTCGGATCATCTCTGTGTCCCCCTCTGGACCCGTTCCAACAGTTCCATCCTTCTTATATTGGGGATTCCAGAACTAGACACAGGACTCCAGGTGGGAGCGGAGCAAAGGGGCAGAATCCCCTCCCTCATCCTGCTGGCAATGCTTCTTTTGGTGCAGCCCAGGAAATTTAACTTTACTTTAACGTAAATCAAAATATTTCACTTTTTGTTGTAGTAACGAGTTCTTGTATCACTGGGGCTCCGCAGAGCCCCCCACCTCGCTGCGAGGTGCGGGCCTGGGGGCACGTAACGCCCTGGGCCCCGCGCGGCTCAGGCAGAGCCCGGTTTGGGGGACACACACACACGAGCACTCAGTGAGGCGGCGGGGGGGAGGGGAGAGAGCCCGCCCGCGCGCCCGTTAAGGCGGCGGGGGAGGGGGGGGCCGCGCAGCCAGGCCTGCCCAGCGCGACAGGCGGCGCAGCAGCGCGGCTGCGGCCCGGCCATCGCCGGCGGCGGAGGAAGGCGGCATGCTGAGGTAACTCCGCTCCGCCAGGGCCGGAGGAACGCGCGCAGGGCACCCTGCATGCGGAGCGGGGCCATCTCCCTCTCGCCCACCCCGGGGTCCCCGCTGAGGGGGGGAGCCATCATGGCGGCTGCGGGGGGGGCTGCCAATTATGCGACCAGCGTCTGTTCATGGCAACGTGGGGCAGTGCTGTCAGCCAGCTCCGGCTGCGGCGGTCCTGACCAATCGCAGGGCAGGCTGCGAGGCGGCGAGCAATCGCAGCCCCGATCCTGCCATAGGCCCCACCCCTGAGCGGGGCTGCCGAGCGACCTCGCATACCGCCGCCCCGCCCCAGCGCCAAATGCCGTTGTTTGGTCGGTGGGCGGGGCAGCGGAGAGCCCGCCGAGCCAAGCTCACCGCCCGTTCGCGCCATTGGTGGGCAGCACGTGGAGCCCCGCCCCCTTCCGCCGTGCAGCCAATAGGAAGCGAGCCAGGGTGGGGCCGCGGGGGCGAGGAGGTCATAAAGGGGCCGCGCGGCTGGCGGGAAGGGGTAAGATGGCGGAGTAGGCTAACGCCGGCGTGGCCTTCGCTCACCTTGCCGGGTCCCTGCGCAGGAGGCGGGTGGGTCCACCCGCGACAGCCGGTTGCGGCGCGAGGCAGAGCGCGCAGGAGGAGGAGGAGGGGAGGGCCGCAGTCGCCACCATGCCCAACATTAAGATCTTCAGTGGAAGCTCGCACCAGGACCTGTCCCAGAAGATCGCCGACCGTTTGGGCCTGGAGCTGGGCAAGGTGGTCACGAAGAAGTTCAGCAACCAGGAGACATGGTGAGGCGGGAGCGGGGCCGCACTACAGCTCCCGGCGGGCCGAGCGGCGCGGCCGCGGAGGTGTCAGCGCGGGGGGGGGGGGGGGGGGGGGGGGGGCGTGTGGACGAATGCTGGGAGTTGTAGTCCGGAGGGCGGGGGTCGCGGCCTGGGGATGCGGCCTAAGCGGGGCACGCGCGGGGGATACTGGGAATGGTAGTCCTGGGTCGAGGGTCGCGGTGGACGCGGGGAGGTGCGGGACATGCTGGGACTTGTAGTCCCGGGGATGTGGGAGTGGGTCGCGGCCTAAGCGGGGCCTCGGGCGGGCGCGGCTTGGCGGGGGCTGCGCTCGGCGACCTGTGAGAGCAGAGCGCTCCTGCCTGGCCCGAGAGCCCTAGCGCATCCCGCCCTCCCCCTGCGGGCAGGGCCGGGGCTGCAGCGCGCGCCCTTCAGCCCAGAGGCTGCCATGCAGCTCTTGCTCGCAGCCCCGTTCTGGTGGGCTAGGGGGTGCGAGGCTGCCAGGCGTGGGGGATTGGGTTTGTGTCACTGCATCGGAGCAACAGCACTCTCCCGCCAGACCCTCCCTTCCACACCGCTCCAAAAGCTGGGAGGTGATGGGAATGCACCTCCCAATGCTCCACACTCTCTAACTGGCCTCTTCCATGCGTAGTCGAGGCTGGGATGACTGGAGGCTTGACATTTTGTGTTTAGGGTGTATGTGATGCTTTTAAACCACTCTGAAGAACATCAGCCGTAAAGGTATTAGTAAGGTTCTTCAGGAAAGATCAGAGGCTGACACGACTGTGCAGCCCCTGATGCAGCTGCAGTCATGCAGCATGTGTTTTCCCAGAAGCTCTGAAACGTAAAATTCGTCTTGTTTCTGTCTCTGTGCTGTGTAAGTCTTGCTGCCATCCTACTTGAAGAAGCAAAAAGGAGAGGGCTAAAAATTACTCAGTGCTCTTAAAGCTTGGTTTAGAGAAGCACCCTAAGCAGGTATGCGCTGCACAGGGTAATACAAAGAACCTTGAATGATTGCTCCAACCCGTTCCTTTCTTCTATAGACAGTGATTTGTTCTTTCAGGAGAAACTGGGGTGTACATGTGAGGTAGAATGCTGTGTTTCTGTTGCGTGGATATCGATTGCAACTGCAAACTTCAGAGGCAGTACAAAGGGGTGTAGAGGGGAACTGTCAAAAGAGTCTGTTTGATTTACAGCCATTGCCATTGCGCTGTTCTCATTGCCCTTTTAACTGGTCTTATCCATCCAGCTGGCTCAACAGCAGGTCCTTACGTCAGCAGGTAATGTGACTTCAAGACCTAATATACATCGTATTTACCCTAATAAACTGATAGCAGATGCTTACCAGAAAAAGATTGTTTTAACAGAATAGTTCATTGATGCTTTTGTTCAATTAATATCTTGATTAGACTGTTAGAAGGTGCAGCTGGAGATGATATTTGTATGCTAACTACTGTGAACTCAGACACTTACCTAGTGGAAAGCTCTCCTGCTGGATGAAATTCTTCATGAGAGATTGCATGCTGTAAGTCAGCGTGCAGTAAAGATGACAGCAGTATGCTGATGGATATTGAGCTGTGAGACTATAAATACATCATGGTCATCAAGAACACACTGAAGAGGGGAAGAGGGTGAGAGAATGAAATATTAAAACTCAAAATCTACCCTAAGTTGTTCTATAAATGAAGCCATTAGGAGTGGATTGGGTGATTGTCTCTCTACTGGAGTTTAATGTGGCAGCAGTCTGCAGAGTGGGTGAGCATCTCCAGTGCAAGAGGAAAGAAACGGTGGAAGAGCTTTGTCCTCACTCAACTGATTTCTGGTTACCTCCAAAGCTCTGGAAGGCTTCTCTAAACTGAAATGCTGGAAGTACTTAGTAGTTAATCCGTTCCTACAAAAGGCCTTATGCAGCATTGCGCTGTGTGAAACCTCAAACTTGAGACTAGTGCTTCCTTTCCAACTCTGCCTCTGGTGCAGGTGTCTTGATACACGCGCTGAAGCTGGCAGTTTGCTGCTGGCAAACAGGACCTTTGGCTTGTATTCAGTCCCTTCATCAGCAGGGATTAGTGTGCATTACATCCAGAAGGAAATTAACCCCAGAAGCTTTTCCAAAGTGAAATGCTGGAGGGCTTCTCTGTTCAAGCCAGTGAATAGCTGTTATGACTTTAAATCTAACAATCTGCTGCAGCATAGCTTCTGGTAGAAATTTGGCTCAGCTTTCTGTGCTGACTGGCGATCGTTCTTGCTTCCTTTGTATGCTACTGCTTTTAGCTGAGGTGGTTGTACTTCTGATGCAGGGGGAACAAGGCCTCTTCTGGGGTGTTTACATGCTTAGCTTGTGTTGAGGCCAAAAGTACAGGCTGAGTGCTTTTAGCCTTACTGACTGAATCATTAAATTTGATCAGTGAGTGTTGTTAAATACTCACTGAACAAATAGCTAACAATGTTCCTGCTCAGCACCCTTGGTTATATGACACCACCACCCACAGACCCTTGGGAATGCAATTTCTTGGTTGCTCTGCAGACGTATTTAATGACTGTGTTTTAACTTGTGTTTGGATACAACTCTTCTTTTCCTCATCTGTTCCCAGTGTGGAAATTGGTGAAAGTGTACGGGGAGAGGATGTCTACATTGTGCAGAGCGGCTGTGGTGAGATCAATGACAATCTGATGGAGCTCCTCATCATGATAAATGCCTGTAAGATCGCCTCAGCCAGCAGAGTCACAGCTGTCATACCCTGCTTCCCTTACGCTCGGCAGGACAAAAAGGACAAGGTAAGGAATGTGATGTGGTAAAGGTTTCTGCTGGGTAGATAATTGCACACCTTGAAAGTCCTTATAGCTGGACAGGGATCAGCTGAATTTGAATACGTAGAGGAGATAAAACTTAGTTTCTGTAAACCTATGGAATTTGGGCTCCAATTTTTTCTTTTCATAAAAATCTAGTTCTTGAAAATGCACCAAGCTGTAATCACCAGTTGATGAAAAATGCGATGTTAATGAGTGCTGCTTTTAGTAACTGCGTATGAATCATTGCCTAGAAGTGGAAGACTGACATCTTGATGAAGGCGTTGAACTTGTCTTAAATAATGTTTTTTTTCCTGTACTAGAGTCGAGCTCCAATCTCTGCCAAGCTGGTTGCAAACATGCTGTCTGTGGCAGGCGCAGATCATATAATCACCATGGACCTGCATGCGTCTCAGATCCAGGTACGAGATAACATCGGGGAAGTACTTACCTGCTCCAGTCACAGTCTCCTCACTGCTTTTGCAGGCTTTCCAGCAATCTGCTTTTTAGACACAGTTGTGATCAGGACTTGTGAACGTGGGACTGGAACTTGTACAATCAGTCAGAAGAGGATGGGGTCACGAGTAACAGGTTCATCTGTAAATGAAATTATAGTTCTTATTGACCAGGCTAAGCATAATGAGTCCTGCGTAAATGAATGTTGAACTAGTAAATGATCCATGCAACTTTATCACCATGCAGTGACACTGAGTGTTCTTAAATGGTCCTTAGAGCCATTCTGCATCACAAATTTCTCAATCTAGAGTGTTCTTAAATATTAAGTAAAGCTTTCTGATATTTACTGAATTGTCAGGGAGAAGTGGGCTCTGTCGGACACAGCAGATGGTAATACTGCTGCCCTGAGGATAGCTCCTCCGGCTACACAGCTGCTTGTGGGGGCTCAGTTGACTATGACAAGTGATCTGACATCTTCTTGCTGACAAGATGGGCAATCCCACTTTTTTCCATTTAGTGTCACCCTTCCTCATAAGTTGACTTTGGTTCTCTGCCAAGCTGCTGGTGAATTGAAAACTGTGTGTGGGTTTTGGTGGCTTAGTGAACAGAATAGTCTCACAGAGCAACTGCAGTTTTGACCAGAGCTGAGTAAGAGAAGTGGCAAGAGTGTTTATCAGGGAGAGGAGGGAGACCAGGCTGTTATCAATCTTGTCTCTTTCTGCTTTGAGCAAGTGCTCTGAGACCAAGCAACCAGCTCAGTGGAACTGAGAGGGGTGTGGCCAAGGGGAGGATATATATTGTGTTGCTGCAGACACTTTGAATCCAGAAGGGCAAGATATCTGTTGCTTAGTGAGGTGGGTAGGCTAGCTGTCATTTTAACAGTTGAAAATGAAGCCTTTCATGCTTTAGCATAATTTTTTCCAGTATAATTTGCCCAGAAATACTTTGTCTCAGTTGGAAAAATAATCTATTGAGGCACAGCTGAGAAGGCTTTCAGAAAGGTCATGAAATCAAAAGGGAGTCTGAGAGAATATGCTGCTTCTCTGAGAGGCTTGGAGCTGATGTATGCTGTAGAGCTGACCTTTTACCAGCACCAATGGTGAGATCTAATTGAACATTTGGGTTTGTGTATCTAAGCTTCCAGCATCTGCTGGTTTCAGCCTCGTTCCTGTAGTTGCTGAGCGCAGCAGGAATGATGGTAAGAAGGGTCTGTTTCCACTGTGTCTTGAAGCATTCATGTAGAGTAGCTGCCTATTACTCCTTGTCCAGGATTAACTTGTGGCTTTTAGTGACCTTTGAGGTTTACCTGGAGGAGTCTGCTGGGTCAGTACAAAGTTGTGGAACCAGCTGCATTAGCTTAAAAACAAATGCTACCCAAGCCTTTTTCACAGGTTTCCTATAGATGTGAACAGTGCAGGTAATGAGCTTTAAAGAATGACTTTGTAAACAGGCAGCTGGCTGATCTCAAAATGACTATTTGATGCTGTTTTTCTGCACCCCTTTAGGGCAGAACTAGGTCCATGTTGTGCAGGTATCAGATGTAAAGTGTTAATTATGCTGCTAAACTATTTCTGGCTATGGAGACTTATTACACTGCTATTTTGTGTATCCCAAAGGCTACTGCTCTTTCATTAAGAAAAGTAGAAAGGAAAGCTAAAGGATGCGGAAAGGCAGTGGCTGCATGCCTGATCATATAGAAGGCTTATTCCAACTGTTTTTGGAATGTGACCTTCAGCTACATCTGTTCTTGTCATCTTCCTTGCAGGGTTTTTTTGATATCCCTGTTGATAACTTATATGCTGAGCCTGCTGTACTGAAATGGATCAAAGAGAATATTGCAGAGTGGAAGAACTGCACCATTGTTTCACCAGATGCCGGTGGAGCCAAGAGGTAAACTGTCAGATAGCTGGCTTAAAGTGCTGCTTTTGTATCCACTTGAATTCCTGAGACTACTTGTGACCCTGTTCTTGAGACACATTCCCTCTGCCTTCCCACCTTCTGTAAGGCAGTCTGTGGCAACTATTGAGGAGTGATCAGATATTCTTCCTAGGGGATGTTTAGAAGGTTTCTTGGGCTATGTGGAGAATTAAATAGCTTTTAGGGTTGCAGCTGCATAGGTAGGAACTGGGCAATTCCTACATCCATTGGACTCTACCAGTATCTTGTAGAAGGATAATTATGCAGGTTGAAGGGTGGAATCATTTAGCTTGTACCCATCTGCCAAGACAAGGCCATTGCTGCTGGTCGATGATACATTTTTATCCAGGCTGTTTTCTTTGCAGTATTGAGCTTAGTCTAATAAGCCATTTTCTTACTTTATTACTCTTGATTTAAATAGTTGGGAGTTAAGCCTGCTGCTGTTCTTCCTCTTTCATGAGAGCAAGGAAGATGGATGGTTCCTTTCCAAAAAGGAGCAGCATATGTTATAGCACATTTCTACTTAATTGTCTGACAATCTCTCATGTTTCTGCATATAAACTTGCCGGTTTGTGGGCAGTTCAGAATGTTCTCAGGTGCTTATCAGAAGAAACCAGACTGTTCCTTGATGCTTCAGTATAAGGGCTACATGTGAGCAGCAAAGGGATGCAGATTTGGTCTTTAATCCAGGACTGGAACACCAAAATGTTGGTGTGCTAACCTGATTCACATATTTAGTGTTGTAAGCTGTCTGTTACAGCCAAGAGGTATTACTGCTGTAGGTTGCTGTTTGTCTTCCTGTAGCTTTGTTGTGGCCCATGTACAGGACAAGACCTTTTGTATATTCATCTACATCTGTAGCTTGTTGCATAATGCAGTATGTGAAATGCCGGGTCAGCCAGCTGTGGTCTGACTCCTAAAAAAAATCTTCAAAAGCCACTTAAACTGAAATATGTTCATCTTAGCTGGTGCAGTTTTTTACGGAGATACTGCAGAACCAAACACTTTAGTGAACAGTTTAGTTTAACAATCTCGTGTAGGACTCCCTGGGTGATGAGTCCAATCCATTGAGACTGGGAGTCTACTCAAGTGTAGAATTGTAGGGGCATGTGTATTTATTCCTTCTCACTCTTAATGCTTTTAAACTATTTGCTATTCGTCAGCATCAGTATATAAAGATTAGATCCCTCTGCTAATGTTGTTCTTTGGTTATTTGAGCCAAAGCAAATGTGAGGTGGTGGACTTGCATTCCTTGGATGCATACTTCTGCGCTGTCCTTGTGCCAGCATGTGATTGATTGACAATTGAATGCTTATATGAATGCAGGTAGATCCCTGTCGTAGCACAACATAAGCCTTTCCAGTGTAGTGTTATAAAGATGACAACTTTCCAAGCATTCTGATCACTTCGGGTTTGCCAGAATTGCTGGTTAAAGTCTGCTTTGAGCTTTGAATGCAAATTAATTTACAGTGGTCAAGATTAAAGTCTGTTTTATCTTAATCTCATGGTGTCATTGGGAAAGATTAGATCAGAGATCACAGTTTAACTGCTTGAAGGGAAACTAAGGTGGCAGAGTGTCTTCCATTAATTGCTTGGAAGCAATAACGGATGTGGTGACAGCTTCTCTTACTGCAGTGGCAGTTTGTGCTTAATAGTTTTAAGAGATGCGATTGAAGCTGTTGTGTGGTGTTAAGTGCTGTTTGGAAACTGTTCTCTCTTCAGAGTGACCTCCATTGCAGATCGATTGAATGTAGACTTCGCCCTCATTCACAAGGAACGCAAGAAGGCCAATGAAGTGGATCGCATGGTGCTGGTGGGTGATGTGAAAGATAGAGTGGCCATCCTGGTAGATGATATGGCAGACACATGCGGCACCATCTGTCATGCTGCAGACAAGTGAGTAGGATTGGCTGATTCTTTCCTAAACCAGAAACTTATTGCTAGGGAATGCTATGTAAGGAATTAATCAGAGTATTTGCTTGTTAAGTTTCACAAAGTGACATACAGTTTCTTGATTATTCTATCTCATGTCATAAAAACCAAATGAAATGTGTAGTTAAGGTTCTCAGTGGGGATAGCTAGAAGACTGTAGTGGGTTTTTTAATTGAAAAATGCTTGTGTTGAAAGTTTGTCTTCCACTTAACCATAGCTGACTGTGCTAGGTAGAATTAAGTGCTGTCTTAAGGTCATACATCTGAACTTCTTTTCAAGCCTGGATTATCTTTCAAGCCTTCTACACTAGAAACACCAGCATATGCAACACCCAGTATTAAATATCTGCTATGCTGTGTTGGCAAAAATCTAGTCCAGATGTCTCGGGGCTAAGAACAATAATTTTTCTAATAAATACTATGCCTTTGGTGGATTTTGTGGTACTTGTTAAATTGTTTTCTTCCCCCCAATCAGTAATGGGCTGGAGAGGGGAATCAAAGGTAGCCTGTCTCCTTTTCTGCTTACCTTTTGCCCTGCACTAATGTCAGTTAATACTTGCTAAGAATTCTCATCCTTCTCCTTTCCCCACCACCTTGTAGGCTTGTGTCAGCTGGAGCCACCAAAGTTTATGCCATCTTAACTCATGGGATCTTTTCTGGGCCAGCGATTTCTCGGATCAACAATGCCTGTTTTGAGGCAGTTGTAGTCACAAACACAATACCCCAAGAGGACAAGATGAAGCAGTGCCCTAAAATCCAGGTGAGCATCTACTTTCTTCTCTGTCAGAAGTACTGGTCTGTCCTCCTGTTGGTGGAGTGAACCCTAGAGTAGTTTCATTGATACTGGAATCAGTGACAGTGTTGACTAGTTCTCTTACTCCTCTTGCTGTGGGATAGCAGACCTATTACATTGATAAATGCAGCTTTTGATCCAGCTTATCTTAAACAGTTTGTTTAAGTAAATTTTTCTCAGGACTTTTTACCCACATCAGATCACTGGTCTAATGGGACCATGATATAAGCAAGCAACTGTATGTGTGTCCTTGGGAAGGATATGCTGATGGCATGTGATGCTGAAGCAGAACTAAATAGTAACTTGTGAAGCTGGTAACGTCAGCTTTAGCTGTGTAGCTATCACCTAATGCAGTGCAGTCTTATCCCACAGACATGCCTTGCTGGTTTGACACAGCTCCATAGTACAGTGTTCAGATACTCGCCAAAGATAAACAGAACTAGTTTAATATTCAGTAGTTCAGCTAAAAGCTGGTCTCTTGATGCTTATTGTGTCTTGGGATAAGTACTGTGGCATTTTGTTTCCCAGGCTGATTTTCCTGGAATAAAAAAAAATAGACTGTACAACTTCAGCTAGGCAGAACATTCCGATGTTAATGGACAACTAGAAGCTGCAGCTTTGCCTGAGTGTTCAAGTATAATACATCTATCAGAAGCTTCAGAGACTACTGTAGAATACACATAGCCAAGGACATTCTAAATACTACCTTCACAGCACAACTATATAGGACAGTCATTTGGAGAAGTTCTGAAAAGGCAATGACACTGCTAAGACTCAGCTAGGACTGTGTAAGTGTAGCAGGTCTCCCAGTGGTGGGGTTCTGGTGAAAAGGAAGCTCAGCTGGTTGGAGCTGCAGTGAACTTCAGACTGCTTTGGGAAGTAAGTTACAAGCTGACTGCAAACTGCTGTTGTGTTGCATTGTTGTCAACACTAACTTCTGATTATATTCCTGCAACTGAGTACATCTAAAATGTCTGATGCTTCAGCTTCTTTCCAAGCTCCACACTACAGTTTGTGTAGGCAAGTGGTAATCAGTGTGTAAATAGCTGTAGCCAGAGATTGCAGTGGAGTAGCGTTTCAGGCCCTCATTGAAGGTGGTGAGGCACTGGCACAGGTTGCCCAGGGAAGCTGTGGCTGCCCCAACCCTGGAGGTGTTCAAGGCCAGGTTGGATTGGCCTTGAGCAGCCTGGGCTGGTGGGAGGTGTCCCTGCCCATGGCAGGGGAGCGGAACTGGATGGGCTTTAAGGTCCCTTCCAATCCAAACCATTCTATGATTACCACCTTACTCTTACACTAATGTCTGATGTTCAGTGTCAAGAAATACAGAACTAAAGGATTTGTTGGAGGTCTTCTGCTCTGCAGCTCTTCAGTTTTTCCATTCCTTCCTTAGGTTGCAAACTATCTGGAAGAAAAAAGATGTTAAATATGGATTTCACTTAGTTTCTTTAATGCACTGTGAACATGGTGCTTCTTGCTGAGACTACATATATTGAAATGCTTTAGCGGCTGGGGTTTGGAGCTGGAGTTGTACTGAGATATGGCTTTCCCTCCTATGAGCTGAGTACCCCAGCAGGTGGAGCCAACACAGTGATTGGGAGCTGAGCTGCAGCACAGGAACTTCATCTATCTTAGACTGCTGGCAGTGGTGGTAAAGCCTTGTGACTTGAGGGGAAACAATCTGATCTTGGTTTAAACACCTCTAAATTCCCTGCAACCTACACAGAGGGAGTAAGCTAGTCCTAAGGTTAAGAGACTGAGTTTAGGGAATCTTAACAAAGAGAGGTGGCAGACAGTCATCCTGACAAAGATAAGTGACATTAAATCTCATAGTGCTGTATGTAGAATATATTCAGTTGTATGTAATTAAATCCCAATCCTGTGTGGCAGTTGTTTGTCTGCATCTGGCATATTATAAATTTGGGTAATGAGTTTACTCTTTTAAGTTCTTCCTAACTTACCAGCTGTTCTTCCAGGCTTGATGTCTTTTCTCACTGATGCATCTTTCTTCCCCTCCAGGTGATTGACATCTCAATGATCCTTGCGGAAGCCATCAGGAGGACTCATAATGGGGAATCTGTCTCCTATCTATTCAGCCATGTCCCTTTATAACAACAGATGCCAACTGCTGCTTGTATGGCTTTTTTTTTAAAACCAAAAGTTGTTCAGCTTGTTGTAAAGTTCAGTAGAAGACTCTTGTTTGTTCCAGTGCAGTTCTCCACAGCTCCTCCTGCTTAAGTCAGGCTTACTGGCTCTGATCCCAACACTGGGAAGCTAGGGTGGGGGAAGCTCATCTCTAAACACTCCAACTCCACCAGCAGCCCTGTGCATTGGGGCTCCTCAGTAGCATTGACTCAATTCTGCAGATCTGTGGAGGGCAGGACTGACACATGGCTAATTGCCACAATTGTTTTGGGGTCAGGGGAGGGAGAGGGTTTGGCTGTGGGCAAGGTTAGATGATCTGGCATGCACACCCTAAATTGATTGGAAAGTAGAGCTCCCTAAGACCTGTTGATCTGGAGCAAGAGCTCAAGAGACTGCTGGCTGTCTTACCACTCTATATTTGACCAGCCCTTGAAGAGTGATGGGGAAGGCTCGTAGCTCGGCCAAACTTGACCCTAGGTGAAGCCCTGGGTGACAGCTGGGAGGTGGTTCTGCTATAGGTTCCTCCCATGAAAGGAAATCAGTGTAACTTGCAAACTTTAATTCATTTTAACGTGCCCTTTAGCATGCTACACAGCAAAGTCAAGGTGAGAGCATAGTCTGTGCAGAACTGCCTTGCTGTGTTCATGAGTGGTAAAGGTGCCTCCTGGACAAGCATTCCTCTCCCTCTTATGTAGAGGACTCATGGTGGTTGTGTGCTTTAGTTTCTAGTGTAGGCTAAAACCAGTTCCTCAGTTTCACAGCTTACTTTTAGCCTTGCTAGTAATTAGAGGACTGCTGTCCTGTACTATAGCTGCACCTTGACTTGCTGTGCAAATCCATGATCCTTTTTACCAGTACACTAGTAAACTGAGTCTCTTTGCCCCACAGTAGCTTGGTTGTTGCATCTGGAAAGTGCCTGCTAAGATGCTGAGGTGACCTAATAAGCAACAGCTTCATGTCCAGCTGTCTTAGCCTCCTGTCGCTTACAATCCTGTTGTCCTGCAAGTTACTGACACATTCTGATGGCTTGTCCTGGTCACTGTTTGTCTTGCTTTGGAAGTGTTGCTCCTTGCAGAAGATCTTAAAACAAGGAGCATAGGAGGTTGCAGGATTATAAAATGTGAAGAAGCCCTAGGGGTGATTCTGATGATGCTGCTGAGTGCTCATGGCAATGGGTTGAAGAGGCTGGTGATACATAGTACTGGGAAAACTGTAGATCTAACACCAACCTATCAGGCAGCAAAGTGCCTGAAAGAAAAATACCAAAACTAGAGCTGGCTGAGGCGCCTGGATCTAATAAGTGACATCTGAAACTTGAATACTTAATAACTGTGCCAGACAATCGTAAAGTAAACTAAGTCTCTCCTACACTCTTACGGGGTTATAGACCAAGCTATTTTATGCTCTGGTTTTTAAAAACACTTTTATTTGTTTTTGAGCTGGAGGAAGGGAAAAAGGGAAAAGGAATTTGAAATTCCTTCCTAGAGTAACCAGCATGGCTTTGAGAGGCATGGGGCTGGGGTATAAAGTGATGCTAATGGAAAAACATGGTTAAGATCTGGGGAAGTACGACTTTAGTTGTGCCTTTTACTGAAGACTTCTCTCCCTTCCTATAACTCCTGTCCTGTGGCAACATTAACAATTCTATTACAGTGTAGGGTTTTTCTTTTTGTATAAAAATTGGTGTTTGTCTGGAAAGTGTCTCTTGCTTTTTTTGCTTTGCATCCTGCACTGAGCTCTACCTAGAGTCTGATTCCTGCCTCCTGTGTTGGAGCCCATGCTGCCAGTGCCCTGAGAGCCAAGAGCCAGGACATCAGAGCAGCAGTGTGAGGATTTTCAGCAGCATTTGTGTTTAAACATAAGACCTGATGAAGGAATTAAACTTTTATTTAAAAACCATGGCCTCTGCCTATAAATGCTTCTAAAAAACATACAAAGGTGACATGCCTTTTAAGTTGGGATGCTTGCAAGATACATCATGGAGTAATGATATTTGGAAGGGACCTTGGAAGGTATTCTGGTTTAACCCTCTTGCAGTGGGCTGACTTAACAAGGTTCAGCTTGGCTGTGCTAACATTGCATGTAAGAAAAAGCTTGGCACCAAGTTAGTTCTCTTAGTGCGTAGTGTCTTCAGTCTGTGTGTGATTTCCTAGGCTTAATTGTTAGAGGTGATAGTGCAGTCTCTTGTACTGTTCCATTATGTATCTGAGCAGATCTGATCACATTTTGTTCGGGTAGGGGAAAACCTGAATAGTTTAGCTTTGTGAAAATGAAGAATTGCAAGTATCTTGCACAAAGCTAATGATCAGAGGCAGCAGGATTATGTCCTGAGAAGCACTTGTAACTAAGCTGTGATCCTGGAGTGAGCATTGAGCATGTAGGGTGTTCTGGAGGTGAATTGTGTGGTCTGTTCTCAGGCTTTCTTCATAGCTGCTGAGGAAATACCATAAAAAGCAAGTCATTACTTCCCCCGAAGAAAATCTGAAGTGAGTAATTTGCTGTGCTTTTGTAGTTGGAGCAGTGGAAGAGCAGAGTGTGGCTGCAGGTGTGTAGAGGCTGGTACTGGTGCCAGTAGCTGCCTCTTAACAGCAGACAACAGCCAAAAGCACCAGAAGGAGCACATCAATCAAAAGCCCTGCATTTTAGCTGGGCTTGCCTGCTTGGCTGGTTGAAACTGAAGTACAAGGCAGGAATTCCTTAAGCCAAGACACATCTCAGATTGCTCTCACCAGCAGCTCTCTCCTGCTTCTCCCTGTGCCTTACTAGTCTACAGATGAGTTATCTCCTTGAGGTGGTGTTTCTGTGATGTAGAGAAAACAGCAGCTTCCCTCGCTGCTGTTGGACAAGGAGAAAGTAGTAAGGGTTAACAGAAAGCGCTTCTGTAAACTGCCAAGAGCAGTTAAATCCGTGGCAGGAGTGAACCCTGGTGTAAGATACAGCAGCCTGAGAGCTGGCTGCCTTCCTGGGGCTCCTGCCCTGGTGGAAGACAGGAGCCTGGGTTAAAATGAACAGGGGAAAAGTAAATTGAGGGGGGACTGGCTCACAGCGGGGCAAGGGTAGCTAGAGGGGCTCAGGTCCTGGCTGGCTGTGGTGGTGCCCTGCGTGTCCCTGCAGGCAGGAGCATCAGTAGGCAGGAGGCTGAACAAACTCCTGATCAGACAGAGAAAACCTCCTGCCTCCTCTTTCCTGTAGAAGAGAATAAAGTGTTCCTGGAAATGGCCATTAGCAAGGCTGTATCTGAGCCCTGAAAGCCTCATTCTGCCGGAGATTTAAAACTCCTCTAAAATGGCTGGCGGTTGTTCTTTTCTATTTCAGGTCAGGACTGTTTTTGCTTTCCACCTATCTGTTGATGTCTCAGTTCTTGTTTTAAATTATTGAACACAGATATAACAAAATGCATGAGAAAGAAGCATGTTTGTGTGGTTACAGGGGGCTTTGCACATGTATCTGGGGAAAAAGCTCTTGCTGGCATATAAGCTCCTTTCTTGTTCTTTGTGCAAGATGGGTTTTTAGAGCTCCCCAGTGGCAGCCCTGCACCTTGCCTGCTGGAAGCAGAGGGTTGGCATCAAAGCTTCTCTGGCCATAGTTTGTTGCAGTGCCTGGGTGGCTGTAGCTGCTTTTGGGAAGGTTGAGATCCCCTTCCCCTGCCTGTGCATCCACTGCAGAGGCTTTGTGCCCAGACAAAGACCCCAGGCTCTGCCAAGCACTGCAGTGTAGGGGAGATGCAACACATCCCATGGGGGTTGCACCACGGCTGGGGTGGGTGCCACTGATGCTGGTGAGGGGCTCTGCATAGGGAGAAGGGGGACCAGGTCCTCTCGCGTTCACTGCCTGTGATGAACAAAAGCTACAGCAGATTGTGCGGCATCCGCAAAAGAAAAAGCGTGGAGAACAGGCAGGGAAAGGGGGAAGCTGGGGGAAGGCGGGCACAGCTGGAGAGTGAACACATGGTAAAACATTTGTCTATTTGCATAAAGGCAAAAAGGATTTCCTGCTTTCATTTTGAAACTGGATGAGTGTTTTATTTCCTTTTGACTGTGCAGGAAAAATGAGCCCTTTTGCAGCTCAGGGGGCTCTATGATGCGGGCGCTGCATGGTGGGATTGAAGGGTGCTTGTGAGGCAGCGCTGCCTAGGCTTACTGCTCCTGGCTATGCGGCATCCTCCAGACCTGGCCCTGCCAGGTGAGCTGTGGCACCAAATCAAAGCTGTGGCAACAGCCTGTTTGGGGCTTCATCTGCAGCCTCCCAGCCCCCCCTGCATCCAGGGGATGGGAACTGGAGGCTGTTTGCCATCCAGACTTCCCAAGGAGTAGCAACGACATCTTGGGATCTGGCCTTAGATCTTGGCCCTCGTGTTTTCTGTGTACACCGACACTGACATTTCTTTAATTCAGAGTCTACTTGCTGGCTGGAGCAGGGAGGCGTCTGTGTCCTCAGGGCTTGCTGCAAAGGGCCACCTCCCCCCAAGACCTGCTGTCGCTGGAGAGCACCAAGCCCCCCTCCCAAGGCAACAGACTGCTAGCTAAAAAACACAAAGCAAATGTTTCCTCAGGCTTGCTGGGGATTTTCTCTGCAAAATCTCTGATAAGCCTGGAGAGAAGCCCAAGGCCTGGCAGGCTGGGAGGAGGTGGAGGCGGGTGTGAGAGCTGCTGCAGCACAGCTGCTGCCTCTGGCACTCTATAGCAGGTTGCTGCTCACTGGAACACTAGGATCTCTGCACAAGGGTTTTGGCAATATTCTATGTAATATCTTTATTAAATGATCTGGACAAGGGGATTGAGTGCACCCTCAGTAAGTTTGCAGACAACACCAAGTATGGTGGGAGTGTTGATCTGCTGGAGGGAAGGAAGGCTCTACAGAGGCACCTGGATAGGCTGGATCAATGGGCCAACACAGACTGTATGGGGTTCGACAAGGCTGTGTTGGATCTTGCACTTGGGTCACAACAACCTCATGCAACGCTGCGGGCTTGAGGATGAATGGCTGGAAAGCTGCCATGTGGAAAAGGATCTGAGAGTGTTGGCTGACAGCTGAATATGAGCCAGCAGTGTGCCCAGTGGCCAAGAAGGTCAATAGCATCCTGGCTTGTATCAGAAACAACGTGGCCAGCAAGACGATGGAAGTGCTCACCCCCCTGTACAACAGCATTGGTGAGTCTGCATCTCAAATCGTGGGTTCAGTTTTGGGCCCCTCACTACAGGAAGGACATTGAGAGGCTGGAGCGCCTCCAGAGAAGGGCAACAAAGCTGATGAAGGGGCTGGAGAACAAGTCCTTTGAGGAGCGACTGAGGGAACTGGGGTTGTTTAGCCTGGAGAAGAAGAGGCTGAGGGGAGACCTCATCACTGTCTACAACTGCCTGCAACAAGGCTGTAGTGAGGTGGGTGCTGGTCTCCCCCTCTCAAGTAACAAGTGATAGGACAAGACAAAATGGTATCATGTTGCACCGGGGGCAGTTTACGTTGGATATTAGGAAATAATTACTGCACAAAAAGGGTTATCAAGCACTGGCAGAGGCAGCCCAGAGAAGTAGTTGAGTCATTATCTGTGGAGATGTTTGAAGGATGTGTAGATGTGGCACTTAGGGACATGGTTTACTGGTGGACCTGGCAGCGTTAGGTTAAGGGTTGGACTTGATGATCTTAAAAGTCTTTTCCAACCTAAACAGATATACAATTCTAAGCCTGCCTTTGGGGACTTCCCCTCCCCCTCATTCCCTTTAGCACCTATAGGACCCAACTACAAACCCCCCAGGCATTCTGGCCCTCCATACATTTTCCCCAAAAAGATATTTTTTCCGCATGCGTCCCAACCCATCTGGTCTGTGCTGGCTTTCTGCACCCTATTGCATTGCTACATCCAAGTAAGAACTTCTGCCTGAGCGCATGGTCTGCTCCTTGGCCACTCATCCTCCTGCTGCTGCTTTAGCGTCTGGATCTCCCTGGGAAACACCATGGCTGGAGCCAGAGTGTCCATGGGTTGAGTGTGGTGGTGAAGAATCTCCCCCACAGCTGCAAAAATATGGCACTATTTTTATCCCAAGGGCTTGCTTTCTTAAACAAGTTCTGCTTCAGCAGGGTAAGGGGTGACCAGCGGCGGATGCATCCCTGGGCACATGCGTGGGGCACAGCTGTCCCCATGGCTGCAGGCCACCTGCTGCTGGGGAGGGTTTGGGGTCAGGATGGTGGTGACCGTGGGGTTGCCTAGTCTCATAGGGATGCAGCTGACATGCAGGGATGGCAGTGGGGCTGGGTGTGATGCTGGGTGTGTGTGTGCGGGGAGGGTGGTGTGCGTGTGTATGTGCAGTCGCAGGGTGTGTGCAAGGCATGAGCAGGGCGGCTGCTGGTGTGCACAGGGCTATGCGGGACATGTGTACACAAAGGGTGTGAGTGGACACAGAAGGCATGTGTGGGACAAGGGGGCGGGGGTGTATGTGTGTATATATATGGGGGATGTACAGCATGATCTGTGTCTGTGCCCTATGAGGGGGGTGTGTGTGTGTGTATATACATGTTTCGGGGGGGATGGGGGGGATGTACAGCAAGCGCTGTGTGTGTGCCCCATCGGGGGGTGTGAGCTCTGACCGTGCCCATGGGCACGGTGTGTGTATGTGTATATACATACATATATGTGGGGGGGGATGTACAGTATGAGCTGTGTCTGTGCCCTACCGGGGGGCGACACGGGGGTGTATGTATGGGGGTGTATTGAGGGGGGCGGGTGTACGTGTGTGTGTATGGGGGGGTGGGTTACACCGCGAGCCGTGCCCGTGCCTTCCCACCACACCCGCTCACACTCAGCCGCACACGCGCAGCCCCCGGCCCCTCTCCCCTGCCCCCTCCGCACCCCCCGCCGCCGCGTGGCACGCCGGGAGCGGTAGTTCCAGCGCTGCTCGCGCGCGCGCTGCCGCCAGCGGACGGACTGCACTTCCCGGCAGCCCCCGCGGCCCGTGGAAGCCAATGGGCGCGCGGGATGGGCGGTGGCCGGGCTATAAAAGGCGCCGCCCCGCGCAGGGAGCGCCAGTCTCACCTGGGCGTGCAGTGGAGAGGAGCGAGACGGGACAGCAGCGCCGGGTAGGGCGGTGGTCGCTTCTCTGCGGGCGGGGCGGGTACCTCCCTCGCCGGTGGGAGCATGGGGGGTGCGGGAACGGGTTAGCGGGCGGTGCCGGTGCCTGCGCTATTGTCTGGCGCCTTTGTCTGCCGATCCCCACCCCGGGGGGGGCTCGGCTGATCGCGGGGGGGGGGGGGATTCTCGCAGGCAAAATGTGCGACAAGCCGGACCTGTCGGAGGTGGAGAAATTCGACAAGAAGAAGCTGAAGAAAACCAACACGGAGGAGAAGAACACTCTGCCCTCCAAGGAGAGTGAGTGCATCCCCGGGCGTGATGTGGTCCGGTCACGGTGTTGGGTTGGAGGGGGACACATGGGATGGGGCAGCGAGGTCCTGGGTGCGGGTCTCGCCCCCGAGGTGCCCAGTGGAGAGGGGAGGTTTGGGGTAGCCCAGCTCTAACCCACAGAAAACCACTGAGCGGGAGGTGAGGGCTCAGGGTGCACCCCTCTGGGACCGTGGGCATGATCCGTGCCACCATCATGCAGAGAGCAATGGCTCTGAGCTCTTGCCTCAGAGCATGGCATCCCTGAGAGGAGCTGAAGGCAGGTGCCCAACTTGCCATCACCCATGTGTGTGTCTCACCACCCTCTAACTTGAAATATTCATCTGCCCCACTTAGGGTGAAACGATAAAACCAGGTGGCAGAGCCCCCGTAATTGCTCTGCAACCTTCTCCAGTGGGTGTTCCTGCAAAAAAGCACCAGCCACTAATGGACCTGTCTTCTTTTGCAGCCATTGAGCAGGAGAAGGAATGCGTGAAGTCTTCCTAGAGTGAGATGGCCTGGCAGGAAGAACTACCACTTGATTTTTTTGCTTTGAATTAAATCATGTGTTTTTTTAAAAAAATTTACATCATGTACATGTATAGAAAACAGCTTTATCACCTAACCCACTGTCCCACCTTGCTGGCAGCTTTGGAGGGTGGGGAGAACAAAGCGTGGCCCTCCTAGTCCATCAACAGCCTGACCCAGCCCCATCTCTGCTGCTTGGTGTTCTCCTGTTGACAACACTGATCTTGCTCTAATGTGGTGGGGAGATGAGCAAGGGCTATGGAGGCTCCTGGGGCCTGACCCCCTTATGCCTGGGGGAGTGGGGGTCCTTTCTGGCCTGGCCTGTGACTTGGGTCTGTCTCACATACTCTTCACTGATGGTGTTCTGTAGCCTCACTCACAGTTTTTTGTCTTCCTTGGGGGAAAAATGAGAAGTTTATTATAAAATAAAAAACATAATGACCTACCTATGGCTTGTGGCTCCTTCCTTGGCAAATGTTCAGGCTGCAGCATGACTTGCCCTGGGGGTGGCAAGATCTCTGCATGGTAGTGCTACAGCAGCACAGGTGATTTGGTGTAGCTTACAAGGCTATATGGGGTGGTTCCCTGCAGGGTGAGTCCAGCTGAATGTTTGTGTAGGAGCTCAGTCCTTGGTGGGTTGGGGGAGACCAGAGCTGGGAGCGTTGCTGATTTGAGGGCTCAGCTGGTAGTTTTTTGGTGCATGTTCAAGTGGAGGCTGACCTAGGACTTCCTGCCCACCTGCGGGTTGAGCCTCCAGCTCCAAAGTGGTTGATGTCCTCTGCCTAAAACATCACTTGTGGAGCTGGGCTGGCTCCTCGTCTGCATGGCTGGAAGTGCCTGTGCTGGCTCTGCAGGTGCTGGCTGTGGTCCCGCTGGTGCTATGACCAGTCTGGCTCTGTCCACCTGGTTCTTGGAGCAGAGCTCTCCCCTCGCTGCCTGGCACAGCCATTCTCTTCACCTTGAGGCAACTTCCACCCCTGCCCTTGGTTTTTGCAGCCTTGTAAGGATGGATTAACAACAGTGGATACAGTGGAGATCCTAGCCCTGATCTTGTAGCAGTGAAGATCCCTGTGTCCTGCAGTCAGCCTCCAGCTCGAAGTGAGCAAAGGAGAGATGGGGGCTGATAGTGCCTCCAGGTCTACGCCGAGGCTTCCTGGGTGCTGCCAGGATTTCCTCACTGCCTGTAGGGTCACTGAACAGGCTGCTTGTGGAGGAGGTGGAGGCAGACTTGCCAACTAGCAGTCCTGGCCAGTGTTCCTGATGAGCTTGGTCAGTTGGAGACAAACACAGGGTGGTTGTGCCTGTCTGGACGTGGTGCCTATCTGCCTCGTACTTCCACCCACACTGCCTGCCACGGGCTGCAAATATCACTGCTTGTGTGGCTGCAACTGCCTTCACCTCTTAAAAAGCAGAATCGAAAGAGCTGAAGGTAAGAAGTTGGTGGTTTTGAACTGTCAGGGCAGTGTGTGGGGTTTTCCATGGGGTGAGGGCAGTGCTGGGGCCCAGCTGCTACACTGGGCTGAGCACTGGAAAGCTCAGCACATGACAGGGTGGCTGTGGACCCTCAGCCACACAATGTCACCCATATCATGGATGGGGGAGCCCTTTTCCCAGTGCAAACTGCCAGGACAGACTGTTGGGGTGCCATAGTGGCTGCAGCTGCTCTTCACCCTGGCAGGGCTTGTCCCTTCTTCATGGCGGTTTCTCTCGCTGGGCAGGAGGGTCACTCTCAGCCTTGTGCTGGGGAGGGAGCTGGGGGCCTCTTCAGACCCTTCTGTGAAAGCAGAGGGTAGACAAGGTTCCATCAACAAGAGCTGGGCTGGGAAGAAGCAGGAAGGATTCACAAGCCATTAAAGGTTAAGCACCTTCTTGCTACTTCGGCATTTCCCTCTCCTGCACAGGCATTGCCACTTGGACCACTTGATGTGTCCAGGCTGTGAGCTGGATCAAACCCAGAGGCAAAGCCAGCCTGAGCCCTTTCCCTGTCCCCAAAAGCCAGAGCATGAGCTGAACCAAGCAAAGCTTTTGGGATGGAAACAAAGCAGCACAGCAGTCCCTTCCCTCAGGGGAGCTTCAGGGGATAGGGAAGTCTTGGTTGCTGCCCACAGCACCCTGGCTGCTCCCACCACCACCCCAGTGCCTCTCCCTCCTGCACACTTTTAGTCATGCTGTAATGGGCCACACTGCGGGCATGGAAAACCACTGGTCGACTTACCTCTCCCTGAGTCACTTGCACCTCTGCAACCTCTGCAAGGTCACAGCAGGATAGTCCTGACCTCGGAACTGCCGTGCTCACAAACTTCCCCTCTCTCGCCCTGTGATGCATGCACGGGCAGCAGAGATTTTGCCTAAAAGAGCCAACCCCTCTCCGCCTGGCCTCAGTGACACTGGTTGGAGATGGGGGCAGCTCCTCAGCCTCAACAAACCCCTTTCAGTGGGTCATAAGGCTGATGCAGTTGTGTCCACTCAAAATAAGAGCAGCTCAGGCACTTCTCCCACACACTTCCCTGCGAGAATGGTGCATGGGGAAATACTGACCACATTGCCCAAACCCTGTATGCTCAGATCTGAGGATTAAGAGAAAGCTGTTTTGCAACCCAGTGCCCAAAATGTCCCTGTTGCCAGCAGAGGATTAGCCAGTAAGGAGAGAGCCATTAACAGAAAAGCCCTTTATATCAACACTTTCCCTCTCTCTCTGCTCCAGACCTTCCCTTTTTCACCCCAACACGCGTGGGCACATGGTGGTGTGGCAGGCCAGGACACCTGCCAGGCTGATGTCCCATAGAAACGCGGTGGCTTCAGCAGCAGAAAGTGCCCCAGCAACCACCCGTGCCCGGACAATGCCATCCAGCAAGCTGCGCCTTTCTGGCAGGGCTTGATGATGCCTTCCCTCACCGGGCACCAGGTAAGTTGTATCTGTCAGCTCCTCCTGGCAATACCTGTGCCTCCCCTGGGCTGGGGCCCATCCTGAGGTTTCCTCCCATTGCTGATGGGGTGGTGAGTGGTGGCCAGTGCTGTGGAAAAGGGAGGAGGAGGTTGACTCACCGGCAGGAGGAATTTGGGCAAATACCTGGTGATCAGCAGCATGGGGTGAATTCAGATCAGGGCTTGCGGCTGGGATGGGCCTCTGCCCCCACCGCTGCTCCACTGCCTCTGACTCAGCTGGGAGAGGATTTGACCCCACGTGCGCTTGTGCGGAGGATCATAATCCCTTCCCTTGCAGGAGGTGCCTGAGTTTGTGCATGGCCTTGCACTGGGCACACTGGTGTTCCCCTCCTCCCAGCTGTGCACCCACCCTGCCAGGCTACAGCACCACCCGTGCACCATGCTGAGTTGCCCAGCGCAAGGGAGGCTTTTGCGTGCTGGCAGCTGGGGTTTTCCCTTGGCTGCTCTCTGTCTGGCAGCCCCTGGAGCTGCAGCAGAAAGTGACGAGAGCCAAGAGGTGGTGGTGACCAGGCCAAATCCCAGATTTGGACAGCAGGAAATTACCAGACTCATTTTGCATCACAGTCGGTCCAAGCAAACACCCCCTTGGAAGGTGTGGATTTATCACCAGAGCAAACACGATAAGGCAAAGCCAGGCGGCTGGGCACAGGCTGCAACTCCCCAACACGTGGGTCCTCCCCCACCCAGCAGTCCCCACATCCCTTGGGAAAAATGTGTCACCACCTCTGCATCACTTGGGTCAGCCTTTCCCTGCCAGGTCTCCCTTGACACGCTGCCAGGTGCAAAACCCAAACCCCACGGTGGCAGCGATGGAGAGGGGAGGCGAGGGGGCAGCAAACATAAGCTGCCAGGGAAAACCTCTGCTGGGAGTTGTTGGGGAAGATAGATATGTGCACAGGGATAGTTCTATGTCTGGCTGTAAAACGTGAAAGCAGAAGAGACTGAGCAGTAGAGGGGAGATAAGTGTTGTGCAAGGTGATGAGCATGGTCCTTTGGGAATGGGACCTGATGGGAGGCCACCACCAGCTGGGAGAGTGTGTGACACTGTAGATCAGACTGTTCCCTGAGACACTAAGTGACCCAAAAGTTAGGTTAACAAAGCAGCAGTCTCCATCCTGTGGGTGGGAGCAGTGCCATGCTGGAGCCCCCGTGGCCATGGGGCAGGAAAGCTCCTGTCCCTGACCAGTGTGTGCAAAGGCACCAGCACAGCGAGCCAGATGCTTCTGGACACCCGCACTGATAAACTCACCTGCAGGCTGCATGGCAGCTGGCAAAGCCAAGCTGCCACACTCAGCACGCCCCAACACCTTCCCCAGCAGCAAAGAAGTTCTTACTGCTCTTGAAATAGTGCCCGGGAGGTCAGGTTTACCAGCAGGAGCTTACTCATCCCCGGCCAGCAAGCACTCAGCCTGAGTAATGATGAACCAGGAGCATTCAGAGCTTCCTGCCCTCTGCTCCAGAGCCCTGGTGAGGACCGTGCTCCTGCCAGTGTCCAGGTCTAAATACAGCTGAAGAGTTATGCTCTGAGCCATGCTGCACCCCACCATGCCCCCCCACATTCACTTGAGTTGTTGCTGGCGCGGGGCACAGGTGGGAGCAGCTTTGCCGCATGCCTTCGCCAAGTGGCATGTGTGTTGCTGGCGCCTAGGGGTGCTGAGCCCTTTGGTGGCTCCCAGTCTGCTCCTGACAGCAGCCAAAATTAATTGCTCCTTTCTGACCCCTCCAGTTGCATTCTGCAGATTCCCATGGGCCCGTGGGGCCTTGCTGGGAGCTGCAGGAACATGTGGTCCCATGGGGGATGTGGCTCCAGTGTCGTGCGGCAACGCCCGCACTTGTGTCCGAGCTGGGGCAGCTGATGGTGGAGAGGAGCGCTTTATTTTAGGAAGCAGCTGGCTCACACAGGAGACATTGTTTATCATCTTTCTTCCCCCTGGTGCTTTATTACAAAGGATTATGGCATGAAAAGCCATTTTGTTCCCCTGCTTCTAATGTGTAGCCCCGCTCATGATTTATTTCTCTCTTCAGGCAGCAGCTGGGGTAGAGCACCCAGGGGAACTGGGAGGAGACAAGGTGGGGCTCCAGCCCATGGCAGTGGTGGCAGCAGGGATGCGTCCAGTGCCCGAGGCGCAGCATAGCCAGCCGAGGTCTGCCAGGGGTGCCCGAGACTGCTATCGACTGTGCGAGCACCTGCATGATGTGAGGAAACCTCGAGGGGTGAAAAAACACAATGAAAGCCTTTCGGTGGTGGGTGTCACGTGTGAGGGGTTGTTGCCCTGTTTTGTCCAGAGAAGGCAGAGGCTGGTGCCCTCTCCCCAGGGACACTGCTGTCCCCAAGCCCGGGTGCCCAGCTGTCAGTGCTGGTGGAACCATGTAGTGTCACAGCTCCAAACCTGCCTGGATGAGCCTGTATTGGGAGGTCTCATTGCCCACAGGGAATCGGGACTGAAGTGGGTGCAGAGAGCACAGTGCAGGACAAGTTGGGCATGGAGGGTGCGGTGCAGGGTATGAGCTGGGGCTCAGCATGGGAATCCGTACCTTTGCTGCTTTCCTGCAAAATCACCTGTGGGCAGGGTAAAGGCAACTCCAAAGCTGCAGCAAGAGCAGCTTCCCTCTGACCCTCTGCTCAGGCACTTTCCTTGCCAAGAGACAGCCAGGGCACCATGTGCCACTCTGTCTACTTCCTCTGCCCCTGCCACCACAAAGCCCTCTTTGTCACCACATGCTGTTGCTGTGAGTCCCTGAGCAGAGCCTGCTGCAGCAGGGGCCAAACTCCCTTCCACCTCCATGGCTTTCCAGGAACCAGCACAGGAGGAATGGGCAGCAGATAAGTGTGTTGCAACAGATGCCTTATGCTGTCTCCCAAAGCCCCAGCCTGCCTGCGCACCTACGTCAGGAGAAATTTATGTCTGGTTCTTCCTCCTGTGGCGCTACCTGCTCTGCCACCCACCACATCCCTGATAAGCGGCCAGGGATGAGCTGGGAATGGGTGAGGAGGTGAGGGCAAAGGCTGTGGTGGTGGCATGCAGCTCAGCTGCTGCCAGCCCTGGGGCTGCGGTGGAGCTTGGACAGGTTTCTTCTTGCAGTGTTGTGTCTCAGAGAGGTGGCTCTGCAGCCTGGGCATGTTCCTCTCCCTGCTGCCTCTCCCACACCACTCCCAGGTCAGCAGGGAGGGACCGCATCGGGCTGCAGCTTTTGTAGGGAAGGCTCTAACAGCACCTCCAGCATCCCAGTGTAGTGGCAGGGAGGAGTAGTTAGCTCCCATCCCTGCTGCCATGGTCCCAAATGCCCTGCAGTGCTGGCAGCCACTCTATCACCAGCTACGTGGTATTGCCACCATGGACACTGCTGCACCCCTGAGCTACTCCTGCTCGTGTGGCAGCTGGTGAATGTTAAATTGCAAGACCTCAAAGCAGCTCACAGAAACTACACAGGGCATTTTCTTGGGGCAGCTTGAGCTGTGTGGGGTAGAGGGGCATGCGTTGGGGGGCTTTACTTCTACTATGTTGGTTCTAGGGGGGAAATGGGTGCCGGGCTGCCTGGCAGCCACTCCTCATGGGCTTGGAGGAAATGGGGCTGGCCAAAGCTAGGCTGGCAGAGCTGAGACGGGGAGGGCAAGAGCAGATGCCATGAGCTGGAGATGCCACTGGATACAGGCCTTGGAGAAGCAGCTGTAGAACTGGGTACCAGGGCTGGAACAAAAGAAAAAGTCCAAGCCCCAGCTGCAGTGTGGGACGTGTGATGAGTTCATCGAGGCACGATTTGGCAGCGCTTTACATGACCACAGGCTGGCCGCAGGAACAAGGCTGTATCAGGGCTCCTTACCTTGGCACTGGCTTCTCCACGTTTGCCGTAACACCCAGAGCCTGGAGCAAGAGACAGGAGGCGGGCACATGTGTGGCAGTCTTTCTAGGTAGGTATGCAGCTGAGCCCAGGGGAGTAAAACCTCTTTTGCTTCAGGATCCCAGCATCCTGCAGAGTCCCTGCCCCACTACCCTGATGCTGCCTCCACTGTCCTGGCACTCCTCACCCAGCACATGGCTCCTGGGCAACATCCCCATCTCCAGACAAATCCCCCTGCAGCAACTGGTCTTGGTGCCCAGGGCCCACAGACAAGGTTCTATCCTGCCTGCAGCTCTGGGGTGATGCTGACTCCCAGCAGGCTTCCTGTGAGCACGTGGTCTTGCCCAGATAAACCCATTCCTCCTTCACCCTTGAACCCAAGGCTCAGTTCACAGGCACCACAGTAAGCACCAGCCCTCTCAGCAGTTCCACACTGCCTCCCTCCTTCTCCTCTCTTCCTGGGGGATCAGCACGGAGCCTCGCTTCTGTGGTTTGCCTCCTATTTAATTCCTCCCCTTGTCCCTTCTCCTCGGGAGAAGGTTCAGGCCCCCCTTCCCGCTACCTGGCCAAGCAAACCATGCCAGGTTGTGCAGCCAGGCAGTGTCAACACACCAGGGTGGTGGAGCCATGGGGCACTGTTTGCAACCCATCAAGCCACACTTAGTCTCCTCAGAGGTCTCCTTTCACTTCTAAAATGTATTTTTCTCCAAGACGCTGTATTGGATCTGGCTGAGATGGAGTTAATTCCAACACCCCCACCCCCCACCCCCCACCCCCCCCCCGCCAGCAGCTCTCACAGTGCTGTATTGGTAGCTAGAAAGGAGCTGATAACACACCAGTGGTTTGGCTACTCCTGAGCAGTGCTCGTGCTGCATCAAGGCCATCTCTGCAATGTTTCCCACCTCACCCAGTGGGCTGGATGTGGGCAAGATCTTGGGAGGGGACAGAGCCAGAACAGCTGACCCAAACTGCCCAAAGGGATATTCTATACCATATGATGTCTGCTCAGCGATAAAAGCCAAGAGAAAGGAGGAGGAGAAGAGGTATTTGTTGTTACGACATTTGTCTTCTGGAGCAACTGCTACACATACTGTAGCCCTACTTCCCGGGGAGTAGCTGAACATTACCTGCTGATGGGAAGTAGACAATAAATCTTCGGATGAGAATAAATCTTTTGTTTTCCTTTGCTTCCACACGTGGCCTTTGCTTCTGCTTTATTAGACTGCCTTTATTTTGACACATGAGCTCTTTTCCATCTTATTTTTCATCCTGCCCTCTCCCGCTGAGAAGGGGAGTAATAGAGCAGCTTGGTGGGCACCTGATGTCCAGCCAAGGTCAACCCACCACAGTCCTTTTTGGTGCCCAGCGTGGGGCAGAGACAAAGGCAGTGTTGTATGAAGCGTGCTCTAGCTATCGTAGCTATTATTAGCAAGCTGCTGCGCAGGTCACGGAGTCTGTTTGCTGCACTGCTTATTTTGCTGGGCTTAGAACACATTAATACAAACAACGGTCGTGTGCTTTGCCCTGGCATTGGTGGCCCTGCTGTGCTGGGGAGTTTCTTGTGGAGAGGATGAGAGAATCTATCTCCCTCTTCCAACCTGGGATTGATGGGGATGGTACTGTTACGCAGGCTCCCAAGGTCCTTGCTCACCTTTAGATGAGCTATTTAATACTAATTAACACTGTTGTCATATTATGAGGTTTGTGGAATCTGGTGTTGTCCTGGTGTAAGAGAAGACAGTTTTGGGTGAGGCAATACTGAAACATGCCCCGAGGCTGCCAGTTCCAGGGTGGCAGGGTGTGTGGAAGGGCTTGGGCAGGGCCCCAGGGCGGTTGCCACCTCACATAGCCTGGGACTTTACACCTGCACAGGCAAGCAACCCTGGCAAGCTGAGGCACCACCTGATAGAAGGGTGCCTTGCCTACCCTGATGGAAACCAGCAGCTTCTAGCACTGTGCTGAGGCTTGGCCTCTGCCTACTGAGCCCCATTTCAGCACTCCCAGAGGACCACGGTTAAGGCAGGGTCCCAAAGATCCTCTGAGAACACCTTGACTGGGACCAGAGTGCAAACTACATCTGAGGACATGACAGTAGAGACAGAGTCCCAAACTGCAGCTGAAGGCACCATGGTTGAAACAGGTTGAGACACGGACCCAGACATCAATTACAGTAATTGTCCCAGCACTGAAAAAGAAATAGTGGCCAAGGAGGTCAATAGGTTCATAGCACTGATTAGCATCATATTCTAACAGCTTGGCAGCCCTGTATTGTGTGGATACGGATGGAGAGACTGTGGAGAGAGTGTCTTCTTGGCTCCAGAACTTTGAAGAAAATCTCTGTCCCTCCCTACTGCGCAGACCAGTGTCTTGGACACCCCAAGGAGTCCGCCCCCTCCTGCCCCAGTCAGAGAGAAAAGGATCCCCAGGTGCATGCCATGTGGTCTGCACTGGTTCTGCCTGAGTGACCAGGAGGAGGACAATAGGGAGTGGGATGGTGAAGCCACCTTTAAGCTGGAAGACTGTGTACACAAACTGAGAGGGATGACAGCTGGTAAGAAGGGGCCACCTGAGGCAGCTGTCAGCTTTGTTGTTGTAGAGACACAATAAGGTGATCAGCGATCTCCCAGGCACAGGACAACTGAAATCATGGTAGCATGATGCACAGAGGGGATGTTTCCTTTGAACATCCAGTGTAGCATGGGTAAATGCAGTGCCAAGAGCACCAGCAACTTCTGAAGTGGCTCAAATCCCCCTGTAAGGTGCTAGTGTCTCTTTTTCAGTCAGGGCTTCTGATACTTGCTACCTCTGGCTCTAATGGCTGACCTCGGGTTTCTCCCTTGTTTTCTGCCTCAGGCTCCAGGTGAGATCATGCTCCTCAGCTGCAGTGTGGAGTACCTTTTGCACAGCTGCTCCTGTCCTGACAAGCCCAAAAGCTGTTGCACAAGCTACCTCCTGTTCTATACGGTCAAAGGCTTGTTTTTGCTCAAGGCTCCTCTCAAAATAGTTCCTGCTTTGCGTTACTCGATAGAGAGGGCTCACAAGCTGATTATAACCTGGCATATGCATTCTCCAGAATCCCACAACGCCCTAGGAAAGCAAGTGTTTCCTTCTTGTTAGCTGGTGGAGTCATAGTTGCTATCTTGTTGATCACAGCAGCTTATGTGGAGTAAGTGGCTAACATTGATCATGGAATGAGCTTGACTGGGGAAATCCAGCTGCCCCAGAATCCTTGAAGAGATCATGGACTGGCCAGAAGGCTGAGATTTCAGAGTATTGCCTGAGCAGGTGGCTCATACCCAAGAGTCATCACCATATAATGAGTTACAGAAGATGAAAAGCATTATGCTTTTTTTATTGACAGATCCTGTAGTGCTGTAGGAAACCATCGGAAGCGGAAGGCTGCTGTGTGGTGTCTCACACAACAAGTCAGTGAAGCCACTGAAGGAGAAGGTGAGTCAAGTCAGTTTGCAGAAGTGAAAGTCCTAGAGACTGCTGAACGAGAAAAGTGGCCGGTACTCTGTCTCTATCCTGACTCCTGGATGGTGGCTAATGCCCCCTGGGGGTGGCTACAGCAGTGGAAGAAGACCAATTGGCAGCACAGGGGTAAAACAACCTGGGTTGCTGCATTGTGGCAGGACATTGCTGCCCGGACAGAAAACATCTCTCTAAATGTATATCGTGTCCAAAAGCTGTGCCACTGAAGAATATCGCAACAATGAACAGGTAGAGAAGGCTGCCAAAATGAAGTAGCTGAGGTGGACCTGGCCTGGGAACATAAAAGCTATTTGTAGCTCAGTGGGCTTATGAAACATCAGAACATATCGGGAGATATGCAGTGTGCAGATGGGCTTGTGATCAAGGGGTGGACCTGGCCATGCAAGCCAGCACACAGGTCATTCATGAATGTGAAATGTGCTACAATCAAGCAAGCTACCTGAGTAAAGTCTCCCTGGAATAGAGAAGTGGCTGGACATTGCCTGCAGATAGGAAATAGAGAATATATCTTTTGGTTTCCTTTGCATCTGCATGCAGCCTTCGCTTTTGCTATATCAAACTGCCTTTATTCTGACCCATAAGTTCTTTTCCAGTGTATTTTCTCCCCATCCCGCTGAGGACAGGAGCGATAGAGCAACTTGGTGGGCACCTGGCATCCAGCCTAGGACAACCCACTACAAATGCCAAGCAGGTTGTCACCCAGCTCAGTGATGGAGCCAAGGTGCCGGGAGACAAACCTGCCCAGGCACATCCCTGCTTAGACTGGGCAGGTGACTCTCCAAGAGCTTCCAGCACCTGCACCTCAGCCCAGGGGAACATGAGGCCCCTTGAGCTCCCGCATGGTCAGCTGGGGCCACTGGCCCTGTGCTGTCCTTGGCCACACTGCAGGGACATGCTGTACTCCCTAAGCCCTGCCAGCAGCAGCCCTTGAGGTTTTGGTGTTTGCCAGCCCTGTCTGGGGTGGTCCAGGGTGTCAGGACACGGCATGGTGCTGCTGCAGAGCACAGTGCCACTCTCACCTTAGCAGGATCTCTCCTGGTGGCTCTATCTCATTCAGGAGGTGTCTTGCCTCTCCTGGCCCCAGTGTTCTTACACACTAAATTAGATCTCTAATAAATAAGTAATGACAAACAACAGGATTAAACGGCTCCAGGCTAAGGGAGCTGGCAGGGGAAGGCGTGCCATGCTTGCAGGCTCGCTCCAGCCGTGTGTGACCACACCTGGCAGGGCTGGCACAGGGACCTGGACTGGTGTGGAGCAAGCCCCAGCTGGTGTGCAGGTTGGGTCTGCCATTTGTACCAGCAGCACCCTGTGCTTCTGGCCTTGGCATCCGCTCATACATCAGTGCCCCAAATACACCCCAAGGAACACCCCCATATTCCCTGGGCTCCCCTGGTCACAGACTGCCAACACTCTGCGCCCTCAGGCCCTCACGCTGCCACCCCTCCTCACCCCTCTACGCTTCTTTTGTTCTCGGTCTCCTCCGACAGATCACCCAGGCTGGTATTATTATAATCCCGAGCTTAATTTAAATACTCCCATCTCATATTTTTCCAGAGGGGAGGAGGGAATTGATGCACTTCCATGGCACTCGCTCATCGTTTGAGCTGGCATCAGGTTTGGGCGACCAAAAAGCCCTGGATGTCCACGCAAGGGGTCCCCACACTTGCCTTCCCCCAGGGAAGATGCCCAGGGCATCTTCCAGCCCCCAGAAAGAGGTGTCCTCACATTTTGGAGCTGTCCCTTGTGGGAAGAAGATTGTTTAGAAATGGAAGATAGACTGTGGAACAAGTTCTCAAGCTTTAGTCAAAGTACTGAGAAAACTCGTGACTGGCCGGATCATGGGAAAGGTGATAAAAGAGTTAAGCCCGGTGCCTTGTAAGGGCAAAACAAAAGCGAGTTTATAGTTAAGCAACATGGGATTGTTATGCTAATGGAAAACTGCTGTAACCCTGGTAAGTGTACAAAACACATTCGGTGAATTAATAAATCCTCTCAGAATCATCCAGGATTTGAGTCCCTGTCCTGTCGCAGTCCCTGGGTGGGTACCAAGCACTGGCAAGAACAGCTGATGATGGTCAGGCTAGGCAGGTGGGTCCTGCTCCCCAAACCCTCCTGCAGCCACTCGGGAGTCTGGCCTCCCCCTCTGTCCTCTCCCCTTGCTCTCTGCCCCAGGCTGGGGTGACCTTGCCATTATTCTTCCTTCCAATGACTTGAACTGTTTGCATTTGCTGCTGTTCCTCAGAAACTTCCTTCTCTAGGACACTGACGTTCTCCCCCTGGTCCCATGGGTGATGGTGAGGGTGTCCTCAGGCAGCTGCCAGCCATTTGATCCTTCAGTGCTAACGGAATCAGGGAGAAGCCATTTGGGGTGTTTGTTAATTTATTTCTGTGCTCCCCCCTTGCAGAATGACTGGCAGGGGGAAGAACGGGCCTCCAGGCATGCCCAGCAGGGATGGGGTGATGTGTGGGGCTGGGGACGGCCACCATTGCCAGCCTGTGGTGACATCATGGAATCATAGAATGGTTTGGGTTGGAAGGGACCATGAAGGTCATCCAGTTCAACTCCCCTGTGATGAGCAGGGACATCTTCAGCCATATCAGGTTGCCCCCCATCCAACTGGCCTTGAATGTTTCTAGGGATGAGGCATCTACCACCTCTTTGGGCAACTTGTGCCAGTGTTTCACCACCCCCAGTGTGAAGAATTTCTTCACAATATCTGGTCTAAAACTCTTCTCTTTTAGTTTAAAACTATTACCACTTGTCCTCTCACTACAGGCCCTGCTAAAAAGTCTTTCCCCATCCTTCATCCTGTTGGGGCTCTTCGTGTGGAGGCTGTCAGGGGCGGGGGTCCCACTGCACCCACCCTCCTGGCAGTGGGGAGACGGCATGGGGACAGTGGGGTGGCAGGAATCATAGGATCACTTGGTTGGAAAAGACCTTTGAGATCATCAAGACCAACCATCCCTGTCCACTACTGAACCACCCCTGAGCACCTCATCTACCCATCATTTAAACCCCTCCAGGGCTGGTGACTCCACCACCTCCCTGGGCAGCTGTGCCAGTGCCTGACCACGCTTTCAGTGAATGCGTTGTTCCTGATACCCGGTCTGAACCTCCTCTGGTGCAACTTGCGGCCATTTCCTCTCGTCCTGTCAGCTGTCACTTGGGAGCCCGGCACCCACCTCTCTACACCCTCCTTTCAGGCAGCTGTAGACAGCGATGAGGTCTCTCCTCAGCTCCTTCTCTCCAGGCTGAACAGCCCCAGCTGCCTCAGCCGCTCCTCGTAACACTTGCGCTCCAGCCCCAGGAAGGGGGGATGCAGCGACAAAACGGGGACAGGCGGGGACCGTGAGGAGACCCAAGAGCAGTGGAGGGAGCGGGAGTGACGGCAGGGGGCAGTGAGGGAGGCTGGTGGGATGGCGGGGGCAGCAACAGCGGCGAGGGGACATCGAGCGCGGCAGCCGCAAGAGGGCGCGGGCGGGGCGGGCGGGGCTGTGGGCGGGGACAGTACGGAGTGGGGCCGGGCTTTGGGGGCGGAGCCAATAGGGGCCGGTCAGATCTGGGCGGGGCCAATCGGCGCGGGGCGGGGCCTGTGAGAGTGCTGGCCCTGCCCCCTGCCCCGCGGCGCGTGCGCGGCGCATGCGCGCTGCGGGGGGGGCACCTGCGCCCGGCGGGACCGGTGGGTGGTGGCGGCGGCGGCGCGGAGGGAGGTAGGTAGGTAGGTAGGTGAGGGCGGGTGGGCCCCGCACTGCTTCCCCTACCCTCACCCCAACCACCCTCCCCCCCTGCGGGGCTGGCGGGGCGCCCCTTTCTCCAGCCGCTTCCCAGGGGACCCGACACCCATTGCGGGGCTGGGGGGGGTCCGCGTTCCCCTCCCTACGCCGCGCATCGGTTGCTGTGGGCCCGGGGCTGTGGGAGGAGGCCCGGAGCTGCGGGGGGAGCCCGGGGCTGGGGGGGCCGGGCCTGTGAGCCCTCGCTGGGGAGTGCAGGCTATGGGTGGGCCAGGCTGTGGGTCCCCTCTGTGGGCCAGGCAGGGCTCAGCCGCACGGTCTCGCTCCCTGCCAGGCTGGGAGCCAGTGGCAGGGGAGCAGAGGCAGCTCCCAGGCCTGCACCTCGCTGTTTCTGTCTGCAGACCTCCTGCGTGAGGGGGTTCTGTCCCTCTGCTACTCGGGGTTAGCTCCAAAAGAACTCGCTAAGGGCTGTTTGGTGAGCAGAGGTGGCAAACAGCGCTGCTAAGGCCGTCTGCTGACCTGGAGTAGCCTGGCATAACCCATTAGTCACTTTTAATACATCTGCTGGGCACTTGCTAACAAGCCTTTTCTAAATGGAAACTCTTATCAGGGCTGATAGCATGTGCCAGGAGGCAAGGTCCCTCTTAAATGCCCCCTCAGCAAGAGTTTGGGAAAGGAAGAGCAAGGGTTTTGAACGGTGAACCTGCTCAGGGAAGAGTTTCTGAAAGCAAACAGCCCCAGGGAGCTATGCTGCAATTCCAGTTTGTCTCTTGTGACATTTGCATTTTGTTCTTTGCTGTAAAACCACAATTTCACAGGTGTCACTCAGATGTCCCATGGGCCGTTGCTTTAGTTTGGCTGTTCTTGATTTGGGGTGTTTCTGTGCAGGGGAAGTGAAATTGATGAGTCTTTAGTTAGCTTCTGCACTTTCCACAGAAACTAACTTGAAGCAGAAGTTTCTGATTTGGGTTTGTGGTAAGCACTGGTTGAAAGAGCTGATAAAAGGGCAGAAGCAAAGCTGAACAGGGCCCCCTGCAGTTAATGCAGAAAGTGGATTTTGTCTTAGAAGGAATAAGTGTGTTGTTCCGAGCAGTGTCAAATGCTTCTGTTTCAGTTGGCTGGAGGTTGGTCTGGTGGTGTCATCACTAGCAGCACACCCTTCCCAGGAATGCTGGTAGCAGGTGTAAGCAAGCCAGATCCCATCTCTTTTCATACCAGGCTTTTGCTAGCTGGCTTGCTCTCCTGGTTAACAGATTCGGGTACATGTTCAATCCTCAGAACAGATTCCAGAGTGTTTGGGTAGGCAGGCCAGGCAGATTAAAGCTATCAGCATCCTCTGGATTGAGGGGAGACACACAGCCTATGTACTCATACCAGAGTTCCTTTGATATATTCTTTTCTTATTTTGGACTTAGCATCCATAATATATTGGTTCTGCTGTGGTCAGAAATGGGCTCTGTTCCATTTTATTTAGGGCAAGAGAAGCACTGTCCTCAGTACTGCACTTTCAGCTTCCTGGAGCTCTGCTGTTATTCTTCTAGCCTGGATCCACATACAAATTGAAAGACAGAGCACTGAGCACAGCTCTGACAACCTTGCTGACTGATGTTTGTTTTTTAGTGACTGTTATGCTGGAGGAAGGTGTTCCCTGGACAGTCCTGGAGACAGAAGCGCTGTATTTCTAGAGCAGGTACAAACAGCAGCCAAAGCAACTTCTTATTCTATGTCAGGCCTCTGCCTTCATTTGCAGAATGTCCCTGGGAGAGAGAGGACTGATTGCTACTTGGCCTTTCTCTTGTGACAACTGTGGTTGAGGTGTTGCAATGTGAACTTGCATCTGTCTCTGAGCAAACTGACCTGCAAAAAGTATTGCTGGAAAAGAGCAGCAGAGAAGCTGCATCTCTCTGCCTGAAAAACCGCTTCTGAGCTGTAGAGATCACGCACAGAAAACAAGCACAGCTCCATTTGGAAGGTGAATCAGCATTCTTGGAGTGATTGAGAACTAGTTTACTTGATGGCTTGTATTGATGTTAGATCTGTGCATCTTTTATATCCTTTCAGTAGAGCAAGTCAGATAGGATAAATTATTTAGCTAGTGATTTTACAGTGGCAAAGAAGGCCTAGTGATCCCTGGTGATTTTGCTGTTTCTGTAACAGCCTGAGGACACAAACCAGAAGAGATTTTTAAATAGTGATGGTATGTTTGGAAAAAATAGGCAAGCTTTCAGATACAGAGTTTTAATCAAAAGTGATATAATTGATACTAAAATCTCAACAGTTGTTCTCACCTTGTACTTACAGTGGTGCTGTGCGGCTTCCATTCTGGACCTTTTGGAGGACTTGTGTGCCTGAAAGCTTGTCCAATTCCTAGCTCTAATGTCTCTAATAGGAGAGATTACCTCCTATATGCAAAACTTGTTCAGAAACGGGGATGGAAATACCATATTCTGTTCTGTGTGCAACTTTCTGCAGAATCCACAAGTCAAATGTACTTTTGTACTGTTTCTGAACCCTGCAGATTGCCTTGGGACTGTGCCCCTCCGCCCTGCTGCAATGAGTGGGAAGTCGTTGCTCTTAAAGGTCATTCTTCTTGGGGATGGTGGAGTTGGGAAAAGTTCCCTCATGAACCGGTATGTCACCAACAAGTTTGACTCGCAGGCTTTCCACACAATTGGTGTGGAGTTCTTAAACCGGGATCTGGAAGTGGACGGACGTTTTGTGACCCTCCAGATTTGGGACACTGCAGGACAGGAGAGATTCAAGAGCCTGCGAACCCCGTTTTACAGGGGAGCTGACTGCTGCCTGCTGACCTTCAGCGTGGATGACCGGCAGAGCTTTGAGAACCTCAGTAACTGGCAGAAGGAGTTTGTCTATTATGCTGACGTGAAGGACCCTGAACACTTCCCATTTGTAGTCTTAGGCAACAAGATAGACAAACTTGAGAGACAAGTGAGCACAGAGGAGGCACAAGCCTGGTGCATGGAAAATGGTAACTATCCGTACCTGGAGACTAGTGCCAAGGATGACACCAATGTGGCGGTGGCCTTTGAGGAGGCTGTGCGACAGGTGCTGGCGGTGGAGGAGCAGCTGGAGCACTGCATGCTGGGCCATACCATTGACCTGCATTCCAGCTCCAAATCAGGGTCTTCCTGCTGTTAAGAATGGCTGCTACTTTGGGAACGTCGCTCGAGCTGGCGGCTGGATCCGAATAAGCACGGGCAGTTCTGGGGCACTCTGAGGAGAGTGCCACAAGGACAATAGGTGGTTTGCTCACTAGGGAGTTGCCTCACCATCTGAATTCTGTCTGGAGTTTTCAGGCACAGAGTATGTATCCGCAGAGGGGAGCTGTTAAAAGAGCATGTGAGCGTAGTCCTGCTTCCATCTCTGCCTGTTTTAGCCGGTTTAAAGGACTAGATTAAAGTCCTTTAAATTCACTAAAGACAGTAGCGATCCAATCTGTACCAAGGACTGCCTGCAGAGCAAAGCTGAGAGTGCTCTAGGCACTCTTTGAATTATTTTAGTCCTGAACTCAAAAAAATACCAGACCCACTAAACTCATGACCTTACTGCCAAAGGAAAGTCTGCTCAGCATACTGAATGAAACCTGTTGTAGAGACTCTAGCCCATACGACTGTGAGAATGCCAAATACAAGAGTGGCTGAGATGTGTGTATCTGTTGTCTGGGATAAGTGCGTTGTGTCCTGAGACTGAACAGTGCTGAGAATTGTTAGAGCTCTGGTATGTTTGAATGTGGCAGCATTGCTTCTTCATAGCTGCCTATTTCTGGTCTGTTTTTCCTCACCTCTGACTTTGGCTTGTATGAGTGTTATTTTGTGGTGAAACTGTCTGCTTCTTGTTTAATATATGTTTCCTTGTCTCTTCTGGACGTTCAACACTGGATCTCCCTTTTCATATCTTGAAGCCCTGGATGAAAAATACTGATGTGGACACTCACCAGGTCATTTCAAAGGGTTTAGAGTTACTTAGGAGTTCAGGAGATCCAAAGCATGAAACGTCAGCTGGTTTCTGTCACAAGTAATCACCGTGTCCAGATGACAGACCGGATGGTAGGTGGGTGGGATATCTCCTAGGTGTGCAGGTGGCTGGGGGAGTTGTGTGGGGTCAGCTGTTAAATCCACTCACTCATTTGTGTGGAGCCAGGGACCACTGTGCTTCATTAGCTGGCAAATCAGCCTCTTCAGTTGCTTTAGCATGGATGTTCCCATCTGGGTGCTGCAACATAGAACCCTTCATTTTATTGCCATTTGTGTCAGGTGCAGTGCTGTTCGATACAGGTAACTCGCATTGTTGTCCTGGCCCTTACTCCCAAACGGGAAATCCAGTGTGTTTTAACTGTAATTCATTACAGCAGACCTTACTGGTAGAGGATGACGACACAGTTAACTGGCCTTTGTTAATGGCTGCTATGTTCAGTCCACTGGTGAGAGGTCTGCACTGGTTCTATCTCTGTTCAAGGTAGCTGAAAAATGGGGAGCAGGGAACCTTCTAGAAAAACATGCCAGGCTTTGCTGATCCCAGTTCCTGCCCCCTGCTAGGTGTTAGTCCCAAGTTATCTGTGTAGCAAAGAGATGAGTGCTTGCCAACTGCTGTCTTTCCCATTACAACTTCATGTCCTGCAACTTCCCACACAAGCATTTGTCCAAAACTATGACTTTGCCCATAAGCGTGTAGGAGCCTGCTGCGAGGAGAGCTTCTCCGAGTACGTGTCCGCTAGCTGATGAATGCATTTCCCACTGTGATCAGCTACTGGATGGTGAATTTTGAGTTCAAATCGAGCAGCCTCACTTATGCTGTGCTTCATAGCAGGGCAATCTGCCTTCATGCTCACTGGTGGCATCTAATCCCCATGGCCGAGCAGTCTCTGAGCATGCAGGGAGTCTCCTCAGGGAGAACTCAGGGTGATTCTGCCCTCTGCAGGGCATGTGTAAGCGACTGAAGCTTTAATGCAAAGTGCTTTAGAAGGATATGATTTCTAAACAGGGCTGAACATTCATTCATATTCACAGAAATACAGAGGGAGTGCTTGCAGGCTCTAGAGAACCAGGTCCTTTGAGGTTTAAGAGAAGGCTCTGCCTCTGTAGGTGCAACAGATTTTTACAGGATTTTGAAGTTATTGTTACTGTTTATTTACCAATGTCTCACCTCCCCAAGCCTCTAGATTTTTCTTCAGTTTAGCACTGCTTGATATTTCCTTCAAGATTCCAGACTTTGTGACTTGTGGTTCTGCATTACATCTCTGAACAGACATGTGCCCCCAGAGCAGGTTTGCACAGAGACCCAGGTCGGAAGAGGCTACCTGGCCCTGCCAGAGGGACTGCTGAGGGAGCTCACTGCTGGTGGAGTTGCCGCTTCCCCAGGGCGGTTCTTATAGGATCTGTGTAAGGACTCACATCTCCTGTGGGAGGTGACAGAGCCTGAATAAGATGCAGAGTAGGCGGCACAGGTGCAGCACACTGTTTGCAGTACCCTGGGTGCGCGTTGATGCTGATCGCTGAAGGTCAGGAGTCTCATTCTGCATGTGCTGTGTAGGTGATATTGCCAGAGAGTACTACACAGCGTCTTTTGTTCTTACTGGACATTGGATTGTTGACTTTTTTAAAAAACTTTTTTATTAGGCTTATGTGTTTTGAAAATGTATTTAAAAGAGTATAGTATAATATATTTGAATAGTTTAATTTATTTTATGTGATACGCACAATTTCCAAAGGAGCCAGGATTTTGATCTCTCTGTTGCAAAGTTTGATGCTAACGGCCATCCCTTCCCTGTGTCCACTTGTGGCTGCTGCGGTTGTTGCTATTGCTACAGAATTGGAATTGTAAAACTGAGATTCTATCTTTATTTAAGCAAATAAAACATGGATGTACACAGTGAATTCCAGAAGCGGCTGCCTTCTTGGTTTGTCAAACTTCAAATCAGCTCCTGTTCTGAGGCATGTGGAACTGAGTTGGTTATAGCATCTGGCAGAGAGAAGTCACTGAGGGACCAAAGGGTTTGGCCATTCCTGAACATTCCCAGCTAGACCAGTAGTTGAAGGACTATAACTTATTTACCAGCTGAGTCCAGAGATGAGTTTTGCCTTTTCAAGACTGTGTCAGAAAATGCTTTTGTAATGAAAATATTCCACATTGCCTTCCTCTGTCACTATATTTTAATTTTCAGCTTGGGCACTCAGCAGCAAGCTGGGTACTTCCCTTTGATTTCTTCCTGTAATCTTGGAACTGGTCCCTTGGCTCCAGGGAGTTGTAACGAGGCATGATTTCCATAGGATGCTGAGAAAGAGATCAGCATATGGGGACTGTTCTCTTTTGCTGTCCTGCCAGGATGGTCACTTATTCTTGGAGGCTTTCACTGTGTTTGCAAAGTCTGTGCCTGCTGTTTCTGTTGGCAGAACCTTTTAGTTTATTTTTCTACCATGTTTGCTTGCCTATCCACGCTTCCAGAGGCAGCCCAGGGTTTCAAGGACTTGGAAAATCTGCTTTTTAAATGTGGGACAGAGTATCTGTGGGCCTCCAGCAACTTACTTCAGCTGTTTCAAAACACAGCCAACATGACCTGGTGAGAGATGGTCTCAGCCTTGGAGGGCTTGGGCGAGGCTGTGTCCCATCAGTGAGGGTCTGTCTGAAACCGTCCGATCCACTGACTCCCCTGATGTGAGATATTTGTAAGAAAATATGAGACAGGAGCGATAGTGAGGCTGCTCCCTGATTCCCCACTTCGATGCTACAAGAAATAGCAGAGGGCTCCGTGGGTTTTGCCATGGGCTGGGGAGAGGATGGGTCCCTGGAGGCCAAAGGTGTGTCTCCAAAGGAAGGCAGTGAGCTGCTTCTGTGTGGAACAGATGCTGTAGCGTATCCCTGTGTATTTGCAAAGGAGGAGGAGCAGTGGGGGAGTCTCCTGGTCCCATCCATTCTTCTGTCCCACAGCCCTCTTGAGGATTTTGTTGCTCTAGGCCAGGTAGTGCAGCTGTAAAGCTGTGCAGCTGCTTGGTGGGCTGAGGAAATGGAAATTTTTCTCTAGAACTGCTAGCTGAGGAGCCCCACATAGCTGCAGATGCCCTGGGATTGCTCTCTGGGTGACCAAGCCTGCTCACACACCCTGTGTTTCCCGAGTGCAACTCCTCCCTAGGTCTGGAGACTGGCTCCTCACAGCAATACAGCTGTAGGGAGGTTTATGGGAACAGGATCTCTGGGGACTGAATGTTCTTGCATGTGTTTGAGGAAGAGCAAAAAGATATGAAGTGTCTAAAAATGCCTTTTCGGGAGCCTGTGAACCAGCTCCATTTCTTATCAGGGAGTTTGTTCTAACTCTGGCACAAGGGGCACTGGCATGCTCTGCTTTGGAGTGAGGAGGACTCCCAGCTCTGCTCAGAGGTGGAAGGCAATGGCAGCTCCGGCAGCGATTGCCTCGGGTGAGTCACAATCCCGCGACTGGGAGATGGGGGCCTGAGACAATCCATGCAGTCAGTGAGATGGTGGGGTAGCTGCTGAGGCGATTGCTTGGGCAAAAGCAATCGGGGATGGACAGAGATATCCCTTGACCCCAGTGCTTGCGTGACTGGAGCAGTTCTTTCCTGGTGACTTCAAGGGGTCCTTTAGGGCAGGGGTTTCAAACTCACAAATCCATCCCTGCAACCTTGTTTTATCTGGCCCAGCACCTTGTTTCTGCGTGGCAGCAGCACCAAGCTCCTTACCCCTAGGGTCCTGCCGGCACGCTGGCCACGTGTGCAGCGTGTATGATGTGCATTACACTGCAGGAGCTGAAGCTGTGAGTTTAACACCCCTGCTTTAGGGGCTGGTGCATGTGGTCATATGCATATGTGGGATTCATGAGCAGCCAAGTGCTGTGCTATTGTCACTCTTAGTCCTTTCCATGAGGATTTCCCACTTGCTACTCCCTCCTTGTCCCCGGGCATCTCCTTAGCAGAGCCAAACCGTGCACAAAAATGGAGAGAAGCCAGCTGGGTGTCTGAGAGGCGGCAGGTGAGCCCTTCCTCTAGGGCAGGTGGGCAGCTACAGTACCATGCCATGGCAGTGGCTGGCAGGACTACTGCACCGGTCAGGGAACCACTCGCTGCCCTTTCCCTGCCCTGCCCTAGGGGAGATGCTCGTGAGGAGCACCATGAGCATGCTCTGCCACGGCTGGCATGCCCGCTGCCCCACTCTGCTGAGTTAAGTGCAGGCGGAGGGCTGAGCCAGGGCTTTGCCTTTCGCACTGCCTCCCCTGTCCTTGAGCCCTCCTGCTCGTCTCGCACAGCCTTTTCCCAGCGCTGAGCCCAAGCCCTCGCTAAGAGAACATGGCAGGAGACTGTGCCAGCCTGAGCGGCTCCCGGGGCATTTGCTGTTTAGTTAGGGGCTTGCACAAGGGCTTTGAATGGCAGCACGTGGATACCTGGGCTGGATTTTATTTGCTGTTCCGTTGCTGAACTGTGCAGGACTGAGCCCAATGTAAATGAAGGCACCACTCGCCGGCGGCCGCGGGGAGGAGACGGAGGACCGGGGATGCGGAGGTGGCTCAGCAGCATCAGTGGCTGGGGACTCTTGGCCGGCCACCCCTCCCCTCTCTTTTCCCTGCCCAGAGGAGGTTTCTGGCTTCACTGTCCCAAGGACTTTCTTGCCCAGTGTCCCTTGCTGGCAGCGGCACAGGGCCGTCTCCCAGAGTGGCAGAGCATGGGATGAAGGGCTGGGAGTCACCTTGCCTGCTCTCCGGTAAGGCAGCCCACGGGACCTGCTCCAGCGTGCTGTTCTCTGGTCCAGCCTCTGTGGGAGCAAACTGCAACCGCGTTTCAGCCACTGGACGGGATGGAAGTGTTTGATTGCATCGGCTCCCCTCCTTGGAGAAACAGTTTACTGAGATTTATTCCCTGTTTTTCCTCAGCCAGTTCCTGGAGGGTGTTGGTTGTCTAGGGAAGAAGCTGGGCGGACAGGTCGCATGTCCCCAGGAGGGGTCACAGCATTACACAGCTGAGGGTACCTCTGACAAGAAACTACATGTGTCCTTCGGCCCTCCAACTTGCCCAGCCTCCTGGCCATGCTGGCTACTTTCACACACTACCTTGTGCTGCTCTCCCCAACGCTCACCCTGGCCAAGGGACACCAGTCTCTGCCAGGGGAAAGAGATGGTGTTTTGTTCCCCAGCTCGTTCCTGCCCAGCAGCTGATCGTGCACACACAGGGCCCTTTCAGCATGGGGAGAGGAGGGTGATGGCATCTGGGAATGCAGGGAACAAAGAGCCCCATTGATGCTGGCTGCAGCCCCATGGGTTTCTGTGAGCTGGGGCAAGGCTGGGGTGCAGCCACAGCTGTGCACTGAGCTGGGGCAGCAGCAATGCATGAGCTAAACCTCCCCCAGCCAGGCTGCATAGGAAGCCTTGCTGCCTGCCGGGAGGGAGCTGAAATTGGGGGAGAGTGGGATTTGAGCTAGAGTCTCATTTAGGAAAAGCATCAAGGGACCTGGCGGTGCGTAGCTAACAGCCTGCTGGCTCTTAAGGCCGCTCATGGGCACCTAGCCATGCTTGAAATCTCTGCAAATGGGAGCTGTACAGGGGTTTGAGCATGAGGCTGGGAACATCCCTTTGTGGCCTCGCTCCCCGGGGGCTCCTGAGCACAGGTCCTGGGGGCGATTTTCCAAGAGAAGCAATATTCCAGTTGATAATTTTTTAGTAGCTGCTGTAGAAACACGTGTCTAAAGGCAGCATTTGTCTTATCAGGGGCAGTAAGACACCGGCCAATGGCTTCCCCATGCACCAGCACTGTGCAAACTGTTAATGACCCTGCAGCAAATGACACGCAGCCACCTCCAGAGTGCATGGACAGGGCGTGTAGGGCCCTGTGATAGTTAAGTCCACCCTCGTGCCTCAACAAGACCATCCTATTTCACAGGGCTCTCTGCAAGTGAGAGGATCTCCCATACTGCCTGACTCTGGGTGTGCTCTACCACGCATTGCCTGATGTGAGCTGGTGAACTTAGCTTGAGCCATGCCGATTAGTTTTGCTGTGGTTGTACTGTAGGTGCAACATTAGGAGATGTGGCAGAGGCTATCACTGCATAGGCTGAGCATTAAAGGGCAGCAGCACATCACCAAACACGAGCAAGTGGCTCCTACAAGACCCCAGCTTTCCTCTGAGTGGCTGGAGAAGAAATAGAGATTTTAAGGGCTCCCCAGCTGGGAACAAAGATTTTGCAGTCAGAGTTATGAACCTGGAGTGGGAAGGAGGGGACAGCAAAGTCCTGTAGAGGCTGCTGACCCATATGTGGGGCTGGTGAGTGCTTCTCCTCCAGGAGCTTCTCCTCTGCAGCCTGTCCTTCTCTGATTTTTTTTTTGGCTGGGGTGGGAAAGTCAGAACAACAAATGGACAGACATATATCTTGTTCAGAATGTTCTTAATTTTAATTTATTTTCTTTAATTTTTATAAAATACATCTTGTAAGATAAGTCTCTAAAAACTTGCTCCTTTTTATTGCTTGTTAACAAGTTGAAATTCTAGATCAGAAATGAAGGAAACACTTTCAGTTGATTAACTGACTTTTTGCATGTGTGTGCGCGCACATGTGTGCGTGTGTGTGTGTTTGGGTTCTGGGGACAAGTGTGGGAAGGAGGATCTGGTTATTTTTTGTTAAATAGATACCAAAAAAACCCCAGCAAACCCACAAGAGAGATAGCGTTGATGCGAATGTCCAGATCTTGACTGGTTTCTCCCCACCCTGCTGTCCCTCCTGGCATCTCCCCCCTCCCCAGCCCATGTGCGTTGGTAGCCTGGCCAACCTATTTCAGCATTCCCAGTGGCAAGAATCCTTCGAACGCTCTGCTCAGCAGATCTGCTCCTTTATCCTTGCCCCTGCTGAAATCGGCACTTAAAAAAAATATAATAATAATACAGACGGAAAGAAAAAATCTATGCAAGATGGAGCTGCACTCTGCCACTGAAAGTAGTTTCTCCAATAAATAAACACTAACATTAGCATTAAGGAGATGCAGGAATGAATAAAACAAAATATCATTTGGTGGGGATGACTGGAAACAGCATCTTGGCAGGTCCAGCCAGACCTGTGCTACCCAGCCAGAGGGCTTTCCTCCAGCTGCTATGGAAAACAATCATGGGGGAGAGGTCATCTACACCAAACCCCTTGCCCGGCTACCCCCCTCCATGGCAAGAGACTGAACTGGCTCCAAGAAGGATCTAGTTTGTAGAGACAGGCAGTGTTTCCGCCCTATGACCCTCAACCCGCCACTTTTCCTTTCCTCCTGAACCCCTTCGTGTGTTTGGGCTGGAAGTGAGATGCTGCCAGTCCCCCCGCCCTGGCAGACACAAGGCAGTTATCCTGACTTGCAGGAAACATGACGAAAAAAAATGAGGGGCATAGGGGAACAGAATGAGGGAAAGTTACGTTTGACACGGGTGAGAAACAAATCAAGCTCTCCGACGCAGCGGAGGTTAGAGAAGCAAATGTCACCACAGAGAAGAGCACCATTGTGAAGGGACAAGAGCGTGCAGCGAGCACAGTGCTTGCAAGGCAGGGTGGGCGAAGGCACACAGTCCAGAGGGTCATCCCCTGCCTATGGAGGGATGGCTCTGGCTTTACACTCCTAGGGCACGGTGCAGAGATGTCTCCTCTCAGTCAAACCTATCTGCCACGTTCTCTGCTGCCCAGAGGGTAAAGCCAAGAGTCCCCCTTGTCTACAGAGACACCAAACTCCATTAGGCTTTAATAAGGGCAGCTGGGTTAGAGCTTTATCAGCATTGGGGTCAGCACTCTCTTCTCCACAGTGGGAAGATCCTTGCCCTGAACTCCCTTTGCCTTGGCTGCAGCAGGCAATTTGGGGTAAATTCATCTTTCTTTGCTAAGGGAAAAAGAAAATTCCTTTTCTTATTCTCCATCCACAGGTGGTGACAGCAGGCAGCTCCAGGAGAGTCTCTAGTAGTGGTACCAGGACTGGGCCAACTTCCTTTTCTCTCTATGTAGCCTCTTGCTACTCATGGAGCAACCTACACAGATTTCCTCCTCCCAGGAGCATGAAGGCCTTTGCTCATCCCTAGGCAACATTGGGACACTGGAGTAAGTCCCTCCTCTTCTCTGGCTGGTTTAGATGGGCTTGGCCCTAGAGCGAACCGGTTATGGATGAGCAGAGAGAGAAAAGTGCATGAAGAGATGTCCATTGGTGGAAAGCTCTCCTTCCTGGTCACGCTCAGCACAATGGATGTGAGGGAGGAAGAGGAGGGGAGTCAGCGGCGAAGGCAGAGTTAACGCAGGAGACCTGGTGTCAGGTGGCTGCAGTGTTAAAGCCTCAGGGTTAGAGAAAAGAAGGGCGTTTGGTCTGGCTGGGCTCCACCGCACGGGCTAGAACTTGGTGCCTCGGCCCATCAGCTTGAGGACGGCAAAGTTGTAGGTAGCGGCGATGATGAAGGTGAGCTGTGGGTGGGAAGAGAGTGAGCAAGGGGGAAGGAGGAGAAACGAAGCTCCCACGAGTGAGGAAGGCAAGTGAGGGGGCAGTCCTCACTGCAGTACGCTCGAGGTAGCATCCCGCCCAAGCCCAGCACCCCAACAGGACCTCTCCAGACCCCCCCTCCAGCAGCCACCTCTACCTTCTTATGGCCTGAATTCACTATCTGCACTTAGGTGCCAGAAAATGACACAAGCACAGGCTCTGTCATGTCTGTGCCCACCACTTCTGTTGTCCTCTGCCCACACATCTTCACTGGGCGGAGGAGAATGGGTGGGCAGGGGGAGCACCGACTCACCAGTGAGACCAGTGTGGCAGCCGCCCCCACGAAGGCTGCGATGAAGAGGTGGAAAGTCATCTGGAACTGCAAAGGAAGAGGGGAGTGAGCTGCCAGGGTCCTGCGTGCTGGCCAGGGAGGCAAGTGTCAAGGCCATCCACTTAGGGGAGAACACGCAGGGTGACGGGAGGTGCTCACCTCACTGGTCTTGCAGATGGAGAGCAGGTTGGAGCCACACACCTTGCCAGGGAAAGCGTTCCAGGGCAGGACACCTGGTGAGATGGAGGGAGCTGGCTGAGCTAGGCACAGCTGCCAGCCAGCTGCCTTGCTCAGCCTCCCACAGCCACGTGTGTCATGCACACCCTGGTGTCTCAGGGCTCTTGAGCACTTGCCCCTGCTTTATCCCAGCCTTATTTGCCTGGCCCATTTCCTCCATCCCCTTTCCTCTGCCCTGAGTTCTGGCTCCTGGGCAGTGAATCCCACACTCACCATACATCCTGGCATCTGCACACAGGGTGCCAATACTGGCTGTGGTCTTGCTGGGGTTGGCAATGGACTGGCAGGTGGTCCAAGTGTTAAAGTAGATGTAGACGGGCACCGCAGAGCAGGCGAAGACCAGAAGCCAGATGATGGTCAGGACGTAGGTAATGCCCACAAACTGCAAGGGGCAGGACAAGCCAGGGCAGAGCCATGGTTACCAAGCAGCCAGAGACAGGGACAGGGGAACGCGACTGTCCTCAGGCAGGAGAGGGCATGGGGCGGGCAGGGGACTGAGATGCTGCCTGCATCCAGCTCCGTACCACCCACCAAACCCAGCATATCCCCAAGCAGCCAGCATGGAACAGCAGTGCGAGCTGGCTGCCCATGGCTCACAGGGCCAGCACGAGCCCCACGTTTGTGGAAGGCTACGTGTGCACAAGAGTGAACAGTGGCAGCAGCAGGGTGGCTGCCACATCCCATGCCGGGGTGGGGAAACCACGGCTACAGCCAAGCAGGGTTTGGCCTCTGCAAGAGGGCGGCTGCAAACCCACCTTGGCATGAAAATGTGGATCTCCTGCCCTCCCCCCACAGTGCCACCCCAACCGACCCCCGAGGGAACCGCAGCCGTTCCCCTCCGCTCCCCCAGGCCACGGGCTGCCCTTGCCAGCACTTTGTTGTGGTCCCTAAGCACAGTGGAGAGGTCAACCCTGGGGGCACCAGGTGCCACAGAGCCTTGGGCTGCTGGCACCACAGGGATGCTCATGGCTCTCCCCACTGATGTTTAAACATGAAGCGGCTTCATTAGAAGTGGCCGTTTGGGCTGCTTGGGGCCACATCAGGCCTCGGGTAGGGTGGCTGGGCTGCGCTTCCCTTTGGGATGCCCCAAAACCCGGACAGCCGCAGTGTCCTGCTCTTCAGCCACGCTGAGCGTGGCAAACCCGCTGTGGGCGCGCGAAGGGGTGCCAAACCCCAGTTAAGATCACCTTGTCAGGATGTCCTAGCCACTTTCCCAAACACTGACACACCCGCTGCAACGAGTGAGCTCGCTGGGGGCCTCGCGCTCCCCTCCCTTTCGGGCCCCCAGTTACCGTTGCGCTGAGGCCCTTGCCGCAGATGGTGGTCCTGTAGTCCCCGAAGATTTGCCGGACAGCGCCGGTGGTGTAGAAGCCTTCGGCCAGCAGCAGGGCTCCATAGAGGAAGAAGAAGGAGGCCGTGCCATAGATGACGTACTGAAAAGCGTGGATGCTGCCAGGGAAAGCAGCAGGCAGGGATGCTCAGTTGCTGGGTTGGTACCAGGAAGCTCAGCCCTGCATGTGGTACAGCCAGGGCAGCCTGACCACCACGACTTACCCTCCCCGCACCACCCCACAGGGACTGAAATGGAGGGTGAAGCTGCAAGAGGAATGAGCCTGAGCAAAGCTGTGGCAACCAAGGCTGTGGACTGCTGCTGGCTCCCCTGCGCCCTCCATACCTACCCGGTGTGGAGGTCCAGCACTAACCAGGGCACCAAGCGAGGGCCAGATGAAAACAGGAGTGAAACAGAAAAAAGTGGCTACTGGACCCTGCCATGTAGCTGCAGCCCTGGTGCACGGCAAGCACAGCCTGGGGTCTCCATGGTGCCCGGGTGACAGCATCGCCCCTGCCAGCCCAGCCAGACACGTCCTCCCAGCAGATGGAGAGCAAGATGGAGACACCACGAGGGGCCCTGGCACGAAGGTGATGCACCACAGCAGGGTACTTACACGTCAATGAGGTACTCATAGTCCTGGTAGTTTTTGGAGAAGTAGGTCTCGATGAGCTGCTCGGTGCCTGTGAGGGCTTCGTGCCCACAGCCACAAAACAGCGCTACCCCGAAGAAGCACAAGCCAGTGGCAACCAGAGAAGCAAAGGGTGCCCCAATGACACATCTGGCACAGCACTCGAGCAAACCTAGGGAGAAGAGAGGTGAGATGGGATGGGACCACTGGGACGGGGAGTGCTCAGAGCCTGCAGCTCAGAAGCAGACAACTGCGGGAGGAGGAAGATGCCCAGCAAGAGGAGGGAAACAGGTAAAAGGCAAGCCCAGAAGTGACTGATTATGGTGCTGGAGAGCCAAACCCAGCAGCTTCTCTGACAGATCTCTAAGCAGCTGGACAAGATCACACCCAAGTGTGCCCAGGGACAGCAGCACGGGGCACCCGGGCTGCAAGGCAGCTCCTGGTTGTGGGGCAGGCAGGGAGCTGAGGTAAGCCAGCCATGCATACCTGTGCAAAACAAGATGGAAATACAAGGCGATGTAGCATAATGCCATGGGGACCCGGCAAACAAGCTGCTAATGGGCTCCCCGCTGCCCGCACAGCCCGGCTGTGAAACATGGAGATAGAAGCTGCCTGCATTTTAATTTTGCTATCGAAGATGGAAGGGAACCCAGCACCTCCACAGAGACAAATCCCAGCGGAGGCCCAGCAATGTGGCCTGGCTTTGGAGCAGCTTGGAAGGAGATGGCACACACCCTGAGCACGCCAGGCATCTAGGTAGCAGCTGGGGTGCACTTGTCCCCTTTCCTGGCACCCTGCAGGCAGCTCGGGCTGCAGCAGCCCCGTTATGCAGGCAGATGTGCTCGTGGAGAGGAGCCGTGTTTGTTCCCTGAACGTCAGTGCTTGTGTAATAGGTTTTGTCCTCTGGGACAGATATTTGGCAAGTGGGCACGTGTACCTGTGTGTGGGTAGGGAAAGTTAGGGCACAAGCCAGCGTGCTGCTTGGACTGCCTAAATGCTGGGTTTTTTCACCAGTGAGGCCACGGGCATCTGGTCCTTCTGCACACTGGGGCTCTAACATGCAGGATCATTAGATCAGGTTCATCATGGTGTGGGTTTGGAGGTGCTCAGCCAGCTACTCTCCTGACTGGCGTGGGAGTGGACAGTCAGGTGGGTTTGTACCCACCACCATCCAGCACTGGAGCATCAGTTTGGCTCCAGCTAAACTGCAATAACCTGTTGCCCTGGCTGTGCAACACCTTTGTGCAGGGAAGATGCTCCCCTTCCCCAAGATGCAGGCTCCAGCACCCCACTGTCCTGGACACAGCAGCTGCCTGGACACATCCCATTGGGGCAGAGCATTTGTGCCTTAAATGCCAAAAAGGCACCCGTGGGAAGTGTTCCCAAACCTACGCTCCCTCCACAAATCCCACAGTGCTTCTCTCCCCCCTCGAAGAACAAGAAAGCTGTGGGGTCTTGGCCAGCAGTGCCCTCCCCTCCCCACTGGGACAAGGTCGCGTAGTGGCACAGAGGACAATGGAGGATTGTCCTGGCACTGCCACCCCAGCGGTGCCCCGCACTGAGAGCAAACAGGGAACAAAGGCAGCGCTATGGGGGAGCACTGGGACCCCTCCTGCTTGTTTGCCTTGGATGTGGCAGGTCCGAGGCAGTCACACTCCTTCTGGCCAGCACTGGTCCCTAAACCTCAGCAGGACCCATGGGGACAGCCCTGTGCACCCAAAGTGGTGCTGGGCCAAACATGCCTCCTTATTTTTATTTTTGGCCACCTAGGAAGTGACCTGGCCCGTGCCAAGGGTTGGGGCACTCTGAGTGGCTCCATTCCCAGGGGGCTGCAGGTCCTGGGATGCAGCAGGACCTGGCAGGATTCCTTTGGGAAGCCACGCTGGAGAAGCCTGGGGAGGGGAAGGGAGGAGAGAAAGAGCCCTTGTGCCACACAATCCCGGGCCTTGTACCCAGGCTTAGCTGCTGCAGAAGCCAAACAACACACTGCAGACAGGAGGAGGAGGAGAATGCAGGGTGCTGGCAGCTTGTGCCACCTCTGGGAACAGAGCCCCCTGGAGCATCAGGGGGCTATGCAGGTAAGTATTATCTCTGGTGTATCGATAGGGAAACTGAGGCATGAGACGTGCTTCTGTTTTCCCAAGGATGCCAGGGTAGAAGTGGCATGAGCTGTGACAGGTCTCAACTCCCTGCCTGCACCCCCAGCTCCTGCCAGCCCTGGGCAGGAGCTCACTCTCATCTCTCCAGCCCGTGTGGCGAGGGCTAGGGTGGGACTGGCTGTGGGGATGACATCTGTCCCCTCAGACAGCGCATGAGCACATAGGGACAGAAAACCATTTTGGCAAAGAAAACACTGTCCCCACCATGCCGAGACAATCTCCCCCCGCAGCTCCCATGGCCAGCATGGCCACACTGGGGCCACTGGAACCTGATCAGTGCCAGAGGAAAGTTTCAGGGAACTCTGCTTTGGGACAGAGGCCCCATAGCCACCAGCGACAGCTGTCCAGGTGCCCGCCACCCTCACCCCATACTCACCCATGGTGCAGGACTTGGTCAACTCCTCCACCCACCCGCCTGCTTGGCTTCTTCGGTGCTGTCTGCGGAGCCCTCGCTTGCCTGGCGATCCCTCGCCCTGTGTTTCCCCTTCTGGGTGCCTGCCCCGCTCTCCAGCAAAGAAAAGGGCTCCCTGAGTGACAGCCACCCCCCTTAAAGGAACAGGACCCCGCCCCCCCCACCCCCCCAGCACCCCTTGGCTGCCAACTCCTGGGTGCCTGGCGGCTGCGTGGGCAGAGCTGCCTCAGGGCCACACTCAGGGCTTTGAGGGGAAAAGGGTTTTGCAAAACAGAGAGAGCTGCTTGGGGGACAGGAGGGGTTCATGGCGTGCCCCCTCATCAGTGGCTCTGGGTCCCTTCCCCAAGCCCGTCCAGCTGTGGCAGTGTCGGGGACTGCCCCCCCGGAAAGCAGTGATGCCACCTGTCATCTCCCGCCAGCGGGTAATGGGGTTCCCCATCCCAAGGACCTGCTTTCAGTCTTGGGGGCTCCAAACTGTGAGGTTTTCACCGTTTGACGGGAACGCTGTCGCCACTTTCCTCGGCCCCTGTGGGGGAATGGCACTTGGGTGGGCAGAGCTGTGGGATCTTCAGGTGATGGGTGTGGCTCCAGGGCTGCAGCACACAGAGCCAGCACCCTTGGGTTCTCCTGCTCCCATAGGTACCCCATTTCTCTTGGGTGCCCCATGTTCCGCGAGTGCCCCCAGCTCCCCTGGGTGCTGCGGCTGTGGAGCCAGCACAGGGACAGAGGAGCCTGCAGAGGGCAACTAGCCCCTACCCAGTGGGCACAGGGTGGACAAAGCCCTGCTGTGTCCCTCAATGCCCTGCTTTGTGCCAGGCAGTAAGGTGGCAGGGCCTGGCTGTCCCTGGGGCTGGGGATGCTGTTGGGCTGGGGGTCCCCAGGCTGCAGCAGGCCAGGAACAAAGCAGGCCACTCTGATGGGGGGCTGGGTCCTGCCCCTCCTCACCCACCCAAACAGCCACCCTTGACGTTGCCCACAGATGGGCTGTGGGGAGGCACCACTTGGGCAGCTGTACAGATGCTGACAGGGCTTCATGGTGGGCACCTGCACCCCATATCAGTGGGACCCAGCTCCTGTTCCCCCAGCCCTGCCTCAGTTTCTTGCTGCAAGGCAGGATGGCAGAGGGCTGCCCAGTGCCCCTAGCCAGCTGTGGGATGGGAAGCGCTGGGGAGCAACAGCAGAGCAACCATGGTGAGAGGCATCCTTGGGCACCTCTGTTAGCTCTCCAGGTGGCCTGGCAGTGACCCAGCCATGGTCACCTCATAACAGGCAAGGGAGGGTGACAGCCTTGCAACATCCCCTGGGAAATAACCCGTCAACCCTATGGCCTCTGGAAACCAGCAGGGCCCAGCCTGCAGCCCAGGGCAGCACTGGGGGACTCTAGGCCACCAGCAGGAAAAAAATATTACATCCCCACCCAATAATCATAACATATGAAATATAATGTAATATTAAAAAAATATGACATTGGGGGAAAAATGTCCAAGCCCTTCTTTTTCTTTTCATAGAAATTCCAGTCTTGCCTACTGTATAATTTCGGAACACCCTGGGGGGAAGCGGCGATGGGCAAATAAGAGGATCTGTGATTTATACTTCAAATTCTTGGTCATTGGGCACTCATTGTCAGCAACTGTTTCCTTCCTGGGTTGGAAACCCCTCAGCTCCGCGGCTGTCATCACCCACTGGCTGTAGGCACCAGCCCATAACCCGTCAGCGCTCCTGCGAGTGCTTCTGAGCAGAGCTGCAAAACAGAGAGACGGGAGAAAGAGTATTTCTGTCTTTCTAAGGTTGGAGAGAGAAGAAAGAGCACAGGAAAGTGGTTGAGGTTGCCTTTCCTCCAACAACACGGCGGGTACCTTGCACCAAGCAGCTGGGTGGGCAGCCAACAGCGCACCCCAAACACCGTACCATCTGCCTGCACCAGGGAGGCACAGAGCCCCGGGGGTACGTGTGGCCATGGGGATGCTGAAAAGACCTTCCTGCATCCCTTTCCTTTTGCATTTCAGTTGGAGAGGTTGTGAGAGCCTATCCTGCAAATCCTCAGTGCGTAACCCTGTGCTTCTGCCTGCTTGGAGCAAGAGTGTAGCTCAGCCCCTTCGCGGATGAGGCCCCGAGGGCAGCGTGCGGCTGCAGGGAGCCTGCCAGCCCGCATAAAAGTTCCCTTGTCAGCTGCTCCCTGGCAGAGAGAATGCTGCTATTTCTCAGGCAGGGAAGGGAAGATGCGTCCCTGTTTGCTGGCCAGGAGAGGGCCATGCCAGGCTGGTAAAAATAAACATGCTTATAAATCAATGTGGATCACCTTGCAATTTGTTCTGACCCTTGGGCAGTGGCCAGTTACCTCCAAAACCACCCTCACAGGGCAATTTAGGGCTTAGCTACCTGCACTCATTCGTGGAGCCCAGGCTGTCACACTGGCCCTGGCGAGGTGTGCCAGGGGTTAGACACGGAGAAGGCTTTCCTTCCCCAGCCACCCACATTACGTACAAAGGCACTGGAACAGGCTGCACCGAAATGAAGTGTTTGAAGGTAACCACGTATGTACCTCTCTGAATACACCCCCATCCCTCTCTGGGATGTTTGTGTGGTTTTCTCTTCCATCTTCCGTGCTTCACAGCTGCAGATCAGACTCAGGCTTTCCCTGGGCTACTGAGAACGCAAGTTTGGGGCTGGAGGGACAAACTAGTGACAGCTATGGCAAACGGAGAGCCACATGGGCACTGCCAGCCTACACCACATTAGGGTAAAGAAGAGAGCTGAGAAAGCAAGCAGGAACATATGGGGCAGAGGACCAGAGCATCCTCCCTGTCCTCATCCCCATATGCAGCCACCTCACCCGTAATCGCCACAGACAGCCTGTCACACCCGCTCCCATCACGCTGATAGCACAGGACAGCCTCCCGCTTGCCCTGGGCCCCCGGCACACACCGGACACACGGGCAGCCCTCCCCAGGGCGAGCTGGGAGGCACTGGGGAGGCCACTGACAGTGGGGGCCAGCTGGGGGAAAGTTTCTTGCTCGCTTCCAGCTACCGCAGCCCTGCACTTTCAGGGAGGATTTTTTTTTTTCCCCTTAATTGATTTCTCTGCTTACGTCCCCGTGGGCCCGTTTCCTCCACTGCCCTGGGCACTGGGTCGGGTTTTCAAAGCAGTACATTGGCCAAAATCAGACCAACCCTGCAAAACACAGCAAACCCCTACACCTTGCACCTCCAAACCGCACGCACAGCCCCGTTGCGCCCAAGAGGAGCCAGGGACGGTGCGTGCAGCGCTCTTATCCATTATACATGGGGCAGCGGGAGAAATCCCGGTGTATCTTGTCACAGCTGAGAACCTTGCTGCTATTTATAGGCAGCTGCTTCCCTAGCCAGGCCAAATTTCTCATTATCTGTTGCTGATTTTAACCGTCCTTCTTCACCCGCCTCGCTGCCTCGGTTCACCCATCAGTGGGATAAAAACATCCTGGCCAGGGAGCTCAAGATGTGTCCTGCTATCAAGTGCCCCAGGACATCTCTGTGGCCAGGGCGAGCCAGGCAGCTGCTCGCAACAGCCAGGGTTGCCCAGGGATTTTCCTGCTGTGCAAAATCTCCTGCTTGCTCAGGCAGCCCCATCCAAGCGAAAAGGAGATGGCAACCGCGGGAAGGTCACGGCACCAGCAGCATCTGTCCAGCTGCCTCTTCAGACCAAAGCCAGCCCTGCTTGCCACTGCCCAAGCCTGGCCGCACTCACTGTCCTATTTGTATTCCCAGGTTGCTGCAAGGCTACAAAATGTACTAATAAAAATTAAATTAAAAAAAAAAAAAGAGATTGGCAGAGGCTGTGAGAGGACAGGGAGATGCACTGAAGGACAGACAGACGGGCCAGTGTCATGGGATGACAGGGGAAGGGCAGGGGCTGGGCTCAGCTGAGGAGTGGGCAGTGGGTACCAGCCTTGGGGGTGGGCAGCAGCAGCAGCAGGACCCTGCACCCTGAGCCCTACAGGGATGCTCCCAGGATGTCAGGACCCCCTGAAAGCATGGCTGCAGGCCGTGTGACAAAGCCTTGTCTGATAACACGGGGGCAGAGCCCTCCTCCTAGGCACCAGCACCCATCTCCTGCCTGCATCAGCTGCTGGACTTTATCTGGGACCACAGCGGCAGTCACAGAGGTGCTGGGCAGCTGCGATTACACCTGAGCTGAGCTCAGCTCCCCACCTAGGCACCCTTTGGAGAAGATGAACACCTGCCCACACATCCTTTTTGGGGTGTCTGGCTGAGTTTTTCCCCCTGCAGGAACCTGATTTTTTCAAAACATCAAGTTTTAAAATGTGGAAGGTGGTCTTGTCCAGCCCGAGTGCTGCACCTGGACTCGCTGATGCTGGAGTCACCGGCTTGGGGGGCAGAGGGGGCCACCAGCCCCTCAGCTGTGCTGGGGACAGGGTGTCTGGCATCCCCAAGGTGATGCACGCAGGAGCCCCGCTGTCCCCACATCTTTCACAGGCTGTGAAGCCCACGGTGGCAGAGTGGCATGGGTGTGCACGCATGGCTGCTGGTGCCCGCAGGGGAATCAGGGGCAGAAGAAGCTGCTGGCAGCACATCCCAGAGCCCAGCTAATGTGAGAGGCAGCCTAGGCGCCGGAGGGCTCGCTGGCTGCTCCTTTTACCCACCAAATAGCCCTGTTATTTACTGCAGAAAATGAGGATAATACGCTGGTCTAAACTGCTTTCTTATTTCAGTTTCTAATTTCCCCAGCAAATCCCCACCAAGCTCCTTCCTCGCTGCTGTGAATCCCCCAGTTAATTGTGGGGTAGGGGAAGAGGTGAGGGTTTTTTTTCCCCTGGCTGATTTTCCAGCAGATTTGCCTTTCACATCCACTGCCTTTGCCCTTGATTTTCTTCCTAAAGGAGGATAAACAGACGTCTCGCGCTGATGTTCTCCAGGCTGTTCATTACTCTCTCACTCTGCTGTTCGTGGGGTCATATTCTTGAACTGTTCTCATTTACCTTTCAGAAAATCCTGGAAGATAAAGACAAATGTCATTCTGCCTCCTTGGAGCCGATGGTGTCTGAGAAGAGCAAACACAGCCCAGGATTAGTCTGTTTGTGTTCACCCCAGCGAAGCCAGAGCGGGATCTGCAGGAGGGGGTGGTGCGGGCAGTGCCAGGGCCAGGCTCAGCTCTGGGGCGCTCCTGTTTATTTCTTGCTGCCCAAGGGACTAAGTTTGAAAGGCTCAAGTGAATTCATGTGCCTCCAAAGGGCCAAGAAGCTACTAACCTGTCTCATGCTTTCCTGGAGTCCAGAGGAGAGAAGAGTGATGCTGAGGGAGGTCCTGCGTTAGCCAAGACAGTCCTTGAGGATGCGCTTGTGGTGTTTTGCCTTGGATTTCTACCCAGAGAGGGAGTTTTTTCCTGTATTTCCCTCCAGAAACCAGGAAAGTGCTGCTTCTGCTGCCCACCCCCATGCCAGTCCCAGCTCACCCGTAGGTGCCAGGGTGATGCGCCCAGCAGGGATCAGGTGACAGGGTCTGACCTGGCCATTCTGAACCCTGTTCCTGGGCTGGCAGGACCCTTTCCATGGGCAGCAGGTGCCGGCCACGGTGGGGTTGTCCCAAGGGATGAGCAAGTGGGCACTGGGGAGGTGATGGCTGAGCCAGGCAGCAAAAGGACAACAATGAGAGCTGTTGGGGTGGCATTACTGCCATAGCTCCTCGTGCAGAGCCACAGCATTTCCTGGAGAGTAAACCCAATGGCAGGACCAAGAGATGTGAGAAACGCAGGCATTTGCTACCAAGCACCCACAGCCTCTCTCCAGAGTCACAGGCATTGGCAGCTCTTGGAGAGTCAACTGGAGAGCACCAGCCGCCCAAGCCTTCTGCATCCCCCCCTGCAGCTGAGCCAGGCAGAAATAACCCTTACAGGCTCCTCTCACAGGCTCTGGGGACCAGGGGACTCATTTGCTGCTCCAGTTGTTACATTTTCTGAGGTGATGCTGCAGCACAGCACCTCCATGCTGGCAGCTGCACAGGGAGAACCGTCTTGGGGTTGGCAGGGTGTTGAGACATAGGGGTGGATGAGATGCCTTTGCCAGGATGCCACTTGCAGCAGGAGCCCCAGGATGGCCACCCCAGAGCCCGTAACTGCTTGGGAGGCAGAGGATGGAGCAGGGGAGCAAACCCAGGGTCACACTAGGCTCCTCACAGCACCACCCTCTGCAGCCACATGACCACCACCACTGGAGTGGCACCCAGCATGCTGTCCACTCACAGCCACAGCTTTGCTGGCACAGTGACACCCACCAGCTCCATGGGATGCAGATGCCATCGTGACAGCCCTGTACCCCGTCTCCCGTAGCCAAAATTCCCCCGGGAAGCAGCTGCTGCCTGAGCTGCTGCTGTTTCCATCTGTGCAGCAGCGGGAGGATTTGCGGTCTAATTAAACAAATCCTTCATCTCTACTGCAGTGGCTGTGCCGGGGGGGAAGTGGCAGGGGGGCAGGGGGGCTGATTTCTTAGTCCTTCTCCCCCATTCTTTCTGCCTGATGCCACAGATGTGTAACACTTTGTTTTCCAAACTTGTCCCTCCTGGGGGTCTCTAGTGGAGAAAAAATCCTGTCCAGTTAGAGCGAGGTGGGCAGCCTGTGGTTAACGACACACATCACTACCACACATTTCACTCCTGGTGATCTCCTTCTGTTTTTGTGTTTGGAAACTGCTGGGGCTGAGGGCAGGAGAGCCGCGGAGGCAAGAACCGCAAACAGAGCTTGTCAAACCCTGCAAGCGCTCCTGCTGCAGCAAGGGATGCACATCGCCATGGCAACTGTGGCCAAGGATGCACAGAGCTGGGTACCCCAAAGTGGGGAGGAGACTGGGAGACCATGCTGACCCTGTCCAACGCCTCCCATCTGCCTTTGCTGATACAACACTCCTTAGCCCAACACTGGCTGAGGCATCAATTTTCCACAGCAGGTCCTCTTCTTTCCAGACCACGGGTGGGGGCTGGAGGAGGCAGCAGTTAGGGGCTGGGAGAGCTTGCAGTGTCAAAACCCAGTAGATTTTCCCCAGAGTAATAAGAAATGCCGGAGGCAATTGGAGCAGGAGTCGATCCAGTGCTGTCATTCCCAGCATTACTCCCATCGGCACATCCCAACTCCATCTGATTGTCATCCTCACCAAAAAGAGCCACTCCTGGGAGCGGAGATGGGAGCATCCTTAGCCAAGACAGATCTCTGCTCCAGTCCAGGCTTCCTCCCTGTAATTCCTCTCCTACACTCCCAGCCTCAGGAGGCAACCAGCCTGCACCACAGGGCGATTTGGGGACAAGGTAGGCAGCACAGGTGTGACTTGTGTGAAAAGAGGGGATACAGAGATGAGAAAGGATCAGGTCACCCTGAGGGGAGTGAGGAACCCACTGAGGGTTTTGTAATCTGTGCCAGGCTTTGCTGCTGGCCCCAAGAGTCTCACTTGACACTTATCTAAATTAAATCTCTTCGTTCAGTGTGCCCAGCTTGCCAAGGTCACAGGATCAGCCGGTACCGTTGTTACAGCCTTCCCTCTGTCTGCAGTTCCCTCTGTGCTTGCTCTATCTGCAAATAAGATCCACAGAGTTTACCCAAAGCAGAGCACCATCAGTGCCAGGAGGCACAAGGTCTGCAGCCAACAGATGGGAAAACACAAGTTAGGACAATCTAGGCCCTTCAGACTGAGGTGAGAGTCTGCTGCTTGTACATGATGTGGGGGATGTAAACGAAATATTTCCTTAAGACCCTGCCACAGAATATCAGAAACATGTTAGACACATGGTTAAGAGTCTGTTAGATGAGAGGTTAGTTTTGAAGAACAAATGTTGGACTCTTTTTTTCTTTGACAGCTTTCAGGAGAACAACATCTGAAACACCCCCCAACCCACACAGAGGACGCCCAAGGGCTCCCACGATGCTGGGCAGAGCTCAGGCAGCCTTTGTGCAGGCAATGACCAACTCAACCGAGCGCAGAAGGGCTCCTCAAGGCAACACTGAGCTGCACGGCCACCGGCAGTACAGCTGCTGCAACATGCCCTGGCCCTCCCTCAGCCACCCAGCTGGCGCCCACCCAGCAGCGCATCCAGCCCCGACAGCAGCCGCGCTCTGCCCACATGGCCTCCATCACAGCAGTCCCCAGGATGGCATGACATACCCCAAGGCTGCACGATGGGACAGGGGACCAGATCCCTTTGGATCACCCTGAAAAGTCCCGTCACAGATGCAGACACGGGCCCAGGGCCAGATCCTGCATTGCCTGGCTGTAAGCGATTCGCTTGCGACAGCAGAGTGGCGCAGGGCTGAGCTGCCCCCCATGGCGAGGAGGGTGGTGAAGGTGAATGGAGCCAGCCCAGATGGATCCTGCCGTGCTGGGACTGTCTCCAAACCTGGGAGAAGCTTGCCAACCCTGTCCCCTCTCACCACCCGCTCACATGTCCCAAATTCAGCTCCCCAGCAGCTCAAACCCACAGCAACAGGTGAGGTCCCTCAGCCTAATAGCACCCCCTGAGCTGTACGGAGGCGCTGGGGGCACATTTCCTTAGCACCTGCAGCAGCCCCACAGCAAGCATGAGCTGCCCCTCACTGAGGAAAGGAGCCCTGCTGCAGCACCCCCAGCTAGGCTGGTCCCCAAATGGACCAGACACACCTTGAGGAGCATCCAGAGGAGCCAGTGTGACCCTCCGGGATCAGCAAAGGATCCAGTGCTGGGCTGAAATACAGCTCAGAGAGGTCAATGAGGATGCTCTGTCCTCACATGATATTTTTGGGACTGCTGGCTGAGCGGCTGCACTTGGCACAGCTCTGGAGCAAGGTGCCAGGTGACCTCGGAGCAAGAGGAGAGGAGAGGTGACCTCTGTGCCTGACTGCTTGGCAAGCAGGAGGACCAGCCCCATGACCACTGTGGGCCACCTCAGTCCCACTGGACAGTTGCCCTTGGCTGGTCCCAGAACACACAGCATCCCTCCACAGCCGCTACGTGCAGCACCCGCCCCGCGCCACACCAACAGCAGGGGTATTTTTAGCTTGGAAAAGCGCCACAAAATCATAGAGTGACATTAGCTGAAGTCGGGACCAACGTCTTGGTTCACCTTGCAATCTCCTCTGGGTCACCCTGGCTGGCTCCACAAGGTACTTGGTACCACTGGCACTGACTCATAAGCACCAAACACCCATTGGGCTCCCCAGCACCATGACCATTCTGTCCCCTCCTCCCATGCCATGATGTCACCTTCCCCTAGGAGCAGCCTCAAATCCTCCCAGCACCCCATGATGCTCCTGGTCCACTGGAGGAGATGTTCTGCCCTGTCCCACTGGTGGCTACACTCAAACCCCGTGCCCGCTTGTCCTGTGAAGATGTGATGGGTGTTCAGGCTCTCTGCCCATGCTCTGGTGCCAGCAGGGCCCCAGTCTCCCTACCAAAGCATCACCACAGTTTTTCATCCCTTAGCTATGCATTTATTGCCCTGAGATGATTTTTGGTCATGCTGGGAAAGGAAAGCACCCACAGCCCATCATAAAGCTTCTCTGGAGAAAGGTGGGCAGCAGCACGACAATCCAGCTGGTGTGGGTGAGCACAGTGCTCCTCCATGCTCTGGATCCAGGCAGATTTGCGGCAGGCAAGAGTCTGGCCCCAAGGGAATAATTTGATGCAGGCTCAGAGATAGCAGAGGGAAAGGGAAAAAAAAGATATCACATCTTGCCTGTCTTAGCAACGCCAGCTTCGGCTGCCTGCATCGCTCCTCTTAGCAGAGCCTGATGCTGTGATGGGGACAGCTTCGGGGCGGGGACAGCTTCGGTGCAGGGACAGGAGGATCCCCAGGGAGGGCCATGCCAGTGCTCATCCTGGGGACTGTGCCAGGCTGGCAGCCACTGCCCAAACCCCAGGTCATAGTGTGGTCCTTGCCCCTCCAGCCTTGTTGTTCCCATGGAGAGTGGCCACAGGGCAACCTGGCAGGGGATGCCTCCGGGAGCCCATCACTGGCAGCTGCCTGCTGGCTGACATCTTCTATGTTTACAGAAAAAACATCTCACAATCTGAGGAACATGGGGAAGAAGCCTGTTCTTGTCACTCCCAAAAATCCCCTGGCTGGGATGCAGTGCAGTGCCTGGGCTCTGCTTCTGCAATTCCCACTCCATCCCCTCGACCCAGTCGGCAACAAATCAGTGCTGCCTTCACCTTTCCAATAGGATGCTCATTTCCTTCATTTTCTCAGAGCTTATTTTCAGCACCGTTTTGCTCCTCGCAGTACTGGCTGCCTGCAGAGCTGCAAGGCAGGAAGGAGGGCTATGGCTGCACCGTCCCCCACAGCTCTGCAGGTCAAGGAGCCGCAATGCCGCATTCAAAGGGCCTTGTTAGCTTGGCCCTGGTGCCCTGCTGACCACAGCACATGCAGCCAAGGCTTGTAGCTGGTTATTTTCAGAGCCCCTGCTCATGGTCACCTGCAGAACCAGCTCCACAGCCACTCCAATCATCCCTGGTCCCCTCAGTGGATGCAGGCATGGATGCAGGCAAGCGACACAAGTGCCTCGGTTTCCCCAGAGGGCAGAGGGGATGGGTCTGGTTCCCCTCCTCCCAACGGTGTCAGGTCAACTTAGCTTGGACAGTGTTTGGAAGAGGACCTGTCACGCAGTGTGTGTTTGCTTTGTGCCCCTGGGCTCCAGATCCTGCCTTGAGCCTCCCACAACTGCGGCCCTGTAAACATTAATGGCAATGGTAATCGGAGGAGACTTCTCCCAGCTGCTGGTGCTGGGAAAGCCAATGAGTGGGGATGAGGACTCCTGCATGCTGCCTCGCAGCTAAGTGCCCACCGCCTACAGCCCCCTGTCCTTTCCTCTGCGCTGGACAAGGCTCCCCAGGCTTGGCTTCACACAGCCAGCCCTCACTCACACTGCCTCCCTACAGCAAACCCAGCGGAAACCCCTCAAAAATCCTGTGCTGACTTTCTGCTGAGGAGAAACTGGTGTAGACCTGAACCTTTCACTTGCCCTGGGGAGAGCAGGCACGTGGAGTATCACACTCTCCTCTTCCTCCTCCTCTGACCTCTGCAGTAACAACTTTATATGGTGGCTCCTAGCCATTACCAAACTGTAATTAATACAAATAAATTAGATGAGCCACTGTAGGGTGAATGGAAACCTGAATGACATATCCACTAGAATAATTTATTCTACTTTTTTCTCTCTTTTTAATACTGTATTTGCTTCCTCACAAATTAATCACAGATTGCCAGGGACCAGAGGAGACTCTGCGGCTTGGCTGGGTGGCCCCAGGGACAGGGCAGAGGCAGCCGAACAGCCCGAGTCCCAGCCCTGCCAGCGCCGCCCTAGTTAACAAGCAGCTCCTCTCCCTCTGCCTCTGTTTTCCCCCTCCCTGGCAGCCACTGCAGCTCCTCGCATCACACAGGCATGACTGTCCCTCCTGCCCTCCCCAAGGAGCTCACCTGTCCCTACCAAAGGGCAGGACTGCCCATCTGCTGAGCCTCTGGAAAGGCAAGCACAGGGGTCCCAGCAGGAGGGCTGAGCCCCCGGGTCTGTGTCCCAGCCTGCCTGTAAGCACTGCCAGGCCAGGCAGAGGCAGGAAGGAGCCCAGCTGCTCCCTGCCACTCAGATGGGCAGTACCTCCAGGGCATCCCTCGGGCCCTGCATAGCCCCCGATTCCAGCACATTCCTCAGCCCCGAAGCACCCCTCAGCCCAACACATCCTTTGATCCCAGCACGTTTCTCCTTCCCAGAGCATCCCTTAGCCCTCCATATCCTCCTATCCCCGCACATCCCTCATACCCGGAGCATCCCGTATCCCTCCATGTCCTCCGATCCCATCCCAATCTGCATCCCCGGAGCGTGCCTTAGCCCGGCACATCCTTTGATCCCAGCACACTTCTTGTTCCCGGAGCATCCCTTATCCCTCCACACCGTCTGATCCCATCACACCCCTGACCCCCGCTGCACCCCCTCACAATTCCCCCCCCGCCTCCCAGAAGCCGCCCCCCCGGCAGAGCCGCGGCTGCCGGGCGGCCCCGGGGGCGGCGGGCGGAGGCGGTGCGGGTGCCGAGCCCCCCGCTGCCGTGCCCGCCCCCTCCCGGCGCGGCTCCGCCCGGCTCCCGGGCCCCGCGGCCGGCGGGCGCACCCCCCGCCAGCCCGGACTATGAGGAGCGGGCGGGGGGCGGTGGCAGCGGCCCCGGTGCGGCGGCTGCGGGAGCGGGGGCGCCGCCGCCGCCCGCCGGGTCATGCCCGAGCGCCCGGGGCTGCGGCGGGATGGGCGCCTTCCTCCTCCTCCTCCTCCTCGGCTGCCTCCTGCCCCGCCGCGGCCCGCTCAGGTGAGCGCTCGGCGGGGGCTGCCCCGCTCCCCCTCCGGGACCCCGACCCCATCCCCCGGGACCCCAACCCTCGGGAAGCACTTTCCCCTCCGGGACCCCGACTCCATCCCTCGCGAATCACTTTCCCCTCCGGCACCCTGACTCCTTCCCTCGGGAAGCACTTTCTCCTCCGGCACCCTCACTCCATCCCTCGGGAACCACTTTTCCACTCCGGGACCCCAACCCCCAGGTACCACTTTACCCTCCGGAACCCCGACCCCCATCCTCCAGGAGACAGGTTTGCCCTCCAGGACTTGAGCATCACCCCTCTCTGAGAGGGATTTCTCCTATGGGATTCCCCCTCTCAGACCCAGACAAGCCCCAGGACTCGGGCATCACCCCCTCTTGGAGAGGGATCTCTCCTGCAGGACCCCCAAGCATCCTTTCTCAGCCCTGGAGGAGTCCCAGGACCTGTACCCCCACTTTGATCCAGACATCTCTCCAGGGACTGCTTCCCCCAGCCAGACACTCCAAGCCCCAGTGCAGAACTCCCCACAGGCTCCCACAGCTCCCCCAAATCTGTCCTCCACCCCCTGTTCCCTGGGACTCTGATCCAGCACCCCGGGGATCCACCAGATCTTCCCCCCCCCCCCCCAGCTCCAGCCACACACAGCTGGGCTCTGCATGTCCCCAGCAGCCCCCCGCCCCAGTGCTGGGTCCCCAGTGGTCTCCCAGCCCCAGGTGATGGCCCAGGAAGCTCCTTCTCCAGTGCTGCAAAGCCCCTGTGATGCCCTGACACTCCTGGCTTTGGGGCTTTGCGAAGGTCTCAGGACAGTCCAGTGGGTGCTCCAGGTCCTATGCGTGCAGGAACAACTCTTGGCCCACTTCGGGGGAAAATCCAAAGCCCCTGGGTCCCTTTTTCCCTCTCCGACCACCGTGGGTGCCGTCTGTAATAAGGTGGGATGCAACGCAGAGTGGAGCAGGCGGTGAGGGGTTGGGGGGCTGCAGCGTCCCTGCTCCCAATCCCCCTCCCACCCCTTGATCAGTCCCGCTGGAGCAGCATGGGGGGGAACCGCAGCATTTGTGGCAAGGAGGGGGGAAATCCTGTCAAGATGTCAATTGCTTTGCATGCAAAACCTGTTTGTCTCGGGGTGGAATTCCTAGGCAGACACGAGCATCTTCCAGCCCCACCATGCCCTCACTCCGCAGAGGTGCTGAGCTCCAGGGCCCCGCAGTGCCTGGGCCAGGTTAGTGTCAGAGTCCCCTGGGGCACGAAGTGCCCGAACTGGGGAGCTGCAGCCAAACCTTGAGAAGAGCCAGGACCCAGGGGCTGTGTGCCAGCACGGTCCTGCCACGGATGCTGATGGTGGTGACTGCGCCCAGGGTGTTTCTGCACCCTCTGCAGTCCCCAAGGTCCGAGCATCGCTGGGGCTGCAGAGCCGCTGCTGCTCAGCCAGGTAGCTGAGCCTCTTCGGGGACCTGGCTGCGGAGGTGCCGAGGGAGCCTTCCTCCCACGTGCTCCAGGGGAGAACCTCAGCCTCTTCTCCAGTGGAGGAGGACATGGCTCACAGCATTGTGGCAGGCAAAGGCCTGACTTAACTCCTTGTTATCCTGGCTTCTCACAGCCCTCCTCCCAAAGGAGCAGCTCCTGGAGTGGGAATTTCTCCCAGACTTTTGCTCCTGGCCAAGACCAGTCTTGGGTACTCTCTGCTTCCTGTCTCCACTTACCAGAAAACCTGCCCAGCTGGATCATTTTGGGGTGGCTGTTGTGGCCATTTCTAGTTGGCAAGGATGCACATAAGCACCTCCAGGATGAATCCTGCTCCCCTGAGAGGAGGTAGGAACAAAGTGTGTTGGTAGGAACAAGGAGATAGGAAGAAGGAACAAGGACCACAGGGGGTTCCAGCTCCCAGCATCATCCTCTGCTAGTGATAACGGAATTGTAGCTCCAAGGAGGAGCAGGACCGCCCCCGGCATGGACCTGGCAGAGTTATGAAGAAGCGTGCAGCAGCACCAGTGTGCTCAAAAGCTCTCTTTGTGTCTGGAGGTCTCTGACTATTTCCTCTCATCACAGCCACATGCTTGGCAATGTGGTGAGCGAACGTCTCTCACATTGTTCCTTGAAATGACCATTATAGACTGACAGAAGGAAAGAAACTGGCAGGCTGAGATGTGTTCACAAAAATATCTCCTCCAAGGTCAGTTTAAATAAGTCTCCATCATCGTTGAGAGCGCTGCGTGGGAGAGCTCATGTCAGCTCTGCGCCACGGCCGGTGTGGAGGTGGGCTTTGCTGCTCTTCTCCTGCCACATTGTCTTGGCCCCTGGCAAGGTGTCACAGCCCCTCCTTGTGTGTGTGTGTTGTGTCCCTCGAGCCGTGAGTCTGTGCAAGGCAGGGTATCAACGTTTGCTCAGTAACTCAAGCCAGGGCTGGTGACTGAACCTGAAAGGGACCCTCCCCGATTTCCTTGTCCAACACTACCGCATGTGAGGCCACCATCCACTGTGCCCCATTCCCATACCCCGAACGCCACTCCAGGGGTCGCAGCGGGCAGGGACCTTGCTGGGAGGGGGACAGTCAAAATGCAAGTGCTCAGGCTGGCAGGGGGAAGGTGCTGGGATCACAGCACAAGGAGAATGGTGTCCACGCTGACTCAGTGCTGCAGTGGACGTGGCGTAGGCACAGCTGCTTCCCCTGGCAGCTGGCAATCCCCATGGGGTGCCAGAGTGTGCGTGGAGACCCCTGGTGTCTGCAGGCATTGACCTGCCTCCTCTCTGCCCTGCAGGCTGGTGTCAGGGCGGGAGGAGATTAAAGCTGCTTCCCGAAGTTTGCCCCAGCCCATGTCACCCTCTGATTTCCTGGACAAGCTCATGGGACGAACATCAGGGTATGATGCCCGGATTCGACCCAACTTCAAAGGTAAGGGGAGGACATGAGGCTCCCAAACTTGGCGGCAAGCCACACTTATGGATGTCCAAAACCAGGGAATGAGCAGGTATGGGTTTGGGAACAGGATCCTGACGCATGTCCCTCCATCCTTACACCCTGCCCAGAGTGCCAGCTGCACCTGCAATCCCAGCCGCCCTGCGTGTGCCTGCTTTGCAGTGCTTGCAGGGGGTGCTGGGAGTCACCTCAGCACAGTGCGAGGGTGGCTCCAATGAGCAGAGGGATGTTCGTGTGCGTTCATCCATGCAGTGCATGCAGGAGATGGCATCCCCATGTGTGCCTGGGTGGTGTACGTCTTCTCCCGGCCAGCAGCAAGAGGAGGCTTCACACTGTTTTCCAGGTCCGCCCGTCAACGTGACGTGCAACATCTTCATCAACAGCTTCGGCTCCATCACCGAGACCACCATGGTGAGGCTTTTGCCAGTGCAATGGGCTCTTCTCCCAGCAGCTTGGGGCTGGCCAGGGAGTGTGTGGGTGCCGGTGCTTGAGCCCATGCTTACAGGCATCCTGTGAGCCCTTCTCCAGAGCCAGTCCTTGCACCGTGGTAGGGATATACAGAACCATAGCAAATGGCTGTGGCTTTTCTGGGGTCAGAGCTTGGCTGAGCGGGCCACATTCCCCATGCCGGAGCTGGGAGAAACACCCCAAAGGGTTGGAACGAGGCAGCTTGGGGCAGCTCTCTGCTGTTTGCAGGCTTGGCAGGTGCTGTACCATGCAACTGATATCTTTGTCCCCACTGTCACCAGCCTCCTTGAGTGCATGGGGAACTCCTCTGAGGAAGCCCCAGGACTAAAAATTCCCTGTTTGTGCTGCTGCAAAGCCTTAATACCATCATCCATCACATCCGCCCCCCCCAGGGCCACAGAGCCCTGCAAGGAACACTGCAGGCAGCAGCTACTGGTTCTCCTCCTCCTTCTTCTCCTCCTCTCGGCTGCTGTGGCTCTGCCTCTATTAATCTCCCCTGGTGCCAGCAGCATGGGAAGGCTCCTGAGCTGCCCCTGCACCATGCATGGTTACTGTCAGGCACATAGCATCTGCAGGGCTGAGCCTCAACTGAGACCCCTTTCCTCCTCCTCCACCATCTCTTCTTCCTTCTCTATCTCTTCCTCCTCCTCTCCAAGCACCATGGAGTGCTCCCATCTGACGTGATTCTCTCTGCCCCAGGACTACCGGGTGAATGTCTTCCTCCGGCAGCAGTGGAACGACCCCCGCCTGGCTTACCGCGAGTACCCTGACGACTCCCTCGACCTTGACCCCTCCATGCTCGACTCTATCTGGAAGCCAGACTTGTTCTTTGCCAACGAGAAAGGGGCCAATTTCCATGAGGTCACCACCGACAACAAGCTGCTGCGCATCTTCAAGAACGGCAATGTGCTCTACAGCATTAGGTAGAACCCTTCTCTGGACCAGTGTCCGAGTGGAGAGATGAAGCTTTCCTCTTGCCTCCTATGAGGTAGCTTTTACCGCCGTGACTGTCCCAGCTTCCAGCAACCCCTTCCTTTTCTTTTCCTCCTCTAGGCTGACACTGATCTTGTCCTGCCCCATGGACCTCAAGAACTTCCCCATGGACATCCAGACATGCACTATGCAGCTGGAGAGCTGTGAGTACCTGGGGGGCGGTTCAAGCTATGCTTAGTCCCCTCTATCCCATCCCATCCCATCCCGTCCCGTCCCATCCTGTCCCATCCCATCCCAAAGGCCAGCATCTCCCTGCTTCTGAGGGAGGTGAGTAGGAAGGAGAGGTTGTTCAGGGTGGGGATGAATGGGGTGCATGTCTGCCCCAACCCCTTGTCCCCCTCCATCCCCTCCAGTTGGCTACACCATGAATGACCTCATCTTTGAGTGGCTGGAGGAACAGGAGGCTGTACAGGTGGCAGAGGGCTTAACGCTCCCACAGTTCATCCTCAGGGATGAAAAGGACCTGGGCTATTGTACCAAGTACTACAACACAGGTGAGCACCCCAGGAAGCTGTTGCCACCCCCTTTCCATGGCCCAGGGTTCCCTCTTGCCCACTGGGGCTGTCTTTCCCCTCAGGCAAGTTCACCTGCATCGAGGTGAAGTTCCACTTGGAGAGGCAGATGGGTTACTACCTGATCCAGATGTACATCCCCAGCCTGCTCATCGTCATCCTCTCCTGGGTCTCCTTCTGGATCAACATGGATGCGGCACCAGCCCGGGTGGGCTTGGGCATCACCACTGTGCTCACTATGACCACGCAGAGTGCTGGCTCCCGTGCCTCCCTGCCCAAGGTCAGCACTGGCTCCATGCTGGGCTCCCACACTGCAGCCTGGCCTGGGCACCCTGGGTGCTCTCTGCCACCTCCAGTGCCCCAGGGGCATGGGCAGCCTTCCCTTGGGAATGGCTGGCTCCATAGCCTTGCCAGCTGGGGCACCATGGGTGCTGATGGGAAACATGGTGCTGCATGGCTGGCTGAGCTCTGCCCCATGTGTCCCAGCTGAGAGGGCTCCTGTGCCCCTTGGCAGCAGGGTGAAGCTGGCAGGGAGGCACAAGTGAGGCAGGGGGCAGTGGGTTCCTCAGCCCCCTCTTGCCATTGCAGGTCTCCTATGTGAAGGCCATCGACATCTGGATGGCCGTGTGCCTGCTCTTCGTATTTGCCGCCTTGTTGGAGTACGCAGCCGTCAACTTCGTCTCCCGCCAGCACAAGGAGTTCATGCGCCTGCGCCGGCGCCAGCGACGGCAGAGGATGGTGAGTCCCTCCCACCGCCACTGTCATGATGTCTACCCATCCTCAGCTGCTGGGGACACCCTGGGGCTGCAGGGCTTGTTTCCCAGCAGCTGCTGGGGCAGAGCTTGTGCTGGGCTGTGCCCCACTGCCTGGGGATCCACGGGCATTGCAGCCCTTCTGCCTGCCTGAGCACCACTGTGCACAGCACCCATGGGTGCCCTGGACCCTGCCAGCACAAACACACCCAGAGTGCCATCCTCCTCATGCTGGGACATCCTTGGGCTCTGCTTCCTCTGAAAAAAGCAGAAAAATAAACAGTGAGGGTGGGGGAAATGTTTTTTCTCCTTACCTGAAGCCCCACACCCAGGCTTCTCACTGTGCCACAGCGTGATGGGCTCACTGCTGTAGCAGGGCGGTGGAAACCCAAGGGGACCTGGTGGCACCCGAGTCTGGGCTGCAGATGGAAGCACAACAGGGCCTGGAGAGTCAGGGTCCCACACTCGTGTGACAGCTCTCCCCTCTGTCAGCCCATTGGTGTCGGCATCAGGCCTGCGAGATGCTCAGGGCAGGCACGCGGCTGCCCCACTCTCATTTTCTTGCCGTAAGCACACTGCGAGGCACCAGACCTCCATGGAAAACATGAGTACACGTACACACCATGCAGTGCCCTGTGCAGCCACATCCCTTCAGCATGTGCTGAAAATAGATCCCTGTGCCTGGGCACTGCTAAGGGGGCTTTTCACCCCCACGCGGAACCCCCATCCCCTGCCATCCCCATCCCAGTGCCCAGAGCTGCTGTCCCCAGGGCCAGGGCAGAGCCATCGGTCACCCGCTGTCCTGTTTCTGTTTGGTGCGCACTGTCGGATGCCAAAAGGGCCTGAGCAGCGGGACAGCCAGCCTGGAGTCCCTGCAGCAGCTGAGCGGCCAGTGCGGCAGCGAGCACACCTACGCGACGCTCTCGCAGCTCTCCAGCTCCCGGGTAAAGCACGACCCTCCGGCAGCCCCCGTGCAGCGCAGCGCACCCTCAGCAGCCTAACAACCCCCCCCAAAACAACCCCACAGGAGCCGGCCCTGGGGACCAGCAAGGGCAAGTGGAAGTGGCAGGCCAGTGATTTGGACAGAGCATGTACCTGTAGAATGGAGTTGCCACTCTCTGGGCTGAAAAGAGATTTGGGAGAGGGACTGGAATGGAGCAGATTTCCCTGGAAACACCCCTGCCCTGTGCCTCAGTTTCCCCTTCCATCAAGCAGGACCAGTGCAGCCCAGTTTCCCGAGGGATGAGCAATGCTGGGGCGGACCAATGGCCACTGCTGCTTGGCCAGAGGTCGGAGCAGAGCCCTGCTGCCTGCACTGCCTGATGCAACACAGTCCAGGTGCTGCAGCATGATGGCAAATCCCTCCCACAGACCCCGCAAAGCCAGGCCCAGGGAGCACCCTGCACCAAGCCTTGGTCCCCAGTAAGTACTCGGGGGCTGCCCCAGCAGAGGGACCCAGCTGGGAGGACCAGCACTCCCAGCATGCCCCCAGGGCGACCACAAGTGCTCAGCTTGGGCCAGGGGAATAAAATTGTGCTGCAAATGAGAACTAATCTCAGCAATTTGAGCCACTGCTGCTCTTCCCACTGAGAATTCTTGCTTAGCCGGCGGATTGCTGAGTTAAATAAAGATGCTGGGGCACAAGCTCTCCGCATGAGAGCCCCTTGCCGGCTGAGCGCCTGTGCAGGCTGACCTCAGCGAGGAGTCTGCTCTCTGCAGTTTGGAGGGCAGCATGGGTCAGAGATGGCATTTGGGATCTGGCACCTGGGCTGTGTGCGGGCACGGCATGCGGTGAGGGGCTGGCCTGCAGCACACCCTGGGAGAAGACACCCACCACAGTCAGAGAGGGCAAAGCTGGGGATGAGCCACGGAGACCAACTGAGTGGCCTGGGGGCTCGGCAAGAAGCCAGATGTGCAGTCTGGGCTTGCACATGCCGATCCGTCATCAAACCTTTGTTCACACAACCCCCAGTCAAGGATAAAAGAGCAGGATGAGGCAAGTCGCTAATGATGTGCAGCTGGAGTGTGGGCACCACTGGCTGGCACCCGAGGGGCCGCAAAGCAAGCGGGGCTGTGCCATCAATGATGACAATGGGCTGCGACCTGAGAGTGAGGGCAGGCATCTGGCTTTCACGGCATTTTTGCAAGCTTGATCATGGGCATGCAGCCCCACAGGCACACTGCCCTCCCTACAGGCCCCCGACAGAATGGGGTGAGGAAGGACAGAGAGACCAGCAAGGAGTCCAGCTCTCTCATCCTCCCTCTTGGGCTGCACCACACAGACCCTGCCAAGTAGCCATAGGGAGAAATGAGGGTCTGGGCGGCCCTGCAAGCCCTAATGACAGCCGAGTTCCTGCATCCCTGCCTGGCTCTGCCCCAGCAAGCTGCCTGTCCCCTCCTATTCACCAGCATCAGCATGCTTCTTCCACCCCGCAGCAAACACAGCTGCTACAGAAGTGCCTGCACTCCCAAGCTCCCTGCACTCCAATGCATCCTGCATCCCAATGCACCCAGAACCCCTATGTGCTCTGCACCCCAATGCACCCTGCACCCCTGTGCACTCTACCCCCATGCACCCTTCATCTGCTGCATCCCCATGTGCCCATCTCGCCCCCGGCTGCCGGAGAGCCGGGCTTCCCAAACCCCCACATCGGAGCTGGGAGGAGGCTGGGGAGGGGAATCAGTGTTGGGCTGACAGGGTCAGGGTTGCCCTTGGATGCACCCTTAAAACACATGCAGGGTGCCAAGTCAGTCGGTGAGTGCTCACCCCTGCCTGCAGCCTGCTGGCCCTGCGCTTCAGCCTGCACACTGGAGGCGTTTGGAAAAAGCACCTCACCTTGTGCTGGGCATTTACATGATTGTATCGCCTGGTGGGGGCTGTATAGGACATGCAGCCACAAGCACCAGCTCACCCTGCAGTATCAGCACCCCTGGGGTGCCCCAGCTGACAGCCTTTCCCTTTGCCAGGAGGAAGAGCTTGTCCGCGAGAGCCGCTTCTACTTGCGAGGCTACGGGCTGGGCCACTGCCTGCAGCCAAAGGATGGGGCTGGGGAGGGCCCTGGCATCTACAGCCCCCCTCCAGCCAGTATGCTGCTGCGGGAAGAGGAGAGCCTTCGCAGGCGCTACATTGACCGGGCCAAGCGCATAGACACCATCTCCCGAGCTGTCTTCCCCTTCACCTTCCTGGTCTTCAATATCTTCTACTGGGTGGTCTACAAAGTGCTGCGCTCAGAGGACATCCACTCGGTGCCCTGAGACCTGGAAAAGCATGACTGCTTCTTGGTCTGGTCCTCCTGTGCCCTCCCGGGCACCACAAGCTCAGCCAGAATCATGTTTCCCTCTGTCCTGGAGCAGCAGCACAGCTGGGCTGGGCCTCAGAGCTTGGACTTGTGGCAGCCCCCATGTTCCTTCAGATGCCAGGGCACTGAGCAGGGGGATCAGCAATCTCAGGTCCCCACGGTCAGCTGGAGAGAGGGACCCCTCTTGCATGGTGTCACCCCCAGGTACCCAGGGATGCTGTGCTGCTGGGGGACCTCCAAGCACCTGGGAAGCTGTGCTGCCATGCCACAGGGGAGCCCCTGGTGCTTTGGGGTGCTGCACAGCTGGTGCCCAGGGAACACCACCTTCCAGCCAAACACTCCTCACCTCTCAGCACCTCCCATGTCAGGCTGCTGCTCTCCAAGCTGCATCACAGAGCCGTGGGCCACAAACAGCCAGGTGAGAGGCTACAATCCTCCCCTGGGCCAGAACTCAGTTGCAGGAAATAGCAGGTAGCATCCCTGGACTGTGTGGGGTGCTGGCTATGTCCCCTCAGCCCCTGGCCCAGCAACGGACAGGGCTCCTCCAGCCCCCAGCCAGCTCCAGTGCTGCAAAGCAGCAGGTGGGGGCTGCTTCCCTCCCTGCAGAGGCCAGAGCAGCCCATGATGCCCACAGCTGCAGGCAGGACTGCGGCAGGGACACTGGGCAAAGGCTCCATTTCCTCCAAGGAGACACCAGCTCTGGTCAGGCAGCAGGTGAGCGCGGTCCCGCTGATGGTGAAGGATACAGACAACCTACAGACGGAAGCTGGTTAGCACTGAGGAGCCAGCACTGCACTTCCTACAGGGTAAGGCCAACATGAAAGTAGTGGGGACAGCTTGGCTGATCTTTGGAGGAGTAGAGTGAGCAGTGGCATCCCTAGACTGATGTGTTCCCGCAGCACCACAGTGCCAGCAGAGAGCTGGAGGTGAAAACTGCTGTGTTCCCCAGATTTCACCCCATCCCAGTGCCCAGGCACGGTGTCCCCCAGGCAGGTTCACCCCTGCTGCTCCTCCATCAGAGAGCATCTGAAAACTTGACAGGACAAGCTCAGCAAGGCTTCCAGCCCTCCAGACCTGGATATTCTCCATGCTTAGCAGGAAATAAAAGCAGTAGCTGATGTTTATGTAAGTCCTACAGAGAAAAATATGTTGATGCTCTCCTTTCCCCCTGCTCACAAACAGCCTGGGGGACTCACAGACCCATGGGGTCCATCCCCCATGGCCCCGGGTGCAGGGGAGGGCCCAGAGGCTTCCAGGCAGAGCAGGATGGAAATGAGATTTGCCCCTTTCTTTGGAGGCTGTGGTGCCCCCATGGCACAGCAAGGGCCCCAGTGGCCCCATAAGTCATGGCAAAAGGGACCCTGCAGAGCAGGGAGATGTGGGTGGGAGGCCAGCACTGCCTGCTGAAGCCTCATCTGGGCAGAAATCCCCATCGTGGTCCCTGCCCCCCTTCCCCTGGGAGGCATCACTGGGAGTAAAGCCCTGCACCCCCACCCCTGCCCAGCACCCCAAGCCCCGCAGAGCGCTCAGCTGTATGCACCCATTTCACAGAGTGGGCAAATGCAAAAGAACCAACCCCAGGCTAAGGCTGGGACCCACCAGGATGGGTTCAGCCAGCTCCATCCCTCTGCTGCCTCTGTGCATGCCTTCCCCACGGCACGGCCCTGCGGGGCCCCACTGTGTGTCCATGCCTGGCTTTTGAGACTGCAGATGAAGGGGTGCACCCACTCCCCTGAGGCAGTGGCAGATGCCAGTCAGGGAGATGCCACCATCATGTGCTGGGTGGCCAAGCCATGTTCCAGCAGTGGTGGATTTTTAAACAGCATCCTAAGCAAATAAAGCCTTTCTGGGATTTGCAGTAGTGTGCTGGGGGTCTGTCTCTGCTGAGGACCCTGCAAGCCAGCTCCTGCTCCCAGCAGGGCCCCCTACATGTGGGGATGAGGGCACAACAGCCCTGTGAGGACAGGAGCCCTGACCTGCAATTATGCCCAGATACCGTTACCTCGATGGGTGAATTTTGTGACATAACTAGTAGTGACTGTCGCGTTTTATCTCCTGCACGGGAGATGCCAGCAGGGCTGGCCAGGAGCCTCCCACAAGCTCCCAGCCCCAAACTTCACCAGTCTCCTTGCCTGCCCAGCTCTGTGTGGTGCTCCTCTTGGTCAACCCCAACTCCCTTCCACCCCATCCAGGCTTGGTCAGCAGACAGGACCCAAGATGGGGCAGACCTGGCGCCAGGGTGGGGCTCCAGCTCCTTGGTGGATCTCAGACACCCGACCATGGACGAGCATCCCTGCGAATCTCCCTGCGTGGCCCCTTTGCACCGGCTCGCTGGGTGAGTGCCAGCTTTACAGAGCTGCCAGCTGTCCCAGGGCACTTACGCCAGCCCTGCAGTGCCACCCGGGGCCGGCGCCTTTGTCCCCAGCTGGCACAGAGGCAGGCAGAACCCACAGCTGAGGGCCGAGCGCCCAAGCAAACATCAATCTCCCTCTGTCCTCCTGGCCAAGTTTCACAGACTGGCTCTGTTGGTACCTTGCAGCCCCATCACCCGCCCAGCCCCATCGGCATCTTCTGTGGTGGGGAGGAGAGAAAGCGAGGTGCGCCCATGCTGTTTTGGTGCTTGGGTTGTTCTTTGAATGGGACAAACCAGCCCCTCCCAAGGTCTTGCTAGTGCCCCCACCCCAAAGCTAGAGAGGATGTGGCCAGGGGGAGAGCCAGGAGCTGTTCCACGCCAGCCTGGTTTCTTCACTCCCCGCTCTCCTTTCTCTCCATTGCTGAATGTCAGGTATGGGCACCCAGGTTCTGCTTGGAGATAAATGCTCAGTCAGCCCTAAGCCACCTGGAAAAATGAGCATGGTAAAAGCCCAACACATCATTCCTAAGCCAAAAGCTCTGGCACCCATTTTCTGATCACGGCAAGGCGAGGGGGGCCTCGCTGCTGGCACTGCACTAGGAAAGGCATGAGGGGGGCACTGCCCCACAGACTCGTGTGGTTCGTATGTTCCTGGGAGCAGTTTCAGGGACAGAAGCAGCACTGAGCCTCCACCTCTGGTCCTCCCAGCAGCCCAGTTTGGACTGGGAGCCACTGGGACATCCCTACAGCTGCAGGGCTGTCACTGTCCTCCAGCACACAGCTCCAGCGGGTTCCTCACATCCTGGGGCCAGCCTTGCTGGCTGCGTCCCCCAGCAAAGCCCACAGCCTTCAAAAGGAGACATTTTCCATTTCCCACCCGAAGCTGTGCACTGGGGGACACATCCCAGCCACCATGGGAAGCAGCAGTGGGCACAGGACCAACAGCCATGGCCAAGTTAATTGCTGTTTTAAAAGGAAGTTAATGGAGTTACACCAGGTCAATGTGACTCCCAGACAGTAAAATGAGCATCACTGGCACTGGCAGCTTCCCAACAGCTTCCCAACAGCATTACCCAGGGCCAGGCGGGCACAGGCATACATGGGTTTGGGGAAGCACGACCCCCTCGCCAGCACCAAGGGCTCCCTGGGGCACCTGCATGGGGCCAAAGAAACATACCTTTGGCTGGGCACTGTGACAGCAAGCCAGCCAGTCCCCTGCTCTACCAACCACAGAGGGCCTGATCCTGCTGGAGCTAAGCTCTGCCACTGTGCATGGTGGCATCAGGGGTGTCAAACCTTCCCTTCCTCCCCTCCTCCGTCAGCAGGGCCTTCTGCCCACACTTACAGCCTGGAGCTGTCTTGGGGCAACACCAGCCACCAGAAGTTTAGAAAACAGCCCTGTCTGGGTGGACCGAAGCCTACAGAACACCATGTCCCATGCTCGGGACACAGGGTTTGGAACCAGGCAAGTTCAACGCAGCAAGGACAGGCGACAGCTCTGCTAGGGCCTAAGATTTCAATGCCCTCAACATGGCTATTTTTAAAGAAACTAACAAACTTCAAAGTCAGCCAGCCAGTCCTGAGTGGGACAAGTTTGCTCCGTCCAGATGGGAAAACTGAGTCTCAAGGAAAGCACCAGGAGTTGGGTGGGCAGTGTGCCCTGCTGGGACCCAGCCCTGCCAGGACCCAGCCCTGCCATTGTGCACGGGGTCCTGGCAGAATTGCAGATCTGCTGCAGCCAGCCCTCTGGGGGCAGGGTCCTCCCACCACAGGGAAGGTCCAGGTATGAGGTGCTCAGGCAGCACAGCTGTGCTGGCAGCCCAGCCCTTGGCACAGCTCTGCCAGCGCTACCCCTGACAAAGGAGCCCCAGGAGCCAGGGGGCACTTTGCCCCGAGCACGTCCCTGGCATCTAAGCTTCAGCATCACACCACACCCCATCAACCCCACCTGCTCAGAGGGGCTTCATCAGTGCCCTGTCAAGCCCTATGTCCCCACAGCCACAACCAACCCCCGGCATCACTTTAGGACCAGCCTGCACCGCTCCAGGGAACCCAGAACACAGGGTACCCCAAACGCTCCCTAGTCCAAGGGGTGTGGATGTGCCAGGTAATTCAAGGGGGCAGGCAGGACACCCAGGAAGGGGTGGCAAGGGAGGGCTGGAGCCCAGAGACAAGCAGGGATCAGCGCTACAGCTCTCCCAAGCCCTGGGAATACAGAATAACTGCCCGGTTCCAGGCTGTGGTTTTGCACAAGATAAAACAAAGTGATGAGTTTTTCCAGCCTCAAAGTGGCTTGTTTTGTCTGACTTTGAGAAGTCTCTGCGCTTCAGCCCCTCAAGGGGCAGTGGGAGGACCCCAGCACTGAAACAAGGAGCAATTATCAAACCGCAGGCTCTGAAAAGCTTTTGTTCCCTGGATGCACCAGAGCAGGGATCGGAGGACACCTAGCGAGACGCCTCGATGTCCCTGTGCACCAGCAGCACCAAGAACCCAATGCCATGGCAGCCTGGTCTTGCAGCGGTCCCATCCTGCTCCCCTTCTGCTGCTCCAGCGGGGCTGCAGGAGCAGGTCCAGCCCTGGGAGATGCATAGGGTGGAAAAATTGGCCTCTTTTTTTCCCATTTCCCACTGCTGCCTTGGCAGCGAGAGCCTCCGTGCCTCCCTGACAGGCCCCCCATGGTGGGGTCCAGCAGCGCAAGTCCTGCAAAAAACGGGATTAAACCTGGGGCTCATCTCAGAGAAGCTGACTGGGAGGCAGGTGCCCCTTACAGCCCTCTGTGTCCTGCTGACATCAGCACTGCCTCTGCCGAGATGTTCTCATCTGACCCTGAAGTCAAGCTGATTTTACTGGTACAAACTGGGCAATGCCCAGTGACTATGATTTAGCCTCGTGGCTGAACTGGTTTGAAGGAGACCACAATCTTTGCAAAGAACTAGGTGGGCACAGGCACCCCAGGCAGAGACATGCTGGATCCAGCCCCTCAGGGATCCCCATGAGCAGCAGGCACCATCCTGGCCTTCCCCTATGCTCTGTATTGGCCTCCTCCCAGCGCTGGATCGAGGTGGGCTCGTTCAAGAGATTTTCAGGAAGGGCTGAAGAGCGGAACCAAAACTAAACCACAATCCTGTGGGGGACGGTTCCCCTTCCACAGCAGTCTGCACTCCCACAGTCAGCATTGACACTGCGAAGCACACAGAAATCTGTTGTTGGGATGAAACTCTTTAGCACGTAGTGATAAAGAGCAAGCGTGGCTTTGTTATGGATCCAGGCACATGGAGGATAACTCTGCCAAATCATGTGCACTGATATTGCAATTCTCCTTTCCTTAAATCAAGTAACTTATGCATATTCATTAACATTTCTCATAAAACTGTGACATATTGTAAGAAATTGGGGGAAATTATTTACCTTTATCCCTCCCAGTGCCATATCGTCATTGTCTCTCTGCACACAGCCAAACCTGTCTCTTTATCAGTTTTTTTGGTGGTCTCAATGAAGTTGCAAGGGTTCTCCATCTTATCACAAAATCATGGAAATACCAGGTTGGAAGGGATCATCTGGTCCAATCTTTTAGGTGATCTATAGTTTAAATGAAATGGCCCAGCACCCTGTTGAGCTGAGCCTTCAAAGTGTAGAGGAATCCACCACTTCCATGGGTGGATTATTCCGATATTTAACTGTTCATCTGGTAAAAAATTTTCTTCTGGAATGCATTCAGAATCTCCCCAGGAGCAACTTACACCCATTGTCCCTTGTCTTTTCCACGTGACTCCTTGTAAACAGGGAGTCTCCATCCTCTATGTTTTTATCTTGTCTTACAGCACAGACCATCAGGGCCTGTTTATACGCAACCCACACTGGGCCATCATGTTCTGGGAAAGTCTTAACTGTATTCACACATCGACACGATAACAGTGGCACCCACGGACACTGTACTGTACACCGGGTGCCACTGATGACAAGGCCAAGTGAACTTAACACAAAGCTTGGACAAGAAAGACTCATGGAATGGTTTGGGTTGGAAAGGACCTTAAAACCCATCCAGTGCCACGGGCAGGGCCATCCCCCACCAGACGGGTCTGTGCCAACCCGGGCTCGGACACCTCCAGGGAGGGGCAGGCGGACTTCCCTCACGTGACCACCTCTCGCACGTGACTGTCTGGAGAGTGGGCGAGCCGCGCGGCGCCTTCACCCCATTTCAGCCAATCACGGGGAGAAGGGCGGGCCCTGCTCCCTGTGATTGGCTGAGACGGGGTAGGCGTCGTGCGGTGATTGGTGCGCCGCCCCGCCCATCACGGCAGCGGCCGCTCGGCGGGCATGGCGACGGGGCGGAGGGTACTGAGCTGGGCCCTTGCGGCTGCGGCGGCGCTGGCGGCGGCGCTGGCGCTGGACAACGGGCTGGCGCGGACACCGCCGATGGGGTGGCTGCACTGGGAGCGCTTTCTCTGCGGCACCGACTGCGCCGCAGACCCGCACCGCTGCATCAGGTACCGGGACCGGAGGGGATCAGGGCCTGGAGGCAGGGAAGGGAGCGGGTACCTATGCTGGTACCCGGTTTCTGGGGGTGCCGGGTATCGTCAGGGAGGGCGGAGGCGGGTACCGGGTGTGTCAGGAGTGGGAGGGAGTGGAGGGGGAAGCAGGACTGGGAGTATCAGGGCCTGGGAGGGGGACCAGTACCGACAAAGCCGGGGGTGGTGGGGGAACGGATACCAGGGATATCAGGGGAGGGGTGGGGCGGTTACCAGCACCTAGGGTGTCGGGGCTGGCGGGTGGGGGGAAACCGGTATTGGGGGTGTCAGGGCCGGGGAGGGGGCAGGGGGGGTAGCGGTACCAGAAGTGTCAGGGCCAGGCTGCGAGGGGGAACCGATACTTGCGGCTGTTAGAACCGGGGCGGAGGGGAGGTACCCGTACCGAGGGTGTCAGGGCCAGGGGAAGGTACCAATACTGTGAGTGTCAGGGCTGGGGAGTAGCAGTACCGGGGGTGTGAGGGCTGGGGACAGCCCTGTCCAGAGAGCCAAGCTTGCCCCCGGCTCACTCTGCACTGCCATTCAGTTGCCGGGTTGGTGCTAGAGATCCCACCACTGCATTCTCATGCTGTCTTTCCCGATCATGCTGCCTCCTCATTGCCCAGCGAGAAGCTCTTTGTGGAGATGGCTGATGTGATGGTTGCCGAGGGCTGGAGGGATGCAGGCTATGAGTTCGTGTGCATTGACGACTGCTGGATGGCCCCGACGCGGGATGAGCGTGGCCGGCTGCAGGCTGACCCAAAACGGTTCCCCAGTGGGATCCGCAAGCTGGCCGACTATGTGAGTGCCACCCACTGCTGTGCAGGGCAGTGATGGCAGTTGGGGAACCGACCACAGCTGAGCTGGGAGTAGGGGAGAGGGAAGGCTGTTGGGAACAGCTGAGCTAAGGCCTTGCAGGCCAGAGCAGAGATTTGTTTCCCTTGCTGGCCCAGCTCTGGTTCCTCCTGCCTCGTGGCTGCCCCATTGCCACTTCTCTTCTGCCTGTACACACAGGTCCACTCCAAGGGACTGAAACTGGGAATCTACAGTGACGTCGGGAACAAGACATGTGCTGGCTTCCCTGGAAGTTACAACTACTATGACCTGGATGCGCAAACGTTCGCCTCCTGGGGTGTGGACCTGCTGAAGTTTGATGGCTGCAACTCGGATACACTAGAACTGCTGGCAGAAGGTGGGTGTGGGCTCCAGGCAGTGCTGCACCACAGCATTCTGCTGGCAGCAACAATTCAAGGCCCAGGGTGGGCTCCAGGGAGTTGCTCTTCTCTGAGTGTACTCATTTAATGGATTTGCTTACCAAAGTAGATGTGAGGCTCTGTTCCAAAGCCCAAGGCAATGAGTGTTGCTGGCCTGAGTGTTTTTCACCTGTTCAGCCTCCTGGAGCTGTGACTGATGTGCACAGCTTGAAAGAGCAGCTTTCCCACACCAGAGACTGCATCGTGCTGAGCATAGAAACATCAGCTGCAAGCCTGGGGTCTCCTAGGGCAGACTGTGGCCTCAGCTCTTCATTACTGGAGAGCTCAAAGCATTTCACACACTTAACCCTTAATCCTTTTGGTGAGGCCACCTGTAAATGTGGATCAGCTTGAAGCTCGAACAGCTTGTGTCAGCCCTAAAAAGGGCAGTTACTAGGACTTTTATCAGAAAAAAATGAAGGGAATTCTGGCATGAAAATCCTATTGGGATTTTCATTTTAGATCAGAAGTTATGTGCGTGCAGGCTGGCAAGTCAGCAGCTGAAAGCTTGGTAGCTTGCTGTGCTGTAGGGGCTTGGCTACAGGCTCTCTGCGAGCGCAAGCAAATCCCAGTGCCACAGGAGCAGATCTGGGGAAGGAACGATGGAACTTGCAAGGTTGTTTTCTTTGACTGGGCTCTTGTTGCTGGCACAGGCAGCGCAATGGTGTTTGGCAGCAGGAATCCTGCACACAGTCTTGGTTCTACCTGGCAGGGAGAGCCTGGCCCACCTCTCTATGCTGGCAATGCCGTCAGTCTTGATTGTTCACTTCCCCATCTGCGCTGAAGATGAAGGGAATACATGAAGTGTTTTGTAATGGAAAAGCATGAGGGGAGGGCAGACTTGATGTTGCAGTGTGGCTATGGTCAAGTGTATTTTTAAGAAAGGCTCTTGTAGATGCAAGGATGTCATAGAGCATTTTTGCTCCTTTGCTAGCCCCAGCTCTTCCCTTGCCTGCACAAGTGACAATCCCATCAAAGCCAGCTGGTGGGGCACATGCCAGCTGCCACAGCCAGGAGCACATTTCAGCACCATAAGTGACAGCCGAGCTGAAAGCTCTTGTTGGATCCTACATGTAACCCAGATACAAACCAGTTGTATTGAAGCAGTTCCAGGGAAGAGAACAAACTTTTCATTCCCTCTCTGTTGATTAGAAGGGACTTAACGGGGCTGTCTGGGGACAAGGACAGGAAAAAGCTAGTGCTTTTGTATTCAAGCCCAGTCCATATGGTGCAAATGCTTCATAAGAATGTACTCCTGCAACATTACCCAGCAAAGCTGTACCCAGCAGCTTGATAGATAGTAATTTGTATTTCCCAGGTGTTTAAAGAAAGAAATGCCAAACAGCAAAACCACAGCCTCTTCCGACGGCTGTGCGTACAAAGGGATCAGCAGTCTCAGAGCATTAAACCTGTGCATGACCTGTAGCAAAGCTGTGAAGAAGCTCCCCTGTCCCTGGGAGGCAGGAGACTGGCTGCAGACTGTAAGGCTCTGCTGTCCTCCCTGTGGTGCTTCAGGTGCTGTAATGTTTTCGGCCTTGATTTTTTGCAATAGTTGAACCGAAACCTGAACCCATGACATTGGGTTAGTTCCTCTGTTTGACTAAGGAGATGGTGTAACCTCTATCTGACCCCTTCCTCTAGGTTACAGGCGCATGTCTCTGGCCCTGAACAAGACTGGGAGGAGCATTGTGTACTCCTGTGAATGGCCTTTGTATTTGAGGCCCATGCAGCAGGTAAGGAATGTTTCTCAAGCCTTATCTGGGGCTGAAAGTTGGAAGAACAAAAAAGACTGCCAAACAGCCTCCTGAGAAACTTGCTGCTCTCTGGTCTGGCAGAGAACCAGGCTCTAAGGTGGAGGAAAAACACTTTTTCCTCTAGAGCCCCAAAGGATACCTGAGGCGAGTCATGACCCTGCTGGAAGGAATTGAGTGGGATCCTGCAGCATGAAGGCACAGCCCAGCTGGGGTGCACCACCGAGCACAGCAGTGTCCAGCTGCTTTCTGTCTCCAAGAAACAAAATCAGGGCAATGCAGAGACACAGCTAGCAGATAGTTCAGTGTTATTCCTCCTGGATGCAGAGTGCTGCAGATTCAGCCTTACATTCACCTCTAGGGACCAGAAGAGAGCCTTCAGCCTGACCTATTTAATAGGAGTTCTCCACATTGTTTACAGACAGGTTTCTGCCAGCCAGGGTCCATGACTGACGCGTTGCTCTCCGCCCATAGCTGGCTTCCCCTGTGCCACCATGGCAGGATGCTGCCATTCCCTCCCACTGGGAGTTAAATGCATTAGTCACTGAAGGGTGTAAACCCAAGAATTGGCAGTAATTACTGGGATGTCACAGTTTAATCCCACTGGCACTGTGACACCTTCAGTAAAATAGTGCTCAAAGGAATTTTCTACCAGAGCCAGGTGGCCACAACCATTCTCCCAAGGGAAGCAATAGTGGCAGACTGGAGTTACTGGGCACAAGGTGCCCTGGGGAACCAACATGCACTAGATTAACCAGATGGCTGGTGATGGGAGATGTTATCGTAGTTGTCCTCCAAATCATCCCAAATCTAGTCTAGCCTTGTGTACAGTCTTGTTCTTGTACAGCCAGGCTCTCTGGCTAATCACGCTCATTATTTTGGCAGCCCAATTACACAGAGATCAAACAGTACTGCAATCACTGGAGGAATTTTTATGATGTCTACGATTCCTGGAGCAGCATCAAGAGTATCTTGGACTGGACCGCACTTCACCAGGACAGCATTGTGAAGATAGCTGGGCCAGGGGGCTGGAATGATCCCGACATGGCAAGTAGAGCAACACCCACCTCCCTCAGCACCAGCAGAAATTCTTTTCCTCAGCTGTAGGCTGAGAAGGAGAAAGAGGGAGAGATCAGTGGAGGAGCATTGAGGGGAAGGGCTCTGACGGGATCGTAGGATCAGGAACTTGACAAGGGGATTCCTGGCTGGAAAGGGAAAGAAAACTGCAGCTACAGACACTACTGAGGAAGCTGTCTCTGTGCAATGCAGTCTCTACAAACAGTGTCGATTCAGAACACAGCCACGGCAGTGGGAGACAGTACCCAAAGTGCTGATCTCCCAGCAGAGGGAAAAACCCTGGGTGCCAGGCTTGGCGCCAGCATTGTGAAGAAGGAATGGCTGCATCCAAAAGCAGATCCTTAAATGCTGCCGAGCCAGCTAAGGATCCTTCTTTACCTCCACCAGTGGTTCATGCCAAATTGCCACACTGCTTGTGCCTTTCCCAACCAGCTGGCCGTGCTCTTGGCGCTCAGCTGATCAAACCAGTCCCCAAACAGGGGTCCCACCCTCAGCATCCTGTCATGTCACACACTTTTCAGCAGGCAGCATTACCAGGCATTTTTGTTTCCTTGTCACAGCTGGTGATTGGAAACTTTGGGCTGAGCTGGGACCAGGCTGTGACTCAGATGGCAATGTGGGCTATTATGGCAGCTCCCCTCTTCATGTCCAACGACCTGAGGCACATTAGTCCCCAGGCCAAGTGGCTGCTCCAGAACGAAGAGGTGATCGCCATCAACCAGGATCCGCTGGGCAAGCAGGGATACCGAATCGCCAAGGTACAGCAGGAGTGGGCTGGGGCAAACCTTCTCAGGAAGGGGACACTGGAAACGTGCTGGGTATAGAGGAGAGCTCAGTGTTCGGGAACACAAGCTCAGTGAGCCCACTGGTTCCCAAAGCCTGCTTCAACAGGCATGCTGACCATCAGTTCTGCCTCCATTAACATAAGTCCTGGATTTATTTTCTCCTTGGCAGGACAAGAAATTTGAGCTGTGGGAGCGGCCCCTGTCTGGCCAAGCTTATGCCGTGGCAGTGCTGAACCAGCAGGAGATTGGGGGACCCCAGAAGTTCACCTTCTCCTTCACCTTCCTCGGCAGTGGGCTGGCCTGCAACCCAGCATGTTCTGTCCGGCAGGTCCTGCCAGCTGGGAGGGACTGGGGGGTTTACAACTGGGTCTCCTCCCTGAGCGTGGAGGTGAACCCAACAAGCACAGTGCTGCTGAAAGTCACGGCACTATAAAAGCAAAGGGACAATATTTTCGTAAGCCTTGGGCTCTCTCTAAACTTGTCAGGAGCAGCCTCTCTCCTTCCTCCAAGGGCAGTGCAGGTGTTCTTGGGCATTCACTTGGGTGCTTCTGTGGTATTTACTTTTTACCTTCAGCCTCGTGACAAACACCCATTACTCCATCACCACGAGGTTAACAGAGAAAGGGGCACTGCTTCTCTTTCATTTACCCTTTCTCATCCAACTCCTCCTCCAGGGCAGTAGCTCTTGCTAATGCCCACTGCCACTAACAACCAAAGAAACATAAAGGGTACACACAGCGTGTTAGAGCTCTCCTTGAGCAGGGAAACAAACCCTGTCTTGCTCTTGCTTTGCCAGGCTGGGGCACACAGTCCAAGAACAAGAAAAGCTGCTTGTACCCCCCAAACACTCTCAGATTGTGGACATCTGCTTCCACCTTCTGACAACCTCAGGGACTGGCCTAAATCATTGCAGTTCTTACCAACTGCTTTCTTGACAGCTGCCTGTTTAGCATAAATGTGATTAAGTGCCTTTTGGTTTCTCCTTAGCACTGGTGAGCCTTCCTCCCACCAGTAGCTGTCACTTCACTTTAGCTGACAATTCCCTCTCCCTTCTTCTTGGGGCCACTACAGCCCCATTCCTCAGTGAGATGCTTTCTAGAAATACCTGTGCTCACTTTCTACTGCTGGCAGTAGCCCGTAGGTGGAATAATACAGGTTCTTCCAAGACAGAAGGTGGATGCATAAATCATTTACATCACATACCACTGCGTTCTCCTCTGACTATTAAACAGAGTATCTTGATTTGTTATTTCTGTGATTAAGCACTTTGATTAAAATGTCCCTTTAAGAAAAAGCTTAGCGTTTTAGTTCTGTGGCACAGAAGTACAGCACAGTATCTGAAGTCAGATCAGGTTTTAGAAAACAGGCCCATTTGTTCCAGTCACTCAGTTCTTGTGCACTTTGTCACAATTACCACAAAGAGCACTCAGTAAAGCTGATACAGTGCAGCTGCACTGTCCAACTCATGGGCAGAGACCAAAATCACTGCTGCAAACAGCTTAAGCAGCAGGAGTTTGAAAACACCGATCTCATCAGTCAGTGCTGAATAAGCAACCAATTCTGTTACTGTTTGGTAACTGTGGGCTCTGGGTCCTTATGAAGACGTCAAGAGCCGTTTCTCCATCCTCCAGCTCCATTTCCACTACAAGTAGTAGTAGAACTTCCTTTAGAGGAAGTTCTACACTGTGCTCCCAGCATCTGTGGACACTGGACTTCCTACTCGCAGGCAGCACACTGCTGCCTCAAGCAGGTGATCCCTCAAAGCCCAGGACAGGGTGTCCTGTTGGGTACCAGCCTCTCTGTAGTTGCCCATCAGTCACTGCTCATTTGAAGGTTCAGTGCTGTCAGGCTTTTCCTTTCAAGAAAAATTCTAAGCAGAGGTGCCAAGAGCAGCGAGGCACAGGGGCAGGCAGCTGAGGCTGGACACACCATCACTTTCAGTGGGAGCATGTACACCTAGGCAGCCCTGGGCAGAAAGCCATGCTGCTTCTGTCAGAGTTGCCGTAACTCATAGCCACAGCACACACGGGAACCGCAACCCAGCAGGGCAGGTGAGGCTCCATCAGAGCCCCTGATACTAAACCCACTGGCTCCATCGTTCTTGCCTCTCCTCTCCAGCAAGGGCTTGGAGAGGAAAAGGCCTGCTTCAGGCAGCTCTGCTGCTTTTTTTGTCAATCATTGCTTCCATCTACCAACTCAATTCACCACAGCATAGCTGATGGGAAACTGCCAGAACAAAGACATCAACTGTTGGACGAAATTCAGAGGAGCTCCTTTTGAAGAACAGCCTTCTACCATGAAAGCTTACAAATAAGCCTGGAGAAACACAGCAGCACAACATTCACACAGAAAGAAGCCACTGGTGCAAAAATCCATCAGAGCTTCAGGCTTTCCTTATGTTCTAAAACACCTCTTGGTAACACAATGAGATAGAGCCACCAGCAGGGTTTTTTCAAAAGCCGTCAGATAACAAACGGTTCTTTTACTGAGCAGCCTTGCAAGCTGACATACTTGGGCTGACATACTTGCAAGTCCCACCTCACCAACAAGGAAAGATACACAGAAACTGATCACTTCCAAATACTTTAATATGGTCCATAATGAGCAGGATGGAGTTTAGAACTGGATCACCTGGCCCTGTAAGAAGGAAGAGACAGAGTGAGTTTATTCACAGCTGAATGTCCCCACCCTTCTGAGCCACCTGCAGCACACAGACATACCTTTCTCTTCTTGTCTCCTCCCAGTTCAAAGTGCTTGCACCTCTTAATGGCCAGCATCCTCTTGGACCTACAGTTGGGCTCCACGCACTCCAGCCTCAGCACAATCTTCTTTGTGGTCTTCGCCTGGGAGGCGAGGAGCAGAGCATTATCAGTGAACACAATGTCCACAAGCAGACAAATCGCCACTCTCCGGAAAAGATTATCTGCACTCCTGAAGATTCACCAGCTTCCCTCAAAGTGTAAAGGAAAAAGACTACCAGCACAGTCAGGCTCCCTCTGTTAAAGACAGGAAGGCACCTTAAGGACTGTACCACAGGAGTAGAATGGATCGGTACCTCCACAATAAAGGACACTGGCAAAAGCACTCAGTGGTGCAGGGCTGGTCTCCAGCAGAGATCAGCCATGCTGTTACCACATCTGTGCCAGTGGATGCACTGAGCAACAGGCCCTTCTGCAGCACAGGAGAACGGATGGACACTGCTCAGAAGTTCAGGAGAAAGCCGAGCAGAAAAACACCTGAAAGCAGCATAACTGACAAACTTTTCCTGAAAGGAGCAGCACCATAACATGCTCAATGCAGATCCGCAGCTACTGAGCAAAACCCAGAAGACTAGAGAGAGCAGCAGCCAGAGCTGCAAGGCTACTGCAGCAGCTACACAGCACTGTAACCACTAGCTATAAGCCTTGGCCAATCATCCATATAATGCTGACTGGGAAGAAACAGAAATGAGGGTAGCAATGTACAGGTAGAGAGAGCCAAACTGCGAGAGCAGTACAACTGCTTTGTATACCCTGCTTGCAGAAGCATTTTCTGCAAGGTCTCCCCACTTCCTGGCAGAAAATCAACTTGAAAGACTTGCTGTCTCACTTTTTTCTTCTCACTGGAAGATTCCTGAGCATCTCCAGCAAATCAGCAGGGCTTTCCAGCAACAAGCCATGTGACTCTATAAGCTTAACTGCACAGTTCACACAAAAGCTGTAACAGATCAGCCCACCAAGTTTTGCTTCCCTGCCACAAATGCCACAGACTTTGCTGCCCCTGCCAATTCCTCAGCAGGAAACATAGCAGAAAAACATGCTGCAAGACCACAGTCCCAAGTACCCACACCCAGAAGGAGGGATGACAGAAGCACATTTCTGCAACTCATCTCTAACAGAATGCTCTGCTGCCCTGAGAGTCTCAGGAAAGGTCTAACACTGCAGCTCTCACTTACTGGCTCAGTGATAAGAATTTCCCTGGAGACGGTGAACTGCAATAAAATGACACTGTCCTCTGCAGTACCTCCAGGAGTTGCACACACTTCACTTCTGTTATACCCTTGTTAGTGAAGGCAGCCCCACTACACAGAAAGCATCAAAACCCAGCAAAAAAGTTTCAGGGATAAAGTGCTCACTGCTCAACAACATAAGGAAAGCTGACAGCAGGCTCCCTTTCCCTCTGCCGTACTCTTTCCCTTTGGCAAGCCACGAGGAAAACACTTCTTTTGTTAAAAGCATCACTTCCAATAAGACCCTGCTGCCCTACAGCATCAAGGCTCCCTGCAGAACCTGCTCTGCAAACACATGCTCCATCACTCCTGCAAAAAAATGGAGCATCTGTGTGAGGCAGGAGCAACAGGGAAAATGAGCAGATGTGGATGGGGAACCCCACACATACCAGCACAGAACTGCCCTAACATGACTTGAGCACAGGACCACAAGCCTTAAGGGTCCCTCTTCAGCTGCGCATGTGGATTACAAAGGTTTCAGGTCCAACTTCCAAGAGCAGCACTCACCTTCTTGCGGAAGATGGGCTTTGTCTGGCCCCCATAGCCACTTTGCTTCCTATCGTAACGTCTTTTTCCTATGGAAAAAAATGGCTCGGTTTAGGCAACAACTCAACTCACACTAAAAGTGCAACTAGCGCTCTTCCCAAACCTGACCTCCACCTGCAGGCACACAACTGACCAGAAGGAATTCCCCCTCCTCCCACAGCCACGCACTTAGCCTACAACAATCACACTGGCACAGGGCACGACTACCCATGCCCCGTGCAGCTTCCAGTTCTGGAATCTCTAACATAGGAGGATATGGAACTATTGGAACAGGTCCAGAAGATGCCACAAAAACGATCAGAGGGCTGGAGCACCTTTGCTATGGGGACAAGCTGAGAGAATTGGGGTTGTTCAGCCTGGAGAGAAGGCTTTGGGGACACCTTACAGTGGCCTTCCAGTACCTGAATGGGCTACAGGAAAGCCAGGGAGGGATTTTTTACAAGGGCAAGTAGTGACAGAATGAGGGGGAATGGCTTTAAATTAGAAAAGGGAAAATTTATATTAGACATTAGGAAGAAATTCTTCACGGTGAGGTGGGTGAGACACTGGCACAGGTTGCCCAGGAAAGCTGTGGATGCCCCCTCCCCGGATGGGGCTTTGAGCAGCCTGGTCTGGTGGGAGTTGTCCCTGCCCATGTCAGGAGGGATGGAACTGGGTGACCTTTAAAATCTCTTCCAACCCAAACCGTTCTATGATTCCCCTGCGCCCCACGCAGCTCTCCCAAGCCAGAGCCCCGGCGCACCCATTCCCTACCCTGGGCGTAGAGAGAATCCTTCCCCTTCTTGTACTGGGTTACTTTGTGCGGCTGGTGTTTGCCGCATTTCTTGCAGTAGGTCCGACGGGTTTTCGGGACGTTCACCTGAAGGGGCAGAGAGAAGCCAGTCAGTACGGCCAGGAACCGCGCAGGCGTCTGGCGACACGCCCCAGCCACGCTCCGGATCCCTCGCCCCTGCGCTGCGAGCGTAGCCCGGGCGTCCCTGCCCTCCCCCACCCCGGGGAGGCCTCGCGCCACCAGCCCGGGCCTACAGCTTCCCCTCACCGCTTCGCCACGGCCCAGCGGCCCGCCAAGCACCCACCGCGGCGGCCGGCGCCTCGGGCGGGCGCAGCGAGCCGCTGCCGGGGCGGATGCCGGCGGATGGATCCGAACGCACTGCCCGCGGCCGCCAGCACTCACCATCTTGTCGGCTACCGCCCGAAGAGAAGGCGCGTCCCGGAAGCGGAAGCAGCTGGGGGGGGCGGCAGACGACACGACCATAGAGAGGAGGGGTGCAGGGAGTGCGGGCAGCCTGTCAGGCCCTGGGCTTGCAGCACCCCCTCCTGCTGGGAGGAGAGTGGGGCGGAGGCGGGCCTGGGCGAGTTGGGGGGCTGCGGAGGACGCGGTGCTGGGGTTGTGGAATGGGGGAGATCGGGGGAACTGGGGGGGTTCTCTGTGGGGTGAGGGTCTGAGAGGACTGAGAGGTGTGTGGGCTGCGGGGTCAGGGTGCTGGGAGGACCCGGGGGTGTCGCAGAGTGGGGAGGTGCTGGGGGGGGCTGGGGGGCAGTGTAGCAGGGAGTGGGAGCAGGGGGGTTGGGAGGGGCTGCAGGGTGGGTGGGTGCTGTGGGTAGGGTGAGGGGAGTTGCGGAATGGAGGGGATGGGGGTGTTGGGAGGACTGGAGGGGGGAGCTGCAGGGGTGGGGAAACTGCGGTGTAGGGGGGATCTGGGGACTGGGGAGGAGCTGCGGGGTCGTCGTACCGGGGGGACTGGGGGGGGGGGGGTTGGGGGGAGCTGCACCCCGCAGCGCCAGCGCGGTGCCCGCCGTGCGGGCTGGCCGTGCCCGAGCCCCGCGGCACGGCTGCAGGAGGAAACACAGCTGCTGCTTTTGAGTCAGAAACAAAAAAAAGGGGAACCGAAAGGGTGGGGTTGGCGGGCCCCGTTCTTCCTCCCTGAACAACGACCCCGCCGCCACAGCCGCCCCGACCCGCGGGCTCGGCCGCTCGGGGGGCGCAGGGCGGCGGGACCCCCGGAGCTGGGACCCCGGCTGGTGAGCGGCGGTGGGTGCTGGGACCCCGGGTGCTGGGATTACAGTTGGCACAGGGCAGCGGGTGCTGGGACCCTGGCTGGTGAGCGGCAGCGGGTACTGGGACGCTGGGTGCTGGTACGCCAGGTGCTGGGATCCTGGCTGGCACAAGGTGGTGGGTGCTGGGACGCTGGGTGCTGGGAGTCTGCCTGGTGAACGGTGGCAAGTGCTAGGACACCGGGTGTTGGAATTCCAGCTGACACAGGGCAGAGGGTGCTGGGAGCCCTGCTGGCAAGTGACAGCAGGTGCTGAGACTCCGGCTGGTGAGAGGTGGCGGGTGATGGATGAGTCCTGGGTCCTTGGTTGCTGGGTGAGTGGCAGTGGGTGCTGGCACCCTCGGTGCCAGGACCCCAGCTGGTGAACAGTGGCAGGAGGGCCCAGTGAGTGCACAGGGAGCCATGTCCTGGCATGGCGTGGTGTGAGAGAGAGGTGCGGCCAGGAGCATGAGGGCCACGGTGCCCTGGGTGCCAGTGTGGCCCTGCTAACATCGCCATTGAGGAGCCATGGCAGCAGGAGGCAGGAGCTGCCATGTGGCACCTGCTTGAGGCCTCGCAGCTCTGCTCGCCTGCTCCACGGTGCTGGGGCCAAGCAATCCTGGGTGCAGGCCACGCGCTGCCAGGCTGGGGTGAGCTGAGCCAGGAAGGTTCAGTCTTGTCCTGCTGCTGGGCCGCTCTCAGTCAGCAGAGACTGACCAGGGGTGGGACATCTGCCACGGGGCCACAGAGCCGGAGGCCATGGGGGTGCAGAAGAGTTGGGTGGGCTGTGTGTGCCAGGGGCTGCAGGAGAAAGCAGGATGGTGGTGGGGTGCCAGGGCCTGCAGGGGTGCATGGGAGGGCAGGGGGATGGGTGGGTGCCAGGGACTGCAGGGGTACGCAGGAGCAGGAGAGTAGGGTGATGAATGGCTGCAGCAGAACAGGAGATCAGAGTGGTGGGTGGATGCTGGGGACCACAGAGGTGCTCCAGAGCAGGGGACGGGGTGCTGACTGTGGCTATGATCGCTCCCTGCTCACGCTTTTTGCAGTGGGCACTGCTGGGGTGCAGCTCTGGGATTGTTCCCAAGTCTCTCCCATGTTGTCCTTCTCACCTGTCCTCCAGGCTGCATCTGAAGCATGGGCGCTATGGAGTTTGTCATTCCCAGACACCCCATCACCTTTCCCATTTGCCCAGAGCATGCCAACCCCCATCAGACAGCAGTAGCAGGCAGGTCTGGCTCCTTAGCAGGACACCAAGAGGGGCCAGGGACCCTGACTGTGGGGAAGTGGCCCTGGGACCACGGTAAAGCACAGTGTGCCATGGCATGGGGCCAGCAGTGGTGTCAGAGCATGCTTGGTCGAGTTGTGATAGTGGCAGGAAGTCACATTAGCTATGGGGGTACACACGGGACATGCTTCCACCCACTCACCACAGCACAGCAGCAGTGGTTGGCTGAGGGCATGAGTCCCACTGGGCACCCACCATCCCAAAGTACAGGCAGGGACCGAGTGTGGCCAGTGGCAGTGCTGAGGACAAGGGAGGCTGTGCCATGCTGGGGCAGAACAGCCCTCTGAGATGGTCATCTCCTTTCCTCCCTGGCGGCACTGTCCCTGAGGACGTGTCTTGTCTGCCTGGCACTGCTGGCAGTGACCTAGCTGCTCTGACTCAAGGTAAAGCTTCTGGGGACCTGGCACTGCCGTTGAGGTGGGTCGGAGCCTGGGGCTGCTGTGTCTGTGCTGGGGGTGGGGGGCAATGGGGGCCCTCCTGCTCCTGCAACACAGGAGCAGCAGCCATGTGTCATAGCTAGGGAAACTGAGGCAGGAGGCTACAGGGGGATGCTCTGGGTTCTCCCACCACTCCATCAGCAGTCTGAGGTCAGTGGCCACCCCAGCCACCTGGCCTGCCACCAGCAGGGACCCCAGTTCCCTCCCCCCAGCCAGCAGAGGCTGTTGTTTTTCCTAGAAGACTGAGCACAAATTTTTTAGGTAGGTTTTTAAGTAGGAGCCTGAGCCATGAGGGCCACAAGGGGAGGGAAGGATGGATGCAGACCCTGGGAGGGGAGAAGCCTGCTTTTCCCCAGCACTGGGGCAGGATTGCAGCAGCAAGATCTGTGCTAGAAGGGTCTGGGCATTGCCAGCAGATGGGGGGATGGCCCTGGAGAGAGACATAGCAAGTGGGACCAGCTCCTGGCATCTTTGGTCCCCACCTGGTCCCTGTCGTGAGTGAGCCAATGCCTGCCTCCTGCATGGGGGCAGCAGGTGAGCTGCCCGGCCACGTACCAGGAGGGGCTCAGCCCATGACTCCGTCCAGCCTCTGAGCCAGAGGAGAACAGCAGGGACGGGAAACAGCTTCTGCCAGGTTGCCCTCCAAAGCAGTGCTTTTAGGTGTAAAAAGGGAACAAGGTAGAGGCAAAGGGGAGCATGGCATGCAGGTTATTGGGGAGGAGGCATGGAGGAGGGCTCCAGGGAATGGAAGGTCCACAGTGGCTCCATGTAGCTCATCAGCTCCTGGTTAGGTCCAGGCTGGAGCTGGATGTTGGTTACAACTCTCAGAGTAGCAGGAGCCCACAGCTCTAGCCACGCAGTTCTGTGGAGAGCTGGAAATATCTGGGTATCCCAGTGCAGCGTGGAAGGGCACAGTGAGATGGATGGGCTGCTCCAAGAGATGGGCCAGAGTGCATTTCCAGCCCCCCGAAGGCAAGGCCGTGTGGGATGCGGGGCTGTCATCTCAGCCTTCTTCTGCGTGGGCCATTCTTGGAGGGGCTCAAGAGGGGAGCTTCTCTGAGGAGGGCTGGGAGAGGTTTTAACTCCTCTGGTTGCTGAGTGGAGTCAGCCGTTCAAGCTTTGGACACAGGAGCAGCAGACACATCTCATAGCTAGGGAAACTGAGGCAAGATGTTGCAGGGAGATGCTGTGGGCTTGCCCACCACCCCACCAGCAATTTGAGGTCAGTGGCCACCCCAGCCACTGGCCCTGCTCACAGGGGAGGAAAAGGCATTGAGCATCGTCCCTGCACTCCTGCAGGCTGCATGGACAGAGGCAAGGGATGACTTAGGGCTACTCCACGCTTTCAGCAGCCTGGCACTGTGGCTGTTCAGGGCCAGAACCTACCCGCAATGTTTCAGGGACAGGCATCCCACAGCTGCCCCTTGCGCACTGCCAAGTCAGCGCGTCCCCAGCATAGCAGGAGGAAACAGCCCACACAAACACACACGCGTGATGTTGGAGGGGAGGAGGGAGCCTGTTGGGTGTCACTGCTCAGCCTCTGTGCTCCTCCCTGGGGCTACACTTTTCACAGCCTCTCCAACTCCCTCCCTCTCCAACCGTCTGTGCCGGGAGCCAAAGCCAGCTGAGTGGTGGCTTGGTCCACGGCCTGGCATTGGAGAGGGGACAGGAGAGGGACAGGTCACATTGCAAATACCCCACACTGACCTGTCCATGCACCTCTGCACCTGATCCCGCCAGTGGGGTTCCCAGCATCCCCTGGCTGCCCCTGAAGAGGGGGAAGAGTGCACCTGCGCGAAGTGGGCAAGTTTTTGGCTGAGCAAGCGTCTTGTTGGTGTTGTTCTGCTCACAGCAACCCAGCAAGCACAGTGGCCGGAGGGGCCGACATGGCCAGCGTCATCCTGGAGAGCATCTTCTTGAAGCGCTCGCAGCAGAAGAAGAAAACGTCTCCCCTCAACTTCAAGAAGCGCCTATTCCTGTTGACGGAGAACAAGTTGTCCTACTACGAGTATGACTTTGAGCGGGGGGTGAGTCAGCAGCCCCACAGCCCCTGGGTCTGTTCCATGGCAGTGTCCATGGATCGCCAGTTGTCCCTCGCCAGCACCCAGCCCAGGGGGTGGCTGGATGGGGACAGGGGTTGGCTTGAGGTTCCCAGGGTCTGCCCCTTGGTGATCGTTCAACCCAATCCTGTCTCTTGCAGCGCCGAGGCAGTAAGAAGGGCTCAGTGGACATTGAGAAGATCACCTGTGTGGAGACAGTGGTGCCTGAAAACAATCCTCCCCCTGAGCGGCAGGTCCCGGTGAGGAGGGCCCTGGAGTCCCCGCTTTTGTTCCCCTCTCTCCTTGCTGGGAAAGGGAGGGACAATTACCCTGCCCTGGGGCAATGGGAGTGGGAGACAGCCCAGCTTGGCATGGGAGGGTCTGCACACACAGCCTGTACCATGCCAGAGGTCTGCCTTGATGCACAGCAGAGGGAGCAGGGGGATGCCAAAGGCTGTGGGTGCCATGGGGGATGCCAGCAGCCAAGCAGCAGGATACCAGCATCTGCCTCTGCCTCTCTCTTCCAGAGGAAAGGAGAGGATTACAACATGGAGCAGATCTCAATCATTGAACGGTTCCCCTACCCCTTCCAGGTGAGTCCTTCACTTGCACTCCCTTTGCCAGTCTGCTCTGCCTGGCTGCAGGGTGCTGGCAGGAGGACCCTAGAGGGACCCAGACCAAACGTGGCATCACTGCCCCTGTGCCAGGTGTCACTCAGCTTTTGGGAACACCCTGCTGCTGTCCATACTGCATGGGGCAGGCAGGTGAGCCTCTGTGAGTCCCAAGGAATGGGGCAGCTCTATTTAAGGGAGCTGCTTAGATGGAAATATGCTCCTGAGCTGTGTCCCAGCTCTTCCAGTCCCCTGGCCAATGCTGGAGGGATGCTGGCTGCTGGCTGTGCCTGCGCAGCCCCCAACACAGCTGCCTGCTCCTGCTGGCACCCAGGGTGGCCCCCGACACACCAAAAGTAGAGAAGGAAGTGGAAAGTCTCGGGGGAGGGGGCTTATTTATAACTTCTCTGTCACGGTCCCGTGAGCACTGTGCAGGGCCAGCACACACCAGCACAGCTTGTGCTCTGCACCAGCTGCTCAGGGTGGCCACAAACCTCGGCTCCCCCCCTCACTGGGAGACCCCTGGCTGGGGCGCTGAGGCATGTGGTCCTGCAGGTGGTATATGATGAAGGGCCCCTCTACGTCTTCTCCCCGACAGAGGAGTTGCGCAAGCGCTGGATCCATCAGCTGAAGAGTGGTGAGTCTGGGGTTCTGCAGCTCCCTTGGAAAACAAACACAAGCAATCAATCAGCTGTGTGCATGACACAACCTAGAGCACTGGCTTTCCAGGGACTTGCTATCTCATGGTTACATTATCCCATGTCTATGGAAGAGCAGGTGCTGATCCAAAACTTCTCCCATGACAAGTGCACTCATAAGGCCATGTCCCCACATGCAAGCTTTGTAACATCCCTGAGCTGACACCAGCCACTCCTGCCTGGTAGAGATGGACGCTCACCTCTTACCCTCCAACTTCTGCAGCACCACAGCCACCTTGGCTGAGGCTTCTTGCCTCCTCACAAGCCTGCTCCAAATTAGCTCAAGCAGGCTCAGGAGTTATTGAGGGCAGGAGGAAGTAGCAGGTGTGGCCGTGCAGCTGTACTGGCATTCAAGGTGAGGACAGAACCCCCAGTGCTTTAGGAAACACAGACAAAAAGCCTGCTGGAAGCTAGGGAGCAGCTCTCCCAACCCACTCCAAGCCTCACTCAGTGCTGCTGAGCTAATGCATGGGGCAGGCAGGTGAGCCTCTGCAAGCTCCAAGGAATGGGGCAGCTCTATTTAAGGGGGCTGCTTAGATGAAAACCTGCTCCCAAGCTCTGTCATGACTCTTCCAGTCCCCTGGCGGATGCTGGAGGGATGCTCAGCTGCATGGGTGCTCCCTCCTTGAGCTGAGAGTGTGTTGCAGCAGCTCTGTACAGAGGGGCAAGGGTGCTGGGCTAAAACCTGCTCGAGCTGTCCGGATGTGTCTCTTGGTGCGTGTGTATCTCTCTGTGGCTTTGTGCTGGTGGGGAGAGATTAGCTGCTCAAATCGACACAAGGAAGTTTGCCCGAGCGAGGCGGAAGCAGGGCAGGCTGATAACGAGGAAGTCAGTTATTTCACGAGAGCCCTGCTGCTCCAGCCCTGCAGGCAGCCAGCCCTCTCCCCGCTTCCCTGCTGTGGGAGGGGGGTTGCTGGCAGCTGAAGCCAGTGTAAAATCCAGAGGGAAAGGGGGAGAGAAAATGCTGGCCTTGTGCTGCCGGGATGCCCTCATCCTGCTCCACCAGAGAAGGGGTGCTAAGCACCCTGTGGAGCTGCTGTGGGGCAGCACTGCACTGCAGTGCTGTTTAGGCACATCCATTTGTCCCTCCAGCTTGGGGAGAGGTTCGAGGAAGCCAGCTGGCACCTGTCTGACAAGGGAGTGGTCTCCCAGCAAGGGAAGTCTCCAAGCAGGCAGGGGATGGTGGCAGTGTCCTGTTCTCCCCATGGCCTCCCTCCCCACTTCTGAAAAAAGTGGTTCAGAAGAGCTGCACACTGTGGGCCTCAGCAGCCCAGGGAATGCTGGATTTTTCGGCTGGCAGGAGGGCTGGCACTTGGCCCTCAAAGCTTGCTTGTGTTGCTTTGCAGAGCTGCTGAAGAGCTTTGATCAGATCTGGCCCTCCCTGAGCCAGAGGTTTCGTGGCACAGGGTTTGCGTAGCCGCAGCACTGAAACACCAGCGATGAGCCAAGGGAAACCCAAGCAGCAGGGCCATGTGTGACTGTGTATCTGTAGCACAGCAGAGAGTGAAAGGCTTTAATGGAGCTGATCATCTGCATTCAGGGAGCAGAGAGCTCTCTGCAGCGGGCTGGGGACACAGCCCCATGTCACACACATCTCCTCTCCTCTGCCACAGTGATCCGGTACAACAGCGACCTGGTCCAGAAGTATCACCCCTGCTTCTGGATCGACGGCCAGTACCTGTGCTGCTCCCAGACAGCCAAGAATGCCATGGGCTGCCAGATCCTGGAGAGCAGGAATGGCAGTAAGACACTGGGCACCCTCCCTTGGGGACCACCAGAGCACAACACCAGGGATCTCTTCTCACCTTAATCCCTTTTACTGTTCTGAAGGTTTAAAAGTTGGGCGGTCACATCGCAAGACAAAGAAACCTCTTCCCCCAACTCCTGAGGAGGACCAGGTAAGGGCTAGAGTCAGCATGTGGGTTTGCTCCAAGGTGTTTAAGGAAAGATCTACCTGGGAAAAGCCAACCTGTTAATGACTGACAGTGCATTGCTCAGAGTTGTACAAGCCAGGGCTGTGCTCTGGAGAGAGATGTCAAAGTGGTGCCCTAAGGGAGAAGGAGCTTGAACCAGGGGATGGAGTCCAGAGGCCTGGAGGGAAGTCCAACAATCTCACCCTTGAGGTTTCCCTGGGGAAGCTGGGAGGACAGAGAAGCCCTGATATGGGGTGGAGAAGTCATGGGTTAAGCCAAAAGGTAGAGAGAAAACACCTTTTGTGAGGATGGATGTTCAAGGAGGAAATGCTGGAATAAGAAATGCTGAGAGGGGATTGTTCTCCTGGTGGAGATACATGGGGAAGCTGAGACAAACCCTGCACTGACCTGGCCTGAGCCTGCTGCCCTGCCAGGCCTGGGGAGGGTCTTTCCTGGGAAACTGTGTCTGCCAGCCTCACCATGTCCCACACTACCCCTCACTCTGAGGAAGATGGTGATGAAGCCTCTGCCCCCCGAACCGGCACCCAGCACAGCAGGTGAGATGAAGAAGGTGGTGGCCCTCTACAGCTACCTGCCGATGAACGCGCAAGACTTGCAGCTGCAGAAGGGCGAGGAGTACTTAATCCTGGAAGAAAGCCACTTGCCCTGGTGGAAAGCCCGTGACAAGAATGGGTAAGAGCTCCCACAGCACGTGCCCCACAGTGATGCCCTCTCCTGCTACCAAGGCACTGGTGGGCAAATGCAATTCTTCTGCATTGTGGGGGTTAGGACAGGCTGGCTGCCTACCTGCCGGCTCCTGCGTGGGATGGCATGTGAGGCGGGTGAGAGAGACTGAAGCAGGCTGTGGTATCAGCCTTCCCCGAGCATGAACCCAAAAGTGTTGGTGCCAAGGTTTTAAGTCAATTTCTACTCAACCTGCTGGAACAGGAACCTGCTTTCTCCTTGGCCTTCTCCATTAGTGTGTGACAAGCCGCTTTTCTCCCACAGGAGGGAAGGATACATCCCCAGCAACTATGTCACTGAAACCAGCAATTCCTTGGAGATCTTTGAGTGAGTAAGAGAAAGTGCAGGGACATGGCAAGGTGTGATTGGTCAGAGACTTTTTACATCCAGTTTTGTTAGACCACACAGCCTGCAAGCCCATCCTGGCTGGGTTACTCTCCCTCTTTCACACCCTTTAAGAGCCTCCAACCCTGTGATGGCCATCCCTGCCCTTCTGCCTACACTGCCTGTGCTGGGTGGGTCAGGGGCTGAGGACAGCAGTGGCTGCAGTGATCTCCCTGATGACTGTGTCCCTCTTCCAGGTGGTACTCAAAGAACATCACTCGGAGCCAAGCAGAGCAACTGCTTAAACAGGAGGTAAGTGCTGACTCCCAAGGCTGAGTTCTTTATACACACAAGCCCACCATGGGCTGCTGTCACGTTGTGTCGAGCATGGGACCAACCCTAGCTTGTGCTGGGAGGGGAGTGATGCACCAGCAACCCTGGGAACCATCTCAACACCAGCTTGACCTCCTGGCAGGCACTTCAGGTGTGGCCCCCGGGCAGGGGCTGGGAGTTGGACTCCTCTGACTTACTGCACCCTCTCCAGCCTTGCTGTGATCTCCACTCACTTTAGGTCTTGCCTTGCCTGTTACAGTCACACCTCCCCACAACCACCCTGTCCTCTCTCCCCTTTCTGTTTTAGGGTAAGGAAGGGGGCTTCATTGTCCGAGACTCCACCAGCAAGACAGGGAAATACACTGTCTCTGTCTATGCCAAGTCCTCTGTGTAAGTGGATCCAAGCGCAACTTGTTTTTACCTCGGAGGGCTCCTCGCTGCAGCCCTCTCCCTCTGCCTGTCCTCCCATGTCGCTGATCCCCCATGCTGTCTCTCCAGAGACCCTCAAGGCATGATCCGCCATTATGTTGTGTGCTGCACCCCGCAGAATCAGTATTACCTGGCAGAAAAGCACCTCTTCAACACCATCCCAGAGCTCATCACGTACCATCAGCACAACTCTGCCGGTCAGTGTTTGCAGAACAGAGTGAGGCCAGCAGTGTTTTTCCAACATGACAATATCCTCAGCTTCCTGCACTGAAGGCAGGAGGCTCGTGCTCACTCTGGAACATGGCAGGTAAGCATGGTGTAACAATCTAGCTTTTTGTGTTTCAGGGCTCATATCCAGACTGAAGTACCCCGTGTCTCCACACCAGAAAAGTGCTCCCTCCACAGCTGGCCTTGGCTATGGTAAGCTGGCCTGGGCTACCTCGTGGTTCCCTGGTTGCAGGGCCCATCTCTACTGGCAGTAACTTCCCAGGACTGGGATCCTGGCTCTCCCATGGCACCAGGGATTGCAGCCTTCCCAGGAATCACTTTCCACCACTCACTGGCCCTCAAGTGACAATATTGACCAAGAGACACCACAAGCTAATTTGCTCCCCATTCCCTGGAGGAACCAGTCTCAAAAGTGACGGATTTCTTGGGATAGTTTTTTAGGCAGGACATGCTCTTAAGCTCTTCTTAGGCTTGCTAGATCAGATGTCTGGGAACACCCTGCAGGGAGGTCACCTTCACCCACATTATGCTTGCACTCTCTGTCCTAGGGTCATGGGAGATCGACCCAAAGGATCTGACCTTCCTGAAGGAACTGGGGACGGGGCAGTTTGGTGTGGTGAAGTACGGGAAATGGAGAGGCCAGTACGACGTTGCTATCAAGATGATCAGAGAGGGCTCCATGTCTGAGGATGAGTTTATTGACGAAGCCAAAGTCATGATGTAAGTGGTGAGCAGCCTGCAGGTCAGTGTTGGCTATGCCTTGCCAGAATGGCTGCACTCCTAAGTGGTGTGGAAGGACAATCTTGGGCAGCTTCTCACTCTGCAAAATGCATCCGAGGACCTACTGCCTTTGTGCTGATTCCCTGGTGAGCTTTTCCACCATTGGCTGGCCAGGAGCACCTTCCCACACTCCTATTCACAGATGATTCTTTTGCTGCTTGGCCTTCTAGATGCTCAGAATTGCCATTCTTGCCCCTAACACAGGAACCTGTCTCATGAGAAGCTGGTGCAGCTCTATGGGGTCTGTACCAAGCAGCGTCCCATCTTCATCATCACCGAGTACATGGCCAATGGCTGCCTCCTGAACTTCCTGAGGGAAACTCGGCGGCGGTTCCAGCCTGCCGAACTACTGGAGATGTGCAAAGACGTCTGTGAAGCTATGGAGTACTTGGAATCCAAGCAGTTCTTGCACCGAGACCTGGTAGGGCTGTGGTTGAAGGGCTCATCTCCAGCTCAGTGACAGCCACAGTATGTCCTAGACAGGGTCCAGCTAGATTGTCAACATGAGGAGAGGCAGCTCTGCAGCGTTCTCTATAAAACATCCCTGCAAGCTTCCCTGCTCACCTGAACGTGGGTGGGATGCTCTGAAGTCACTGCTCTGCAGAAAGTTAGGGGAGGCTGCAGAAAGGGCAGGACTACGTGGTTTTCCAAGGGACGGGAAGTGCATTTGTGGTTAGGGCAGGGTTTGTGTTCTGCAGCACAGGCAGCCTCACTGGCTCAAACATGAAAAGAGACTCCTCAACCCCAATTGAAAACCTGAGCCTGCAGTTTGTCAGGCCTTGGGCACTGCCAGCTTGCCGTCCTGCTGGGTGCTGTACCTGATCTCCTCCCAGTGCTGCTTTGTTCAGGCAAAATCCTGCTAGGGATGTCAGCCCTCCACAAATAAACAAGATGTCCGGTGGCCTCTCTTGCTATCTTTGCTGAGGACTTATAGCTTATCCCAGTCCAGGTGAACCCCTCAGGATGAAGTGAGATAAAGTGTAAAGTGGGTGAGGGCAAGATGAAGTTCCAGATGGTACAGGGTGGCAGGAGGAGGTAGAAGTAACTGCCTCCATCTCTCCATCCACAGGCTGCTCGCAACTGTTTGGTGAACGAACAAGGAATTGTGAAAGTGTCAGATTTTGGCCTTTCCAGGTCTGGTAGATATACCTGTGTCACATTCAATCCCCCATCTCCTCCTTCAGTCTTTTCTGCACTTTACTTTTTCTCCTTACCTTCGTCCAGCTTTGCATTTCCTCCGTCTTCTTATGTCTTTCCACCTCATCTGCCTGGCTCAGCCTTCTGCCTCTCCACTTTCCACCATCTCTTTCTTATTTTCCCCATCCCTTTTCCCCCTCTCTTTGCTGCTTCTCTCCCTCACCTCTAGTCTAGAGGTGCAGCCTTCTCTCCACATCCCCTTTTTTCCGTACTTCTGTGTCACCCTATCCCTTCCCCAGTCTTGACTAACCCACTTGTTTGCAAAGGGACATTTCTGCCTGTTGAAACCCACGCAGAGCATGACCTCCGGTCACTCTGAGAGCTGGCGATTCTTTTGGAGCTTGATTGGTCGCATGGAGGAGTGAAATGTGAAATCTAAGACCGGCACTCTGATCCATTCATCTGCTGCAGGTATGTTCTAGATGACGAGTATACAAGCTCCATGGGGTCCAAGTTTCCAGTGCGATGGTCTCCCCCTGAAGTGCTTCTGTACAGCAAGTTCAGCAGCAAGTCTGATGTCTGGGCTTTTGGTAAGAGCGTGGGGCATTGATGCCTCGGAGGTCGGGAAGAGAGGGTGCCCCAGTAAGAGTGAGCTCCTCTGCACACCAGCTTCGCCACAGGCACTGCAATGCCCTGAGCTGTCCCTGCCGTTTCCTGTGACAGGCGTTCTCATGTGGGAAGTTTATTCTCTGGGAAAGATGCCTTACGAGAGGTTTAACAACAGCGAGACCACCGAGCACGTCATCCAAGGGCTGCGCCTGTACCGGCCGCAGGCGGCCTCAGAGCGGGTCTACGCCATCATGTACAGCTGCTGGCACGAGGTGAGTGTCCCCCGGCCCCGGGGGTGCCTCCAGCTGCCCCGGGGGTGGTGGGGACTGTGGCTCCGGGGCTGCAGTGAGGCTCCCCACTCTTGCCCGGCAGAAGGCTGAGGAGCGGCCCACCTTCACGGCGCTGCTGGCCAGCATCACGGACATCACGGACGAGGAGCCCTGAGCGGCGGCTGCGGGGCGGGTGCTGTGGGACCGATGGTGTGGAGCCAGCGCTGCCCCAGTGCCGCGGGACCGGTTGCGGCCCTGGTGCTGCGGGACCAGCGCTGCAGGACTGATGCTGCCCCAGTGCTGCAGGACTGGTGCTGCAGAGCCGGTTGCTGTCCCGGTGCTGCAGGGTTGGAGCTGCAAAGCCGGTACTGCGGGGCCGGTGCTGCGGAGCCGGTGCTGCCCCGGAGCGGACGGACCTGCTCGCCGGGAGCACCGCAGCCACGGCACCGCCCCCCCCCACCTCGGGTGCCCGCGCGCAATAAACGTTTCCCGCAGCGCACTCCTGGCTGGCTGCGCCGGTCGCGCTCCTCCCCGCCGATAGGGGGCGCGCGGGGCGGGCGGGAGCACGGAAGGGGCGGGCGGCGCGGGTGCGCGCGGCACGTGAAGGTCGTGGCGGCCGCGATTCCCGGTGCCGGGATGGACGCGCCGTCCGCCGCCGGGCTGGGCGGCGCCGACCCGCAGCTTCAGCGCTTCATCGAGGTGGAGACGCAGAAGCAGCGCTTCCAGCAGCTCGTGCACCAGATGACCGAGCTCTGCTGGGTACGGGCGGGGCCCGGCACCGGGGCGGGGGGGGGGGGGGTGGGGGGTGGCGAGCGGGCCCTTGGCCAGGGAGGGAGGAAGGGACACGGTGGAGCCGCCGTGGGAGCAGTCCCAGCTCCGGGGAGCCCGGAGGAGGGGCGGGAAGAGCCCCGGGCTGGGTGAGCCCGAGAGCGTGGGGTTCCCTGCGGGGAGCTGGGACCAGGGTGCCCGAGGGGGCTTGGGACCGGGGTACCCGGGGGCTGAGGGAGGAGGGCTAGGGGGTTGAGGGCGGGGTGCCCGAGGGCTAGGAGGGGGGTGAGGCCTCGATGCCCGAAGGCTGGGGAGGCACGGGGCCGGGGAGATGAAGCCAGGATTCTCGAGGGCCAGGGACGATGGGCCAAGGTGCCCGAGGGCTAGGGAAGTCGGGGGCCGGTGCTTGGGGGGGTCGGGCTGCTGTGCCCTGGGACCAACAGGCCACCCCGCTGCGTGCAGGAGAAGTGCATGGACAAGCCGGGTCCAAAGCTGGACAGCCGGGCCGAGACGTGCTTTGTGAACTGCGTGGAGCGCTTCATCGACACCAGCCAGTTCATCCTGAACCGGCTGGAGCAGACGCAGAAGTCCAAGTCAGCCTTCTCAGAGAGCCTGTCCGACTGAGCGGGACCCGCGCCTCGGGGGACGCCAGCCAGCCCCCCGTGACGCCAAACCCTCTGCTGTGCTGGCCCTCGGTCACTCTGCCGCCTGAATGAGCCAGGACCATTCCTGGGGGTTAGGATTTCATTAAATGCCAGTCTCGGGGAAGCTGCAGCCAGATGAGAGCCCACGACAGAGGCACAGTCACTCCTCTATGGGGTGACATGCTGCTCCCAGCCCTGCAGCCGTCCTCGTGGTGGGTGTCGGGGGCTGCCGGTGCTGTGTAGGGAGCATTTGGGATGCACGCGCTCAGCTGAACAGTGGGGTGGCGATGCTTGTGTCTAACTTGGAGTGCTCCTGGTGCAGGTGTGAACCTCTGCTCAGGGTGAGGCCCACCTGCGAGGACTGCTGTCATCCCAGGAGGCGCTCACAGGCCCCATGGGCACCATCGCTGTGCAGCCCCATACACACACCCTTAGCCAGAACAGCTGATGGGGCACAGGGATCATCCCAGGCAGTGCCACTACTGGAAAACACTTCCAGGCTTCCATAGGTAAATCATTCACCTAGCCAAGTGACAAATTCTCAGATTGCGGCACGACTCTGTCGATACCGACGTGCTCCATTGACTGCTTTCCCCTGATCAACATAATAAATATTAACTGGGTCAATTTTTAACACGAGATTCTCCTTTGTTCAGGTAAATGGTCACAGAGAACTGAAAATCTGGCCTTCTTGTCACTCCCCCTCATTCCCAGTGATCCTGTTTATTGCAAAATTAGTAGGGAGGGGTCACAATTATCCTCTGGCTAGAAGGTGTGCTTTGAACTCTGTTGCTCAATTAATTTGGCCCCATGAATCAAACCTGTGTCTGGGAGAGGCTGTGGCCTTTCCTCCTCTTCCCCAAAGGCTTATCAGCTCCTGCTGTCCTGTAAAGGAGCAGTTTCTTTAGAGACACTAAATTGAGGAAAGAAGTAACGAGCTACTTCATAACTTCATGCACCTTTACCTGTGGAGATCACTGCAGGAAGGCCTACGCTGTGGCTTTTGCAGCTTTGACTGGGCAAACAACAAACAACTGATCCTGCCCTCTGGACAGGCAGCTTAGCATTCCAGCAGTGTTTACACACAGCATGGCTCTGGGAAGCCTGGAGTGAGCCACCAGCAGAGGCTTGGAGCTCTACACAGGAACCTGGTACAGTTGTTCCGCACATGTCCTTTTGCCGTGGGTGACTGGACAGGGCCTGAGTTCCTAACCCGGGTGGCTTGTAGCCGGCAGCGTTCCTAGGAACAAATTCAGGGTGTTAAACAGAGCTATGCAGATATAAACTCACCTAAGTGAGAACACAATGCTCTAGCTATCCTTCAGAAGCTTACCTCAATAGCTAAGGACTAAGGTCACTCCTGTTCCCACAGTAAGTGATTCCCTATCTTGAGTTTCTCATTGGCATCTGCATGGTACTTCCTGCCTCTGGAATCCTTCACGCCTTTCAGCGCTGGCCCAGTTCTCGGTACAAACATATCGCTAGCCGCTCGCTAACTGAACAAATGGGGTTTTAATAGAATACAGTGAGCAGGTGCTTCATCAGCCTGCACAGCAGACGTTGTGTGAAGAGGCTTGTCCCTCTGCAAGAGCCACAGCAGCATGTGGCAGCACCACTGAAGTTTTCCAGTGTGGGCTGTATTCTGTTCTTGGATGTGAATCTGTAAATAAATTCTAGCAGCCTGAGCAAACAAGTACTTGACAGAAGGATTTTTGAATTAATATTCAGTAGTTAAAGCTAGATGTCCATCTCTCTCTGTGTAGTCTCAGCACCACATTAGATTATTTTGTAACTGTTAATCCAAATGTATTTTTCAAAAATGCTGTGAGGCCTCCCCAGGTGCACGGCCTTCGCATTCAGTAAGGGTTAGCACTGGGTTAGTGCTGCAGGCCTCTGTGCAGCCAAAGCCTGCGCGCTGACAAGGGCAAACCATTTCTTCATGTAAAAGAAGACTGAAGAGGTACGTATCCCAGGAACTGGGGTGTTCCCAGGGCTCCTGTCTGTAGCTGCAGGAGGCTGCTGTCCCTGTCAGTGACAGGTCACCCATCTCGCGCCTGGGGCAGACAGTCACTGCTCCTGCCTGTGCAGCGTACCCCACAGCAGCTGAGGCAGCATCATCGGCCTTGCAGCAGAGCTGCTCAGCAGCGGGAGCAGAAAGCTAGCAGTTCAGAGGCTTCCTCACACACTTTCACCTTCCTCCCTCTCCTCCTCCTCCTCCTCCTCTGTGCTTTGAGAGTCTTTGTCCTCTGAGGGCAGAAGAGGCTGGTGCTGACATGAGTGATGTCGGTCTGCACTCCTCCACAAGGTGTGCAGGTCTGCCCTGCCCTGCTGTAGGAACAGGGGCAGGAGGTCGGGGGGGAAGGGCATGTCCCTGAAGGCGTGCAGGAGGAAGATGCCAGACACGATGGTGAGGAAACCGCTGACGGTGCCAATGATGTTGTCTAGCACCATATGTTGCCACTCCTTGAAGAGGATGGCAGAGCACGTCATGACTGCTGTGGTAAACAGCACGTAGTAAACGGGTGTGACCACAGATGTATTGAAGATGTCCAAGGCTTTGTTCAGATAGTTGATCTGGACGCTGATGCAGATCACCAGGCACACCAGGAGCACCCAGCCCAGTGGTTCTTTCAGGACTGGCTTTCCAGAAAACAGTTCTTTCAGGGCAATGCCCAAGCCTTTGACGCAGGACACAGAAAGTGAGCCGATAGCAGAGCAGACCAAAACATACACCAGGACGTTGCTCTGTCCGTAACGGGGTCCAGCCACAAAGATAAGCAGAAGGGAGCTCACCAGGACACACACAGCAAATACAATGAATCCTTGGGAAAAGAAGAATTAAAGAGCGCTATCAGAGAAGAGAAGCACCAGTGACAGTTGTAACTGAACAGTGGGGAGAGATGGAGGACAGGCAGGTAACTGCCCCATCAGTTTGCCTTTTTAGCCTCCACCTGTAGGGTCTGGGAAAAAGAATTGGTCTCCACACTAAGCAAAGCTGCAGAGACAACTGCAGCTCCTTACAGTGCTGATTACAGCACCATCCCACAAGTCAGCCTGCCGGGGCTCTCCAGCACTGGTGGAGGTGGAAGGCTTGTTGACCAGGAAGACAAGGGGGCATAGCTCTGCAGGAAGTCTGGGAGGGTGGCAGAAGGCTTGGGAAGCCCTAGCTGAACTCTGTGGGCTGTGGTGGGATAAAGAGGAAAGCATCACATCACACAAGTGCAAGGCCCTGCCAGAATCTGCAGCAGCATCTACCTGTTCCTCTGCTTCTCTTCTCCCTGTGCTTCCTTCTGGCATTGCCTGTGGCTTATTCTGCTACTCAGGCTATTGCCCAAACCATATCCTTTCAGCCTGATTTGTCCTCTAACATAAATGTCAGGACTACTTGATCTTGGGCATAACTCCTTGAAGCACTCATTTGCCTTAAGTTCCTCCTCTGCCTTCCCTCAGCCACACCACTGCCACTCGCCTGCGTACAGGAATTCCCTCTCCTATACTGGCACTGCCACAGGTCAACCCCTTTTGCTGAGAGCTGCAGCTATTTCCCATGCTCTTCACTTGTTGCATCTGTATTTCATAGACAGTACAAAACCAGCACACGGTAACTTATCGACCCACGTTCTCAACCTTGCTTTGGCACAGACCCAGCGACCTGGGAGTGTCACTCAAATTTCCCTTCTGCAAAGTGGGGCTCCTGTCTGCTTCTTTCATCCAGTGTCTCTAAAAAGCCATTCTGATGCTGACATATATCCTGTGTCTTGACCTACTCAGTGAGGTGCAAATCCTCTGAGCACGTGCATTAAATGCTGTTCGACTGTCACCAACCCTTCCCATTTAGAGCATGGAGACCCTAGCTTTGTCCCACCACAGAAAGCATCCAGTAAACTACCCTGGACACGGGAATGTTTCCTCCACTGGTGCACAGAACAAGAAACAGCTCAATTACCCTTTAGTTAGTCCCTTCTAATGTAGCTACGTCATATTTTGCCTTCTACTGTCATTTCTAAGCCTGAAGCCAACAGGATTCCTTATATTTAAGTACCTGGATCTTTCAGCTTCTCTGCCATTGACTCCAGGCTGGAAACCTCTTCTTCCTGCGGAGCATGGATAACCATCACCGTAGAGCCCAGGATACTTAGCATGCAGCCAATCTTCCCGTGAACATTCAGCTGCTCATTCAGGAAGATGGAAGACAGAACTGCACTGAAAGATAGTAAAAACCCATCAAAATCAACTAAGCCAAGGGATGGAGTACCTGAGGGAATAGCCAGAGGAAAGCAGAGCAGGTGGTAGGTGAGATCAGGGTGTTTCTGAGGCTGCTTACCTCACAAGGACACTTAGAGCACCCAGTGGAGTTACCAGCGTTGCTGGGGCAAAGGCATAGGCAGCAAAATTTGCTGCTTCTCCAATTCCCACTGCAAGAGAGACTCTATCAGATGAGCATCAAAGTAGAGCAATTCATTATGATTCAAGTTTGAGCACAATCAGAAGAGAGCCTTGTTTTTCACCTGGGCATGCCAGGTTTCTCTGAGGTGTGTTGTGCAACCAGGAGAGAACAGCAGCAATAAGAAGAAACAGAAAGAAGCCTGATACAGGTTCTCTTGGGAAGAGAAGGCTCACTGTTACACATGGTGATCCTTAGTAACACGTGACTCTGCAGCTGAGCAGTAACCACAGAAAAATATTTCCATAATGTCCTCAAAGCTGAAAGGAGTTTTCACCCATTTCATATTTCTAAGTCATGTTCTTCTCTTAGCACAGCTTTTACAGCTTTTTAAAGGATAAATCAAATACAATTTGATTACAATTAACGTTCAAAAGTGTAAAATAGAGCTGCTGAAATCGCTGTAGCACTAAACTGATAGTGCTGGATGTACCTTTATAACTGCATCGTCTGGGCAGGCCATTCCAGAAGTGCTTAATCCAATGCAGTTAGACCCATTTAGCAGAGAAACATGGTAACGCATGCAACTTGAGAATATTTCAGAGTTATAATTAGATGAACAACATCCTTAGACACTCAGATAAAAATCAAGCAGTCAAACAATGATCAGAAGAATAAAACGTGAAAGCAACTGGAAGTAATGACACAGACACCTTGCAGAGAGGGTACTTACTGCATAGCAGCCCTGCCCACCAAAGCCATTCTTGCAGGTATGCATGACCTCCTTGCCCTAAGTGAGGAAGAGTAACAAGAAATCTCAAGTGAAGCTACACAAACAGCTCAGTATTGTCACGGTTTAGCTCAAACCAGAACCAGTATCCTGCCAGAACTCTTGGAGAAGCAAGCAGGAGCAGCCTGATCTCTACACGCAAGGCTGCCTTGAGGCTGCCTGCCTTGTCACATATTGGCCTGACCTGGACACAGGCAAGCACGGATTCTTTTACCCAGAAAGCTAAGATTTTATTCCCTGGTTCTCTTGGCATTTGAAGTGCAGCGGTTTCAAGAATGTGTGAGCTGTTATAGAGACGCATCTCTTGCCACCCGTGGATGATGGCTGGCTGCCACCAGTCAGCTTTTACACCAAAAAGTCCCAGAAGCGAGGAATCATGGAATGGTTTGGGTTGGAAGAGACTTTAAAGCCTATCCAGTTCCAACCCCTGCCATGGGCAGGGACAACTCCCACCAGCCCAGGCTGCTCAAGGCCTCATCCAACCTGGCCTTGAACACCTCCAGGGAGGGGCCACCCACAGCTTCCCTGGGCAACCTGTGCCAGGGCCTCACCACCCTCATTGGGAAGAATTTCTTCCTTATGTCTAATCTAAATCTCCCTCCTTCCCATTTAAAGCATTTTCCCCTCGTTCTGTCACTCCATGCCCTTGTAAAAAGAGGAGCGGTCGGCCACAACCCCGGACCCCCGGGGCAGGAGGGGAGCAGCAGCAGCCAGGGGTGCCCGCGAGCATCCCGGTGGTGACAGCGTCCCGCCTCCCGCCCCCCCGTGCGGTACCTGCTCTGGCGCGGCCGCGGCGGCAGAGCCGGAGCAGCCCCTTCTTCTTGAGGATGAAGCTGCCGCCGATGAAGGCGCTGGAGACCAGAGCCAGGCCCAGCCCCACCGAGAAGCCGAGAGGTGCCTTCACGACGCCCATTGCTCCGCCGCCGCTTCCGGTGCGCGGGGCGGCTGGGGGCGGGGCGGAGGGCGGAGCTGGGGCAGGGGCAGGGCTGGGGGCGGGGCATGGGCTGGGGGCGGGGCTGTGAGCGGGGCGCGGGCATGGGGTGAGGCGGTGACAGCGGAAGCGGAAGTAGAAGCAGAGGCGCGGTGCGGGCTGTGCGTCCCGTGAGCCGTGGGCAGGCCGTGCCTGGGAGCAGCGGCCCCGCGAGCGTGGACAGGCCCTGTCAGGGTGTCATCCCAGCACCAGCGCAGCCCCCGGGCCCCAGGACATCTTCCCCACGCCCCAGCCCCGCCGCCGCCCCTGTGGGCACCCGGCACTCGGGGCGTTGAGTTGGGCTCCTTTAAAGAGTTTTCTTGGCATCTTGTTCTTGTATCTTGTTCTCCGAGCTGAGAAGAAGAAGGGATGAGTAAGGGCAAGGACGATGCTCCGCATGAGCTGGAGAGCCAGTTCGTGATGCGGCTGCCGCCGGTAAGAGACCGTTCGGTCTGGTGCAGCTGAAGTGGCCGCCGACACGGCTCGCAGACAGCTCGGTCCAGTGTGCTTGGCGAACACGGGGATGGGAGAGGGGTTTGCAGGGCTGGTGAGACCTGGCAAGGGATGAGGAAGAGGTGGGATGCTTTTGGCCTTGGGTAGCCCATTCCCACTCATTTGAACAGATTTTCCAGAGCCTCCTCTTGAGAGGTTCTTCGCCCAGAGGGTGGTAGAGCACTGAAACAGCTTCCTAGGGAAGCAGTCACAGCGCCAAGTCTAACAGTATTGAAAAAGCATTTGGACAATACATTCAGACACGCGATGTGAATGTTGGGATTGTCGAAAGCAGGGACAGGAGTTGGACTCGATGATCTGTGTGGGTCCCTTCCAACTTGGGACATTATGGGTGCTCCTGTGACACAGAGCAGGAGGCTCAGAAAACAGCTTAGAGGGTAAGGGAGGAAATACCTGCAAGGGCGTAGCTTTAGCAGGTGCTGAGTCTGCAATTGCTATGTCTGTCAGTGCATTTGGTGCTGTTTGTTGGATGCTTGAAGCTGAGACTGTGTCCTGCTGAGACCGCAAGAGCTTGATGAGGGGTGCTGTAATCTCCCCCAGTGCTGTGGTACTCCGTCGGGGGCCTTGCACCACTGTCATGGCTGTGCCATGTTGTGGGGTGTGAAGGGTTCTGGGAAAAGCAGAGCCACAGGGTTATGCATGGTATTGAGAGGAAAGTGCAGGTTTTGTTGTGTTTTTTGTAGTTGTTTTTCTGGATTGGGATGGCAAGGAGGTTTAAAGCTGGGTAGGTTGGACAGAAGCCTTCAGTGATTTTTGGGGGAAGCACACCCACTCCTGACATAAGTCTGCCCAATTCTTTTTCCCAGGAATATGCCTCCACTGTGCGGCGAGCGGTACAGTCTGGGAATGTCAACTTGAAGGACAGGCTCACCATTGAGCTACATGGTGAGTGAGCTGGATCAGGGTGTCTTAAAACTCCTTTGACAGTCCACAGGGAAAGCTATGCAACTTGCATGTGTTTTCTCATGAAATTTCTGCTGCTCAGGAATGTATTGCTCAGTTTGGGTGTTTAGCAACAGCATTAAGTTGTCCTGTGGCTTTCCACAGCGGATGGGCGCCATGGGATTGTCCGTGTAGACAGGGTGCCACTGGCAGCCAAGCTAGTGGATCTGCCCTGCATCATTGAGAGCTTGAAAACCATTGACAAGAAGACCTTCTATAAGACAGCAGATATTTGCCAGGTATGGACTGTCCTTGCCTGCCCTAGCAGCTCAATTCCTTGCTCCCCTCTCCAGAAAGACCCTTGTACATGCTGGCAGCTGGATACCCAGTATAAGAAGGCAAATTTCGGTATTCTCACAGCATTGCAGTTTAATATTCTGCACTCTGCTTGTTCAGAAATGCTGTTTCTGAAGTGTGAAACGGGATTGTCCTTTTAACACCTTGACTGCTGCTGTGTGTAGATATGAACTGAGCTGGGTGTGAAACGTTTTGTTGCTCATATCCTGTGCCTTTTGGCTCACCACACATGGTGGGCAGTTACTGTTCATTTTCCAGAAAAGCTTTCATGTCCTTTGTCCTTGTGTTCTGATAAGCACTCTTTGTGTTTATACGGGGATTCCAGATGCTTGTTTGCACTGTGGATGGTGATCTCTACCCGCCTTTGGAAGAGCAAACTGTGAGCACTGACCCCAAGGCAAACAAGAAGAAGGACAAAGACAGAGAGAAGAAATTCATCTGGAACCATGGCAGTGAGTAGAGGCTGTACCAAACCCCTCCATCCCAACACCCAGTGTCCCCACACCTGTGCAGGACACTCACAGCTGCCATGTCCCGGCTGCGCTGCTGTTTTCAGGACTCTGTCTGTTCCTGAGGGGATCTTCTCCCTTTTGGCATGCGGCTCTCCCATTAGGCCTTCTGCCTGACACATGCAATCTGTTTCCTCTGTCACAGTCACTCTTCCCCTGAAAAATGTACGGAAGAGACGATTTCGGAAGACAGCCAAGAAGAAGGTGAGTTGCTTCTCACACAGATGCGGATGCAATAACCAAGGGATAGGAAGGCAGAGAGATTAGAGCTGTAATTGTGTGGTAGTCCAGAAAACATGTCATTTCCTAACAGTGCTTCACATGTGCCCTTGCCTGAGATGAGAGTGAAGGGAGGGTAGTAGATTTAAACACTGCTTTGGGTGCTTTCTCCATGTTTTCTGAGATGCTCCTGAGGGGAAGATTCTCTGTGTAGAGAACTACTGGACTCCACTCCTGCAGCTACCCTGCCATAGTGCATCTCATCTGCTTGTTGGGAAATGCAGCTTCACTCATTCCTGCTTTCCCAGCTGAAATCTCTCTGTGCATGGCCTGTTCACTTCCCAACAGGCAACGCTACAAATAGAATAACTGTCTTATCGGCTGGGGGAGTGACAACAGATGGAGCTCAGAGGCTGTCTCTCTGCAGATGCACAGGATAGGCAAGGTGTTGGGGAGATGCAGCACCCTGAGGCTGGAAAGACTTGTCCTTCTTTGCTTTGCGGTTTCTGAGAACAGAATGGAGTGTTATTTTGCATGACATTTGGGAAAAAAAATACTTGAGACGTTCTTACGGCCCACATGAGAAATTTGATGTCACTGCATTAAGATTCCTGGCTAGTTTACAAGTGAAAAATGAAACTTTCCTTTAAGTGAGGTGGGAAGGAGTCAAGTTGACCATCCAACAGGGAACAGCACCTGAAGGATGTTCTCCGTACATGGGAAGTCTTTTTTCCTAAGTAGAATGAATAGAAAAGTGAGAGTATGCACCCTACCAAGGAGCTCTGTACAAAGAATATGGATCACTTTCTGGAGGTGCCAAAGTTACTTTTAGGGTGAGCATAAGCAAAGGGTAAAAAAAAAAAAGCATCAGAGGAGAAAGGTTTGAAACGGGTCTGTATCCACAAGTGGAAGGTTGGAGTTGTCTGGCACCAGCAGCCTGCACAGGGCATTTAACAGTGTCTCTGTTGTCTTTTCCCTCTCTGGCCCAGTATATAGAGTCTCCTGATGTGGAAAAAGAGGTGAAGCGTCTCCTGAGCACAGATGCTGAAGCTGTCAGTGTCCGTATCCTTTTAGGAGGAAAAAAGCTCAAGCAGGGACAGGACATGGTGTGTGACCTGGGGGTTGTGGAAAGGAGAGACAAATTCAGCTTCATGTGAGTGTTAAAGAGTGGGAGATAAGCACACAAGAGGCACTGAAGTTTTGGAGCTTCATCTTTGCCTTGGTCAAAGCTCATTGTTTCTTCATGGTGACCTTCCTTGCAGACTGTACTATTGTACTGAGTAGGAACTTAAGAAACAACAGAGGAGAAGTCATTGAAAAAGGGGCCTGGGGTGGTTCATCTTGCATATCCATAGCTGCAAGGCCAGACTTGTTGCTGAGCAGTGATCTCTTGCAGTTTTTAGCATTCTTTCATCGTATTGCATCTTTAATGTTCCTCTTTTTCCCTTGACTCATCTGATCCTGCTGTGAGGCTGGGAAGTCATTGCTGAAGATGAAACAAAAGAAGCAGACAACCATGGTTCGCTCACCAGCCTGGATATCTCCTCCCCAGGGATGTCGGGACATAAGCAAGGCCACGGCTCCTCAGGTGCAGTGGGGAAGGCTGTTGTTTTCTTTCTAGCCACTAATCAGTTGGGCTCATTCTCTCTGGGGTAAGCCCTAACCAGAGCAAAGGAGAGAGGATGTTGAGACAGGCACCCTGTATTGACATGGCCTCTGGCAGGTAAAGGGTACTGAAAGGTCACAGATGGTTTTCCCCTTCCCTTTTGCGCCCCCCTAGAACATGATGAACTGCGGGAGATATTTAATGACATCAGCAGCAGCAGCGAAGATGAAGATGAGAGGGATCATCATGATGATGAAGACCTGAACATAATGGACACTGAAGAGGACTTGGAGAGGCAGCTGCAGGACAAGCTGAATGAGTCTGATGGGCAGCAACAGGAGAACGAGGGGTCCAACCAGATAGGTGAGTGGGTGGCAGAGCACAGCAGAATCACCAGGCTACCATACAGGCTGTGCTGCCCAGCTCTGTTGCTGCTCTGGGTCTGGACTCAGTATTTCTTCCAGTCATGGGGATCCAGAAACAGATAGACAACCTGAAAAGTAAACTCCAGGAGACCCAGGACAGGAGGAAGCGCCAAGAAGATCTCATCATGAAAGTGGAGAACCTGGCCCTCAAGGTGAGAGCTCTCCTGATGTCTGTGTAGCACTGGCCAGCAGACAGGTTCAGCTGCTGCCCTGGAAAATCCAGGGGTCTTTACCTGCTGTGTTAAAAATAATGGTGTGTGACCATGCACACTCCAGCATTTCCCCATGGAGGCAAAGTAATCCATGAAACTGCAGGAGATAAGAGGCCCAGTTGTCAGTGCAGCTTGGGGCTTGCACATTGTGCCAGCATGCATTATTCTGTTGAGAACACATTGGTAACTGGTTTGTCTCTACAGACCCGTCTCCAGGCTGTGCTGGATGAGTTCAAGCAGCAGGAAGAGCGAGAGAAACAGCAGGTGAGGAAACTTGCATCGTGGAGGGGTAAGGAGTGGGACACCACATGGTTCTAGGCTCGGCCTCTGATAGAGTTTCCTGAATTTTATACCACACCAGTTGCTCTGAACACCAGTGTTACATGTCAGGTGTGGTTGTACCTCTCTGTACTTGCATGGAGCGTCTTAAGGCACAAGGACGTACAGGGAATGAGGCTGATTGCAGCCTTCCCTTCTGGAGGAGCAATGAGCTGAAGCATGTCTAGTCAGCAGTCGAGGGCTGCTAGGGTTGCTGTCTGGGATAAAATGTGACACACAAACCCAGTAGCTCCCATGTCCAAGAAAGGCAGTAGCTGTAGGGTCTTGGCGGATTCCCTACCTGGGCAGCTCTGCTGCATTTCGGCCAGGTACCAAAGCAGGGAGTTCCTACTCCCAGGTTCCTCTTGTGTGGCTTCATCTTGTGGGCAGTGCTGAGTTCTGCCCCAGAGGAGCACGGGCACAGCCCCCTGCGATGGACAGGCAAAGGCAGCCACTGATGTAGGTGTAAGATCTGCAGAAACACAGAAGGGCTTGGGCTGGAGCTGCCAGGAGTCCCAGCCGTGCTTTACTGTAATGCCTCACTCCCTCTTCTCAGATGACATCCCTGCAGGAACAGCTGGAGTCCCTCATGGAGAAGTGAGGAATGGGCCTGGGTCTTTGTACCTGTTAGCAGAGCTGGAAGTGTTCATCTGCTATACTGAAGTCTTTGCTCCAGTCATACCTCTGCTGCGAGATGTGCTGCTGGGCAGTGCTGAAGGCTCTGTGTCCAGACCTGTTCTCACATGCATTGTGGTGGACCTGTCTGAGTGTAGCTAAAGAATTGGACTATGCATGTGAGAGCACCCAAACCACTGGATTTACTGTAAATATTCAGCACTGTTCTCCCAGAGGGGTTTAGTTCACCCTGGGACAGTGCAGTGCATCTTTCTTCATCTTCATGAGTCTTGGACTTGGTGGGCTTTGGCCTGGTAGGAACTTGTTCTTGTGTTTGGGGAATGTTCATATCTGCAAACCAGATTCAATAAAGCACCCTTTCCAACCCTGGTCTGTTCCGTGGTGATCTCTGGAGCATAGGCTGGCATTGCCTCTCGGCATCTTGTGCCTGGCCACAGTCAGCCGCTGGCTGGTGCTCACACCAGCGTTGCTGGGCTCCTTCGCTGAAATGCTCCTTGCATGAGGGTCAAAGGAAGACTGGGCAAAGGGGACCCCGTGAGGTGTCACTCTGTGGGAGAAACAAAGCCCTCCTCATCTGGGAGTTTCTTTAATTCCTCACAGACTGGGCAGGCAAATCCCAGATTAACCTGGCAGGGTGGGAAGAGGATTAGAAAGGCAGTTGCAGAACACGACAGAGGGCAAGGGTGTTCCACAGTGGGACACCCCTCTTGCAGCCTAAAGGGCAGGGGTAGGGGAGGTGGCTTCTAAGCTCTGTCCCCAGCACAGAGAGGGAAAGGCCATCGGCAGCCCTGTGAGATGACATGTGTCCAGATAGTCAAGAAAGGGAGACATTCTAAGGAAGACACGGAGCTCAGGAAGGGCTGGAGTGCATCTGTGTGCGTGTGTCTGTGACCTGCTCCTGGAAGCCAGCAGGAGCAGCCATGGAGGAAACCTACCTGCTGAATGTGGAAGGGGTCAGAAAGAAGATTCTGCATGGAGGCCAAGGGGAGCTGCCGAAGTTTCAGGATGGGAGCAAGGTAAGTCATCGTCTTGGTTGTTACGCCAAAGCTTTAGGAGAGGGAAGTGGGTCTAAAGCTGCCATCCCTGCCCATCACAGATTCCCTGCTCACAAACCGATCTTCAAGTCTGTGATATAGAGAGGTCCTATCTCCAGGAGATCTCATGTCCAGGAGATCTGTAGCAAGGGCAGTGCAGGCTGGTTTGTTTTGGTCACCAGCAGCCACATTGCCCACTGCCTTCACCTTGCATCAATGCTGTTACCTTCCTCCTCTCTCTGACCTTGGGCCGTAAGAGTTCAGCAGCCACAATGGGTGGCTGGAAATGTGCCTTCCCTGGTGTGTCAAACAGGAGTGTGGTGTGCCAACGGGGAGCACGTGGGGGTTTTTGGGATTCGCAGCCTGTGGATATGGGCAGATCAGTGTGGGTTCTGCCAGGTCCTGGTGGATGCCCTATCTGTACAGGCTTATAAAGGGGGATCCAAAGAGATCAGCAAGACGTAGCACTGATGCGTGTTACGACACTCCACCATCTGCTTGCTGTCTAAGACGTGGGTAGGAGGCACAATCTCCTGCTGTGAATGGAGAGCTGCCAGCCAAACCAGCACCTCCTGAGGGAGGAGGCTTGGCCCTGCACCCTGGCCCAGTGGCAGAGGGATTGGGGGCTGGTGAGAGGATGGAGGGCTCTCACTGCGCTGCCTGCCCCGGCTCAACACTGAGCTTTCTCCGGGGCAGATCACCTTCCACTTCCAGACGCTGAAGGATGACTTTGAGCGGACAGTGATCGACGACAGCCGGGAAGCTGGCATCCCTATGGAGATCATTGTGGGCAAGATGTTCAAGCTGGAGATCTGGGAGACGCTGCTCAGCTCCATGAGAGCCGGGGAGGTGGCAGAGTTCTGGTGTGACGCCATTGTGAGTGAAGGGCCTGTGGGCACCCACTCCCCTCCTTCCTGCAGAGCGAGGGCACAGGACCACGCACCCCAGAGATCACAGAGTGGTTTGGGTTGGAAGGGACCTTAAAGCCCACCCAGTTCCACCCCCTGCCATGGGCAGGGACACCTCCCACCAGACCAGACTGCTCAAGGCCCCAGCCAGCCTGACCTTGAACACTTCCAGGGAGGGGGCTCCAGCCTTGCCTGGTGCAAACCCAGGGGGTACAGGTGTCACTTAACCATGGCACCAGGGCAGCTGCCCCAGAAGAATGGAGTGCAGAGTGGCCCCATGGACCTGAATGGAGTGCTCCCTCTCCTTCTAGCACACTGGCATGTATGCCCTGGTCTCCAGAGGAATGAGGAGGATCGCGGAGGGCCGGGACCCCCTGGAAGGGCAGAAGCACCGCTGTGGCATGGGCAACATGTTTGACTACCATAGCACGGGCTATGATGACCTGGATGAGCTGCAGCGGACGCCACAGCCTCTCATCTTCATCATGGAGTTGTTCCGGGTAAGGGGGATGGCAGGGATGGCTGCCAGTGTGGGGATGGCCAGGGCCAACAGCTCAGCTTCCACTGTTCATGCAGGTAGAGGATCCCTCAGCATACAAGCGTGACACCTGGGCCATGAGCAAGGAGGAAAAGCTGGCAGCAGTGCCTGTCCTGCACAGTGAGGGCAATCGCCTCGTTCTCCGCAAGGAGTTTGCGCAGGCTGCGGCAAAGTACCAGGAGGCTGTCATCTGCCTGAGGAACCTCCAGGCTAAGGTGAGCAGGACCTGGCCACCTCCTGTTATCCCTGCCTGAGTTTCCTCAGCAAAGAACTCCCCTGTGGGTCCTAGGTGCCTAGGAGGGGATGGCCACAGTAGTGAGCCTCCCACTACGGTTCCCCGGGGCAGGAGAAACCATGGGAGGATGGCTGGCTGAAGCTGGAGAGCCTGGTCACACCGCTGGTGCTCAACTACTGCCAGTGCCAGCTGGAGCTGGGCGAATACTACGAGGTGCTGGAGCACACAACAGAGCTCCTTCAGAAACACAACGGTACTTGTGACTTGCATCCCACCCACCCTTGCTGTGCCCTCCACCCCTGGGGACTCAGATCTCCCATCTATGACAATGCTCATCTTGTGTCCCTCTGCCTGTGATGGTACCTATTTCAGCTGGATCCTCATGTCCAGTCACCTGCTCAACCTGTCCATGACCGTGTCCATGTCCCTGGTTTCCCCTGCCCACCTGCACCCTGTGTCCTCTTGGTGCCCCTGCCCATGATGTTTTCCCACCTCATCCAGATCCCCCTGCCCACCACAACTTCCATTGTCCACGATGACCCCAGGTGCCCTGGTGTCCAGGGTGGTACATGCATGGCCCCCAGGTCCCCCTGCCCATGATAGTGTCCCTACCTACAAGTGTGTCCAGCCCATGCTTCCCTGTCTATGGTGGTACCTGTGCTCTGTACCCCCTGGATTCCCAGGGTCTCCAGCTGCTGTGGCTGGTGGCCCAGAGCTGCGGAACCCCCATGGGGCACTCTCCTCTCCCGGCAGACAATGCCAAGGCCTATTTCAAGCGGGCAAAAGCCCACGCTGCTGTCTGGAACGAGCGAGAGGCACGGGAGGACTTCCTGCGGGTGGCTCACCTTGACCCGGCCATGGCAGCCGCTGTGAAGAAGGAGCTGAAGCAGCTGGGGGAGAGGATGAGGAAGAAGCACGTGGAGGATCGGAAGCGCTACCAGGGGCTCTTCCAGCCATCCCGGGGGCCACAGGCCAGTGGTGGGCAGGAGAGTGGGACGGTGGGTGACAGGACGGTGCGGCGAGAAGAACTATCCAGGGGTGAGACTGGGGTCCCAGAGAGTCCTGGGCAGGGGGAACAGGGAGCAGAACGACCAGGGGCTCAGCAAGGGCCCTCTGGGGTCAGGTGTGAGGGGGCAGAGCCAGGAGGAGAAGCTGCCCAGGGACAGCCTGCAGGGAAGGAAGAGGAAGTGAGGGGTGGGACAGAACTAGGAGAAGCAGCAAACCTGAGCAGCTGTAGGGCAGAGCCAGAGAGAGGGTCAGAGGAGGAGAAGGTAGGGGACGAGAAGGAGGAAAAGAGTGCAGCAGCAGAGACGGAAAAGCTGGCTGAAGGACAGTGTGGGGCAGCAGGGCTTGGGCAGGGGCTGGAGCAGGGAGCCAGTGAGGCAGAGGGATCTGGCACAGGGACCGTAGTCAGGGCTGAGTCAGGCAGAGCCCCAGAGCCCCCCAGTGATGGGCTGGGGCCGGGCAAGGGGTCCCCAGAGCAGGAGGATGAAACACACAGAGAGGTGCTGGAAGAAGGGACTTGTGGAGACCAGCGAGCAGGCAGTGGCCAAGGAGGTGCTGGGGAAGGCAACAACCCCCCAGCCAGCTTCACCCCTGGGTCAGTGCTTCAGGCTGGGCACTTGAGGGCAGATGAGGAGCTGGGTGGAGGTGCAGAAGTAGCCCCCCTGCCCCATAGCAGTCAGGGAAGGGAGTGATGCACCCCCAGGGCAGCACAGTGAGAGCAGAGAGCTCAGGGTCATGACCTTGGGGCACAGCCATTTACCCTAGGATGGCAGAAAGGCTGGTGGACCACTGATGGGGAGGCACAGCAAAGGCAGTGGGACTGCTGTACCCTGAGAGGTAGCCCCAGTGTTGAGGGCTGGCCCTGAAGTGACATGGGAACCATACTGTCCTTGTCCTGCTGCAGCCAGGACCACCAACCCCACCACGCAGCAGCATGTGCTGCCTCCCTGCTCCTGCTCACCAGCTCCAGCGCCGTTCAGCTGGCCCTGCTGAGCTCTGCTGGCTGAGAAATAAAAGCTCCTCGCTAGCACCATGTGCTGGAGTTGTTCTTGGATATTCACCAACTTCCCTGCTCATGGCCCACAATTCCTGCCTTGTCCTGGAGCCTTCAGCACAGAGATGGGGTGTTTTGCTTTACCTTTGAGAGACGCGTTAAAGAGGATGAATTTCACCCCATTTAAGCTCCTAGATCTCTCCTGTGGCAAGACTTGTTCTTGCACTTCTCTGTAGTGGCACTGTGTTAGGTTTTTGCCCAGCACTGCCAGCCCCTTCCAGGCAGGGCTGAGAGCAGGTCCAGCCCTAGAAGTATCAGTTCTGGGCTGACTGTGGCAGGGAGGGCCTGAGACCACCCAGCCTTGGCCCAGACTAGTTCTCAGCTGAGCCCCTCACCATGCCACGGAGACACCAGGAACATGGGCAGAGGCACCTGGACACCTCTGAGGACTGGAAATCTAATAGGGCTTCAGGAAAGCGTAGCGGGAAAAGACTGCCTGCCCAGCATCCCACCGCTTGCTACATCCTTCCTGGGGCTGAAAAGTCTCCTACAGCAGAAGTTCCGGGACAAGGGATTGTCCTCTCACAGCTTCTTTCCCAGCCCTCAGGCTGTCCTGTGCCCCTGAGCAGACCTTGCTGGGAAAGGACAAAGGAAGAGCCTAGGGAGCTCAGGTCTCTGCCCACAGCTTCTGCCTTGCCTTATGGTGTGGCACAGGGATAGCCATGTCCCAGCAGCCTTGCGGGAGCAGTGCCAGGATGGCACAGAGCCGAGACCTGCCCTGACTCAGCTGAGGTGCATGGACAGATGAGGCCAGAGCACCGATATGGATCTCAGTATAAATACAAATTTATTTTCTTTCCAGAGCAGAGATGGTGCAAAGCATCACCCCTTACATGGTTACCAGAGCATTAACCAGCTTGCTCCCCTCCCTGCCACATTCCAGCTCCCAAACACAGTCCACACTCACCCTGTACCCAACAGCCTGAGCACCCAGCCTGGGTACCCCGCTGCACCCAGACCAGCAGCTCTGCCCTCAGCCTGCCTTTTCCTTCCTCCAGTTCCCCTCAGGCTGGGTGCTTCTGACCTCATCCTCAGGCCAAAGCATCGCTCCTCCCCATGCTCCCTCCACTGGGTTATCAGGGGGTCCATCTGGGTGTTGCAGGCTAGCATGTGGTCCCTGACCATGGCCAAGCAAGCAGCCTGGCACACAGCATGCTTACAGCCAGCCTCACCCCACTGCTGCTGCTCCCCTGCCACTCACCTGGGGGTTAGGGGGGATGGCAAGGACAGCAACACACATCGCTGCGAGTGGCACCACAGCACAAGACCCCAGACACCTGGCTGTAAGGCTGGCACTGCACGGGCACTGCTTGGCACCTTTGCCAGCACACCAAAGCCACCTGTCTGCACAACCCTATGTCTGCACACATGGCCTTGGACTGAACCTCTCCGAACAGCTTACCAGCACATCCCATCCCAGTCAGCAACAACAGCCCTGTTCCTGCCCTCGAAGCAAGCCCTCTTTGGGGCAGGATGCTTCACAGCAGCCTATGCCTTCGGACATCTCATCTCTATGCAGCCTGTGGCCCCAGAGCACCAAGGCCATCTCAGCTTCCACTCTGGGGCTCCCACAGCACCTGACTCTACCTCTTTCTCGACATAACACAGCACGAGACAGCCAGCTTGAGGGAGCCTTTGGGACCAGGAGCCACCAGCACCGAGCTACCCTGCCAGCTTGTGGAACAGCCTCCTCCCCTGCCCAGCTGGAGCTGCCCCCTTGAAGCGCCTCTGGCCCTTTGACCCAGTCTAAACTGGGGGACAACAGCAAGGCAGCTGCTCCCTGGGGTGGGGGCAAGGAGGTGCCCTGCCTGCCCATGCTGCTATGTTCCTGCATCACAGCCTAAAGTCCTGATGGTCCCAGGGCTGGAGAAACCCCTTTCTGCAGCACCGTGGGGACAGGCGGCTGCAGGAGCTGATGTTCCCCAGGGATGGAGCCAGGTCCAGGCAGGACAGATTCTCTGTGCCACAGTGAAGGCACAGCTCCCCAGGAAACCAGGGATGACAGAGTACCTGCTGTCAGTCTGTCCCTCCACTGATCTCCCTTCGCAGCAGCACCAGCAATGGGGATGGCGCTGGTCCCTGCAGGAGCAGGTCATGGGCTGGACTGAAAGTGAAGGGCAGCTGCACTTACAGTATTAGAATTTAATGGAGTGAGTCCATGAGAGTATTTAAGTACAGAATATATATAATATATATAGAAATATATGCAAATTAAATGATAAGGCTCTGTTATAAAGTCCCTCTCAAGATAAGGCTACTCGCTGGGCTGAAGCTCTAACACTGATCCCTACCCCATAACCCTCGCAGGCTCTCACCACCGGACAGTACGTTCCTGGCTGGCTGTGGAGCCCTGGGTGGCAGAGTTCAATCTGTAAGGCTGGCAGCTGGATCCTGTTAGAAACAGTTCTTTTAAAAACTGGGTGGCTCCAGGAGTGTTTTGGTGCCCATTTACCTGGAGGCCCCAGGCACAACTGAAGAGGAAGAAGATGCTGAGCTCTGCACCCTGAGGGCTGCCATCAAAGGCAGCAGCCTGTGAGTGCCCAGGGGAGACAGGCAGCTTTCACAGCTTCCGTTCTTTCTTCTGAACCTTTCCACCCAGCCTTAGACACCGTGGCTGAGTGACCAAGCCAGCCTCCTGGGGAGCCCACAATCCCACTCCTGCATGGCCTGCGTTCCCCTGAGATCTTCTGGAGCTGGGGAGCATCCTGCACATGTGGCTCAGAGAGAGTCTGTGCAAGGTCTGCCGCAGCACAGGGAGCATGGCAGGCAGAGGAGGGAGAAGAAAGCGGCCAGGTAGCTGGTTAGGAAAAGCCTCTGGCTCACAGGAGGTGTTAGATAAGGGAAGTCATACCTGAAAGAGAAATGGAGAGGTCAGGAATATAGGAACCGGAGCCACCTGGTTAGAGCAAAGCAGCTGCAGAGCTCAGGGATTGCAGAAAGTGGGCGAGGATCTGCATGGGCAGAGAGGGAAGCTCTCCCCCACCTTGTGTTAGTGTTGCCACTAAGCAATGTCTGCATTGGCAGCCTGGGCAAGGGACTGAGTGCTGCTCCTGGGATGGAGCACAGAGTGACAGCAGAACAACCAACACCAAATCCCATGGGACAGATGGAGCATCATCCACACATGCTTCCCCCCAGGCCCCATCCCTGCTGGGAAGAGCCATCCATGAGCATCTAGGAGAGCTTGCATCACTGCTTCCATCTCGCCAGGTAACTGGGGTCTCATCCTCTCCTGGAGAGGGGTTTGTCAGGGATGCAGAGAGGACGTGGCTCAAGGTGACCACTGCAAACTCAACACTGGCGGGTCTGTCCATCTTCGCACAGAGTGAGGGGTCCTGAGCAGGGCAGGAGGCTGCCTTGCAGCTCATCTGGGGGAATCCAGTTGGTCCATCCTCTTGGCATCTCCAGTCACCTCTCCTTCAGGTATGAAACCTCATCCTTTCTGCACCCAGGCCACACACCGGTTGTGGCAATGCTGCAGCAGCATAGCTCTTCGTTGTCAGCACAGCGGGGGTTTGGCCGGCACCGGGAAGCTGGGATCAGGGCAGGGCTCCGTGGGGAAAACCTCATCTGAGGGAGCAGTAAGAGGCCAGAGAGGGAGATTTCACTCGAGTACCTCGAGAGTTAGGGAAGGCGCTCCGCAGCTTCTCCATAATGTCTTCCAGGCACACACTGACTTCCTGGGTTTTGGCTTCCATCTCATCTGCAGCAGGAAAGAAGACAGGAGGCCGTGAGCAGGCTCTCAGCATCTGCCTTGCCTGTCAGCATCTCTTCAGGACAGCAGGATGCAAGCAGCTTCCTGCAGCATCATTGGCTCAAGGGAGCAGGACCAAGAGCTCAGCCTAACTCCATTCCTTACCTGCAGCTTCAGTGTCAGGGGTGTCGTGCTCTTTCTCCTTTGCCTGGCTGCTTTCAGATTGTTGTGGAGATGAAGCCAAGGAAGACGCTGCTGAACCGTTGCCATCTGACTCTGTTGGAGGCTGGAGAGAGAAGGGGGTTTGTCATGATCCTCTGTCCTTGTCCTTCCCCTTCTGACCATCCCTTTCTGCCACTGCCACAATTCTATAGCAAAGCTCAGCCCAAGAAAGGGCTTTTCTGGATCCTTGCTCTTCGAGTACCTGCAGCAGCAGTTCCCTCAGCCGGTGCAGCTGGGACTCCAGCTGCTTGTTGTGGTCCTCCAGGATCTGCATGCGGGTCTCCAGGCGGCTCTTGTGCTGCCGGAGGATTCGTGCTTCTGCCAGGAGCTCATCATTACGTGAGTCTTGCACTGATTCAGGGGTGCCTGTAGCCAAGGTTGGAGACTCCACTGCCTCATCATGCTGCCACTTCAAGCGTCTCAGCTCTCCCTGGAGGATCCTGCAAGATAGACTAGGTCAGCGTCACCTCTCTTCCTTTCCAGAGTAAACACTGCTGGAAACACCTGGCATTTGTACTCCAGGGATGGCCCATGACTCAGAGACAGAGAAGGCTTTGCCACATGTGAAGCTTGAGGACCAGCACACTCCTAGGCTTTGACCCTGCAACTGCAGCGTGTCTTGCCTGCAGCTCTACCCCACATTGGCAGTTTACAAAAAAGACGTGCAACTGCTTCGTAAGAGGCTGAGAACAAGGGCAGGGAAAACACCACCTCCTCCTGAGCTGAGCTGCCCTACTCAGAGCCTCACCTTGTGTGGTCCAGAGCAGCATTACCACTGTTTGTGAAGGGTTCAGTGACAAGAGAGACAGCAGCGCCCTGGGCTCTCTTCGACCAGTTGGGCTTCAGGAGGGGAACAGGTTCTGGGGATGGGGGCAGGAACGTTTTGAGGAAGAAAGTCTTCTCCCTTCCTTGGAGAGCACACCCTCACCGCATGCTCCCATGAAGGTTTTCAGGCTCAGCCTAGACACCCTTCAAACGAGCTAACTCATCCCCTCCAATCCCCACCTCCAGCTGGAGCACCTATCCCCTGGCTCCACCCTGAGATCTACCAGGCTTCTCCAGCCCCTTCCCTTTAGGCTATAAATCCCACTTTCAGAGTTGCCGATGCCCCTACCTGTTTTCATCCTCCAAGTGGGCCAGGATTCGCTCCAGCTCTCCTTTGTCATCCATGTTGAGGCTTCCTGGAACCTGCTGACTGCCCCCAGGCTCTCTGTCGGTGATGGGGCTGGAATGGCGCAGCAGGTACTGGTCCTCATCCCTGTTGCAGCAGGTGGAGAAACACCTTAGTGAGGAACATCAGTCTCATGGTATTTGTCCTTGGGGAAGGACAGCGTGGAGGGAGGTGGTTTCATATGGGAACTTGTTCTGGCAGCTCCAGTCTAGAGCTCAGAAGTGGCTCAGCAGCCCTGGGTGGCTGGGGGTGCCCAAGAGCCTCAGAATCAGTGGAGTTGGGAAGGAAAGTGTTTCTGTGTCCTGGGCCAGGTAGGGATGGAGCCACAGGAGCCCTGACTCAGCAGGAGATAAGGAGGAAGGAAAGGAAGCAGAACTCACAGGCTATCATCAGGGGACAGACTGTCATTGAAGAAGGAACAGTTCTGACTTTCCATCTCTGCAAGCCTGGAGGAAAGAGAAATATGTTGAGATATGGGCAGAGACACCCTGAACGTCAGCTTAATGCACCCTGCTTACAGCAGCCCCTGCAAGACTGCTCCCTGGCAGGGTCCCCAGCTGGCTGCACCAGTCTGCCCTTCTTTACAGGCTCTGGAGAGTTTTGTCTTCTCAGAAAATGAGAGACATTGCTGTTCTGGGGTGACAGTCCCTGGACCAAAGGGCTGTTGCCACGCAGCCTGCTCTGCCTCCTTTCACATAAGCAAAGGAAAGAGGTGAAAGCATTATCAGCTCCAGGGCCTGAGCTACAGACTCCCCGTGCTCCTTGGGTCCCGGCTCTGCCTGGAGCTGTGGTGAGGGCAGAGGCCTTGCAAACCACAAGGCAGCGGCAACGGAAAGCACGCAAGCAGCACTAGGGAGTGCACAGGCAGAGCAAGGCATTGAGGGATCTGCCTGGTGAGAATCCAACCAGCAACTCATACTGGGAAGAGCAGGAGGGTACTTGGAGGCTGCTTCACCACCAAGACATCTGCTGTCAAATGCGTGGTGTTTGCTGCCAATCTGTGGGGCATCAGCCATGTCCCAGTAGGAGCAAAATGGTGCAGGCAGATTTGCCTGGCCCTGCAGCTGCCTCTTCCCAATGGCACCGCAGCCTGAGTTGCCTCAGCCAGCCTCTACCTGCCAGGCTGCATGCCAGGAAGCGTGGAAGGAGCTGCAGGAGCTCACCATGCATCTGCCCCAAAACCCCTTCACACCCATCAGCGTCACACTCTGTGCCCTGGCATGACAGCAGTACCCAGTGGTGATACCTGCTGGCAAAGTGCTCGATCCGGGAGTGGGTGTCAGCGTGCGGTAACATCGGGGAGGAGGCTGGTCTGGAAAAGATGCACACTGGTCAGCAAGGCTTGGTAGTCCTTGCTCAAAGCTCGGGCTTGGAGAGACTGCCCTGGTCTCACCTGGGCTGAGAATAGCCAGGGATAGGCTGGAGAGGGAGACCGAAACCTCTGCTTCTCCAAGAACCAGGTGCCATATCACCCCCAGACCAAGTGCCCCCTCCAGCCCTCCCACCAGAGCCCTCTCTGGCAGCTGAGATGCTGCTTCCGTCTGTGGAGCCCATGTATCAGGCAGGGAAGAAAGGCCCAACCTAGGGCCCAGCCAACTCACGCCTCGGAGAAGTCAGACTCAAGTACGGACTGGACAGGCAGGTAACCTCTCTGCGGGTGCTTGCTGAAGTACTGCTTGGACCGAAACTTGTTCTTCAGCGTCGTGGCAAAGTCTCTCATGTTCTCACTAGATGTGGTCTGCAGATACACAAACATTATCAAGGTGCTGCTCAGTGAAAAGCAGGGAACCACAGGTCAGCATCCACAGGAAAGAACTGCCTTCAGTCTGGGCACGAGCTCCACGAAGGAAGAGGCAGACACAACTGAGGGAGCAAGGAGGGCACACAGCAGATCTGTCAGCTTGTCATGGGGCCTGGCATGAGCCAAGCTGAGCATTGGTGGATGCCAAGCACCCTGCTCACCATGAGCCCCAGAGGAGCAGGGGCCCAGGCAACCTCCAGGGAGAGCTTACAGCAACCTCCCAGTACCTGAAGGGGCTACAGGAAAGCTGGGGGAGGACTTTTTACAAGGGCATGGAGTGATAGAACAAGGAGGAATGGCTTTAAACTGGAAGAGGGGAGATTTAGATTAGACATTAGTAAGAAATTCTTCCCAATGAGGATGATGACGCCCTGGCACAGGTTGCCCAGGGAAGCTGTGGCTGCTCCATCCCTGGAGGTGTTCAAGGCCAGGTTGGCTGGGGCCTTGAGCAGCCTGGGCTGGTGGGAGTTGTCCCTGCCCACGGCAGGGGGTGGAACTGGTGGGCTTTAAGAATCCCTTTAATCCAAACCCTTCTGTGATTCTATGAACCTCCAACATGTGGAGGGGAATGAAAATATGTAAAGGACCCACTTCTGAGGCTGCACCAGTCTAAACATTGCAAAGCTGCTGCCACTGGTGGGGACCTGCTCTGAGCTAAGACCCTCCCAGCCCAGCTCCGTACCGGGGTGTAGTACTCCATGATGGGATAGTGCAGCTTGTTGCCCTTGCTGGCTCGCCCAGTGAGGAAGCAAGTCTGGCAGATATCCACGTTGAACTGCTTCAGGCTCCGATACCTGGAGACATCACGAGGCCGCAGAGAGGCAGTGAGAATCAGCAAAATCACGTCATTTTGAAGCCTAAGGAGAGCTCAGCAGGGGACAGAGGTGGTCCGTGTTGCTTTTGCCCCCCAATGAACCCACAGTACTGATGGCTGAAGTCCCTAGAAGAGCATCCTGCTCCTTCCCCTCTCCTGGCAGTTGATTTGACCTGTCTGAAATGCTGCTGCTGCTGCAAAGCTCTAGGCTTCCCCAAGAGCACGCAGCAAACTCCGCTCCCTCTTGTCCTGTGTCACAACCCCTACCTGAAGCCCTTGATGGGGCACTGCCGGCAGACGGAGCACTTGGTCTGGTGCTTCACCTGCTCAGCCATGGTCACTCGGTGCAGCACGGCCAGCCACACCATGGACTGCGGCTCCAGGTTGGCCCACTCCAGGAACTGGGATGCCTCGATGGCAGGCTTCCCGTTGCTCTGGGGAGGGAGAAGAAGGGGCTGCTCAGAGCTGAGACCCAGCTATTATGGGGTGCAATCTCCTTGCCACCCCCAGAGGGTTCTCCCCAGCAGGGCTGATGCAGAGGGGACAGCATGGGCCACAGGACCCTACTCACAAATCGAAAGCAGCTGCGGATGCTGGGCTCCACATTGCTGCCCCCAAACGCTGCCACCTCCCCCAGCTGGCGCGGGACCTGGATGGCCTCGTGGAGCAGGACGCCAAGCTGCCTCTGGTCACACAGTCCCCCAGCGTTCGCTACTTGGCTGAAGAGATCTGCCGGCAGGATGGACACGCAGCCCCATTAGAGCTGTGGTTGATGCCCTGGCACACCGGGCAGGATGCAGGCACAGGGAAGTGGTGTGTGGATCAGAGCAGGGCCCCCATCACCTGCATCTGGCAGGGAGCTCAAATAAGAGGGAAAAACTAAGCTATGATTGGATAACCTTTACCACTCTCTTTCCAGCTCACAATAACCAGGAGTTTAGAGCTTCTTGAGACACAGGTTGTGCACATCACATCTTTAACAGCCACAGCTGGCCGACCTTCTATGAATGTGATCAATCCCTTTATTTAACCCCTTGGGGTTTTCCCTGTGTTCCCCTATATGGAACCCTCTCATAGAACCCCTATTGCACCCTGTCTCCCCCCTGTGGAGCCCCCTGTAGACTCCCCTATATCATCTTGTGTCCCTTCTATGCAGCCCACTATAAGGCCCCTTATGGCTCCCTGTGTCCCCCCTTTAATACTCCAAATAAAGCCTCTGTCGCACCCCTTGTACCCTATTTAGAGCTCACTAAAGAGACTATCACAACTTGTCTCCCTCCTATGGAGCCCCCTATATAAACCTGTCACCCCTATGGAACCCACTATAGAACCCCCTGTGTCCCCTCCCTTTAGAGTCCCCTATAAAGCCACTATTGCTTCCTGTGTCCCAACTATGGAAATCCCTGTAGAGCACCTAAAGCATGGCAGAGAGAATCGCGGTTAAAATGCAATGAGGAAAGGGGCTTCCTTTAATTTGTCTGAAACCTACTTCCCAGCCATGCACCCCCAAGTTTTTTTCCTTCTGGGAAGCACTGGATAACTGTCACCTGTTTGCCTTCTCTGCACTATCCCTTATAGTGTCACGCAAGCAAGATCATCACAGCACCAGTCAGCCTGCAAAAACGCCTCCTAATTTAGGTGCCGTAGGCTTGGGGAAGGAGAGGTGGAGATGCAAGCAGATTAGTCACCACAGGAGAGCTGTTTGCTCTTTCTGAGCTAAAAAGGGCTAAGCCAGGACACAAAAGCACCTCTGCTTGGCCCAGTTTTACTCCACACCAGGTCCTGGGGAAGGGAGGTGGGGGACTCACACTGAAACTTCTCCTTGACCTCTGTCCCGCACAGACATGCGATGCCTGTCTTGAAAGAGAGAGCCCTCATCTTCCCGCTGCGGCCACTGCAAGGTGAGATATTGCACAGGTTTGCAAGGGTTCTGGAGGGTTGGGTTTTTTATGCGGGGGGGGCAGCAAGGAAAACCTGCGCCAGGCAGCCCCCTCGCTATCAGCCAGGGCCTTTTTGCAGCGCTGCCAGCTGGACGAGCAGCACAGAGGTTTCTGTCCAAGCATGGCAGACCCACAGCTCGGGGGGATGCTGAGGGACCAGTACCTGTCAAAGACATTCAGCAGCCAGTTGAGGCTCATGTCCACACAGAGCGGCACATTCACCAGGATGCCCCGCTCCTCCTCCAGCCTCTCGTAGAGGGCAGTCAGGCAGTGGATGACCTCCACCACATCCATCGCACGGTCGCTAGGCTGCAGGTCATGCTCATTGAAGATTTCCAAGGCTGTGGCCAGCGTCACCATGTCCACTGCACAGAAAGCATGGACAGAGATATTAGAAACTCCCATTTGCACTACATCAACCCCGAATGTTCCCAGTGTGGGACAGCCTGGTCACCACAGCATGATAAAACTACTCCATAGCCACAGTTCAACTCTTCTGAGTACCAAACATCCTCTCACCCTCACTCTCAGCCTCCTTCCAGGCCTTTCACAAGATTCCTGCCTGGGGCCCCACTCGTGCCTGGGTGGGTCTCCCTTCCATCAGGAATGATTAATTCAGGAGGGGATTTTCCTTCATCCTGTTGCTGTTTAATTTTGACAGAGCCTTAGCCAAAAGTTGTTGGATAAAACTCTCCAGCAGCCAAGGATGCCATATCTATCAGATATCTCCCTGCTCACCCCAGAAATTCTTCAACCGCCCCTCAAAGCACCATGCATGGTGTTGAACTCCTATCACGTCATATTCACCTGGCTATTAATCCACGTTGTAACTGGAGTTTTACCAACAGTGCACAATTCAGATTTTTTTGCTCCCTTCCTCCTCTTTAAGTAGTGGAGCTCTCTCTGTCCCTGACAGTGAGGATGGTTTCTGCTCTCAGTTACATCCACGGCTCCTCTGGGCACCCTTGGGTAAACCCCTGCCTGATCCCAGAGCTTTAACTTCGAGCTGGACCATTTTGTTCTCAAATCTCTTTGACTAACACCTGCCCTTGAGGCATTTCCACCTTAAGCCTGCAAAGAAAGGTGCTGACACAGACACCTCGCTGGTGGATTTGCTCAGCTTTCCAGCCACAGGCTCATCTTCCCAGCACTTCTCGCCTCAGTAACCCCCAGTGGGCTCCTGCCTTTGATGTGCTGATAAAAGCTTGTATTAGTTTAATGCCTTTGTCGAGGGAGACCCAGCAGGAGAGAAACACTTTCCAAACTCACATCGCAGGGCTTTTTGCACCCGTCGCAGTTTCATAGCTGTCCGATACGCTGAGAACTTGATGTTGTTTAAATCCGCTGCAATGATACAGGAAAAGAAGAATAAAACCGCAGCTTGACATCCTTATCTGCAGGAAGCAGCAGCTGCAGATCCCAGATACCAGCCCCACCAGTGGAACTGGAGTGCGTGCTGGAGGAGGAGCGGCAGAGCCTGGCGGGGGGGGTCACACCCATTGTTTGGGGACCCTGTGCCACAGAGGGGAGCGGGTGGGTTGGGGAATCTTGTATAGCACCCCATGCTGTGAAAAGGCAGGTGCTGCTGGAATGGTTTTGTGGCAGCCTCCTTACCCAGCGTCTGGTACAACTCCATCATCTTCGGGTGGTCCCAGCATGTCGTCTGGGCCTGGTGGCTGGAAGGGAAATAGAAGGGAACTGAGAGTTGGGCTGGGAATTTAGCAGCTGCCTTAAGAGATTAAAAAATTACCCAGCCGGCCCTAGGGGCGAGTCCTGCAGTGCCTGCAGGTGCTGGAGCTGCTGCACCCCGGTGAGCACACTCCCCAGCCACAGCACCATGGAGGATGCCCACAGGAGGACACCGTCACCTGCTGCCAGCCCCCTCCTCCTTCCAGCCAGCATCCCCTCTCATCTGGGGCGCCTCTGCAGGCAGGAAAAGCCTGGCTCTGCCAAGCTGGGAGCAACAGGCTTTGCTGAAGGTCAGTGCTCAGACCAGACTGCTCACTGCCCCCCACTCCCAGTTGGTCCCCAGTTCCTCTCCCCACTGGGCCAGAGAACACCACGGGCTGTGGCTGGAAGCTCACTCACTTGATGTAGTATGGCACTTTGTTGGGGGAAATGGCTCGCTCCCAGGGGACCTGGACAGAGGCTGCAAGGAGAGAGACACACATGCTGGATCAACACCAAACGTTCCTTTATGTTGATGCTGTTTCTGACGAAAGCCCAGCAGGACCGTGCCAGCCAGTGGGCACCTCTGAAGGGGCTGTGCTTCCCAAATCACCAACTGGGGAGGCTTGGAGCAGGCAAGACAATGATGCCTATAAGAGAGGCACAAGACTGCTGGTCTTGTCAGGAGTGCCTTGCCTCTCTTGAGACAGGGACTCTGAATCCAGCCAAGTCCAGAAATCAGTAAGAGACACTTCTGATCATGCCCAAGGCAATGCTGTGGTCGCCAGTGCACAGGGCTCATGGCAGCTGGGATTCAGGCACACACAGCATCTGCCGTTCCCACTACTCGTGCTCTGTATGTCAGCTCTCTCGGGAAGCTGAGGACACATCCTGTACCAGTTGTCTGCCACCCTATGTCTGTTGTCTAGAGGATGAAAGCCCTTTTATGATCCTCAGCTATTTTCCCTTGTCATAGGCAGCTTATCTACAGCAACTGGAAAAGTCACTCTTCCTTTCAGATAGGAGGACACAGTCTGCAGAGAAACACAGGCCAACAAACCTCACTGATACCTAGACACCCTGCAGGGTGTAGCGTTTCTGAGGACAGGTCCAGACTCTGAAGCACAACCTGTTGCCCATCCTTTGCAGGTCTGAGAGCCAGAAAAAGCTCAAGTCTGCAGGAACAGCATCCCTCTGCCTCACCACGTGAATTAAAACCTCCTTAACGTGTGCATTTTTGGCCTCCGAATGACTAACGTGGGCTATGAGGGAGTACTTTTTTCTGCCATCTGTTGTCTTGCTCAGCCAGTCTGAGGCTGGCACGGTCCCAGTACCACCTGGGAGCTGCTGCTGAAAGTTTCACAGCTCTTTGCTCTGAAGGGGAACCACACTTACATCCCACTCTTGGTCCCACAAGGTGAGATAGCACAGTGCTAACTTTGGGAGATGCCTTCCTGTGCACCAGGCACTGGTTTGGGCTGCCTTCTAGCGGCATGTGTGGCTCTGGGGGCTCTGGCACCCCATTCTCCTGTGCCACAGCCCATGCTAAGCCACTCTGCAGAGGCAGCCTCACAGCGGAAAGCCAGGATGACCTGCCAACGTACAGGAGAGGAAGTGCTGGGATCCTGGTCCAAAGTCCCGGTGGGCATCTTGAAGCTGCTTCAGGCGTTCATTTATCGAGGCCTGGAGAATGGGACAGAAGAATTCAGTGGCAGCCACCAGGCATTTCAGATTGAAGCCCCATTCAAGAAAGCTTGTAGATAGACTCAGACATGCCCCAGCACACAGGTCCTCTTCCTTCCTCGCCTGCCTTAGTTCTTGCATTCCCCTGCCAGCTCAGCCCTCTGCACCTCCTCCCACAGGGTGTGGCAGCGCAGGCCACATCTCCATTTCATCTCTATCCATATTTTCACTGATAACAACAAAACCACAGCTGATACTGGCCCCCTCCCTGCATCAGATCCTGATTCTTCTCAGACAGCATCCTTTGTTCCTTCCATTGCCTTTTCCTGCACAAGACCTCTATGGATTTACCAACAGTTTTTCTCACACTGAACTGATACTCTCCTCCTCCAGGAACACCAGCTATACCATCCCTGTTATGCCAAGCCTTACTTTAACATCTTGGAAGCTCAGCAGCAACCGCCCTTCTCCAGTGTCCTCCCACCTGTGGTTTATTTGCGGTGCTTGGTCCTGACTCCTCCTCACCTGCAGCTGCTTCCAGCGCGTGTTGATCTGCTCCAGGGTACGGGAGTTCTCCATGGACAAGTGGACATCTGAGATAGCGAGCTGGTGTGCAAGATCATTGACCACTTTCACCCCATCCTTCATGGGAGAGAGCTCCTCTTTGAACAACTGGAATTCCATGCCAGGCAGAACAGACACAGAGCAGGGGGAGAAGGAAAAGAAGCAGGTCAGGACATGGATCTAATTCCTCTCCTACAAGCTAGGGTGGGCTATCGGCAGCTAGGATGCTGCTGAGTAACCCTCCTACAGGGTACTTACTTAAGGAAAAAAACCCCAAACAACAAAACAAACCAGCCAGGCTGGAGATTACTTAAATCTCCTGAGAAATGGGACATTGACAACGGCTCTTCTATGCTGCACCACTCTACCTGTGTAAGATCTGTGCCATGACAAGGCGCTCAGCACAGCCAATTGCTCAGGACACTGTGGGCCAAATCCACCCACACAAAGTTAGGGGGCTTTCGGACAGAGGGCTTGATCTCTGAGACCCCAAGTAAGCAGGCTGCATTGGACTGAGCGGCCAGGAGGAGCTGCACTGCCCTCCTGGGAAGCAGCACCTCATCACCTCTGGGGCCAAGGTTGGAGCCTTCTCAGAGCCAGAAGTACCTTGGTCGACTGGATGTGCTCTGGCAAGGAGTCAATGAAGAGGTCCCCAATGGGCTCCCAGGTTTCACGCACACTTTCAGCCTGGTCCAACGTTGTGCTGAGCTCCTCCATAGCCCCTTTAATCTCTAGCAGCTGCTCCAGTGTTCGTTCAATGTGACGGTGCTGGTCCACACAGCGGGCTGTGAGCTTCTCCCACAGCTCACTGGCCACGTTTGCCTGCTTCCAGACAAAGCGGCTGATGTTTTGGATCCGGTGCCGGGGAGAGACATCTGTGAAGATAAAGTAGAATGTGAGCAGTGAGCAAAAGTGAGACCCCAGCCAAGAAGAGAGTGGGCAAGAGATGGAGGGACGGCAGGGAAAAAGCACATAAAAAAACTAGGGAAAGAAGGAAGTAAACCAAGTGATGTCAGTATCCATCTCTGCACCAGCTCCTCCGGGTATCCAGCCTACACAGATCTGGCTGCTCTCTGGCTGCTCTCATAGGCAGAAGTCCTGCTGCCTTTACAAACCTACCCCAGAGCATACCTGAGATTAACTCATGAGATGCCCCCCATCACAGTCTGCGGCCTCTGCCTTCACCCAGGACAAAAGCACTGCTCTGCACCAGTCTGACCATCAACTGGAAACAGTCTAATGCATGATGGTGTGAGGCAGAGCACTGAAATGCTGCTTTGTGCCACACCAGCCACCTCCACTCCATCCTCTCCAGTCCAGACCAGGCGGAGCCATGCTGTGCTATGGGAGAAAAATTAAGGGGGAGCTCCACATACCTTTGCTTTCTGAAGTTGGTTCTTCTAATTCCTCAAAGGGATGCTGGGAAAGAAAAGCCTGTGCTGACTCCAGGACAGAGTAAATGTATGGTCCCCGAGACTTCACTTCTTCCATGAAAGCCTGAATAGCAAAACACAGAAGAGGCTGAACTGCAGAATCATGCCCCTGCTGCCTTCTCACCAGGGGCTGCAGTGATTTACTCACTCCAGTGCCCAGTCCTCACTGGAGACACAGAGAAAAGTTAACAGAGAAATGTTTTTGCAGTTTCGGGAAGGAATGACCACCTGCAAGAAAGTGGCTCCTGGACTGCGGCTTTGCTGGAGGGGAGAGGTGAACAACGAACCCAGAAGGGTGTGCTGAGCCAGGGCTGTGCAAGAGGAACTGCTCTATTGATGATGCATTCACAGGCACTGCTTGGAGATGCCCCTCACTCATGCAGCGAGAGCTTGGTCATGCAAACAGCCCTTCCAGCAGCTGTTCAGCAACAGGTCCAGCTGCTGGAGGAGCAAGGAGAGGGGAGCAGAATGCCCCGAAGCAGCACATCCCTCGAGGCTGACTTTGGAGGCAGATTGCTTTAGGATGTCGTGCCTTCCCCTCCAGCTGCAGCTCCCTCCTCTGGTGCTGCCTGCAAGATCCGCTATTTGTGCACCAGGGAAGGAGAATGAGGGATAGCAACTGTAAGGAACAGTTTAATTTTGTTTTCAAGATAAAAACAAGTAAAGCCCAACAGCCGCTGTCAGTGAGAAGAAAATGCTCTGATCAGGGAAACAGGAAACTGATCTGTCTGGGTTTGCCCCAGTTTCAGATATGGTGATAATGCACTACTGCAGGAATCACCCATGTCCTGACCACCAGGTTGCCTTAAGACCGACCAACCAACCACCTCAGGCTCCAGGATCTCAAAAGCAGAGGCCAGAGAGAGTCAATTCCCTCTGTTGCAGAGGTCAGGACGTAAGGAAGACTCTAGGATAAAAGTAACGGAGCCCACCTGCAGCACCTGAAGGTGACTTGAAACTGTAATGCAGATTTATTGTCTAAAATCAGATGGGCTCTGCCTGTCATGTCCCAGGAGTATTTGCTATGGGACTGGGGTTCTGCCTTTCCACAAGAAACAGAGATGGAGATGGACAAGGACTGGTGCACTCACAGGCTGTGGGCATGGGCAGTGACACAAGGTGGGGGTCCCAGGCAGGGCTGCCCACCTGCAGCTCATTTTTTCAGTGAACAGTAGCAGGGGAGGCACAAGAGAACGTACCGCGTGCGTCTCCTTTTCCTGCTGCACCAGGAGGACATCGCCCCGCAGGGGCAGCTGTGCTGAGAGCTCCTCATCCTTCTGCCCAAGCCAGTCTATGATCTCCTGGAGAGGCACCTGCAGCTTCCCACTGTGGTCGGAAAAGGCTTCCAGCCGAGCCCTGGCGGGAGAGCGATGACAGCAGGATGGGGGTCAGATGGACAGGAGAGGAGCAGGTTCCCCAGGGAAGGGAGGCATGGCACCGCAGCTGGGGTGATGACCCCCACGCACCCACAGAACCCCACCAGTGGCTGGCAGGACACATCAGCACGGGCTGTGCATGACCCTCATCCAGCACAGATGCTGCACCACCAGGTGGGGTGAAACTGAGGCTGTTCCTCGCCCTGGAGCAGAGGACAGCGTCTCTCCACATTTGCCCGTGGGTCAGGGCTAGCACGGAGTAGCTTGTCTCACACTACATGACTGGGCAGCTTCCAGGAGCCTTGCATTCAGGCAGGAAACAATTAACACGCCCCAGTTAAGCTCTCGGTCGGGCTGGCTGTGGAGCTGCAACCTCTGATGGTCTGGAAGGCATGTTCCCCCCGTGCCGGGGAGAGGGCTCTCAAAGGGACAAGCACAGCAGAGGTGGTCGCAAGGCCACGGGGCAAAACGAGACAAAGCCACAGAGAGCAGTGGCAGAGGATGGAGAAAGCAGAGGAAAGCAAGCAAGAGTGAAGGAGGAGAGGAGGACAGGATGGGCAGAAATAGAGGGGGTGCTTTTCAGCATAGGGAGAAAGACTTCAAGGTCCGTGCACAAGAGGGGAAATCAAGCCAAGGTCACCAGGAATTCATACGGCTCATCAGGCAAACAAGTTTGCAAACCTCCTGACAAGCACATGCAGCTGGCAAGGCTGGAAGGCCAAGCCAGCCACAGAGCTTGGTCCAGGTAGGGACACTTACCGAAGGCTGTGGGATTTCTTTTTAATCTCGTTCCAGCAAAGATTCATCTCCAGAGGGGCCTGGGGCCCAGCAGCACCGCTCGGAGCCCGGGGGGTTATGCACGAAGGTCCTGCACCATCCTGCGAGGCTTCAACCTGGGTGGAAACAGAACCACATTATATCCAGAGATCGCTGCCCGGTGCTTATGACACTTGCCTGGAGACACCTACCCACCTCTGTCCTGACCCTGCTTGGCTTTTCAAGTTGCAAGAGGGCTGCCTTGCACCCAGATGGGTCTGTTAGCAGCTGCAGGGAAGCTTGTGGCTGTGTCTGGAGGAAGGATGAAGCACTAAGAGCAGAGGTTGAAGGAAGGGCTTACTGCACATCTGCTGTTCTGCAGGATCTCTGTGCTCCTCAGTCATCCAGCAACAAACTTCTCACTGCTAGGAATTAAATCAAAGCTGGGCCTTGTGTGTCACAGTCCCTACAGGGCTAACGGTGATTTATTTCCATGCCATACAGGGCTGCTGTGCTTTGAGAAGAGGTGAGCACTGTGGGTCTTGTTGTTCCTAGGGACCAAGGGGACCTGCCAACCTCCTCTGTGCCACTCCTAGTACTGGGACCTGCCACTTGCTCCTCTACAGAAGCACAAGGATACTCTGTATACGCATAGCAAATGTGAAATGCCACATCTCCTCCACAGATGCTCTTTTTCCTCTGCACCTCTCCAGAATGAGAAGTGGTGGAAAGGGTGCTCTGAGAAGCCATGGAGCTGGTTACAGCATTTCCTAATCCAGCCACACAAAGGAAGCACACTTTCCATCATGCCACTCAGCCTGGAAAACTGGGTGCTGATCCCTGGACAACAAATCCTTGGTGGATAGGGGAAGAAATCCTGTCCTAAGCCTTTAGCACTGTAGCACACTTCTGCTTGTGATGGCAGCAAAAACATCATTGCACTTGCTGGTGACAGCAACACACCCCAGCAGGACTGAAGCATCTCATACAGGATGCAGTGAACTAGAGGGGATTTCCTCTCCAGAAAACAGTTTGTTGTGCTCAGACTTACTGCATTTTCACAAGTGAGACTTTGAGGTGCTTGGCTCGGGAAGTGGCAGCTTTTCGATCTAATGCTACTTTGACAGAACTCATTTGTGATAATTATCCCCAGGTGATTAATCAACAATAATTAACTGCATTAGCACTTTCTAAACAGCACATACAACAGGCACCCCTTTGCCAGAGAAGCCTCTGGGGGAAATCAGCAGCTCTTCCAAGGGGAATATGCAGATATGTGTCACTTGTCATGTGCAAGCACTCCCAGAGGTGTTGAAGGGACAGATCTTGCCAAGCCAAGAACAATAGGCAGGAGGAAATCACCAGACAAGGAACGTGGCAGCACAGCCGAAACAGTACTTCCTCCACACCAGTTCTCAGAGAGAAATCAAATGATTACCAAGACTGATGCAAAGTTTCCTTCATCTAAAGGCATCTAACACCAGGCTGCTCTTTGCCTTCCCATCCTGCCACTCTAGAAGCACCAAGAAAACAGAGCAAACTGTCACCCACAGAGTTCGCAGAGTCTTGGGGCCATGAATAAACCACTCAAGGTAGAACTGCTGCTTACATGTAGAAAACTCAACATTCTGCATACCCACATTCTCATGACACTGAAGGTCTGCCTTCCAGATCATCAGAGGTTGCAGCTCCACAGCCCTATTGTGCCGCCACGGAACACTCCAGCTCTCCCCTCTGTACTAGGGATACCAAAGGAGAGGGTGATCTCTACCTGATCCTCCCCTCTATCCTAGGGGATACCAAAGCAGAGGATTAATTCTACCTTGGTACAAGTGCAACTGCAGCACAGCTCAGCAGAAAACACCGTCCTCCTAGCATTGTTTAAGAAGTTGTTAAAAGCCTACCAAGCCTGCAGCACACAGCCCATGCCCAGCAGATGACCCAGTGACAGTGGCCAAGCAGGGGCCAGGTGCTAAACATCTGCTACCCTAGGACAAAATCCCTGCAAGCGAGCAGAGGGAAAAAGCCGTGCTTTCTCTCTGAGCATCCCCTAAGCATTCCTTTCCCAGAGCCCCAGCAGAGATAGCTTGGATCCACATTTCCCCTCCACCCTGGAACAGCTTTATTTTCAGGCACAGAACACTCACGCAGGCTCTGGCGAGTGCATCTACCTGTGTTTCGCCACAGATCCACTGCAGGGTCGCTCAGCTTCACCGGAGGAGCAGGCATCGCTTCCCACCCCTCCGGGTGCTGCTAGGCAGCACCCGGCAGGGAAGCAGGCAAGCGCCGTGTGCTTAGCAGAGCGGGGCTGCCCTAAGCATTGACACCCCAGGAATCTGGAGGGAGGCGGCGGCGCCTCGCAGCCAGCCTCAATCCCAGCTTTGTCCGGTGGCATTCCAGCAGCCTCCAACCTGCCTTAACCCTGGTGGTGCCATCGTGGCTGCCCAAAAAACACAAAAGGGTCAGAGATCTGTCAAGGTACCTCAGCATGGGAAAGCCCCTTTCCAGGATTTGGCTGTGCACAGAGAGATTGCTCTGGGTACTGGGGAAGATCCTTCTCTGCAAGGACATGGCAAAGGTGATGATGGGCTGGGCTGGGGTCACCAGCAGAGACCTCGCCCTCAGATGCTGGAGCACATGCAGGGCAGTCAGACGTGTTTGCCAGGGCAGAGATTTACCCAGGGAATGGTCCCAGCAAGCTTTGGCTACCTGGAAGGTAAACAGTCACGTCCTTGAGACCTAACGCCCAAGAAGCCAAAGATACCCTTGGCCCCTGTGTGCCCCAGCCCAGTGTTGGGTGCCAGCACAGATATTCCTGCAGTCCTGGACTGGGTGAAAATAGTTTGTTTTTGTCAGAAGGCTCTGGGCTGGCTCCTTGTGTCCCCCACAGTCATACCGCCCAGCATTGTTTCCATGCTCTCCTCCACCTACAGGGAGGGAATGAAAAGCTCCCTGTATCTGTCTGCCCCTCTTCCCCTCCTTCCCTGCCCGCACATCTGACTGCTGCTGCCTCTCCCTCTGGGACCCGCACAGACAGCCTCCCCTCCCTACCCCAGGCCCAACAGACGCAGGACCAGCTCCTGGACTGGACGAGGAGGCTTCAGCAAGACCAGGGCACAGCTAAGTATGGGTTGTCTACAGCCTGCCAGGGGAGCTTTCACGACTAGCAAGGAGAAGATGAAGGCTGTTTCCTCACACCTGTGAGAAGGGCACGGCAGACCCTTTGAAAGAGACAGGCTCATCTTATTCTATCCCTCTTCCTCCTCACTTTGTGTGCTGGGTTGTCCATTAACCACCCATGCACCAGCACAGTAGCAGCTACCTAACAACCACCCCAGGGCCAATAAACCCTCACTCAGCTACCAAGAGCCTGCTCCAGCTGCAAGCCTCATCCTTGTGTGCTGGAGCCACTCCAGAGACAGCTCTACCTTCCTCCTGCAGACCCTGGCTCTCTGGGCAGGATGGGGCCAGGCTACTGGCAAGCCATGGCAGGAGGAGCCCCAGGATCAGCCTTTGCTCTTCACGTTTGAAGCATAATAAAAGAGGAAAAGGGAGAGCCAGAGACCTCATTCATCCTGGGAGCACCACTGCCAGCATCTAAGGAATCTTTGGCACCAACCATTGATGTCTTGCCAGGTGAGAGGTGCCCTGGGACCAACAGCTACAGGCAGGAAAAGGGAAGCCACACTCCAGCAAAGCTGAGAAAGCATTTCCCCAGCCTTGCTGTTCTGAGTGACCCAGGACAAGGTGCTAAAGCAGCTTGTGACAGCTTGGTGCAGAGCACAGGCAGCTTTGCAGACAGTCGCCAGCACACCTTTCCGTTCTCTATTCCACCCTGCCATTTACGCAGGGATCCCAGAGACCTTCACCTCTCTGCCCGGCTTCGATGAGGAGCCTGAGCTGCCAGCTCAGAGACCCTGGGGGAAGGAGGAGGGAGACGAGCAGTACAAAAATATATTTAAAAATTTGGCGTTGTCCTAAGCAGGGATAGGAGTTGAACTCAATGATCCTTGTGGGTCGCTTCCAAGTCAGGACATTCTGTGATTCCATGAGTATGAGCACCCACTCTCCATTCCTCCAGATAACTAGACTAGAAAGAGGTCAGGCTCCTCCTCTGCCTTGCAGCATTCACCAGGGGCTTATTTCCAAGCTGTTCTCTGCAACAGGGAAGATTAGAAACCTACATTTTCAGCAAAAGCTGACATTCTTCCAAGTTTCTGGGGAAAAAAGTAAGCCCAAACCAAACACACACGAGCTGCAAATGGTGGTCTTTTGCTTTTTATTTTGAGGGAAGCTTGAAATCCAGCTCTGCAGACTGGCTCTCCTGCTCTACTTTGGGAAATATTTCGCAGCCAAAACGCTTGAGGAGAGCTAACGCTCTCATTAAGTGCAAGCTGATGGGGGTCTGGAGCTGTCAGCTTTCCCTTCCACCAGGAAGAGAGGTCCTGCTTTGCTTCACAGACATTTCACAACTACTGCAAACACTGCCATGAGAGAGGCTCCCAGATCCAGCTCTTACCTGAGACAGCGGGTGGGCAGTGCTGCTGTGCTGCGCCCGGTCTGTGACGTGCCACTCAGGACATCGGGGGACGGCATAGGGCCATTCCTGCGTCACCAGGGGCTGCATCAGAACTGATGTTCATGGGGATGGAGACAACTCTGGGCACGAGCACCTGAAAAGCAGCGTGAGAGTCCCTGGGTCAGCTTGCACCTCCTCGTGGAGCTGACCCCCTTCCTAGCTACCGCCTAGTCTGCTGCCTTCGTGCAGGCTCTAGACTAAAAGGATGTCATGTTTTTTATTAATATATTTGTCCTAACATTGCAATCTTTTTTTTTTCATGTAAATCTCCAGCTTTTTTTGGCATCTAGTTATACAATTTGCTGTAATGATATCCTGTGTTAACAAGTCCCACATAATCTGTGGGATAACACAGGATATCGTTACAGCAAATCACACAGATTATGTTGTGTTTTTAAAAATGTTTGGTTTTCTTGAACTACAGGAGATGCCTAGGCTTTAAAGGAAGAGGAGAGAGAAGATCTCACTATCACGAACACTTACGTTTGGACATAATAGACATACCTCCATAACAGACAATATTTTCAAATGTATTATTTTTTCTTTTATATGCAGAAGGGAAATTGCCTGGAGCCTCAGTCCCTCATAAACGCATCTCACTATCAGCTACCTTTTTATGAGTTAGAAAATTCTCCTTTTAATTCCATTTTTTAAAAGGTATGACCCGTAAAGCTGGTTAGCAGTGGCCCCTTGTGTATTCTACAGATCTGAAACACAACCTCCGGTCACAACACTTTTTTTTCATTGTTTGGACTCTGAATAAGCTAAAACAGTGATTTATCCCACTGACAGCATCATCTTGGTTCTACAGAAAGCCATGAGAAAATAAAGCCCAGAGGAAACGGTGCAAGGTAATATTTACCTCAATGAGGTAAATTTCTAGAACTGAAGCACAATCCCACAACTCTACATTTGGCCATTGGCAGCACCAGGAACAGAGCCAAGCACCAACGTGTTTACAGCAGGGTGGAGATCTACTGTACAAAAGCTGTAAACACTACACAGGGCTTTGCCCAGGCCAGACTGAGCCCATCTGAGATCAGAGGAACAAATCAAGAGTCATGCTTGAATACTACCTCTGATGGGTCAAGAGGCAGTGCTGAGGGACCATGCTCTTTCCTAATTGGTCTAATTTGGTGTCTGCTTTCCTACTTTTAGAAGGAAACTATCACCTGGCTCTGGCGGCCAGATTTCACGTCCAAGCAGAGATGCGGCTGTTTCCAAGGTACAAACAAGCAATGCTGCTGGAAGAAGGTCGTTGGCTCCTTCACACTCAGCTCACGTGGACCAGCTGAGAAATATCCTGCTTGGTTTTAGCAGAGCAGGGCAGAAGCAGGCAACTCATCCTGCACAGCCAGCAATCACCTCGGACAGCCAGGTTAGGAGAAAGTCCCAGGCCTTGGTACACACTGCCCATCTCTCACACCCCTTACTCCCTTGCCTGAGCTTTCTCTGTCTCTCCCCCTCTCTGTTACACACATGAAAAGAACAGCTTATCCTGTCATGATTTTTTTAATCCCTCAGTAATTCCTGCAGCCATAATTCTCTCCTCTCCAGCAGAACAGCCTGTGCTGAGCTCTCCGACATGCCAATACTCCAAGGTCTTGTCCTCTACCCCTCCTGCCCATCTGCACCAAAGAACAGGGACTGTGCATCACAGCACCCTCACTCTACTCCTTTCAAGTGCAGGCAGTGTTATCAGGAAACATCAGTAGTTATATATTCCAGGGTCTTCAAAGCTCCCCAACCTCACGGGCTAAATTCACTGTATGTGACTCCAGGGGCACAGTGAATGATTCCTATGTTAAACAAAAGGTAACACCATGTCCTATTCTTCCAATGCTTCTGTGATTTGGGGTTTGAGCTCTCCCTGATCTTCTAAATGACCTCTAGATGAGGCTCAATCTAGCAAAGATATGATACTCGGGGCATGCAAAGTTATTTTGCTTCAAAAAGGAACGCCATTGAGCTCTACCACATGACTGGGAAACCCATGGTGTTTGCCAATAGGGCTCTGCGATGTCTCATTGCTGCTGCCATCCTGGGGCCTTGGCTTTTCTGCTGTGCAGTGCAATGTGATTGCAGTGATGTGTGCTGGCCAGGCAGCTTCAGCCAGCCCTACAACAGCACACACAGGAACCCTCCGTTCCCAGTTCTCCCAGCACAGCCTGGTCTCTTGTTCCTCCCACTGGCACTGCAGAACAGGAGTAACACTGGGAAGGTCACTAGCTCTGATCTTAACTGCATTTTGCTCAAGGATAGACCGCCATGTACAGGGTGAGTGTGGTTCTGCAGACAGAGGCCAGTAAACCACCTCCCATGGGTATCGATGTGCAGGATGTGGCGGGTGTCCATGCTCTCTGCCAGCATTATGGAAATAAGAACAGCCCTTGTCTCACCTCCTGAGTTCTGGGCTCCTGAACTGCTTCACTGATGGCAAGGTCCATGAGAACACAGAGCCACGGCACAAGAGAACTAAAGCTTCTCCGAGGCAGCAAAGAACAAAGATTGAGCTGGAAAGCTAAGTGCCGGCAAAGGCCACTACCTCAAGCATGTCCTGCACAACACCTTGCTGACCTTACTGCAGGTTTGGTGACAATGGCTCAGTCACTCTTTGCCACTTTGCAACAGCAAAGACAAAGCCCAGATGTGGAGAATCTAAGATAATGTGGCAATAACTCAGCTGCACAGCAGCCAGCACAAAGGAGGACATTCAGTGTGAGACACAACCAGACGGTGAGGCACGCCTGCAAGCAAACAAACAGCTACATGTAATCCTGTGCCAAATTCCCTGCTATTACAGGAACCAGGCAACGAGAAATGCTGTTGATCTGCTCTGCTGTGTACACAAAGTAGCTCTGATTCTTACACCTCTACTTTAGTGCTTCAGTATGGCACTGAGTCTGGGCACCGTGTCGCATGGAGTAGAGGTTTTGTGGATGCTTCCTGGCTGCACGTCTGTCGCTTGCTGCCTACGCCAGTCAAGAACTGAACCTGTGATCCACCTTGCCTCTCCCACACCAGCATCTACCTCCTGCACTCTGCTCTAGGTTGGTGCTGAAGATCCAGCATGCTGCGGCCGAGGGACAACATCAAAGATTTAAGCATTGGCAACCAAAGCTACCACAACTGTAGACTACCACAAACTTCTACTTGAAAAGGAGTTGAAAAATGCTCCTTTGGAGGACTCGGGGAGCAATGTGGTCAGGCAGTCTAACCAGATATAAAATGAGGTTGATCCCTTGGACACATTTCTGTGCAAGAGGAAAAACATCAAGGCCCATGTGAGCAGAAGCAAGTGAATTTCCACAGGAGGACATCTCAAGAAGCAGCCATATGGTCACCACAGAGCAGGCGCTGGGGCACTGCACCCATACAGTGGAGACAGCAAGGAGTAAAACCTTTCCCATTGTTATGTTTCCAGTCTTTTCTGGAGGTCCCCACTTCAGGAGCAAAGCTGATCAAGACCCTTCCTCAGAAGGATCAGGTGCAACCTCACTACATGGTGCTGGTTTGCATCCTCCCACATGAAAAGCACCCAGCACTTGCCTCTGCTCTTAGTACACCTTAAGAAAGAAAGCATTAGACATTTCACGGTGCTGTTTTACGTCTTCCAAACACCTTAGTAAACAAGTCACAACTGTTTAAGCCTAGCTGGAGGCCACGATGATCCTCTAATTGAGAAATAAGAAAGTCTAAAATATCGATGTTACATTTCAACAGTTGAATGCTTGAGCATTAGGGTGTATCTAAAACAAAAGTGGTTATTTTTTTTTCCCCTACATGAGCCATACCTGTTACAAATCCATCACTGGAGAGCCTGGCTCACTGCGCTGCTCTCCAGAGGGTCTGGCAAAGGCAGCTGCAAAGGCCTTTGCTCAACCAGTTCTGCTTCAGGTCTGCCACACAACTTACTGCTCTGCTCAGTGATCTCTGCACTCTTCCCACTTCAGACCTGTTGCTGCGGCAGTGCTGGCCAGCAGTGCTCGGGCGCACAGCCTGTGCCCTGTCTCCTGCTGCGTCTGTTCTTCGCCCCAGCCAACAATAAGGTGACAGCGTGCCAACAGCGTATGTGCTGCACAGTGGGTTTCTCCCATTTTGCTGCATGTGTTTCAAATCCTCCTAAATCCAGATCCAAACTCTCCCAGACACCAAAGGAATGCACACTGCAGCTGACCTGTATCACTAAAGGAAACCCCCAGGATCAGGGACCTGCAGCGGAAGCCAGAGTCCAACGTCAGGTGTTGAGTTTCGAGCTCTACCATACATACTAGCAGCAAATACAGCACACAGGTCAGAGGTCTCTCGATCACAAGGCTTGTGCTTTGAATTGCTAATTTCCTCCAAAACATTCTTTCTAGGCTGAAAATTTCCACTTCAGATCTCGGCCCATAAGGGAAAAAAATACGGCAACATTTTGAGGCAAGGCAGTTCAGCCTCTGTCCCATGAGGGGAATGGAAATACAAACACATTCCCTGCTGGTGGAAATGCTAATGACTTTGTTGTTGTTTAACTTACTGTACAAGAGAAGTAATAACATTTTAGCTCAGCATGCTCAGTGTCCTTTAAGGGGGAAGGTGGGAGGCTTGTGGATATTTCAAAGTTCAGCTCCCATGTAGATGCTAACAAAGGGAGCATTCCCAAGCTGGCAGACAGCAGGACTCCCTCAACAGCGCCATAGCACACCCTGTTCCAGCAAAAATTGTTTTCCCCACACTTATGTAAATAGTTTAAGCCTGAGATTGAGGGCCAGCAGATTTACTTCCCAAGACCCCACTAGGTCAAATTTTTGTGAGAGAGAAGGAAGAGAAGTCTTTGTCCCACTGTGATCAAGCATACAAACAACACAACTCCCTCTCAGATCAAGTGTCCTTAGTTTCCATCTCTTTACAAACCATGAATAGATAGCCAAACGCATTCCTCTGAAACAAATCACATCAACAGTCTTGTTATTCTCATTTGTTCCTGCCCAAAAGGAAAAGGGAAAAGGACCATTAGTAATCTTGCACAGGAGTGGGCATTTACAACCCTATCATCCAAGGGCTACAAAACCCAGATGCCAAAGCTGCATCTGGGCTTTGCACTGCACTTCCCCAAGTACCAGGTCTCCTTCATTAATTAGAATGAAGGGTCCTTCAATTAAACAGCCGTCCTTAATAAGTAGCATGATCTTTGCTGTATCTGGTAGTGAGCAAGTAGCACAGAGGATGCCTTATTGACTGAGGGTGGGTGAAGTGGGGCACTCTTGCACCTGATGAGATGTGTTCTTAAACGTCCACTTACACTTTAAGCTTACAACCAAGATGTTATTTTAATGGGTAAACATGTGCCACAGGTCCTAATAAAGCAGCAGCATCTCTTCCACTGGCTGACTTGCTCTGTTTTCCCAAGCAAAAACCACACATACAGAAACTCAAGCTGGAAGATTTCACCAGTTAGGCTTGCAGCAGGAAACTGGGACAATGATGTCCCCAGCTAAGCGGGTGAGTGTGGGTGCACACCCACAACATGGCCATGCAGAACTGACTGCTCCTCTCTTTGCTTAAAAATAACTTATGGGAATTTATTTAGGAAGATTGAAATCTAAATTTTTTTTCACACGCCCTTTCAGACTCCCAGCTGGGTTTTAAGCTGCTCTCTCAAAAACTCACTTTGCCTAGGAATTCTTCCTATCTTTTCCCCTTCAATTAGTCAAGTACTACAAATAATTAACTAAGCACCTTGAGGACTCAGCTGTAAACACACCATCCTGCTGTGCTGGACACAACAGTTGCTGTCACATAGACCTGACAGACAAAAGGAGTGGAGGAAGCAGCAAACCTCCCGAAAGGGACAACAGGGTTGAGGGGAAATAGCTTGTCTAATGGCCGAAAGAAGGTTGCACTAACCATAAATATTGAACCCAATTCTACAGAGACTGAGCTGTGTCCTGTAGCCCTGAAATCAGCCTATCTAAACCCACTAAAAATCTTGAGTCTTTTCTTTGCCTTTCTCCTCTAAGAACTTGAGCTTTCCCCTCCCTGCTCTAGGAGGCAGGAAACAAGCCTTACTGCATTGTGAAAACCACATCACCCCTTTGCCATACTGTGCAACTGATCAGCAAGTGGGAAGAGCACACCCACCGCAGCGATAGCCAAGGTAACGCCATGCTAACTTTCAGCTTCCTTAATGCTTTGTTTCTCATTCTATCAAACTAGTATCTATTTCTTGGTACTGAATATTCCACCTTGCCCCCAACCAGCTCGTCTTTATTATAAACTCACAGTCAAAGAATGGGTTTGTCTGCATTTTATAAGCAGGCTGTTGTGCCACATGAAGTGACATTTCCTTTCCTTTCTTGAGATGTATCAAAGTGACTCCATTCTTATGCTAAGGAAAGGAAAATGGGATGGAGCTATTTTGGCTCAGTTCTGAAGACCTCAGTTTCATCTTTTTACCTGTGCAAATCAGGGTTTTTTTGAAGACAGAATTCTTTCTGGTCAGTACATCTTTTTTTGTGAGACTTACAGTTCCTCTTTTATGCCTTTATCATAGACATCCAGCCTAAAGTGGAGGGCCTGAATATATTTCTCATAATAGTATTATAATCAGAAATTCACCATATGTGTCCAGAACTCAGGGCTTTTGTCTGAACCCACTCATTTAATCCCTTCCCTATCTCACTTTGTTTAGTTTTGGAAAAGAATCGCTCCAACTTGAGCAACTCTATTCACGGTTACAGTTCTGGCAAATTTTAGAGAGTAGGATTAATCTATCTCAGGTATTAATCCAGGGACAGATGGTCCTCATCTTAATTTCTTCAATTAACAAAGAGAACCTGAACACTGCATCACATCACAGTGCCCACTTCCAACACCTTCCCATCCCAATACTCCAGGCACCCACTTTCCCAGGCACAGTGCTGCAAAACGAGATAGTTTGAAATCGCACATCTCTAGTCTGGTCCCTTTCTGGAGTGTCATCATATGCTTGTCACCAGAGTCCATCTCCACAGTAGCAGAGAAAGCAGCTTTCAGCATGAGGAACTGGCAGGGGAGGATGTGAGATGGCACCAGAGCCACAGCAGGCACACGCGCTGCACGCGACTGCCAGATAAACAGAAACCATCCCAGAGCAACTGAGCCTTGTAGCTGGGACTTTGCACAGTGTGTTGCTGTAGGGTACTATGGTCATGCAAGAAAGGCCATTAGAGAGAAAAATCCAGCAAGAACTCTCACAGTTCCAGAGAGATCAGTGAGCAACAGAAGGACAGAACATGTGAAGGACCTCAGATTAGGGCACAGGTAGAACACAGACTGACAAAGATTTGACTGGAGATTTTTTTCCAATGCTAAACCCCAAAACCCAAATGTTGGTTCCTCCCGCAGACAGCACTTAAAAAGTGTGGGAGTAATTGCTCCACACCTCTGTCGCTGCACGGGGGCAACCCCGGCGCTGAGACCCCGTGGATACAATGCTGGCAACCCCACCAGCCGAGCTCCACACCCGCGGCACTGCGCTGGACAGAGGACTGAAGGGAATAGGCTGGACCAGGGAGCGATGGCAATCTGTCGTGGCACTAAATCTTGGTCAACCACTGCCCAGGCTGCCCACAGAGAGGGAGGCAGAGTGCTGAGCCCTGGGGAGCAGGAAAGGTCCCGTGCCTCCTGCGGGGGGGTTCTGCAGCCGGACAGGGCTGCCCGCATTAAAGGGAAGGGCAGCTGTGGCAATATAAGGCCTGGAGAGAGGAGGGGGGAGACTGAGTGAGAGGGACTGGGGAGAAGCTGGGGGAGGGGAGGGCAGACACATAAAGGAGCAAGGCTGGACTGGGTGAGGTAGTGAATGAAAAGGGCAGAGGCTGAGCCCAGCTTACTACTTGAGGAATATTTGGGTCCCTGCCTTGCCCTGCTGCCTAATCCTGCCAGGAAGATGCTAGAAGGCCACCACACACCCTGTCCAGAGCAGTCCTTTAGCTCAGGCAAAAACACTGCCGAGGTAAATAAGCCTTCAGTGCACAAAGAATCAAGGCTAGTGAAATGAGGATGCTGGCTACTATTGTTTGCCTTGGGAATCGTATCACTTACTGATTCCTGGCCTCTCCCTGCAGAAACAGTCTTGGCCACCTCTGTTGCTCCCACTGCATCCCCCCAACACCTTTTTTTTCTTCTCCATGAGTTTCCTCACCCACACGTACACAGACAGCGTTACTGTGAAGGGATGTGCACATGCACACATGCCCAAAAAGCATATTTCTGAGGTTAATCATTCATCGATATTTTCCTCCTTTCCAGCCCAGCCAGGACCTGAGTGGGAAACATATTTTGTCATGGCCTACCTTGCGAGTCCACCAGGTCTGAGATGTGGGAGCAGCAGCCGTCAGGCTTCGGGAGCAGGGACTGGGGCTGCCTCTGTGAATCAGCAAAGGAGTCCCTGTGACAGGGATGCATGCTGAGGCTGAGCGCTGCTGTCTGCACGCTCCCTCTCCTCCTCCACCGCCCCGCGCTGCTGTGTTGCTATGCAATCACATCACCAGGAGTAACAGCATCTCTCCAAGCCTGCAAAGAGATATCCTTGACTCGGCAAACGCAGGAGAAGCAAGGACGATCCCACAAAGTGCCCGGCCCTTTGGAGGTCTCCCTGGCCAGCGATGGATCCGGAGGAGGGGATGGAGAACAGTGGAGATGCAAAGGAAGACACAGGCACAGAAAGAGGAGGAGGAGACAAAATACACATGGAGAGACAGAGAGAAAAGGGAGGAGGGGAGAAATACAAACGCACAAAAGGCGCTGTGGTCTGACCTCCGGAGACCTGACACAGGCTGCTGGGCTCAGACACGCTTCCCACTGCTTGCCAACATCTCCCCACTGCCTTTCCGGACTGGCAACTCTCATATTAGGTTAGATACGGCCATGCGTGTGCTGGAAAATGCCAGACACATTCACCTCCTTTCTTAACTGCAATTTGGGCGTCTGGCACACGATTTAATAACTTAAAAATAGCCCATTTTAAAATTAAAGTTCAAGAGCAAAAATAGGATAATCACTTAATTTTGATGCTTCCTGTTCTTCTTAGAAAAGAAGAATAAGAGGAGGAAGAGCCAATTCTCCAACCTGGGGAGAAATTCTGATCCAAGATTTTTTTAGATCTAGGGGTATCTTGTCTCACTTACAAGAAGCACAAGGATTTGAGCTGCTAACTTGGCTGAGGACACAAGTGGACGAGGAGTTTGGATTTCAGTCCATACATAACAAATAGTTCACAAATAGGTTCTTCAGATCATTCCACCCAAGGATTTCAAACTACTCAAGATGCCAGTGATGTTATTCCCATATTACACAAAAAGAAAGAGAGTTGAAGGTTTTGGTCAGAAAGCGGATTCAAATCTGACTGCAGTCCTGTGCCTTAGCCAGTAGATTGTCTCAGACTCTCCCTAGTAAAAATTAAACTTGGGAAATATGATCTTTGTGGTCCTTGTCAGAATGCCCTGTAAGGAGCCTCAGCCCTTCTTTTCCCAGAGCTGACAGACTAAAGCTATTCATTTTTCTATGCCTACAGTCATGTTCTACAGAAGTATCACTGCTTTTTATAGAGGTTGCCCATTTTCATACGTTTATTCCTCACAAAGAGTAGGTTAGGTGTCCCTCAAAATGCAGGTTCACTTGGCTCATTCAGACCCAGTGAATGGATATGTAACAACAGCTTCACAATTCCACTACGTCAGAAAATCCTTTCTGGCCAAGACAGCTCTTTCGCAGCAATGGAAAACGCAACCGGTAAACTACTCGCAGTGGCACAGGGCTTCCCATGGGATCTTCACCGAGGACCATTTGTCTTGAAATGCTGTCGCACAGAGCCACAGTGCCCAACCCACCTCAGTTGCCCACTGCTGTGTCCAAGGCGGTGGGGACTCCAAGTCTACCTTTCAGCCGGTTTTGAGCCTCTAAGAACAAAACAATCTAATGCCACACCATTGTTGGAAGGGGGACATAAGCACATCAAAAGCTTTCTAGGTCACCAGCTGGGCCAGGCAGTCAATATATGTAGTTGATCTTCAGTAAAATACATTTGAGAGTCCTCAGGAAACTAGTGTGCTCCTCACCAGCTGGAACCTCCAGCAGTGGTGGCTGACCCAGAGGAACCTCTCCTTTCATCCTAGGTAGGTGAAGCAGAAGTCAGGAGCAGAGCTGATCAACACATAGTGAGGTAAGATGCACAGAAGCCTCTTAACTACACTGAAAGGAGGAGATTTTTAAATAGCAACCTCCTTATAGTTAGTTCCAAAAGAAGCAACACTGAATACTTCAAGTATCAACCCAAGAATACGTACTCACTCCACACACCTTCTGCTTTTAAAAGCTTCTTCACCAGCTTCTGCTTCCACAATACCTGCATTGATGCAACAAAACTGATTCTGAAAAGCTGTATTTAGACCAAAAAAGAATAGATATGGATGGGAAGACAGAAATGAACAAAGTCTCTGCTGGGCTATTTTTGTATACAAGTACACACACAATAATAATAAGTCTTAGGATAAGTAAGGAGAGTTAAGGGGGGGGTGTGTGTGTGAAAAAAAAGGGCCACCCAGGCAACTTCAAACGCACCATTCTACAGAGAGACACGACCTAATCCAGACGTAGCATGAATCTGTCACCAAAAGTATCTGTAAGGAACATAACATGGATAAACAAAGCGAGTACATATCGAGGCAAGTTACGCATGCACAAGACAGACATCGGCACAGAGACAACAGACAGCACGAACCACAAAGCCAAGGTGGGTGGCAGTACATATATCCTAAATTATTGATGGATTTTGGACAGCAAAGCACAGCAGGAAAAAGTCTCTTGTGTCAGTTTAGCTTAAATTTTGAGACAAACCAGAATCTCTGGTGAAAGAGTTGCTTCCATGGCTGGGAGCATCTTCCTAAGTCCCTCAGTACCTTCTATTTTAAGGATATAATTAGGACAAACAGCCAAGCAATTCAGAACTCAAAGGAAATCAGGGAGACAAACTCAGATTTGTCATAAACACAGCCTTTCACATAAGTACTACAACTTCAAGTGTATGAGAAGGTTTATGAGCTGGGATGCTAAATTTGGTATGCTTTGAGTTCTGAAGAGAACTTAATCAAAAAAAATCTCCCGAGGAACTCCGAGAACCCAGCTTCCAGGAGATGCAGTGGTACCTCCGTATGTCTTTCCCTAGCAAAACACTGCAGACATTTTATGTTTTACTAAATGGCAAATATGTGTCTTGTTAGCAAAACTAAGAATACCCACCTACCCAGGAGGGACATCTCAATACGCACGAAATGAAATACATTGCACAAACATACCGTATATAAAAATATAGCCAGGTTTTATAAAGCATGAACATTAAATTAAAATCAGATTCTGATTTACACCAGAATCAATCCCTTTAAAACACTGGAGTTTAAATCAATTTAAATCATTGAAGCAGGTTCCAGTTTGTACTTTTGAAATCAGAATCAGCCTCACTGACTAAAAATGAAGTCACGAAATGTAAAATACCCTGAATACAGATGCATTTGCTGAAAATGACTGGTGAAAACTGTGCTATGTGGAGCTATACAAACAGTATTTTCAGTCTGAAATTTTTAAAAAGCTAGAAAAAAACAGCTGTGTCTAACCTGACCCTAAAGTCTCTATTCCTTTCTCTTTATTCAAAGTCAATATTAATTTGACCAAATCTCTCCTAAGCTGGAAGCTGGATGCCACTAAGTATTTTGTATTACCAACCAATAAAAATATTAACTAAAATTCTAATATTTGCATTTTCAACAAAATTTCAGCTTCAGGTCTCCATACAGTTAAAGGCTATTATGTTCACGTTTTTACTTCCCATGGACTCCCAACTTTTAACTTCCTTTTCTAAAGTAGTCCTTGTTGCAGAGAATTGTTTTCCAAAACAGACACTCTCTCTCCTCTTCAAACACTGCAGTTTTCATCCTTTGAAGTATCACATCTCCTGAAAGGAGTCATCTTCCTTCCTGTACAGAAGGGAAACTGCCACTACCATCCTCTGGAAACTGTGCTACATCCTTTCCCTTTTTGAGTAAATCTCAAATTTATCAATTTATTGTAATTAAAAGTTTTTTAGAGAACGATGCTTTACCTAGGAACCCCGAACGCAGATTATGCAAGGAAGACTAGCATTTACCAGTGTGGAGTAAATACCCCAAAATCCCCCCTATAGAGAACACACAGAACACGAAGTGAAGAAAAGCTTCAGATGCAGCAGCAGCAAGGAAATCATGTTCATACACCTGTATTTAACCGATCTTTGCCTTACACAAAGTGCTGTGGCATTTTGTCAAGCAACCTCTGATGAGGAACCCACACAGCATTTCGGGCAGAGAAACATGGGTGAAGCCTGATGAGCTTAATTCCCAAACCAGTGCTGGAGAGTCAGTTGGAATTTGTGAAGTCCCTACATGTGGAAACAAGTCATTGATATCCTACCAGCCTCCAAACACCTAAAGCAAAGAACAGAGTTAAACATTGACTGAGAATTGATGTGAGAACACATCCTGGCTAACAGAAAAATACAGGAAGAGCCAAAAAAAGGTACTTCTCCTACAGCCATACACTAACCGTGTCCTTGCGGATCCAGCTGCTGAAGAAGGGTTTGGCAAAAGGCTTGCGAGTCTGGACAAGGTCCCTTATGGTTTGAAGAGATCCTGTTTCTCCCCCAAAGCCTACAAATCCCTGTTTTCCCAAGACACAGGCCTCCCTCATCTGGGTTTATTCCTAATTGAAGTAACACAGAAACTGAGTTTGTGCACAATCACCCATACAAAACTGACAGTAATTCAGTTTCAGTGCAGGATCATTGATCGCAGTGGTTATGCTGTGCCTACCTGCGCAGGGAAAGCCAGCACAAACAGATCTCACGCAGAGGGACGGACCTGTCCATCAATCCCAGTACATTAGATAGGTGAGCATGCTTGCGTGCAGAGCACAGAAAGCCCTTTCTCAACAAGAAGGAACAAAATTAGAATTATGGCCTAAATTCAGCTTGAGAAGAATCTAAGAATGGTTGCCCATTGTACCACTCTTTTCCTTTTTTTTTTTTTGTTGAAATAACTGATGTCAAATAAATAACTGCACCTCCTTTGCTAGCATCAATAAGCACAAACAGCTTCCAAACAGATTCTACCCTGCCAAAAGCATTTAGAAAAACAATGGGATACTTTCTAAAAGCACGGTACCTGGGGTGAGAGAATACATAGAGAACTGATACAAGCAGACATCTGACATGCACTCAGAAATGGAACGAATCCCCCTTTTCATTTTTTTTCTTGCAAAGGGATTGAAAGAGTCCCCCCTGAATGAGAAGTGAGGTCTACAGGGGAGAGAGGAAACCTTTTGAGAGCAGTGAGCACCAAAAGAACGAGAGGTGGGTGTCAAAAGAGTGTAAAAGAATTAAGGGTAGAGATGGAGAAAGGAGAGAGGAAAAAATGGTATAAAAGAAAGCAAAACACACAGGAGAGAAGAGAAAGCCAGACTGGTGCTTTGCAGGGGCTGTTTTGTTCTTCAAAAGCTGTCAACACATTTAGGATGTGCTTTCCATCCCCCTCCTTATTTACTGGGCCATGCACACAAAGGAGCTGGAAAGCAATCACACAGGGGCTGCCGAGGATTCGCTTCGACTTAGAACAGAGGTGCCCTAAGAGAAAGGAAACTGCTTAGTGATCCGTGTACAACAAACCATGATGGGAATGTTACGGGCTTAGAGAGAGGGTTGGGAGAAAACCTGCAGAGAGCGGTCTCTTCCCACAGAGACCACTCAGGGCTCACAGGCAGCACAAATACCAAAGGCGAGCGTGTCAAACTGCATAGGGATACAGCTGGATGTGAAAATATACATACACATAAGCTTATCCGTGAATTCTTTAAAGGAAGAGCCCAAGTGATTTAGGCAGAGAATAAATTTTTGGAAGTGGCTGTTGCAATTTGCACCTAAACTGAGTGCCGGAGGCTCAGGAGCTCAGCCACATTACAGTGACTTAATATCCCATCAGCTACCCTGTACCAGAGGAGTCTATTTTGTGTCACGTTTCTGTCAGGTATCAAAGCTTGCCTGACGTACGCTCACTCATTAAGCTGCATGATGGGATCACGTCTGAGCCCACAGATTTCTAAACGCTGTCAAGGTTAAAATAGTATTTACAGGCTGAGTAAGATACTTCCAGCTTTTTTTGAACTGTTTCAGTTTCTACATTTGTGCAAGACTACTGAGCCTGAAAAATGGAAATTAAACTCCAAAATAATTAAGGAATTTAAAAAATTTGACTCGCTGCTATGTAGACTTTTTATTCCTACAAGACAGGAAACTGAGAAGCAGAGACATCATAGAAGCACAGAACTGTTAAGTTGGAAAACACCTTTAAGATCATCAAGTCCAATCATAAACCATGAAATGAATGAAGCAGCATCACAAGATACGGACTTTACTGAACATTATTTATGTACTTCAATACTTCCACTGTCAGCTGTGCTGACCTGGGAGTTACCCAGGCAGGTCTAACATCTCAATATAGATCTTGCGAATCTTGTGCCAAAACACACACCACAGTATGCTAAGAAGGTCAGAAAAGACCATTTTAGTCAAAAGTAAAGTTTGGTGGAATCAAACCATTGCCAGACCAAAATCATTACTTTTATTATAAAAAGCAGAGCTATAATGAAGGAAAGCCATCAGTACAAGATAAAATCATCTTTCCTGGAACAAAATACTTGGAGACTTTGTTCTTTCAAGATATTCATCCTCCAGAGCAAGTTTGTTACCAATGCCTGCTGTTCTTCATCCATACTGGATGTAGCCTCTGATTAAAAGAGCACATAAAGAGCTCCCTCACACTCTCTCAGGATCCACAGTGCTGCAAATAAAAGCAGTTCAGTGTGTATTATTAATGACAAGTTATTAGAGGATCTAGGACCACAGCCAGATGGGAGTTTCACTGTGCTGTGATTCTGTAGAGAAGATGAACCCTTAGCCAGGTCAGATCCCTCAGTTTCCGTTATTCTTTTCTTCCCTGTGCAAAGACTCATGATAAACCATTTTGTCACTGCAGCCGAGAGGCAACTGCCCTGCCCTAAAGGGCTCATAACTGAGCTTGAACTAAATGACAAAGGGAGCCAAGTTTGGAGGCACTGGGCAGAAGCATAAAAAACTTAAACATTATATATAAATGACAAAGTGAATTTTATTTTGGTACCAGTTAGATGTTATTAGGAGCACACACATTAACAGTTATTAGAGCTGCAGTACAAGCCTCAAAGGTTCAGTTTTCTGAGTGGCTACAGCTGTACCACCTTCTAAATCCTTGGGTCCTGATTTATTCATGGCATTAGGAATGCAAAATGCAAGCATAGGGAAGTAGGCCAACAAGAGAATAGAAAGCAGGGACACAGAGGAACCAGTTTCTTCATTACAGCTGAAAACAGGTTGAAATCATTAACTCTTTTATAGCAAGCTCTCTCTGAAAGGGCATCACTGCCTGGTGCACAAAACCGCACAAATTAGTCTCTCCCCACAAAATAAAATGATGACTAATAGAAACACAATGCAAACATGGCTTCAGAAAGAGAAGTCAGCTTAACTCTAGCCCAAGGCATTTGCATTTTCAGATGCACAATGCTCAACCCAATGTGTCAGCAGGGGAGGGATTAATGGCTTTGGTTCTGTAAACTGTGGACCAGATGTTCAGCTGGTGGGACTCGACATAGATCCATTAGAAAGTAGTGGAGCTGTGCTTGCTTACCCCAGACAGGATTCTGGCCTTGTACTTTGAAATCCTATTTAATACCCCAACTCAGGTTTTTCCAAAGGCAAAGACCTCACCTTCTGGAAGCACTTAAACTATTAGAAAAGCTGCCAAATGCAGTTGAGCTGGAAAAACCACTGCCCTTACCTGCTTGTAGTATCATAAATCCACCAAAAACCAAAAAATGTAGAAACCTCCTGAGAAGGGATACTGGAGATACTGCAGCAAGTCATCAGCTTTTACTTATGTGGAGACAAGACACAAACCAGCATTCCGCGAGATCAGCAGATACTAGAGATTTGGACACTGAAACAACATTCTCTAGAAAGAAAAAAACCACACTCAAGAGCAGACTCAAGTGACATTCAAGACTTCCTAGCGAAAGACGTTGAATACAAGCCCCTCAAAATGAGGTTACAGGCCTGATCTAATCTTAAATATTCTGGGCTGACTGATAACACTAGTACAAGTCTTACATCAACTTCTTGTCCTGCAATGTTCCTATCAAACAGTATCACAAAATACTTGTTTCTGCTACACTTCCACAGCGCATACGTATGGAGGCACCTTCCACCAAGCAGGAAAGGGCACCAGAGGTACATCACTTATTAGTCGCTTACCAGGAAATGGATGGTCTTGACTAGCTCCATTTCAGTCCTCAGAGCACATGCTGTGGCCAGCCAAATCTCTAAGCATATGCTTGTAATAAAACATTATACAAATTTTACTGCAGTGATTAGATGGTAAAGAGCAAGAGGGGCAGGGGGACAGAGAAGGAAGAGGTACAGTAGCACATTCCTCCCGCAAAAGGACCATTCTTCCATCCAAGTGGAATGTTAGGGAAGTCAGATATTTAGAGGAAAAAAAAAAAAAAAAAAAAAAGAGAGAGAAAAAAGTCCTAGATGTGAAGGAAGACAAGAACTTCCAAGGCATACAAAGAGGCTAAAAGTCACTTCAAGTACCCAGTAACACTAGGCACAACACTGATGCACGTGAAAGAGTGTAAACAGCCATCTTGACCAACAAAGCTGACATTAATGGAAAGTTATCTACCCTGAGATAGCAGGAGATAACTGATTTCGTGTTAAGGCTACCTCTTGAAATATCCACTTGGAGGAATTTTTAATTTATGGTTTCCCTTGTTGGGAAAATATAAATCAGGATTTTAGATCTGTTTTTTTTCAGAGAAATTAGCAAACAGCACTTATACTAGCTGGAATAACACAGTCAGAGAAGAAAGGACAATACTTCAGTCTAAGCAGACCTCTCTGCAAATCTCTCAAAGTCTTCACTGAAAGATTTTCTTATTCTCTGAACAGAATATATACACACATAACCAAATCATTTATTTGAGCCAAGAAGTATGGTACTCAACATACAGTCAGTCTGATTTTGAGAGGATGGAGCAACGAAACATATCCTTAGTGGCTCCGGAGTCACTCTCACAACCAATTCCTTTACTGGTTCAAAAGTACAGATTTACAATTAAAAAAAAAATAAATAAAAAAAAAATCAGTATGCGCTCACTGATCTTTCAGGTGGTTACAACCTCATTTTACAGCAGTTCACTCAAATTTTGGAGTCCTGATTTCAACTCCCAACTTGCAGTCTCTGTTAAAATGAAATGACAGGTGAAGATACATTTTAAAGGAACTCCACTGCAAAATGTCACACCGGAAACACTTTACACAATATACGTACTCATACAAAACTACAGAGCTAATAACACAAAAAGGAAAGGTACATTTGCATTATCAATAGCAAACAGTAAGCTGGCAGCAACAATGTTCAAAGTGCTTAAACCATCAATAAAAAAAAAAATCAACAGAACAGCAAATTTTCCAGCTGCATTAGAACATAAGGCATGTTGGCAAAAATTCTCTTGGAAGTTTCACAATGAAAACGAAGTTCAGGAAGGTCAGTTTGGTCAGCCTGTTAAAAATCAGGAAAAGGGAAGCTCCCAGGGGTCCTGTTCAGCACGTATACCTTATCCCTGAAGAGCTGATTAAATTGTTTCTCATTACCTACTGTTGAGGAAAGGAAAGCAGGTCAGGGATCAACATTACTTATACATGAAGCATCACTGCTCACTGCAGTTTTGAGATGGAAAGTTTTTGTTGTTCCATCAAAGTAGATGTTCCAACAGAGGAAAATGAGGATGAAAAGTGTAGATGATACATGACATATGAGCTCAGCAGCTTCCGACCAGAGTTCAGCAGGAATAAGAAGCAGTTAGGTTTTAGCAAACTGAGCCAACCTAATAATTCCTTCCATGTCTTCACTTTCCTGAAATGTCAGTACAAAAATGCAGATGAGAATAATTGCTGTTTCTTTCCTCTGAAGAAGGAAGAATTAGTGACAGAGTCCATTACATTTGGCTTTCCTGTTCCATATGATAAAAAGGCTCCAGTGAGCCCTTGGGTCTCTCTTGCACATTCCTTGCTTTACTGTGAGAGGCCTGGGAAACTCGATTGATGCTGCTTTCAACAAAGAGCTTCAGGCCGCTTAAACCTTGTGCGTAGAGATATTCCAGATACCAGTCCCACTTCTTTCCCTATAAAAACCAGAAAGAATAGTCAGATGTGCACCACACAGCTTTGTCTCTTTCTTAGGACAATCTGAAAAGGTCTGCAAATACTGCCTTCCACACTTCGACAACACCCATTCACCTGTAAATACCCACAGGCATACAGGGTTCAAAGTTGTAACAAAGCTACATCCATCTCAGAAATGTAATATTAAAGTTCATTGATAAAAGAAATTCTGCTTCAAGTATACCAAAAATATAACCTTTTCTGGCCCCTGCAGAGAACAATAAACAGCCTTGTCCCGATACTGTACTGACTCATGGAGAAAATATATGAAAACCTCAGACCACTACCCCCAAATGGCAAGGTATGTAAATTCTCAGGTGTTTATGTCCTCATGGTTGGCCCTATTAAGAGACTGAACATAAGTCTACAGCTGGAATCTCCCCCGTTTGAAAATTTTTACAGAGCACTTGTGGAACTGGTGAATATCAATCATTTCATCCTCTTCTACACAGCTGCTGAAAATTGCCTGTTTTCACTTCACTAAAACAAAAAATCTTACCTTAATTAAACTGAAGTTGAAGGCAGTATCATCTGGCTGAGCCTTAAGGAGAGGAAATAAAAACAGTATCAAGTCAGATGAAAAGTATGTTCACAGTTGCTGGGCCTCTGCTTAGTCTCTTCCTAAATCAGGAATAGCAGTCATGCAAAGAAATCCAGACATTTTGAATCATGCTTCAGAACAGGCTTCTAGCATCAGACTGTGTCCCTAAGTGACAAGGTAACCTGGAGACCCTCTTGGCCTGTGCTGTAGTATTACTGAACAGTAATAGAATATCTATAGGTATCTTTAACCATTGTCTTTCCACCGGGTAGAAGTTACCCCTTCGAAACATTATATTACCAACAATGAGAAAGAGCAAGACGGGAGAACCTACTGACATTTAGATAATTGCTTGTGTTCTCTGAATGTGCTGCAGAGCAGTGCCCTCTGGTGCTCAGCACTGAAGTGTTTAAGAGGAGATGGCACTGCAGCTAAATACTTATTCCTGCAGTAAGACACACCTGTGTCTTACAATAGCTGCTAAGCAAAATCTCTTTCTTGGCTCTACAGTTGGGAGAATGCAAAATTTCTCCACTAGAAGGTTTTTGGTTTGTTTTTTCTTTACTCACAAAAGTTGAAGAATCAGGAAGCCTCAGAACAGAGATGATCTAGACAAAAGGAATGAAAAACTACTCCTGCTACAACAGCAGAAAGGCCAAAGAAAATAGGTTTGTATAAAACAAAAGTAAAATAGCCTCCTCTGGCAGAGACAAAACTTGAGTTTAATCAACAGTAAGCTACAAAATACCTACATTCAGGACATGGAGTGTATAAGCGATGGCAAATGTGAGGTGTTCCTAACCAGCATTCTTTGCTTCAACTTTAACTTCATATTTTCCTTGCTTCATTGCAGAATCTGCACTCACACAGCCTCAGTCTGCCAGCACTCCTCACCACAAAACAGCATCTTTGTGTGCCCCTTGGACAGCCTATGAAACTTAATTCCTTCAAGCAGCATGAACACTTGGAACAATAACAATTCTGGCAAGCTGCTCCCCCCATTATTCAGTAGCTGCATTGAACACAGGATGGCACCAGGAATTCAAGAGGGCTACTAGCAGAACTCGCATCAGAGAATGAGACAGCATCATATTATCTTACTTCTGTACTTGAAGTAGCTACTTGTACTACTTTTTTTAGTAAGCCATTGTCAAAAGCTACTGCAAGAGCCCAAAAGCACTGCTAAAGGTTTTATTGTGCTCACCTATACACAACTTAACTACACATTTCTTGACTTTCTGGAGTTTAAATGTTTAGGTTACACTCCATATTTTGTGGGGCAGGATGCACTATTGGGAAGCTTTTACCAAATTTGTAATTTTTCATTATTTAGTATTTTAGTTCCATCATCAGAATGATCATAAGTATAAATTTACATCTAAAACTATTACATTTGTGCTTTCATACCGTGCAAACTAAGACTATTCATATTGTGCCATGGATTACACACACACAGAATGCCATTCCAGCTTTTGAAAGCTCAGTTGACTCTACAGGTCAGCTAATACAGAGACACTTCTCCAGAGAACTATTGAGACAGAACTTATGGTGCTGCCAAAGGTCCAAACGCTGGCCTGCAGCATTACCTGCTGCAGAAAGTGGACAGCATAGCCCATCATGGCTGGGTGGTGAACAATGTTTAAGCTGGTTTTGAATTCCTTCACACCAGTTTTCTTCAGCAGTTCATCATCCATACGAAGACCTTGAGGATGAACATCCTTCTGGAATGCATTGGATGTCCACAAACAGCCCACCATAGCCGATAGGTACTGGTTGTACTCCTGGTATGTCTTGCTACTGAACTTGAATTGCAGTATTTTCTGAGGGATAAGAAAACAAACCAAAACAATAACATCCTCAAAGTAGTCCCTTAAAAGAACTCCCTCAGAACACTTCCCCTCTGTTTAACCCAACTTCTTGCTTGGGTCCATTCTAGCATACAGATTAGTCCACAATACCTTTTTACTCAGCTCACTTTCTTTTGCAGCCACCAAGTTGGTTCGATACCTCAAAAAGCAAAACAAAAGAGAAAGTTAGGTGCCCATATTTAAAAAAAGCTGGGGAACATATGAAGAAAGCTTATTTCCTCCACGAGAGAGATCAAACTTTACTGGTAAAAAGAGAAAGACATAGAAAGAATTCAAAGGGAGTGTAGCGCTTGGTATAGGACCCGCTCTTCCCAGGCAGAGTTGGGAGACTCCTGACAAATTCACTTCTTAAATGATTAAGACCTGACCAGTTTGCCTGAAACAGGCACCTTTGTAAAGGTAATACACAAGAATTGACACACAGCCCTAAAACCAGCAGAAAAATGCAGTGTATTTAAGAATTTTTAAGATACTATTTTTAAGAGACTTTCATTCACTAAGCAGAGAAACAGAAGCCACTGGAAGTAATGCAACTTGACAGTTGTTCTATATAATAAGCACTAGCTCCTCTTATTTCCCAGAAACCATCCTGTCATGTTAATAACCCTGCAGACTCCTTAGAGAAAAAGCCACATGGAGAGCCCTGTGCCAGCTGTCAGCAATTGGTTACTCTTCTCAGGTGCAGCCACTGGAAGTAACAAGGCCAAGAACAGCAGCCATGTTGGTGGATCCTGCAGAGAGCTGAACAGAGCTGTCTTTGAACCTGCAGGCAGCACAAGGCAGCCCCAAAATGAGTTTGGAGGTGGCAGAAGAGCTTCCTGCTCAGCACATCACAGAATTTGTAAGGAAAAAAAAAAAAAATAATCAAGTCTAGTGGTCAAAACACAGGAGTGAGAAGCTGTATAGTTAACTACTAGGGATTCCAGTTGGCTGATTTAAGTTCTTTCAAAACAATATGGGAACTCCTTCCTTCACTTATCAAAGCTATAATACTAGGAAAGAGGTCAGAATCCTGCTATTTCAGATAGCAGACTGAAAAAAAGATTAGAACTACAGCTGTAAAAGTCAAGAGAATAGAATAGAATCATAGAATCATTAAGGTTGGAAAAGACCTCTAAGATCATCCAGTCGAACTGTTAGCCCAACAAATCCTGTATCATGAAAGCTGGGCACAACTGGAATTTTCACCTTTGCCTGACACAGCAAGAAAAAGTAGATTTCAGTTTTTACAAAGTGATTTCATTTCCAAGAGACTGAAAGAGAGGAGTCCCTACAGCCCACACCATTTGTAGTACCTGTACATAATATAGCAGAGCCGATTCAAGTTGACAGGATCCATGCTGAGAAGTGCCGGGTAGAAGATTCCAGCAGGAGGCATTATGAGCAAAGGCAGATCGTACCTCAGATATATGTCACACACCTGCAGGAATGAAGCAAATCCAGGCAGAATATTATCACCATTAACAAACCCCAAAGCATCGAAGAGCAAGAGAGCACGGCACTGTATTCCAGCCAGCTCCATCAACTTCACGTAGGAGGGAAAAGCAATTTCATTTGTTGCCTTCCCCGTAAAAGACATATCCATCAGTTTATAGTTTCGTCTCCGCTTCAACCATTCAGGTATACCATATGTTTTGACATGAGTATTTGCTGACCCAGATGCCTGCAAAAAAGCAGCAACCATTTTTCTGATCTTTTAGATTATTCTGACATACACAGCTGGGGTTGCACTAGTCCTGAGCTTGCTCCTGGCCTGTTTTGCTCTCACCAGCAAGCCAAACAGGCCATACATCTCTTCCAATCGGAAAATGAAATCTTTGTTTGACCTTGCTGGAATTGCATGAACACACAATAAAGCTTCCCTTTAAGAAAATGTATGTCCATATAACATGAGTTTACTATCAGATCCATGTTTAGAATTTACGGTTCAGTATCAAGTAAAAAAAGATATTTTAAAATTTCTGCAGATTTAACAGGATCTTCCACTATAATGACAGCCTTAAAGTATGGATAAATATTGAAAACAATACTGCTGTAGCTTAATACATTACTGTCCTCTATAGCTCAGCTACAGTAACTATTCCAGGAGTTAAGCTCTTCAGGAAGGTACGCATCGTTCTCAGAAGAGTAGTGGTCTAAGAATCTGCATATCTAGTTACTACAGCTCAGACCATAAATACTGTGACATCCCAGCACCCTGAAGGCTGATACCTTTTACATTTGGTTAAATTAGGCACAACTGCTGTTTTAGGACTCCTTCACCTAATGTCATAACAGGAGCTTCACTAAAGGTTGTTTGCCAGATCTTCTTTCCACAGCAGAGCTACACCACGTGAGGTATGGACTGATATTTGTATATAACTGACTTACTGGCATTTTCAGAAATCTAAACGCTTTTATTATTCAAGTGCATGATTTTAGAAATCTCTAGAGTTCTGAAAACATAAGCAAAGCGTCAAGAAAAAAAATTCAAATCCTAGTTGTCTGTTAGAGCACCAATAATCATTTATCAAAGGGTACAAGATTCTCTGTATGTTCCCATAAAATTAACATTTATTTATTTTAAATACACTGTCTTATGCAACCGTTGTGCCCATCAGTTTTGTGCATTTTCAATACATACTTTAGTTACAAGATCCCAGAATAATCATTGGTCAACATTGATAAACAACAGCATGGCTGGAGTTCACAAGGCAGTAAGAACATCTAGAGAGGATGCGAGGAAGCTAGAGAACAGGCTTAAGCGTATTTAATGCTGCTTAGTTTGTCTACAGGACAAACTGGGGAAAGGATTTCCTTTGAGGGAATATTGAAAGAAAAAAAAAAAAAATCAAGATATTTTTTAAATTGAACAGAACATTGTTCTTTTCCATAAATTATCATTAAAAAAGTATGTTAGACCATATTGTTATTTCTCCTTCCACAGATCACCTCTGACGTAAGAGCAACCACTTCCTAGCAGCGTTTAGTTCTGCCTATGGATGCAACAGCTGTCACCTGTAGATCTACCATGCATTTAGAACATTCTTGCATTTAATCACAAAGTCCTATGATGAGGAAGGTGTTTTCATGCTGTAACATAAGAAAAAGGCAAACAGCTGCAGAGCGCTGGGATTTTGAAAACCAAAATGAATGGGATACATACAGTCTCATAGAAATCCAGGATGAAGTACAGCAATAAAGTAGAATTGTTTTCCAAACGCAATGCAACAGTAGAGATCCGTCCAACAAAGTGGATCAGTTCAGCCACCACATTGACTTGTCCAGAAAGGGTGGTGTTCCTGCAATGACATGGCACAATATTAGTACACACACCTTTTTGCAAACAGTAAAAAGGAAAAGTGGTAAAAAAGAAATTTACTTTTATCCTTCTGCCCCACCAATCATCTGGCAACATGCATTTGTTCAACGTACCCAGTAACATATCATTACCAACATTATTACAAACATGACCCAGCTGTCAGTGACAAGGATTTTTGAATTCTGAACATTTCAGTTTTCAATATCAAAAGAAATACTTTTAAAGAAAGCAAAAACATAGGATTGACGAGGCAGCTTATAACATAGTAGAAACATTACAGCATTATTAACCTTTAGATGGCCTTTATGCCAGGTAATAGGGCTAGAATACAAATCTAGATACACTGGTGAACAAAGCACAGAACACTATTGCATTCCTTTCAGGCAAACTTACAAAGAATTGTCTTGAGAGTCAGACTCTGAATCCACATGAATCACATGGAAATTTAACCAGTTCTGCAACAATTCTTTCAGGCACTCAAGAACACTGCACTGCAAGAGGCAAAAAGAAAACAGGTTGATGACAATTTATGTAAGTAAATAATAGTAAAAAAAATGCCAGAAGAATTGAAGTATACATGGAAAGACATCAAGAGCTTCTCAGGACCACAAAGAGCAGTGAGATAACTGCATGTCCCCTTGAACTGAATGTATGCATTACATAGCTTTTCCAGGAGAACACAAGTTTCAAATACTGAGTTAAAACTGCAATAAAACAGATCAACTATTGCCTTGTGTGCTATCCGTTCTTTTTATTTCCAAAGCCCAAGGTTAATTCCAGTCAAAAAAGAGAATATCTTCAAGGTGCTCAAATTGCCAAAGAACTTAAGTATTTTTTTACCCTCATTTAGGCACAGACTTCCCCAAGAGAAGTCCCCTATACAATCCCACAGACTGCTACACCTGAAACAAGTCCAGATAGCAATATCAAGCAGAAACAAAACAGCCACTGTGCTCACTTAAATCACCTTAAAGTAAACGGATGATGTGAGAAAAAGCTGTGTCAGGGGATCACAGAGTCGTGATTTCATTTCTGAAACATACGAGAAAAACAGCATGATATCTCTGCACAAATTCTGTCCCACAAGACAAGACACTGTCCAGCCTCATCCAAATGATCTGCAACACATACCAGAGAAGCTGCTGAGGGAGATCCAACTCACAAGTCTGAGGACTTGTGATCGGCAGCAGGAGCCATCCCAGAGAGGAAGGCTCTTATACAGGAACTCTTCACAGGATAAAAATCCCTCCTACAAAGCAGAAGATGAACATTCAAAAAAAACTCATCTTATATGCCTGCACCTCACCATGCTCACCTCACCCTGGAGAAAGAGGCTTACACCTCCTTCTTGCCATGCAACTCAGCAGGACATTGAAATTATCACTCTCAAACTATCTTTCCTGTAGAAAACTAGGCCACTGTCAGAATATTGACTCACTATATATACACACACAGGAATACGTATTTTTATTACTTGAGATACTGTCACTTCTCAGAGACACTACAGGAAAAGAGTCCCAAAAGTACTTTTTGGGAATCCTTGGCTTCTGCAAAACAGGCACTTACCTGCAAGAAACACTCTGCCTTATAGACAGTTTCCAGGAAGTCCTTGAATTCTTCTTCATATTGGCTATTATCAACCACACACCAGGTGCATTCTAAACAGGTGAGAATACTGTATTTGAATATGAGCACAGCAAGAACAAGCACAATCAGAAACTAAATTCAGTTCTCTTCCAGTAGTTATTTTAATGCTATCTGATTACCACTATAAATCTGAATAGCAAAGTACCATTATTGAAAGGTGAAAAGTCTCAGACATACTTTAGTATTACCTTGCACAATAGGGAAGCAAGTTCCTACCTTCCTGAAGAGTCTGGCCCATCCAATAGTAGAGCCTCATGTGAACAGATTCATCTTTGATGCAATTCATGTAGTGAAGCAATAAAGGGTTGGTTAGCACTGAACCCATCCGGGAAGGAAACTGCAAGACAAAGAAAGTTATTCAATTTTTACATCAGCAAATTGCTAGACAATCTCATTCTGTCAGAGTTGTCTAACTCTTTTATCAGCAAAAAGACCTTCTCCAGGACTTATTCATCATCCCTGTGCAGGACTGGGTGCTCTGTCAGAACTAGGTAGCCCACAAACAAACAGGGCATAGAGAAATATCCTCTGATCTCTCAAAACATTCAGTGAGTTTACTGAGACCTTCCTGAAACTCACCTCTAGATGATGGATATTTTGTAAGAGCTGAGAAAAGGTCTGCAGCTGCTCCACTGGAAAAGACTCACTCATACCCAACAAAGCAACTCTGTCCCTCCCTCTGTCCTCTTCTAAAATAGTTTTGTTTGCACTGCTTGCAGGTATAATCAACTGGGAATTCCATTTCTGTAGAGAAGAAACACAAATAAGTTTGCTATGACTTGGTTTCCAAAGCAATTAAATGCACTTATGACCAGTATTCCCATAAAACCCCTGTTTTGCAAAAAAAGGTACCTAGGCTTTCATTAGAATGGTAATGTGGCATCTCTGTACAGTTACTCCAGCATTCCCAGTGCTGAAATAAGGTCTGACGGCCTTTGTCAATATTCATAACGAAAACAGCTGCTTGGCACCTTCAAGGGTTTACCTTAGGCTCATAACCTACCCTTTTCCGTGACTGCTTTTGAGCCGTGCTTAAAATCAGTGGATGGGGCACAGAAGCATTTTCCTGGTTTCTCTGCCTTACTGTGTTGATTGCTGCTTTCCATGGGCCATCTGGATTCTTGAAGTAAACCTGAAAACATAAATCAGACATCTAGAAGAGAAGCCAAACTGAGACAAAGCAACAGAAAGAACAGATTCTAGTCTGATAAACATCACCACAATAATGTATATACACTCAAATCTGCTCAACAGACCAAGAGGCTAGGTTTTCACAGCAGAGGTCTCATCATTCATCAGTTTTATTACCTGTTGACTATAGTTCAGCAACTATGCTTTTATTTCCTTCTGAAATGATGTCCCCTTTTTTACATTTCCAACACTTCTGATTTATAATCTTCACTCAATCTTTGATCTAAGTCTCAAGTATACATTTAAATAAAACATGAACCAAGCACACCTAAGCAAGTTACTAAGAAAGCTTCCCGAATTCAGCATTAGTGATATCCACTAAAAAGAACAATTCAATGAGCAATTGGATTCTTAATGTAGATACTACAGCTAAAAAGAAAACTGGAAAAATGAACCCAACACCTTTGCCCCATGAAACTTATTTTTTGTCACTTCTATTGCAATCAGTTCTTAAATCTCAATCAAGTGCCAAACAAAAGCGTTCAGATTGGTTTGGGCCCAATGCCTTATACAAATCAGGAAACAAACTTTAAGAACTTGTGTAAAACAAGCCAAAAACATCAATAACACCAAAAGGAGGATTATTGTAATCCTCTTAGAATAAAGGCAGACACCATTCCATTCCATGTCATCTCATTATGCTGAAGAGGAAACGAAATGCAAAGCAAGAAATCTTCATCTAAACATGATTTTACTCAGCGAAAAAAGGAAACAGAACTAATCTTCACCACTAAATCATGCTATTGCTCAAATGGAAACCTTAGTACAAGTTCTGTCATAAGTACTGGTTACAAATAGATTATATCCAATTCCTCACCTTTGTTTTCCCAGGAAGAGTTATGGTCACCAGCTCAGGACAGAAAAATTTGTAAAGTGACAGTAGAGCCTGCAGATAAGACTGCATTCCCTGGTAAATAGCAAAACAAGAGGAAGAACATGTGAGGTATGTTTTTAATATAGAAACTGAATACTGTATTCTAGAAGCAAGAAATCCCTAGTGATTATTAAAAGCTTTCTAAAGTAAGTAACCATAGATTATCAACTGAAAACAAAAGGAAGAGAAACTATGTCAATGAAATATCCCAGGAAGGGGATTGAAGGAACTTTCTATAGCCATAACTAATAAAAAGGAATTTAACAATCAAAACTATGAAAATACTGTCAACAGCTAACTGCTCCAAAAGCATATAGCTATAGATTTTTCTTACAAAAAAAAGGAGCAAAATCCTCTACTATTTTATATTTCCCAGTTGTTTCTGATACCACTTGAAAAAGGAAACTGAACAGAAAATTAAAGATGGTAATAGATAAGCGAAGCTGCCCTGTTTCAAAGATTTTACCACACTCTGCCATAAAACATACAGCTTTATGCATGTCATCAAATGGGTTCAAAAGACACAAATGAAAACTAGGGGTGCACATGCAAGACAGACAAGCCCTGATTCTACAAAGGCTACAACGTACAATTCCAAGTCTAACCCTGTCCTGAGGCACTGGCCACTCTTCTCCATTCTGTACCGACACGAGTCTTACAGACTGCATTATTAACCACAGTTCAAACTTTGAGATTGGAAATAAACTCACCATTTTTGCTTGGAGATCAAGCAGTCTCCTAATCCGAAAAGGCTTGACTGGAGATATAATAATATAATGGATTTAAAAAACAATGTAAGCAGACAATTAAGCTAAAACACAAATCATATTCTATAAAAGTCATTGCAAAGCAAGCAGAATCAACCAGTCCAATTTCTAGGCTAACAGACAGGTTTCCAATTCAAAAAAGCATTATACAAAATCAGGCTGAAGTACCACTCGGGTTTCCTTGCCTTAAAAGCGAGATATTTGTCATTGTATCAGCTCCATTGGAACAAAAGGCAGTGCCAGGAATCAGAATAAGAAACAAAACCATATTCCACCTCATACAACTGGATAGACTCACCACTTTCTTTCCGAGTCAGCAGGTAGAGCACGTTGCAGACGTATGGGCACTGCAAAGAGAAAGCAGCAATGAACTGTCTTTCTAGTACAAGTTGCTAACCAGGATACACTAAAAGTAACATACAGACTTCACAAATTTGTGTTTCGTTCAGTTGGCTGCTTCAAGTCATCACTCCATCCCCACTGGGACAGAATAGATCTTCCTTCCCTCGGGAAGCAGCAGGTTTTTAATGTCCCATGTGACTTCGATTTAGAAACATTGTGTATACTATGAGCGGTCCCTATAGTAATCAAGTTATGCAGCCAGCCTGGATCTTGTTTTTTGGAACATGGCCTAGATATTTCTGAAGTCAGCGGTAAAAGTACAATTACATTTTCAAAAAGAAAAGAAAAGGCATCTTTGAACCAAAATAATTTGTTAGAATGTCTAGCTAGTTCACACCAGCACTGCTGCACTTTCCAATTGGTCCATCATGCCTGAAAATTCTATTTTGAACAGTAAGATCTTAAATCCACTTTTATGAAAAGATTGTGACTAATATTAACCTAAAGTCATTAAACTTTGCAAGAAATGTAACTCAACATTGGGAAATTTAAAGCCTGAACCACAATATATCCTAACCTGAAAGAACATTAACAATTTCATATCTGTCTAACATGAATGTCAAGATCTTGACATGAACTGGATTCAAACACCTCAATACCGGATTTTACCATTGCCATGTAGAAAAAAATCTCCTGATTGGTTGTTCCCATTTAATCTACATTTAAAATCAATTAAGTAGAACAGCATTCAGAGTTTCTTATCTTTAAATAAAGATTTCTAAGAGGTTTTTTTTCTTTTTGCCCAAGGTATGCAAAGTAATTTTCTCCCCAGGAGCAGGGGATGTCTGACATCAAAAGCAATCTCAGAGACTGCAGTATCATAGTTACTCTTGGAACAGAATACACTGTCACTCTGAGATACAGAATAGCAAATCTTGGAAGCATGTTCAAACAGCCAGACCTTAGCACTGAAAGTAAAATATTCCTACAGTATTTCACTGTTTATGAATCTAGATTACACAGCAATCTTAGAATGAAAAATGAAAGAAGAAAGACTCCAGCCATCAGAAAACATTCTCTAATCAACAGCTACTCCAGATTAATTGTAGCATTACTATGCACACTTCTAAAACATTTATTTTGTCAATTCCATATAGTTTTCAGCTCTTCTTACCATCTTCTCATCTTGCAGGAAGGAAAAAAAGAAGCCATAGAGGGCATGAATTTGTTCCTTGTGATCAATGAAGTCAAACATTGTTATCAGCCATCTTAAAAAAAGCACCTGCAGACAGGAAAAGTCATATTATGTTAAGGGATGGGCAAAAGCAAGACAGAGCAGTTACTACCCAATTTAAGAGACAGTCATTAAGGATACACGCCACTCTGGAGAACAACCAAATAGTTATCCCTGTACTGTTTACCTATACCTCAGTTGCGCGAGAAAGTCTGTCAAAAGCACTAACTGCCATATCAGCAGCTCAGTTCTGAATATATGCTAACCTTCAGATATCATCTAATGATCTTAGAGCCTTTTGCTACAAGAAAGACATTGAGGTGCTGGAGCACGTCCAAAGCAGAGCAACAAAGCTGGAGAAGGGTCTGTAGTCTTATGAGGACTGGCTGAGGGAACTAGGGTTGTTTACTCTGGAGAAAAGGAGGCTGAGGGGAAACCTCATCGTTCTCTACAACTACCTGAAAGGAGGTCATAGTGAGGTAAGTGTTGGTCTCTTCTCCCAAGGAAGAAGTGATAGGAAAAATGGAAATGGCCTTAAGTTGCAAAAGTCACTTTGCCATGGCCAAGGTACCTGAGAGACACCTTGCTGAAGGTGAATGTCTCATATAGCTGAAGCAAATCACAGAAATGTTGATGGAGAAACCATTCCTAAGGAATTCAGAGACACAAGACAAACAGCAACTGTGCCAAGTTCCACTCACACTTAGTAAATGTTTCCTGGTTTCCACTGTTATTCAAGCAGTGGGCATCTCTGCCAATCTTTTTAATTTACAGCATCTTATGCAAGAACTTTGTGCATTAAAATCCTAGAATTTTTGCTTCCTTAAAATAATCCATCCTTATCATTCCTGTAAGGAAGCAATAACTACAATAACTATTTACTAAATTACCTGGATGTTACTTGAGCATTTGCTGACACAAAGCCAAGATACAGATGAAACCACACAATTTTCTGGTATTATTGAGGCTGGAATCAGGCTCTTCAGTAAACGAGAATTCACTGTATCAGCTGGAAAACAAACAATTTAAAGTAAGATGGTATTCATGTACCAGGTCCTTTGTTGTGGTTTTGTAGCTTAGCTCAAAATTTGCTCTGGACAAGATTATTCATAGCTTTGTTACTTAAAGTAACAGTCCACAAGAATCCAGGAGGGTCTCACCTAGAAGCCAAGAAATTATGAGAAATATTTCTTTCCAGCTTAAAGAAAGAAAAAAGAATACTGAGCATTTCAGTACTGAAATAACCTTTACTCACGGCAAGACAACCAACACAAATTTCTGTAATATTAAACATCCAGTTCCTTCAGGAAAAGAGTAAATGACAGCCAAACATCAGCAGGCTCACATTCTGGAGATAAGCTAGTAATTTCAAATCAAGAAAAGCACTGAACTATTTGCATAATGGAGAAAGAATCCTGTGTGCTCACCCTGGGTCAGAGGAAGAGGAAAGTTTAAGGTTTTTTTCATTAAATATTTCATTATTTATAAGTATAAATGGTGGCCACCATTTCTAAGAAAGTAGCACTGATCCTGCTGAACTGATTGTTAGGATGACATTTTAATTTTAGCAGGTTTCACTAATACAACTAATGTCAGTTTGTTCAACTATTTTGATCTTGGGGGAAAGAAAATTACACAGTTACAACAACAGAAAGACACAATAGTTGCTAAGGCCACAGCGTGAGCCTTTCAGAAACCTGCAATTTCATACAAAGGAAATAAGCTTTTCAAAAAGTACTTGTAACAGCCCATAATATTTTTGGGTATCACTCTCCTATAGCAAGAACTGAGGTTATTTTTAGCATGAACTCAGAAATCACACTGAAGCACTACAGAAAGATTGATTTAATGATCAAGTACCTAAAAATACAGTCACCATAAAGTCATTATCTCAAGTTGGTTTGATCAGAGGGGAGACAGACGTACTCAGAAGACATGCTAACAGTACAGAAGTATTTTACCAAGTTTGCCACTGAGTGCCACGTTTAACAATACTTCGAATGCTTCAGGGGGTAACCCTCTTTGTAGGGCAACGGTTTCCACAGCAGACAAGTGTTTCTGCAGAACACTGTTCTTTTTCAGTGCAATACGAGCTTCAACTAAAAAAAAAAAAAAAAAAAAAGAAAAAAACAACAAACAAGGTAGAAACAACTTAGGAACTGAAAATTAACTATTTCAAACTTCTCTGAATCACCCCTACACATCGTCCTTTGTGTTGGGTTCTTCACATAGTAACAGAAAGGAAAAGCCTTTTAAGACATTAAATATTACAAAGCTCAAGCATTAAAGAGGGAAAATAGCAGGTAAAATTAGATATTTTTAAAACTATTATTGCCATTAAGAATGTATTTCTCTGTACAATCCTAGGTAGCTCACTTTAAAGCTGTTCTTACCTTTCTCAAAGTAACTCAAAGATTCCTCAAGGGAGTTCAGTTTGCTGTCATTTTTCTGGTTACTAGGAGACTGATGACTCTGGACACTTTTTTCAGGGTCAATACTCACTCCTTTTTTCCATGCAGAAAGATTAGTTTGAATTTTATGCTGAACTTGCAGATGCTGCTTTGGGGTCTTAGAACTTGGTCTTTGTTCCATCTTTTCAGACTCACAGTTGAGACTGGAAAGTTTCAGTCATTTGTGATGTGGGTTCCAATCCTTCATTACAGAGGGGCAGGAAAATAGAGCAACTTCCAGCAGCTGAAGAACATTAGAGAGATGGTTCCCTGACAGAAAAGAAAAACATATTTCCTTGTCAAACGGATTTTAGAGGAATCCTGCATAAGATAGAGTAACTTCAGAGAAAATTGTTTAGAGTCACCTGCACCCAGGAAGATTAGACAATGCTGTATCAAAACTCCACTTTCTTTCATTAAAAATGGAAGAAAGAAATCACACAAAAATTAACAAGCTCCTTTCAACTGAAAAAATAACTGATAAGATTTAGTATTCTGATCCAATACTTAACATAAGCAGAAAATTAGCAAGAGACAGTAAACAATTTTCTTCAGAGCTTATTTTGTACACTATCAGTTTCATTACTTGGGTTGTGGATGCCAACATAATCAGTCAACAGCTCATGACTTCCTGCAAGGTAATGCACAGATTTTAGAGCAAGGCAACAACACATATCTTCCTATTTAAAAAAGACCTAGATGGTTCTGCAGCCTTTCTACCTCATAGCTAGGATTGAAAAATATATGAAATTTTGGTAAAATTCCAAGTGAAGAGCAAGAGCTACCAACACTGCAGAGCTGCTTAGCTCTGGGTGAAATACAGCCATAAAAAGTGACAGTTTCTCCTCCCTATGTTGGAGAGATCAGCATTTTATCCACAAAATGTGAAATTTTGCCATAATTTCCTGGATTTGCTAGAAAATGCATGCATGCATGCCCCTGGAGCCTATCATTTGCTTCCTGTCTTTCCTGACACAATAAAACAAATTTTCAATTTATCCTCCCTCTTCAGCCCTCAGTTCCTTAAGATGTTGGAATCATCCCTGTTTTCGTACAGGTAGGTTTGTCACTAACATCACTGTGCACCATACCCAGAACAAATCCCTGGCTGGCAGCACCAGGAGTCCCTCTGACACACACCTGCACACACTCAAGAGGACTCATGGTGACAAAACAACTCCCCTGACCTCAGATGCGAGGCACCCTCAGTGCTGAAGGGCCGCGCCAAGCTCATCACAACTCCCACAGAGATGCTCTGCATGATGGTGACCAACAATAACTGAGAGGCTTTAAAACGGTGACAATCCCTGCTGGACTGACACATAAGAGTTGCAGAACACCTGAAGCACTCTGGCATTTCACTTGTTGCCTCTGAACCACCCAAGTGGACTCTAAGTGGCTCGGGAAGCCGATGGAGCTGACAGCCCTCAGTTAACACACTTGAGGGTACAACAGCAGCTTTCTCACAGCTTTCTTAGTGCCTGCTTTACCTGGGTTTGGTTTTGGTTTGTTCTTTTTTTATCTTGTCTTGCAGAAGTTCTGCCAGGGAGGTTTGGTGGGAAAGGGAGCGCCACCAGACCAGACAGGCTGGAATGCCCGCCTTTGCTCACAACGAGCCCTTCAGCGCTGGACACGGGAGCACCTGGCACCAAGGCCGCTTCCCCTACTCCCCATATGGCGCTGCACACTCCGCTCCCTCCCGCTCCCACAGAGCCCTCTTGGCTCTCCCCGAGGGAGGGGGGGGCAGAAGGGGAAGGGGAGACGGGGGGGAAGGAAGGGGAGGGGGAGGGGGAGCGGGGGAGGGGGAGCGGGGGCGGGGGCGCCAGTCACCATTACCTGGACCAGCGCTACCCTGGGTCCAACTGCCCCGCAATTCAAAGCTCCGCGCCACCGCCTGCGCGTGCGCAGCACCGCCCTGCGCCGGGCAGCGGAGCCAATGGGCACACATCCTTGCCCCCGCGTCCGCGCATGCGCACTCAGCGCCGCTCCGGGCGGGGCAATGGCTCCCATGGGGGAAATCCTATTTTGCGCATGCGCACTGACATCACGCAGAAGTGGGCGGGGCAGTGTCTCCCATGGGCACCCCGCCTCCCCTTCTGCGCATGCGCACTGAGCGCCGGGCCGGCCGGTAGCGGTCCATTTGATACAAGGAGCAGCTTGTATTACAAAATAGTGGGCTATTTTGATTTAAACTAAGTAATTGTGGTTTTTTAAAGTTAGACAGGATGTCTCTGATAGCGTGTTTTTTTCAAATAGTGCTTTTCTAGACACTGTTCAGAGAGAAATGATAACGCCTTGTGTTCAGTATGACAAGTGCTGAACAGATGTGTCTTCTCTAATCACCTCTGTTTGCAGCCTTTCCCTATCTAAAATGCAAGGTCAGATAGATAGCTGGCTCCAAAGTTCCAGTTAGCAAGAGATTTGGCTGTTTTGAAGTTAATACGAAATTTAGTCCTTGAAAGTAATAAAATGTACATAAGAATTCTGGGAAAATTTATACATGCACGTGTGAGAGGGAAATATATTCTGTGCTCAACTCTTGTCTCATTACGGCAGCCTCGGCAGATGGGAGAGAGGCGCAGGCTGAAGGGCTGTACATGGAGCGGAGCTGGTGACAGTAGTTTCTTTCATCCTTCTCTTCCCAGGCAGGCAGAGGTGCCTGGCAGGCCCTACAGTGCTGCTGGGTGACTTGGAGAGCCTGGGGCTCTGCTCTGACAAACCCCAGCTACAGCAGGGAAAGACTGGAGCTGGGATATGTCTGGCACCATTGGATGAGACTTAAAAGAAGGGGCCTATAAGATGGGAAAAAAGTTTGTAGGAGGGCCTGTAGCAATAGGACAAGGGGTAATGGTTTTAAACTAAAAGAGGAGACTTTTAGAGCAGATACTAGGAAGAAATTCTTCACACTGAGGGTGTTGAAACACTGGCACAGTTTACCCAGAGTGGTGGTTGATGCCCCGTCACTGGAAACGTTCAAGGCCAGGTTGGATGGGGCTCTGAGCAACCTGATCCAGTTGAACATGTCCCTGCCCAGTGCAAGGGAGTTGGACTGGATGACCTTCAATAGTCCCTTCCAACACAAACCATTCTATGATTCTCTGAGACTGATGGGAATGAAATTATGGGCTTGGAGATAAAAAGGAGAAATAAAAGCATCGGAGACTGTGAAGGAAAGGAATGGTAAATTAGCATTGTCATCTTACAAAAGGACTAAATCTGTTGCTGGTGCCTTATCGCCTTTAGAGATGACTGCTGGCTTCCAAAAATAGTTTTCTCATGCTGGGGGCAATGATGGAGGTCAGCCCAATATAGATACATGCAGAATTCTTCTTACTGGACTCCAAGGAGAGTCTTGGCTTCCTCTGTGATTAAGAACACGTAACCACCTCTGCCCATCATAGATCATAGAATGGGCCCATCATAGATCACAGAATGGTTTGGGTTGAAAGGGACCATTGAATGTCATCCAGTCCAACTCCCCTACACAGGGCAGGGGCATCTTCAACTGGATCAGGTTGCTCAGAGTCCCATCCAACCTGACCTTGAATGTATCCAGGGATAGGTAATTCACATACACTCTGGAGTTTTTGCAGGAATAAGCTTTGCTATACGGAATATTCTACATCTATTATTATGACATCTCTACAGGTTTCAGTGAAGACCATTAAAAAGACAAACACAAACACTTGTTTTCAGAAGTTTACTGAGTTGGATGCACATGCGAGGGGCAGCTGGGCAAAAGGCTGCAGCAATTCAGCTGTGAGTACGTTATGTAGGAACACACACCACAGTGAGGGTTTGAGTTGGTGGTATTTTTATTTGGGTTTGGATTAAAAAGTGATTAATAATTCCAGTCAGGTTGTGGTAGTTTAACTGTCTTTAGGGAAGTAAAGCAAATTCTCTATATATTTGGGAAGACCTTGGGGTAGTCTGCAAAGACAGGAGACTGTCTAACAAAGGTGGCCTGTTGATAGTTTCCTTTGCTCAGGGTGCACATCTGATAATTAGGCACTCTTTGGGGAGGATTTTTCAGTTTATATATACTTAGGACTACACCTGTTTCATCATCAAACAATGCAAGAAGAAAACTGGATATACTGTATATGAACATCATCAGTTTCTATAGAGAATACTGACATTTTACTGGAGTTTTGATGTCTTTTCTCACTGCCACATTGTACTGATGCAGACATTCATCTGAGACTGTTTCATTAAAATAGTCAAACATCTCTTTCAGATACCTGTGTTGATTAATACATAGCCCAGCAAGGTTCATAGGGTTTCCAGCTTGCATCACCTTGTCTTTCTTTGACATTCCCCTGACACGATGCTGCTGATGTGAGGTGCAGTGTTTGAGCAAAGGAAAAATATTTTCAGATCTGTCTCTCAAGAAAGAAATTTGTTTCTGTCAAGACTTTTTTTGTCCAAATTTCAAAAAGTTTATTTTCATGAATAATTAATAAAATAAAGAAAACGTGAAAAGAGACAAACAACAAGAAAAACAAACAAACTCAGAGGTAACGCATGCTTCTTCTGACACTCTGTAAGATTTCAGACACAACACACAGGGATTCAGGCTCTGGTGAGAGGACGTCCTCCAGCTCACCAAAGCCAGATTTGGGATGAACAGTGAGGTACATGGACATGTTCAGACCCTCTTCTATCAGCAATAACCGACAATTCTATACAGTTGCAGTAGTTGTGGAAAAAGAGAAATTTTTTTCTTGCAAGGAATTAAGGAGCATGATGCTATATGCCAACAGCAGACAGGTATTTTGGAGTTCTCTGGGCAGTTCTGCTCTCCATCCCCTCACCAGAGATCCATACTCTCTGCCAAGATGGGTGAAGAGATGCCATTGCCTCTTGTGGAGCAGTTAAAAAGATTATTCTTATCAGGCCACAGTCCTAGTTTTAGAGCCTCTCCAAAGTGTGGAAATCCAGGAAGATGTAAATAGTATATCCCATGTCTTCTCTGGACAGCCAGTACAAATAAAGGACTGGGTACAGAGACAGCAAAGGATAAGGGATCCCTCCCTAAAACACAACAAACAGCACTTTTATGCTCAGTAGGGTCCTTTCCCTCCTTAACTACGGAAAAGGAAACATAGATTTGTGGATGGGGTGCACAAGCCAGCACAGGGACACTGGTTATGTTCTGTCCAGCCACTGTTGCTGAGACTACCATGTAGCAGAAGGGCATCCGGCCTGGGTTTCAGCTGCCACAGGGCTTGGGGCTGATGCTCCGGGACAAACCTCCCACTGCAGCATTGTCCAGTTAGCATGGCTACCTGCCCAGGTCTTTGCACATCCTCTCAGGCTGGTTTTGCAGCTCCTGCTGAGGCCAGTGCTACTCCAGCCAGGTTGCTAATTGCCTCCAAGCTGTTCTGGTGAAAGCTAGCTTGTATTTATCTACATCACAGGGCACCAGCAAAAGCAAGACTACAGTGTAGACAGACCGTGTTGTCTCTCAGACCCCAAGTGCAACTTTATTTAGACAGACAAAAAAATATAAATAGGTAAATTAACGAAAAAAAAAATAAAACAAACCAAAAACTAATTTTGTGGGTGATTTTGGAGAGAGCTGCCTCGAGGGTCCGTATTTCTCACACGCACTCAACTAGGATACCTTCATTTTGCCTTTCTCAGGAGCTGCTTCATGGATGAGTGGCTGCTCATCCCCGTTCACTGACAGGATCCTCTTTTCAGGTGGCTGCTCCTCAGGCTGGCGGGCAATCAGCAGACGACAGGTAAGCAGGATCCCAAAGACCAGGGCATGGGCGTAACGCTTGAGTGGATCCCCTACTAGCTGGTGGAAAAAGAGCACAGCCAGCACGAGGAGGAGGAGGAGAAAGTTGGCCACGTCTTTGGGGCGACCAGGCACCAGTGTCATGACAATGCCACATGCCACTTCTAGGGCACCAATGCTCTTGCGGAGAAGGATGGAGCTGACTCCCATCTTCTTTAGCATGGGGAGGGCCCGCACGTAGCTTTTGTATGCTCGTTTCTGAAATCAAACAGTAATAGCATAGAACACCATAATGTGAGAAATTAAAGGCAAAGGTGACTTCCACTGAAATAGACTGATGTCCACTATAACCTGAAGATCACTTCAGGCATCACACATCCTTCTGGCTTAATATCCAATCTATACCCCTGAAGCTTCTGTTGAAGGAATATTAACACCATTGACCTACAATTTCTCCTTTATAAACTGTTGTCTCCTCACTAGAAAACAGTTCCGCAACCCAGCAGCCATCTTTGGAGCTAGGACCTGGCCAGGTGTGCCTTCTCCCGAAATCCAAAGTTATGACTGCTAGAATTAGCAATGCAGAACCATGTTGTTGAAAAGCACTACCTCTAAGGGTAGTTCATCCTTTATAACTAACACACGTAGCCAAGTGTGCAAAGCCAAGGCACAGCAAGTGAAAACAGAAGTCTCTCTCCACCTCAAACCTACTTAGAATATCCCAGTGTTTATGAGCAGTGCAATCTTAGCATGGGTCTCAGAATCTCAGAGCTGAGATTCACCAGCCCTATCCTGTGCTTACATACCTTTATGATCCTTTCTTTCCTCAGATGAAAGCAAGGTGACATTTGACATCCTTTGCTCCTGGTTTATGCTGGATTTAGAAGCCGTATAAGTTGCAACACTTAGCCTCCCTACATGGCTGCCTCATTTCAGGGAAGAAACAACCTCTGTCCTTACATACGCTCCAGTTCTTGTATTTGAATGTTAGGTGCTCATGGGCTTATTATTGGTTTTTTTTTTTTCTTTTTCAGCCAATTATTTCCTTTTTTTATGACTTTTAATAAGACTCCTAGTTATTAGAGACACTGAAATTGTTTCCACTTACACTTGAGTGTACTACCCTGGCAGCTATTTTGCCATTATGTTCTCTGCTTTCTGATCAGGGAGAGGGAAATGGAAGCCAAATCTGAGGTACAAAGTTTTTGAGCTCTCACAGGCACTAATCAGATTGTAGATTTACTTCCATGTGATTTTGGAAATCAGCACTACAGGCACACCGAAATTCCCCGCTTCTCCGTAAATTTTGCTTCTTCCTTTTAAGAGAAGCTGACACTTCACATGTTGGTAAAAAATATACAGCATTATCATTTCTGCTAGCAAATAATTGAAGATCTTCTGACACATTTACTCTCAGCTGCATGCATTGTAAGGATGCATTTTAAACCAGCAAATAAAACCTCTGTTCAGAGTATTTTTAAATACTTGTCAGAAATACAGCTGTATAAAGGCATGTCCTATCAGCATGTCCTAGAGTACTCTGGTATTTTAATAGACAAATTACTGTGTCTGGGTTTTGCTTAATGAAAAACTGCAAGTTTGGTGTTGTAGGTAAATAACAGAGCTTCTCGATTTGCTTGGGGCAAGAAGCCATGCCCTGATTGGCAAGATCAAGGTTTCACTAACCAGTCTCCTTTACATGAGCGACCACCTGGGTATGGAGCACAGCAAATGCAGGAAAGCCTAATGAGCCATAAATGTGTGATAGTATAGGCTATTAGGAATGATGGTGGTGTGTAATATCTGACTGCCTCTTTGTAAAACTAGAGACCATTCCTACCTGTAAGCTTGACTCTTGGTAAAGCAGAGAGGGGCAGAAAAGTGAAATACTTTACAGAGCAAGCATTTTGCAATCCCTGTAAAGTCTCAGTGCCTTTTTCTGTCCCTTATGTAGCAGAGCTTTGTTTCATGGGTATTTTATCTCAGTTTCTTACTCCTGAGCTGCTTCTTGGCAATTCATCTCTGTGAGATCCCTGTGCTGTGCTGCAGACAAGGCACTGAGATTCAGATGTTATTTGAGAGCTAAGGAAAAGCAGCTGGGCAGGTGGAGCACAGGGAGAGAACAGAATGTGCTGGAAACTTCCAGCACTGTTTTTTTCAGGGCACAAAAATTATACCAACGCTTTTCATCCACTGCAATAAATATAACGAGGGGCGGGGAGGGGATGACGGCAAGAGAATAAACAAACACAGACAAGGAAGCCAAAGGTGGCAGGCAGTCCCTCGCCTGCCTGTAGCTCGCAGCCGGCAAAGCTCTGCAGCAGGGTTTGCCCTGGGCAGAGAGCAGCACAAGCAGGCTCAGCAGCTCAGAAATGCACACAGTGACTTTTTCCTCTCCTCACCCTGTTCCCATTAGGCAGGAGGAGAGGCTCGTTTCCCACACTGAGAGAATAATAAGGTGACTATTAATAATACCTTCTTCTGCCAGCTAAGAATCTCAAAGCATTTCATGGTCATGAATTAATCCCTGCACAAGTCCAGTCGGGTAGGGACACGCATTATCTTTGGTTTAAAGCACAGAATTTTGAGGATGGTCATCTGGCTGCCAAAGCAGGCATCTCCTTTTCCTATCCCCAATCCAGGGATAGGTATTCTCCTAGGGATTAGCTGTACCTGCCTGCTAAGTCTTGCACTTTTTCAGACCTTGATTTTCAGAGACCTTTTTGTCCCTTTTTGCAGACACCAGTGAACTGTGCTACCCCAGCCTCCTCGCCTCCCCATCCTTATCCACCAGGGATTTCTCCATGAATAGGCTCAGGTGGAGGGCTGCCAGCAGATCCTTAGCACTGTGTATAATTTGCTTCCCTCCGTGCCCATCAAATAAGGAAACGGATAAGCTTCTTCCCTCTCCCCCCCATCGCCCAGGGATCCAGAGCAAACCCCCTCCGCGGATCCCGCACCAAACACTGCTTCTGCCGCAAGGTTGATGGGAAAGAGCCCTGATGCGTCTCTGCCGCACTTACCATCTCGTTGTAGGCATCTCTACTGAGCCGAGGGGTCAGTTTGATGGTCCCCATAAAGACGAAGAAGAGCCCCAAGGCCACCGAGAGCGCGATGATGGTGATAGTCCTGGGAGATGCCATGGAGCCACCGGGATCCGGCCTAACGGGGCCTTCTCGCTCTGGCTGCCAGCCCGGGCGGCAGGGACTCAGTCACCATTGAAGGAGATGAGGAATAAAGCCGCAGAGGCAGCGAGGATGGAGCGAGCGGGAGGGGGATTCAGCCTCCTCCACGCAGCTGCTGCCGGGTCCTAATGCCCTGCAGAGCCACGCAGCTCCAGCCGCTGCTGAGCCGTGAGCGTCCCCGCCGTGGAGTCATCCTCTGCTGCCTTGCACATTTCATAAATTACCCACGGAAAGCTAGAAAGGAGCCGCTTGTAGGGATTTAGGACTGCAGCCAGACACAGAGCACAATTATTCGCTAGTGGGAAAACGGGGACCTGTTAGCAGAGGGCATAGGAATACCCTGCGGCGGAGGAAAAGTGGTTGGGATCTTTTGTATATAGGCAGCTTTCAGTTTCAGGTGCTCAAGACGCTAATACACAACAAACAACATATTGCTTAATAGTTTTTGCCCCAGAAAAGCCAAAAACAATGTCTTGCCCCTGTGGCTCTCCTGGAACCTGATGCCCAAAAGGGACAGTAAGGCCACTGTGCCACCACTCCCCATTGCAGGTAAAACCTGAACTGTATGTTCTGATCTCCAGAGACTAGTGGAAAGCTTTCCTGATCCTCTGTTCCTTCCTGATTTAAAGTCATCATCTGTCCCCCTCTAATTCAAATTTCCTTTTGAGAAAAGCATAGCCAAGCTAAGTAAAAATCCATTCAGATCTCTCAGCAAGAAGCCCAGGTATAATTATAAAAAACCAGAACTGCTAGAACTGCATCCCTCACTGTAAACTGAAAACAAGAGGCTGTAACAGTGTGCAAAAATCTTACACTCCTGGGATAGTACAAGAGCAACACATCCTATGCCTGCCAGGAATCACCTCCCTTTCTGATGATGTAGTAAATCTCAAGTCCTAAATCCAAGTATTTTAAGCCTCTGTGGCTTGAGAACTGGTAGTTGTTATTATTCCAAGCTCAGAGTTCTTTAAGACTGGAGCTGAAAGTCTGAAAACACAGACAGCTCTCCCTGTTTCCTTGGGAGTTTATCAGCTTTGGTTCACCCGAATCAGATAAGGAACTCCTCTTTTGAAGGAAAGAGTCTAATTTAAGACCTTGACAGTAGAAATGTGTGCTGCTGCTGGTCTGGGCTAGGTGACCAGGATAAACTGAAAGGTTACTTTGATACAACATAAAAGTAAAAAATCAATAAAAATGAGTGCTCAAAAGAATGTGAAATTCACAAAACACAAAGGAACTCTGCTCATTCAGACCCTTCTCCAGGTTATAGCAGCTTCAACTTTTGAATAGCTGGAGGGAACCTCATACAGCTGGCCAGCCAGTGAGCATGGCTGGACAGATAAAAAGTACACCAAAATTTTTAATTAGCTGTTGCAGAGCAGCCTAATGAGGATATAACTTGTTTCTGCTGACATTTTCACAGGGCACTTCATATTTAGGTATCAGCAAGCATTAACAAAGAATGGAGAGCCAGGTGTGGAAGGGAAGATGCTGAAATCTGTTCTGTCTTCATTTCATTTTATAGAAGAATCTTTCTTGTTGCCCCTAACTTAACCATGTGACTGATAGCAATTCAATATTGGTTTTGGAAGTTTATACAGGAACTATTTCCCTGATCCCAAACGTCAACATTTTCCTGGTGAAGCATGAGGATTACTAGTTCCTATGGTTTCTTTGTAGCAAGTTCCCTGTCAACTTGAAAAACATGTGAAATATCACTGAAGCAAGCAGAGACCTAATGGCGTGGCAGTATTAGAAAATACAGTGGATTTTAGTACTTTGCATTCAGATGTTGATGGTGAAAACCCACAATACCAGAGAGACGGTATTTTCCAGACTGCTTTAACCAGCAGCCCAAGACTAGGTTTGCCAGGAAGGGAAGAGTAATGAGATGCTTCAGAGAGCCTTTTCATCCCAGAAATCTGAGTGTTTCCTTACAGAACAGTGTATCTGGGTAACACAAAGTAAGAGCAAAAGCAAAATTATTTATTTTTATACAACTTCTAGAAAATAAGTTAAAATCTCAGTTACATTGACCCCAGTCTTCACGACAGTACGTGTTGGCTTTTCAGGCTCTCAGAGCTGGCACAAACTGTCTCCTTGTCAGCGGGTGAACAGCAGCACCAGCTCACAATGAAGAGTATGAGGGAACATGTCAAATGGTATAGCCAACGTGGGGGCAAATGGCTTTCCTGCCAGCTTCTTCCCTGGGTCAGGTGGGCAGCACAGCCTGTGGAAAGCAAAGAGAACATCACTTAGACCAGTAGCAGAAGCCCTCCCACCATTATTGGTAGCACCATGGCACAGAGGATGCGCTAAGGAAGTCTTGTGTGTTTGACTAACATCCCTCAGAGTCTGTAGCTGACACTGGCTGAGGGCTGGAACCATCAATAACTGAATCCCAAACCAGCTCTGAAAACTTCACAGACAATCTAAAGAGTCAGTGACAGCTTTAAAGCTCCCTTTCTCACCAGCCATTCCCACTGAAAGATACTTAATACTGTTAAGAAATAATCCTCAGTTTTGCACTGCCTTCATTGGTTACCTTGCAGACAGACTTATCACCTGCAAAGGGGCCTGCCCTAGATAAAGACTTCACTAACCCTAAGCAGGTGACTAATCCCCTGGGCTTCCCTTCATTGGCTAGAGGCCAGCCTTCCTCCTGTAAACCCAGCAGAACCTGTATCCCACATCCAGATGTGCTGTTTTGTTGGGGAAGGATGTGCAATGCCATTATAGCATGTTTGCATTATTTTCTATTTCTTACTGATGCGCTAAAGCACCCTGCTGGAACATAAGATCTGAAGAATACCTGCTACCTTAAACCACTGAGTACAACTTGCAGGTAAACCCAAAGTGACACAGAAGCATAACCCACTTCTCACCGTGCACTGACTACTCCTGGAGAACACCTGCAGAACTCACCCAGTGAAATTCAGTTGCAAAAAACCCCTTCCTAAGACAAGGTCAGATATTCATGTCGCTGTCTGGACATAACAGGGTCTGTTACTCAGGTCATTGGACAGGAATAGAGGAGGATGCTTACTCAAGAAAGTTCCTCATGGCTTCCCCCTCTGGCTTGCAGGAGATGTAGAGCAGCCTTTGGATGGACTTGCAGTTTCGGATGGCTCGCACAACCCTGTAATCTGCAAAAACAGATAGTGTGCTTTCCCAGTGACCCACCATCATCGTGAGCTCTCCAGAATGAATGATTGCGCAGCAAATGTCACAGAACTGCACTGAACTGTCAAAAACACAGGGAGAAAAGAATATACACATCTTGCCATATCCTGTCTCAGATGCAGGCTCTTAGGAGGCCAGGGATGTGACCCACAGTGCTAACAGCCCATCTGATTTGGCAGAGTAGAGAAGTGGGAGAATCCTTCTGCTTCCCAGGGGATAGAAGGATCAAAGATAAATTGCAAAGGCATGTCAAACCTTCCACAAACACCTGTGAGACTGCATCTCGGCATCAGCACCAGTTTAGGACTTCCTAGTACACACTGGAGTGAGTCCAGTGGAGACCACTAAGATAGTTAGAAGGCTGGGTCATGGCATGCACGAGGAGAGTGTGAGGCTTGTGGTTATTCACCCTGGGGAAGAGAAGGTGAGCAGGGATCCATGTGCTACCTTCAGGGATCTCATGGGACATTAGAAAGATGGAGCCAGAATCTTCTCAGAGGAGCACAAGAAGATGGGAGTCAATAGGTGCACTAGAGCAAGGGGAAATTCTGATTAAATATATTAGGGAAAACATTTTCAGGAGAGGGCATCCACCCTTGGATACATTCAAATCTGAATTGGACTTTATAGCCCTGTGCAATCTCATCCAACTCTGAAGTTGGCCTTGCTTTAGCTGGAAGATTGCACCACAGACCTTCGGAGGCTCCTGCTCTCCTAAATAATTCTGTGAATCTATGAAAGATGGGGAAAAAAAGATCAGAGCTGTCTGAATTATAAAGTTACTGAAAACAGCAGATTCTCTGGGGTTTTAGCTGCTATCAGTGACAAGATAAGAAACTAAAGACTAAGTGAGCAGAGGGTTTGGAGCCAGTATAACAGGTCTCACAGAACTTGTTCAAAATTCTCTGTTTTAAAGATAAAAATAAATAGCATATTCTCTTACGGAGCCCAGCTCGAGATGGGTTCACCACAGCAACAAGGGGTTGGGAATCCTCCCACGATGACAGAAGTTGTGGCAACACGGCCTCTGCCTTTCCACTGTGAAACTCACAGTTTGAAATTCCTGTGAAGCAAAAAGCAACTACATGAACCAAGCAGGGTCAGTCTCACAAGACATTAGGCATAACACAAAGTACCATCCTTTGCTGCGTGGAGGTAACTTGCTAGGATCCCTCTGCTCACTTCTGCTTCCATTTTTTCAGCAGTTAGGTTGAAACTTTCTGCCACAACAAATCTGAACTCACCATTGAATGCTGCGTTCCACCTGGCATCCTCTACTGCCTTCTCCACCACCTCAATACCAATAATCTTGGACACCTGGTGAGCCAAAGAGAGACCAATGGTGCCTGGAAACAAGGGACACAAAAATAATCTATACAGCCACACTGAAGAAACAAGCTTTGAGATAGTGGAGATCACTTTTGGCACACAAAGCACCAGCCCTGGGAGCCAGGCTCACCTGGCCACTGCTCACCTGTTCCACAGCAGATGTCGAGGAGGACAGTGTCTCCACCAGCCTGACTCAGCTCCCTGACTGCCTGGTACAGAGCTTCTGCTCCACCCGTGTTCACTTGGAAGAAGGCATCTGGAGAGATGCGAAAATTCAGGCCAAGCACTTCTTCAAAGATGTGAGGTTCTCCGTGAAGGAGCTGGAAGGGGGACTGCTCGTGGGAGCAGCGTGTCATGGTGCTAGCAGAGCACACAGAAAACAGCTGTTAGAAGGCAGCAAAAGACATCTGATTTTCATTGCTGTTCCTGGAGTGTGGGAGAGGATGGGTTTCCCCCTACCAACTTTTATTTCATGTGAGGTTTTCAACAGGATCAAGGAATTTTGATTCTTTGTTAGAGGTCGGTAACTTGCGCAGCCTAGAATTCTTTAGAAGGATGAGAATGACTTTGCAGAAGGCTGCAAGCCTAGGGTCTATTCCCAGTTTTGCTGGTAATGTGATTTACTGTTTTGGGAAAGTCCCTGTTGTTTTTTTTCTTTAGTTTCCCACGCTCAGGTCTGGAAAAACAAAATATGTGGCCATCTTGAAACCATGTCTGCAAGGGGCATCCAAACATCTATCATTCTCTTCACCACTCCCTGAACTGGGAATTTGCATTTAATCAGAGAGGGAGAAGCAAAAGGACATGGCTTTGTTTGCACTCTTTCCCTATGTTGATGTATACCTCTCTTGGAAATAAAGTGAAGTCAAGGCACAGACTGCTCCAGGTCCACGCGTGAAGAACTCCTTAATCAATGCTTTCTGAGTGGCCAGTGCCTCCTGTCAAGAGTGAGAAAGGAAGACCTGGCTGTTTGAGTAATCTCATAAGACAACCCTCTCTCCACAGTGACACAGCGAGCAAGCTCAGGTCAGCCAGATACCTGATGTGCCTCTTGCCAGGAGCCTTGCGCTCCTTGTACTCACCTGGCCCAGCTCCTGGGGGTGGAAGGTGATGACAGCCATGGTGTGGCCATGGCTGGTGGTGCGTACCACGAGCTCCCGCCAGTGTCCACCTTCGTGGAAGAGGATGCAGGAATCCAGGGGGGAGCAACGGATGAACTCCTCATAGCACTGACCAGAGGGGAAACAGCACTTGTAAGACAGTGAAGAACCTGGTTTTAGCCTAACTCTGTGTACCTGAAATGGGTGGCACTTCCACCAGTATCATCTATTTTTTCTGTCTGATTTCAATACACAGAATGAAGGCTCTTTCCAAGTTCTTGGGAGACAAGGCGTTTTAATGATTTCCACTTGTGATTCTTATGTATTTTAATAGATTGGCAGGAATTCATTGCCACTTGAATAATTTCATCCTTTGGGACAGTTCAGAAGTTGCAAAATGAACACGCAAGTTTTAAGTATATATATATATCTATCCATCAGCATCAAGACTGAAACTTTTCAGGACATCAAAATGGACATGAAAACCCAGCACAAATAAAATTACAATGGTCTTCCAAGTAACAGCTATAGCAGTCCCTCTGTTCCAGTCTAGGGACAGACATGACTTACCTGGGCTACTTGTTTGTGTTTTGAGGGTATGTTCTCCATGTGGTTGGCTTTCACACAGACAATGTTTCTTGCTGGAGAGAGACAGACAGGTATTTAATTGTTTTGTTCAGGGCATGTAAACCACTGTAGCGTATGACAGGATAAATTGCAGAGGCCTTTCCCCTGAATTCTCCCATTCTACAAAAAAGAAGAAAAAAGAAAAAAATGGTATCCAAGAGCCCCACTAAATCTTGTGATGTTCTGGGTACTCGCAGTCTGCAGGACCTGCCAGAATTTCTTTTGCCAATGATTACTATCACTAATTTCCATGAAGAAGTTGGGGCTCCAGGACCTTTTTAAATGTCCTCTAGCAACTCCCAAAGGATTCACTGCTCTGTTATTAAACTACGGGAGCCAGAGCAGTGAAGGCAGGTTTTCTAATGGGAGAATTATGGTGTGGACTTACAGCAGCACAGCAGTTCATGTTGCCTGGAAGACAGTATTCCCACTTGCTAAATGCTAAACTTCTGCTCGCACCAGTTCACCACTGAGCAGCTTGTCAGGAGCACAGAGCTCACATCTTCATTGCACAAACACGAACTGCCACGCACATCCAGAATGCTCCAACTTTGCTCTGCTACCTATGGACATGCATCACCTCAACCCCCGACCCATGGTCTCCCTGCCCAGCACAGGGTCCTGGAGCACATAAAAATCATGGGAATAGCATAATTAAGAATAACAAAGGTAAATCCTGGAGGAGCTGCTACCACAGCTGCTGTCCTTACTACTGTATTTAGCAAATTGGAAGCTGATGCTACTTAAGAAGTTAATAAGCTGAGTTTTAAAAATTGTTGCCCCAAATTGTTCGCCAGGTTGGATGGGGCTTTGAGCAGCCTGATCTGGTGAGAGGTGTCTCTGCCCATGGCAGGGGTGTTGGAACTGGATGGGCTTTGAGGTCCCTTCCAACCCAAATCATTCTATGATTCTAAGACTTGGTAGGGTTTCTGTTGGTGTCCCCAGGATTCAGGCTCCTAACTCAGGTGGAGACTGTCACAGCAGAACCTCACCCCAACCCAGCCCACACCAGCAGTTTTCTACCCAGCTCCTTGTCCTGCGCTGACCTTTGCCAGTTCCCACATACAACCCCACGGTTTTGGGGTTTCCATCCGGTCCTCGGTTCACTGAGAAAGTAGATTTGTTTCGGTAGCCATTAATGACGGGCTGAGGGAGAAAAGAAGGAAAAGTAAAGCCTTGGATTAAAAGAAAAACTAGTGGAGGAAAGCCCAAACCCACTGTGGTTGTTCTGTCTGCAACATGGAAAGATACACATGAATGTGCAAAATGTGGAAATGGAGCTTGTGCGCGAGACCCCCAGTGCTTCCCCTTGGGAAGAAGAAACATCTCTGTATGACAGAATGGTGGCAGGTTTATGAGAGAAAGATCGGGCACAAAAGGTTCCTGATCCCTGGGCTTGTTTCACTTTCCAGCGGTCACAGGCTGCAAAGCAGAAGTGAGCAGGGGTTGCCACCAACACATTCTCTACAACCCAGTAAATCCCAACCATGAGATTCTTTGGGAGTCAAGTGAGGGACTGTGAGTGGCTCAGAGGGGATGGCATTCCCACGGGATACTGACCGAAGGAACTACAGGCCGGAGAGGACAGCAGAGTCCACCAGGTTTCTGCGCATCTATGCCCAGCTCCTCCAGATGAGATGCCAGCCTCTGCAAAATCTTCCTCTGGCTTTCATACTTCACCTGCAGGGGAGTCCTAAGCCAGAAACACTCACAGGACCACAAGGCGATGCACAGCCCTTCATCACCCACCTCTGGAAGGCCAACAGGAGGGAATACTGCAAGGGGGATGTAGCCCTAGAGAAACTCTGCCTTTCTCATCACTGCAGCTGCTTGGAGCAATGGGGAGAGAGAGGAATCCCGTGTCCATGGTCCCCAAGCACTGGACTGGAGCACTAGGTCCAGCCTGGAGCCCCAGTGAACCAGCTGTCCTGCACTGGACAGGGTCACTGTGCAAGTGCCCATCCTCTGTGGTGGTGGTGATCACACACATCAACCACAGGGAACCTCCCAGTTCTGTCCTTCACAATTGCTGAAGAATTAAAGCAGCAGTAAATGGCAAGTGAAGAGTTTACAGCATTAAGCAACCCAGATGCGAGGCACTGTTGCTAAGGGGGGACAGGAGGGACAGCTGGGGCAACACAACAGAGAGAAGTCCAGGTAAGCACATCTTACCTGCAGCTGCTCTTGATAAGGAAGTCTCCACAGTGGAGTCACCGCATTTGCTAATCTGGAAAGTACAGAATTGTGTTAATGCCCAGAGCAGCTCACCTCCTGGTATTTACAGCATAACCTCCCTGTCAGCTGCTTGATGGGCAGGACCATGCTAGTATGGGCTCTGCACCACAGCTGGCTGTGAACATCCAGACTCCTTTTTCATGCCACCTTCCTAGCACAGAATATTTGTGGCTGGAAGAGGGACCCAAGTCATGTCTCCCTGGAGTTCTCCTCTGTAAGAGCAATATGCTTTTCTCATCACTCGGTGCACCCATCCTGCATCATCTCCCTGCTCACATCTTCAGCCACTACTACATCATTTTTGATAATGCTGTGCTAGATTAAATCCACCATGGTGAAATGTACAGTTTGTGTGTCACTGGCCAGGAATCATAGGCTGCCCACTCTCCCTGACCCAGCCACCCACACAGAAGAAGTTTGGAGATAAACCTCGGAACTTGCTGCTACTCTGACCTGAGGCAGGGCAAGCAAGAACAACACACTTAAATTTGATTAAAAAACATAAAAGAGAGAGTCAGGGGTGAGATGGATCTGATCCAAACTATCCTAAATGTCCATGAACTACTGACTCACTAAGCACATGGACAACTTCACGTCAAAGATAGAGAAGCTGCTGTTATTGCTTTCTGGGATTTTTGGAGCTGCCTCCAAAGCACCCAGTGCCAACTACTTTCAGGCACAGAACTGCAAATCAAACAGACTATTCCTTTTTCCTTACTAGCATGGCAACTGCTCTGCTTCTGACGCTTTCCTCTTCAAGTGTTTAATTTGTCTTTTCCATTATTCCTATCCTCAGGCCAAGCTCCAGGAAAGCCAGCTGAGCCCTGGCTCTTCCATTCCTACTGGAGAGAGTTGGGTGGAGATGAAATGCTAAAGACACTGCTCTGACCACTTCAGATGCTCAATGCTTTGCAAAAGTGTTTGGTAATTTTGGAAGAGCCGTACCTCTCCTCCCAGGAGGAACCTGGCAGGCTGCAGCCCTCCCTGTCCTTTTTCTTCTTCCACTTTGCTGCTGTCTTCTCTGTCGGTGCGCTGCGGTCCCCAACGGGCAGGCTGCTCAGGAGAGCACTTGCAGGGTGAAGGTGCCGGTGCAGTAGTCTCAATGCACAGGAGAGAGCCATGGTGGGAAGGAGAGGGGCTGCACCCCTTTAAGCACACAGCAAGCCCACTGCCAGCTTCCAGGGAACGGCACGTCAGCTGCGCACCTGGAAACGGCTTGAGGAGAACACCAGGCTGGTGGCCAGCTCTGCTCCAGAAGGTAAACCACTGCGTTTGAAAATGCCCACAGCCACCTAGCGGCACCTTGCTCAGAGCTGCCGGCCATGCGTAGAGCGCAGAGAGTGCCCCTGCCCCGGAAGGGGAGCGTGGTGGAACTGATGGTCAACAGCGGAGTGTCCTGCCTTGGCCGTGGGTGACTGGGTGACGTGCTGCCAGCAGCCAGCACGCTGGGCCCGCTCTGCAGCGCCTGCCGCCAGCCCAGCATCCCCTGGCTCCGCCGCTGCTCTCGGAGCTCAGCTCTGCTCTCGCGTGATGACAAGCTTGCTCCTTCCGCTCGCGGCCCACGGCCTCCCCGGGCCTTTGGGCCTGCTGTAGTGGAATGCGCTGAGCTTCGATTCTGCCACCCTGGGCAGCCCAGGACCTGCTTCCCACACCCCACGGGTGCCTCTGCTCAGTGGCGATCCCTGCCACGCTCCAGGGACCCGTGCCTTACCTCCCAGTGAAGGCAAATGAAATACTGGAACATAAGGAGCACCAGAACAATTTCTGGAATGAGTAGGCTATTTGCTTAAGAAATGAGAAAGATAAGACGGAAGGGATTACTCAGGCTTTGTGAGAAAGCTGAGGAGGGGCTCTTTATCAGGGAGTGCAGTGAGAGGATGAGGGGTAATGGTTTTAAGATTAAAAAAGGGAGATTCAGATTAGATATTAGGAAGAAATTTTTTCCTGTGAGTGTGGGGAGGCCCTGGCACAGTTTGTCCAGAGAAGCTGTGGATGCCCCCTCCCTGGAAGTGCTGGAGACCAGGTTGGATGGGTCTTTGAGCAACCTGATCCGGTGGGAGGTGTCCCTGCCCATGGCAGGGGGTGGAACTGGATGGGCTTTAAGGTCCCTTCCAACCCAAACCATTCCATAATTCTGTGATAACACTGAAAATAAACAGGATGGCACTGTGAATCCACCAAGCAAGGGCATACCAGTATAAGCACAAGAGAACAAAGAGACTAACTAATGAAGCTTGAAATTTTGGCAAACCAACCCCATTAACATGACATTTTGTGTGAAGTCTCCTTTAAATCGAAGTGAGGAAACAAATGATGAATAAGAACATTGGGAAAGGGTAATCTAATTGAATATTTACATTTAATCAACATAAATATTGCAGTAACACTCCTCACGGATGTGCTAGCTTTGTGGCATTTCCACCTAGCATACATCCTCTGTTCTACAGAAAATGTAGTCAGCCCACACCACTTGTCCCAGGCAAACACTTGCAGGTGACTGACCAATTCTTTTTGTCTACAACAAGAGCCAAATGCATGGTCTCATGTTGGCTGCAGTGTCTTTTATTTTCCAAAAGCAAACAAACTCCAAAAGCAGTATAGTTATCCACTGATTGTCCCCAGCAGGCTGCTCTTCCTAATGCAGTTAATTCAGCCCCTTGGGCACTTAGTGAGAGTTATAGAGGTTCTGCTTCAAGTACCTCTGAGGTTCTCACCACTGCATGGCCTGTGAGTCATTTTCCATTCACATAGGATGATCATCCGTAAGTGAAAATAGACACGAGTTCTCTAGAGGCTGATCTGCAGATCTTCCCATAGGCACTTGTAGTGGAACACTACCTTAGCTCAATCACGATGCAGCTCACCATCAGAGGGAGCAGGCAGTAAACTTGCTGGATTCAAAACATTGCATCTTTTTAAAGTAGTATCTGCATTTAGAATAATTAATTCACAACGAGGTGCTCCTCATCGGGACAATGCATACATAGCAGGCTGCCTAAGCATCAGTTCTACTTCTTGTGAGACATACCTGGTTGTGGGGTGACCCAAGACTAACGATCTGCTTCTTTTTATGACAGTCGCTGTTGCTGCTGTTGCTCTAACACAGGAGTTACTTACTCCCTGCTGCTGTAGGATGCATTTGGGTTGAGTAGTAAAGCCACAGGGCGGCAGTGTGGACCTAGCTTTTGAGAAAGGACTCTGCTGGCTGCTCTGTTGTTCTCGGGCACAAGTAATTTGCCAATCCCATAGCCGGAGCAGAAACCTGAAGCTCCTTTTATAGTTCGTAAAGCCTTTTTTTTCTCTTAATCCCTCTATACAGGCTCCACTCCCCCTGCCCTGGTAGCTCCTCTCAACGACTTACTTGGTTCCTCTAACCCTGCTGTCCAGGGTCTGCAGACCCTGCTGCACCTAAAAATCCTTGTAATTGCTTCTTTGTTACCACTCGAAGTATTTCTATCATAGCCCAGACCTGTTCTGGGTCTACAAATCTTTGTTCTTCTTTTAATATGAATCCTAACTATTTTGCTCCCTGCTTACACAGCTGATGCGCAGAAGGAGATGCATGGTGATGCTTTTCAGCACATAGACAAACAGCATCTTTCAAACGATCTACATAAGACGGTGGCAACTAACACATCCTCTGCACATTGTACAAGCACAGGGCTTTGAGGTAACAGAACAGCTCTCAGATTTTCTCCTTGCCACACCAGCCTGTGACCCTTAAAACAGTTTTGGATGTCAGAGGTGGCGTGACCTACAAATGCATTTGCTACTATTAAGAAAATCACTGAAAGGATTTTTCGTGTTAGTCTGGGGATCCCAGAGGTTTGAGGGTTTCCTTGCATGGCACTCACACACTGCTGCTGGATGAGTTACCTTGGTCTGAATTTACCCTAAGACAGACAACAAAAAGGAGGGTATAAATCCTTAGAGAAAGGAAGCAGGAAAGGAGGGGGGGAAGAGGAAGAGACAAAGAAAAGAAAGAAAACCCTTTGTGCTCTGACAGCAAGTTTCTCCAGCCTCTGGGAATAAAACTGCCCCTGACTGGGCTATCGGAAAACCTCCAGTGCTGTGGAGACGTGGGGAAGAGGTGTGGAAGCTGCAGGTGCTGCTGCAGCCGGCTCTGACTGCTGCTCTGACACTGCCACGTGGAAAGAGCCCCAGCAGCCCAGCCTGGGTACAGAATGAGGGGAGTGTTCTGCTTCAGCGAGACAGCCCGTGGTTGTTGGGTAACCCAGGACTAATGCTCTGCTATATACAAGTTCCTGCAGTGGTCTCCAGCCCAGGGCTGACCCATCGGGCCAGCTCCCCACCTCCTTCTCCTACGCAGCAGATGCACCAAGTGCGTGGGCATGAAGAGGCAGAAACCCATGGATCTGCCACTCAGAGGTGGCTGGAGTGGGCAGTCAGTGCTGCTCTGCCCATCACTCCCTTTCCTGTGCCACATATTGTGCAGTTACGTGGGATTACCTGGCTGGAGTCTTTTGCATCACCCTCAGGTAGCTCCAGATCCTATTCCTGCCTCCCACTGCCCAGCTGGGAGGTGCCCTTGGGCTCTGCTGAGGGCATCAGGCCACCATCAACAGGGCTCAGCCCTCAGTTCCTGCTCAAAGTAGACAAGTCACCACTTTGCTGACTAAGTCAGAGGTTTATTTACCCAACACCCACAGCAGCTCGAGCTCAGTGCCTCAAGAGGGACCTTGAGCACAGAAATCCCTGGGCAATTGCACCCTCACAGTCTAAACTCCCCACCCCTCACGCAACACTTCTGACCAGCAGCAATACCCAGAGCTGGGGTCACTGTCCTTCAGAGAGTCCCTTCATTGTCTCCAGGCTGGCCATGTCTCGTTTCGTCTCTTTTCTCCTTTCTTTTCTCTTCTCTCAGAGGCTGCTGCATCAGATGGCAATGGGAGCAGCCTTCCTTGTTTCATTATCTCCCAGCTTCAGCCAGCTCTGGGGCCTTGCACAGAGCTAGGGAACAGTTCAGCACATCTGGGTGGAAGTTCACAGCTGGCGGCATCGGGCTCCAGCAAATTCAGCTACAAATGCCAAGCAAGTTCTGTAGAAGCAGCGTCACAAAAGGCACAAGAGGATTGTGGCACCACTAGAAAAGGATGACGGGAACGTGCTTTGTCTTCTTGGATACATCAGCTCACTGCACGATCAATGGATCATCCAGCCCCGGCAACAACCCCAGCACCTGAGCCATGAAAGAGAACAAGATCCCTGGCATCCAGGAGAATTCAGCCAGGCAGCCCCTGCCAGAGCAGGGCTCTTTGGGGGGTGGTGACTTGGCAGGGTGTCCCTTGGCTGAGAGTGCGAGGGCTTTGTGGCTAACATCAACCCTGCCCTGCACTGAAACGTGTGTGGCTCAGGGGAGGCTGTGATGCATCTCAGATCTGCATCGCACTTGGGGGTAAGGAGTGTCTGGTCTCCATTCCTCATGGGATAAACATCAAGAGGCTCTTCCAGCAACAGATGCCGGTGTTCAGGGCTAACACACATGCAGCCTGCCCAGAGCTCTCACATGCTCAGCGCAGCCCCTTCTCTGCTTCCTGGCTGTCCAGAAAGCATCCTGGGGCTGCTCGGCGATGCTGGGTGAAGGCTGCTTGGTTGCCCACTCCTTCTGTCCACGCCAGCCTAATGCACGGCCTCATGGTGGCCGGGGTGTCTTCTGCTTTCAGGAGAGGAAAAAATAAAGACCTCATTTAAAGGTTTTTATTGTGAAAAGCGACTCTGGCAACATCTGCTCCCTTGCGGAGCAAACCCTCTGACACTGGGCAACTGTCTCCCTGCCGAACCGTGCATTCAGCTCCTTAGGGAACAGCCCGGTTCTGCCCCAACCGGCTCCAGGACTGTGCTCCTTCAAGCTCACGCAGTGTCAAAATGCCTGCAAAGTCTCCCAGCCTGGAAAGTGTGTTCAGCTCCTTAGAGAACAGTCTGGATTTGCCCCCGTTGGCTCCGGGACCGCGCTCCTTCCAGCTCAACAACTCCCCAAGTGTCTGCAGCCTCCCGTCCTGCAGAGCGCGCTCGGCTCCTTAGCACACAGCCCGGTTGTGCCCCGCTCGGCTCCAGCCCCCGCGCTCACAGCCCCTGCCCGGCGGGCCCGAGCGTGTCCTGCAGCACCAGGTGCAGCAGGTGGTTCTGCTCGGCGCTCAGCAGCGGCCACAGCTCGGCCTGCAGCGCCCGCAGCGCCCGCGCGTCCCGCTCCTGCCGCGCCAGCACGGCCGACTGCAGCAGCAGGAAGAGCTCGGCCGGCAGGAGCCCGCCCGCCGGCGGCAGCGCCCCGGGGCCGCCCCCGGGCCCCGCGCCGCCCGCCTCCCAGCAGTAGCGCTCCAGCGTGTGGGCGTGCTCGGGCGGCAGCCGCGCGGGCGGCGGCTGCAGCAGCAGCAGCAGCAGCACCCGCGACACCTCGCAGCTCGCCAGCAGCTCCGGGCAGGCCCCGGCGCTCCCCGCCAGCGCCTGCGCCCGCGTCAGCGCCGCCAGCGCGCCCGCGTAGTCGCGGCCGAGCAGCAGGCAGGAGGCGCGCTCGGCCAGGCAGCGCAGCGCCTCCCGCGGCAGCCGCGCCGCCAGCAGCAGCTCCGCCGCCCGCTGCAGGGGCGCGGCGGCGCGGGCGGGCCGGCCCGTGTCGCGCAGCGCCGCCGCCAGCTCCAGGCACGGCGCGGCCGCCAGCGCCGGCTGCCCCCGCTCCAGGTGCAGGCGGGCGGCGAAGGCGCCGCAGCTCTGCGCCGCCGCCGCGTGCTCGCCGAAGCCGCCGCGCAGCGCCAGCCGCTGCCGCAGGTCCCGCTCCTGCCGCAGGAACAGCCGCGCCGCCTCGGCCAGCGCGGCCGCCTCGGCGGGGCCGTGGCACAGGCTCTGCGCGCAGCGCGCCACGGCCAGCTGGCACCACGCCGCGTAGGGGAGGCTCTCCTGGGCGCGCAGCTCCCGCGCCAGCGCCGCGAACTGCTCCGCCGCCTCCGCCACGTTCGGCTTCCGCAGGAACCGCCGCCGCAGCTTGGCCGACACCAGCCGGTACCGCGACAGAAAGTCCCCGTCTCCGCCGAGCGCCGCCCCGGAGCTGCCCGTCCCGCCGGGGCCGGGCCCGGAGCCGCCGGCGCCCGACAGCATCGCGCGGCGCAGCGGAGCCGGACGGACCCGACCGGAGAGGAGCGGAGTGGACCCGACCGGAGCGGAACACAGCCCGCCCCGCCCCTCCCGCCCCAGCCGGCCAATGGGCGGTGGCATCGGGGTCACGTGGAGGGGGCGGGACGTTCAAGGGGAAACGGGAGGGCGTCGTGTGGGCGTGGCGGAGCAATGGGTGTGGCCCATCCTTTGGCTACTGCATCGCGAGCCGCCGGCCACTGAACGGACCTGCCCCTCCCACCGGCCAATGGGCGCCCGCGCCGTGGTCAAGCGGGAGGAGGGGCGGGGCTATGGCTCGCGCCGTGGCAGCGGCGCACCGCCCACTGTCGGGGCGTGGCCATGGACGGCGGCCCCGCCGTAGGCTCGGGGCGGGCAGTGCTCCAGCGACCTTAGTGCTGCCCGGTAGCCCTGGGTCGGTGCGCGATCCGTACACGGAGCGACAGCAAGGGTCGGGCGGGGGGGGGCGGCGGGTGGGTGAGAGCCCGGGCCTAAGGGTGTGCAGGGACAGGAGTGCTGGGTGAGGGCAAAGCGTGACGGGTGAACACGGACGGGGTTGTTCTGGCGGTTCCCTAGTGCAGCACCCACAGCTGACTCCGGAAACCCACAGCGCTGCGAACATCTGATGCTGATGAGAGTCTGTGCATGGGGGAAGTGTCACGCACTTGCCTGTATCTTGCTTTTCCCTGCTTACAGCCCTGCCAGCGGCCCTGGGCTGCGCAGGCCCTCACTCTGGCTGTGAGGCTATTCATAGAATCATAGAATGGTTTGGGTTGGAAGGGACTTTAAAGCCCATCCAGTTCCACCCAGAATTGACCTGGTTATATCTGGCTTGGGTTACCAGGGCTGTGGGGCAGAGGGCTCCATTCAGGTGCTTGGGCAGGGCTTGCTGTGTGTCCATTGTGTGTTTGTGTTGATGGTCAGCTTCCTGGTGGCAGAGAATGCTTTCAAAGCAAGCATCAGTCCTCATCCTGAAAGGAGAGTCCACTTTTGTTGTCTTCATTGTGAGAGATCTCATGTCACAGTTGGATCCATATGCTCTGTGTTCTGGCAGTGAAAGGGAACAGTCTTGGTGTCCTGCTGGCCCTGTGCCTCCAGCAGCACTGCTGAACCAGGACATATACTGTGGGGAATTGTGTTAATGTGGAACAAGGACAGCATAGAATCATAGAAAGGTTTGGGTTGCAAAGGACTTTAAAGCCCATCCAGCTCCAATGCCCCTGCCATGGGCAGGGACACCTCCCACCAGTCCAGGCTGCTCAATCCCCCATCCAACCTGGCCTTGAACACCTCCAGGGAGGGGACACCACAGCTTCCCTGGGCAACCTGTGCCAGTGTCTCACCACCCTTATCCTGAAGAATTTCTTACTTATGTCTAATCTAAATCTTCCCCCTTCCAATTTAAAGGTATTCCCCCTCATCCTGTCACTACTTGCCCTCCCCAGCTTTCTTGTAGGCCCCCTTCAGGTTCCCACACTCCTGTTCATGTGTATAGGCACATGCACCAAACTGTGCCCACCAGGAGCTGAGGTGACGTGGCTGGTGGGCCCTGTGGGTCCTCTCAGCCAGCCATCCCTCCTGCTCTCTCCCCACACTGAATATCATATCACACAGGCTTGGCGCAGGCAGCACTCAGCTTTCAGCTTGTCCCAAACAACTTCAGAACATGTGATTGTTGTAACATGGGCACTTTCCTACACGCATCCCATTACTGCACTTTTAAAAGCTGAGTCCCAAAGGACAAGCGTGGGTGTCAATGCCTGAAACTGAAGTTCATGTTCAGTACTTCACATTGATGCTCAGGGTTCAGTTCATAGAATAAAACCCCACACGCAATTATAAGAAAAACTCACTCTGACCTCTACTCTTAGCCCACAAAAGGTACTGTAAAGCTGGCAAGTGAAACTGAGGTGTGATCGATAATACAGTTCATCCCTCTGTGCTTCTTCAGAATGAGTAAAAGATTCCCCAAGTGAGGGATGATGCTGCAGCATCATAGTACTCACAAAACAGCTCACAAGAGCCGCACAGATCACAAGCTCTCAGTGTGTCACTGGCGTGTGAGACAGCCTGCGAGCCATGGGGCACTTTGTGCTTCCTCAGCTTGAAGCCAAGCACAGGCAGTAGCCACTTGTCCTCTGGACTTTATTCCCACTCCCAGTTCCAGCAGACCCCTCTGCTCTGACAACCTCTACTCTGGATTCGCCAGCCAGGATGATGCCATCCCAGTGGGACCAGTAGGTCTTGTGAGCCTGGCCTCACTTCTCTGCTTTACAGCCTCATGACTGCCACCCAGGATGGCTTAAACTGGGAGCTCTCTCCTCCGAGCTCTCTCTGGGCTCTTTCAGGAGCCAGGTCGCTGCAGAAGGGCTTGGCAGGAACATGGAGGTAATGAATGTGGTGGTGTTCTTATCCATATGGATATGTTTGGAAGTGGCTGACGCCAGCCAGCTGATGCTGTAAAAATCAAATCTCCTGGCCTTTCGCAGTTTACAGTTACTTCCTGCTGGCAGGTGTACTTAGGTTTATCTTTCCTAATTACTCAGCAAGTGCTGAAGATGAAGGTGAAGAGGCACAAGATGTCAGGACAAACCAGAAAAATCAGTGGTTTGATCGTCTCCAACCGCTGTTCTTCAGGCTTTTAGATTTCCATGGCTGGAACAAACCCTCCTCTGTTACTCATCTCCTGTCCTGGCTCTGCAGGAAATTAATGGTTTCCCTCTAGAGGGAAGAGCGCCTTGAGCTTACCCAGGGTAGGGGTGCTGTTGAGGTGCGAGGTGTCCAAGCAGCACAGCCAGGGTGTTTCAAAGTAAACCACATGCACCTACTGCTAAAGCACCTCTTGGATGTGGATTTCATTTCTGCTTCCCAAAGGCACTAAGCTGGTGTGTGACAGTGCCTTGAGGTGGAACAGAGGATGGCAGATGACCCAGCCCACCCCTAGGTCTGGGTTAGGCTTCAGGATCAAGCCTGGGGCTGACGATACTTCGAAGACAGCCTGTGGGGCTCCCTCCAAGGGGAGGCAGATGAGGAACAGGTTTCTGCTGGCCTGGGAAGCGGCACTGGTCCAGGAGGGCAGCTGGTGCCAACTTGAGCCCCTGCAGGGCACTGCCTGCCCACGGCCTTCCTGTGCAAGTCCCTGCTAAGGGATGACAGCACAGGCAGATACAGGCAGGGCTTTCCCTCTGGCCTGCATGAGATTTGATATACATTTAGGGGGTGTGAATGCAGCTGAATGCAAAGCCTCTCACAAAGCAGTTGCGGCGTGGGAAGCAGGAGGCTAGGATGTAGACATCTCCTCTCTCCAAGGGGTTCAGACCTCCATAGCCCCCAAGAGCTGCGTGGCAACTCCCAAGCTCTGGTCACAGCAGGGATTTTTGGTGCTGAGAGCTCTGCTCTGCCCGTGCTGCTGACAGACATTTTGCACTGCTGACATTCAGATGTGTGGCTGGAAGAGTGACTTGCTCCTTGGGACTTGCTTCATTTAATGCCCTTTTGTGCTTACACTGGAGGATGAGTTGCAGATTAAGAGATCCTGAGCTCAGATCACTCCATGGGACAGGAGGAGCTGTCTAAGCAGCTGGAGAGTTATATTTGTGGGAAGAGGGGCTGCAGCACTTGCCATGGGCGTGGAAGGATGCTGGACTCTGAGCTCTGCCCAGTGTCCTCAGCTCTTGGTGTCTCCCTTTCCGTGAGTGTAGAGCAGTGCTGACAGCACAGAGGGTGCTGCCCTTTCTTTGGTCAAGACAGCTGTGTTCAAAGGGTCTCTCAGCCTCAGCCAGACCCTGCTGCAGCAGCTGGCGGAGAGCAGCATGTGAAAGGATTTCTTCTTTCCATTGCTGTCACTTGCCCATTCCTCCCCTGCCTGCTGAGGTATTTGTATCTGTGTGGGCGCACCTCACGCTGTGAGCTAAATCCGATAATGCGGAAACAGTTTGCAGAATGATCTGCTCCATGCACGTGGCTGTTCTGCTTTTGGTGTCTGGGATGAGGGCTGGGAGACAAACCACCTGGGCTCTCTCTGTGTGATTCCCATGCTGGGAGGAGTTGTCCTGGCAGCTCTGGTCTGTGTCGATGCCGCCCCAGCTGGACACTTGATGCAGACAATGCTGGGAGTATCATTGGGCAGGGCCACAGCCAGTGCAGGATCAGGCCAGGGGTCTTCAAGGAAGTGGATGTTTCAAGGACTTCCAGATGAATCACTTCCCCCTTGGTGTAGGCAAAAGCTGGGAGAACTCCTCTCCTTCTGCCAGCATAGACTCACAGCCTCGATGTTGTGGGTAGCTGTGAGCAGCGTCCCATCTCCCTGTGGCTGAGCTCTCTCCTAAGTGCCCAGCGTCCCTTGTGGTCCCTGAGGACAGTGGATGAGGTGTCATGGGGTGCTTTCACAAGGCACATCTGGTTCAGCTTGCAGCCTCACCCATGCTGGTGCAATTGAACCAATTTGGAGAGCAGGACCCTGGTTGGGATGGCTGGTCTCTACAAATCCACTCATTGGTACAAACTGCTGCTGTGGCCAGTGCTTGCTTTAGGAAGTGGGAGCGTGGGATGCATTGAAGAGCCTGCCTCAGGACCAGCCCCTGCAAAATGCATCCGCTTTCCAGGGTCAGAAGGGGAAAAACACATCAAGCCCACATGGGAGGAGCAGGGGACACCATGGAGGATGTTTGTCACAGTGAGAGATGTCGTCAGCAGCCAAGGGCTTATAGGGGCTCTGGCAAGAGCAGGAACCACTGTCACAGCAGGGGAAGCTGCAGAGGAGAGGTGCTGAGAGAGGTAGGTGACTCTAGGGTGGCTTTTCTTCTTGCTATGAGTCACTGGGACATTTCTGTTGTGGGAGTGAATGTTGGGAGGAAAAGGGAGCTAAGAGGTATTGAGGTCAGCTAACTCAGCTTTGGGCTACGGCTTGTTGGAAAAGCTGAGCTGGGAGTGGGTGGGAAGGGCCACGGGGTCAGCAGAAGGAGCCCAGGACAGGCAGGGACATCTGCCATATAAATGGGCTCAAGCATGACTGGAGTCACACCCAGGTTTGGCACAGCTGTGCACACTCAGGCAAAGTGTCACAGCCCCATAACAGTGACAAATGTGCAGACACACACAGAGCGTGTGTGTCACTGTATAGACTCTGAATCGCACATGAAGATCACGCTGCCATGCAATGGTACATAGATGATGCACATACCCACACAGAGCTGTGCATACATGCGCGCACCCCGCACGACACACAGAGCTTTCTATATGCTTGTATCGATAGTCAGGCTGTGCACATACATGAGGGTCAGTGCCTGCCCTCAGAGGGACCTGCATAGCCCCCTAGTTAAGGAGCACTTTGGTAGGTGCACACACAGGCACACACAGATGCTGCAAGGATCCAGCTTGAAGCAGCAAAGCGCCTGGTGGAATCACCACTGTGCAGCAAGCCAGAACTGTGAATCTGAGGCATTCAACCTGTGCTGTTACAAGCACTGTGTGTCACAAGCAGCAAATCTAGCTAGCTCTGCTGCCTCTGTCCTAAAGCACTTGGGACTGGCTCTGCCGTGCAGTCTGTGTTGGGGAGCAGAAAATCTCTTAGAGAAATTGTGGCAGGTAGGAAGGAAGTTTGAGGTTTTTTGCAGCTATGGGTCATTTGACATAATGGAAAGTAGGAAGGGGAGTGAAGGGTGAAGGGCTGGGAAGAGCCAGGCCTCCCATCCCTGTTCAGGGGAAACAAGAGCTAATGGGCATGCAAAGTGCTTCTGAGGTTCAGCTGGGCAAGGCTGAGCAGAGCCAAGCCACCACAGCTGCAGGGCCTCTGTCCCTAGTATGGGCTCGCTCCCTGCCTTCCCTCACTGCCAGGGAATCCCTGAGGCGTTGCACCATGGATAGAAGAGCGGCTGTGGGTAAAGCTATGAGAAGAGGGCTGACACCAAATCACGCAGACACACACTTGCACACAGCACTCGGAGTCAGAGCCAAACCACTGGGACCAGCAGCATGAGCGCAGCCTTCTGCACCATCACTGCTGGTGGAGAGCTGCAAGCCCTGTCCCACTGCCCTGCACCTTGCAAGCACCAGGATCACCAAGGGAGAAAGGATGGGGATCAGAGAGAGCTGGGCAAGAGGGAAGAGTTGGGTGGACGAGTCCTTGCTCCTGAGGCAGCCCAGGTATCTGACATGAGAGCAGCAGAACGGCGATGAAGGAAGAGCAGAGTGTGGGTTTGATTTCCTAGCCTCAGAGGGTACAGTAAGTAGCTCTGACAGACCTCAGCAGTGTTCCTCAACAACACCAAGAAACTCATACGTATCATGGTGCATGTGGGCTGAATTCATGTTTTCTATAGCAATCAAAAATGTGATTTTTCTCTGCTGAGGAACTCTGGCTATTAAGTGAGGTGTGCTTATCTAGCACATAGCAGCGAACTCCCACCACTTTGGTCATACATCCTTCCTTAACAGAGGCTAGCACAGGACAGCATGAGAGAAGCCTGGTAAAAACCCGATTACCACACCTGAGACAGCAGTGCTGCTGGCCTCCCAGTCCATCCTGTGGCAGGAATGTGGTGGCCCGTTTGCTCATCAGCATTGAATGGACAGATTCTCTGTGGACATTTCCCTGCAGGCCATGGGAGAGAAGACATTGTCAAAAAGCCAACATGTGAGCCTGGCAGACACATGATCCTAAGTCCCCAGTCCAGTTATCTGTGTGCTACTCAAGCTATTGGTCTTCAGTTTGAGGGACTGCAAAGTTGTGTTTGTGGTGACCTGGGGCTCCGGGGAACTACAAAGTTATGGCAGGGGTCTTCAGTAGCTACAGGGATGATGCCTGTATGGAGCCAGCTCATGCCGATGTCTGCTCCAAATCCTCCTGCCTTTTTCTTTCCAGATCTGTGGCCCTAATGATGGACTCCCCAAGCACTCTTGTTTCCCTTCCTGCCAGCCAGCCCACAGAGCACAGAAACAGCAATTCCTGCTGTCAGATCCAAGATGAGTTCCTCTCTGTGACACTCCCTGTGATGTACTCCCTCATCTTCATTATCGGGCTGCTCAGCAATGCCCTGGCACTCTGGGTGTTCTCATATGGAGTGCAGCGCAGGACCTCCATCACTGTGTACATGAGGAACCTGGCACTCTCTGACCTCCTGCTCTCCCTCTGCCTGCCCTTCCGCATCACCTTTCAAAGCAAGAATGAGCCTCTGATCTTCTGCAACGTCATCGGGGCCTTCTTCTACCTCAACATGTATGTCAGCATCACGTTCCTCAGCCTGATCAGCCTTGACCGCTACCTAAAGATCATCCGGCCCCTGCAGAAATTTAGGATTCACACTGTGTCCTGTAGCACCATGGCCTCTGGGGTGGTTTGGTTGGTGCACACAGCGTTCATGATGCCTTTCTTTTTTGAGACAAGAGGAAAAGGCCCTTGTGACCATAAATGCTTCCACTTCAGGAGCAAAAGCACCACAGCAGCAGCTTTTAACATGGTCGCAGTAGCCTCTTTCTTCATCTTGCTGCTGCTCTTCCTCTACTTCTACAGCAAGATATTTGCGAAGCTCCAAAGAGTCTCCTCAGTGAAAGCTCAGCAGCTGAACAAGAGGAACAGCACGAGAGCCATCACCAAGACTTTCGTAGTGCTGATCATCTTCATTGTATGCTTTACCCCCTATCACATTGTCCGCATTCCTTACATCCTTGCCCAGGTGGGGGCCATTTCTAGTCTGCCCTGGAAGCAGGGTCTCCACCTCGCTAATGAGCTTGTGCTCTGCATCTCAGCCCTCAACAGCTGCCTTGACCCAGTCATCTTCTTTTTCTTGTCCAGCAGCTTCCGAAGGGCTGTGCTCTGCACCATCCAGGGCAGGCTGAAGAGAGTTCTCCTAAGAAACCAGGGGGAGCTGAGCCACAGCAGGTCTGTGATGGAGGTATAAGCTTTCTATTTGGTCCAAGGTCTCAGGCATGGGACCTTCTCATCAAGGATTTGCTCTGACTGCTGTTATTTACTAGATAAAGACTTGTGGGGAAGGTGCAGAAAGAAATTGAAACCACTCCATGTTTCTTTCACTGGCATCATCAGGGCTACAGCTTCCTTGGAAGTGCAGTAAATGAAGAGAAAAGGATAACTGGGACCTTGCTTTTTTTCTGCAACACCTCTGCTGACACAGCTGAAGAACGTATTTCCCAGGAAGAATGAAGGCTGGAAGCATCAAAGGAGAAATAGCCTTGGCCTAAGGGGGAAAGGCAGCTACAGAGCCCAGGATGGAGACAGGTTCCTTCAATGGAAGAAGAACGATGGGAGAAATGGGAATAGGAATCCTCTGTAAGCATTTTCTAAGTGCCACATCATCTCCACACCAGAGAAAGCAGGAAAAGGGAGAAGATGAGTGCAGAAGCATTGGGAAAAGATAAGGGAGACACCCATCAGAACATCACCTGGGGAGTGGGTGAATATTTTGATCCATGATGGAGCCCAGAAATGTGCCCTGCGGGGCTTGGAGGACAGGCATGCCAAGCAACAGTGCACAGCTATCACCCCAAACCAAGATGAGGACTTCTTCTCTCATTGTTAGCACAGTCTTTGTAACTTCAGGTCAGCCTCATTTTTTTGTGTATTCAAACAGACAACTGGTCTGAACTAAAGCAGAACTGATTTTCTAACTTTTCAAGCTAAGCCTCGTCTAAGTGACTTCATTTTTTGAAAGTTAACTACATGTTTTCAGACAGTGTCTAGAAGTGATAATGCTTACAATTTATGATTATCACCAAAGTAATGGGGCATTGGTGTGCAGAAAGACCATTGTTTATGTTTGTTTCTATGGAAGCCAAGGTTAGTTTGAAGTTGGCAGAATGCCATAAGTGAAAGGGATGAAAAAGGGTTGTACCTACTGTGAGGAGCAGACAGGACAGATGACTCAAAACTGGCCAATAGAGTATTCTGTTCCACATAAGTCATACTCAGTACGAAACTGAGGGATTACGAGGGGAAACATCTCTTCTTTGATGGCCAGTGTCTAACATGGACCTCATCCTTTTGCTCCTGATCCTGGATCTGTGCATTTCTGCATCCAGTTCCTGAGTCCAGCTCCCATCTGCTGCTGAAATCAGTCCAGGACCTTTGCTCTGTGCCTGCTCTGCAGTATCAGTGGTAACATATAGTCATTGGAGAGCTTAATTTTGTATATTTGTGTATATGTACATTATTTTATTATTAATATTATTTTCCTTATTAGTATTATTGTTTCATTAAAGCCATTTTAGTTGTAGTTTCCAGCCCACAAGTGTCTCTCTCATTTCCCTCTCCCAGGCAGTGGTGTGGGACCACAACTGCTTGTGTTGAGCTGGTAATCAAGCTGGGAACTGGGGCTAAACTATGACACGTGGCCGTTGCATAGCATTTGTTTTGCACTTGGACCTTGCCAAGAACATCCAGCAAGGGATTCAATGGCCAAAGGATCCCAGAAGCACCTAGAAAGATTTTCTGCCTTTCTTATTCTTTGGTGCCCATCCTCTTCTTGCACAAGAGAACATTTTCCCGTTTGTATTTTTTCCATTTCATGCTTATCTGTTTCCAGGCTTGTCTGTTTGCTGATTTTAGAAGACCACAGACTGAGATGCAGACTGAGCCTCTCACATATCAGGTGGACACAGCCTGGGTAATGAGGGAGAGGAAGATTTTTCATTCAGGCTGTGAACTGTTCTAGAAACCTCCTGGCTCAAACACTTCATTAATACTTGGGAGAATAAAATGTTTTGTTAAAGACTGAATCCTCTGATCTTTCCAGTTAAGGCCTGAGTAAACCCAGACCCCACTGCAGCTCTGTTGAAGGACTACCTTAAAACTCACAGGACAATACTCACTGTCCTTTTTCATCTTTGCTACTAAAAACATTAAGACTAGGAGAGGGATATTATTCTCTTCAGTGGGGGTGGGGGAAAACACCAAAAGCCAAGCTTTTCCTGTGGAAAGCTGAGCTGCAAAAAAGCTCACAAAACTGTTCTTTTTCCGATTATCATTCGCAAGAATCAAAACGAAAATGCTATGCGGTTCAGAAACCTCAGCATCACAACGCAGGCATGTGCAGCTCATGGGAAGCCCAGCCCAGTTTGCTCCCTCGTCGAGCAGAGTCCCTCTGAATCTCAGGGAAGAATTTCTTCACCAAAAGGGTTCTAAGGCACGGGCAGAGGCTGCCCAGGGAGATGGCTGAGTCCCCATCCCTGGAGGCATTTAAAAGACAGGTAGATGAGGCACATGAGCGGGCGGGTACGGTTGGACTCGATGATCTCAAAGGTCTTTTCCAACCAAACGATTTTATGACACCTTCCCACCCGCACTGCAGCACAGACGCTGCCAGAGCGCCGCGGCGGGGGCCGAGTTGGGACTCGCAGCGCCAGGGCGGGTTTCTCTTCGGGGGAACGAACGATGGTGGCAGGGATGAAGAGACGGGGCTCTCCCTGCGTGCAGTGGGGGGAGCTTGGCGGGGCGCGGGGCTGGGCGGGGGGCGGGGCCATCGTGCATGGTCACGCCCCCGGCCAGCGGGCGCCGATACCATCGCGTGTACCATAGTCCCGCCCCTTCACCCGCGTGACCCCGGTGCCACCGCCTATTGGCCGGCTGGGGCGGGAGCGGCGGGGCGGGTTGTGTTTTGCTCTGGTCGGGTCGGTCCGGATCCGCTGCGCCGCGCGATGCTGTCGGGCGCCAGCGGCTCCGGGCCCGGCCCCGGCGGGGCGAGCAGCTCCGGGGCGGCGCTCGGCGGAGACGGGGACTTTCTGTCGCGGTACCGGCTGGTGTCGGCCAAGCTGCGGCGGCGGTTCCTGCGGAAGCCGAACGTGGCGGAGGCGGCGGAGCAGTTCGCGGCGCTGGCGCGGGAGCTGCGCGCCCAGGAGAGCCTCCCCTACGCGGCGTGGTGCCAGCTGGCCGTGGCGCGCTGCGCGCAGAGCTTGTGCCACGGCCCCGCCGAGGCGGCCGCGCTGGCCGAGGCGGCGCGGCTGTTCCTGCGGCAGGAGCGGGACCTGCGGCAGCGGCTGGCGCTGCGCGGCGGCTTCGGCGAGCACGCGGCGGCGGCGCAGAGCTGCGGCGCCTTCGCCGCCCGCCTGCACCTGGAGCGGGGGCAGCCGGCGCTGGCGGCCGCGCCGTGCCTGGAGCTGGCGGCGGCGCTGCGCGACACGGGCCGGCCCGCCCGCGCCGCCGCGCCCCTGCAGCGGGCGGCGGAGCTGCTGCTGGCGGCGCGGCTGCCGCGGGAGGCGCTGCGCTGCCTGGCCGAGCGCGCCTCCTGCCTGCTGCTCGGCCGCGACTACGCGGGCGCGCTGGCGGCGCTGACGCGGGCGCAGGCGCTGGCGGGGAGCGCCGGGGCCTGCCCGGAGCTGCTGGCGCGCTGCGAGGTGTCGCGGGTGCTGCTGCTGCTGCTGCTGCAGCCGCCGCCCGCGCGGCTGCCGCCCGAGCACGCCCACACGCTGGAGCGCTACTGCTGGGAGGCGGGCGGCGCGGGGCCCGGGGGCGGCCCCGGGGCGCTGCCGCCGGCGGGCGGGCTCCTGCCGGCCGAGCTCTTCCTGCTGCTGCAGTCGGCCGTGCTGGCGCGGCAGGAGCGGGACGCGCGGGCGCTGCGGGCGCTGCAGGCCGAGCTGTGGCCGCTGCTGAGCGCCGAGCAGAACCACCTGCTGCACCTGGTGCTGCAGGACACGCTCGGGCCCGCCGGGCAGGGGCTGTGAGCGCGGGGGCTGGAGCCGAGCGGGGCACAACCGGGCTGTGTGCTAAGGAGCCGAGCGCGCTCTGCAGGACGGGAGGCTGCAGACACTTGGGGAGTTGTTGAGCTGGAAGGAGCGCGGTCCCGGAGCCAACGGGGGCAAATCCAGACTGTTCTCTAAGGAGCTGAACACACTTTCCAGGCTGGGAGACTTTGCAGGCATTTTGACACTGCGTGAGCTTGAAGGAGCACAGTCCTGGAGCTGGTTGGGGCAGAACCGGGCTGTTCCCTAAGGAGCTGAACGCACGGTTCGGCAGGGAGACAGTTGCCCAGTGTCAGAGGGTTTGCTCCGCAAGGGAGCAGATGTTGCCAGAGTTGCTTTTCACAATAAAAACCTTTAAATGAGGTCTTTATTTTTTCCTCTCCTGAAAGCAGAAGACACCCCGGCCACCATGAGGCCGTGCATTAGGCTGGCGTGGACAGAAGGAGTGGGCAACCAAGCAGCCTTCACCCAGCAGCCCCAGGATGCTTTCTGGACAGCCAGGAAGCAGAGAAGGGGCTGCGCTGAGCATGTGAGAGCTCTGGGCAGGCTGCATGTGTGTCAGCCCTGAACACCGGCATCTGTTGCTGGAAGAGCCTCTTGATGTTTATCCCATGAGGAATGGAGACCAGACACTCCTTACCCCCAAGTGCGATGCAGATCTGAGATGCATCACAGCCTCCCCTGAGCCACACACGTTTCAGTGCAGGGCAGGGTTGATGTTAGCCACAAAGCCCTCGCACTCTCAGCCAAGGGACACCCTGCCAAGTCACCACCCCCCAAAGAGCCCTGCTCTGGCAGGGGCTGCCTGGCTGAATTCTCCTGGATGCCAGGGATCTTGTTCTCTTTCATGGCTCAGGTGCTGGGGTTGTTGCCGGGGCTGGATGATCCATTGATCGTGCAGTGAGCTGATGTATCCAAGAAGACAAAGCACGTTCCCGTCATCCTTTTCTAGTGGTGCCACAATCCTCTTGTGCCTTTTGTGACGCTGCTTCTACAGAACTTGCTTGGCATTTGTAGCTGAATTTGCTGGAGCCCGATGCCGCCAGCTGTGAACTTCCACCCAGATGTGCTGAACTGTTCCCTAGCTCTGTGCAAGGCCCCAGAGCTGGCTGAAGCTGGGAGATAATGAAACAAGGAAGGCTGCTCCCATTGCCATCTGATGCAGCAGCCTCTGAGAGAAGAGAAAAGAAAGGAGAAAAGAGACGAAACGAGACATGGCCAGCCTGGAGACAATGAAGGGACTCTCTGAAGGACAGTGACCCCAGCTCTGGGTATTGCTGCTGGTCAGAAGTGTTGCGTGAGGGGTGGGGAGTTTAGACTGTGAGGGTGCAATTGCCCAGGGATTTCTGTGCTCAAGGTCCCTCTTGAGGCACTGAGCTCGAGCTGCTGTGGGTGTTGGGTAAATAAACCTCTGACTTAGTCAGCAAAGTGGTGACTTGTCTACTTTGAGCAGGAACTGAGGGCTGAGCCCTGTTGATGGTGGCCTGATGCCCTCAGCAGAGCCCAAGGGCACCTCCCAGCTGGGCAGTGGGAGGCAGGAATAGGATCTGGAGCTACCTGAGGGTGATGCAAAAGACTCCAGCCAGGTAATCCCACGTAACTGCACAATATGTGGCACAGGAAAGGGAGTGATGGGCAGAGCAGCACTGACTGCCCACTCCAGCCACCTCTGAGTGGCAGATCCATGGGTTTCTGCCTCTTCATGCCCACGCACTTGGTGCATCTGCTGCGTAGGAGAAGGAGGTGGGGAGCTGGCCCGATGGGTCAGCCCTGGGCTGGAGACCACTGCAGGAACTTGTATATAGCAGAGCATTAGTCCTGGGTTACCCAACAACCACGGGCTGTCTCGCTGAAGCAGAACACTCCCCTCATTCTGTACCCAGGCTGGGCTGCTGGGGCTCTTTCCACGTGGCAGTGTCAGAGCAGCAGTCAGAGCCGGCTGCAGCAGCACCTGCAGCTTCCACACCTCTTCCCCACGTCTCCACAGCACTGGAGGTTTTCCGATAGCCCAGTCAGGGGCAGTTTTATTCCCAGAGGCTGGAGAAACTTGCTGTCAGAGCACAAAGGGTTTTCTTTTTTGTGTCCTCTTAACAGCAAGGGCCGTGGCCAACATCGGGGGCGAGGCCAGTATCAGGGGGCGTGGTCAGCCGGCGGGGGGAGGTACTGCGGTGCCGGCAGGGGGCGCCCCACGGTCACGTTGCGGCGCGGGGCTCGTCGGGACTGGGCGTCTATTCCGGTCCCCGCGCGTCCTTTCCGGTCCCCGCGCGGCAGCACGCGGTGCAGCCATGGCGGACGGGGATGGTGAGCGCTGCGCGGGATCGGCCGGGCGGGCGCCGGCGCCGCCTGCCTGAGGAGATGGGGATGGGGGCGGGCCCGATTCGGTGTCCTCGTGGGGCTCGGGGCCGCCGCGGCGCCATGTGGAGAGGGAGCGCGGCGGGCCCGATGCGGTGGGGCTGCGGGGCGCGGGCGTCATCCCGGGATTACCTCGCTCCCGGCGCGGCGGGACAACTGAGAGTATCGCTCCCCCAGGTTCCAGCGTGAAGAAGCGGCGGAAGAAGGAGAAACGGGCGCTTGCAGACGAGGATGTAGCGGTGAGTGCAGAGGGGGCTGCCCGGGCCCCGTGGGGGGGGCTTGGGACCGAAAGTAGGGGGGCCCCTCACCCGCCATTACCGGGGGCAGCGCGCCTGCCGCGCTTGGGGCGGTTTAGGGGAGCAGGCGGTAGAGAGGCCGCCGAATTTCACTGATCGCGGGTCCCTCCGTGCCCCCGCAGGACATCCAGCACACTGAGGAGTTCCTCATCAAGCCCGAGTCCCGGGTGGCCCAGCTGGACACGTCGCAGTGGCCTTTGCTGCTGAAGGTAGGGCGAGCGCAGGCGGCCACGTGGGCCACGGGGCTCCCTCTGCTGCCCTGGAGCAGCTCAGCCCCTGCACCGGGTGGCCCTGCTGCTGAAACACGGCGAGCCTGGCACTCACAGCGGAGGCAAATCCTCTGGACGTGCAAATCGTCTCAAAGATTTGCCCAGCAGGATCATTTCCACACCTGCTTTCTGACTTTACCCTCCTGTGAAGCCCCAGCCTAATTTCTTCAATTCTTTCTTTTGATCTGACTCAGTGTAGACTTCTGAGTGACTTGTGCTGAATTTCTGGGCACACTGGGTTTATCCTGCATTGTAAAGGTTGATACTCTGCACTTTTATATTTCTTTTAATTCATGCCTTCTGTATATTTTTTTTTTTTTATATATAAATCATTGTTGTGGTTTCATTGTTGGGTCGTTTCCGGAAGAGATTCACTTAGATCAGGGGTGTCAAACTCGCGGCTCCCACCATTCTCCTGCTGCAGCATAAAGCGTTGCACATGCTGCACGTGGCCAGCGCGCTGGCAGGAGCATAGGGGCAAGGAGCTCGGTACTGCTGCCACAGGGAGAAAGAAAGTGCCAGGCTGGATAAAACAAGGGGGAGGACTGGATTTGGCCTGCGGCCCATGGGTTTGACACCCCTGCCTTAGATGTACAAATCAGATGTGGGGTGATGCACTTGGGCACTTGGGTGAAACCAAGGTAAGCTCAAGATTGTAACTTTTGCTTGGTTTTTGTAGAACTTCGACAAGTTAAATGTGATGACAGCACACTACACACCTCTTCCTTCTGGTGCCAATCCCTTAAAAAGAGAGATTTCTGACTACGTTAGGTGAGTGCAGCAAGGGCCAGAGTGATTTATTTTTCTTTCATGGTTCATATTTTCAAAACATTTTCTGGTCTGGATTCCCTTTGTCCCTTTCTGCTTCGCTCTGCCTTGCTGCTAACCCATACATGGCTAAATAGGACTCATTGGTCACTTGCTGTGGGGTTGTGGCTGGTTTGGGAACAGACATACAAACAATTCTGTGGGATGTCATGGGAAGTCCTTTGGCCTGCCAGACTTTGTGACTGCTTGCGGTTTGTTTGTAGCATTTGGTTTAAGTGTAAGGTAGGGATTAGCAGTCAGAGGAGAAGAGAATTCCTTGACTGTGGAATGTATCATCTGTTGTGTGCAGAGCAATTCCATGAGTGTGAGGCTCATCGCTTATTTGGCTGCATAGATACACATTTCTTTGCAGCTGTGTCAAATATTCTCCACCTTATGGTGTTTGCCCTGATGCTTAGCTTCTGCTCTCTGTCATTTTTCTCCATAGGTCTGGCTTTATTAACCTTGACAAACCTTCCAATCCATCTTCCCATGAAGTGGTTGCATGGATCCGACGCATTCTGCGAGTAGAAAAGACTGGGCACAGTGGCACTCTGGATCCAAAGGTGACCGGGTGCCTCATTGTGTGTATTGAGAGGGCAACACGACTGGTCAAATCGCAGCAGAGCGCAGGTATGTTTGTCTGTGGGACCATTTCTGGTCTAAACGACTGGGCAGGTGTTGGAGTTATTTTGGGGACGAAATAGAGATTTCTAGTTTTTTAAAGGTCTTGAGTGCTTCAGACTTAAGGGTTGCTTATTCTTCTCACTCCAAGCCAGTGAGGGTGCATCTGAGGTGTTTTCTGATTGCTTCTCTGGGGCTTGTGCTGTTCTAAGTCGGTGAAAACACTTCTGATGGACTGGTTTTGTTTACTAACTGAACTTACAGCCTCAGCCTCCAGCAGTCCAGTGAAATAAAACTTGGTTAAGAAATAAATGTAGCTTAGATTTATGTTGTTGAAATAATAACCAACTCCATAGTAATGTGTGCACACTTTCTAGGGGACGTGGTTGTGAAAATTTCAGGGCTCTGTGGTTGTGTGGCTGTGAATCTGTGTGAACCTTGAGGTCAACATTAAACGCAAGTGGCCACTCCTGACTGCTCTTGTCGTCCTTTCAGGCAAAGAGTATGTGGGAATTGTTCGGCTGCACAATGCAATTGAAAGTGAGGCTCAGCTTGCCAGGGTAAGTCTCAGCATGCTTTTAGCTGTGCTGGCACTGGGCACGCACAGTGTTCAGCATTGGTGGGAAATAAGAGGGCAGGAGTGGAGCTCAGGTGTGCTCTGTGTGTGAGGTGATGACGAAGTTTATCCATTCTCTGAGTGCAATGGTGCTGCCCTCCTGCAGCGCCCAGATTCCTGTTCTAGGGTCTGAGTGCTGTGCAGCCTCCAGAGACCCTCCAGTCTCCCAGTGTCCTACTGGGAGCTGCTGTGGTTTGTGGCTGGCTGCCTGCAGGAGAAAGTGGTGCTGGCAGGGTTGGAGCTTCTCTTCTGGGGGCTCCATCCTCACCAAGATGAGGGATGATGTCTGATCACATACTGCCACCTGATGAAAAAGCCAGGCTGTGCTCATTGGCAGCTGGGGTAGTGTTTTGAACTACATCACTGTTTCCAATCGGCTTTATTTAATAGGACCTCTCCAAATTAAGAACTCTGTGGTTTCTCACTCATGAAAGTGTTCATAGTTGCTGGAGATGGCAGAGTGCTCTTATATTATGGCACAGATGTGTGGTGTTACTTCTGCTTCTACCCACAGGCAATAGAAACTCTGACAGGCGCGCTGTTTCAGCGACCGCCCCTCATTGCTGCTGTGAAACGACAACTGAGAGTCAGAACCATCTACGAGAGCAAACTGGTTGAGTACGATCCTGAGAGAAGATTAGGTAAAACAGGGCTTTCTTGCCTTCTTCCTATCTTAAGCTGACAGCTGATAAAATTTCCTGTGAAGTGGGCTGCTTCATGTTCTTGGCAGATGGTTTAAGACAAAAATCCTCACCACCATAAAGCAGTAACTACTTTGTATGTTGCTTTGATGTGCTAGGAAGTAAATCCCATTTGGTTTTTGTATGGCTGCACCCTTCATCGAAGAGCCAAATGATGTCAATTACATGGCATTAGCACTCAGTGCAAAGATGACCTTCATCTATCACCCCAGGCTGATGGCTCTGTGAACGGTTAGATATACAGCTTCGCTTGGAGGGAGCTCTTCTAGATGTGTTTCATTTTTAGATAAGTATTTAAAAGCTCTTGTGTCCTGTTGTACCATTTCAGGTATCTTCTGGGTGAGCTGTGAAGCAGGCACATATATCCGAACGCTCTGTGTTCACCTTGGTTTGTTGCTTGGTGTGGGGGGCCAGATGCAAGAGCTCCGCAGAGTGCGCTCAGGCATCCTTGGAGAGAAGGTAGAGTGGTACCTCTGACTATAATCAATCAGCAAATCTGAAATTGACAGAATTGCAAGAGTTCCTCGGAACTGCATTAGTTTTATACTGTTAGAAGGTATGGGTGCATGTGACTGGGAGGAGTTTCATGAATAGCCCCAAAAATGTGGGAGCTCTTGCCATAGATGATCTGTAACCAAAGTGTTGAGTTCAGTTCAGGGTGTTTCCCCTGTTCTGGTAATTAAGCTTTGGGACAGTGAGTGACTGGGAAGTGCACTGTGGTGACTGAAAGTTTGGTTTATGTCACCTGTGTTTCTCAAGCCTACAAATCACGCACATGCCACAAGTTCCAGTGTGTGAGCTGCCTGCTTTGCAATCTGCGACCGCTTGGTGTCAGGGCACGATGCAGGGAATGTGCTTCATTGAAATGAGCCTGGGATACAGTCTTGTGTGATCTTCCGCAGTTGCACAGTGGTTTTGATTTGGTCATAGCTGGATCCTGCTGCCAGTCCAAATTCCAGAACTAATGTCATTCCTTGCAAAGCAGGAGTTTCCATGTGAGTGCTTCCCCACCCATCGGTGCCCTTACCGCTGCTATGATCACTGGCAGTAATTTCGCGATTCCAGGTGTTGGGTGCTTACAGCTACTTCAAGAATTTATTCCGTGTCACAAACTGAAGAGCTGGTTAATTTAGACTTCTACTCAGAAATTTTTGCCTAGAAATCCCAGGTATTTGTTTTAAGTTTGGTCGTATCTCAGAGTTTCATGTGGACTGACCTTATACCAGGAGTGTTAAACTCACGGCTCCCACCGTTTTCCTGCTCCTGCAGAGTAATGTGTGTCACGCTGCACACGTGACCAACATGCTAGCGGGAGCGTAGGGGCAAGGGGCTTGGCACTGCCACCAGGTAGAAACAGGGTGCTGGGCCAGATTAAACAAGGTGGAGGGCCGAATTCGGCCCATGGGCTGTGAGTTTGACACCCGTCCCTTATACACTAGATCTAAGTGCTGAGATTAGGAAGGCTGAAGTCTGTGGTAGCACAAATCAGTATTCTTGCCTCTTTTAGGTTGATTTTTCTATGCTTTCGAGTTGGCATCTGTTTTTCACTCACTTTCAGCACTATTTGCTGTTGGACTTCAGCTCCTTTCTTTGTGTTTTGAGTTGCGGACAAGTAGAGTTTAGAGGGGTTGTGTGTTTGCAGGACAACATGGTGACTATGCACGACGTACTGGATGCACAGTGGCAGTACGACAACAACAAGGATGACAGCTACCTGCGGAGAGTTATCCTGCCGTTAGAGAAACTGCTGACTTCACACAAGCGGCTCGTCATGAAAGACAGTGCGGTGAGTTCCCAAGATAGTGCCAGTTGACAGCCAGAGACTGCAAAGTGTCCTTCTGACTTGTACAGCTGGTATAATAAATGGGGTATCAAGATGCATGTGGTGTCCAGTGCTGCTTGTGAGCTGTGTTGGGCCCAGTATGGGCCACTGCCAGATCAGCAGTAAGAGGCAAGAGCCAGGAATGGAGAGGCAGAGAAGCTGCTCTCCTCACTTCAGGAGGATGCTGATGGTTTTAGTGGTCTGCCTCACGTGTTGTTTGCTATGATAGATGCTTTGCTTGCTTTCTCCAAAGCCCCCAAGTTTTATATAATGGACAATAAGACATAGATACATGGGAATGTTATTGCTGGGTCAGTAATGGCAATGGGAAACTAAAATATTAGAGGCACTTCTGACCTTATTTTTATTCTCTAATAGCTTATAAACCTTCCTGTTCCCTACGTATTCAGGTTAATGCTATTTGCTATGGGGCCAAGATCATGCTGCCTGGTGTTCTGAGATACGAAGATGGTATTGAGCTTAACCAGGAGATTGTTGTCATCACCACAAAAGGAGAAGCTATCTGCCTAGGTATGAAACTCCTTGTTCTTGTGCCCAGCTGACTGCAGAAATAACAAACTGAATGCACAACAAATAAGTCCCTATGTGCTGAAGTTTTTAGCAAGTGCTTCCTGATGGTGACTGTGGGTTAGTATGACCCAAGGCAGCTGGTGTTGGGCAGGGTATTAAGAAACAGCAGCTACAACAGGTCTTGGCAAGGTGTGAAGGGTTCCTCAGCCTACTTTCAGGTGTGCTTTTTGTGTGAAGTGATGACGAAGTTTATCCATTCTCAGAGTGCAGTGGTGCTGCCCTCCTGTAGCGCCCTGATTCCTGTTCTAGGGTCTGGGTGCTGTGCAGCCTCCAGAGACCCTCCAGTCTCCCAGTGTCCTCCTGGGAGCTGCTGTGGTGTGTGGCTGGCTGCCTGCAGGAGAAAGTGGTGCTGGCAGGGTTGGAGCTTCTCTTCTGGGGGCTCCATCCTCACCAAGATGAGGGATGATGTCTGATCACACACTGCTTCCTGCCTTGCTTCCTGAGCAGATCAGTATAAAAGGACTTGAGCAACTACGAGCTTTGTGAAGTGACTCAGAAGTGAGCTCATGAAGGAGCAGCGCTACTCCTTTCTGTAGTGGCAAGGTTCCTTGAGCTTCCTGGAAGTGTTCCAGCAGGTGCTTGGAGAGCTCTTCCCCATCCAGTGGTGGTGTTGGTGCTGCTCTGGGAAGTGGTTGGTCTTCAGCTGTGTTTGCTGATCCAGAACCAGTGTTGAGCAGTTAATCCATGACTGATGCAGTTCCTGCCTTTGAGCAGGGCAGCTCTCTGGTGTGTTAGCCCAGCACTTGTCTCCAGTGAGGTTTTGGGGTGAAATGACTCTGCTGGGAGATGTTTCTCCTCTTTGTGTTGTTGGAGGAAGAACAGGCTGAATGCAGTGGGTTCCTGCATTGCTGTTGCAGTTGTGCTGTTAAAGAGTTGATGTATTTGCAGCCATTGCCTTGATGACCACAGCAGTCATTTCTACCTGTGACCACGGCGTTGTGGCGAAGATCAAGAGAGTGATCATGGAAAGAGACACGTATCCTCGCAAATGGGGTCTCGGTCCCAAGGTTAGTGGCGTGGGGGTGTGGTTAGTCCCAGGGTGGTGGTGGTAGCCCAGCATGTGACACTCCAGGCCTCTTGGGCAGACCTGCACGTATGTCTTTTCCAGAGCATCAGTGTAATTCAGCTGTACTCTTCTGGAGCCTTTTGATGGTGGTGCTGCCACCCAGTGCTGGTGGGAGTGAGGCTTTGTGTCCCGGCAGAGCCTGGGCAGCTCTACCTGAGGCTGAACTGGGACTGCCACTGCTGCTCAGGCATGGTGGTCTCAGGTCTGGGCAGCACCAGCCCCCCTCTAGTAAAAGAGCCAAATGATGTGAAGTGTATGGCATTAGCACTTTGTGCAAAGATGACCTTCATCTATCACCCCATTCTGATGGCTCTGGAGGGAGTGGGCAAGGAGCTGCTTTTCCTTCGGGTTCAACTGCAACGGTGCCAAATTGCAGTCTGTCTTTTGAGACACTAAATTGTGCTTGACGGACAGGAGTAGTGGGAACCCCTGTTGTTGGGTTCCTCTCCTATGTCAAGCACGTGACAGTCATGGAAATGAGCAGGTCAGCCGTGGTATCTTAACTGCAGCCAGACTAGTGTTCCACTTGGCAAGTGATGCAACTTGGACTTAAAACTCAGTATTGTGTTACTGTGGCTTGTTCCATTCATATGGTTCAGGTGAAACATAGAAAGCCATGGGGATGTACGTTTATCTCACAGCAAATATTAAGAAATGGGGGCCAATTCAAGCATCTTGGAGTCTTTAGCAAAGCCTTGCATTTGCAGCTGGAGTGGTGCAGCTGAAATGTGGCAAGGCATTAAGCTGGAGAAACCCAGTCAAAGATCTGAGCTCTGTGATATGCAAAGTAATTTCATTTTGCTGCCGTTACTTCCCCCACAAAACTAGCCCTTATTTACTGATAAAGACGCCTCCCGTCTGAGATTTGTAGGCTGTTGTGCAGGGGATATTTTGTGTGATTTCTTAGAAAGTCCTTGGAGAAATGTTAATCAGTAATGCTGTAGTTGTTGACTTGGCTTGTTCCTGGAGATTACCTCCTCATAAGCCAAGCGGCTGAAGCCCAAAGGAGAATTTCTCCTCCCTGGAGCTGCAGTCTGACTTCTTGCACGTTACTCTCAGGCCAGTCAAAAGAAGATGATGATCCAGAAGGGTCTGCTGGACAAGCACGGAAAGCCCAATGAGAGCACGCCAGATTCCTGGAAGAAGGAGTATGTGGACTACAGGTGGGTACGGGGGGGGTGGCTCCCACGTGAGGGGCAGAGGGGAGCCCTGTGCAGCAATGGCTGGGCTCAGTGCTGCTGTTTGTGCTTGGAGCATGTTAGACCTGGCCCAAGGCTGTTGGCTCTCTGAACCCATGGATTGCGGTGGTGTTTCTTGCAGATCTGGGCAATGTGCTGCTCTTCGGCAGCACTGGAAGGAAAGGCCCTGAGCAGACGGTTATCCCTTTCTAGCCTGTACTTGTGGTTTTAGAGGGAGTCAGTCTGCTAAATTAAATGGGGAGGCCTTGCTGTTGCCCAGCTCAGCTGGCCCTGGTGCAGGGTGCAGGTCTTCCCCACACCAGCCTCCTCACCCAGCGCCTGACGCAGGTTATGGAACCCTTGTGAGGGGGACAGAGCTTTGTACTAGTACAGAGCAGCACAAGGCAGCGGCTGTCCTGCTCAGCCTGGGCTGGGGACTTTCTTTTTCAGGGATGCTTCCAAGAAAGAGGCAGCTGCTGTTCCCCAACCTGTTTCACAGCTGGAGAAGGCTCCAAAAGTGAGTATCATTAGTGCTGGATGGCTGTGAGGTTGTTTGGGCTGTGATGAAGAGTGGATACATGCCTGTTCCTTTAGGCAGCTGGTATCAGGTGCTGAATTGTGTGTTGCTTTCATTGGTTATTTTATAGGGGGAGGTGTTTCATATTCTGGGACCTTAGTGCCCCAGTCTGCATTGTGATTGTATGGCCCATGAGCTAGAAGTAGGGTGAACTGCTTAGGACCTTGCTCCCGAGTGTTTTGTCTCTGGGGTGTTGTACTTGGGGTGTGAGTCCTGTAGCATAGTATGAGAATAAGGAGCTGTGACTTGTGGTGTACAAGCTGCAGCATCCAATTAAATATGTTGTATGGAGCCACAGTGGAAGTTTGTTGTGCCAGAGAATTTTTCTAGAGACTACAGACAGTTGCAGAAGTGTCCATGCAAGAGTTGCATCTAAAGTTCCCTAAGTTGGGGCTTGGCACTTGGAAAGGTGCAGCAGTGTTTCAAACTCTGGAGCATTTGGGGTACAGGAAACACTGAAAAACACAGGGTGCAGTTCTGGCAGAAGCAAATCCTAGTCAGTGTATGCTGGAGGGGACCACTCGCCGTTTGTAGCTCACCCTCCCACTCAGAAGCATTGTTAAACTGTGAAATTGGATTGAATCAGGCACGATAGTTGCAATGAGCTTGCAAAACATTTTCCCATCACTTGAGCTCCTTTGGAACGTGGAGCGTCTGACAGCGTGTTCCCCTCACAGAGGAAGCGAGAGTCAGAGAGTGAAAGTGAGGAGGCTGTGACCCCGCCATCCCCTGCCACCCCGCCACCAGAGGAGCTGAGCAAAAAGGAAAAGAAGAAGAAGAAGAAAGAGAAGAAGGCCAGAGAGGCAGCTGAGAGTGGAGGAGAGCAGATAGAAGTGGTATGTAACTGGGTGCTACTGTGGTACGATCCAAGCGTGGGGGAGATTGCTGTCTCTCCCTAATACCTCCAGGATAAAAATGCCAGGCTCCCCATGGGCAAAGGAAAGTGTCCGTATTGGTGCATTTGTAAACCAAACTGATTGAGAGTGGTGGGTGAAGGGGCAGATGAGGTGTGTGGGGGTGGATCTGCAGTGAGGCAGGGATGGGGTGAGCAGCCATCTCTGCCCTGAGACAGTTGGTGGGTACATGTTCCTGCCAGGCCAGTGCTCTGGGGCCCTAGAATGGGCCTTTGGTGGGAGGATAGTGCCTGGCATGATGCTGGCATTGAGTCGGCATCCTCGAGTGCTTGTATGGTGGTGAGGGAGGATTGCAGCCATGGGGAGCCTGCACTGTGTCTGGAGTGGGGCTGTTCCACCTGAAATGAGCAATGGAAATTCCTTTTTGATTCTTTCCTGACCTCTCCAACCTCTTCACAGACCAGTGAGACCAGCACCAAGAAGAAGAAGAAGAAGAAACAGAAGGAGGTAGAAGAGAGCTCGGAGTAAGCGACTGGATCTGTCCAAAGCAGGCGACCTCGTTGGTAGGGAGGGAGGAGTCTGAGGCCTCAAGAAAAAGATGACTGGCTGCATGGCAGAGGGAACAGCAAGTTTCAAGTTCCTCGTCTGCTCTGTATATGAGTTAGCAGGTGTGTTTGCTCAGGATATGCCCCTGCTCAGGTCCCCCTCCTCATCCTGTTTTAAGGGTTGCCAGAGGAGCGGGGTACCCAACTGCCCCTGCACTGGATCGCTCTCTAAAGCTGAACCGTGATGCCAACAGAAGCGGTATCTTCAGGGAGGCTGTATAGCTCCTGGCTTTTACTTAGTGTCTCCATTTTCACTTTGAGAGGGAGGAATAACATTTCTCCCCCATGTCTTGTCCTGCCTCTTTCTTTTCTTCCAAGGTTGGAGCTGTTACTTGACAGTCACAGAATGTGTTGCTGTCTGGAGGACTGCCTTTGTCATGACCCAGCCGAATGGGTTTGGATGGGGACAGTCAAATCGGTTATTTGAAGGCATTTGGTTTGTTTTAACGTGGCCAGATGCTTGGCTGGACCCTCAGCTAGATGAGATCAAATAGCCCACCCAGATATTCTTCAGTACTTTTTTTTTAAACTTTCTCCTAAAAGGCTTAGAACATTAAATTCTTGCTTTTCCGCTTTATAGTGCGGGGACCTGCTTGCGAGTTGTCGGCTGGTCCCCCAGACCTGGTGCCACAGTGATCTCTGTCAGTGTGTACTGGCTCTCTGCTGTTCTCCACTCAGTTGTTGGAATGGGACAGCAGCACTTCCAGTTGCCTTCCCTGGTTTTGATATCTGATACACTCTGAAGACTGGAAGTAGGGATGCTGCTGGGGGCAGAAGTGACCAGAAGGTGACTGGCCAGTGTGCTTTTATAAAGGACTGTTGGGACTGGAGTCCTTGTGAGGAAAACCTTGGCCAGAGGCAGCTCTGCAAGGGGCACTGGGTGTGGGGCTTCAATAATACTTGGCCTAATTTCCTTATCTGGAGTGGCTCGCTGGGGGCAGGGGTATCTCTCCTCTATCACAGGTGTACTGCTGAGCTAGGATTTTGGTCCCTTTAGATGGGGAAGGGTCCGGGCTGCTTTGTTCTGAACCTCATCCCTGCAAAGATTTGTAACATTTGTCTTAGCCTTTTGCATTGCTTTTGTCCTTAACTGTCGTGACTTCTCTCCCTTCCAATGCTAGAGAGACACGTGGGCAGTGGGGCCAGCAGCTGGTGGCCGTCACAACCTGGGCAGACAAAAGTTCATTTTTATTTACACTTTTTTTACACAAAAATAAAAGCCCTATTTTTGAATGGGTCATTTTCTTGCTCATCTGGCTCCTAGAAGAGGTCAGTGGTCTGCTCACAGGGAGGGGAGGCAGCTTAACGCAGGTGTGTGCTGCTCTCCTGAAGAAGGTGCTGGTGCAGTGAAGTGGACCATCACTAGAGGGGCCTGTCAGGACTTCAGAGGTGCTATGGGGCCACCCTCCATATCAGTAAAACCCCATTCTGCAACAGGTATGTTCTTTCCTTCTTTGCGTGGGTTGCAGTGAGCTGCTGGAGAGGTCTGACAGTGATTGGACTGTTTGAGCCTTGCCTGCCTGACTTTGTGTGTCAGCGTCAGGAAAGTGAGAACATACCTCCAGCTGTGAGCAAGTCCTCAGCCTAAGAGCTAAAACACCAGTCTCGGCAATGTTTCAGCACACATTTATTGCTGCTCATTGTTTCCCTGCACTGGATCAGAACGAAGGTCCCTATTGCACATCAACAGATTTTATTTTTGGCATCCTAAAAAAATTGCACAAGACTTCTTGACACCCTTCCCCTTTCCCCTAACTGACTGCTGAACACACAAATGAGATTTTCACCTAAATGATGGCTTATAGTTTGCCCAGGAGCTGTGGTGATGCTTCCCAGACATGGTCATGGTAGGGCTTGTGCGTCAGTACACTCCTGCAGAAGGAACCCCTCTGTGGGGGTGGCTTTTATGTCTGCATACAGTATGTGAGACACCCTAGACTCTGGAAAACATGCCTGGATGATCTTTGTAGAGACACTGTTTAAACTGCATGCAACACATACTTGTGGCTGGATCTGATTTACCCACTGAAGTGTCCCTCTGGGCCTTGGTCCATGGGACTTCCTCAGCTGCTGCTGAGTTTCTCTCGCCAGATGGTAGCAATACAAGCTGCACAGTGAGAATTTAAATACAGTGAGATTTTTTTACAACTACAGTTGCACAGGGTGAATCAGGAAACTCTGACCTTGGAACACTGGGTGAGACTGCCTGGGGGTAGTGTGTTCCACACCACCTTTGTCAAATCCACACTTGCCTTTTGCTGCTCTTAAGTGTTTGTGAGGGGAAACCCTTGGATGTAGGAGCTCTGGTATGGTCTCTGAAGTCTCCTAGCCTCGCAGATACCAGCAGGCTTTGGAGGTGTTTATTGTGCAATGTGCACTCCCACCGTGGCAGAGGGCCTGGAAAGCCCCTGCTCTACCACTTCCCTTGGCCCTGATGCAAAGGTAACTGTGCTGTGGCAGGACTGTGCTTTCCCTTGGCTGGTGAGGCGAGGAGCTGTGCTCTGAGCTAATGGGATGCCCTGGGCTCTGCTGTAGCCACTAGTGTAATGTTGCACCGCAGTGCTGTGGGATGCAGCCATCCCCCGGGCAGCCCATCCTGCAATTCCTTGGGAGAGGAGATCTGGAGTGTGTGTCAACAAATTGAGACCATGTCCGTAGAGCAGCAGAGGAAAGGAGTTGTGCTGGGCTGTGTGTGGATCAGGGGAAGCTGAGGATAAGGTGGTTAATGGGAAGCGGCTGGCATCGGATGCCCTCTCAGTAGACCCAGGAGACGGGCACCCACTGTGGAGAGCTGCAGGCCTGCTCAAAGGCTTCCTGCAGCAGCTGGAGGCTTTCTTCCACGCCGTTGTTAACCAGTGAGAGGTCAAAGTAGTGTGCATATCGGCTCCTGATGCTCTCTGACTCCTTCCGGAGCTGCTGTAGAGCCTCTGACTGCAAGAAATAGGGAAGAGTGCTCAAGAGACTGTGGAGGAGGGGAATTTCACAGCCCACCCCAACAGGCAAACTCCCACCACCAAAATTACTCTCGTGGTTGCTAAGTACTGGAGCTCAGAGCATCCCTGCAGCTTGTTTGACAAGCTAGGAGCGGATGTGTGATCTCTGGAAGTGTGTGTCAGGGGGCTGGGAGGTGTTGCTGGACTTCAGTGCAGGGAGCATCAGGTTACCTGCTGGAGTGAGGCCAGACTTGCTTGGTCTCATCTTTAAAATGCTCTGTGGCAGCTCTCTAGGAGGTGGTTCACTGAGCAGCACACAGCACATTGCTGCACTGTGCACTGTAGCCAGCTCAAGGCCTAGGGCTAGTTACAAGGCTGGATCCCTGCAGGATGGTCCCTCCCCACCGGCTTTTGACCAGAACAGTGTGGCTGGCACAGCTGTATCAGCCTCCCTGCACTGGTTTGGCCAGGATAGAGTTAAATTTCTTCATAGTAAAAGCAAAGCTGCCTGCCCTCTCCTGCTGGCATGGCTAGTGTACACAGCACACTTAGGGGCATCCCAGGAATATGTCCCTGGCTGGCAGCTCTGCCCTAACAGCAAGGTCCAGACTGATTTCCACCTATCTCCCTAACAGAGCTCAAAATACAGGCAGCTCCCTTCTCCTGTGCCTGGGAAGAGATGAGCTTGGGGTGCTGTGCTTGCTGCAGCTCTGCTGGGTCCTGCCCGGCAGCTCTTGGAGGTGGCAGGGAGAGCAATTAAGAGTTTGCCTGGGCCATGTGAGCGCTGCTGGGTTGCAGTTTGGCTCTGCTGCAGCCCTTGGAGTAAGCAGTTACCTGAGCTGCGGCAGCCAGCTATATATAGTGCCTGCAGCAGCAGGGCTGGCCCTGCCTACTGCCGCAGGAGTTCCTTCCTCTGGCTGGAGGCAGTGGTGGGGCATGGAGGTGGGGGCAGCAGGCTGCCACATGCCCTTTCTACCCCACACTTTGTCCCCTTTTCCCACCCCAGCCTGCTGTATCTGTCTTTATAGCCTCCTACAGGTAAACATGCCTCTTAAGTGCTATGCAGTGCTCCCTCCGAAGGCTGCATAATACCCTCCCTGCATGTTATCTGTAGCCTAACATTAACAAACCCCAAATTAATAGGTCGAGAGCAGTGGCCTTGGCTGGCCATGAGTCCAGTAGAAGCACAGCTCTGTGGTTTTCTCTCTTCTCCCATCATTTCTCATCTCATAGAATCGGCTGGTTGGAAAAGACCTTTGAGATCATTGGGTCCAACCGTACCTGTCCACTACTAAACCACATCTTTGAGAAACTACCTGTCTTCTAAACACCTCCAAGGGATTGGGGACTCAACCACCATCTCCCTGCAGAGGTCAGCTCCAAGCAGGGGCAGGGCAGGCAACGTTTCTCCCTGTGTCGGGGGCTTCCCGGAATACGGCAGCGTGCAGCTGCCTTGCAGTGTTTGGTGCTGTGTGAGTTAACTGTGGCATCAGTGCTGCTCTCAGCCTAATTTTGGAGGGATGAGCATCTTAATGAGGCAAAGAATGAAAGTGGCTTCTGTTTGTGTGTTCCATTTGAATAGCAGATGGCAGGATAACCCTTCCTGCTCTGCAGCACAGCTGGGAGATGGCCCTGGGTGCTGGGCACCCCACTATTCGTTTGCAGCTGATGATGCTGCAGGGATGGTGGTTGCTGGGGGGGAGGGGGCCAATCTGGGAGAGTGTCTACAGCAGCAGGAATCATAAAAATGAATGCAGAGAGGAAGGAGCTGATGTAGAGCAGGGAGAGAGCCCTGGGATGCTGCAGCACGCTCCTCATCCGCTGCTGTGGGGAACTCTGCCTCGACGCCCCGCCACCCACCTGCTCTGCCTTGTCTGTTGGGGCAATGAAGACTATGAATGGGGAGAGCTCGGCCGTGCGGACGATCTTCAGGGTCTGTGGAGAGAGGGGTGCAGTTACAAGAGTGTGGCCATTCCTCAGGGTGGGAGCAAGCACAGACAGATGGCTGCTGCCCCCAGTGCCCCCCAGCCAGGTGTGGTGGTGACCATGATGCTGGGCTAAAGGGGCCACCCTTGCTCTCAGGCCATGGGCTCTCTGGGTGGGCTCCTGAGCCTGGGCGTAGTTGGGTGACGGGGGGGCAGTAGGGTGATGCTGGAGCAGGGGTCCCAGCATGGCTTGCCCTGCACCTCATGGGGAAGGACACAGGGGCATTCCCAGTCCTGCTCCAGGCTGGCTGCTGGACACAGCCACCACTTTGCAGAGCAGCACCCACTTGGTGTCAAAGAGGGGAAAGGGTCCCTGTGTGGGGCCCATGCTGGCCCTGCACCCCCACTGCCACAGCAGCTTGGCCCTGGCCTTCCTGTCAGAGCCAGGTGCGTGCTGTGACAGGGAACACCCTCACTGCATCCATGTGGGAATTGAAACAACACCCCAGCATTCCCTAGTGTTTTTCCTTGGGAAGGGCAGGTGGGCAGTGCAACGGGGAAGGCAGGGATACGTACAACCAGCACACAGATCGTTCAATCTGTGGCAGCCCCCCATCCTGCCCACCCCTTCCCCTGCTCCCTACCTGGGGTTCAATGTCCAAAATGGCAACTTTGTCCTGTTGGTGGATCTTGTGCACTGTTTCAAACTTGGTGCCAAACATGTTTCCCTGGTAGCTTCCGAACTCCAGGAACTCGTTGGCTGAGATGTCTCGGGTCATCTCCTCGGTGGAGACAAAGTAGTAGTCCTTCCCATCCACCTCGTTCTTCTTCTGGGGGCGCGTGGTGTCTGAGGAGGGAGGGAGATGGTGAGTGCTGGTCCCCAGGACTGGGGAACAGAGTGGAACAGGCAGCCTCTGCTCTGGGTGACATCGAGTGTCTTCCCTTCCCTTTTGAGCATGGAGCCAGGGCACAGAGGACCTACGTACCTCAAGCCTGGGCTGTACTAATCCTTTCAACTCCTTCCTGCTTGGGACAAGTAGGGAACTCGGCTAGTCTGAGGAGAGCCACTAGGATGGGAGTGAGGGGTCTCTGCAGTGCAGGTGGTAGCAGCCCCCTGTGGGTAGGTTCAGACCCTGGAACAGCAGGCAAGGAGGCCCTACAGTGCCCTCTGTGGTGGCCTGTGACATCGGGGGCTTGGTGACACTGGAGGAACATCTCCCCACCTCCAATTTGCTGTCCAAAGATCCTGACATAAGGAGGTGAGAGAAAACGTGCCCTGTGCTGTGCCCTTCACCCTGGCTGGGTACTTACATGGGGGTGGGTACATGAACTTCTCTGGGTTGTTGCTGAGCAGAGCATTCTTGATGTGGCTACGGCCCACGCCACTGGCCCCTGTGGAGAAGGAAGGATGGACACTGGGGCTGGGCTCAGAGAAGCCTGGCAGCAGATTCTGGGGCCCCATCCGTCCTGGAAGAGGCTTTCTCTGTCCTGGTCATGCTCACCTCCAGCCCCAGCTGGAGATGGGACTGGTGCCTGCTGAGCGGCCAGCATAGCTGGCCTACATGGGCTGCTCAGGCCTGTGGGGTCCACCAAAAAGTGCTCAGCATCCCCACTGTGGGAGCACTTGCTTTGGTGCAGCTGCACAAACCAGAGGTGCTTTTAATAAAAAATACCCATAAGGACACTTAGGAGCTGGAAACTCCTCTGCCTCAGCCTTGCAGTGCATGTGCCAGACCATGCACAGTGCTGCATGGAGGAGCTGAGCCTGCTTGATGACTACTGCAGGCAGAAAAAATGCTTCCTAGAGCTTACCAGGATTTGAAAGGCAGCGGTGCCCAGCCCCTGCAGTCTTGGTTTCCCCCAGCACCCACCACATGCAGCCCCTGCACTGTGGAGGATGCCTGGGGCAGGACCTACCGATTAGGACCAGAGTCTTCCTCTTGAAGGCAGGCAGCCTCACCACTTCCTCATACGAAACCACATCCAGCTGGTCAAAAACTGGGGTGGAAGAGAAACGAGAATGGTCAGAGCTGGCTCGGCTGCAGCACCAGAACCATGCGTGTGTTAGATCAAAGCCAGGTCCCTGGGCTAGATGGAGGGAGCGACCAGGACTGGGCTGGGAGCTCGTCCCCGTCTCAGGACGTGAAGTGTGGAGGGGCAGCTGGATCTGCAGCCACCGAAGAGGAAGCCAGGGCTGCTTTTGCTCAGTGATCCTGCCCAGGACAGCAGAACCTGGGAGCGGGGTGGGGAGGCAGCAGGACACTGCAGGGAGCTTGTTGCTGGGGAAGCTCTATTTGTCTTGCTGATTTATGGCCTTGTTTGTTGCTGGTTGGAGCTGCAAGCCGGGCTAGGAGCCAAGATGTCCTCAAACACCCACCTTAGCCAGGCCAGGGCATGCTCAGCATGGGGTGTTTGCAGAGGCAGCTGAGGGGCAGGCTCCCTGCCCCACCAGGAATACAGCTTGGCATCTTTGGGGGCAGTTTGGGCCAATCCCTAATTGCTGGGCAGCAGCAAGGCCACCACCTGCCCTGCGTTCAGCAGCCTGCAGGGTTTGAGGCCCCAGGAGCCCAATCTCCCAAGGAGTTCAGGGCTAGAAATGCCAAGGATTGTCACCACAGGAGACCATGGGAACTCAGTGCCTGGCTCCCATGTGAGCCAGCCTCAGCCTCGTGCACTACAGAGCTGCGTGGGGCACAGCTGTGGCCACCTGAAGGGTATGAGGACTTTGGAGAAGGGCCTGGAAGCTGCGGGATATCATCCCAAGGTCCCAGTGCCAACAGAACAAGGCTGTTTGGTCTCACTCCCAGAGGCTGGAGTGATGGCCAGGGCTGGGGATGAAGCCCTCTGCCCTGCTCTCACTTACTTGAGCTGTGCTTGGCCAGGTATTTATCTTTGCATTTCTTCTTCTTCCCAAAGGGGCTACAGCTTGGGGATTCGCTCTGACTGGACTGGCTGACGCTTGCCACACGCCTGCCAAGAGAGGACACCACCATGTTCCAACTGTCACCCCAAGCCCTGGGGGAGCAGCAGGATTGTCCCTCAGACATTCAAGGGCAAGAGAAGCAGGGTGGCTGCTGGGACAGGTAAAGGCTCACCCTGTGGCAGATGAAGGGGATATTTGCCTCCTTTTCCCAGTAGTGACACTGCTGTTACCCAACCACTGTTCCCACCTCCATTCCCAGATCCAGCTCTTCCAGCCAAATGTAGGGACCTACCACTCCTGCAGCTCTGGAGAAGGGATAAGTCCTGCTGACTCGGTGCAGGAGCCTTCCACCCGGCCCTGCCACCAGTTACTGTCATCCTTGTTTATGATTTGAATCACGTCACCAGTCTGAAACTTCAACCCCGCTTCTTTGCAGGGGATCAGGTTGTCTTTTTGGGGGTCGTAGTCAAACTGTGCCCTCATGAACATCTGCAAAAGAGAGAGCGGGCTGGAGTCAGCATGGCCACTCCGGATGGCTGAACTTGGTCATGTCCAGCTCCCAGCCCCATATTTCATCCCCTGGCAGTGACTGCAGTGCCAGCTCCAGGCACAAGGTCCCTGCTCCAGGAGGAACCCCTGCCCCTGCTGCTTTCCAGGCCCCACAAGGCCAGGTGAGGAGAAAGGAGATGCACAAAGCCTTGGGGGAAGCTCTTGGGTGTGGAGCTGCAGTGAGATGTGCTGGTGGGTGAGGGAGGAGGATGGCAGCCTGGCCCTACTGGGAGCCAGTGAAATGGCTGCTGCCTCTGGGCAGGCCTGCATGTCCCACAGCTGGTTTTCAAACCCTGACCTGTAGCCCCCCCCCACATTCCCCTGGGTACTGCACACAGCTGGTGAGCAGAGCCAGCTGGAGATGAGTCCCACCACCTTAATCAGCACAGTGCACAGCAACTGCGGGCTGAATAGGGTGAGCAGAGCCACTGCAACGGTGCTACCTGCAATCCCATGTCCTGGGGACCCCAGGGAAGGCCATGTCTCAGTTCCCAGCTGTTTTACCCTGGCCTCTCCCCAGTGCCACACACTCCCCTGCATGACACAGGGCTTTCAGTAAGCCAAGGCTGCAATGTTGTGTCCACCCCTGCCTGGGACTGTCCTGGCCTCTTCAGCATCAGCTGCTCTTGCAATGTTTCATTCATCAGAGCTGCAACTGGCCAGAAGCTGCTGCCGCTTCCCAGGCCACTGTGCCATCCTCCTGGGGCTGAGGAAGCCCTGGGGTCCAGGACAGCATGAGAAAGTGGCTTTTCCCCATCCCTTCTGCTTGTTCAGCTCTTCGGGAAAGAGTCTGCAGTGCCTGCTCCCACCGAGGCAGCCCATCCCACTGCCTCCCCTGGCCTCAAGCTCCCCTGAAGCCCGCAGGCAGCCAGGCACCGCTGGGCTCTCGCTGCCTCCAAGCATCTTTACAAGGTCAGGAGAGAAACAGCATGTGGCTTTTGCACAGACTTTGTTTTCCAGGAAGGCTGTTCAGGAAGAACAGGCTGTTGGGAGAGCAACAGGATGGATAAGAGTCACCTATCGCCAGAAGGGCAGACCACGCATGCACACCCAGTATCTTCTGCACTGCTGCTTGCTCTCGGTGCCTGGATGAAGTTTCTCATCTGAAACGCCGCTGCAGCTGCAATTTGTCTCTGGCCAGTGCACCCAGCAAGATCAGGACCAGGTCAGGACTAGGGCAGGGGCCAAGCCAAAGCAAGGGTATGGAGGACAGGGAGTGAAAAGCAGGGTTTAGGGGACAAAGTAAGGCTGTGGTTAATGACAAACCCCACACTGCCCTTTTTTGCCTTCCTGAGATTTTTCTGTCCTGTGGGCCTGACTGAGGCTGCTGGGATCGCCCAGTCACGGTGCAAAAGGAGTCCTGCAGGCTCTTCCACAAATCATGGGTGCTCCCTGCTGTTTGAGACTTCTGTGATCACTCAGGAGTGACCACCTGAATGAGCAGCATGCCTAAGGCAGCCCAGCAGTTGTGCCACTGGCACAACATCCTTCCACTGGGGAAGCAGTGCTATCACACCCAGCCTCGTGCTTATGCTAATGCAGGCATGCCCTAGGCACAACCCTATTATTTATCCCAGAAACACAGCATGTAGCAAGTGGGTAAAGGGATTTGTGTGGGGTGATGCCTGTGTCCTGTCCTCAGCTGTGATATGCAGGGGGCCTAGAAAATCATCCTCCTTGGGTAGAGTAGACCGTGGTCCAGACGAGCCTAGCAAGATGATCCAAGGGCTGGAGCCCCTCTGCTATAAGCACTGGCTGAGAGAGTTTGGTTGTTCAGCCTGGAGAAGAGAAGGCTCCGGTGAGACCTTACAGTGACCTCCCACTACCTGAAGGGGCTACAGGGAAGCTGTGGTGTCCCCTCCCTGGAGGTGTTCAAGGCCAGGTTGGATGGGGGATTGAGCAGCCTGGACTGGTGGGAGGTGTCCCTGCCCATGGCAGGGGCATTGGAGCTGGATGTACTTTAAAGTCCTTTGCAACCCAAACCTTTCTATGATTCTATGCTGTCCTTGTTCCACATTAACACAATTCCCCACAGTATATGTCCTGGTTCAGCAGTGCTGCTGGAGGCACAGGGCCAGCAGGACACCAAGACTGTTCCCTTTCACTGCCAGAACACAGAGCATATGGATCCAACTGTGACATGAGATCTCTCACAATGAAGACAACAAAAGTGGACTCTCCTTTCAGGATGAGGACTGATGCTTGCTTTGAAAGCATTCTCTGCCACCAGGAAGCTGACCATCAATACAAACACACAATGGACACACAGCAAGCCCTGCCCAAGCACCTGAATGGAGCCCTCTGCCCCACAGCCCTGGTAACCCAAGCCAGACATAACCAGGTCACTTCTGGAAAGCCCCTCCCTTACACCCATTAGGAGTTAAGTGTCCAGCTCTGGGCATCACACACACACTGCAAAGGACCAGCTCCAAACGCAAGCTATTTGCCTGCCTGCTGCCAGTCCTTCCACTCTGCGGCTGGAAGCCCAAGTATTGAGCAGGCAGCATGAGAAGCCCTGGTCTTCATAGTCAAAAGGTTGTGGTTTGCGCCTAGGAACAGGCTGGAGCTAAGTGCTTAGTGCTGCTTCTCATTCTGCTCCCAAGCAGACCTGCCTCAAGAGAGACTCAGTTTGCCTTGAAGTGCCTGGCTGCCAGGATCACGATGCCAGGATCTGCACTGTCCTGCCTGCCAGGCCATGAAACAAAGGTGATTATGGGGATCCAAGAGTTGAAATAAAATTGGAAGTCCACTCTTGGCAGTGGATTGCAAACAAGCAGAGATGCAGGCAACCCATGAGCTGTGGTTCTGGCGAGCAGACAGCACCAAGATCCTGGACACAGCAAGAGGGAGGACAACTATTGCTCAGAAGTTTGTCCCTGCATCCCTCCCTGAGCCCACAGCCAGCTTCAGATCAGCCAGCAACCACATCCTTTTTCTCAGAGGTAACTTCTCCCCTGGCATGAAACTGGCCGGGCCAATTGAAGCTGGCTGGGTCAGGCCAGGGAGAGCAGAGGGACAGCAGGAAGGGCAGACATGGGCCAGTGTTTAACAAACAAACATGTGCAAGGCTGGTTGAGCTGGAATGGGGTCAGCATGGGCTGAGCAAGAAACAGAGACAGTTTTCACTTGCCACCATGTTCAGAGACTTCAGCTTTTCCAGGTACAGAAGGAGGATGACATGGGCTCCCCCAGCCCATCCCAGCCCATCCCAGCACCATCCAGCCCCCACCCTCTGCCTCTGCACTCCTCTCCCGCTCCTGCCTTCCATGACAGGGTGGGGGGGCTGCACTGGTTGCCTTCTGCACTCTACACTCTGAAGTCTTGGCAGAGGAGCCAGCCCTCCACAGTATTCACTTTGGTCACAGTAGGACTTCAAAGACAAAGCCAGCTGGTGTCCTCCCAACCCTGGCAGTGACAGCAGGCACAAGGAGCTGCCGCCTTCTCCCTCACTGCTTCCTTCCTCCCACTCACTGCTCTCACGCGTGATGACAGCATCCGGACGCACATCACCCTCCTTCTGATTGATGCACCAGGCATCAGTGAAGGTGGGGAACAGCGAAAGTCCAGTGCTGCACCTGGAGGTGCTGCTGTGTTCCTGTAACAGGGATCTGGCTGCAACAGCCACAGCTCTGAGGGTGGCAGGAAGCTCTCTCATGCTTCCTGGTGTGCACATGCTGCTGCTTTGACATCACCAAACACTGCACATCTACCACTGCAGCTCAGGCATCCCAGACCCATGTTCCTGCATACTCATTGGGTAAACACATCCACACAGGGCCAAAATCTGCCTGTTTGCCGCGATGCAAGTACAGGACGGGGTCCTTTATCCTACAGCCACTCAGGCAAAGTGACTGGGCAGCTATCCCCTTGACCTTGCACTGGATCAGGCACAGCACTCTTCCCCATCACTGGTCCCCCATAGGTTGCTCTGGTCCCACTTGACCCCACAGCCATGTCCCAGCACAGCTCACTGGTCTGGAGGCTGCACTTACCTGGAGAGCAGGGAGGCGGCTTTGTTGGTTAGGAATTACTTTTATTGAGACCATCCCCTTGGTTTCTTTCTAGTGAACAAAGGAAGGGGAGAAAGAAGAATTGGAGGAGGTGGAGCTTGGAGGAAGCCCGACAGCAGCAACCTGCACAAGGAGGTGCTGACTGCCAGGACCTGCAAAGGCAAGGCTCTTGGGTGCTTCCAACCCTGCTGTGATGCTGGAGGACACCACAGCCTGGCCAGAAACAGCATTGCTGGGGCTGGGCTAAGAGCTGTGAGAGCATAGCTTTGCCATGCTTGTCCCATCCCCATGGGGGGACACCAGCACCCCTAGAAGGGACTGCTGTGGGCACTGCTAAGCATCATCAGAACGAACATGGAGATCTGTATCACCTCCAGCCTGGATGCCCCAGTGAGGAGCCTGGGAGGAGAGGATGGTTCTGCCATGTCACTTCCACCTGTCCCCTTCATGCTGGCCTCTTGCTTCTGCCCTCCTGGTGACATTAGAGGTACAGCACTCCCTTGCCTGCCACAGGCCAGATACGCTGTTGCCCCATGTGCTTTTCAAGACCTACATGGTCCCATGGCAAAGACCACATTTAGTTGCTTAGAGAGGCCTCCTGGGACAACTGCCCTTCTCAGGAGGCATACAAAGACAAGGTCCTCCTCGGTCCTGCTGTCTGGAGCAGGGATGTCCTGCCACAAGGCAGGAGAGGACCATGGCACTGCAGCATGGCCAGGCCTCATGCTTAGGCTGCTGGTGGTTCTCAGCAACACCACCACCTCCCTCTGGCCAGGTCCTGCGTGTTGGGCGTGGATCAGGACGGCCTCAGTGTGTGAACCCAAGGCAGGGCTGAGCCTTGTTTCTAGCAAGGGCCTGGCAAGATCACTGTGACCTGCAGGAGCAGGAAAATGGCACCAAGTTGACCTGCAGGAGTGGCTCAGCTCTGCAAGAGCAGCCAGCACTGCAGCTGGAGTTGCGCACCAGCCTTGGCAAGCAGAGGTGGTTTACAATCCCTGCGCACATCAGCACGTCAGGGACCCAGCCAACAGCCTTCGCTGCTGCTCTCGGGAGGCCAGAAACAAGCAGCAAGCACAGATCACCAAGGCTGAGTACCGAGACACGGTGCTTGGCTGTATGACAGCCCCACAGCACAGTGTACCTGGCTCTGGCCATGCCACACTGAGGGCAGCTGTGCATTGGCTCAGGTAACTAGCAGGGGTGAATGCTCAGCCAGCGGGCACATGTGCAGGCCAAAGGGGTCCTTCCTGGGCAACATCGTTGCCAAACACAGATACCTACCAGCATCTTCTGCAGCTGGTCAACTGAGTGGTTGCTCACACTCTGCCCATTGATTTCTATGATTTCATCACCCACGTGAAGGGAGCCTGCCAGCAACAGGAGAAACATGAAAATGCAGCACTGGACAAGAGCCACTCACCAAACCCAAACTGCACAGCTCCCCTGGGCAAGCTCTGGCCAGGACACCATGGTGTTTCCCTGGGCAATGCTTGTGGAGACACACGTCCCCTACACACATGGGACTAAAGCACAAGGGGAACAAATTTTTCTCCCTCCACCCAATACACATAATTCATCCCGTCTGAAGGTCATCAGGTTGCTTTCCACTGTGTGTCCTTCAGAACAGACCGGTCAAAACACTCGTTTCAGAGTCATTCAAACCCAACCCTGAGTACCTCACCTGAAGCAAAATGCCAGCCTCCTTACAATCGGGAAGATTTAGATTAAACATTAGGAAGAAATTCTTCAGAATGAGGGTGGTGAGGCCCTGGCACAGGTTGCCCAGAGAAGCTGTGGCTGCCCCCTCCCTGGAAGTGTTCAAGGCCAGGTTGGAAAGGGTTTTGATCAGCCTGGTCTGGTGGGAGGTGTCCCTGCCCATGGCAGGGTGGATAGAACTGAATGGGCTTTACGGTCCCGTCCAACCCAACCCATTCTATGATTCTACAAGGCCCTTAACGCAAGCATTCTTGACTTTGTTTTTAGTTTATACACCCAGCCAGATCACAGCCTCAGGCACACTGCTATAAATCAGGCTCCAGTAGCGTTATTGGAATGGCTCCTGGGTTATTTTGGCAGGGGTAAGCTCACACTTCCCACTTGGGGCCAAGGTTGGAAAAGGAGCCTCCTCTTCTAAGTACAGAACATCTCACTTCCATGATCCCTTGGCAAGGCCCAAAACCAGAAAATAGCACGTGTTTATTTCTTTTGGCACCTTCTTTTGGTCCGCAGAGCCAATCCACAGCAAGCCTGTCCCACCTATGCACTTCAGGAATGAGAAGAGCTTCCCCTAGTCTCTGGGTTATGATCCATCTCTTGTTACAGTGACCCTGTCACAAGACAGATGGTCTCTGGTTCCTTTTTGTGAGAGCCCTCCCCCCACCCTTCAATTCTCTCTAAAGCTTCCAGTGTATTAATATGACAACCATGCAGAGAAACCAGCAAGTCCTGAGTTCCTGACACATTCGTAGTAGAGGAACAGACACAGATGTCCATGTCACAGTGCTGGGAGGGGCTGCCTTATCGCTGCACAGAAAAAAAGCAGCTGCAGAGACGCACCCCATACACTGCCTCTAGGAGGGCCTCATTACCTTGTCTGTGAATCATGCCCCCATGGAAGATCCTGGCCACCATGCAGCTCTGCTTGTCATTGAGCTTCAGCGTGATTCCCTGGAAGACAGGAAAATCCATGACTGGTCACTGGAGGTGAGAGCTCCTGTGCTCTCAGCAAAATCCTCTCTAGGCCCACGTCCATGGTGGGCTGCACAGTGGCTGGGAGGATGCCCACTGCTTGGCTAGCCCAGCCTGCTGCTGCTCCTCTTGGCACAAGTGTTGCCACCCTTTGATTGGGTGCGCTCCAGGTCCCTAGGCAGCAGAAAGGATCCAGCACCCTCTTCCCATAGCCGAGCTTTTCAACGATCTCCTATTTCCCCCAGGGCCAGCCCATTGGCATGGCTCTACCTGCCCCTCTGCCCCCCTGGATGCCACCAGGCTTCAGGATCTTGTCAGCTCTCACCATGGGCTCCTCCGTAACCTTCTCAAACTGGACGAGGCGTATCTTCCGCACCTCACGGCCGTTGCTGTGGGAGGGGCTGCCCAGAGTCGCCGAGCCATTGGTATAAATGTCCTCAGTTATGGTGTTTGGGGACTGAGTGATGGCCTGTCGGGCAAAACAGAGATTGGGGTTTAGGGGCTCCACCTGAACGGGACCTGGAAGTGCTGCTACATCCTGTCAGGGTGCCTGGGGCACCGGTGTGGCACAGGGAGGAGAGACTCGCATGCTGGAGGAGAGGATAGTAACAGCGAGAAAGGAAAAAAAAACAAAAGAGTTTCACCATCAAAGATGCGAATGTGGGCTTGATCTGCAGTTTCCAGCCTGGGAAACATAGGAGGTAAGAAAAATTTGGAAAAGCAGAAGCCGAAAGAGTCCACATCTGATGATCTTCTGCAGCAATGAGTCCCAAACACTACTTGGGTGCCGCAGCAGCGCTTGGCCCACAGCTGGCTTGTTGCAGAGCATAAAGTCCAGGACAGCTTCAACGAGTGAAGGGAGCGATTTGGGACTCACCCTCAAGAACTGGGCCATACTCTGCTCTTGCCCAGTTTGTAAGGTCAGTCTTTCCTTATCTACATCAATGGGCAACTAACACAGTGCAGAGCCATGTGCACATCCAGACACTGAGAGCAACATGCTTCCATGCTAGCCAGAAACTCCTTGTTGCCCAGCTCCCAGCTACAGGCCAGCTGGTGCTGGCCAGCACTGAGAAGCCAAGCACAGGCTTTCACCCATGGGGAAACCTCTATCCTTTGTCTCCAGCAGATGCCGGCACTGTGACAGGTGGAGGATGCATGGGGTCCTGGGCAGAGACCTGCAAACCACCCTGCCATGCAGCAGGGACACTACAAAGGGAGCTGCCACCTCCCAGTCTGAGAAAGCTTGAGTGTTGTTAAACCCCTCAGGCATGCTGAGCAACACCTCTGCACAGCTCACAGACACGCTGGTTTGACTCAATTGCTGCGGACTTCCCTTGAGCCTCTCCCAAATAGGTGCTGGCCAACCAAAACCCAGGTGTGCTATGATCTGCAGCCCCTTCACACCTTGCCAGCACACTCAAATCGCCACTCCATCCTGCGAGGCAGAGCAATCCCTCCTAGCTGCCCCACTCCATACCAGGCTGCCAGCTTTGCTACCCAGTTTGCAGCCTGCACCCTCCCATCCAGCAGCACCCGGCTTGGGAGCCACAACCAGCAAATCTGTGAGGCCACCCAGCAAGGTCCTCATCGGTGTTAGTCCTGCATCAGCGACGCGGCACACCGTGCCCAACCAGGCAGAGCCAACATCTCTCCCTGCCACACGCTGACTTGCCAACCTGTGACCAAGCGCCAGGCCCTGGGGCTCTGTGCCAGAGGCTGGGGAAGCAGCAGCCTGGTCCCACCGCCCCGGTTCCCTCTCACCCACTGCAGGCACTCAGCCCCAAGCAGAGAACAGGCTGCACTCCCATTCCACCAACGGGAGAGATCTGGCCAGGCCATGGGCAGGTTCGTGCTGGTGCAACTGGGGTGAAGAGCATTTGCTGGTGGGGTGCAGTAAATCACAGGGATGTGCCAGAACACTTCCTGGCTGAGACAGCCAGCCCTGTGCAATGGCCAAAAGCAGGGAGGGAGGCAAAGGCAGGGGCAGCAGAGCCAGGGCTGGCTGGGCCAGCAGGATAGGTGCTGGCAGAGACGGATGGACCAGCGTCGAGGAATGGACCAGCATCGAGGAATGGGCACTGTCGCAACCTTGACAAAAGGGTGCTGGCAGGGCTGGGCCAGGGCAGGAAGGGTGCAGGGAGCCATGTGCCCACACTGCAGTGACAGGGAAGATCATAGAATCCTCAGATGGTTTGGGTTGGAAGGGAGCTTAAAGATTAGCCACTTCCACCCCCCCCCCCCCGCCATAGGCAGGGACACCTCCCACTGGATCAGGTTGCTCAAAGCCTCATCCAACCTGGCCTTGAACACCTTCACGGATGGGGGAGCCACAGCTTCCCTGGGCAACCTGTGCCAGTGTCTTACCACCCTCACAGTAACAAATTTCTTCCTAACATCTCATCTAAATCTTCCCTCTTTCAGCTTAAAACCATTCCCCCTCATCCTATCACTGCAATCCCTGATAAAGAGCCCCTCCCCAGCTTTCATGCATGATTTATTTTTAAGCCAACTACTTCTAAAAGAGCCAACCAACCTCCTTCTCAGAAAAAGGTGGCTGTGTGGGCTCTGGCTGCCTACGGTGTAAACCCAGAGGAGGAGGCTGAATCTTAGCCCAGAGTAGCACCCAGGCCAAGGGTTCACGGGGTGGAAGGAAGACCAACACGCAGCTCCCAGCCCGGCATGCCAGCCCCAGCAGGGCTCGCTGCTGCTGTGCAATTCACAGGGCAGAGGGACAGATCCAGCAGTGCAAGTGCCCTGTGCTGGCTCTCCGCTCTCTGCTGGCTGTCTCTGCTCTGCAGAGCCAGCAGGCGGGAGGAAAAAGAAGACAACAATGAACTTCTCCAACCCTGCCCAAGGACAAAGTGCCTATAAGGTCGTTTGAGTCAGCACAGGTCACACTTATCTTGGTCATGTCTTGGGGAAGCGTTACACCGTGCAATCCCTGACTTCGAATCTCTAGGCTCAGCAGAACCAAATTACCCAGGACACAGCAGTCTGCTCCAGGGGCTGGGATTTCCCGTCCCCACCATCTCCGCCAGCTGAGCCTCCAGGCTCTGACCTTTGAGTTTGCTGAGAGCTGGAGAAAACACCCAGCCCTTCACGCTGACGCAGCACCAGTGTCACCCTGGTGACTCCCAGAGACCAAGCCTTGCCACCAGAGACTCGTTGCTGTGCTTGGGGATGGCCACCAACCACTCTGAACCCAGCAGGGTCCTCCAGCAGCTCTCTCTGCCCCAGACAGAGCCACACTGGGATGGCACAGGCTTTGCAGGCCACAGTGGGCAGCCGGTGGATTGGGAAAATGTCCAGCTCATGAGGACCTGGACCCATGGGGTCGCAGGTTCCAGCCCTGGTGTTGGGCAACCAGAAGCCGGAGACAGGAGATGGGCACGGCTCTCACGCTCCATGCACATGGGCCAGCCGGATCGCCTACGCTGCACTCTCCTGGCAGCCGCCACACTCTTGACTGGCTTGGCCCAGCATTGCCCATGACCTCAAGAGCCTTTCAAGTCATGCTGGCGGCGGGCCAGACCCTGCCACTCATGCACTGCTCCGCAGGAAACATCTGCGAGTGCTGCCAAGAGTCAGCTCCATGGCCACAGCCCTGCCAGGGCTGCACAGCCCCTGGCTCAGTCACTGCTGGGCCAGCCCTGGGACAGACATGGGGCAAGGAGGTTGGGGGGCTGAGCTGTGCAATAGGGTGGCTGGGAGCCCTCTGGGCACCTTGTAGCTGGCTGGCAAGGGTACAAATCCTCATGCACACATCCTGCTCCAAGTGGCAATGCACAGAGGAGCCATCAGCTCCATAGGTCAAGGAGATGCACCCCAGCTCCCTGCCTGCATTTTTCTCAAGGCCTCAGATACCTGCCCTGTATCCCAGGGTGGAAGGAAGGGAACCAGCTGCCCTGGCAATGTTTGCCAACAGGGAATTCAGTCAGTGCGGAGCAATCTTTGGCAAGGACCCCGATCTTGGCATTCTGTCCCCCAGCAGGGTCAGTGTCATCTGCAGCTCCTGCGCTGGTTCAGCCAGGCTGTACGCCACCAGGTAAATCAAACATTAACTGGGCAGTTTGTTTGCAGGAGGCTGAAGCAGCACTTGGGGAAAGCAGCACCGCAGTGCAAAGGGCACATTTGGTGGTTTGGTTCCTGGGCTCTCCTTGCTCCTCTAACCAAAAGACTTAGATATCAGGTGCCCTTTGGAAGAACAGGGCTCCCTGGCGAGCACATGGAGAAAGGTCACATGCTGCTGGCTTCACCAAGCAGGCCCCCAAAGTACAGCCACTCAGATGCAGGAGGGAACCATGGAGCTAGGATCCCCCAGGATTGCCCTCTTGGCAGGCAAGGAGACACCCTCCACTGCCCACAGTGCGCAACAAATCCCAGCTCCGTCCAGGAATCAACACGCCTCACATTATAATAACCGTGGGTGTGTGCAGTGAGGCTGGGGCACTGCTTAGTGCAGAGATGTCCTGGCCCATTTACCTCTCCTCCCAGCCTCTAGTGCTCCAACCTCGCCTCCCCACCACGTAGCAGATGTGTGCATCACAGTCTCCATACAGCTTGAAAAGCACAGCAATGTGTAGAAAGAGCAAAATAGCAAAAAAACCCACAACCTGAGCTTGGGAGTTGCTTTTAGGCTTCTCCAGGAGGCTGGGGAGCAAGAGCCACGTGGACATTTAGAAGGAACTCAACCCTGCCTTCTGCCAGGGGCTACTGCCGTCTATGTTCTGCCAGCACAACTGCAGGAGCAACCCCGCCCAAGACCCCTTTCAGCAATATGATCCAAGTTGGTTTGTTTGTTTTTAAAAAAAGCATTTAAACCAAACAGGATTACATTGCTGACCCTGGGAAAAGGCCTGGCAACACCAACAGGTCAGAGCAAGAACAGGAACAGAGAAATAGGAGGGATACGAGTGGTTGTGGAGGCCCGGAGATGCTGCCGGCTCTGCATGTCCTCGCACTGACTCCAGATCATGGAATGCTGCAATGGAGAAGGGCCAGGTTTTCAAGGGAGCCCAGTCAGTTCTGCTGAGACACCATCTTCCCACCAGGAAAAGCTGATGCAGCCTTCCAGATGTGTCTCTGAAACCAGTCACCTCCAAGGGAGAGTCAGTAAAACCACAACACTGACAGAAGAAAACTTCAGGAGCTGCCTTGGGGCTCCATCCCTGCCTTCCAGAACAAGCCCCACAAACCAGCCTTTTTCCTGCAGCCATTACAAACCAGAACATGGCAAAACACAACGTGAGACAAAAAAGTTGGAACCAGCCCTCCCCACTACATTTCAGTCAAGCCTGAAAGTTTTGCTTTCTTTCCAACCACTAGTTTCGCCTGTGGTAATTTCAGGATTTGGTCCCTGGGGACTGTGGCCTCTGCCTGCTCCGGAGCTGGAGCCTGCTGGTTGCTGGGAACCGCAGTGTCCCCTCTGCACTCTCAGGCTCAGTGCCCTCCAGAAGCAACCTCCTTTGCTCTCCTGGACCTCCAAAGGTCACATTCGCTGCCCACTTTACAGCTGGAGAACTGAGTCACGGCTGATAAGAGGACATGCCAGAGGTCACCCTGCCAACCAGGTACACAGCTGGGAACAAAGCCCACACCTCTTTCGTAAATCTGCATTTGCCAGTTGGGAGATAAGGAAAAGATATGCAAGCATGTGGTGGGGCCCAAGGGAAGAGGCCATGCGGCTTTGTCCAGTTTGGCTTGTTTTCTAGCAATGACATGGCTTCCACTTGTCAAGCGTTTGCGTGCCCCGCCATCACGGAGGAACACAGGATGGCACTTGCAAGAGCAAACAGGGAAAAGGAACCTCCTGACCACCCTGTTTGATTCCAGCAGTTTGATTCCAGCCAGACCCAGCTGCTGCAGGGTGATGCCTCACTGTCCCAGAGAGGCCCATAGCCATGGTAGGCCAGCACCACCCCTGCACGCACACAACACAGGAATAAGCGCACCAGCAACTGGCAAGCTCAGGATACACAACCCCAGCTGGGTGTCAGCCCTACAGAGCTCCTCTTAAAAGACCCCAGTTCACCCATCTCTCTTTATCCCTGCTGGAATAAGTATACCATTAACACCAGCGAACTGCATGCCAGCTCCTACATTTTCCATGCCCTGCTCTCATTGGCAATTTATCCCTGCTCTGCCCATGGCCAGGCAGGGCCTCTGCCTAGATCCTGCATGCAGAGGGATGAGAAAGCTCCTCTCAGCAGCTCCTTGATCAGGTGCTTTGCTTTAAAAGCTTACTTTTTTTTTTTTTTTAAGGTCTTTGCCAGTGTTGAGCCATAAAAAGTGCATGGACCACTGATGTGGGACAGACCTGACAAGCCTCCTTTGAATGCTGCAGTGTCCAATAGGATGGGCCAAGGACAGCACTTGAGGGAAATGTCCTCCCTGTTCTCAGAGGCTCCCCACAGCCACAGGGAAACCTCAGCCCAGGCACGTTATTCCACGGCTCCACTGGGGACTCCTGTTCCAAGTGGACAATCTCTGCTGGGAGAAAAGCACCAGCTGCTTAGCGCTGCGAACTGTTGACCTTCTCCTGGCTGCACCCAACGTACCCCAAATGACACCTGCTGGTGCAGGAGCCCTCAGCACAACCCAAACGGCCGGTGCAGCCTGCTCTCCTTCTGTCAGAGGTGCGTGCTGCACCCCCAGCCCACGCCCTGCCCTGGGGTGGCTGTGAGAAGGGTTGGTTGCAACCCCCTCCTCCAAGACCCAGACCCACCACCACCACCACCCCTGCAGCCCATGCTGTGGACCGGGAGGTTGCTCAGCAGCTGAATCAGCTCATGTGACATCAGTTCCAGTTCAGACCAGCTACAACTTTGCACCAAAACACGCACAAGCTCCTCGGGGCAGGATGCTGAACCCCTCCTCCCCTCCACTCAGCTCCTTCATTCCCCCCTGCGTCCCCCAGCCGGCTGCGTCCCCCGGGTCCTCCCCGCTCCCACGGTGCTGGGGACCACACCGAGGTGCCCACCTCGGGGTCTCTCTCTTTGGGCCCCCGTGACCCCCCAGCTCCCGGGGTGCCGGACACCGCACCGGGGCACCCATCGCGGGGTCTCTGTCCTTGGGACCCCGTGTCCCCTGCAGGAGGGATGGGATGGAGCGGGGTCTCCGGGGCGGCGCGGGGGCTGGAGCGGGGCACGAGGGGCCGGGCTGGGCTCACCTCGGGCTTGGCGCGGTTCTGCAGGAGGTGCTCCAGGTAGAGGTCGGAGAGTGCGGTGCGCATGCTGCCCGCGCTGCCGCTGCGCCCCGACTTGAGCGTCATCCCGCCCGCAGCCGGTACCGGTACCGGGGCCCGCAGCCCGCCCGCTCGCTCCGCCCGGCGGGAGGCGGGGCCAGGCCAGGGTGGGCGGGGGCTGCGGGCAGCGCCGCCTCGCGGTTGCTCCGGGCGGAAAGGGGCCCCGGTGCGAGGCGGGGGCAGCGGTCACGGCGGCTCCGGGCGGGGTCTTTCTCTACCGGATGCCGGCGGGGGGGCAGCCCCCAACCCCTTCCCTTCCCAATCCCTTTACAGCCCCTTCCCTTGCAGCCCCAGCCCCTTGCAGCCCCTTCCCTTGCAGCCCCAGCCCCTTCAAGCTCCCAGGTTTGGTCCTCTCAGGCTGAAAGTTACTCTGCCTCAGGCAGGGCTGTTGCCTTTTGAGAGGTTTTTGGCTCCAGTTCCTCTCAGACCAGCGCTGTCCAGGCAGCCTCTCTGCTCACGTCTGTGTGTGGTTACTGTCCAAATGCAATTAAGCCAGAGGGTGAGTGCACCTCCTGCTTGGGGGCTGTCACGTAAGCCCTGTGAGGGCCACAGCAAAGGCTCCTGGTACAGCCACGTGGAGCCCCGCAGTGTCAGGGAGGCTTTTTCAGCCCTGCTTCCTTTGAGACATCATCTCCTGATCGCTGCTGGGTGTGGGTTCCCAGACAGGTCATGCCACCGGGCTGATCTGCAGTGCCTGCCCCTGCTCCCTGCAGACACAGGCTATGGAGGGAAGCATCTGTCACACCACAGCCAGCCCAGTGCACCACGGGGGGAGGGGGTAGGAGCTGGTGGCTCAGAGCAGCTGCTCCTGGCAGAACTACCCTGCCTCGTGGTAAGGCCCTGAGATCCCCAGCATGACCTTCCCCTGGTGCTGCCAAAGCTCTCCTCTGAGCTGGGCCATGCTGTGTCTCGTATGGGTGTGAGCAGAGACTCCCCGGCCCATTGCTGGCTGTTGCTGGGCTGGTACAACAACCCTGCCCATTCTTCTGGGATGGTGGCCAGCATATCGCTGACACCCTGCCGCTCTCCCAAGCCCCCTCATAACCCTGCTTCCCACCCCACCCCATTTGCCACAGGGGTTTGAGAGGCCACCCAGCTGCCCTGCCACAGACGGAGGACTTGCAGCACTGCGGATGGGTTGGCACAGGTCTGATGAGCCACCAGTGATGATAACGTTGCCTCTGCCATGGAGAACTGTGCTGCCCAGCAGGCACGATCCCATGCCCGCTCCACAGCCCACGGGGTGCTCTGGGCCTTAGTGAGGTAGCAATTGGCCTAGAAGGTCAGGAGACGCATAAGACAGGAGCCAGTGTTACCCTGCTCGTCACCATTCCTGGGGGGAAAACCCTCTGCCTCTGTGTAGGGCCTGAGCCAGCGAGCGGGAGAGCCACCTGTGGCGGGAAGATGGTTCCAGCCCATGACACACCTTGCTGGGGATCATGGCAATGTGGCAGCTCATCCAGCGGTCAGCATTTCACCAGAAGCCCTTGGAGCCACAGGCACCTACAAAACTCCTCCACTGAGGGGGCAAGGAGGGCTTACTCGAAGCAGCCACAGAAAGCAGGATAATGGCGCCCAGCCATGGTAGCAGGAGCATTATGGGGCGAAGATGAAGGGAAGTGGAGGGTCAAAGCCCAGTGCTGACTCAGGTTGATCAAGTGCAGCCTCCTTCAAGCCACAGATCCCCAGTGATTGTGAAATGGGTGTTGGGGCCTGGAACAGGGCCTCCTCCTCCAGCCCTTATCTTTGCTGCTTCCTCCTCCTCCAGGACTGTGCCTGGGCAGCAGGAGCTTGTGCAAAAGGAAGCTGAGCAGCTCCGGGGTAATTAATCACTAGCTGCTGGTAATGCTGAGCCCCTGGGGACTTCAAGGCTGGAGGAGAGGAGAAAGTGCAAAGAGATACTGGAAAATTACTATTTAATTCTTCAGCATTACACTGGAAAATTACTGTCTAATTCTTCAGCATTACGTCTGACTATACAGCATCTGGTAGGAGAGGGACAGGAAGAGGCTGATAATGAGCCAGTTACCACGGCAGCTCTGCAGGCCTTCTCCTTCCTGGCAGCAGGGGTGGCCAGGGCCCTGGAGGGCTGGCTCCCACCCTGATCAGAGTTCAGTGTCCGGTTGGATGCAGGTCCTGGCCCTGCAGTTCTCAGTACTCCTGCTGAGTGTCGCAGCCAAGGAACTCTATCCGCAGGGCGATGTGGTTGTGCCACTGGTGGGGGTGTATCCTCACATAGCGGGCATAGAGCGGGGGATCCAGGGTATTCACCACTGTGCTGGTGTGGTCTTGGTTTGCCTTGAAAATCTGGAGATGAGAGAGAAATCAGGGGTGCGCTATCCTCTGCTGGTATAGGGGGCCCATGATTTGAGGACACAATCAACCCAGACAAGCACCACTTGGGAAGGTGGAAAAAGTACAGCCCTTGCAAAAACAATTCTGGGTATGTTTGCTGCCAAGGGCTGTGCTTGTTGTGCTAGGGGTGGCCATGGGCTGCCTATGGTCATGGTGCAGCTCTGCCTACCTTCTCCTTGCCATCCTGCAGGACCGAGATCCAGTGCACACCATCCTGGCTGCTAGAGACAGCAAACTCCTTCACAAACATGTGGGTGAAGACAGCTTTGGCACCTTGGGTTATGATTGCAGTCACCTTCTTGGTTACTTCAAAGTCAACCTGCAACCACTCGCTGGGGCTGTTGCTCTGTGGAAGGACAAAGTGCCTTCAGCCCTCCAGCAGCAATAAGACACTTTTGTTGCATGTGAAGCCAAGCTAGCCCTGCACACAGTCCTAGGCTTCACCTGCCCTACCAGGCATCTGGTTGGAGCTCCTGGGTGCTAAATCAGTGCAGCAACTCTCCTTCCTGTGTGTTTGCATGATGCATGTGGCTGTACACCATCCTCATGCATCCCAGGCTGGGAGAGGTTGTGAGCACCCAGCCTGCCTGCTGGCATCCCGCCTGCCTGCCCATGCCCCAGCTGCTTGCCTGGGGATCTCCCTGCATGGCCTACCTTTGGCCTCCATGCATTGGTTCTCCCCTGCAAGTTCAGCCGGGCTCGGGAGGGTGACCAGCTGGAGAAGACGCTGGTGCTGTAGGAAGATGCAGAGATGCGCTGGTCAGGGATCCCTTTGTTCTCCATTCCTAGGGGAATGGAGCAGCCTGGAAGAGAGGAGTGATGCTTGTCAGAGAGGGGTGCAGACCTGTCATGGAGACGCCTTCTGGCTGCTTGCAGCTCCAGCTGCCCTCCTGGTACTTCCCCTGGTTGCAGGTTCTCCTGTGCCTTGCTGCAGCGTCAACAGTCCCTGCACTGCTCAGGGTCCCCATGTGCAGCCAGGCTCTGGCTGGGGAGTGCCAAACTACACTTGCCACCAAGCCCACATTCATTTCTCCCTGGAGATTTTATCTAGGGGGAATGTGATGAATTTGTGCATCTGCCAAGCCGTAAGGAGAACCTGTCTCCAGGGGAAGAACAAGAACACCTAGCAGGGAGACACCCTGCACACAGTGTGATCAGGTGTGCGTGTGTGCAGCTCCTTCAGAGTTGTCTGGCAGGCTTGTGGCATGGGGTGACAGCACAGCCACTGCTGCTTGTAGCTGCTGGACAGTCCACCCTGCTGGTGTGCAAAGCTAAAGAAAGGATCCCAGATCACCACTGCCCCAGGTCACACTGTGGGCCAGAGAAGTCTCACCTTGGTGTGGCAAAACCAGAGGAAAAGCCAACAGCATCTGTCTCTGCTCGTTCCCTGCTCTCCCTGACTGAGGCAGCAGCTCCCCAGCTATCAGTTTAGCTGCTGCTGGAGGCTTGTGGTGGTTCAGGAAAAAGCAGTGGAGAGAGCTGGCCCCATGCTCTCCTTCTGGTATTGCCATCTCTGAGATCAGAATGAGATTTTCCAGCTTTGTTCCCCCAACATCTCAATGCCATCTCCAGCCTCTTCCTTCCCCCTCCACAACTGCCTAGGGAGTCCTGAAACACGTGGAGCTGGCATTCAGCACCCCACAGGATCAGGCCACAGCTTTGGTGCTTGGTATCCGGAGGTGGAACGTACTGTTCAGATCACAGCCGATGAGCTCCATGCGCAGCGTGGTCCGGATGTTGTAGTGAGTGGGGTTAATGCGGATGTACCGGGCTATGATTGGAGGGTTGAAGCGATTTTCTTTCACTCCAGTTGCATCTACATTTGCAAAGAACAGCTGCAGGGAAAGGGCGAAAAAAAAATATTGTACCAGTGAAAAGGGAGCTAAACGGGAGAAGAATTACTGGGGAGAAGAACTTCGGTGTCTTATCACGGTCCTTATAAAAGAATGGCAGCTCAGGGAGGAGATTTGAGATGTGATTCAGACCAAAGAAGTGTGAATGGGCCAAATCAGGGTGAACCACTGAGAAACAAGAGGAGGAGGAGAAACTTAGGGTCTGTGTAAACAAATAAGTTTTTATATTTTCACCAAACAGAGGGGAGAAAGAGAAGGACAAAAAGTCAGTCCTACAACTTTTGAACCTGTGAAAAGTTTTTGCCACAGCTGGTGTACATGATGGAGGCTTTCCTGGATACATTTCTTCTCCCACTGGAATGATCAGCTAATGCATATTTAAGTTGTGGGGGTTTTTTCCAATGAGTAGAGATTCTCTCCTCCAAATCATCTGCACAAAGTTTTTACAAAGCCAAATTTGCCTTTGGGATCAAAAAATATTCAGGCAAAATCTTATGCCTGGCTCAAAGTAATATACAACAAAACATTAAAGCAGTGGATCTCACAACCACCTGGGAATGTGGAAAGAAATAGCTCAGTCAATTTAAAATGAGGCAGATGGACACAGACAGCAACTTCCCTGCAGATCTGTGATACGCGATTCAGTCATCCTGACAGTGAATGCTCATTGTTTGTGCCCTAATCAAATATCTCAGGGGCTCAGGAGATCTCTGCCTTATATACAGAGCTCGCTAGCCCTCATGACCCCAGGAGACCACCTTCTGGGAAGACACTTCCTCAAGACCCATTCACTTTACCATTTGGGTGCTGGTGGCGTTCCCCTTGTATTTCTTCCACCTTTGCCCATCAAGGCTGTAGAAGACTACAAACTGGGAGATGTAAAGGCTGGAGAACTTCTGTCGGGCCCCTTGGGTTTTTATGCCATGAATAATCATGAGATGCAAAAGATCCACCTGTGAACAGAAGTCAGGGATTCATTTCTGATGGAAAACCCAAGCTGTGTTCAGGAAAGACAGTGTAAACCCATGGCAATTGCTTCCTTGTGATGTAGCTGAGCACAGATTATGAAATTAGTTAAAATACTCATTGATAAGGGCAAAATTCAGCCAACAGCTGGGACAGAGCAGGGGAGAAGAGCTGTTTGGAGAGGTCAGCTGTTCTCACTGGGTCTTTGGGGGATTTTTCCACAATCCAATGCTGCAGCCAGATCATCAAGTGATTCCTCTGCTGCACTGAGGATGGATCATAGGATCAGGCCAGAAGCAATCATGTCCAGATCACCTGCCATGAGGATCTCAGAGCTGCTCTTCCAGAGGGGAAGTAGGGGAAATAGCAGGACATAGCTGGTTAGACACTGGCAATCCACATGGGTCCTTCTGCACAGTGCACCAGCCACGAGCATGACCTTGGCATGCCCTCAGTGGTGCCTCCAGCCACAGGGCCCTCTTACCTGGATCCAGGCATTGCTGCGATCGGTGCTCCAAGCATTGATGGAGCCAGTGTTACCCAGCCTGGCCAGGAAAGGAGCCCACTGCCCTGCAAAGAGAGCACGCAGATATGAGGGTGCTGCTGGGCCCTGGTGCTGCCCAGCCTGAAGCAGTGAGAAATGCATCTGCAGGATGGGGCCTGAGGATCACCCTAGGGTTTAATAGCCATGTACAGGATGGCAGAGCACTGATGTGGTGATCCAGATATGTGGGAAGGCACCTCCAGGTCTCTAGTGGGACACTGAGATGGGATAGGCAGGGATGGAAGAACAACTCTGCCCAGATGTAGCAGAGCCTTGGGCGGGCAAGCGGTGTGTTGCGTTGGCTAAAGCTGCCCCAGCCTCAACTGCCTTCCTTGACAACCCCTACTCACCATACTGCCCCGATGCTGTGATCTGAGAGTCTGCAATCTGGCCTGAGGCCAGGCCAAGGGCGTTTCGGCAGTCTGCAGCCAAACAGGGAGAACAAGGGTGAAAACAGGAGAGTGATCAGATAACAAGGCTTTTGAAGGGAAAGCCTAGGCTGGGTAGCTGCCTCCAGGCTCAGGGATGTTGTCTCAAGCCTCCAAGAGCCCACAGACTTGTTTGTCTCACAGCAGACGGTGGGTTTCAGATGCCTCCACACCCATTCATGAATTTTAGGAGTGCTGGAAGTTCATACTCCCAACCCCGATGTTGCCTCAGCAGCAGAGAGTTCTCAGCATCAGCCACAAACAGCCTCTTGCCAAACTCCTGTCCCTGAGTCCCCGACCTCTCATTCCTATATCCTCCCAGCAATGCTGACAAGTGTCTCTTCCTTATACCCATGTCTTGCTCCTGAGCCTTTTTGTTGCTAGGCAGCATCTTTTAAAAACAAATATCATGTCACTAAAGGGAAATCTGCCTGACACCCCTGCCTCTCTGTGTCTCTCTTCTGCTCTGCTGAGAACCAGGCTGTTTGTCCCTTATAATAACTACTAATATTAGCGACTTGTCACATTTTGGCATCTCTGCTGCATGGCAAATTCTTCTGGGAAAAATGTGAATTTGAAATCTTAAGCAGAATTTTAACTTACGGAAATATTTTATAGCTGGTATTTAATACCTCTTTAGGAAGAGGGGAGAAACTGTCACTGTGAGATAAAATACCACTCTTATGAACCACTTCCCCCAGTGCTTGCTTATGGTGAGCAAGAAATGTTGTTCTGGGGTGAGCAGAGTCAGAGTTTTCCTATGGACTTTGCCGTTGCTCTTGCAGCTGTTTCTGTCAGAGTAACCTGTATCAGGCAGTGCCACTCACTGCCTCCTGCCATCAATCACTCTGTGCCCGAGTTTACCTCTTGACATGTAGTCAGGTATCTGGGCACTGTACTTTCCCAACAACGCAGGTAGGCACCAGCGTGTCCATTCAGCTCCTGGGGTAAGTGCATTTTACAGGAGGTCCAGGAGCTTCAATTTTGGAAAACGAGCTCTGGGGGAAAATATTTGCAGGCAAGTGAAGCTGGTCTCTCAGCCTTCACCCAACCATGTAGCTGAAACTGTGCTTTCTGCTGGGCTGTGTAGGGTGGCAAGGGCTGAAGTCCTGACTTTCTTTCAGAGTGAAAGCCCAGAAGACCCGACTTGGACCACCCCAGGGGAAACACTGAGAGCCCTGATAGACAGGGAGCTCAAAAACATGCTCTCTATGGCCATGGCAGCAAGTGGGCCAGGGTGCAAAGAGGATCACTCACTCAGGTTGTACACCAGGAAGAGAGCACTCATCCCAGCTTGCTGGTGCTCTCCCACTTTGCACTCTACCCGCCAGATCCCAGCATGCGAGGGTGACATCTCCACCGTCCTGAAGACACCTGGCCAAAAGTGGAGAGCAGAGGGGAGTTACTGGCTGTAATAGGATGTCAAAGTGCTAAGTGCTATGCAAAAACAGAGCCAGACTCTTCCAGATCCACCCCCCTTCCTTGCGATCCCCCTGCATGCTTGGCACTTCCTAATGGGCACAGACATGAAGCCCCAGCAGCTGGCACGTGCCCTGCCCCTGCGTTGCATCTCACCAGGATAAAGGTTGTAGACTCCCATGCGATACTCCTGGCTAGTCCTGACGCTGAACAGCTGCCCGTGAAAGTGGACAGAGTGGACATCCTCAGTGCTGCCCATGTTCAGGAGGTGCCATCGGACCCGTTGCTGCTGAGCCATCACCAGCCCAGGCAGTGTGTCACTCACGTAGCCGTTGATGGCTGGGGAAGGCAGTGGTCAAGAGCGGCTCAAGGCTGCAGGGTTTTTCCATCCCATTATAGATTGTGGGATGGAAAGGGCAAGGCTCCTCACCATGGAAGGAATGGTTTCGCCTAAAGTCAGGGTTGTCCTGCTGGACGCGACAGGGAGGGCGGCAGTTCCTCTCCATGTTCTCCAGGAAGTACCAGCTTTTGGTCTCATCAAAGATGGTGAAGAGCAGCGAAAACTCCTGTACAGCCAGCTGACGCCTGAAAACGAAGCTCAGCACCCCATGGCGGCAGATGATCAGTGGCCCAATGAGGCCTGAGTGCAGGTCCTTCTCCTGCCAGGGAGCCAGGAAAGAGGGATTTGCCTTAAAGGGTGATGCCCACAAAAGGCAGAGCAGCGAAGAAAGTGGTGGCCCCCTCTACATCCCTGGCCTGCCTCACGCTCGTGCACCGGGCATGGCACATGCAGAACGGGAAGGATATGCTGGGTTCACTGGGGTAACTCCACTCTGCGCTTAGGAAGGAAGGGCTGTGCAGCAAGTGTTTGCACATGCTTTCAAGAGAAGTGGTGTCTGTTTGTCCAACCATTCCCACTTAAATGGGAACCCAAAGTTCAGCAAGATTTAGCACAGTGGTAAAGGACTGCAGAATGCTGGTTCCCTGCAAGACTCATAAGCTGGTACAACTGGGGAAGGGAGGAAAATCCCAAATAAGGGAATGGAAGGGAAGAGAAAAGGAAGCACCAGCATGGATTCACCGCTGTATTAGACACCTGAGAATCTACACAGCCACAGACTGCTTTCAGCACAGCACCATAGAAAAAGTCTAGATCTCACAGTCAGGACGCAGTCATGCTGCCCATCTCTCCATCCTGGGATTCCCCACGGAGCAGGCTTCCACCTACCAGGTCCACATTGGAGAAGTAAGCCCAGGCCTTGCAATCGAACTCCTGTGTGGTGGGTGCCATCTGGGGCAGGACTTTCCAGGAGTACTTCCGGAGCTCTCCAGGCTGCACCACCTCCCCACTCTGCATTGCACCCTGTGTCTTCTCATAGGATTGCAGCGTGGAGTGGAAGGAGAAGGGCCGTGAGGCCAGGTTCTTGAATGTAACCTGCAACAGAGGCAAGTGAAAGAAAAGGGAGTGTGGGAGGGGGTTAGGTGCAGTGCTGAGAGTGCCCTGGACCCTGGGCTGGATCCAGCCAGCTGGTGGGAAGGAGGCAGCTTTGTCCCCAGTGCCCACACCTCCAGGACACCTGCCCCATGCAGTGACTATCCCCTGCCAAACAACAGGCTGTGGCTGTGCAGTGTGATCCCAGTGGAAAAACACATCCTGGTCATGTCAGCAGGATGAGGATCTCTCCCTGCTCAATAGGAGCAAGGCCAGCTACACTATTGTCTCTGCAGCCCAAAGGTGCTGAATCCATCCTGGTGAAGATTTCACTGAAAACTGGACAACTTCTCCAGGCATACGAGTTCTGCGCCTGGTGAAAAGCCTTTCACCTCTTCCTTAGGCGGGTGCTGAAGGACCTTCAAGGGTGAGGGAAGACCAAGCCTGCCCTCACACAGAGCAACCAAAGAAACAGTACTGAACCCTGCTTAGCTCATTACCCTTTCTGCAATTCCTTCACCCAAAAGGCTCCTCATGGAGCCCAGGAGCTGCTCAGGCCATGCTGCTGTTGGGGTTGCTCAGTCTCAGGTCTAGGGCTTTGCATCTGAACACTCTGAGGTTGCTGCTGGCTCATTCCTCCAGCCATTGTGATCCCTCTGAATGGTGGCTCAGCCTCTCAACCTGGTGCTATCCACATGCCGCACAGGGTGCCAACGAGGCAGCAGCTTCTGCTCCCAAGCCCTAAAGGTGAACCCACGAGCACTGCAGAGGGTGCAGGCCCACCTCAGCACTCCCTCTGGCTGCTCAGGTGGGCACAGACAGCAATGGGGGGACTTCAGGTTTTATAGGAAATGGAAACTTTCAATTCACCATAATGACATCTTCAACTTCTGCCCTGATGTACGGCCCAAGGATGCCCAAGTGTTCGTCCAGCTCTCCCCGCAGCAGCGGCTGCGTGAAGGTATCATCCATGTACTCTCGGAAAACCACCTTGCGGTACTGCCGGAAAGGCTTCCTCCTGCCGCTCCAGGGGTCCCTGCTGGGATAAGGGCAGTTAAGCAAGTCAGGTGATACTATGGGGTGGTGCAGAGCCAAGAGTATCCCTGACCCACTTGCAAAGAAGCTCAAGGTTGCTGGAGATACAAAACTCTCCAGGTGAAAGGGAAGCACTGGGTGCATTCTTCTTCCTGGGCTGCTTGGCTGGGTCATACAGTCACAGACATGCAATCCTGCCTGCCAGGACAAGCCAACTCACGCATCAAGCCATGCCACCCAGTGTAGGAGGGACAGTCACACTTACGTGGCTTTCAGGAAGTGCTGGGGTCTCTGGTTCCCATATTCCCACATCACCTCCACAGCTGCAATGAAGTATTGCCGTATCTCCCCCTGGAAGGAGCGTGGGTCATGTTCCTCTTCCCCATAGATGTCAAAATCCTCCATGGTCTGCTCTGTGTCACTATACTCGTCGTAGTCCAGCTTGTCAGCGTTTGGCCTTGAGTGGTTGGAATGGGTCCTGTTGTTCAGAGCCGGATTCTCCCTGTGTTCTGAGGTAAGGTTCCTCTTCCCAGCTGTGCTATTGCTTTCCCCATCCTCCTTGGACTCTCCTAGGCCCTGTTCCTCTGTCTTCCCAGTTTCTCTGAGGACATCTTCCCCATCAGGCACCTGCCGTCCATCTGGACTGGCTTGCACATATTTGGTTGTGGTTTTGGTATTGCTGTGATGGCGAGGGGGGCTGCTTGGAGACGTGGAATAGTTCTCCCTGGAGGCTGGTTTCCTAGGGATTTTTTCTGGGCTTTTCCCAGACATGCTCTCAGGGATGTAGTCCTCTGTGGCGTTGGCCTTGAGCTGCTGAGACTGAGGGCTGAACTGACCCAGCTGCTCCACAGAGTTTGTCTCCTCCATCTGGCTTCTCTCCTGAGCTTGCTCGATCCCAGGAGCCTCCCAGACAGCACCTCTGTCTGGCTGCAGCTCAGCCAGTGCTGAACTCTGCAAGCCCCTGGTGTGTCCCGCTGTCCCTAGGGAGACTGGGTCCCAGTTTGAGGCCAGGTCTACAGCCACAGCAGCATCCTGTGTTTCTGAGCTGCTTGCTGCCATCATCACCTCACTCCCCAGACCTCCCTGCATGGAGAGGGAGCCTCCGCTGCGCTGAACCCCCTCACTGCTGCTCTGTACATCCCCATCCATGCTTGGCCTCCCCTCAGGATACATTTTGTCAGCACTATCTCCAAGCAGAGCCTTTGGAGCATCTCTGCCCTGGTGTAGTCCTCCCTCAACCATGTTTGATTTTTCTTGTAGGCTTTGCTGGACCACCATCGCCTCAGGCAAAGTGTCACTCGATATCAGGGACCTCTTTTTGAAACGAGCACTGCAAAAAGGGGAATGAGGTCCACATACCTTTGGGGCTTTCTTATTCACTACTGTTTCAGGGCTCTGGCTGGCCAGATCCTGCTCTGTTCTGTTACTCTCAGAGAGGGGCTCTCTGCTGCCGGGCCAGGTGGTTTTGGGAAAACCCAGGCCATGCATCAAGCCTCTGCTCTCCAGTGACCTGGCTTGTCGAGGCCTCCAGTCAGGGTCACTCATGCTCAGACCTGAAGGTCTGTGTCTCAGAACCTGCTCAGGGCTCTTTAAGAAAGCATTTGGGAACTGCTTTGTGTCATTGGCTGCGTTGTTTGATTCAGGAAAGGCAAGGCTGTCCATATCTGACAACTCCTTAGTGGCTGTCGCATCCTGAAACACTGTCTCCAAGATTAATTCATCCCTCTCTTCTGTCACTACATAGCTGGAATGCCCAAGGTCAGTGCTGTAGGTAAAGGTGTTTTCTAGAAGGCTTGTGCTTTTGGTAAGTTCACTGGTTTCTTGTTCTGTGCCACTTTTTGCAGGCAAGGAGTTACTGTCATCTATGAAGATTTGTTCTCGTACAGGTTTGCTGGGTCCCAGGTCTGAGAAAGAAACATTTTCCCCTGCAAAAGATTCATAAAAGCCTTGTGAATCCACTTCATGAGGTCTTTTTTCCAGCCTAGCATCTAGCTCATTTGACGAATAATTACTTTCTCTGATGCGACTGTGATCCACAGCATAAGAAGTCCTTTTGTCTTCTGTCTCATTTGAAGATGCAGAAGCATTGTCCAGTGTGGAGGAAGAGTTACGATCAGTACTCACAGCTGGTTCTGTACTGATTGTCTCCTTTGACTCATATAGTTTTAAGGATATTTTATCAGCCTCTGTTAGCAACTTGTCCTTGTCACCCAGTGAAGACACATCTTGAAGTCCTAGACTACGCTCCAGGTCATTCTGGTGAAATGAGCTCCTGTTCTCTTGAAGAGGAGCTTTTCTAGCAGTATAATCAATTGAGTCCCACAAGCTTGTTGCATGAATAGTTGTCTTTTGAGGCTTTGATTCCAGGATCTCTGATGTACCACCAGACAGGACCATTGTCGTTTTTAGTGGCTCCTGCACCTCTGAGATTTTTGAGACCTTCTTTCCTGCCAGAGCATCTTCTGGAGCTGGTGTGACTTGGTGCAGCCATTGCTTACCTTCTTCTGAGCTGACAGTACCATGGACCCTTCCACTGACACTCGCTAAGCGTTCTCCAGGTGGGAGAGCCCCAAACCCTTCATCCTGGCTGATGATTTTTGACAATTCTTCTTCATCTTCCAGGAAGGATTCATAGGACACTGGGTCATAGTTTGTCTCCATCAGAGAAGGTATGGAAATATCAGATGGATGTGGGATTGTTCCTGAAAGTGTTGATGTGTCATTGGAAGGGGGATTAGAAATTCCATTACTGCTCAGAACAGCCTCATAGCTGGGTTCTGTCAAGCACAATCTTGGCTTCTGTGTCTCATTTCTGGAAGAGGTGACATTGTTCAGTTGCTCATTCACACATGGCCTGTGCCATCGCTTTCTTTTAGAGAAGCCCCTGGGTTGGAAGTCAAAGGTGTCATACTCAAAATCACTGTATTCTTCCTCATCAGGGTATTGCTCATGCTGGCACTGCAAGACTGTGAACTTGGCATGCATCCCTCGGTCTCTCAAATCAGGATTCAGGCACCCCAGCGTCCAGATGCCTGTCTCAAGAGAACAAGAAGATACTATCAGCCCATCACAGTGAGAAATCAGAAGAGCTGCCCTCCACAGCTCCTTTGCTAGTGCAATCTATATTTCCAGGCAGCCTCTGGTTCACAGTAGTGATTTCGTGTTTTCATAATCCCTAGAGTATCTTACAGCTGAACTGACAAGACATCAGAGCAGTCTGATGTTGCTGGCACCATCAGAGCCAGCCCTGACAAGGACCATTAGTACAGCCGGTGTTTCCTGCCAGAGATCAGCGAGCTACGCACACCCGTGAGGTGGTGAGAATAGTTAATGTACTGAGAACCCACAGAGCCTCCAGAATTATTGCCAGCAGCAGAGTAATCATCATAATCCACCCACAAAGAGATGCTGGTGCTGTCAAATACACCTCTCTTCCAGACACAGTCGTCACGTCTCTCCCACTCAAGGAGAAAGAAATGAAAAGGCTGCCTCTTGCTCACATCCCTGGCCAACGCATTTGCTCCCCACAGTGAGTGTGTCTTCTCCAAGCACCTAGAGTGGGTGAGGAGATGTGTAATAACCAGGCTCTGACGCTGGAGAGAGCTGTCATCTGCTGCTGGCTGAGCTCCTTGCCTGCTTCAGATCAGCAAGCAAAACTCAGAGCTGAAACGGATGCAGTCTTTGGCTGGGTTTTAGAAAGCTTCCTGAGGTATCTAGAAACCCTGTCAGCTTGGCTCAGGGTGCAGCGTTCGTGACCGTCATATCAGTGTCTGTAATCACATGGTAAATTGTGTTTCCTTCATCAGAGAGGAAATGGTTAACAGAACCACTTTTGCAAATGCTGAGGAAACCATGCTGAGTGGGGGGAAATAAAACCAAACTTTGAAGCAAATCCTTTCTAGGACTTCTCCATGGCTGCAATTTCCATCCTTGGAAAGGTGTGGAGATAAATGGGATGCCGTGACCAGTGCCTGAACCTGCAGCAGGGACAGCATTGCTGCTCCCCTTGACTTCCAAACTGAGAGGAAAGGGTGCAGATGCAAGGTCTCTAGGGCTCAGGTTACCGCAGCCAGCTTACTGGCTTGGCAGCACATGTGGCCTCAATGCATCCTATTAGTGAAGTAAAATACAGTAATTTAATTTATCTTATTTAAGTTTTGGAAGGATTTAATCGTTGTTCCTCACTTTGCTGTTAGAGCAGGTTGTGCACCCCTTTGCTCTTAGAGCTGCCAAAATGCAGTTGGGTACCAGAGGTCTGGCTGGAGGTGCCCACTTATCTCTGCTCTGATGCCAAGCCCATGGTTTACAGAACAGTCCTTGTTACTAACCTGGCTTTTCCAAACTCATGAAGACCGTTTCTCCAGAAAATGGGAAAAGGGTAAGCACGTCCTCAAAGACCATGTTGCGCTTGAATGTATTTCCAGAGAAGAAGATGGAGAGGAAATCTGTTTGAGCCCCAACACTCAGGACATACCAGTACACAACTTCATGCAGGCAGAGTTCTAGTTGGAGGTTGTCAAACACAAAGCCGTTAATAGCTGGAAGAGAGCAGGAGGGAAACATTTCATCAGGACCTGATTCCCCCATGGCTGCTGACCTGCTGCATGTTTCCTGCTCATTCCCTGGGGCAGGGATGAGCCTGTGTCTGCCAGGGCTTTGCGGGGAGCCCCTGGCTGAGCACTTACTGTGCATCACATTGGAGGCATAAAACTGGGGGTCCTGGGTATTCACATGGGCTGCATCAGTGCAGAACCGCCTGATGTTCTCCTCCAGGTACCAGCTGCGGTTCTCATCAAAGACTGAAAACAGCACCAACTTTGTCCTATCTGACATTATCTGGAAGGTGGAGAGGGAAGCAATTATTCCTGGTCTCATCAGAGCAGCCCCTAGGGCCCAGTGTATCTGGCAGGTCTTAGCCTAGGTGGATGGGGAACAGTTCCCTGTGATTTCACAGGAGTCAGGGTCCAGGTTTGGAGAGAGGGAAGCGTGCGAGGGAAGGCAGAAACATTGGGACTGATGGTAGGGTTGAAGAAAACATGACAGACAAATTTGGTTTTACCAAAATAGATCACCCACCACAGTTATTCCAGCCTTCCACCAAAGAAAGGATCTACCTGATTTCCTCTCTGATCCATGGACTTCTTAAAGCAGATCAGGAGGGGCCCAATCAGGCCTGAGGCCATATCTCGGACTGGGTCGACGGAGCTGTAGTAGAAACGGGTGAGGCAGCGAGGATCCGCGTGTGTTGGCCCATCCTCAGTGGTGATGCTCCAGCTGTAGGTGAATGACTGGCCAGGGAGGATAGGAATGTCCTTCACATCCTTATCTGGCAACACACAGCCCAAGGACAGATCAGTTAGGTGTGGGCTGCTCCTGCAAGTGGTGATTCTGCTTTTTAAAAGAGCTCAGAAAGGAAGCTAGCTGACCACACAAGTTCCATACAAAGCTACCCGAGCCCATGCGCACCCCAGGATGGCACCCTGGCTGCTAGCATGCGCCTACATGGAGAGCTGATGCGGACAAAAGGACCCCCAGGGGCCAGGTAAGGATGGAGAGTCATATGCCTAATTTTGAAAGCCCTTGAATCTCCAGCAAACTGGGAAATTTGCTCAGTCTCAGCTGTGTCTGGGCCAGAGGCTGCCTAGAGGAGTTTGCAGGTGTCATTAAATGGGTGGAAATAAAGCAAGAAAGATATTTTTAAGCAAATACAGCTAGACCATGAGAAAAGCAAGGAGGAAGTCTGGAACTAACAGAAGGAAAACTCAAATCTTGCCCTCACATAGCCTTAGGAAAAGGCCTTTCTTTGTTTCAAGTGCCCAGCTGAGCTGCTGTAAGAGCATGGTTTGCAAAGCTTATATGTCCTTCAGGGTAGGAATAGCTCTTTTTATTTATACTCCCCTAAAGAGCATCATCCCTGTGGCTTCAGGACCACAACTCGCCCACTTTCACAGAGCTGAATCATTGGCAAAGCTGGTGAGCCATGCCTGGCTGGGAGATGTTGACAGAAGGGCAGGGACAGGGCTTCCAGCTCCCTTGTGTGGCTTGGCTCCTTTAGTCCTGCCCACTGATGGCTGCTTTGCCCTTTTGACTCTCCTGAAGGAAAACCTTAATTTAAATAGTAATGGGTCACAAAGCTGACCTGGTTCACTGAGCTTCTTAGTGGCTGCCATCCTGGTTCTGCCACCTCTGCTGCAGCAGAGGAGCTTGCTCCAACCTCTGCAATTACTCCCAATGTTGTGATGCACCGGAAAGGGAACAGAGGAGGTGGGGAGAGGGATGGGGCACAGATTTGTCCTGGCAGGATGGCTTTGCCCAAGTCATGATCTTGGGAGCGTGCAGGTAAGGGATGAAAGCACTTCTGGAAAAGGGACCTGGTAACTCAACAAGCCCAGAGCAAAACCCACAAACTGCAAGAAGGAGAATCTGGGTCATAATGAATTTCCCACATTAAAGCAGGGCAGGAAGAGCCCAGGAAAGGAGGAAATTGGCAAACACAGGCAGGATCACCAGGGCGGTTTTGGCCTCATCAGAAAGTGGAGGCCTCCAGGATGGACCAAGTAACATGGTCCCACCTCCCTGGTTGACAATGCCCTTTCTTCCAGCCATCATCCAAGCCTTCCTTAAAGACAGCATCACATGGCACCAAGGGACACATGAACCAAGAGTCATCCTCATCTCTGGGATTGCAGGGCTCAGGAACTTGGATGGAGGGGTCAGGCAGGCAATCTTAACACAGGCTGCAGGAAGCTCTCCTGGCCCAGAAGAAAGGCAATGGCCAAGTGATGTCCCAAATTCTCATGGCTTGTCTTACCTTGAGAGGACTTCATGGCATGGTACAGCCTTACAGTGGTGAGGCCGTGAGGGTAGATGTTGTACGGTCGGCTTGCCAGGTTCCTGAACACGATCTGAAATGAGGACAGCCAGCAGGAATATTTAATCTTTCTGCACACTGTGAGCTCTCGAGGATGCCCTCAGTGTCCTCATGGGGAGGGATACACTGGGTAGCAGCACTCTGGCATTGGCTACCTGCCAGCATCCAGTGGGGAGGAACCCAGACATGTCTGGGACCTCAAAGTTGAAGTTGGAATAGAAGAAATGACTGCTTATTTCTCTACCAGTTCTGTCCATCTTTCCAGGGGGTGGCCAATTTAGGGAGGGCATGAAAATATCAGAGTTATTAAAAGAAAAGCTGCTGTCTTTAGCCTCAATTTGCATATGAGACAGAACAGGTTTGTAAATCCAGGGGGCCTCAGAGGACCAAGACACTAAGCATGCACAGCAGTCAGCAGCTTCAAAGTGCTTCCTGCTTCACTGCATGAAGCACTTCATTTATTTCTCTAAATAGTTCTGCCGGGGCTTTGCCACAAACATTACCTTCAGCTCCATGCCCACAACTGCACAGGGATCCCCAGGCAGGGAGCAGAAATGTGAAGGTCCTGGAAACCATCCCACCCCTTCTAGCAGCAAACAAGTCAAGGAGTCAGCAGGGGCACTTGGGGAGACACAAGCAACAGTCCCCAATACTGTATGGCAAGAGCACACAGGTGCAGAAGAGTGCAGGATGAGAGGGACACTCCTGCCTCAAAGGAAGGTGCTGGATGACGTGTCATAGATTAATTTACAATTCCTAAGATGCCTGCAAAGAAGTAAAAGCAAGGGGACTGGGCCATATCCTGTGCATCTCTGCTGATCTCACTGAGAGTATTTAACTTTAGGTTTCAGTCACATCTGCCTTTCTGGTGAACTTTGGACATTACCAAACATGATGGAGCACCTCAAGGACTTATGTCAGACTTTAGCCACAAACCAAGAGCTATTTAGGAGCAAAAGCATCAAGTTTTGAAGTTTCCGCTTCCAGTCGTTCTTTGCAGAAAGCAATCTCTCTCTTACCTTAAACTGATCTCCAACCTCCCCTTTAATGACAGGGCCCAGAATTCCCTTGTCCAGTTGATCTGACACCTTGCGCTTCTTGAAGGTTGCATCCTCATACTCCACAAACATCACTTTCTTATACGTTGAACCAATCCTCTGAGGACCAGCCTCCAGGAACAGGCTTGTGGTGTTTCTGCAGGCAACGTAGAGAAAGAGCAAGTGGCCACATGCGGGACACTGTCAGAACCAGAGCAAGACCTTACATAGTCCATAGACCCACACAGCTGTCAAGGAACTATCCGTGTGCAGTGGGGACACCCGTCCCTGCAATCACAATATGTGTCCTGGGGAACAAGGTTTCAAATGATTCAGTGCTTCTTTAACGGGGAAAACTTCAACTAGGTTTCACAGTAGCAGTCTTGGGCTGACACTGCCCTGTCTGGGAAAGAAGTGGTGATTGTGTGAGCTGAGAGCATGGCAGGTTGTTGTGTGTCAGGGAACACGCCCAGTGTGCAGGCATAAGGCAACAGAGCAGCTGGCTTTCCTGATAATCCCAGCTCCATCCCAGGAGCAAGGCCAGTCCAAAGCTGGAGAAGACACCTCCTCTGGCTTATTAAGGGGCCGTGAGTGGGGATTTCTGCCCTGCATGCCTCCCTCCAGCAGCCGCTGGCTGGGATTCCCACCTAGGGCAGAACGGTAACTGCACCACCAAGCCAGCCCCAGCCCACACAGCCTGCATAAGCAGAGTGACGTCAGGACTGGTGACAAGCATCATCGCCACGCAGTGCTGACTAAGGCGCTTCTGCTGAGATATCGCATTTGCATCACCTCTTCCTCCAGAGAGTGGGGTAGCTGCAGGGACTAACTGCTTCTGCTGTCTACAGCAGCTCCTTCCAGGGGAAGGAGAGCCATGCTCTGAGGTTGTGGGCACATGTTCTGGCTGTGCAGGGCCTCCTGGCTGGAGGGTCAGAAGGGTCACCAAGCGTTGCTGCCTGCTTAGAAGGGGCTGACTCTGGAGACCTGGGTGACAGCGAGACAAATGCCCTGGAGAAAAATGCCTCTGTAGGGCATTTGGTAAAATGAAACAAAGCCAGGTCCTGCTTTCCCATGGCCTCCCCAAGACCATCCTTGTCCTCCATCCATGATGTCAGCATCAATAAGGAAGAACAAAACTGTCCAGGTTGGGCAGAAAGAAAATGAATTTCTGCAGAAAAGGGGAAGAGCTGGTAAGACTGCCTCGAAGAGCAACCTCATGGGCACACGTGCCCATTCTCACCTGTCCAGAGACACTGGCTTCACAGGGGCATAGTTCCAATCCATTTCCTCAGCTGCAATGTAGTGAGTCCAGGTCACGGGCTTCTCTTTGGCAAAAGAGCGCACTTGGATCACATGAAAAGTTTCCTCATCTTCTTCAGGGTAATCCTCATCCTCTGGCTCATCTGACAGCTTTCCCATCTTCATCAGGCGCTCCTCCTGACACTCCTCCACCTTCACAATGGCCTCCATGCCAGCTGGGTTCAGACAAACCAGGCAGAAAGGGTCACACTGACATGCCAGCACAGGCACACATTCCTCCAGGCTCTGCTTGGGAGATGTCCTCTCCACTACTGTCCCCATCAAATGGGCCATCACATGGGTCAACCTATGCCATCCTGCTCACAGACCAGATTGCACGTGGACCAGATTGCACTATGGCGCAGGAGGTGCCTTGGCACTTCAGCACCACATAGAACCCTGAGCCTGGGCCATCCCCCGAACTTCTTTTCCCCCTACACCTTGCAGTATAAGGTTACCTTGCTGATGGGATGGTATCTGGCAGAACATCCGAAACCAGCCAGCTGTTCCTGGCATGGTCTGGGCTGTGAGATATGTGGCAGGGGAGATTTCTAGGCTGCTGAAACGATGGCTTCTGACCAGGAATGTGTGGGATTCAAAGAAGATAGAATGGACTTCTGGCCCAGTGCCCAAACCAATCACATGCCAGTGGACCTGCTTCTTGAGGCACAGTGTGAGACCTGCCAGGAAAGAAGGAAGTACCCAGGAGTAAATACTTTGTCCATATGTTGTCCTTACTCCTGGTGTCAGAGCCTGACATGTGCTGAGTAGAGTACCAGGCCCCACAAGGTGATGGCTTCAAGGTGGAGAAGTTGCGTGCAATCAAACATAGATTGTCTGAGCAAAACAGAGGCATAAGCCACATCATCTCCCTGAGATAAGACTAGATTTACAGAGTGGGGGACTTCAGCAAGGGCTTTGGGAGATGTGCTGATGGGAAATCACAGCAGGATGGAGTGGCAAAAGAGGTAGATACGCTCCTTGACTATAAACAGGGGAGTTGGGAAATGGAAAGGGGAATCATTTATCTGACCACAACACTGGCAAGCCTGATACTAAAAGATTGCATGTGGGGCAGAGCTTCTGCACGTCCTCAGCGGTAGCTGAAATACCCCGAAAAGGGCAGCGAGAGGTCACCGGGATTATTTGAAGGCCAGAGAAAATTCCTTCCTTGGAGAGTCTCAAATTGCTCAGTGTGCTTAGGAAGTGGGAGAGGACTTGACTGCATTGTAAAAGTATTTTCCTGGGGAAAAATTAGTGCATGCTGAAGGGCTCTCTAATCTAGCAGGGAAGTGAATAACAAGAACATGTTCCTGGAAGCTGAAGCCAAACAAAGTCAAATACAGAGTCAAGCACTTGGTTTTGGCACTGAGTGCAATAGGGGACTGGAACAGATCCCAAGAGCCCAGCACGAGGCAGGGTGGAGGCTCCGTGCTGAGGCTTTCACTTCTCCATTGCCACTTTTCCACCAGTCACTTCTCGGGCCACGTCCCCATCCAAACAGGGGGTTGCTGGGCAGAGGTGGCTACTTTCTTGAGGGGAAACCTGCTGTGCCCGCACAGTGGCTGACCATAAGGTCTACTCAGCTCTTAAGCTCTGTGGATATACCAGAACAGGGATTCAGGAGAGTTTTGCTTTTGGCTTGTATTGGAGAAAAGCCAGACCCAGCTGAGAGGTTTCGGGGTGCAGTTCATCAAGGCTGCTGATGGTAATGACTCTCCTGACAGTTTGCCTTAGAGATTCTTCACTCTCACGGAAGAATATCAGAAAATGCCAAATTTTGTCTTCACTGAGACCACAAACAGCATTTTGGTGTGCTTTTCTGGAGTAAAGAAGGCTGAGGGGATTCCTCATCACTGTCTATAACTACCTGAAAGGAGGTTGTGTCAAGGTAGGAGTTGGTTGCTTCTCCCAAGTAACAAGTGATAGGACAAGAGGAAACGGCCTCAAGTTCCACCACAGGAGGTTTAAATTAGATATTACGAAAAATTTCTTCACCAAATTGGTTGTCAACACTGGCAGAGGCTGCCCAGGGAAGTGGTTGAGTCACCATCCCTGGGGCTACTTAAAAGAGGTATAAATGTGGTACTTCAGAACATGGTTTAGTGGTGGAGTTGGCATTGTTAGTTTATGGTTGGCCTCAATGATCTTTAGGGTCATTTCCAACCTAAATGATCCTAGGACTCTATTCCCCAAATCCTACAGAGGTGTGTTGTCAGAGCTAGGCTACCGAGACCTGAATTTTCCCCTCAGCAGTACCTCCAGCCTAGTTCACAGGGCTACAAGAGATGACATTGCAATTGGTGCTATTCCTGGAGACCCCCAAGGAGGTCAGCTGCACCAGGCAACACAGACAACCAGAAACAGGTCCTGCTCCACTGTAAATGGGCAACACGGATCAAGGAGTTGAGATGTGATAGCCTCTCTGGGTTGAATACTTGGAAACTCCTCTTGATGACCCTTCTCACACGCTCTCACAAGTGACCTTGATTTTACAGACCTGGATAGACCCTGTCCCCAGCACACCAGTACTCACCAGGCAGTGAGCCATTGACATAGCCATTGATGGTGTGCAGCTCCGTCCTGTTGTGAGGAGCTGCCAGGGAGCCAGACTCAGAGTACCAGCTTTTCCCTGTGGGGAGAGAAGGATGCAGTCAGTTTTCATTTGAGAGCATTTCAAAGAAAAAGGAAACCTTCCTACTGGAGTCAAACAGTATGAAAGCCAAAATCCAGGGAGGTCAGATGTTTGGTGCCTGTTGGAAATCCATCTGGCTACCACAACTCTGCATGGATGTGGTGGTGAGCATTGCACATAGAGGGCATGACTCCCCAGAAGCTTTAGCTTGTGTGACGGGAATAAGGCCGGGGCATGGGATGGGAGAGCTGGGGGCACTGCAAGCTGCCTGCACCTGGGGCACAGAAGAAGGAATGGCAGTACTGCCCCAGGAGCACATTGGTTGAGGGGGGCTGTACAAGGCTTGAAACCTTTGAAGGCAATGTTGGAGCTGAGCAGCTGCATGGCCAGGCATGCACCCTGGACCAGGCTGAATTCAGAGTCTGACACCAGCCAGCAGGGTAGTTACCTTCATCAAACACTGCGAAGAGCATCACAACCTCTTGCTGCGCGTTCTGGTTCCCATCGCTCACCAGGGTCCCTGCAAGATGCGGTGGGATGGATCTCTTTACAGGTCAGCAAGCACCATGCCCATCTCCCCAGGGAATTCCTATTGTGCCCTCCAAGGACTGGTAAATCAAGGCCAGGCTGCGTATTGCTTTCATCACACCTCATGACTGGCACAGCCCTGTTTCCAGCCTTGCAGTCCCCAAAAGCCTATGGTTGAAAGGCGGCTGCCCCCAGAAGGCATCAAAAGGTCAGTTTGTGCTGCTTCCCCTCTCAGCATCCACTTAGTCACCTAGAAGAGCCCATTCTATCTAGACCCCTCATCAGCACCATTGTCTGCACTCCTGTCTAGACTTTGCTCTGTCAGCTGAGAAACTGCTCCAGGAGTCACTGGAGCCCTGGGAGGAGGTGACTCATGTCCATTCCTCTCTAGTGACTACAGAGGGGTCTGAACGACTGCCTCCAGGAGATGGCTCAACCAGGGGTAACCAATCCCACCCTAGCTACACCTCTAGCTACCTTGGACCCAGCGAGTACTAACAGTCAAGATTTCATCACCTCTGTGTTTACAGAAAGAAGGAGAGCAGACGCAGGTACTGTGCCCCAGGTGCCCTGCCTCCCTCCTGCCTGACCCTTAATCCTTACAGATACAAATTTCCCTCTAGTTCTTCTCACAAACTCCTGTTTGACAAAGCACCCTGGCTGACACTAAATGATCACAGCTTGTTGAAGCTCTGAAGGACAGACAAAGATTTATGCCTCCACCGCAATTCACCTTATGGATCCATAAGTTTCAGATACAAGGCAGAAGATTTCATCTGTGGTCTGAAATCTGGCAAAGGAAAGAAGCAATCGATTTCTCTCTAGCAGGGAAATCCAAAGTGTGTTTGGCTCCTGCACTGGGAAAGGACTCTGAGAAAAGGGCCAGACCTCGAAAGTGCTGTTGTTGACCACAGCTTACTGACTCCACTGCTGTGTCCAGCCTCTGGAAAGCATCTTTGATTTTTCTGCTTTTCAGTTCATGACTGCATGTAACCTGACCCCATCCTGTGCTGTCCTTACCAGGTCGGCAAACGAGCAGGGCCCCAATCAGACCAGAGTTGATGTCCTTCACACTGTCGGTGTTGGAGGAGTAGGAGTGGGTCAGGCATGATGAGTCACCATCTGTTGGGCCCTGATTTTGCTGGATTTCCCAGATGTACGTGTATGTCTTCCCTGGATCCACCCTGTCACCCTCCTTCTCTGGCTGGCTGCTTTCATCCTCATACCCTGCACCTAAAGCCAAAGAAACAGTAAAATGTCACTTAAGGTTCAGCCCCAGCACACCATGGCTAGAGAAATGCCTTTTCCCCCAAGCCAGAGCACAGCCTCTCTCCACCCCAGCCCCCAGAGCCAGCCCAACTCCCACCAGTGATGACTGATCTCAGGGCAGTGAGCAGAGCTGTGCCAGAGACTCACTTGTTGGGCTGTGCAGCCACCACCTGCCCTGACACTGGAAGGCACAAACTTCCTAGCCCTAAGGAATATTTAGTTAGGCATTAGGAAGAAATTCTTCATGCCAAGGGTGATGAGGCCCTGGCACAGGTTGCCCAGGGATGATGTGGCTGCCCCCTCCCTGGAGGTGCTCAAGGCCAGGTTGGACGGGACCTTGAGCAGCCTGGTCTGTTGGGAGGTGTCCCGGCCCATGGCAGGGGGTGGAACTGGATGGGCTTTAAGGTTCTTTCCAACCCAAACCATTCCATGATTCTCTGATTCTAAGCATGCAGCCTCAGGTTTAACCTATGTGTTACCTCTTTAATTGATACAGGTTTGCTCTGGGCTGTATGGTCATCTCAGCTCATTTCTGGGCTGGGCATGGTCTTGTTATTCCCTCAGGCTAAGCCATCCCTGCGACTGTCCATCCTCATAGAGGGACATGAACAGCAGGGTCAGGAAAGGACGTGGTTCCTCCTGGCAGGCAGGTGGCAGAGCAGGAGGTGCTGCAAAAGGGCTTGTGGCGCCTGGCTGTTGCCTGACTCACCCTCTGATGCCTTCCAGTACGACACCCCAACAGCGTGGAGGTTGTACGGGCGGGAGGCCAGGTTCTTAAACATGATGACCACCGTGTCATAGACTTCTGCCCGGATGGTGGGGCCCAGGAGACCTGAAGAGAGGAAGAAAACAAGATCAGGCAGCTTGCACCCAGCCATGGGCCCCAAAGGGTCTGGGCTTTCCACCTGCACAGTTAAGAGTTGTCCCTCACGTAGCATGGCAGCATCAACTGCTCTGGCATCAGCAAGGCCCACTGCATCCCCAGCAGCTCTTCTGTACTGGGACTCTGCCCAGGTGTTTTCCCGTTCCTGGCTGAAGAGCTGCCAGCACCCAGCTCAGGACGAGCTTGGCCACACCATGCTGCAGGTGCTTCTTACCCATCCACGCTGGCTTCGGCTTGGGCTGTGTGAATGAGGCATCAAGGTACTCCACAAACACAGCTTTCCTGTACTGGGGAGGGATGCCAGGTGTGGGGGGCTGTGGGCCTGGGTGCCCCGACAGGCTGCAGGAGAAAAGAAAAGCCAAAGCTGATTGCACAGCTCCATCCGTGGATGGGCAGCAGCCATCCTCTTCCTCCCCTCCCTTCCAGCTTGCCTGTGCCATGCTGGCCCCGGGATCACTCACTCACTTGTGTCCTTTGGGTTTCCTGACAACGCCCAGGTGTATATGGAAATGTTTTGTTCAGCTCACAGATGAGAATGTGATAGTGATTAACATCATGGTGTTAGTCACGATGGAAGAAGACACAAGAGTTGGAAGAGGACACAAGAGTAGGAGATACAGTGCCATACCCAGCTGTTGCTGGGAGTGAGCACCACCACAGGCATCACTTGCCTCATGCCTTGCCTGGCTTTATGCTTCCCTAACAGCAGAGATGCACAACTGCCCCACAGCTACCCCACCACCTCATCCTCAGCACCTTCAGGTGTGGCAGACACATTACATCATGTATGAACATCCTCCTCAGCTGCCCCATGAAAGAGACTGTTGTGCTGCACGGCGGGTTGCAACAGTTTGCTCTGCAGTCTGAGCAATGTTGCAGCATTCATTCTTTCCTGATCAAACTGGGATTTATAGCCAGCCACTAAAAGACTACTCATTGCAGCAGGAGGATAAAGGAGCCTTGAAAGTATTTCACACCCCACTTATCTCCACTGGCCACTTTCTACCCCTAAACAGCTTAACAAATTCATTTTCCAGAAGGAATCCAGCACATATATCAGAATAACAAAGATATTAATTTTTCCAGTGTTTTTAGAGGCTGCCTTATCAGCCCCAGGAGATCATTTCCAGCAATCAGACAGACCGCTTCCAGCCTTGTTTTGTTTGGAGCAAAAGCCAGGTAATACATACTTCCCTATGAAGAATCAGGAAGGATTACTCTCCCACTGTGACAAAGCCTTCATTCAGCAGTCGTCTCCTTTGCTGCCCTTCCTCAAGAGGAAGAGGAAGAAGCCAGAGTGACTCAAATTTAGGAAAGGACAACAGGCACTTGCCCCCACACCACCAGCTGGAAGCCACCTGCAGCCGGAGGATGCAGTGGGGAGAGCAGGGCTCACCCTCCTAGAGGCAGAGCAGGATGGGCGCCCACATAAACCCCAGAGCGCTCAGCTCCTGCCTTTCCTACCACAGCTATGGCCTCATCTTCAGGCTGGCAGGAAGGCCCCAGCAGACAGCCCCAGTGAGCAGGGCCACTGCATTCAGCTGACTTTGCCGTTCTCATTCCTGGCTTGATGGCAGTAAGGTCCAGACCAAGCTTTGCTCTCCAGGGTGACCATATGCTGGGAGGTGGCAGTGCTAGGGAGTTGCTGGCACTGTGCTGTCCTCTGTCAGGAAGAAAGTCTAGCTTTGAAAATACATCCCTGAGGTAGGAGGGTCTGGTCTTGTTAATTCTGCAATAAACAAGGCAGAAACCCTCTGGAGCCAGGGGGATTTGCTGGCATGTGGAGGCACGGCTGGAAGGAGACTTGGTGACACTAGGGCTCAGCACCAGATCCCAGATGGCTCAGCAGAGCCTGACAGCCTTTGCAGGGCATGAGGAGGCAGAGTTAAGCACACAGACATCTGATCCAAGTGCTTCCAGACAGTCCTCTGTACTTGGGGTCCCCATGGACTTCCTAGCCCAAGGACAGCTGAAGCTGAGGCAGGGAGATAAGTTCCTGGCGCTATTGGTCAGCATTGTTAGCTGCTCTATCTGTTCATCTCTAGAAGCCGGGAGATGGCCAGGGTAAACACTCTGTGCTGCTGAAGCACTCAAACACAGGCTGCTGCTACGTGGCTGCCAGCTCAAAGCAGGAGCTGAGACCTCTGAGGCCATTGCAGGACATGCTACTCCTGGCTCCAACCCCTCCAGCAGGGTCATGTTTGGGAGGAAGGGAAAGTGAAATCATGGGGAAGGTGTATGTAGCTCCAGCCTGGTGTGCCATAGCCCATCCACGTGGCAGAGCTTTCCACAAACGTGCCAGAGAAACTACTGAAAACGCACAGGGCTTTTGGAAGCCCTACCTGGAGTTGCACCCTTGGCTGCTTGTACTACAAGGGTGGACGGGTGGAGCAGAAGACATCCCACTCACAGCTTGGAGGCACCCCAGCTCTGGTGGCAGCTCTGCTCCTGCCATGCTCTCCTGGCTCATTCCTTCTTGGTCCTTCTCCCCACCCCACCTCTTCTTCTGCACTCTCTCCGCAGAGGGGAAACTGGGCTGAGGCTGCGGGTCCAGGGAAATGGCACCATCATCCAGCTGGGAACAGCCACGTTGAACAAGCCACAGTTCCCACCACAGCTCCCCCAAGAGCTGTGCTCTACAGGCATACCCTCCCTCTCCGGGGTGCAGCGCACCACCAAGTCCCTCTGAGAGAGCTGAAGTTATCTTTCCCTGCTTTGGAGAAGGACAAGTGACCTCAATCCGCTTGCTGATGCCCCACTTGTCCCCCTCACAGAGCCAGGTCCCGAAGTCACTCCTGGATAAGAAACAGTTCATGAGGACATCGTTACAGCCAGTGCCGAAATGGAAAGCCACAGGGCTGAATTAACAGCATGAGTGACCTGACCTCCACCATATCCTAATGGATCTGAGTTAGTAAAAGCACAGCAGGGGGGACATCAGTAAAAATTGGGGGTATTTGCCGTAATTTTCCTACTGAAGCAATTAAAGATGGGGGAAAACAACATAACTCTCAAACAGTGACTACAGAAGCCAGTCAGGCTGACCTGGCTTATCATCAGAGCCTGCTTCCCAGTGCCTGACCACAGCTCCTCGCTGCTCAAGCCAGTGTGGGTCTGAGATGGAGCCACAGGCTGATACTGCCCCAGCACAGAGGGAAGGGGTACGGTTTGGTCCATAGTGGATGCAACTATCCAACTGTGCCCCCTGTGCTGAGCTCAGTACAGTCCATTTGCAGCCATGTGTGTCCAAGCCAGCTGGGGCTCCATTCAGAACCATCCTGATGCCTGAGCAATGCAACTGCCACCTTTCCTTCCTACTCCAAAGTATTTGGGCAAAACCACTGTCCTCCCTCTTATCGCTATGTACAAACACCATTCTTTGCCCAAACACTAAAAGTTACTTTCATTTCTTAAAGGAAAAATTTCAGCCCCAGCAATGTAATGTATGCAAAGATGTAAATAATTAAAGTCGGGTTTTAACAGGGGGCAGACACGGTGGCGAGTTATGTCAGGGGGCACAGCTAAGCTCCCTCTGCAGGGCCCAGGCAAGGAGGCACAGGTTGGGGTCTCCCCTCACATCTCCCCAAAGCTCCCAGGATGCAGAGCAGAAGCACATACTGGAGAAACAGCTCTTGTCTCCAGGCACAGACTTTAAAGGGTCACAGGCAAACGGCATTAAGATAAAGCACTGCTGAGGAGGTCTGCACCTCTCTCTGCAGATTTATTCCACCTGTGCGCTATCAGGGATTGCGCTTCGGGACTCCTCATTGCATAGAAGCATCTACTACTAGCTCAGCACACCCACCCTGCCAGATTGCCCCCATACACCTGCCTGCTTGGACCCAAGCTGGCAGTGCTCTGCCTGCCGGGGTGGGAATTGCCGTAGCAGGGTGCTGGAATTGCAATAGGAAGAGCTTTACCCTGCAGGCGCTTGCAGCACAGAAAGCAGGTCGCTGTGTATGTAGTCCCAGGCGGTTTCCACTGCACCAATGTAGTATCTTCTGACTTTGCTGATGCCCTCCTCAACCAGGCAGAGGAGCAGGAGGCTGTGCAGGGCTCCCACCATCATCGTGCCCGCTGGCTGGGAAACGCTCTGGCTTCAGGAGGAAAAGTGAAGCCTTTATCTTCTCATCCAGCTGTTGTAATCCTCAGGAGACGATGATTTAAAGCCAGCACACACAGGCTCAGTCAGACCCTGGAGAATTTCCCAAAGACATCGGGACAGGAATCACTCTAGCAGGTTAGTGCGAAGAGGTGCATGTGAGCAATGGGCTCTCTTTTCCTCTGAGGTGGCAGTGACAGGAGAGGAAAAAACAAAAGGAAAGGGAGGGCAGATGCAGCAGTAAGCTCCGCTGCAGGATCCAGCTGGCTCCGTGTCCTGGTCCATGTCCGGGAGCGAGGTGAGGAAAGGGAGGGTTGCAAAGGAAGGGGAACATAGGTGTGGTCTCTGCCTGGTCCCACCTTCCCTCTCACCACAGAGGTGAGGCAGGAGAGCGAGCTGCAGGCCAGTGCCCTGCTGCTGCCCAGGATACAGGAGCCTTCATTTCCCCTGCAGATGAGTCTGGGCTTGTACCTGGAACTGGAACACACTCTCCCTAGGGGGCTGGCAACTGCCTTCTGTACCTGCTAGCGCACACAGCTTGAGGAATTGGTGATTTAGGGGAAAATTTGGCTTCAGCATGCAGATGGCTTATTTCTGCGAAGCAGGAGAGGCTGATTCATGCTCCCCAGCACTGGGAGCCTGCAGGACACTTCGCATCTGTAGGGGCAGGAGGAGATGAGGAAATAGCCAGGGAAGCACATGTGCCTGCACATCTGTGGGGTGCATCCCTGTCCCCTGGGTGTCTGCACCTCAAGAAGTGAGGGTTTAGCCACACAACCTCACTTTGAGTGACATGGGAGGGATGTAGGGTGATCTTTGGGAGACCCTCTCCTGCCAGCTGCTCTTCATGCTCCGCTTTTCCCAGGGTCCTGTAGAACAGCTGAGAGAAGATGCACTGAAATGTTTTTTGAAAATTTCTTCCATTGAAAACTCAGAAATTTTCAATCTCTCTTTTTTTTTTTTTTTTTTTTTTAAAGCCCAGAAAATCCTCCACAACCCTCCAAAATGGACACACGTACTCACGCACACACACCTGCACGTGGTTTGCCCTCAGCTCACAAAGGCTGAGGAAGATGAGGAGGAGCACCCTACATGGTCCTGGCATCTGCGGGGTGAGCGAGGTGGGGATGCTTCCCATAAATCATGCTGTAAGGCAGCAGAAGTGTAATGGGCCTATGCCTCCTTTGACAACAGTTCTGGTGGGTGCAGAAGCATCCATGTGACAAGTCTTAGTGCCTGGGCAACAGAAGGAGACAGTAGGATGATGGATGTTTGGGTGTTTGGGGGTCCTGGACATGAATACTTAATGTGGGGAAGGTGGGACTGGTAGGAATGGGACAGGAGATGAGTCCCCTGTGTAGAGGCAATCCCAGCAGATGTAGGAACACGTGCCCCGTGTCCCACTGCCCTGTGTAGCTCTGCATAGCCTTGGAATGACCTTGAGCCTCCCAACCCCACAGGCTCACTGTGCAGGAGCACCCCAAGACCCTGGGGCTGGTGACAGCTGTCTGTCTCTCTCCCTCAGAGAGGGGCCAGTTCTCACCACTTCACTGAGGATGTGTGTGGTTGGGGCTCCCATGGTAGCAGCAAGGAGCACCCCCTCAGGCTGTGTCAAACCCAAACGCACCTGGGAGGCTGCCCACTCCTTCCCACGCTCATCCAGGGGCTGCCTGACACAGCAGGTGCTGGGGCAGAATGTGGTCCCCTCACATCACCCAGCTTGCTCTCAGATAGGCAAAAAGCCAGTGAGAAACGCATTTCCTCCAGCTCATGTGCTGACAGCTGGCTCCCTGCCTGGCCTGGGGCTCCTTTTCTTCATGAGGAAGACGAACAACAACCCACCTCACATTTCCCAGCAAGTATTTTGGGGAAAAACAAGTGGTGTGACACATTTGGGGATGCCTCAGTGCTTTGCACCACCTGCCTTGGCACTGTGAAGTAGAAAGATGTTGTTCAGTGCTGGAGGGGAAAAGGTTGTCTGGAGGTCCGGGGCAGACACGGGAGATCCGGGCTGTGCTTCTGGCACCAGTGTCCCCTGCAGTAGGGACGTGACTTTATTCCAGTCATCTCATCTGGTGATCTCCCAGTGCTGTGAGACCCTGCTCACCCGGAAAGGGCGGAAAAGGTGTTTCTTCCAGAAACAAACAGATGGGGAAAACGTCACCCAGCAGACAACACGACCCGGGAGAGGGCAGTGTGGGATGGGCATGCAGGAGAGTTGAGGTTGGCTGTCAGGACGGGTGCTCTAGCTCTGAGTGCTGGAGATCTGCATGGGGCAGCACGGAGGCTTCTTGCCTCTAACCCTGACATAAATTGATATAAATTACTCAGAAAATCCAGGAATCACGTAGAGGAGTCAGCCAAAGCTTCCCTTGGGGGCTGCAGTTGCAGGAGCTTGGGCGCAGTCAGAAATTTTGACATTGGCAGGTGCTGAATTGCTGGGTTTAACCATTTTCAGTTACCAGGAAGCTACAGGTTCCTGACCCAGAGACAGGAGTAAACTGGAGAGAGATGGCATCTAATCCAAGGGAGCAGAAAGAAAATTATATTGTCAAGATGTTCAAGGCTGTGGGAAGGGGAATCCAGGTGTGAATCTGGAGGACACTTGACAATAACTTGGAGAGGGGGCCCAGATCCTGGTGCTCGCTGCGGATAGTGGGCACACAGCAAAGTGAAGTGTGCCGAGGACAGCCAGGCTGTGCCTTTGAGAAAGCTGTGGAGAGGTATTGGCATCCCTGTCCTGCCTGGAACAAGGCATAGTGTGAGCACATCTGCCCATCCACAAATCTTCCTATGAGACAGCACCAGGGCACTGTCCTTCCAGGCAAATGTGATGGGGAAACCTGCTTGGCCAGAGCCAAGGACCCACGTGCATGCAGAAAGCGCTGGTTGTTTCCCTGAATTGTGCTCTTCTCAGCTCAATATGGGGCTGGGGCAGATAAAAATTACTCAGAACAAAGTGAGCCACGTCTAATCTCTCCTGGGACTTTTTTTGTGTGTGAGAGAGCAAACAAGTGACTCACAGCAGCTCCTTGGGAATGCAAAGTATCTCAGAAGCAGCAGCTACCGATGGGGCACTCACCATTCCCAGCATTCACATGGGCAGAGGGCACTGAGACACTGGCTCTTCCACATGGCACTGGTGATCCAGTGGAAGGACCAGGCATGGACCTTTGTACCAGCACTTCTGAGTTGGAGCATCTCCCACTGTTGCCTGCATCCCAGCTGGATCCTGCCTGCCCTGAAGAGGGCTTGATTTTGGTGCATGGCTGCTCCAGAAAGAGGAATGGTGACACGAGGGTCAGCAGGATACATCCTTGCTCTTCCACAGACATGCCTTGGGCAAGTCCCTGCCACGTGTGCTTGCCATGCTTCCTCCCTGTGCCACTGGGCCCCTGCTGCCAGCTGGCTCCTGCCCAGCTTGCTGGCCGTGCCCACCTGGATGTGTGCCATGCTGACTCATTTGACCAAACGCCTCAGGAAATCCCTGTCACCTTTCCAGCACCTCCCTGCACAGCTGGAGTGAAGGATGCTAGGGGGTTTCCAGCTTCCTCTCCAGAGCCAGCACTGAGGTTTAGTCTCAGGGGTTGCATATATACTACGTAACCAGCCCCACCATGGTCTGCAAGAACAGAGGTGCTTTAGGGGAGATACTTTTTTTCAGAACCCACTGTCTCAGTTTGAAAGAAAAAGTATTAAAACAAATCACCAACCCACCAGCCAAAAAAAGGCACCACTCCCAGTGCTTTTGTCTCCATCTAGGCTGCTGCAAAAGCAGATCATGTGGAGAGACAAACCAGAGTGGAGAGACAAAACCACAGTGCAGCTAAATCACAGCAGGAACAAAGCCCACGCCTGTCCTTGGGGGATAAAATGTCTCTTCTTTGGAACTGCTGGGCTGGAGGAGGAATACTCAGTGGACCTTGCTCGGGCACTGCAATGATGGAGCAGAGCAGGGCTGCAGCCCTGGGCAGCTCACAGATCAGACAGTGGGACCTTGAGGGAGCAGAAGCACAGTGGGGCCGAGGGCAGCAACACCCCTGAGTATCTGGCAAATCCAGCCCTGGGGTTCCCCAGCCCTGGAGCAGAAATGCCAATGTGGAGGATGTCCCCAAAATAAGCTTGCTCTCCTCCCGTTGCTTTCCCTGCAGTGAATGGCTCAGCAGAGCATTTCTCGTTTCTCTCTCGTTTCTCAGTTTGAGGTGTCTCTGAATGATTCAGGCAGGGGAGCCCAACGGCTGCGCTCCTGACACTGGGCACGCAGGGGACTGAGCCTACAGGAGCTGGGGAGGACGAGCATTCTGGGAAGTCTCACCAGCCAGAGGATGCTATTGCTAAAGCTATTGCTGTCAGAGCAGCCTGGAGGAAAGCAGAGCAGCCTCTGGACACAATTGTCCTTCCTAAGTCACCTAATTACCCTGGCTGATTGAATGAAGCTCAGAGGAATTGCTTTCCAGAGGCTTGCTTTGAGGGTTGTTGCCACTACTAGGTCAGCCTGGAGATGGAGTCGTGTTCCTAAGGGGTGTTTGGTGTCTGCCATGCACTGTGCTCAGCTCATCTCCCGAGACACCCTGGCTGCTGCAAAAACTCCTGGAATAAGCCCCAAGCCCCCAGGACTGCCCATATTCAACAAAGCATGAAGAGACGCATGGTCCGAGAAGACCTCTCGATTTTTGCCAAGAAGAAAGAACTGGACACAGCCTGAAGCCCTGCACCCAGCTGCCCTTCAGTCCTGGGCTGTGCCTGTCGCTAGGGCAGAGCCCTGAGCTCGAGGATGCCACCACAGCCAGTGCCCATGGGCATCCCTGCACTACACTTGTGTCCTCATACCCCCCCAGTTCTTGCTGGCCAGGCACTGACAGGAGAGGGTACAGACTCATGAAATGGAGAGATTTTCAGGGGAGATGGACCAGGATCCTGGCCAAATGGACAGAAACTAGGCAAGAGTTGAATGAGGAGATTATGGTGCTTCCAGGAATTGTCGCTCACTTTTTGCAACTGGGGAAGCTGCTGCAGGGAGCAGCAGGACTTGCCCATGGTCACCTGTAAGGCAGCAGCAAGGCAGAAAGAGAGCACCTGTATCACCTGAACAGCCACGTGGTGTCATTTGTTGTGTTCCAGGCTGACTGCATCCAAAAATCAGTGCTTCTCAGCAGGAGGGATGACGTGAGGGGCAGCTGGGGACACAGCACTGTGTCTGGTGCCAGGCTGCTCAGCCTGCCCTCCTGTTGATACAAGAAGTGGGTTTTATTGATGAAAGCAAAATATTTTAACTTATGTAGAGTTGGTTTTCTGTAGAGTTGGTTTTCTAAGTAACTTCAGTTAAGCGATATCTAAGTGGCAGCATTTCTGAAACTCAGGCAGACACAGACTGTTCTTCTGAAAGTATGTTTTTTTAAAATAGTGCTGTTCCCAGACAATACTTCTTCCCTTATCTAAGAAAGCAAGGTTGGACAGAGAACTGGCTTCAAAGCTCTAATGAGCAAAGACTTCACTCTTGTGAAGTTCATAATAAGAGTAGTCCTTGGAAAGCAGTAGAATATGCGTGAGATTGCTGAGAAAATTTATACATATGCATGTAAGTTGGATACATATTCTGCCTCCATCTCTTGTCTCGTTATGTGTGATTGCTGGAATCATTCCCTCATGCGCCTAGTGCTGAAACAAAGGATGCTGGCTTTCCAAAACTCCAAAACAAGTGTCAGAGAGTTTATTTGCTGGCATTTTCAGTATCACTGTTCTCTAAACCTGGCTGGCACAAATCCCAGCTGCTGGCAGGAGGGAGCAGAAAGCCCTTTCCTTTGCAGCGTGGAGATGGGGGACACTGGGGGAGAGCCAGCCTGCACTGAAAAGTCCCCATGGCAGCTGAGGAGGAGTGAAGGAGAAGGGCTGTTGCCCTCACCCATAGACACTCAGCGGTGTGAAGGGCTGGAGCCCAAGTGTTTCATTTCCAGAAAATGAGAAGAAGAGAGAGACAGTGGCAGAGAAAGAAACTCCACTGAAAATCCCCGCGCTCTTGCTTTGACAGGGCTGAGATGCAGGTTTCCTCTCTGCAAGCTGCAGCGTGCCCCCGCGCAGCCGGGGCTGTCCCCCCGTCACTGCGTGACACCAGCGCGGATGTCCTGGCCACGGGAAGGGGAATTCACACATTGCTTCTCACCATACTAAAAGCAGCAACGCGTTGGCAGAGCACCATGCGGCCAAGGCCACAAGGCCAGCGGGGCCACATCATGCCGAGCTACCAGAGTGGCAGCTTGGGAGAGCAAGGACACTGGAGCCCTCCAGGTCGCCATGCACCAGGGACACAGTTCCTATCTACGGGGGACCCTGGCGTCTGGTGGAGCTGGCCAGGTATGGTGCCTCAATGAGGTGCCCAGAGGGGCACTGTGGATTCATTTACAGAGCACTTTGGGGGGATCTGCATGTGGGGAGTTGCTGGGGGCGATAGGACATGGTTTTGCTGACTGCTTTATTGCCGATTACTGCATGCCCTGACCACGCAGAGCTGCTGGAAGCTGGCAGGGGATGGGAAGCTGCAGCTCAGGCCAGCCACGCAGACTGGGAGGTTGTGGTGGTGCTGGGAGGGAGGGGAAGCCTTTGAGATGGGAAATGCCTTTTCATGCCTTTAGAGCTGAACAGGGCTGCTTGCCAGGAAGGCACCTTGCAGTGAGCCCCCGTGGCTGCAGGGTGCTACTGCTGGGCTCTACTGCTGCACCCACCTGTGCCACCCTCTGCACAAAGCTGTGCCTGACCCCGCTGCACAAGAGCCCCGAGCCCTGCAGCACCTGTCCTAGTCATGTGCCTAGTGCTGAAACAAAGGATGCCTTTCTCTGCCACTGTCTCTCTCTTCTTCTCATTTTCTGGAAATGAAACACTTGGGCTCCAGCCCCCCTGTCTGCCCAGCTCCTTCCCCACTGCAGGAGGAAGCAGAGTACCTGCCCCAGATGATGGTGCACGCGCACCAGGAAAGATGGGACCATGCTGCAGGTGCTCAGGCCAGCAGGTGTCCCTGGGACCACGTGTGTGGAACCCTCCAGGTGGCACTGGGGAGGAGGCACAAGAAGAACCCTGTCCCAGGACACAGGGACAGCCCTTTGTAGGGAGAGAAACCCAGGGACATGTGCTGCATGGGGATGGGAGCCCACCACATACGGCACATGCAGACACCTGACACTGGTGTTTGGGTGGAATTTCCAAGATGAACCACTGCCACCCATTTGCCTTCAGCCATCCCTCCCCATCGGACACCCCCTCCCAGACCACCACATACATCTTCTTTTTCCAGGGGAAGCTGCCCTGCCAGCCCTGCCTAGAGCCGAGGCGAAGACCCAGCAGAGACCTGGTGCTCTTGGCTGCTCAGTAGTCGGTGTAGGATCTGTCTGACAGTCTTGCTAACAGCTACATCTGATTACTGGGTCACCAAAGGGTGACCACACTGCACCAGCAGGAGCTGCCCTCTGATCTGCTGGACATGGGAAAACTGCAGCTCTCTGAAAGCCTTGTGGGGGCAGAAGGGAGACCTGGTCCTGAGCAATGGCATGGGGCTTCAGCTGCCCAGGAGAGCGAATCCAGGAGCTTTCCAGTTGCGAGAGAGTAAATAAACCCTTGTGGAGTGCAAGTCTTCTTCTCCAGGTGGTTAAGAGAGCAAAACCTTTTGAAGCATCCCATCTACAGTGTCCCTGGGGCTCAAGGGACTGGGCACTGGGCTGGGCACCCAGCTCCTCCTGCTCCCTCACGGTGCCCATCCCCCTGGCTATGCCTTGCCTGGCCCTCAGCACCTTAGACGGCCGAGTCCCAAGGCCCAAACCTGCTGTGGGGAGCAGCCTCAGCCCCCAGGGGCCAGCTGAGTGCGAGACATCGCACATGGACATCAGTCCCCGGGGCAGCGCTGTCACACTGCTTGGATTCGGGTGGGCACACGCTGCTCCAGTGGGGTCCCCCGGATCAGAGCAGGGCAGGAAACACGTGCGCTGCCGCCACGGCTCCCGACACATTCCGTGCCTCCCCGGCAAGGAGCCACCGGGCCGTTGGCCAGCAAGCTGTCCCGGCCCCTGCAGCGGCCACCGCCTGCTCCACAGCCGTGTTCCCGCTCACGCACTGTCTTCCCGTTAGCCCCGCGGGAGGGTCTGGCTTCTTATTAGCCTGCAGGGAGGGTCCCGTTAGCCCCACCCGAGGGTCTGGTGTCCCGCTAGTCCCGCAGAGGGAATCCCGTTAACCCCACTGGATGGTTTGGCTTCCTGTTAGGCCCGCAGGGGGGGGGTCTCGTTGACCCTACTGGAGGGTCTGGTGTGCCGTTAGCCCCGCGGGGGGGGTCCCTTTAGCCCCACCCGAGGGCTCGGTTAGCCCCGCCAGAGGGTTCCGTCTGCTCCTGCTCTTCTCCCCAGGAGAACCTCCCTCTTTCTGCCCGCCGTGTCCCAGCTTTCCCGGCTCGGCGCCGCCCCCTGCAGGAGTTCAGAGGAGCCACGGCTCGGGCACCGGAGGGACCACTGATGCCGGGGAGACAACGGCGTCCCGCGCCCACGGCGGCGCGGAGTCAGGGGCACGTGACGCATCCACCACGCAATTGCACAGCACGGTCACGTGACACGGGACTGCCCGTCCACGTCGCCTGGTCACGTGACGCTAATGCCTCCGCGCTGCGTCGTCACGTGACGGGACGGCGGCAGCAGGGAGGGCGCCATGGCGGGGCCGGGCGGAGGTGGGCCGGGTCTGGCTGGGCCGGGATGGCATGGGATGGCATGGCGTTGGCCCCTCCCCGTTACGGGGCCCCTCGGCCTGCACCCTTTCCTCACCTGCGAGCGCATCTATGGGTCTGAGGGGCCCCGGGGGAGATGTGAGCCTCTCGGGGAAGGGCGCAGGGCCTGGGAGTCCCTGTGACCGGGTTCGCCGTGTGACTGGGAGGGGGGTCCTGTGTCCTTGGGGAGGCCCTGGGCCGCTGGCAGGGGGCTGTGGGACCGCAGTGCTGGCGCTGAGGCTCTCCGGGTGCCTGCAGGTGCGAAGGAGGACTCGTTCAACGTGCTGGATCTGGCAGAGTACACCAAGAACAGGCCCTGGTGGCGCAAGGTCTTCACCCCCAGCTCCGGGTCCAGTGCCGAGAAATACAACGTGGCCACGCAGCTGGTGATCGGAGGGGTCACAGGATGGTAAGATGTGCTGGGGTTGCCATTGCTGCCCGTGGCAGGCAGGATGCCTGTGGGCATTAACCGGGATTTTTGGGAACATGCTGACAGGTGCAGGGTGGTCATCTGGCAGCCTTTCAGAGAAGGCAGATGTCCAGCTTGCGCAGCCCACTGTGCCCTGGCATGCTCTGCTGAGCTATGAGAGGTTTTAAAAGCTGTCTCTTACCGTGAAGCTGAAGAACTGAGACTATCCTAGGAAAGAAAATGGCATCAGGCTTTAGTTTTTGAGCTGAGATAATTGTCTTTAACTTTGTAGCATAAAGTGGTGGTGTTGAATTTAGAACAAACAAATATGAGCCTTTTAGAACAAGAATACCTTCTTTCCTGGAGATGGATGTGCCTCAGGCATCTGCACAGAAACTTCCTGTGGGGGTGGCTTATTGCACCCCTTTGGATGGCTCCTGGGGTTTCCTGTTGCTTGTAGCAAGTGCTGGGGCTGGTGGCTTGTAGCCCAGGTTGCAACTTCATTCCCACAGCAGCATTATTTGAGTTGAAAACTTAAGTGTAATCACACTGCTTTGCTTCTTGCTGTGTCTGGTATCTTTGTTTCCATTTAAAAGTGTATCCCAGATCTCCATTTTCTGCTAAAAATATGAGCTGGGCACCTCTCTCTTATGTCCTCACTACATATATGTATTCAGAAATGGGTAAGAGCAGGTTGCTGTGTTCTTTTGCAGTGCTGTTAAGGAAACTGTCGTCAAAGTAAGGTGATACAATATACTATCCCTTTGCTGCGTGACTGAGCAGCAGGATGGCATTTGCTTGAATTCTGGTGGCTGCAGTGATATCTTTCACGTTGAGTGTGTGTAACTCAATTTGGAGACCAGTATAGCATTAGACTACTGTTGTTTCCTTGTTTTGGCATTTTTCTCATGTGAGAAGTGAAAAGGAAAAGTAAGCAGTTGTTTGGGCAACAGAGATGTATGCCTTGTGGTCTGCTCCCATGCTCTATTGTGGGGCAGCATCAGATTTGCTGCCTAATTTCCCTTCAGAGATGATAGATACCAGTTACAGAAAAAACAAAATTCAAATCACATTTTTTATTTTGGTGATGGGAGGAGATTGATGTTGAGATAAGAATCAAAACTGCAAAAGGCTGAAATGTGATAGTGAGAAGTAAAAAGCTATAAAGCAGGAGTGTCAAACTCATAGCCCGCAGGCCGAATCCATCCTTCCACCTTGTTTTATCCGTCCTGGCACCTTGTTTCTATCTGGCAACAGCACCAAGGTCCTTGCCCCTATGCTCCTGCCAGTGCTGGTCATGTGTGCAGTGTGTGTGATGCACATTACGCTGCAGGAGCAGCAGAACAGTAGGAGCCATGAGTTTAACACCCCTGCGATAAAGCATCGCTTTGGCTGGGCGCAAATGTGTTCTCTTTCTCTCTGGTTGCACGTGGTTTTCTTCTGCTGTTCTGTCTCCAAGCCTCGGGTAATTACTGCCAAAGGCAGCCTTGCCCATGCGCAGCGTGCCGAGGACTGTGTGCTTAGTATCTCACTTTCCTGACTGGATCCTTGTTGATTTGTAGGTGTACTGGATTCATCTTCCAGAAAGTTGGAAAGCTGGCAGCAACAGCAGTAGGAGGAGGCTTTTTCCTTCTTCAGGTGTGTATGGACAGTGGGCCAGGCTTTCTGAGAACTGTGCTGGTGAGGACAAAGGGCTGTCTGGTGATCACTACCTGTTGGGATGCATGGGACCACTTACCCGTTCTGCCAACAGCTGTGTGGCTGCAGATGTCAAGGACATGTTCCCTGGGATAAAGCAGCAGCAAAGCAGGATCACTGTGCATAAACCAATTGGCAGAAAGTGCTATCCACGTAGGGTCTGATAACAAAGGCCGGGCCAAAGGCATATGAGGGCTGTTACTGCAGGGGCACCTGAGTGAAGCAGGAGGCAGCCTCCAGCTGCACAAATCGTGCTGCTGCTGCTGCTGCAGGGCTGTTTGGTAAGAACCGGCTCCTGTATGTAGTCCAGTGCCTGTGGGGATGGTGTCCCAGGAGGAACAGCTCTGGATGTCAAAGAGGATTTGTCCTGTGAGAGGCTTCCTGTCAGCCTGGCTACCTGAGGAGTCAGGCCAGCACAGATGGGGCTCTTCATAAAGCATTGGGGAAGAGAAGTGGAGATGTCCTTTGTCCTCAACCATTTCTCCTGTTTTCCAAGAACTGTGCCACTGAGAGACGCTGCTCAGATGTGGAGCAGACATCTAGCTTGTAAATCCTGCAGGAGGAAGAACAGCTCTCAGGCCTTGCTCTTATTTGTTTGCCTCTCCGGCGCTTTCTCGTGTGTGTCTCATTTTCCCCACTGTTCTGGCTTTGTTTGTGCTGCTAAAAGCCAAAAGCTGGCTCTGAGCAGGGAGAGTTTCACAGCTGAATCATCCTCATCAGATAAAAGAGGAACAAGCTATTAATAGCTGTGTCCACGCACAGCAGCAGGAGATCTGCAGAGAATCCCAACACTATATGTGGCAGTCGTGAGGGAGAAGTGATGTCAGCTTTACATTGGACAAGAGGGACTGAAACAGCCCAAGCTGCAATGTGTGCCCTGCTGTTAGAGCATTGTTGTGGGAGACAGACTTTGCAGGATAGTTAATACAGCTACAGAGATGCTCCTGTGTCCAATTTCTAGTGTGCTCATCCTCTGAGAACACTGGACCTGTGTGTGGGAGGTGGCTGTGGCCAGGGAAGGTGGATGGGCAGCAGGGTCTTTTTAGCTGTGATCATGCAGGACTTCACTCCAGGAATTTTCTTTTCACTCCTCAAAACTCTAGATTGCAAACCACACGGGATACATCAAAGTGGACTGGAAGCTCGTAGAACGGGACGTGAACAAAGCCAAGCAGCAGCTGAAATTTCACAGCAGTGGTAACAAAATATCTCCAGAAGTGAAAAGCAGAGTGGATGAGGTGAGACAACTCTCCCAGGGCGTGTGCAGGTACTTAGGGAAGCAGAAAACAGGATTGACTCATGGGCTTTAATGGATCTTCCGTTGTGCAAATACAAGGAGAGAATGCTTGCATGACAGCAAAACTGGAGAGATGGCAAAGCTATCAATACATATTTGTGACAGCCAGGGTGGCTTCTAAGCATGACACCAGCTCACTATGTGTTGCTGCAAATTCCTTGGGGCTGGGAGAAACGTGCTGAGGTTGTGGGGAGAAGTGGGTTTTTTCCATCTAACAGAAAAGAAGCAGATCTGGCAGCAGAGTTGCCCAGTTACCCTGGTGTGGCATGCAGTCAGCAGCCCCTTCTGTCAAACTGGCTGTGCTGGTTGTCAGAGAGCCCTGGAGTGCATGGGCTGCAGCGCTTGGAGGATCTGGGCTGCGCTGGGACTGGATCAGTTCAGCAGCTGTACAGGGAGATTAGGGAGAGGAGGTCATTAGGGGGGGATGCTTTCCCAGACCCGATCAGTGGCCTCTCGCCAGGCATCGCTCATGTCAGAGAACAGCCTGAGGGATTGTCTTCTTACCGGGTGGGGTAGGTGACCTGCTGTTGTTGAACACTCTTTGCTCTTCTGTCCCCTGCTCAGGTGATCATATTTCTGAAGAAGAATGTCATCCTGACTGGAGGGTTTGCTGGAGGATTCCTGCTTGGAATGGCATCCTAGAAATTGCACTCGACTCTCCCTTCATGCCCAGCCTCCCTTGCCCTCCTCTACTACTGTTCTTCCTCAATTAGAAGTCAAAGGATGTTGCTGACAGGCTCAGTCCCTTCTGCTCACAGGTTCCAGTCCTTATTTTTCACAGCGCTACTTCTGATTTCCAACTTTTTCCTCTGTCTGGACTGTTAGGATGCTGGGATTGGTCTGAAAGCTTATGACTCAGTGTATCATTGTGGTTCCTTTCCCCATCAAACACACCCAGTCCTAAATTTTCTGGTGAGTTGCAGCCTCGTAAACATGTAGTGGCAGAGAAATCTCTTAAACGCGCTTCTTCCCAGATCCTCAGGGCTGTTACGTGTACATTTGTCTGCCAGTATATGTATACAACAGCTTTCAGCTGTTCACCACCGTTGAACTTGCACCTTTCCTGCCCTGATACCTGGAAAGCCTGTGCTTCCCTCCACGCAGAGGTGGTGTGTGCAATCCAAAACTTGCTCGGCTGTCCAGGAATGGGTGCAGAAGTGCAGCTGGGCTGTGTCCAGGGCAGGTTGATAAGGAGCAAGTTCATGCAGTAAGTGGTGCTGGAGGTTCTCCTGCCCTTCCCTTGCCATTGCACTGCACATAGATGCCCATTTGGCTTCTTCTCTGCTGTTATTTATACCCCTTACTGGAACTGCTGCACTGGCACTGCTGGTGGAAACTGAGCACCGTGGGTGACTCTCCAGGCCTTTCATCATGTGTTCTGAAAGTAACGAAGCTTCCTGCGCTGTAGAGCACCTCTCTTTCTTGCCTAGCTGACTGCTCAGCCTTTGAAATATGCGGAGGCGCCCTCCTGTGGTGAGCAGGCTTCCAGCGTGCTTGACCTGTCCGTGTCAGGCAAGCTGGTGCAGGCGGTGTGCATTTCAGCTGTGTTACTTACTGTAAATCACCTGGGGCTTCAGATGAGCACTTCTAAGTCTACCATGACCTTCTCTGGCCACTTTGGCACTGGTGATGCTCTTACAGCTGTAACCGTGTGGGACAGGATTGTAGACAGGAGATGCATCCCTGTTTAGGGTACATGGTACTGTTCCAGAGTCCCTGTTATCAGCTCTACTGGAGTGGTGGCAGGGGAGGATGTAAAATCTGAAGCGCAGTCCTCTGCAGAGCACAGACTCCTATCTCCCGGGTCTCTGCAACCAACTGAAATGACAAAACTTGGGAAAAACAGTTTGTGCTCTTGTCAGAGTGGCTCATTTCCATACATACTGCCTTAGTTATGTTGCTTCCTTCTTTGTATTCACCGTTTCCACAAAACAAGCTGCTTGCTTCTTTCCATCAGCTGCAGCCCTTCTCCTGCAGGTGATGAAGCAGCCCAGATGCAGAGCTCGGCTGGTTTTGGACAGTCTGTCCCAGTGCTGCTGTGTGCAGAGCAGGACCTGAACCTACAAGACAAAATTTATACCAAAAATATAAATCCTTTAGAGGTGTTCTCTGTTGGCTGCAGCAGGCTGGCATTACCCTTTCCAGAGTGTGGGTGCTTGCCTAGTGGCAGGATGATGCCCTCCAGCAGGTACAGGTAGAAGTTCTTGCCAAGAATGTTTTTTTATGTGAAAGTCAGCTCATTCTTCAATGGTAAACACAGCAATGATGGTATGCAAGGGTGATGGGGCCACAGCACCTGCCTCGGTGGCTGCATCCTATCTCCAGTGCTTTGTAATGCCTTCCTGATCATTTGCTGCTGCTCTCAGTATGGCTAGAAATGGGGATCTTCCCCCAAGAGCTGCTGGAAGAGCTGGACCGGTGGCTTCTTCTACTGGAGGTTTTGAGATGAGTTGTTTTCGTAAAATGGTTTGGGTTGGAAGGGACCTTAAAGATCATCCAGTTCCAACCCCCACTCTGTTGATTGAAGTGTCAAGGTAGCAGCATATTGATTTCGCTTAGGTTTTCTCACTTTCAAGATCTGAAAAGAGGTTGTAAGGTAGTCAGGAAACAGAAGTTGCTGTCTTCTCCTGTGCTGCCATACACAGCCAAGGAGAATGAAGGAGCAGCTGAGCTCACGTCCTTTTAGTGATGGTCTTCCTAAAAGCCATCCAGGAATGCAGAAGTGAGGTGATGCAGCGAATACATTGGTTTTGGGGAGTAGAGTGACAGATGATGGTGGTGGGTTGGGTTTTTTTGTAGGAACCATGCAGGGCTGAACAAATTAATATGTTTGTATTGCAAAGTATCTCTTGCTGCTGTAGGAGAACAGTGTTCCTGTTGCTCTTCTGCCTGGTGTGCTACATAACCCAACTTCTTATGGGATGCACTAATCTCCACACAGCTTTCTCCAACAACAAAACTTAAAGCGAATAATTAACAGACCTTAGGGATGTTTTTCAGCGTTGGATAAGTCACTATTTCTGCTCAGCCCCACGGAAAGCTGTACTGGATTCTGCTTCACAGGGTCCCCGCTTGCTGCTATGGAGAGAAATGGCCCAGAGAGGGAGCCGAAACACCTCAGTTGCTGCTGGAAGGGGAAATGGGTGACTGATGTTGAGTTTGATTTGAATGCAGGTAGGGAATGGACAAGGACATCAGGATCTGGCAAATCTTTCTGCTGAGCCATGTTGGGCTCGTGGCTGGCACGGTTTGACGCTGTGGGCCCACACTGAAAGCTTTGAAGCTGAGTCAACTTCTGTGGGGAAGCATTTTCATTGTTGTAGGTGCCAAGATGAGGTGTCTCCTCCCTCCCACCCCGGCCCATTTTGGTGTTCTTTCAACAACTTCTGGCATCTGATCCAGTATGAGGTTTAAAACACACTAGGCTTTTAAAGTGTTTTTATATATTGTATGTAAATGCTTGTTGAAGTGATATTTTATTAAACAGTTTTACTCTAGTAGCTTCTCTGTGTGAGGCCTGTTGACTTCTCGGGAACCAGCATGGCTTTGTTGTACCCTGAGTGTCGCGATTGACTCATGGAAGCAGTTACACCCACTCCAGCAGCATGAGGCATCCAGCCTTCCTTCTTCTCTGCAGGTAACCATGGGCTGCTTTAATAAAGCCCTCTCCTTGATGATCCTGGCACCAATCACACACATTCCCAAACAGTGGGATGTTGCTAGGGCAGGAGGTGACTCTGCTGCCAGCCTGGTTTCAGAGCCTCACTGCCGAACGAGTTTGTTCCTCTCTAGCAGAAATGGGCAGGGAGGTGAGGCTTTTCTTTTTAATAAGCACAACAGAAGCCTGTGTGGGTTTTTTATCATCTATTAGTGACTTACTTCCCACTGTTCCTGTTCAGATAGGGCAAAAGAGAAAACCAAGCTATTTGTCAAGTGTTGGAGCTGCTTCATAACATGGGCATCACTTTCCCCTACGCTTCAAGAATGCTAAAACCCTATTTTGTCTTAAGGTGTTTTGTTTCGGGGGGAGCGAGAGGGCAAGGCGAGCCCTGAATTATTCTGATCTTGAGCCTTGGTTATAAAAACATCAAGCAGCTTCTATTTAAACATGATGATATCACGCATAGCTCTGGACTGTGAGTGGCAGCCAAGCTGCCTAGCTTGCAACTATGTGGTATTCAAAGTAAACAACCAAAGGGAGACTGCGATTTGTTCCAGTCATTTATTTTGCATCATGGTATTTCAGAGCAGTGAATACAGATGGTTTGCTCTTCTAGGCTTCAATACACTTAACTATTGTGCCTAGACTACGGTGATTTGTTTATAGAAGCTGTATTTCATAAGTTGTACTTGATCACAGCACAGAAGTCCTTTACGGCTAGATCTAATGACAGAGTTAGGGGCCTAGTGGGTTTGAAGTCTGATGTATAGGTGCCTGAGCCCTGGAGTGGACTTGGCACCCACTGAGGTGCCTGGACTCCTGCTACAGGGGACGGAGAGACTTCAGCAACTCTGAAGAGTGATGCAGGAACCTGTCTACCAAGCTCTTCCTACAGGTCACAGGAAATTCTGCTGCACGGGTGAGAGCTTCTGAAAAGCCATCTCTCCCTGGGGTCCAGACCCAGCCGGCTGAGAGTGAGAAAGTTGAAAGCGAGTACCTACAACTGCTTGTTCTGTAAGCAGCACCTAAATCAGTTCTTGGATCTAGCCCAGGGCTCTGTGACAGGCCTCTGGGTGCCAGTGGGTTGAACCACACTGGGTTCATAACATATTGCTTAAGGTGTTCAATTATACATAAATTTATAAATTTTATATCAACAGTCAGATCTTTCAATCAAATATTGCTTTTTTAAAAAATATCCTATTCCTGTATCAATCCCTGAAAGTTCCTGTAACATCTTTGTCATGCAAATAGCAGCGTGTAGGCAATTCAAATATAAAGTAACCAAAAGTCTGTCCAGTGGGAAAGTGAGGCACTTGGGCAAAGTGACTTGGAGTCACTCGCGTTCTATGCAAGACCTAGGAATAACTGCCAGACCTGATTCCCATTCTTGAGCTTGAACCACTGGACAGGCAAATGTCTGGAACTACTCATGATGGCAGCAATACCCTTGCTGTGTCAAGATGGGCTTGTTTCATGTGTCATGCTTAAACTCACTCACTCTTCTGATCTCATTTCCTGTACCTCTCGCTCCAGAAGCCACAATAACTTGGTTCCATTTTGAGAGCAAGGATGGATTAGAGTAAGGTAAGCATTCTAAAAACATCAAGTTGACTTTTCACAGACACAGGTGCAATGCAAAGACAATGTAGATGATGTTTTGGTACAGAAAATAAAGTCTGTTACCAGGCCATCTGTTGGTACTGCGTTATACTTTTTGGTGTACCGGACGGTGTGTTCTAGGAGCGATCTGGCTTTCCTGAAAGTCTAAAGAAGGCTTGTAAAAACACACACGAGCTCTGCAGGTGAGTCCGTGCTCCAGCACCTGCTGGAGCTGGAGCTGCATTGTTACTGAGGTCGTGGGGGAATTCCTCCTGAAGTCACCTTAAGCTTTTCTCTCTCCCTTTCTTCTTTCTCAAACCCTGAACAACAGATGGATCTACCCGGGGGGTACCGGGCGCAGCACTTCCGCATTTCCTGAAGCACAGTTTCACACTTAGACTCCATGTAGTTGTTCGCTGAAAAACAAGAAGGAGACATTAAGTCTGCAAAAGGGAACAGATTTTGTTCCCAGAGGGGACACACCTAGCCCAGCACTTCGGCTGCAGAGCAGTGAATTTCTCTGAAGAGCAAGAGCTGCTTACAAGCATTTCCTCACTTCCTCTGCTCTACAAGAATCTCTCTTGAGTGTCAGCTGTCTAAAATTATGCAAAGGCAGCCTTGTTGTGAACAGGATCATCTTCAGTCCCCCAGTTCTGTAGCTGTCACAACTCACTACAGTAAAAATGGTTTCCCTTGTTGCTCCCCTTCAAGCCTTACTTTCTTTAGCCTGTGTGCTTTTAAGCTGGATCTTGCTATCCATGGTCTTTGACCCAGCTGCCGTGTCACTGTAATGTTTACAGCCCAGTGCAAATGCAAGAGCACCCAAAGAGGATTTGCTATAAACAGGGACACATGGACCCTTTGGCACTGCAGGAGTTGTAATGGGAAGGGATGAGAAGCACGGCTGCGAGCGTTACAGGTGGCACGTTGTAGGCAGGCTGCAGCTTTGCAGCTAACTGAGCAGGCAGCATGCTGGCAGAAACACTCAGCCAGCCACCAGCAGCTCAATCCAACTGCACAGAGACAGTGACACGGCCACCTTCCATGCTAGGTCCCACCTCTAGATCAGGAGCTCCCTTAGCTACTTGACCTCCTTTCACTCTCCTTCCTAGGCTTCTCCTCTTGGACACTGCCAGAGCTGGGTACCAGGGCTAAACGAGCTCTTTGTCTGACCCAGGATGACTGGGCTCACGTCTTTGTGCACAGCACGACTACACCCACCTCTGTATTTTCTCCATGTTGCCTTTGTTTCAGTCTCAAGAGATTTCACTGCACTGGCAGGCGCAGGCACTGCAGGACATGGGTGACTTGTCCAGCGTTCTTTCTGCCTGAGCACTTTGCTGACTGCCACTGTTGGCTGAGGTGGCAAAGCCCACAGAGCTTTGCAGGGCTGGCTCTCCGAGAGAAGCCCTGCGGGTATGTGAGCAGACTGAGTCTGTGGCTTGAATCAATAACTACCTGCCTGTCTGCACAGAAGTGCAGGGCATGCAGGGCTACCCACTCTGCCTTGAATGAGCTACACAACCACAACACAGCTGCACTCACCCCGCAGCCACAGCTGGTTTGTAAAAGACTAACAGAAGCAACAGAAACCCGATGTGGGATAAACACAGCACCAACTAGAGAGCCCAAAAAGCAGCACTGAACGCCTTCCAGTTAACGAGCAAGCCAGCCCCCTCTGAATTCCCTAACTGGTTTGGTGAGTGACCTGTAACACAAGTACAGAGTGACCCCCGAGAAAAAGATTATGGTGATGTTATTGCCTTGTGCAAGCTGGCAGTCTAGGAGGGATGCAGGCCCTCGGAGAGGAGCACTATTCTCCCTCTACCATAACCCGCCAATGACGAGTGCTCCAAGGCTCTACCAACTGTTCCTCTGCCTGTGCCGGTTTGTTTTGATAACTCTGGCTACGTACAGGCCTGTTATCTGGTACGGCTGCACTCCTGAAAAGCACAATGGTTAGCCATACAATGGCCAGCAAAACACAAGAGATCTACAGTGGGCATTCAGTCTCACAGAGGAAGCAGGCAAGATCTTCTGGAACAATGACCCACTCTGAAGCCGGCCTTTGAAAAGCCAGCATCTCCCAAAGGTCCCGCTTCCACCCTCCATCTTCTGCAACGTGCGCTGTCTGTGCAGCTCTCAGTTAAGACTTGTACATCCTCTAGGGCATTAGTTCTTACACGGAAAAGCTTTTTTGTTGTCAGCTGCTTCATTTATGCAACTCGGACAACTCCACAGCCCAATAATATATGAACACCACCAGCATCCCAAAACGACAGCTAGAGAAGCAGCGGACAGTGGGGCTGCATGTAGTGGAGTCAAAGAGCTCTTTTGCCAACACTTAACTATTCAGATCAAATCTGGACACAAACCTATACAGGTAAAACACTTGGAATAACCTTCACAAATGTTATTAAAAAAACCCCATTGTCACAGATGGGACTAAAACAGGGTCAAACATCAGGTTTTAAGTGCAATCACTATAGGGAAAGAAGGCAGCCCTTCACGAGACAATGCTCTAAACCATGAAGACAGTAAAAGGAAATACCTAGACAAATTCCAGGGACACGTAGAGGGGATTGTTTGAGCCCTTACTTTGAGCTGGGAAAGACAAGACACTGACTATTGCTCTTCCCTACTTTTTCCTAGATGCTTTTCCTCTTATGCTCGTCCCCAGCCACTGGGGCAGTTGTTAGGTGCACAGCCAGCAATTGCCATGTCTGCTGCTGCTGGCAAAGCCATCCCTCTGCTTGCCCAGCAGGACCCCCTCCTCCCTCCTTGCTGCATGTTACCTGACCCCCTTATGGTCTGCAAGTAAATTGAAGCCAGAAATCAGTTGTTGCTGAGCTGGCCTGGCCAATTTTAGCTGTGGCATCGCTAGCCTCCTGTCTTGTTTCTGGGCTAACACCAGGAGTTATTCTCACATAAAGTGTGCTGGCTGAGGGCTCCACCAGGTGAGTTAAGAACTCTTTCGCATATGGCTGAGCTGCCCTGGCACAGCAAATTCTTTCTCTTACTCATCCTATAAGGCAAATCCTTTTCCAATAAGCAATCACAATTTTTAAAAATACCATCCTCTGCAAGTAACAAAGCCTGTTCTCCTCAGCTCTGCTCCTGAAACACAATATCACATGATTGCCCACACCTCTACAAATATTTACCTATACCAATACAGAACAGCTGTTAAAGGTCTCCAGAGGGCCACCATCTCATACCTTGAGGCCAGATCACATATACCTTACCAGTTCCTGACATACATCTGTCTGACCTGCTCTTAAAATGCCCCTGGAGCTAGAAGCTCTGCAGTCTATTCATAACAATCCACCCACCACATCACTCCCCGATCTGTAAGGAAGCTTATTATAATGTCTAGCTCTCCCCGCCTACGGCTGAGTCCCAAGAGTAAACATGGGATCTCACTCATGGAGAACACTGAAATAACCACAAAATTACTGCTACAAACACTCTGTTTTGCACTAAAGGTGTCTCATTAATTACAATCAAGCACAAAGGAGTTTTAACCAGACATTATAATTTTGTTTGCTTTGCAACCGGGTGATGCTAACGTGCTTGCTTCCTTCTCAAGGGGAAAGAAGAACAAGCTTAAGTTCAAAGAATTCCGTTCCACCAAAAATGAAGACACCACAAAGACAAAACAACACTGGGTACCTTGCAAGCATTTCTGTATTTCACAGGCTTGTTTCTGGCAGGGATCCTTCTGGGGCATGTTCAGAGAACTAAAATGATAGGAAAATGTTACTGTAGAAACAATGCACTTTTCAGGGGGTGGGGGGTCAGGAGGGCAAGACACTGTTTTAAAGCCAAGGCTCTAAAGCGCTCCCAATCTCCCTCTCTGGCATAGACACTTACAGAAACATCTATTGCTGCTTACTGATGACTGCCAGCACACACAAGAATTTTCTGTCTCTGACTAAAGGATGATAATATGGACAATGAATACAGGAAGTTTTATGTTGCTAGGCTTTAAGGCCTTTTTCTTTTCTCTGGTCAAAATGTGTCCTTTTCCACTTGGATGCACAAAGATTCCAGCAAAGATTCAAATTAACATGGCTGACTACTTTCTAACAGTTCTGTGCCTCTAGACCTTATACTAAAATATGCATTTGTATAAAAGCCCTTTCTGCGAGCTCTATACGACCAAAGATTTGGTGTTAGTCATGTAACTGGAGCCAGAGGGGGCATTTAAAAAACAACTTAGTTGTCTATGTCCCATAAAGATAACAATGAGGCTTTTTTGTTGTTGTTGCAGGAGAAAGCCTCTTCAAAATCGCCCCCTCCCCCAAAAAACAAACTGGAGGACAAGTCCATCTTGTTCAAATCCCTAGAAAGCAGGATTTCAAGCACTCAGTTTGACTTTCTGCAGCTCTGACACCTGTAAACGTGATCTTCCATGAGAGATCAAAAGATGAGCAAAAACTGGTGGTACCAGTAGTTGGATGGGAGACCTCTACAGGAAAGCACCGTCATTACCAGAAGCAGTGGCGGGACTTCAGCTCCCTCTGAGCCACAGTCCGGCTCCTGGCCCTGGCCAGAGCTAGGGAGGTGCTGCCTTTTCAAATTTCTGATAATTCACTGGCCCACACCACTTTTCATTATCGCTAGGGCATCATTTCCAGCATCCTGGCCAAAGTCCACTCGGGGCAATTACATTCTGCCTACCTAGAACTCTCCGATGCCTCATTTGGACACAATACTCTACTGCCTGTCCTAAACTGTGTGATGTTGCTGTGTGTTGTTTAAACACTTCCACCTCAGAGGTGGCTTCATTTCAGTGGAGTGAGAATCATCTATTGTACAAAACACACAATGACATCTTCCTAGAGCCACTGCTCCTGAAAGATAAAAGTTCATATTAAAGAACGGGAATCAACAGAACATAGTACAAAGCAGGGGTAATGTCTACACATACCAGATTAATCACCAGGCACGAGTTTAAGCAGCAGTTCTTCAACACCACCAAGCTGTAAGCGATAAGGAAAAGTTCAATACGTCTACAGTTACCGTGGCTGAGCTAATGGACTTCAACAAATTAACAGTCCTTTGCCGTCCCTCAAGGATCTCAAATGACTTCACAAACAGGCATGACTATGGTCTATTGTTGCCACCATCCTTACCATGAGATGGTGCTCTATCTCCCAAACGCGAGAGTTACTATCCCTGTACTGCTCACCCTGGGACAGCTGCCACATATGAGGCAGCCGGGATGGGGGGAGCTGGCTGGGTCGCAGCGCCTCACCCAGGGGAACCTGAACTCTTTGGATCCGAGCCCTCAGCATACCTTCCTCCTGGGGGAAAGTAACAAAGAGAGCAGGCAGTTACTAGCAATGCAGTAGAGGCACCTGCAATAGCAAGGCTACAACCACTGGGAAGCTCAAAGGACACTTGCCTCTTCCGCAGCCACAAGCCACGTTTTGCGGTGCTCATCGCAGTAAACACCTATGCGTCGTACCCACAGCCGGACAGGAGGAGTGCCAGCGTGCCCTCCTTCTGCCATTCCCTCCGTCACGTCAGGATGCTCCCGTTACGTGGACGGTGTCAACCCGCAGGATGTGTGCATGGTCTCTTTAGCTCTGAATACATTCACGGAGAAAGCTCTCAGACCTGAAAGGCACCTCTGAGTGGTCTCTGACTGTATTGTATGAGATGCTATGTGCTGAAACGTCCCTAAAAGTCAGCTTGGGAAACTAAGGTGGTGCCTACTGGAACAGAGATTTCATGACATGTTGTATGGGATATGCGTGCTGCGTGGTGTTTGTAAGGCATTCTGGGCCAAAAGGTGCTATTTGTACAGAGTTAAACCCTGTGAATATTAGCTTTGCTTATTCCACTGAAAGTCCTATTAACAGTCTTTGTGTAAAATAGGGGGCAAAAAGGAAAAAGTGATTTACATAGGAGTTCCGTGGCTAATGATGGTCTAAATCCCAAAAGCAAAACTTGTGACAAGAGGTAACATGAGCTTAACAAGGACGAAGATCACTCTGGAGACAAAGCACGAAACTCCATACGCAGGACTCTCGTATTTGGAGCTTGCAGAGCTGTCATTGTGAAGGGTCCTTCGTCTCATCTCTCAAGAGGATGGCAGCATTGTCCATTCACATACAAGCTTCTCGTGACTTTGCGTAGTTCAGCTTTTAGATGGTCACAGAGAGCCACTGATACCAGCAGGGGCAAAGGGATTTTGGACATTGAGGTGGTTCTTCCTACCAGAATTTTTGTTTAACAGCAAGTTTATCTGTGTACCAGTTAGATCAAGCTGAGCCATTAGCAAATGAAGGCCAGGGGAAATGACTCTCTCTTTGAACCCTAGAAGAGGTAATCAAAATGGTACAGACAGTCTTCATTCTTTATCTAGGTTTAAAGTAGAACAGAATTAAGCTGTAATACATGTAACACTCTCCTGCTATGAAGCAGATGCAATATTCCTACCCCAGCGAAACGCAGGGGTCTTCTGAAAACTTGTGAAGTTATAAAGCATATTTCAGACAGGAGCAAGAAAATCTGGGTACAAAATAAAGCAGGGGAAGTCAAGGAGAGAAAAAAACTGTTATACATCGGGGTACATATATAACAGGAAATGCACTTCCATGTTGCCTTCTATATCTTACATCAGTGCTTCTCTACCTTTTTTGAATCAAAGGATCACTTAGCCTTTTTGAAAACCAAACACCAACCACGGATCAGCCTGAACAGCACTGTCACGGTATTTTGATTTCTAACAAAGAAAACTTTGAATGCTCTTTTTCTCCCATTCTGCTTGTCTCCTTGCTTGACGTGTGGGAATGTGCATGTGCACTGTAAAAAGCACCAGTGTTCTGAAGACCATTTTGTGACGTGGCACAGACATTCCAAGCAATGCCCCAGCAGCTGGACCACTGGCATTTAGAGGAATGTGACAGCAGACTGACAAGCCTCATAAGGCCTTGAAGAATAAGCTATAAGGGTTAAAGGACATTTCTGTAATTCCTTTTCACTATGCTTTACCCTAAGTCACTTTACAAATTTAAGCCCATGTGTGGAAATCACTTTGCCAAACAGTGCAATGCAGCAGTCACTGCTGCTCATTTTTAGTCAGCTGAATGTAATCACCCAGGTTGGAATATGGCCAGGATACTCTCCTACTCTGCAGCAAACTGCCAAAAGTTCCATCATGACCAAAAATGCACAAGAACTTGCTTTTATTCCATTCAAAGCTGGTATTTCTATAGTTCATCATCCCCAGAACCAGAAGAACCAAGACTGACTTCAGAATTGGAAAAATATTAGTCAGTGAGTGAACATTATTTCCTACATCAAGTAAACTCCCCTGGAAGGTCTCCTATCCAAATACTAACCTGGTTCAGTCTTGCTGAACTACAGGTAGGAGGACTAAAGCACAACACATATGTTTGTGTTTATTGTGTATGAACATGGTAGTGATGATGGGTACAGGACTGACAGAACAAGGTCTCATGCAGAGGACGTTGTGCAGAATGGGCAGCAGTTAGCATGTTTTCACCCTTTCTCCCACTAATTTGTCTCAAACTTCCTCCGAACTCCATAGCTCAGGGTTCGGCTGCTGAAGTTCAAAGGCCCAGTCTGGTGTCTTTTTTTCATCAGTCTCTAAGACTGTTATGAAGGTGCCCAGTCAGTGCCACAAATGAAATCTTGAGGTCAGGCAAAACCGTCAATTGGGTTTGAAGTAAGACAGATCTGTCTTTAGTACTCAAACATACAAAAGAAAACAGGTTTGAAAAAGCACACATATAGACATTTGCACCTGAAACTTTAAGAAGGAAAAAACATATCCAATTCCTACTTTTGCAAGTTTTATCAGAAGACAATGAAAAAGCCTCATGGAAGACATGGGTGAAAGGAGAAGTACACTGACATATTTAAAACAAGTTGTAAAACCTGTTTCTTATATTTCTTGCATCATGATCTATTAAATCACCACATCCAACAAAAAACCCCCAACAATTGGCTTAAATCTGCAGGATTGCAATGTCATCCTTGGCCACAGACTTCAAAATTTCCATTGACATAATTGCACAACTCCAAGCTGCTCAAGCTATTGATCTGGGGAGACTTAAAGCCCAATCCCCTCAGACAGGAATGGGACTTAGAGGTATATTGTCATTCTCAGCACCAGACCTTACAAGTTTAATGCTGTTCTGGGATCTGGGTGGATTTCTGTGCCATACAATACATGAATAAATGTGAAAATGGCCAGGAGGGGCACTGCACCTTGCAGTGAAGACAATTTATTTTCTTTTAAATTGAGTACATTATGATATTTTATAAAAACAGTGGAAAAAATTACTCCAGCTGATGCTTGGGCCATGCCCAGAGATAAAGCTCGGCATGCTGAACAAACTCCACCTTTTACTACCTTCTATTCTAGAAAGGGACCAGGTCGGATTGTTAGAAGAGTTCAGCTGCCACCAAGGGTAAAAAAGCGCTGCTGAGGCTCAGTGAACAGGGCACAGTGTCGTGCCAACACAGCTACGCAGCCTCGAGCGCGGCCGGCCACCTGGGCTGCTGGGGGCGGCTACAGGGGAGCAGAGCCTTCCCAAAACCCCCAGCCTGCGTCTTGCAACAAGTCAGGGATCAGAGGAGCTGCCTGGTGCTGTGAGGGCGTGTTGACTCACTCTAACGCTGCTCGGACTCTGCTCTGCCTGGAGCGCTCGCCCCGCCTCTGCCCGAGCTACTGAGGGGTAGCAGATGCTCACCGACCCGCCGGGGCTGTCCAGCAGCGTAGGGAGGGCAGCTCTGGCTTTGGTGGGATCTGAAGAAACAGGGAGACAAAAAGAGATGGGGGAGGAGCCCCGCAGGAGGGAGCGGAGAGCGAGGAGGGGGGCGTGGGGCCTGGCGAGGGGCCGGGCGCGGAGGGCGCTGCGAGCACGGGGAGGGGGGCCGGTGCGTGGCGGGGAGGCCCGGCGGGCGCAGCGCGGCTCCACAGCGCCCGCCTCCCAGCCAGGGCCGGGGGTACGGCGTGCGGCGGCGCCGGGCGGAGCGGGGGGCGCCGGGCCGAGCCGGGCCCCGAGGCCGCCCCTCACCTACCTGCAGCCCCGCGCCGGGTGGCGGCCCGCGCCGAGTGCGCCGAGCAAAGCCTTCCCCCGCCCTCCCCCCTGACCCCGTCGCTCCCCCCCCGCCGCTCGCCCTCCCCAATGGCCGGCGCGCACCGGAGCCCCTCCCAGCCTCGGGCCTCGCCCCGCCTCCTCCCGCCCCGCCTCCTCCCGTCCCGTTCCCCGCCGGGGCAGCGGCCGCAGCGCGGAACCCCGGGGTCGCCGCTCGCGTGGGCGACCCGGCGCTTCCGCCGCGCGGCACCGCGCACCGCTCCGCGCGCCCATTGGCTGGAAGGGCCCGGTAGCGCCGCTGCGATTGGCCAGGCCGACCAGGATGGGCGGGAAAAAGCTGTGCGTGCCCACGCCTACTTCCGGGGTGCGGGGCTCGAGGGAGGCGCGCCGAGATGGCGGTGCAGGCGGTGCACTTGGAAGCCGACGCCTTCCTCGTGTGCCTCAACCACGCGCTCAGCACCGAGAAGGAAGAGGTCATGGGGCTCTGCATCGGCGAGGTACCGGGAGGGGTGGCCCCCGTGGCGGGGCTAGGCTCGGTGGCTTCGGGCCGGTGGGGGCTCGGTGGCTTCGGGACCTCGGTGGCCGCGGGCCTCGGGGACGGCGGGGCTCGGTGGTAGCAGGACCGTGGGGCTCGGTGTCAGCCCCTGGTGAGCCGGGCTGCTTGGCCTCGGGGCTGCACCGCTCTCCAGGACTGTCCTTGCTAACGTGTTCTGCTGCTGTACGTAAAGTTCTTCGCCTTAGCATGGGTACAGAAAATCGGGAGCTTTTTCAGCCCAGGTGCCTGTGCAGGAGAGCTGGTTGGATACCTTCACATTGAGGAGTTCAGGTTCTCTGAGCTTTGTACACAAGGGCTCATAACTGTTCCTCCGCTCCGGGCTCGGAGCCCCCCGGCTGCTGTGGAAGCCGGCACTTGGGAGTCAGAGCTCCGTGTCTGCGAGCCCAGCTGCGCTCCGAGGCGAACCTGTCCCCCACCGAGGACAGGGGGTTGGCCTTCTCCTCGAGGGGGGCGGCCTCTTTAGCAGAGGAATGATTGGTATTGCCTCCTGTGTCACCAGGTTGACACCAGCCGCATCGTTCACATCCATTCTGTGATCATCCTGCGCCGCTCCGATAAGAGAAAAGACCGTGTGGAAATTTCGCCGGAGCAGCTTTCAGCAGCTTCTACAGAAGCAGAGATATCCTTTAGTGGAGACAACAGCGAGCCCACCAGTGGAGCAGCTCCCCTCGGATCGCTGTCTGTGTGCTCTGGTTTACACAGCTGCCTGCTGCTTCCCTCCAGCTGTTTGCTTCGAGGGCTGCACTGGCAGCTGCTATTCTCTGGAGTCTTTGCTGATTCCAGCATTTGCAGTGGAATTGTGTTATAACCAGATTTTATAATTTCTTTGTGTTTTGGGGGGAGGGTGGCAGTTCTGCAGAAAGACTCAGTAGAAGATGAAAGGTTGGCAAGTCGCTGTCCAAGCTGGAGAGCCTTTTTCCTACAGACACTCCAGGATGCTGTTTTGGACAGCTTGGTGCCATGTCACTTACTGCCATGTGCAAACAAAACGCAGTTTACTTCTGGAGCACAGGCATCCTGCTGGTGCTATGACAGAGGCTTCCAGTGCTTCCTGCCACTCTTCCAAAGGAATCTGGGATTCTGTTAACTGATGAGGAACTTTTAAAACTCTGCTGCTTTTCCTTGTATGAAAGCTTCTTCCTTCTGTTCTGTTGGTTTCAAAAGCACCTTGACGCACACACAGGTTGGCTGAAATGACAGGACGTCCCATGAGGGTCGTGGGCTGGTACCACTCTCATCCTCACATCACCGTCTGGCCGTCCCACGTAGGTAAGAGCAGCCTTGGCCTAGGTTTGATATGAAAACTCATAGCTGGCTAATTATATTACTTGATTTACTGCATTTTCAGAGCTGTGCACCTCAGCTATCAAAGTCTGGTTTGTCAGATACCCTCTGGCAGGACAGCATTGTCTGGGTGGGCTTCGGGAGCTTCTGCTAACATAGCCCCATTCCTGCCTGTGTGCTCCAGGTGCTCAAATCACGCAAGACCCCATGGTCGCACAGCAGCTGCTACTGCCACTGTGGCTCTTCCAGACAAGAAAACTAGGCCTGGGTGTGGGAAATGGCAAAAAAGAGCAGTGGGAATCATAGATCCTCTGTGATTATTTTTTTGTTTGTGGGCATTAATGCAGAAACAAAAACTTTTTTGAAAGACATATGTGAGTATCTTTTACGTGTTGGATGTGAGGCCTATACTGTGATCTGTGGCACCAGGCACAGATCGTTAACTCCTCTTGTATTTCTAAGATTTGCTATTTTAAATTGAATCAGTTGTTTTTAGTCATCTGGAATAAACACTTTAAAACAAAGCTAGTGGCATTTGTCACCAAATTCCAGGTCAGCCTTTGAAAGGTGGCAGATCTTCTTGCACTCCTTCAGGTGGACAGTGCAGTTCTCATTCTCTTATTTCTTTGTCTGCAGATGTCCGCACACAAGCTATGTACCAGATGATGGACCAAGGTTTTGTAGGGCTTATCTTTTCCTGCTTCATTGAGGACAAAAACACAAAGGTAGGCAACTTAAAAATGGTGACAAACCCTCCATGTACTCATGAGGTACTTCATCCCCAAGGCAAAGCTGAAACCTTTGGATGCAGCCTACGAGAAGGGCTGAGCTCTGCTTGGAGCAGTCAGAGCAAGGCTGGAATGGTGGTGTTGGGACCATAATCCCAATGACAAAAGAACAAGTTGTTGATTGCTCTGTGCTGATCCACAGCTTGGCTCTTCGAAGAAGAGCTGGGCTGGTTCTGAGACTGCATCAGATGGCTGAGCATGGGTCAGCATTGAAATGTCAGTGCCCTTCGGCTGTTCAGTCCAGCAGATACAGCTCAGTGCACCTCTCTGCCTCTGGACCTTCCAGGAGATTCTGCTGTAGTGTGAGATAAATTGACAGTGGTGTGTCTTGTCAAAGTGTTCCAGATTTTTGTCGTATTTAATGGGTATGTGAGTATCTGTTTGTAAACAATTCAAGCAAAACAGTCAGAGTGAAAGGTGTGTACCTTTGCAACCTGATAAATGCCATTTGAAAGCATGGTCTGCACCCTAAAGGAGTGTGTGGGTTTAGATGACCTTGATGTTCTTGGAGTCTGACTTTGTGTTGTCTCTATTAGACAGGCAGGATCCTCTACACCTGTTTCCAGTCCGTTCAGGCCCAGAAGAGCTCAGAGTAAGTACAGCAGAAGGATATTATATCCAGCATCAGATTGTATTTCATCTTCTCTCTTTTCTGGGTTGTCTCAAATAAGTGGCTTCTAGTCTTACCATGAGGGGTAAATATTGTGTAGGGATGCCTGAATGAGGTTTCCTTGCTTCTGCTAGTGCAGGTTGCTTGAAGAGAATCTAAAGATTAGGACTGATTAATTAAAATGTAGTAGTTTAAGGTTTGGTGTAGGGCCCTGTAGTCTTGTGCTGTAACCACCTCTTTAGGAGGCCAACCCTTTTGCTCTCAGCTTGAGAGGTCAAGGTATGTAGAGTCCCCACCAAGTGCACGCACACTGTGCATCATATTGTCAGTACTGGCCATCTTGTTGCTTTAGCATTTTATCATTACAATCTAAGACAGCCTTGTAGCTATGGAAGACTTCCATTTGCCTGTTGACTCAGGCGTGTGCTCCTCAAAGCAAACCCGCAACAGTGCCACGTGTTGGACAGACTGGTGCAGGGTGGTAGAAGTCCTTTCCTTTTTTTTTTTTTCCTCTGCTGCTTTGGAATTAATTGCATCTGATATATTTTTAGATATGAAAGGATTGAAATTCCAATTCATGTTGTCCCCCATGAAACCATTGGGAAAGTGTGTCTGGAATCAGCTGTAGAGCTGCCCAAGATCCTTTGCCAAGAAGAGCAAGATGCCTACAGGAGAATTCACAGGTAACGACGCTGGGGTTGCACCCCTCTCCAAGACTGTCCTCGCTAACATGTTCTATTGTTGCAGTACCATAACCTTAGCAGGGGTACAGAAAATAAGAAGCATTTATAGCCCATGTGCCTTTGCAGGAGAACTGTTTGAATACATTCACGTTAAGGAGTTCAGGTTCTCTGAACCTTGCACATGAGATAAATATAGCTGCTCCTTTCCTGCTTGAGTGTGTGTGAGCTACTGGTGGCTTTTCAGTGATGTGTCTGTGTGTGACAGTAACTAGTGTTTAATGAGAGTAGGAGTGCTGAGAAGCCTGGAAAATGAAATTTAATGTCACCTTTTCCTTTTTTTCTGCCTCTGGTACTCAACACTGATGTTTCTGTGCTGTAAGTCCTTTGTTATCCTTGTGAATGTACAGGGCTCCAAGAAGTGAGATTTAGATCTCCCTGCAGTCGGTTGTAGGTAGCTGGTTCTGTAGCCTGGGTCTGCTGAATGTGCAGGTCACTGCTATCTCATCACTAACCAGCATTGTGTTCTTTCCCTTAGCCTCACCCATCTCGACTCTGTAACCAAGATCCATAACGGCTCAGGTAAGAGTTTACTTTTTGCATGTGAGAATCCAGGATGCTGCTCCCAAAGTGAAAACAGTAGTGCCTGGAGCAGGGGTTTCTTTGGCTCTCACTTCAGGGCTCATGGACTACAGCTGCCTAACAGCCCTCCCTTTGCCATAAAGGGCACTTGTAAATAACTATAAAAGCACAAGCTTTTGTCTTTGCCATACAGTTCATTTCCAGACACAAACACTGCGTAACCCAGGGAATTCCCTGAGACTATTATCTCGTTACATAAGGTCTGGTGAAGGAACAAAGTTGTAACTAAACACTTCAAAGGAAGACGTCGAGGGCTGTAAAAAAACCCCTAATCCTAGGCTTTATGAATGCTGTTGTTTCTCTTGAATTTTGTGCAGCTGGTTAAAATTACAATAGACTTTGGGTTCATTTGGGGTTTTGGGTTGTTTTGAGGTTAGGTTTTGCTGTTAGAACAGTCTGAGTGGTAAAGTAGTGCCTGGCTGAATCTGTACATGTGCTGCATCTCCTGGCAGTTCCTGTATGTTACGTACACGGGACATCTTGGCTTTTGCCAGTAAGACAGTGTAAATCCTAATCCTGCTTCTGTTCCAAGATAAATACCCCGCTGCCCATTCTCATCTGTCCAATTAATGAGGCTTCCTTTACTTCTGAATTTAGAAATTAATTAGCATCAGTGATGACTTACATGCAGGCAGCCAGGTTTCTGTTGTAGGTCTGTCATCCCTCCCCAGGTGTCTAAAGGTCAGATTGAAACAGCAAGCTGCTAATTCTGAGTTTCCTGGGGGGATGCCTGGTTCCCTTGGCCAGGATTTTTGCATTTCCTTGGCTGTCTCTGACGCTCTTGGCTTTGGGGCTGTTGTAGCACACTGAGTCTTCGGTGTGTTTGCATTGGTGTGATGTGTTCTTGCTCTTCCCAGTGTTCACAAAGAACCTCTGCAGCCAGATGTCTGCCATCAGCGGGCCACTCCTTCAGTGGTTGGAGGACAGACTGGAGCAGAACAAACAGCGGATGCAGGAGCTGCAGCAGGAGAAGGAGCGGCTGCTGGAGGAACTAGCTGCTTTAGAGTGAAGGAGGAAATGCAGACCCTTCAGAAAAGAGACATGACAAACCTTCCACAAGACCTACTGCTGGCTGAAGGGTAGCCCTGCACTGCCTTACAATGAAGCTACTAGCTGTGCCTCTTCCCTTGTCCCGTGCAGCAAGGAGCACTCTGAAAGGATAAAGGCTTTACCTGCCCACTGTGATGGAAAGCAGTGGTGTCTCTCCAGGTGCTGCGTGGTACAGGGCAGTTCCAGCTCAGTGGTGGCGTTGGGTTGCACCTGAAGAGACTTCATTTCCACAGGGCACACATTTCTCCCTTCCCTGTATTTTGACAGACTTACTGCTTTATGTGTATTCCAGGAGCCTAGAACGAGAGGGTTAGAGGGGAAAAGTGTGCCCCTGTAGTCTTATCTCATGCTGCCAACTTCTGCCTTCTTTTAGTAGCTTCAGTTGACTGTGATCTTATATCTAGTAATGTTCTGGATTACTGGTTATCCACCCAGGCAGGTAAAGGTGGGAGGGAAGCTCGGGAAGAGACCTGGAAGGACTTTGATGTAGGATCTATGTTGAGTGTACTTCAAGCCAAATGAAGAACACCAAAGCGAGAGCTGTTTGGAGTAGAAATGAAATGGATGCTATCAAGTGCCAGTGCCAGCAATTTTTTGGACACAGTCTGTACTCTCTTACTTCATGTGATGCTGTTACATGCCCAGCACTCGGGTTCTCTACAGAACAAACTGGGTCTGCTGACTTGGTGGGAGGAGCATGGTTCCCAGAGGGAAAAAGGTCATGATGCTGAGGAGAGAACTGATAGATCCGCGAGTCTCATTCTTATGTCATTGACCCAACCCATTAAAATGTTCTTGCTGTTGCATTTCAGTACCCCCGCCATGTATCGGGTTGGTGCAAAAGCAATTGCCATTTTTGCCAGAGTTAAACTTCTGTTTGACTGTGTTCACGCAGTTATACCATTTTAAAGCACAAAATTCGCTCTACTTATTTATGCAAATGGGTTCTTGGTTCTTTATTCTTTTTTGTACTCTACTGTGAAAGAGGGGGAAAAGGCAAATTGGAGCAATTTTGTTGTATGAGTCAAAAGGGGGAATGTAAAGCAGCAGAAATTTCTAGCAATATCAACCAAGCATTTGGCCAGGGGACCATCAACAAATGGACAGCTCAACATTTCATAATGGAAACAAGAGCCTTGAAGATAAGTAGGATAGTGCAATAGACAACAACCAATTGAGGGCTATTATTGAAGCAGACTCATGGAGAGGTTGCAGAAGAACTGAATGTTGAATGTTCAACAGTTGTTCACCATTTGCACCAGGTTGGAAAATCAAAAAAGCTCAACAAATGGGTGCTGCACAAGCTGGATAAAAGCTTCAAAAAATTGCCATTATTAAGTCTGCTCTGCACTTTTTTGGATCACATTGTGACACATGATGAAAAATGGATTCTGTACAACAGCCAACAGCTTTCCATGGAGTAGCTGGACCAAGGTGAAACACCAGAACACTTCCCCAAACCTAAGCTGCATTAAAAGAAGGCTATGGTCATTGTTTGGTGGTTGGCAAGTGGAATCATCCACTACAACTTCTTGAATCTTGTTGAAACCACAGAAGTATTGCCAGGAAACGGACACAAATGTTTATGTCCAACATTGATTCATGAAAAAGGACAAATTCTCTGTGCCTGATGTCTCACAAATGACTGCAGAAGCTGCACAAACTGTGCTATGAAACTCTTCCCTCACCCAGCTTCCTCACCAGACCTCTCTCCCATCGATTACCACATTTTCAAGCATCTCAACAACTTCTGCAAGAGGTTTTCAGTATCCGAGCAGTAGCTCAAAACATCTTTGAAGAAATCATCAGTTCCAGACCTCCAGAATTCTGTGCTATTGGAATAAATAGATTTTGTTTCTTGGTGGCAAAAATGCATAGGTTCTAATGGTTTTTATTTTGATTAATAAATTTTGTTCTGAGCTGAGACGCACTGCTTTAACGTTGGTTAAAAACTGCAATTATTTTTGCACTAACCTAAAACCATTCAAGCTGTACTTGCAGACTCAGATAAACCCCTCACCGTTTAGGACAGAAAAGGAGAATATATAAACAAAACCATCATTCCTGTTTTTCAAAAGGGGGTAGGAAGGGGTGCAGGGCCCTGCTGGTGGGAAGGTATGGGGGCTGCTCCTCAGTGTTCTGATCATGCTTGAACAGCAAATAAAAGTCTGTGACGAGGATGAGGCTGAGCCACTCATGTTGGCCATGGGCAGGGGGGAACAGGGGGAATGCCCAGTGCTGCTCAAAGCCATCTGCAACAGAGGGGCTGCAGGGCAGGGGCACAGTGCTGCCACTATCCCATATCCCCCTGCCCTCAGTGGCGGTGGTGTTTATAGACCACTGGTGAGGGGTAGCAAGCCCCACAGCCTCAGCGAGGTCAAGATGTGGCACTGGCCCTGTGAAAGAGAACCTGGTCCTGGCACCATCAGTGGTACCAACCTCAACCCCAGACCCAGCTTCTGAAGGTACTGTGGGCGAGGTTCTCATTCAGCAATATCGAAGGCCACCTGGATGGCTTTCACTTCTGCAAGCTGGCTCAATTCACCTTTTCCTTCAGCAGTCGAAGGCACTTGAAATTCAAAACTACCAAAGGGAAATCAAAAGCTTTCACATGCCATACCCACACAGCCATGATTAAATTGAAACAAAGAAACCTGGTTCATTGCCACAGTTGATATAAAATTGTCATTTATTGATTATTCAAAATTAGTAATCCTGAGCAAATTTTTCACAGCAGACACAAACGCACCTTCAGACATGTTCTACAGGAAAGTCTTAAGTCATCTGACTAGGCTTCATGCTCCTCCATGGGGAGTGATTGAATTTGCTTTTCCCAACCTGATTTTTTGCATCTGTTTTAGCTTCTATGAAATCTCAGTAATAAGAGGAACAAATGCAATCAAAATTTAATAAGAGTGAGCTTTGATCTCATTTACGAGTCAGAGGGCTTTGCAGAAACCCATTTCCTCTAACAGATTTGAGGTATCATCTACTTACCACTTAATTTTAACAAAAACAGCCAAGGATCAATCAAGACACTCTCCTTGGGAGAATGCCTAAACCCATGTTGAGCGCTTCCTCATGTCTTCCCCTTTTCCTGCTTGGAAGTTGTTCCAGACAGAATTAGAGGACTTTGGCTGGTGAGCCTGAACTTTCCTTGCATCTGGCAATCCCAGACAGATGTACACCTAGGGGTTCCTCAGCATATACAGATCCTACAGCATGTCAGCTAAATCCATTGCTCAATGGGGTCACTCATGATGTACTTTGAAGCACTGTGGGTAAATACCATTCAGACAAGCAAACATGGCCAGTCCATCCCATGAGGGACCTAGAACTGCATCTTCCCAGGCACAGGTGGTGTTTATCTGAACACTACCAAGGATGCCCTGACTTGTTCATCACCATAGACTTTCTATCATTACTTCTTGTTCACCCTTGCCCATTTTAGAAAAGGCCTTAGGGTCTTCTTTATTAGAAATATTTAGTGCTACATTATTAAAATTATCTGAAAATCTCCAAAACACATTCATGGACTCATATTAGACTCATTTACTACTACATGCAAAATTTAAGGGGCACCAAGAAAGGAAGTGTTATCGAGATATTACAAGGAATCTTCAAGCCTGTTTTTTGAAGCAAAATCGGCACTGAGTTTCCGCATGACTTCTGCATGACTGAGCTCATGCTGCCCTCTTTTCGTGAGCCCATAGTTTTCTTTCACATACTTAGCAAAAGGTGTCAGATGTGTCCTAGCAGGAGTGCCATCCTTCCGAGTGGGCTGACTCAGGACCAGCTGCCCCCCGCAGAACGCACACACGAAGCGCTCCGTGTCCAGAGACTTGGAATGACGTCCAATCCTGAAATGGAAAAACAGGTACTTTGATTTCACACTTGTGGTAGAGAAAGTACTCGTGGGAAGGGTTCCTTGCTCTTCTGCTGAGCTACTTCGGTCAGATTTCTAAGCTAGCATCTCAGAATAGGAAACAGGCAACACACATCAACACACAATCAAATCTGTATGATGTATTTCTCTACCCTAGAACTTGGTTTTCAGCTCAGTTCCTACCTCTGTCTCTTTACTCTCAGCCTAGTATGAAGTGCTACAACATTTTGAAACACTTCTACAACCCAAGCATCAACTACCCCTTGGAGTTTCTCCTCAAAGCCATCACCATCAAATCTTCTCAATGCATCTTGAACAACAAATATTAAGCACTTCAGCAGGATTCCTTCATATGTGAAATACTGTTTCCTTCCATTGCTTCTGGAAGTAGTACGTAGGATCCCAAGAAATACAGTCCCAGGGATGTGCCAAATCCAGTCATTGTTCTGTCAGTGTAAGCCCACAAGTATTACTGCTGACGTACTCGGTTAAGACTAGAAATACCACCCTCTACCAAAAACCCCACTTATAATAGGATCAGTGTTGATCATGAAATCAGATAGGCAGTCCAAAACTCAACTACAATAGCAGGTAAATGCAAACTTCCATCATTTGAGCAATGTTTGAAAAGTGACAGCAGTCACACGAGGTGTGACTTTCCCTGCCATGTCCTGAGGCACATATTCCGATTTCTTACTGCTTCTCAAAGATGTTCCATTGTCACCAAAGGTCTCAGAAGACAGTTCTGCCTGTCCTGACCTCTGAACTGGAACTGAAAACACCTGGAAAAAGTAGGCTCAGGAAATGTGAAGTGACAACTCAGAGAGTATCCCGATTGCTTCACAGTTCCAGAGACCCATGATTTCTAAACACAGGAGACTGCTAAGTTGGAGACAAAGTTAACACAGAGTTAATGCAAGATCAAAACATCACTCACGTAGCTTTGCACAGAACACACTCATAGATGAATTTGTATTTAATCTCATAGCTGTGGCATCTTGTTACTATTGGCAGTTCTGGATGAATCACAGCTGATTTATTGGCATAGAATCTCCAGAATCGTCCATGTCCATCGCGAACACCATTTATCAGCCAGGTGGCTGCATGGCAAACCTCATGAATTAGCGTGTCTCGAAGACGATCTTAGGGTAAGGGAAACAAAGACATTAAGATCAGTCAGGTATGAGAAAGTGCAGACTTTCATCCTCTGTCACTGCTTCACACCTTTGACACTCATTCTTTATTCAGATGCAGGAGTTACTTTGCAGGTTGGAATTACCAATGTTTTGATAAGATAATATGCCTCAAAACAAGGTTTTACTCAGTGCTTTTCCAAATTTCATGATTAGCCCTAATTCTGCACCCTACTTTCCCAGTTACTTCCCCACGTCTCATCTGTTTGGGGTTTGTTTGTTGTTTTTGTTTGTTTGTTTTAATGAGACTTAGGATACAATGGGATTGCCTGCTCCTTTGCTTCTAAAAAGTGCTTCTTTAAAACTGACCAACACTTGTGGACTCCTATGCCCTCAAAAGTAGATTCGCAGGGTTGTACATCTCTCAAATAGAATTTATTAAACTTACTTCAAAATATTCTATCAATTACAGAACTGGTTCTCCTACAGTAACAGCAACATTCACTTCCCCAAACTGGGAGGGGATCCAGGAGAAACAAACAATGCCCACCATATAATACATCATAATTTGGCAGAGACCTGGTCTTTATTCCAGCTTTAAATACTGCCAAGAAGGTGGCTGGCTATGATGGAAGAAGTCAGATTCTAGATTGCCATTATAGTACATACAGGATTAGAGTAGCCTATAGATCTTCAAATCAATAAGAAATATAAACAAAATACTGCAGTTGACATTCATGTATCTCTGTTCTCACATTTTGTAAATCTATGCCCAGCCTCTTAGAATGGTTGTGAGGACAAGTACTACCATTCATGGATTTATTTATTGAAGGTAATGTGAAATTTCAAAGCAGGGCTTAGCTCCAGATCTCTTAGGCCTCAGGTGCCTGATTATATCTCTAGAACTCACTTTCTTGAACAAGAGTCAACCTATTTTTCCTTTTACCTACCTGTAGAGTCACAGACTTTCTCAGAAAGCTCTATGCGAGCATAACGCTTTGCTTCAGGACCTTTTGTCTGCCCAGTTACACAATATCCTGCTGTTTTTCTCATTTTTTTATTCCAGAGTATTTCCATTTTCTCTGGTAACTGAAAAACAAGACAGTACATGTAATTTGCCCTCTCCTACCTCTTCCATCTTTTTCTGCCTTCCCATTGTATTTAGTGCAAAGCAGTATAGGATGTCTCTGTTGGTACCCTTAACACTGTTGTCACTTAAGATGCAAACCTTCCATGGCTTCTTACTCCCATCATCAGTTTTTCTGTAATCAGCACTGGGAGTTTCACAATGCAGGATGAGACAAAAAGTCCCTCAGTTCCTCTATTCTGCCTCCATCAGTGGCTAACACGTGCTGCTTAAGAGGAAATACAGGGACAGGTTTTGTTAGCTGTAGGCAAGGAAGTGGTGCTACAGCAAGCTGTGGTAACGCTGCAGGGTTCACGAATACGTGTTAATCCAGTAACAGCAAAATGACCTTGAGCTGTTTTCAGCAGCAGAAATCCATAACTTTGCTGGGGCATGGGACCACAGATGCAGCAACAGAAGCATTCCTGGGCTGCCGAGCTGATGACCACGGAGGTACTACCAAATACGTGAAGATAAATACCAGTCACCTCTTCAAAGACAAAACCAAGGCCCCTCACATAGCAGTGTCTCCTGGACACCCTTCCAACTTAAGGGTGGTGACCATTACAGCTGGGAAAGCTGCCAAGCTGAAAACCACTGCACCACCGTGGTGATAACCTCCTTTCAAAGAAACTGCTTGAACTAATTCAAACATAAGCAAATGCTTGACTTCTCCTAACTGAAGAGAATAAAGAGCAATCACATTGAAAAGTGAGGAGCAACATATTAACTGGCATTTTAGAATTGTAGCTTTTGTTTTGAAGCCAACCTTTTGCTCAAAGATGGTCCTGTTATACAAAGAGTAGAGCTTCTGCACCAGCTCCTCTTTATTCTTCTTGAAATACTTCGCATAGTGGGAAGCCGGGTTTGAGAGATCTTGCAAGAAACAGCCAGGCACTGAGCATACCCTGAGCCTGCAAGAAAAGCCATAAAAAGCAGTTTATTGAAGTACAGAGATATCACATTGAAAAATAATGGCTACTTTAGAGCCAATAAAAATCTCCAGGATGCTGCCACTGACTCTTTCACTAGCTTGCCCTCATGAGGCAACTGAGGTGCACATGCTTATACTGTCTTCTTCCCCCTTCAGGAGCATGAAGGGGCAGAGCTGCTGCAGTAGTTCTGCAGTTATTTCACTAATTCACAAAATCAGATGATGAGGACTCCTAAGTAGGAACAGAGGGTGGCTTAGACCTTTGCAACACAGCAAGCCATGTTTATACTAAAACTTGATCAACATATGCATAGCCCTAACATGATCACCCACAACAAAGGTGTATTTTCAGAAACACAGCCAACGATGTGCTGGGAATCCTCAGGAATTCCTTCAGGGGAAGCAGATATTTCACTAGGGTGACGTACTCCAATACTGCAACATTCTGACAAAGCATCAGCTCTGAAGACAGCAATCAAAGGTTTTGTATTGGTATACAAAATTATGATGTAGATTAGTTTCTTAGGAACATGATTTAGTAAGGGGACAGGTATGATTGAACTCGATCTCAGAGTTCTTTTCCACCCGGATGATTCTATGATTCTATGAAATGACTAAAGAAAACATCGCAGAGCTAAAAGGCAGAATAAAGACAGCTATTTGAAAAGAAAAAAAAAAATCCTCTGAAAATATTAAGCTGAATCCACGTATAGGAAAAGAAACATTAATTCAGCAAGTTATGAGGATACAGGTCAAATATATCATGACAAGCTTGGTAAAAGACATGAATTATTAATAGAATCGGTTTTGATACATTTTTCAGAGGCAGGCAGTGGGACAGCTAGGATGGGCAGGGCCAGCACACGTTAGGAGTGTGCTGCGCCAAGACACAGCAAGAGCACTAACATTTACAAAGATTTGACATTTATCAGATTTATTTGTCATCAGTTCCTCTAATTGGAGATTAGCTTATATTTACTTTGATTTCCAGCTTTGATTGCCAGCTACTTAACCATTAAGAACTGCTGGTTGGTTACCAGGAGTTTCTAGGTACCAGGAGTTTCTAGGTACCAGAAAGACCAAAACTTCATCCTAGGCAAAATGCTTCTTATCTTGTTCATTGATAATGGTCCTAGAACAGAATAAAGATGGAGAAACACTTACTTTCTCTCTGTCTTTGCTGATTGTGAGCAACTGACCAATTCATTCATAGGAATTCTTTCAGAAGTCATTGTCCTGAAAGGTGTTTCTGCAAGTGAAATGGAGTTTGGCCTTGGTGTCCTGACTCCCTCCCCTTTCAAGGGCTGGGCATCTTCACAGGGTGGCTTGATGTTTTCTAGTTCAGAGAGAGTCACAAGATTACACACACTCAAAGAACTGGGGACACAGAACCCAGCAATCAGGTAATAGACAATGGTGAAGAGAGTCAAATATTCCACCTCAGCACCTACATTCTTGCTGTGCATACTTGAATGCAAACACTTTTACAGCTGATGGAAAGGTAATTTGCTGTTACCTACTACAAAAACTACCATTCAGAGAAGGAGACTCCAGACTTTCAAACATTCAGCTAGGAGGAAGCAGAGGGAAAAATATTTGTGACCTCCCTCAGGCACAACTCACTAATTCAAAATACTCACCCATCACACAAGGAGCAGCAACACAGAGGTACCATTTGAACAAAAAAAAAAAAAAAAAAATCATTCTAACCTGTCTGTCATACACCATAAGTCACATTGCTTGTTTCACAGGCAAGTTCTGATCACACAGCTGCCTGTTTCCCCATGTCCACATCTGAACACATGGTTAACAATGACAGACCCTCACACCAGACATCAAGGACTGCTTCTAAGTTTGCAGTTTCAGCAGACATTCCCTCTGCTGGCTTTTCTCTAGCTGTTCCCCTGCTTGGGCCACTTCCTTCCTTTCACTGTTCAACTGTGTACAGAGAAGCCAATGCAGTTGCCAATTCACTTCTAGAACATTTTCTAGGTCACATTAAACATACTACAATTTTAATTTAATTTAATTTAATTTAATTCCCAGGGCATATTTCTATGCTGTCAGACATCCTCTTCCACAGGTCTCCTTGCCCTGAACTAGTCCTTGTTAGTGAGGAAGGCACCCTGTGTTTACTCTTCTAGAAAACAGATTTGTTTTCACCTGCTCTAACTCATCCCTTTTCCTCCTTTGCAATCTTTCAGTTCAAGCTCATCTCAGTTCAAAGGAGAGAAGGAGATGCTGATTCAGGAAATTCTCATTATTTAATTTAAAATACTGTTTATAAAGTCAATTATAAATCCAAATACTAAATTAACATCTAAACTGCTCAACATTAGAGTCTTATCAAAATGACAGCTTTACATTAACTGCTGTCATACATTAAAAAAACCAAACCATCATCTAAAACCACCAGTTTGTTTTGTTTTAACAACAATTAAAAAAAACCCTAAAAATGCCTACAATTATAGGAATTATAGAAAACAATAGTGAAAAAACTTAAGTCACTTCGTGAATGCTCAGAGGAATACTTTCCAAACGTATCAAATTCAATTGCAAGATGCTGGGTTGCACTTCTGAAGTGTATGTCATGCAAATGAAAAGAACAAGGCAATTAGCACTACCACTGCTGCCAACAGGTAGCTTGCAAGTTAGCTAAGAACAATTGCTTACCAGTTGTGCTTGGCTGGTAGACGTTTTTACTTGTGCTTAAGACTGGTTTTTTGGGTATACTTCGTTTCCTTATGCGTTCCATTAGTGATTCAAATTCGCCATCGGAGCTATCTGATTCTACCCCTGTGCTTTGTCGCAGTTCCACAGTTGGCACTTTATTTTCTGTACTCTTCTCACAGCTTTTTTCTTTCTTTCTAACAAGCAAGTCTGGACTGCCTCTGGAGATTGACTCGCTCAGGTTTTGTGGAGGTGGGAGTTCTGTGCCCCTCCGACTCTGTTTCAAGTCTTTCTTTCTCCCTTTTTGGTACTCCTGCCATGGACTCTCTGCAAAGACAGAATCTTCGGTGTCACTCAAAGCCTCTGGATACTGCAACTTTTGGCAGCAAGTGTTTTTCTTTCCAGAAGTCATCAGCTTCTTAGGGGTCTGAAGATCCTTTTGTGCTGCAATTCAAAAGAAACAGCTCAAAGTTTTGGTGGTTTAGATTAGGAGAGTTGCCTTTGTCTTAACACAACCCGCTCCCCCCTTGAAAGACAGAAAACCACAACAAATAAAAAGATATCTTTGCATTTTTTTTATTATATTCTGCTCATTTTCCATCATAATAAACAGAAAGGCACCGAAAGTCATATTTTAAAAAACTTAGCTTAAACCCCCTGTATGTATGCATCGGCCATCAGGCCTAACAATCTTGAACTAGCACTGGAATAATCTTCATTCCCAGTAACAAAAGCTTCAAGCATCTAAGAACAAGGCTGGAGGTTTCATCTTAAAGTTTTATAAAAACACCAAGTAAAGGGTGACTTAAGAAATGCTCAGCCTTAGCTGATCAGACCACAGCCTACAGCACAAAGCACACAGTTGACAACAATCAAGGCTTCTGACATCTCAGATTTGATCTATAAAGATCAAGGGATCGTGCCAGATCTATTAGCAACTTTTTTTTAATGATGCTTCTGGTTCAATTTGCTTCCTCAGTTTCTCCTCCAGAAATGATGCCACTAGCTTTTTACGTGTTTCAGGCTTGACATTGACAACAGCTATAAGAGATCCCACCCTTCGTGATCAAGGATCAGAGCTTCTCCAGCTTCACATGAAATCACTATTACCCTCCCTCATCTATTAGAATTCCATCACCTGATCGCCGGCCTAGTGGCCATGTCAAGAATTCCAGAGCCCTTCTAGGAAAGTCCAGTTTGCTCCTATCAATAAGTGTGCCAGACAGCTGTAGTCAGGCTCTGAATGTAAGCCAAGGCACTTTCTTTCCTTCCCTTGGGGGAAAACAGGGATCTTCTGCTCCGACAAGCACTGAAACATCTCGAGTCATGGTTTGCCAGAGCATCTCGTAGCCAGTGTTAACAGGCTTACACACAGGACCTGGGCTAAAGAAGCTACAAATCAAAGGACCCCTGCCTATAGGCAACATCTGCCTTGCATGAAAAGGTATCTGGTTCATCAACAATCACCTTCTTTTCTCAGTGTCTTTTGGCCTCAGAATGAGCTGGTACAGCCACAGGAACGCTGTTTTGCATATCTTAAGTCCTTTCTCCACAGTGACCATCCCATATTTGCAGCTCAGTCTAACAACCATGAGCTGCTACTCTCTTCACAGACCCAAATACTAGCAGATACTCCACAGTATCGCAATGCTTCAAAACATAAGCTTGTCAGAACACTATGACTGCTTTCCTCTGTTACTCCCAGAGGAAACAGAAACGTCTCCTCTGTTACCCTCAAGGAAGAAACAAAGTGATCTTACATCTAATAAACTCTCTCAGAAATTTATGAGCTCAGCTATCTTTCCACCCATTAAAACTTCTGCTTCGTACTTGCCATTCTTTGTTGCACTCTTTCTCGCTTTAAAGTCCAAGAAGAAATCTTCTGAGTCGTCAATGAAGTCCTTCAAACTGTTAAACAAGAAAGCAATGTGAAAAAATGTAGGTATTAGCAGGAAAACAGAAGAGTACGTTTACCTTTCTAAAAAAGCAAACCAAAAAAAGACACCCAAAATAACTGTCAGTTGCCCACAACAAAGGTTACCAACTATGACCATTAGCAAGAATAGCAACAGAGCATTTGCACATCCAAACATCCCATTTTACATTTGACCTGAACATACAAATTGAACACATAGCAGTTGCTTTTGTCTGCACTTACTTCTATATCTGCCTACAAATCACTACAACTTTTGAGCATTTCTCTGTATTCTGAATAGTAGATGTGATGCAGAGAACTAATATATAAACATTGAAAAGTCATTAATTACAGCACCCACCTTGCATCCACCTTTTTAGAAACAGATTTGGGAGTTTTCACTCTAGCTAAAACTGAAACAATAAAATATTATTAAAACAAGATAGTTTCATTTGTTATGCATGTTTTTAACAGAGAAGTTTGCAACTAGTAAAAATTCAGTCTAAAGTCTTAAAAAAACAAACAAAAGAATCCTTTACATATAATTCCAACTCTCAGTTCCTCAAAGCTGACAGCACCTTTCTAGCATTTCCTTCGTTATTCGGTCCTCACCCAGCGCAAAGTCAAGTAAGAAGTGCTGTTACGTATCCTGCAGTATCCAGTGCAGCCTCGTCATGCATTTGGATCTTTGCGGGTGGGAACTGAATGGGTTTATCGATATTTTCTCCAAGCATTTCAATGACTGCAGGCAGTAGTTTCCCTACTGCAAAAAGGTGTCTGTATGCTCATTCTCCTAAGTGACTCCAAAAAAGCATTCAAACAAAATGGTTACAGTAACACCTCACTGCAGAACAGCAATTCAACGCTACTTCTCAGAAATAAATATGTTTTTATCACTCCAGGAATACTGTGGTGACTGTGAAACATGAAAACATGGTTTAGGCAGCAATACTGCACATGCCTGAAGTAATGACTCTTGAGAGATTATCAAAAATGCCATCTAAATTTCACACACCTTCAGCATTATGAGAGATTTGGGAAAGATGAGGGGGAACAAACTTCATTAAAGCATAAATGAGGCTGGGGAGAAGCAAACAACTGTCCCTTCTTTAGAATACAAAGGGCCAAAATTACAATTAAGGCATGCTTGCTTACACAATCTGAAACTACATAAATGACTTCAATGCGATTATAAACTTTTGCACTGTGCCATAAACCCCAAACCAGAAGACAGGTTTGTTTGATAAAGCTTTTATGGCTGATAAGTGGACTCTGGTACCAGGAAGAGCAGCTAGGCTACACCCAAATGCACCCTGAAAGTACACTATGAGTTAAAAGGCACAGGATGGGACTGAGTGATGTTTTCTTCAAAGAGCACAAGGGGAGAGAAAAAGACCTTAAAGCTCAAAAGTTATTTGGAGCAAGAAGTTATTCCAAATTTTAGCACCCAGTAGCCTTCACCACTACCTTCATGACCAAAGAAGTAAATGCAGCACATGCTCCCTTCCAAGCTACAACACCCTGGTGTCTCACTGAAGCGCAAGTGGCCAGCAGCCAGAAGCCTTCCTAGATGATCATAACCATAGTGTTCCCAGACCATGAAGCAGCACCAAACTAATAAAACTGACAGCTGGTCACAGGAAACTGAAAGCTTACAGGAAAATTACTTGATATTTCATAAATTATCTTTAGTTTCTTGCCTCTTGGCACGTATTTTAATTTCACTAATTCCTACAACTGTCACTGTAGTGATGGGGTAGCTTTGTTAATATTCTGCTCCAAGTCCCTACTAGCTCCTTCCAGCCCAGAGCTGACACACGACTTTGTCCCCAGCAGCCTCCTGGGTGGAGGAGGGGGAAAAAAAAAAAAAGAAAACAAGAGCGTAGAATAAAATTAAGAGATTGACAAATATTTAAGTTTGAAAAAATTACAGGAAATTGAACAAAGACCTAATGAATGGATGGGATTGAAATATTTATCAGATTTAAAAGCCCAGAGGTAGTGCAGGAACCATACACAGCACATTTTTATTCAAATGGACATAAGTAACAAGGCTTGAGAATGCTTGAGATCATTCAAGCAGCATGGAGATGGAGCACAGCATGAACTCTAAAGCAACAAGAAATGTGCTTTAAAAGCAGCTGGACTAACGTGAGTGATAGGCAAAACGCAAAATAAACAATTGCAACTCGTTGCCTTACTGTTTCTACCATGTCTGTTCAAATGGTGAATAGGTGACAAGGAGTATATTGCAAGATTTACAAACCTTTAAGTTACTTACCAGTCTGTAACCCACTTGACATGTGATGGAGCCATGATTTGTCCATGTAAAGAACAAGATAAACAGAACTCATGCAATACGAAAACCAGTGTGTGCTCAGCTACCCTAGCACCAAATGATTGTCACAATGGCTATTACCAAAAAGGAAAATACAAATATCAAGTTTTGTATGTACAGGCTAAATATAAAGACAGGAAGTTATGCACAGCAGAACCGATCATGTAAAGATTAGCATTCAATTCCATCTTACCTTGAGCCACTATGAAAAGTCAAAACCATCCCTCCAACTGATTAAGACTTGTGGCAAAAGCCATGACACATAAGAGGGAATTTCTGAGTAGTTTATATGGGTTTGAAACAGTAACTGCTTAGAGAAAATATTTATTTGAAGATACTCTATAGTCTAAGAAGGAAGCAGGTGATAGGGAACAGACAAAACAAGAAAAAATAATGCCAGGCAAAAAGCATGCCAGAGTGAGACGCGAGATTTAAGAGCACTCACTGGGGCATAAAGCTACCAGCAATGTGCTGCAAGGAGAAAGCATGCTTTGCAGCAGGAGCAATGAAAGAAAACCAGACGTAAAACCCGCTTCGCTATATCTAGATACAAGTGTGTGCTTTTCATGCCCCTTCAGAAAACACACTACCGCATGTTGTTACTTACACATTTCAAATTCATCATCGCTGCTGGAAGAGAAGTACAGGGCATGGCTACAAAAAATAAATGCAAAATAGTATCAAGAACATCAGGTCAACAGCAAGCAGATCTGCATCTCTACTGGTCTCAAACACCGGAAACCAACATGTAGTAAAAAATAACTGAGCTTCTCAAATAAGCAGAATTGTTTTAAATTATTAAAAATAGAAATATTAGAACTTGCGTATTGAAATTTATAACAACCATATACATTCAACATTCAAGTAATAATCATCTGCTGTGAAAACATGAAAGACTGGGAGACACTAGCTCAGAACGTCACATTGGTTTAAGTTCAAATTGTGTATCAGAAGCCAGAAGGGGTAGGAAGCTCGTTTCTCATTACACACGGTATGTGATCAGGTGTGATCTGTGTTGCGTTAAGTCTGAAACGTTAAAACACGTGCTTTAGTTGAAGCGCACCAGGATGTGGTTGCTGTGAATACCCAATAGACTGCAGCAGCTTTCACAGAGCTTTTTTAACACACAGAGCGGGTGCGTTGGCACTTGGGCTGCAACACTTGTGCAAATGCAGAGCCCTAGGACTCCTACCAAACGATTCGTTTCCTTTTCTGTCAAACATCAAACATCAACAACTTGAAAAACACACTGCCGATAGGAAAATATGGAACACTTAATGGATTTGTGTATCATCCTTGCACAGGGGCCTTGCTAATCTTCTGTGTACCATTCCAACCTTAATGTACGTGCTGCCAAAGCAAGCTTACAAATATGGAAACAGCTAATTTTAATTACATTAAAGCTTCCCAAACCTTAGAAGACTAATTCTGGAACAATTAAAAATACCAATCTCCATAGAAACGTAGAATGAATCATAGAATGGGTTGGGTTAGAGGGGACCTTAAAGATAGAATCATAGAATGACTGGGTTGGAAAAGACCTTAAAGCCCATCCCCTCCCATGGGCAGGGACAACTCCCACCAGCCCAAGCTGCTCCAGGCCCGTCCAACCTGGCCTTGAACTCCTCCAGGGATGGAGCAGCCACAGCTTCCCTGGGCAACCTGTGCCAGGGCCTCACCACCTTCATTGGGAAGAATTTCTTACTAATGTTTAATCTAAATCTTCCCCCTTCCAGTTTAAAGCCATTGCCCCTCGTCCTATCACTCCATACCCTTGTAAAAGTCCCTCCCAGCTTTCCTGTAGCCACTTCAGGTACCGGGAGGCTGCTGTAAGGTCTCCCCGGAGCCTTCTCTCCGGGTCTCTAGAAAATTCCAACTGAACAACCCCAACTCTCAGCCTGTGCTCATAGCGAAAGTGCTCCAGCCCTCGGATCATCTCTGTGGCCTCCTCTGCACCCGCTCCAGCAGTGTGTCGTGTCCCCCCTCCTCGCCACGGACTGAGGACGTGACTTAAAGCCACCTTTAGATGCGACCAGCAAACCCAGCGAGGGACAGCAGCCCCCCCGGCCTTACCTGCCGCCTCCCGGCCCCGCGGCCGCTGCCCCGGGGCTGCCCCCGCCGCAGGAGGAGCCGTCATGGCCGAAGCCCGAAGTCCCGCCCGGCGCGGGTCGCCGCTCGCCGCCGCACGGGTCCTGTGGGCGCCTCTGCCGCGGCGGAGCCGCCTCCTCCCGCTACGAACGAGAGAGAGAGATCGAGCGTGAGGGGAGCGGGCCGGGCCGGGCCGGGCTGAGGTCAGGGAAGCGCCAGCCCCGGCACCCACCTCGCGCTCCATCCGATTCGAAGCGCCCGCGCCCGGCGCCCCGCGCCTGCGCACCCGGCCTCAGCACGGGGAGCGGCCGCAGCGGGAGGGGCGGCCCGGGAGCGGGGCGGGGCGCCGCGGCATCGGCAGCAGCGCCCGCCTCCAGCCCAGCACCAGCCGGAGCCCAGCGCTGCAATCGCAGAGCTCCGGAGCGTGACAGGCACTTGGTCTGCTCAGCCTGGAGGAGACCGAGGGGCGCCCCACAGCAGCTCCCTGCTTCCTCCACAAGGGGAGGAGGAGCAGGCACTGAGCTCTTCTCTGTCGTGACCAATGATAGGACCCGAGGGAACGGCACGAAGATGTGTCAGGGGAGGGCTGGATGTTAAGAAGAGGCTCTTCACCTAGAGGGTGGTGAAGCGCAGGAATAGCTCCCCAAGGAAGCAGTCAGGGCACTAACCTTCACAATATTCAGATGCATTTGGCTAAGGCCCTCAGACAGACGGTGTGAATGTCAGGATAGGCTTGTGCAGGGACAGTTGGAGTCTATGATCCTTATAGGTCCCTTCCAGCTCAGGTCATTCTGTGTCACTTATTCAAAACTAAAAGATGAAGTCGGGCAGAGGCCACAGCATTTAAAGGCCACACAGCATAAGCCAAGGCCACTGTGACAGCCCACAGGGTCCCCGTAACACCACGAGATGAGCACGCTCCCACCAGAGCTGTCATGGCTGGGTGGGCTTAGTCTAACCCAAGGGAAACACCCAGCCATGTTCCCGTCCAGAAAAGTCGTGGCTGCCCCATCCCTGGAGGTGTTCAAGGCCAGGCTAGATGAGCCTTTGAGCAACCTGATCTAGCGGGAGGTGTCCCTGCCCATGGCAGAAGGCTGGATGGAACTGGATGACCTGCAAGGTCCCTTCCAAACCAAACCATTCTGATTTTATATACAAACTACACTTACCCGGGATCACATCAGCTGAAATAAACAGCTGTATTAAAAACAAAATGATAGAATGGAAGATGAAAAGGCCAGCAGTTCAGAATACTCTGACAGTGGCACCAGAGAGACACCGAGACACCATAAAACACAAAATGTTGGCCAAATCCATCAAACTGGCAAACCAAAGCTTTATTTTTTTTTTTTTTTTTTAGTCTTTGCTACAGTACCTAGGACTGTGCCTCTATACATAATTAACAATCGTTCCTGAAAGAGCTGTATTTGGCACCAGTTTGTGTTTACCTCAGACACTTGTGGAGAGGTTTAATTTCCAATTAAATTTGGTTTTCCAACAGAACAGGAGCTGCCATCGTGAAGCCAATTTAGCTGAGTTATTGGAGAAGCTTAAAAACAAAACAAAAAAACCTTAAGTCCTTATCTAAACCAACACATTACAGAGAGCTCCAAAACAGAGGTCGAACATTAAAAGGCTGATATAGGCTCAAGTGGTTTATAAAACCTATAAAAAAAGACTACACCAGCAAATATGCCCTTTCAGTCCACGCGCAGTTGAGAAATTAACGCAGGGAACAACACTCGCTAGCTGGAAATCTTGTCATGGGAGAACCACACATATACCAACAGGAATACCCCAGTCAAATGTTAAAACGCTCCAATTCCCAATCGACATTAAAAGGAGACAAATTCTTAGGAAGATTAAATCAATCCATGAAATCATAATTGGTTGGGCAGTTCAAACTTCCCTCAGCAACCACTATGTCACTCATACACACAGGCTCACATGTACATGGCTCAATCCCATTCAAATTCCTCATGGAACAGAAGAATCCCAGGCAGGTTTGAGTCTTTCCCTATCATGCAAGAAATAAGTCTGGCTGTGCTTTAATCACCATCTTGTATTACTTCAGCCACAGAGTACCAGGCAGATTAAGTAGAAATGCACAGTTTTTAGCTCATCATCTCTGCAGAAGTGTTTGAGAGGCTCAGTTCCTGGAGAGTTCTGGGTGGGCACAGTCTCTCTTCATGCAGATTCACTGGCCTCTACGGGCTTAATCATGTGGTCCGGTTTGTTGCCAGCAGCGTAGTGATCCCACATCTGAAGATAAAGCCGTTCCAGGTCCATTGTGTACTGCTTCGTGTTGAACAAAGGACTGGATATTCTCTGCTTCCAGACTTTGCCACGTATTTTTTTCAGGCTACAAAAAGAGTGAAAGCAGTCAGGGAAGGCTCCAATGCTTGATAATACTGTTTACTTTTGAAAGTACTACCTTCAGCTAACCCAGAACAGCCAGTGCCACTGTTTCAAAAACATCTGTTCCCCCACTTCCACCAAATCCATATTGCTTTTTCATCCCCTCATCACTCCTGACAGAGCAAAGCATGACCACTTCAACTCAGAAGTGCTGTGACATTAACTCATTAACTTGTTGCATTATCTGTACTGCAGTAACCTCTTACTGCGTAATTTTAACTTGCAGTAAGTGACAAACTGCTTCATATTCAATGTCAAAAGAACAAAAGGTGAACTATATCATAGGTTTAACCAGCTAAGAGTCTGCACATGAGCAATTTGTTCACAACAGGCAGCACTGTTACTCAAGTGGCAAAGCTGTTAAGCTTAAAGTAAGAGCAGAAGCTGAGTTAACTGCAAGACAATTTGCCACCAGGCAAGAACTGCCCAGCTACCTTAAATATTGAAATATCTGCAAAATTAAAACTTCTAGTAAGTCTTGGCACGGTGCCCAAACACAGCACTCTGTTCTTGATGCCACCACATTACACAGAACGAGTTTGCTTACTATTCCAGATCAGTTCCCAGTTTCACAGCAATATCCTCATATTCCTGTCTACTTTTTGCAATGAGCTCAAGACAACCCAAGCATGTGAGCTGGGAGGCAGCAACTCGAGATGCAAGAGTCTCCCCTGTAAAAAAAAACAAACAAAACCAAAAAGCACCACAGGAGTAACCTTATCATATAACACATTGCAGAACATGTTACTCTCCTTCTGCCTTGATAAGCAGCAATGAAGTTTGCTGGGCTTGCTGTTTGTAATTAAAAAACACTAGTAATACTCAAACCCTTTTGCTCTGTGTAGGTTCCCTGCTGTGGTACCTGGCATAGTGACCATGGGAGTGCCAGCCCAGAGCACATCCATCCCAGTTGTGTGCCCATTGCAAAGCGGAGTGTCTAGACAAACATCAGCCAACTGCCCTCTTCTCACATGTTCTTCTTTGGGGGCAACAGGAGAAAAGATGATTCGGTTTTGGGAAAGACCCAAGTTTTGTGCATATTGCTGAATATTGGGTTCTCCTACAGCTGGGAAACGTAGCAGCCACAGCACACTGTTTGGAACTCTTTTTAGGATCTGTAACAAAAGTAAAGAAGCAGATACAGAAAGTTTGGTCAGAAACATGCCCTTTTCCAAACAATAAGTTACCACATACCAAAACGAAGCAAAAGGCACAATCATTCAATACTTCAGTCTTACGAGTTATAGAGCAAGAAAAAAAATAAACCTCAACCCAAAAGAACATCATTTTGAGTGGAAGAACTAAAATAGCATTTCTAATTTCACCTAACTCTGAGCAATAGTTCGTAGAGCAGTGCTTGGGCACTAAGCTTTGAAATTTATGATCTCATTTATCTATAGGCCCAAATTATAGAATATAAGAGCATTACCCCTCAAGTAATTGTCAGCAATACACTACAAACTCAACTTTGAAACACATGCTCAGTGCTCACATCTATCAATCTACCAAATGCTAAGGTCAGTTATGACTCGTGCAGACTAGAGAAGACCAAACTTATTTCACAATGGAGCACCACCATACTTAAGCTGTCCAAGACAGTTTTTTCACCAGCTAGAAGCGCAGATGTGAACTAAAATCAAGCTAAAAAATTCTATATGCTGCTAATGCTAGGTCCTGCAATATGAGCACTGTAAGGATTCAAACAGCTCAGCGTCATCCATTTCCACAGAACAGTTACAGTTTCAACTGGCATGAAGTTTCTGCTAAGATGTACAGAACAGCTATGTTGCAGAAGCCTGATCTTAGATTTCATGTTAGATACAGACACTCACATTAGCCCACATCTGTAAAGTAGAAGGATCAATCTTATACAGCTGATTGAAGTTACAGTACACAACAGCATCCTCTGGTAAGCCATACTGAGAGCGGGTAGTAACAATTATAGTGCGTGGAACTTCTTCACCAGTCGCTGCTTTGTTGTTAATCTAAAGGAAAAAAACAACATAGCTATTGGAACACTGAAATTGCAGAAAACAAGACTATGCCCTGTGGACTTGTCCTTGAGACACTGCAGCATTTGTTAACATCGCAAGTTACTTAAAGTCTATCTTTGGCTTTATTATGCGGAAGCAAAACTGTCTACTTACCCATAACAAGAATTTAACTGGTACCTGCACATGCTTTTGCATGCCACAATGTTGCAACCACCAAGGCACAAAACACTGGGCATCTTCATGCCCTCCTTACATCTCCCTGAAATTCCAAGTAACTAGAATAACTGGAAAGAAGAATCACATAGAGGCATTACACCACGGAATCATCCCCTCCTTAAGGTCATTTCATTTCCATGAGACCAAAACCAAAATTAAGACTTCAAGGAAGAATAAAAGAAATATTCAGAAAGCAAAGGGTTTTTTTCCCTGTTTGCTTGGGTTTTTGTGGGGTTTCTTTGTTGTTGATTTCTGGTTTGTTTTGGTTTGTTTTTTAAGATAAAAGACATCAGGCATGAAACAAAGTCAAGACTGAAGACACAGCCTAATATGTAACTGGTAAGGCTGTAAGGAACTAGCTGACAAGGAAAGAATGGAAAATGCTAAAAATTAGACTAGAAGAGTTAATTGACTTTCAAAAGAGAATGGTTTTTACAGCCTTCACAAAGAATGTGAATGCTAATGAAAAACAGCAGAGGCTGAAGCTGGGATAATCAGAATAACATGCAAGAGTCTTGAGGATTAGCAAAATGGAAGTATGACTTCTAATTATTTTTTTAAATAATGACAGGCAATGGTGGGATCAAAGAGATAAAAGTATCAGTGCAGATAGGACAAGACAGGTACTTAGAGCCTTTTTTATATATATATAAAACATACATATATATTTGAAATTTAGCTCAGTGGCAGTGCAGTGAGCCAAAAAAAGCATGCTGCTGACAAACCTTACACGAATGACAATGACTCACTGTCACTGACTCCATTATAAGATGCACCAGATAATTTAGTTCAACAGTTGGTAAAAGTGCTACTTATCCAGGTCACTGAGGAGACCTCAAAAACACAATACAGTTCTTGTCGATCTATGCCCAAAAGTAGCTGATACCAAATTAGAACAAGGGTTATATTGGTGTAATCAAGCGACAGAAAACGCATTTTAGAAGTGCACCGACAGAGCTTAGATTTTTTCAACTTGGTGGTGTAGTGCTAAGACAAAATTTCCCTCTTATTCTCAGGAGACAATTCCAAAGAACTATGCTAATAAGCCTACTGACCAAACTAAGACCCAAGTTGTTACCAAGGGAAAGTCTCAGCTGTGAACAACCAAACTCAATAAGAAACCAAAGCATGAGATTACAAATACAGTAGTGATAATAAAAGGTCTCATAAAATGACCTAAGAGTCTCCTGAGGGACTGTAAACTGAATAAAATTCACAAGTTGAAAGTTGTCCCAATGCAAAACATGGTATTTTTAAAAAGAAAGAAATGTTCTGCAAAGGAAGAAGTGTTAGTGACAGTTACTGGTTTTCATTACCACTAAAACCCCATCAGCTTCTAAGCACTGAGATGTGGTGGTATAGTGCATAGTTCCAAAACCTGGAAGGAGATGCATAAATATTGTTGAGATAGTGGAATAACTTAATCTGTACTACTCCACATTTTTTTTCCTGAAGGAAATACACAGCTGCAGCTGGGTAACAGCTCACGAAAAAATGCCCTGTGGTCTGCAGGCAACACGCAAACCTTGCCTTCAAATTCTGAACAATCAAGTGTCTTCTTTATGCAACAAAGCCCTTTTACCGTTGGAGGAAAGATCACCTTCCAGTATCTCTGTGACTCATAAACACATATGCAAGTTGCCTTCAGTACAAGAACTAAATAAATCCACCTAACGGAAAACAGACATTTGCTTGCAGGTTTTTATTCCTTGTTATGTTCAAATACATAGATATAACATAAACCCCAAGATGACAGTGTCTTCAAGTGTCTCACCTGAGTAGTTGCTAATCCATTACTGATGTTGAATCCATTGATAGTTATCTGGATTTGCCCACGATTTATCATTTCAATCACAGCTTCTGCAATCGTGTTCATGGGAATGACTGGCATACTGAGGGCAGCATTGCCATCTGCATTGTCACAACTGTCAGGACACTTCATCTAAGATAAAGCATGTAAGCATCAGAGAAAGTACCAGCTGCAGTCCCTAAGATCCAAAACACAAAGGAGTAGCTCTTACCTTAACAATCTTGACATCGGGAAGGCTGTCAAGGAAAGCCTTCAAGTCAATGCCATTCAAAACAATTCTGTTGTCATAAATATGGCCATTGGACTTGAAATCAATGACTGCTTTTTTCTGTTGGAAAAAAAAAAAAAAAAAAAAAGGTTAAAAAAATTACAAGATCACTTACCAAGTCCTATACTAAGTGCCACTTTAGAAAGGCTGCTATGGAGAACAACCTGCTTTTCCTGTCCTATCTTCCTACTTACCTTCAGATGTGGGAACATGTTGGCATGGTCTCCAATAAAGAATGTATTTGGCATGTAAGCTAATTTCTCTGAATACTGCTCAGCCACCTCAACTGGGGAAGTTTCTTTATCTGTGATGATATAATCCATGAACAAAGCCCCACTGGTTCCAGGATACCCCAGCCACATTGCCTAAAAAAAAAAAGAAAGCAAGGCTCCAGTCCCAAGCTACAGCCGTATGATCTATCAGTGATTACAGCTTCTCTTAGCTGAGACAACTTCAGCAGCCCAGGCACTGACTTTGATTCAGGCTTCTCCCATTCTCTTTCCATAGGCAACTTTAAAAAATCCTTATTCAAAAAAATAGCTCTGACATTGATTCCTACTTCTTCTAGCTAGAATTTCACTAAGCCTAAGGAGACTTAACACGCAGCATTTCATTTCCACAACTGCTTCAAATACACTTCCCTTGTTCTCACTAATGCAAGAGAGGGGGTGGTATACAGCAACCTCACAGCATTAAGGAGTTTTCTTCTAGGACACAGCACATAAAGCACATAAAACCCCCAAACTACTCTTCAACAGAATGATCCCATTTGCCCCACATATGCCAAGCCCTAAAAAGCCTTTCTTGCTTATTGATCAACATGAGCCTTCAACATTTTTTCCACTCTGCCAGAAGAAAAAAAAAAAAAAAAAAAAAAAAAAGGAACTTCCTACAAGTGTGGTTTGTTTTGGCTTTTTTTGAGACACACAGCCCTCTCCCTTACTTACCTGAACAGGTGCTGGTCTCAGGGCAAATAATTCATTTCGGGCTCCTTTGGTGTAACCATTCATATTAATGAGAATGTGTATCCCATCCTGATGGATGCGGTCTGCTGCTTTTCCATTACATGGTATCTGAAGAATAAATGCATACAGAAATAATAAAAAGTTACTTTTGTTTTCAGTCTTACAGTAATAAACGTGGTTCATCATGAGTGTACCAGTGGACAAATGTCAACCGTATAATTTAATTTAGGTAAGACTTTAACCTCTGTAAAATAGGAGTAACGAGATTTAAGTCCTCAATGCAATCAAAAAAGACCCTGTTAAAGCCAAGGAAAACATAAGTTTACTAGACACAGTTGAAGCAGTTGTTGACAGAAATTGTAACTGTGATACTTGAAGGTTGCCTCTGCACACTGAAATCAAGGCGTGATATCCAGCACTGTCAAGCTCAGCAAGTTATGCAGAAAAGCATCACAAACAGACCACACAAGAAACCACAAACTGCTTCAGTTCTTGGCTACATCAAAAACAAAGAGCAGAACTTCACGCAACATATTTGCCAATGACTTTCAAGAACAGAAAAGTCTTGGAAATTACAATGTCTCTCTACGTATCTAATACTGCAAGGTAAACAATTTTTAACAGTTTCAAATACCTCCAAGAATCAATTACGTAAGTAGTCATTACCTACAAGCAGATGAAAGAAAATATTTGATAGATGTCTAATTCAGCAGCAGTAAAACAAAAGCCATGGGCCAGAAACTGAAGCTATACAAACCGGAACAGACCCCCATCCCTACTCCTGTAAGGATCATTAGTGGTCAAAGCTCAGGCCAGTGGAAGATTCCCAAACAAAAGTAATACAGAGAAATTACCTTAAAATGAAGACTAAGAGTAAGCCAATTAACTCCTCTGCAGCTACTGCTAATGCTGACTCACTCTACAATTAATGTGCACCATACAAGCACTTTGGTTTTGTAAAAAGGAAAAGCTACTTCACATTGTATAAAAGGGTAAACGCATTCACATAGGTGGTTATATCTCTGAGCGGACAATAATCCGAGCTCTCAGTTTAAATTTCATTAAACTACACTGCTAATGCAATTATCACAGTGTACTGCTTCTACCCACTTGACCCTCCTGTACCAATCTCTAAGAATTGCTCTATAACCTAAAAACATGAGCTTGAAGACTCAATAATTTTAAATAAGAAAACACAGCGTACCACTCTGGGCAATGGAAAAAAATTCCCTAGATAGCTGTGAAGTGCAACGACAAATATGCAATAGTTGCCATGTTTTTCTATGACCCACGGCTTTTGACATTCACAGCTGCAAAAGCAGGGGGGTGGACAGCTTTCCACAAGTATAACCGAAGCTCATGATTCTAAAAGGATGTTTGATAGATTAAACTTGCAAAAATCCATTTCAAAGAGCAATTCTGCTGACATCAATTCTGCGTTTCAACTTGTAAGAGCAAGTTCTGAACAAAATGATGAGTTTAAAATCCACATGCAAGTCTCATCTACCACCTAATCTAGGACTGTCCAGGCGCCAATCCAGTTCCATTATTCATGGAATAATGCCCATGTTACTTTAGGGTTTCATCGGCTATCTGGAGATAGTGTAACAACTTCTTGACTTCTGTGTACTGAAAATCCCCATCAGTTTTCACATGGAATTTAAAAAACAAACAACCCAAACCACCTGTAAATGTTACCAGAACAGCCTTTTGATAGAGGGGCAAAACCCCCTCATTAATCATTAAGCCTCTGTCTTGCTGAAGTAAATTAAGCTTGAATATACTTGCAGTTGTTATCTTGACTTACCCATGACATTCAGATACATCTTAAGATCTAATGGAAGTTATTCAATATTGCTATTACTTTTTAATCACACAACAACCCACTGTATCCTGGCTAAGGCATAACGCCAACACATCTATGAAGTCCAAAATTCAAGACTAACATGAGCCTGATTCAAAAAGTGATTGCAACTAAAAATCTCAAATTACAGGCTCATCTCCTTCTTCATTTCAGTTTGCTAAAAGCTCACCTGAGATAAGTCAATGAAATGATTTGCTTCAGCCATCACTTTTACACGGAAGTTTGTACCATCATCGGGACTCAGGGCATAACAGAATACCTAGAATAAGAGGCACCAAAAGATGATTATTTGCAACAACTTCCCAACAAAGTAACTTTGCTATAAAACATAAGGTATTGCAATTTTAAATTCCATTAGCAAATTTACATAATTTCATACATCATAATTATATTATATTTGTGTAGCACTTAACAGTTGATAAAAGTTGAAAAAAAGGGGGCATTGGGAATTTGACATATTTGCATCAGGCCCCACCTGGTTCTGATGTTAATAGTCCAGCACTGCAGCTTGCACAGACATATACACAAGGTTCTCATCAGGGCAAAGTAATTTCAACAAATGGATTTGCGTAAGCATTAAATTCTCTAACACTTTTTACAAGCACCTTTGAATTTGTAATTAGTGAGAATCATAACTGTGGTTGAACAGACAAGCTAAGCCTTGGGGAAGCTTTTTAACAGATTCTTTAAACAGGGACTAGTTCTCTCCAATTAAGAAACTGCATATATATCTGAGAAACTCAACGTTGACAGGTGACATCTTAGCACACATAGATGTAGAACCGATATGCAGAGAATTTACTACCTTGCAAGACAAAAGCATGGTTTTAGTAAAATAACAGATAACTTCTATTCAGTATTTAAATTAACTTCTGTAGAGCTTTTTAAATCCAGAACAACACTGCCCGTTGTCTTGAGCTAATTCAAGGTTAAATAATGCATTCTCCCCACAACCAACATACTCATACTACCAGTTTATTTCATGAAAAAACTTGCTTCCTAGTCACACTTCGGGTAACAATTCAAGCACACAGCTTTGCCACAGGATTTCAGACTACAAAGACTTCATGACCAGGAAAAATCAAGGAGGGGGAGGGAGGAAGGCACAGGGGTAAAAAGCCCGCCCCCGAAAACCAAAAATTATTACAACATACCCACCCACCCCCGACTTTCTCAAGGAAAAAGAACTTACAGCCTTTTACAAAGACAAGTAAATTCTCATGTCTTGAAAAACAGGAACTCAAAACCAAGGCAATTTAGAGTCATGGGGCAAACAACACAACTGGGAATCAGTTCCATTTACAGCCTCAATTCCTTAATATGACACCCAAATAAATACAGACATGATTTCTTTTAGCATTGCTAAATGGTAGATGCTCCTTCTTGAGTAAGTGTAGCACATAATTTCCTTTTCAAAAAGGAGTAGCCAGATCAATCCAAATTTCATGTTTGTGCTTCAAGTATCTCAGAGAGAAGTACATGTTAATAAAACCCCACAGCAGCAGACAGCAAATAAAAAAGATGCACAGCTGTAAATCAGAAGTAACCAGGCAGTAGCAGGTTGATGTTGAAGCACACTTCCTAAAAGAACAGCAGCTGAAGCTTAAAAAAAGTTTTCCATGGGCCACAAATCCTACCTACAGTAATTCCAAGGACAAATATCTAATTTGTCTACCTTCTAAATAACAATTCATGTTGGTAAAGCAGGATGACTCAGGCTGGAGGACTCTTCAACCCATTAAATAAAGTCTGCTAACAACAAACCTACCTTAGAAACAAAAATCTGCCCTTCCCTAGTTTACCTGCCTCTAACAAGAAAAAGCTGTATTTACTCATGCCATTTATATTTTTACCTCAAATTTTTCTGGGTTATGCATGCCTGGGATTGACTGCATTAGGTGTGAGGTTGGATGGTTTCCAAAGTCAGAGCTCACATATCCGATACGAAGTCGACCTTCACTGGCCTTCAGATCCTTGGGATGCTCATATGGTGGCTTGTGAAGAACATTAATCTGCCAAGAAAACACACACAAATGTTTATAAATTCAGGAACCAAAACTAAATGCTAAACAGAAGGATAAAAACACCCCTGTAAGGTTGTGGGATCAGTCTTATCACACATTCAAGTGGTCCCTGGGCACCTGCTCTTTCCAACCTGAATTATATGTATTCCATCTGAGCCAAGTGCAATGCCCACAAAATGCGTTACGTGATGTCACGTACCTGCATTCAGCCACATAAAGACAGACTCCACTACTGTAAGTCTACATTTCTGCTTTTCCACCATTTATGTTTTAAGCATTCTACCGCTGGTTATTCAATATGTTGATACCACACCACTATGATGAGGAAGTTCTCAAACTGCAAGACACTTGTGACCAGGCCAGCATTCCTGTGAAGCACGTGTTTTGTTCTTATGCTCACCATCTTCCCCTGACATCACCTTGTAGCCACTATTGCTCCCAGGATTATCAGCAATTAAGACAAGCCAGTCTGAAAGCTAAGTGGTATCTTCTGAAGTCTGAGGTCTTAAACACTGGCTAACCAGACCCTTCCACTGCCCGGCGGAGTGTTTTCAATTATAATTGGCAACCTGCTCCAGTAGCCCATCTAACTAGCACCAACAGCTACACCTCTCTGGCTGAAGACAAAAAGAAGCTGCATTACATTTTATTTAAAGAATTTGCCATAAACAGCAACTGCACTCTTGGCAGCTCAAGGTGCCATGCAGTCTTGTGGAAATGGCACAAAGTTAAATAAAAAAAGAAGATATATTTTTGGGAAGAATCTATCCTACTGTACACAAAGTACCCCAAAACAGTATCACAGTGAATACTCAAGTACTTCCTGCTGGGATGCATTGCCCCTGTAACACCGCTGCCATCACCACTAAAGCAAGTACATTTGGAAATCCCAGAGCCAAACACAAAGCTGATGCATTCCAGCAAGGATTCACTAGAGGCAAGGTCAGGTTTCAAGCCCTACCGCTGCTGCAAAGAATGAGATTTTGGGACGTTCTATCCCACTGCTGCCTCAATCTGTTTTACTGTCAGGAAAGAATAAATTCTCTCACTCTGCTTTTCCAAAACACCCCTCACATGTACTTGGCAGAACGAGATGGGCAACCCTACATCCTATCTCTCCAGTCAGTGACTCAGAAACCTCACCAAGGCTAATGCTAACTATGTGAGTATTAGATTTTCAGTAGGAACACATAAAACCAAAGTATTCCAATCCCAACTGCCCTGTGTAAGATTTTCTACCTTGTCCAAACACAGATTTCCATGTCTCTCAGCAATAGCCTTCCTAAAACTGTGAGAAAGGGGATACAGCATGCTATGATGTGGGTGGACAGAAGGCAGTCTGTTTTTCTCCAGCTGATCAGCTACAATGCTAACCAGCTTCTTCATTCTTTCATCGTAGTCTGTCCAGTCACAGACAATCTAGAAAAAGGAAATTGTAAGAATATTAGGAAAACAGCTTCCTCTCTACATCGTGTTAAAACTAACATTTCTTCCAAAAATAGAAGCGAGAACTTCAGTAATTATTGTTGACAACTGTATAATCTTATCTTCTGATTTAAAGCTGAAGTCTACTCTTCACATTTAGTGCATGGCTGAGGTGATCACGCTTAGCTTTTGCTGCAGAGGACTCCCAAAAATTACAAGTCTCATCTTCCTCACCTGCAAACAGTGGGCCAAGTTGCAGTAGGCATCTGGGAAATCAGGTTTCAGTTTGAGAGCAGTGCGGTAAGAGGCAATGGCTTCTGGTATATTCCCTGAATCCTGTAAAGACACAGAAATGAGTCAGCAGATAAAAATATACTCATGGTAAGTACAGGGCCCCACCATACTCAGAGTGAATCATTCGCATGTGCTACCTTGTGAATAGAGGCCAGGTTGCTGTGGGCATCAGCAAAAGCTGGGTTTATCTGAATAGCACGAGTGTAGCACTGTAGAGCTCCTTGAACATCTTGCATCTCCTTCAAAGTATTTCCCATATTAGAATAAGCATCTGCAAACGTGGGGCTGATTCTGAGAAATACAGATAATACGTGTCATGAACAGCGAAAGCTGCTCCTCCAGTGAGAAACCATACCCACACTCAGATTTTTTGGGTTGCAAAGCAACTATCTGAATTAAAATACGTTACTTTCAGTAATTTTCTGTACAAACTTATGGCACTTTCCTGTTATGAAAGACTGGGGACTATTACAGATAGTATCCATTTACCTAATAGCCTCTTTGTAATGCATCAGAGCTTCCTGTAACTTTCCTTGCTGTTGCAGAACACTTGCTAAATTTGAATGTGCAGCAGCAAATTCTGGAAACACCTGGAAGAAAGAAGTGGACCATATTAAAAAAATACTTGTGCATTTATTACTCTTCCTTTTATATAACTCAGGTCTCTGAGCAACAGTCCTCCGCTTATGATCAAAGAGGGAAAAAACTCCACACCATATTACACATTCCCAACTTTAATTCCCCACCTCTCCCTCACCACATTCAACCGTACCTCAAGTGCCTTCCGATAAAGACGGACAGCTTCCTCAATGTTTCCTTGTTCCCGTTTGATGTTTGCTAGATTGTTGAGAGAATCTGCATGAGTGGGACAAAGTCGAAGAGCTGTATTGTAGCATTCTTCTGCTTCTACCACCTTCAAAACAAGATATACAATGAATATGACTGTATTAATAGCATCAGCACCGCTTATGAGAAGCCATTATACAATCACTTTTAACAGCTTCAAGTTTTAAAAAGGAAAGTAAGTGCTCCTTACACTGCCTTTCTCCTTCAAGGCATTGGCCAAATTGCAGTAGGCATCAGGAAAGTGGGGTTGTAGTTCAATGGCCCTCCTGTAGGTGTCTATCGCCAGGTCTATTAGTCCTTGCTCATAATACACACAGGCAAGGTTGCCATGCACAACTGCATGATTTGGACTCAAACTCAAGGCTCGCAGATAAGCTGCTACAGCTCTGTAACAAGAAAAAGAAAGTAAACAATCATCCTCAGATCAGCAGTTATATTTACCTTGGTCACAAAAACAACCTACGTTAAACTTCAAGGGATATGTTATTATTAACACACAATTCTGTCCTGTAAAACACCACTGAACACACAGAACAGTACTGCCTGAATGAAAAATCCCAATCAAGGGATGAATTATTATTATTCTATTCTGTAAATGACTGTCAGACCAGAAGAAATACTTGGTACAACAGGAATGTTTCCCTCCCACCTGATGCTGTACAGTGATCAACCTAAGTAATCTGGAAAAAAAGCGAAGTTTCTGTCTGTATTTTTAAACATTCTTCATTACTAGGATAACACAAGAGCTTTGCTCCATTTTTTCCCAGTTTATTATTCAATCATAACAATCTAAACAGTACATTATTACATATCTATTCTCTTCGCTAACCTAACACACATATCATGCTTTGCTTATTCTTCACATGTTGCTTTGTTCAAAAGCAAGATCAGTAGTCATACGCTCCTACAGCCCTACATAAACAACTTATGTATTCAAATCTGATTTCTGAAAAAAACACAGCAGTATACAATGCTCAAAAAGATGATGTAAAGAGTAAAACTATGCAGAAACACATCCCAGTTTGGCCCATTTAATTTGCAATTGAAACAGAAATTACTGAATGGTTTACACTGTGTGCAATACAACCAATGAAAATTATTAACCTGTTCCCAGCAAGCTTTTATTAAATTTGAAACCACAAACCACAGCTACCAGAAGCTATAATCCAACTAACAGATGCACAGCACACAAACACCACAGCCTCCATCTTCTTCCAAGTAGGTTCAAAAAGACAGCAACAGTACTGCAAGCCCACACAACAACATGACACGAACACAGAACAGGATATTCAATCAGATGCTTATTCAATTTCAGCAGAGAGACTTGTACAGCACGTCCTGAAGCACATAATGAAAACAGAGAACTCAGGTGTTTGTGCCTTTCTTAGACATTTTATCTTCAGCCATTCACAGCCTTAATTTCAAATCAATTTTCATCAATACCTCCAGAAATTCTCATTTTAACATTTTACTAAGTACAAGAAAGTAACATAAAGGAGCACGTTCCACAGGATTTTTCTTCATTCCAGTAACCTGCTATGTATGCATTTGAAAAACATCTGCTTGCTTAGCCTGCAGTAGATGTCTTTGCTATACTGTCCAAAGAGATTTTACATCAGGAACCTAATCTGTATCTTGATACACCTGACAAGCCACCAAAAGAGTGACAGTACTTAGTGGCTTACCTGTCAAATATCCTTGCCTCCTTCAAGACATTTCCCAGATTGATGTAAGCATCCAAAAAATTTGGGTCAAGTGTTACAGCCTGAAAATATTTTTGAAGTAAGTTTTGAGCATTAACACAAAAACATTTTCTATAAAACCTAGTTGGGGTTTTACGTTGTTTTAAATTTGAAAAACCCAATCTGTAAGCATTAATACTTTATCAACACCCTAATAAGGGAGGAAAACTGAAGTTATATAAATCAGAGCATCCAAGTTACGTATCTGTAGAAATGACAACATACACTACCTTCAAATGTACTCATTTGCTTACCATGGCAGCTCCAACTAGTGCAGAGAATACAGAGTTGTATTTCATGGTTAGGGGGATCATACTTACTCCTATCTATTTGTGTTATGCCATCTTTGATTTGTTTTTAAGAGAGAAAACCCTAAAAATCCCCAAATCCTTAATCTACTGCTAAATCAGACAGCATTTTAAAACTGCAGCAGCCCAGGAAAATAGTAAGAGTTACACATGGACAGAAAAAACAGCAAATGCAGCATGTATAGGGAAGATTCAGTAGCCATTTAATTAAAAGAAAACATTTTCACTCCCTCCAAAACTAACCAAATGTAAAAAACTTAAGAACCAATGAAGTTACAGAAGATGCAGTACTATACTACATGTGTTTGAGAGATCACACTCTTAAGGGTCTTTCTCATGGGAACTACTGTTTCCAAATTAAAATACTTTATAATCTATCACTAAGTAGACACAGAAAAATCCTGAGTAGTTAGAATTATTTGCGTAGATCTTAAGACATAAAATATCGGAAAGAAACTATCCATCATATCTTAAATCCAGTTTTAGGTCACTTTAGAAACTTAAGAGTACAAACTGAATTAAGATGCTAACTAGAATGCATTATACAAGAAGTTAATGATACCAATTTAGTACAGTTTTAAACAACAGTAGTGAAAAAATAATCCTTGAGAAGAGGAAACAGTGTGTCACCTAAAAGTGTTCTCCTTAAGTTACTCAAAGGATAATACCTGAAATAAAATCACAATGGAAAAATGATTTTAGCAGAAAGTTTTTTCTCTCTCACACAAAAACTATGCAAAATATTATTCCCATCAAATTAGATTTTAAAAATATTATTCTGAAAAAGGACAGTAAACCAATGGATTTCATCTTTGACATGTGCTTGAAGTCTCTAGGGCAACTCTAAACACCACCCTCTAGTGGCATGCAGGGAGCCTGAAACATTAGGAAGTAAAAAAAAAAAAACCAACTGATTAACATAGGATTTTTAGTAACAGAACCGTAAGAACTCTGCTATTCAAAGTATTTCAATTTATAAATGCAGACACTTCAACGTCTACATGCAGCAGACAACCGGATATACATAAAGTCTAGCTGAGAAGTTGACTGGCTTAGTTACCTTTTCAAAGTGATGAATTGCAAGCCAAATTTCTCCTTGGGCATTGAAAACACAGCCAAGATTACTCCAAGCCACTGCAAAGTTTGGTTGAGTCTCAATTGCCTTTAAGTAACAGGCCTTGGAACAGTTAAAGAAGAGAGATACAAGGGAAGGGGAATATTTGTAAAAAGAAAAAAATGAGAAAAAAAAATTGTTAGTATGCATTCTCTAACCAGCCAAAAGTGACCCTGCAGTATAGGCTAGCTTGCGCGAGAACTAATGCGCTGCAAACTGTTGTTGATCCTGCGCCAGCGCAAACCAAAACCCAGGTGCAAGCCCACCATTTTTCAGTTATGCTGATAAGTTAACACGCCTCTCCACACCAGGTCACTACAGAAATAGTTTTGGAAATAATGCAAGGAGTTCAGTGGAAAGATCTGCCACCTGTAGGTGTATTAAAAAAACCCACCACTGTGTAAAAACAACTTCACTGTGAAATAAGATCAGTAAATTGTGAAATATTCTCAACCAGATAGTAATTACTTAAAAACAACAACAACAAAAAAAACTTTAAGCCATTCTTCAGCTTTAATCGTCCTTGTCAAGTGAGATGCCACAACCAATCCATATCCTGTTTCCCAGTTTCTTCAAACACATTCAATCACCTGCAGCTTCAAAACCTCAAATAACAGGATTGCATGAAGGTTTAGGTCCCTGTAATGCAAGCGCAAGAAATCGCTGCGCATCCTAACCAGCACGGCGCCACGCTATCGCTGCGAACTGCTTTGCTCTATTGATTGCCCCTAGGTCCAGTGAACGGCCAACCAGAATCATTAATCTACCAGACAGGCCTGTACAGAAACTCGCATATTAAATTTCATGTGTGGACTCTGAATGTGTTACAACCCAATTTTATCCAAAAGGCTACAGCCTGGAGCTTGGGCAGTCACCCAACCAGAGATTAATCATCTAGTCAACCGTTCACCAGGGCTTAATCGCACGCAATGCGCGTTACCGCTGCGCAGCCTTTGCGCTACTGCAGGATCACAGCGCATCATCAGAAGAGCAGAACGCTGCAATCCAAACAAAGAAGAAAAAAGGAAAAAAATGAACAACCAGAAGAGTTAGAAGCTTTTACTATTAACTATCTCCAATTATTTCTTTAAAAAAAAAATATTTTAATTTACTTTTACTTTATTTCTTTGAAAGAATTTGTGGCTACTAGTATAAAATATTCTTACATTACTTGCTTGTAATTAGATATTTTAAGCTGTTTCTGAAGCCACAAGACAGAAGATTCAGGCATGGAGGCAAATGGTTTTGCTGTGGCAGTTACAAACCCGTTACCATATTTCTCATCATGTGACTTTTCGGTGCGTTCCTTGCTGGAAGAGGAGGAGGAGGTGTGTGTCTGCCCTAGATCCAGGCCTCGAGCTCCCTTCAGCGAGGCACCTTACGCATGGAATAGGAGGTTTCACCCACCTGAAACCTTCTAAATACAATATCAGTGGTGAAAAACCAAAAACAAGAGAGAAAATAAAACAAGATCATTAGTAAGAGTTCAACAAAGCAATTGCATTTTTTTGGATATGTCTTAACACATGGGAATGAGGACAATCTGTCTGTAACAAGGGAGACATGCAGAAGGGAGAGGGTTAATCAGGGCAATTGCATACAGCAGGGATTTTTTTTTTTTTTTTTTTGGAAGAAAGGCTCTGAAATATCTACAAAGAAATTAAATTTTAGTTCAAACTGTAAGGAATCTGCTGGCTTGATCATTCAAATGGACTGATAACCAAAGAAACACATTGCAATTTACTCGAGATGTTTTTCCTCGTTTATTAAGTTCTCACAGAACGGAATAACACTTTCAAACTAGGTGTGTCCAGAGCTCTGAAACAAAGAAGTCAGCAACCTACGGCAGGCGCAGTGTCTTGGCCTATACCAGTCACACTAAAGCTGCAGTGAAGTGCAATTCATGTTAGCTGTCCGCTTGGTGGGCTGAGAACCAAGTGTCTCAAAGACTGCTCAAATTATAAATGTTGGTACAAAATATTTTCAACCTGGATCCGATCAAATCAATTTGCCTGCCCTAGGATGCACATCCAAGTTGTTGAAAGAAATCAAAACAGCAATGAACTTTGAACCTGCACTCCCCTTACCCCACAATGATCATAACCCTCCCCAAATGGTACTGCAGCCAAACAGACAGCTACGCTGTTCATACACTCCACTTTTTAGCATGCGCGTGGGGCTTGGAGCGACAGACGTGGAGGCCAGAGTGTTTCCGATTTCTCCACGCTCCTCACCCCTGCAGCGCGGACGCGCAAGGTGGCTTGTAACAAGACATTTGTACATTCCAAGTTTTAACATGCCAAGAATTTTAAACTCATCTTGGTGTTCGAATTCTCAGTTTAGGAAACACAAGACTGCTAGAAGCCACCTTTCCACTACAGCAAGTTTTCTTTCGATCAGTTCATTTCCAAACAAACCAGCTTTGTCCTTCCCACTTCTTTATTTTGGGGGAGGGGAGAGGGAAGACATGAAGAAAAGATATTTGGGGTTTCGCATACTGCAGCTATTGATCATTTACTAGCCTTTCTTCCACTACCAAGGGAAGGGAAAAGTTAAAAGAATAAAAATCTTTAAAAGCCAATATTACAAGGTAACATTTGGATAAGTTTCTTCTCCACTTACAAGTCACAAAGGACTTTAGAAGAGCAGCATTTTCAATAGCACCTGCATCGTACAGGGTTCTCGAGCTAACCACAGGCTCTCTGCTTGGCACCAGCAGGCAAGCCTCAGATTTGAAGGACTGTTACTTATTTCCAGATCAGAGCATGATGGAGCCCCTGCCCAATACTTCAGAATGGTATCAGATAGTCTAGTTCAGTAGAAAGGCTTGGTAATGTTCCATTTCTTGATTTAAATCAACTTTTAAGCATGGACATGCCATATCTTGCCCTGCAACTACTCTGGGGTGTTTCAGTGCCTTCAGTTTTCAGCAGTTTCTCAGACTGTCTGTAGATCAACGCCGATTTGAAGACTTGGTGCAAAGTTCAAGTTTTCAAAACACTGACGTTTACATGTATTCTACCCAACACCTACCTTGGCTTCTTCCAAGCGACCCAGGGCTTTGAGCAGGTTCCCCAGGTCACTACGAACACAGTACAAGTCCTGAAAAATCAAAGTCGGACTATCAGCTTCAAGACTTCAGATGCCCCAAAGGTCTTCACAAAGAACTTGGCAAAGGAACATCCTAGTCCTCTACAGCTTAATAAATACATCACAGATGTAAACTATTTTTCTTGACCTAACATCACAGCCTACAGATATAGGTACTGATTTTAGTACATGTACTGAAAAAATACAACTATAAAGTAATATTTCATACAACTATTCTTTATACAGAAATAGAAAAGAAAATCAGAAAAAAAAGTCCCCCTTACAAACAGCCTAAGTTCTTTTGCCTTACCTCTGCATCGGAAGCGCTGCCACCCCCCTACCCCCGCCCTTTTTTAGAAGCATGACTGCAAACCCATATTGATCAATTACACCACTGTCATTATGGTTTTTAAATAGATTATATACAGTGATGTTGCTTCCTGTAACCCCAAAGCAGTTTTTCTCCATTAATCCACCCATTTCCAACAGCCCTGCCACATGTTCTTTCATTTGTAACCACAGCACAGGCTGCAACTGCATTATCTAGCACAGTAAAGACCACGGAGAATGGGAACATTTTTGTTAATGCTAACAAGAGAAGCTTCTAACCTACAAAAAACTCAACTCCTGCAAAACACGATCTTGCAGTATTTCTCACCAGTGCCTAAACTCTACCAGTCACACCACTTAACACAGTAAGTTAGACAAGTTCACCTAGGCTGCAGAATGCAGCAAAATAAGATCCTAAGCTCCAGCTGGACTGGGTCTGCATTTGCTTTTCTAAAGCAAAAAGGAACCCCACACCAGACCAATGCTACATTTTAACTATTTTTTGACAAATTGCATGACCAAATAGCCAGCAGACATTCCTGTCATTCAGCACTATGCAAATTTTTTCAGTGTAATGCAAAGCAAACAGAAGACAGCAGCCTGATGCACGGTTTAGTAAAAATGTCAATTCAAAACAGTTACAGCCAAAAAATCCAAACACCAGAACTATTTTATACGAGACACGTATATACAGATACTAAACTATAGCCTACAAAACAGAAAAATTATGCTTCTGTAAACCTGTCCACATTGCAAATCTCGACCAAGGCAACTCCAGTCACCATGAAATTTCTGACTTCGTGATAAATACCTGATGATTTTTCAAGACCTCACATTCAGCGATGCTCTCACTGTAATACGCTGCCTTAAAGCATACAAAGCTAAATATTAGGTTATGCACTGAAACTTGTGGCTTCAGAGGGTCACGGGGAGCCACAATTCCTTGCTTTTCCATTATCTCAAGACAAACATGCATTCTATCAGCAGCCTTTACTGTACTGCAATATAAAACTTTGTGACAGAAGCCTATGAAAGATCCTTAAGAAAAGTATCAAGTACATAATTTTAAGTTTATGGTGTACAGGCTGGAGGGAATGGTTACCACTTGTTTGCTCTTTGAAATCTGTTATTTCGTGTCCTGGGACAGCAGCAAAGTATGGAGGAGTTGTATAAAACAGTGTTACTTACAGGGTTGTACTGAAGGGCAGACACATATGCCTGCACTGCTCCTTCCATATCACCTGCAGCTACCAGCGCAGCAGCCAAGTTAATATATCCATCAATGAAGTCTGGTTTGAGGCGTAGTGCATGTCTGTAATGTTCAATTGCTTCTTGTAGCTGTCCGCGTTCCTTGTACACATTGCCTAGATTTGAGTAGGCTTCAGCCAACAATGGATTCTGTTTAATGGCCAAAGTGCTGAAGTGAGCAGACCTGGAGAAAATTAAACAAGTTAGCAAAAAAAACCCCACCCTAGACTTTCACTCTTTACCCGTTTACCCAGTTACTTAACGAACATTCATGGTTAAGTGAGCCAAACAAAGCCAACAAAACTGGGCTTACAGCGCTGTCTTGTATGTTTAGCTTCTCCTAGCTTAAACTATCACCTCCCTGATTCCTATCTGAGATTCTACAGTATAAAGACAACTTCAATTTACCATCAGCAGGGTTCAAGTTGCCTCATCAAACCTGAACCTAGTGCACTTCAAAAAAAACTTCCTGTGAAGCCTCTCCCAACATCTGTACGCTTTAAGCCATGGTTCCACTCGATACGCTTTTCAAGAAGCAGGACACATCTGACAGATGTTGATGTAAAATGCTCTTGTACTCTCCCTGCTCACTTTCCCATACCTGAACTATTCCTACAGCTTCATTCGGAGCCTACACAAAACGTCTCAGTCAAAAGTTCTAACTTTCTTACTTTCCTCACCAGCACACACACATTTAGAGCTAGAAATGAAGTTCAAAAAAATGCTCAAGGCACAGAAAGCCAGGAACAGGCAAGTAGAAAGAAGCAACTTTCAGATGACAAAAATCCTTCACTACACAATGTCATTTCACACCAATTAGTCTTGCAACTTAAAAAAAGAGAACAAAACCACAACTCCCCATACTGCAGGTGGAATAATCAAACAAAACCCTTTCTTTACAGATGTAAATACCCCCAGTACACACACGTGGCTGACACTCCAGTATTAATGTGTACAATATTAAAATAACATGAGAATAACATCTGATATCTGTTGTTTGTTGTAAAGCTAACGATTCCAACTCTTACCCTAACAAAATTGTAAAAATGAAGAACACTGGAACATTATTTTTGACTAGTCCTTACTGCTGGTGTGACGTCCAGTCATTATTTGTGTTCAGTGATAAAAAAGAAGAAATCAATGTTAGGACAGAACATTGTCAGGTGTGCTCAGTACCGTTAGAAGTGCAAACTATAAAGAGAGCTTGACAGAACACCCCAAGTCTCCTACCTGTCCAATCTGCGACACTGGAAGTGAATGGACGATAGTAATAAAAGCACTCCAGTATTATCAGGCTCTTGTCTCCAAAGCTGCATGCAGTGTCTCTCTGCTGCTTCAAAGTCTCCTGCCTGATACTCACGATGAGCCAACTCCGCTAACCCTTGGAAGGAAAGCATACGTTTCGTTGGTTCTGGAGAATCACCAAAACATTTAAGGGGGAAAACAAAAAGTTAGATAATGGGAACAAAACAAAAAAACCAAAACAAAACAATGTAAAAAACAAAAGTACATAACTGAAGGATGAACATGCTTGAAACTACACAAAACACTACAGCACTTGGCAGTTTGAACACTTACATCTTCATGCCCTGACCTATTACTATGATATTTCTAACATCATATAGAATCACAGAATCACTAGGTTGGAAGAGACCTCTGAGATCACCGAGTCCAACCATGCCTGTCTCCCTACTAAACCAATATGTACAAGTCCATGACTTCACTGGCCAATAACAGGAAACACAAAGACTGTAATGACTGTAAGTATCTGTAAGTCAATCATTTTCCATTAACCTGAAATATATATGGAGATTTCTGACCTGATACTGTACTTCGGTTCATAGCAGTGGAAGTGCTGCTAACAGAACAATGACTCCTCACTCACCCCAAGACTGTAAATCTTAGGCTTTGTAGAATTAAAAACAACTTCTAAAAACAGGGAAAGGAAGGACAGCAGACAAAGGCTTCAAAGGACTTGAACAAAAGAAAGTTTTACTGTGCTAGTAGTAAAAATACATAAAATAAAAGCAGCAATGCACAACATTCCTTGATTCCTCTACACTCCTACATTCTCTATAATGCATAAAAATTCCTCCATAAAAAAAACAGGCCTTAGAACAGCATCTGACAAGAGACAAACACAGACTTCAATGATTATGCAACTGGGCTACAGAAGGAATCACTGATCAGACGGGGCACAGGAGAGGAGTTACTGCTTCTGGAAGCACAGCTGGAACAGGAGGAACAAAAAGGTTTTAGTATTTAAGATACAACTGCGGAAAACAAAATACTACCTGTTTGAGACAAAACAACCTTACGTGTTAAAGTAAATAAAATTCCTTACAAAGCATGGTTCTGTATTAAAATACAGACGAGGGCAGCTTCAAAAAAACCACAACCATTCACCTTAGAAAGAAGTGCTGGTCTTCAAATTCTGCCTAAATACTATTGACTTAGTATTAAACAGTTTGATGACTGCAAGTGCCTCTTATCTTTCCTTCTGCAGTCCATCATTTCCAGTACTCTGCAGTCACTTAATTACATTCATTAAACATTTCCCACCTGGACTCACAGAGTTCTACAATTTTGAAATTCAATCAAAGAGATAAATCCTTCCTCATAGAAGGAAGCACCTCAATACCCAGGTACACATATTTTGCAGTTAGGTTGCACAAACGTCCTCTGAGACACTACCTCTTTGGTGAGAACTCTAAAGATAACAAAATGATCACAGAGAGAAGAGATACAGACTTACTATCCAGGTTTTATTGTATTAAATTGAGATTAATGTGAATTAATTATTTTCAAAATTGTTTTAGCACTAGCAGGTTTTGCAGATAAGATTGCAAACATGACATGATGTAACTAAAGGTGTTTTTCCAGAGTCTGTGAGCACTGAAAACTTCAACTCTTTCACAGTAAGCTGGAAATAGCAGGGCTACTGGCTTTCAGATACTTTACAAATCACCAACCAAGAACCTTCATCCGGCTTACAGTCCGGTTTTCTAGGAGCCTAACTTAACAGTTTTCCAAATACTGACTAAGGGAAAAGTGGACTTCAATAACTGCTTAAACCTATGGGCAACAGATATAACTGTCCTTCAACCTGAGAACGACAGCAACACTGTAGTACCAACATACCTTTCCATGTTCCCTCCTCCTGACTTTAGCAGCCCTGCAGCAAACCGTCTATTCTCAGGTTCTGCTAATGGCAACAACACAGGGGAGCCAGAGAGGCAGAGCACGTCCCATGGGCCTAACAGAATAATTTCTTCCTCAAATAAATTTCAATGGCATTATTAAGTATCAAAGCTAAAGCAAAAATAACCAAACACCAAAAGGTTAGACTCAAATTTCAATGCCATTATTAAATTTCAAAGCTAAAGCAAAAAAAAAAAAAAAAACCAAACCAAAAACGTCAAACCCAAAAGTTTAGACTCAAGTTCTTATCACCACTTAGAAATAAGCTTCCAATCCTTATCTAAATTCTACAGTTAACCTACTTAAGCAAGAATTGAAACTGAAGTTGCAACTCCCACTCCAAGAGGGAAGGCAGTGCAGAATTACCTGAGAGTAACAACTGCTAGAAAACCTAGACATTTCAGTGGAACACTGAAATTTTATTTCTGCTTTACCCTAGAAGAGGTAAAGCAAGCCAATCCCTCAGCATGAAACAGCCAGTTATGGACCTCCAAACATGCATTTCAGCAAGGATCCTCAAGGAGCCCAATGAACAGCAGCAAGCACACAGATCTATCTCACAGTTCAAAATGAGCTGAACTTCTAATAAGAAGTTGTTTGGAAGAAAAGTTCTATAACCCAAATAACCCATAGCACAGCCAACAATGGTTGCTGAGCAAAACCATTTCTGAAGCAAACAACTGCAGTCAAGAGTCGCAGCTGGGAGAATCCCTTATCAAATACTGAAGACGTGAATTTACACACCTAGGCTAACTCAGTACTACCTGTTCCGACAGTGACCTTGGAAAAGCCCAACACATGCTTTAACAATGACTGTTCCTGAGACTTCCACAGAACATGAACAAAATAAAAACAAGCATAAAACTATCACAAAGATACCCATGGCCATTTTTTCCCTAGAAATAATATCCTAAGTACGTACCATACACTCGTGCTCACCCTTACACTGACACAGGACCTAGGCCCAAGACAGGACCGGTTGCCAAGATGGAAGTGCAGTGACACAAGCTTCTCCCCAGGCGTGCACGTGTTCTTGCCACCTACACAGATCAAGGCTGCAGCCTCACTGACTGGACACGCAGTTCTAGCCCAGGAGCAACGAAATACTACACTGCAGCACTGAGCCTCTCCATCTCTGCTTCCCTCTACTTCCCGACTCCTGCACTGCTATCCTTTCTCCATCGACCCGATTTTTTTTCCACTACTTTCGCAGACGTCGTTCCAGCTTTTCATACTCTTCTTTCCGTCTAGCTACAAAAAACCTTAAGAGCTAGGGAGTGAAGCCGTGTTGTCCTTCTATCTTTTGAGTAACCAGACTACTTCTTTTTCTTGTTCTACAGGGAAAGCGAACAGTGCCCTACTGTCCTTTACAGTAAGCAAAATACTTATTTTTCTTGTTTTAAAAAGACAGTGAAATTTCTTCTTTCTCCCCCATCCCTCAAGTCGTGGGCAGCGAGTGAGTACAGGGCAGGCTCTTTCCCACCCGGAGCAGGCTGTCCTGCCCTGCTCCTTGAGCGCACCGAGAGATGCTGGGCCGCTCAAAGCTCATTTTGGGTCAGGTTTCTACCTTCCTGCGTCCTTTACCGAAACGCAGTCACCTGACAGCGGCACAAATGCACCGCCAGGAGGACCCCGGGAGGGAGGGGGGGATGGGCAGTCCCGAGGGGGCAACCTCAGCCCGAGACGCCTCAAAGACGCGGAAAGGGCGGCACAAAGGCGGTGGTGGCCGCCAGTTCTAGAACGTTCGGGTGGGGCTGGGCCCGGCGGGCAGGAGCGGAGCGCTCTGGGGGGTCCAGGGTCCCGCGCCCCCGTCCCCGCGCGGCGGCCGCAGTACCTGTGCTGTCAGCCACGTTCCCCACGGAGGTCGCCATGGCGATCGGGGGCCAGCGAGGCTGTGGCGGAGGCAGCAAGAAGGGCGCGGGAAGGCCGGCGGGGCGGAGGCGGGCGGCGCGGGGCCGAACTGCCCGGGGCCCCGGCTAGCTGAGGCGGCAGCTCCCGAAATGGCGGAGGCACCAAATGGCCGAATGGCCGCTGCCGGAACTACCTCCTTCTGGCAAGTAGTGCGGAAGGAGCCATCCAGCGGGAGCTTATGCAGCCGCGGCACGGCGGATGGATCCCAACCGGAACTTCCTGCGTCTCCTTCCGCCAGTCCCGCCCTCCGAGAGGCAGACAGGCAGGCAGACGGCCCCGCCCACCGAGCGCGAAACCGTCTCTGCCTGCTCAGGTATCCTTCCGCGCGCCGCCATTGCGACATGCGCAGGGTACGGCGCGGGAGCCACCGCCCTCCCCGCACGTGGCGCCCGCGGTGGCTGCCGGGAAGGGCGGGGGCTAGCACAGATGGCAGGGACAGGGGAGGTGCGGCGAGCAGCGACCGCAGTGACCGACTCGCACTCTCTGGGACCAACTGCGGGTTTCACAGCCCCGGGGCCACTGCTCACCGAACGCTTCAAGCCGTGGGGCCGTTACTGAAAGCAGCCGAGACTCACAGAACGCTCTGAGCTGGAAGGGACCCACAGGGATCGAGTCCAGCTCCCTTGTCCCTGCCCAGGACAACCCCAACGCTCACACCGTGTGTCTGAGGGCCTTGGCCAAATGCTTCTGCAATAGTGTCAGACTGGGTGCCGTGACTGCTTCCCTGGGGAGCTGTTCCAGTGCTCCACCACCCTCTGGGGGAAGAACCTCTTCCTAATATCCAACCCAACCCTCCCCTGGCACATCTTCCCTCGGGTCCTGTCATTGGTCACCGGAGTCAGAGCTCAGTGCCTTCTCCCGCTCCCCTTGTGAGGAAGCAGGGAGCTGCTGTGAGGCGCCCCTCAGCCTCCTCCAGGCTGAACAGTCCAAGTGACTTCAGCCACTCCTCACACAGCTTCCCCTCTGAACCCTTCACGAACATCGTGGCCTCCTCCAGCCAGTCTCCAGTAGCTTGATGCTTTTTATCCTGTGGTGCCTCAAACTACATCCAGTGTTCAGGGTGGGGCCCCACCAGTGCAGAGCTTGGGGTCAGCCTTCAGCCACTCCCCCAGGCTGTGGGCCCAGGGAAAAGCCTCCCCTCCAGGAAATGCAAAGGTTTACAGCACCTATCAACAGGAGTTTTATTCTGAGCAAGGATTTTTTTCCTGACATACATGCATGTATTCAGGAGGCCTATACTGATGAGAAGTTATTTGAGGTCTATAAAGACAGATCCTCATCTGTACTCTGGAACTAGCGTAGGCTACAACTGCCCAGAACCACAGCAGAGCATGCTCCTCTAAAGCTTGTTTGTCACCATTTATTCAGTCACAGAATGTGTGTTAGAACTCATTAGAATATATATACAAATCTGTTAACCCAGTCCACACACTGAATTGTTCCTTACAGGAACTGGGACACAAATTCAAGAGCCAGGAGCAGCCCAGTTGACCACCATTCTCAGGAAAGGGAGTTTATTCATCTGAGTCCAGGTCACTGTCTCCTGCAATGGAATGAAAGTCCTCGCTGTCTTCCTCATCTTCAGACAGATGGACCTGGCTTAATACACTTGGCCCACAGCGCTGCTGTTCCTCCTCTTCCTCTTCTTCCGAGATTTCATACCCTCCAATACTGCTGAAACTGGTGTCTCTCGTGTTGGATTTTGGGTCTGGTCCTTCGTAGCTGCCATAACTAGAAGAAAGAAGATACTCTCACTATACCATCATTTCATATCAGCTGCTTCAATTCCAGCTTGTTAAAATAAAAAAACAACTGTCTACCAGCATCCTCATCCTGCTCTGATATACTCAGGGCAGGAAAAACAGCCCATTCTCAGCTTCTCCAGCATCTTCTGCTGACTATTGTCAAGGCACAGGGCTGGGCTGACCACAGCACACCTCCTGCATAGTAACGTGTTAGGCAAATAATGATAATAGCATCAAGGGACTGAACTCCACGAGTAGAAAAAGAACATCAAATCTAATGCTAACACTCTACAGCATGACCAGAGACAGAAGGGTAGATCAATATTCTCCCAAGAAAATAAAGCTGAAGTTGCTGGACTTGTCATGTTCTAATAATGGAACTCCTTCCAAAATATGGAACGTGTGTATTCCTGTTCTTCTGGACTTCAGCTACGCAGGTTCCTTTCAAGTAAGGAAATGCTTATTCTTAGAGAAAAAAAAAATCTCAGGAAGTCAATCAGCCAAACCATCTTCTAACTTCAAAGGCATCTTGTAGTTTTTGAGACAACCTGTAAAAAACTTCATTTGTTCTGCCTTCAAAACCACTACATACAGGAAAATATCTAACTTGCAAGAAAGAACATTTTTTTTAATTTAACTAATGCCTTTATAAATTAAAATCTTAACAGAAAACCCAAAATTCTGTCTCTAAGAAGTAAATTGCAATTATGGTAACAATGGTTGCCAACACTAAAAAGTGACAAAATAAAAGAAAAAGCATGACATATTCTTTTTCTGATAAACACTCCAGAAATCCTTAGGAGAAATGATTTTGTTTTGAAGAACTGTTTTAACAGAGTTCTCAGGCTCTACTTACCTGATCGTGCTGTCCTCCATAACATGAGAAGTCTCCCCACCATCTCCTTCGTAAGACATCATGCTTTCTTCATTGTCCATGCCCATTCGTGTGTTCTCCTGAAGAACGTGTGGTTGTTTAGGTCTCACTGCGCTTGGCTCCACATCCGAGTCGCTGCCGCTCTCGCTCAGTTGGATAGCTGTGTAAGAAACCAGCATCTAGTCACAAACCAGCAGCTCTGCTCTGTCAGTTAGGTGCTGGCATCTTTGGTTAAAGGCTGCTTCTCTACTTTCTGCAATTCCTCTTTCTCTCCCCTCCCCCAATAACTTTCAGAAGCCATCACTAAGTACCACCATAAGCTTTTCTGCATGGCAAGTTTTTTACTAAAAAAGGAAACAATCTGAAAAACCTCCAGACACCTCTTCCAGTTCTTGATAACATCAACTACACTGTTTCGTATCAAAATAAATGTTGTGCTTTTACTAAACTGCCCATTCCTGGCTCTGCACACTGAATCGTAGTTTCAGTCTTCCCAGAGCCATTTGCAGTTTCACTTTATGAAATACAATTGACCAGCTCTTGTCTTAACTCTGCTTTCCGTTGTGTCCATGCTTACAGGACTTTGTTTTCAGTTCCATTCATGTTCATCCATTTTTTTCACCCTGCCCTTTCTCTTCCTGTTTCACTACTAGACCACCTGGCCTGCGTATCCCAACTACGCTCAGCACTCTCCACTGCATGCTGTTGTGATGGAAGCATGAGAAGATCAGCTGGGTTTATCAACAACCAGCTCCTATTCAAATTTTTATAAAAAAGGACACCTACATGAGAAAGGATTATCACCCTCTTCATCGCTCCCATCATCATCATCCTCTCCATCCGACATGAGCAAATCTTCATAGAGGACACTGGCCTGGGGCTGCTGGGCTGATCCTTCTTCTTCATCAGCAAGGTCACCATCTGCGTCTTCAACTTCCTAGGTCACACAGAACAGGGATGGTGAAGATCAAACATCATACTAACTACTGCTGCCATTTCCAGCATGTGCCTATTATCGGTCCCACTGTTCACTCCAATTTATTTGCTCATTTCATAATGCCAACATTTTAAAACTACATTTAAAAGTCCAGCTATTGCTATGAATCCTGCTGTCTTTCAGGGTGGCAGACACAGCAGACAACCCTTATACTATGGAGACCACAAGTATGCAACTCAACACGTAGACTGTGGCTGGGATGTCTGTAAATATACTCACTGGGGCTGGAGTCTTAGGTTTCCCATCATCATCCTCATCAAACCCTTCAATATCTACGTCAGAGTCTTCCTCGCCCAGCCTACCTCGCCCCTGGCGCATCTGAATGGGGAACACAAATAGCAACACCGTTGAGAAAGGCGCTACTGGACATAAACCACAGGGTACGACTGACATCTGGACCACAATGATGGGTGCGGGAATACAGGGAGGGAAAGCTAAAATGAAAAATATACGTAAGTCACTCTCAAAGCAAGGATCCTTCCTCTCTATTCCAAGATCAGAGAGCACACAGTCTCCAAGCACTCTTATCCTGATGTGCTCATCCCTGAAAAGGGAATCTCCAGCCTTACAGCACCAGAGTTCTTTATTTACTTAAATATTTCTGGAAAATACCACTAGATCTTAAAAAGTGCTTATTTGCAGAAGTTATTTTAAAAGCAGAGAGCAGTTTCCAACAAGTCTTCTCCTGCCCTTCTCTTTCCTGCCCTTCCTTCAGTCACCATGAGTCCAAGGTAGAGAGGACACACAGATTCTGTCCCGAAGACAAGAAACTGAAAGTCTGTAGAAAGCTTGAAGACTAAATAGAAGGCATACTCAAAGCTACAGACAGCCACAACGGAACCATTCATATTCCGTCTCTGTTAGCCTGGATTTCTCAGAATGGCTCTCACTAGTCTTTCTGGTACCACCTTCAGTCTCACAGCCCTCCTCACCTTCTTCCTCATCCATGGTCACATTACTGCATCTCCTTCTCCTATTCCCTCTCCTCCAATACATTCTTTTTTTAATACAGAATGAAGAATCAGAAAAAATATTCTGTGGTTACTGTAACAAGCTCATTTATAACAGTTCAATACCTTGTATTCTTTTTTCCGTCTTAGAACTATAACGTATCTACAGTGGCAACCATCTCTTCCTAGGTGTTTGTACACCTTGTAATCATCACTGGATGCAACCATAATAATTTAATTATCATCTTCCAAATCTGTACAATACACTTCACCATTTCCCTATTCAGAATCAACATGGGATTACATATCAGTCCTTTGCAGCATGAGTCACCAGGTTTCTCCTCCCAGAAGTAGTGAAGCAAACAAGTATATGGCCTTAGGCGGATTCTCTTGCAGCTTTTGAGTCTCTATTCTTGTTTTGCAGTGTCTCAATTCCCAGTGCTCTTTAAATTTTTCCTTTTCCCTCAGAGCAGTCAAAAAGAAGGAAACTGCATAACTTTTGAAGTTGATTCCTTTCTCTGCTTGGGAAACCTGATCTTTGCCACCTGTTTCCTACAAAGTAATTGCCTCCTTCCAGTAATTTGCTTATACAACCCAACTCTCCAAACACATGAAAAAAATGGAGGATTCTGACCTGAGTTCCTCGCTTCTCTGGGGTAGTGATGGGAGTGTCCATAGCAGTCAAATTGCTCTCATCTTGATAGACTGAAGCATCATGTGACAAACTGAGGGAAGTGTTGGTATCATACAAATCGGGTGGCTAAAGTATATGTGGAAACAGGAGATACAACATTCTCAGGCACTGAACTGAGACTCGAACAGTATCTTGAGAGGCAAGACTGGGACTTTAGGACTAAATGCAAAATGCAAATTTTGGCACGGTGTTTATATTCTTGAACACTGTTTAATCAAGATAAGCTATTTAGTCTTAAAGAACGAACATGGTAAAATGCAATGGCTCACAACATCAGGTCTGATGTTTGCCAAATGACAGGTTTAGAAACAGAAGTCAGTACTTCTATGCTGCCCTACAGAGGCCAAAATCATAAATGAACTCCAAATGGATGAGAGAGATCTATAGAGAACAGGCTTCTCTGCAGCTTATAAATGCAATAGTCCAGATGCAACACCAGCGTGAGGTGCATGCTCAGCCAATTGCCAGAAGCAGAGAAGCTTCTCTGTGGGAAGGATCACTGTATGTTTGCATCCACTTACTTCTGGTCCCTGCCAGAGACAGAATACTTGATTACATCAACCTTTGGTTTGACTCAGCATGGCCCTTTTGATTTGCATTCCTACAATGGAAATGGTGTTGCAACCACAAATGCTGTTGTCTATCGCATATGAAAGAGCAAAGCTTCCACTTTCCATCAATTCTATGTAAATCACTGTCTCAAGAGTCCCTAAAGCTGACAAAAGCAAGAAAAAAGGGGGGTTTGGATAACGTGTTCTAAAAGCCAGTCTGTAGTTTGCATGCCATCTCACCTCTGAGGAGTTACCGAGGAAACAGAGATTAGGATTTTGATAAAATGACCTTAACACACACAGTTTATATATCATGACAATCCCGAAAGTGTTAAGAACAGCAATACTGTTTTAATTAGGCAGAACAGGCTGCTTAAGAATTTAAGCAGGCATGTAAACCAGAGAGCTCACGCCCTGCTGCATTTGCTTTTTATATCTTCAGGAGTCCAACTCCTGAACACGCATATGGGGAGATAAATATTAGTCATGAAAACTGCATTTGAAATAAAGGGAACTAAAGCCAAGCAAGCATCCCCAGACCTGCCATCTGCGACAAGTTTGGGAGTGTGGGAAGCGGGAGTGTACCTTCAGCCATGAAGCAGAGGGAAAGGGTGGCCTTCAGATAACAAGTTCAAGAGAGAAGCTCAGGAAGCTCTCCTTTAGCAAGCACAGAGAAGGAGCAGACAACCAAGAGGCAGTTCACTGCTCAGGCTGCTTTTCCTCTCTCCTGATCACCAACTTGGAAAAAAAGTCAGAACAGGTCACACTGTTCTTGAGAAGGAAACCATCAGATAGAGAGAGGAATGACATTTTTGTCCCTTAGGTACTGAGATTTATCTCTGAGATACTGGGATCATCCTTGATTCCACCTAATCTTCCTTGAAATGTGGTAACAGTTTTAACAACTAATCTCCAAAGATTCCCTTGCAGCCTGACACTTCCCATTGCCAGAAGGTCCTTTTCCATGATCACCAGTTGCAGTATTCCCGCCATGTTGATTTCAATTATCAGGTTCTTTATAGCTTCCTAAAATGCTACATTTTGGGGCAATTTTTTTTGCGGGAAGAGATGGAGGATGTTAAATATTGCCCCAAAATTGTTTGTAGCCTATCCTGGCCCCAGCCACATGATCTTTGTATACTTACCACCTAAACACATTTAAAACGCATTTTTCTCTTAAAAATAATCTTTATAAGATCTTAAATTGTTCCGAAACTTCAAGCCTCCTCATTTTCTGCTCTGAATTTACTAAAATTAAATGTAACTTTCCAGATTTAATCACACCAGACTTGGACAGAACAGAAAAACTGGTCTACCATTGGGATGCCTTCCTACACTGGCTATACAACACTTAAAAGATTTCATCATTCCATTTTTAGCAGAGAGATCTTTCCCAAGACTTAGGAACTTCAACAGTTTTCCCAAACAAAAGGCCCATCTCAGACTCTAGGATGACATTTCCATTACTGTCCTGTAATTTATCAGGCAAATTCCAAAGGCAATTTTAATTTGCAGGAATGAACTTGTAATTCCTGGTGAGAGTTTTTTATTAATGTTTTTGAAAACAACCAAACAGCCAAATGCAAGAGGCAGAATTTTAAAAAAAAAGAGTCTAAATAGCTTATAAAACTTTGCCAAACTGTAAATACTAAAAAAGCAGTCTGTCAATCTCCAGTATAAATTACACTTTACGATCTGGTGTAGAATACATATAAAATAACTGACACACACAATTTTATGCTACAGGATAATAATAAAGAATAAGAAATGTTATTTCCATTAGAACCAAAATAAAGAAATCTAAAGAATCCCACCAAACACGCAGAGGAGTCGCACTTCCATCAACATATTAGGCAGTTTTTTTGCTCACAGCAATAGGAGTCTTTAACAATACCCCCACCAAACAGCTCTCTGGCTTCTCAGCCACTACAGTGGTTTTTGCTTACATTCTTCTTACCTTTTCACTGCTTGCCTTCTGAGGGTTTCTAACTGCTACACTTGCACAGTCTTTGAATTTCCAAACAACACTCAGTGGTACCTGACCCATTTTGCAAGCTGCTTGGGAATTTACCTTCTTTGTCTTAGATCTCGCTCTCTGAAGCATCATAACCACTTTTCATATTTATCCTTAAAAAATAACGGTTGGCACACCACCCAACCAGATATTCTACTAAAAACCAAACTGTTTACTGTTCTCTGTCTGTCTGCAAAAAGGCACCTCTACATCAAACATCCAGGAAATTGAAACTGAAAGAAAAAAAAAAAAAACTTTGCTTGGTCACTTGCCTGTGGAGTGTACGGACCAGGGGTCATAGGATCAAGACTTTCCAGATCTGCCTCCTCCAGTGCTGCTTCCTTAGCAGTAGAGATGTCTCTCTCAAGTTGAGTCAGGTGCTCATCATACTAAGAACAAAGAAGCTTGCTAAGGTTGCAGAACAGAAAATTCAAACATACAAAACTATTACGGTAGAGTTGCCCACATACCTCAGCTAATGTTTGATAACAGATGTTTACAATCTCCTGGGCTGTTTTTGTGTACTGACTGTCTGGCCCTGTAGTGAGAAACAAATCTGTTTATGCATTCTGACATTTGCTCAGTTCCAGCTGCTGAGATAGAAAACTGGGTTTGGTTACACAGCTCTCATGACACATCTCCCTAAACTCAGGGTTCACATTCAGCTAACAAAGAGCAACCCGGTTGTTCCAGCATTAAAAGTGTGATTTATGAGACAGGAAGGTGGCACCTTATCAGTCTCAAGGAAATTTCCAGAAACAAATCACTGAAGCAGAGATGTGTACTGAATAAGGAGCAACTCCTCTCTGAATGTAACTGCCCCATTCTGCACAAGACAGGAAATAAAACACCACGTGACAGTGAAAACATCTCTGTTTAAGCATCTCTTTTCTCAGCAGGAAAAGAGCAACAATCAAGCTCAGAATTCACAGCTTCAGGCTTTGACAGCACTACAGAACAGGTGTCCTGATGTATTCTTTTAGGAACAGAAGGCAGCGGAAGCCTTATTTTCATCACCTACCATTGTATTTAATGCTGTTGGCAAGGATAAGGTTAACATCATCCAGGAAAGTCTCTCTGTTCTGGTATTTGTGTTTGGAGATGTTCTGGAAGAGATTGTCACCCAGTAAGTAACCAAGTGCAAACATCTCACAAACGACTGCTCAGGTCATGCTACACACCTTGCGGATAGACTCCAGATCCATTGGATTAGCAATAACCTTGTAATAATCAGGAACAAACTTTTTGTTGACTGGATGATGAAATGGCCAAGACTGAAGGAAAGAACAGAGACAAGATTAGAAAGCTTCTGTGTAGAGTTTTTTTACAGTTTGAGCTAAAAATTTCATAAAGCAAGTATGCAGAAATGATTAACACTCAAAAATGTATGGGAAGTATTTATCACAAGGCATCCTGAATCCCATCATTTAGCTTCAGGAGGGACACAGAAAGAAGTTCTACCAGTTGGATTTTAACTAGGTCTGTCGAAACCTGATGGCAGCAGGAATGTTTAATACAAAATAATAATCATACGAAGGACTTTTCTATTTAATATCACTGTTTTCTCCACAGCTTAACTGCAGTGTCCAGCAAGAACACTCATTGCTTGTACAAAACCAAAGAATCTAAACCCAGTTCAGAGCTCACAACAAGGACTGTATGAACCAATTTAACAGTTCAGCACAGTGCGATGGCATAGAAAAACCTGAAATCTGTTTATAAACATCAGAAATGAGAAGTTGGTAGTAACAGAGAATGGAACCAACAAAGTTTTAAAGAGGACAGGCTTTAAGCCTCCTCTCATTCAGTCCACAGGCTCTTGTTCCTTACCCCATTCAGACAAAATACACATTACAGATGAGTGACTCTGAAGTTCTTCTCTGTGCAGTTTTATTTGGTAGACTTAAGGGTTTTTAATACTAATGACCTAGTACAATACCAGGTAAATCTGATCAATTAGAAATCATTTGCACGTGAAAGCTATAGCTTTGCAGAGTGCTTCAAGATCTACCAAAACAAGTGCTATATGCACCAGCAGAAGTGTATGTTTTGTGCTTATTGAAAATCAGTGACTTCATACTAAAAGGAGGTTAAGCAAAAGCACTATCCAGGAGAGCAGCACGAAAAAAAAAATGGAACCCAGCCTTCACTTCTGGACTGTTGCTCCAGTGAAGGGAGTGAGTACAAGCGTATCTGTGCCAGTCAGAAAATCACAGGCCAGCTCCCTGACAGAGCACGCTCTTGTTTGAGTGGTTTTTCTGCAGTGTGCTAATGACCACAGTGTAAATATAGAGCACATTAGCACTATTAGCAGCACATTTTGCACATCATACACTCTCTCTACTCAAGCTACGTACATCTGGAACTGCCATCATCTTTTGAGTGACAATGTTATCCAAAATGAAGGAAAAGGCCACTTGATCATCATCGTCCAGAAGAGGATTAATTGCTTTTTCTAATCGAGCCAGTTTATCTTCCTTCTGCAATAAAAGTAAGGAACATCAGTGAGTGACCCTAGATTATTAACTGTTAATGTAAAGATACTCTGTCCCAAAGAACTGTTAATATCAGGATACCCCATCCCAAAAAGACTCCCATTCACTTTTTTTATGAAGACACTCATAAGCAAGGGGCAATAATAGCCTAGATAGAAGCCTACATACAAGACAAATGTAATTACAGTAACAAATCAGTATTTGTTTTTTGACAAAGACTCCAATATTAACTTTTTAAAATTGTAAAAACTCAAATACACCTCAGGATAAGGAGAAGCATTCCCTTATTCTTCTCTCTCCTTAAAGCCTTGTGTTTTGCTTACTCCCACTCTCTATCCTCAAACTCCTCCATCACCCCTGACCATTTCTCGCTCTCCACTCTGATCACAGCTTATTCACAAGATTTACCTCTTTTAGCTTTTCATCACACAGGTCCAGCATGGACTGAGAGATCTGTGTCAGTGAGTGCTTTGGCCCTGCAAACACACAGCAAGTACAGTGAGATACTCCAGCCTACTAAAAAGGAAAATTATGTCACAATATTAATTAATCTTAACTCCTAAAGCACCACTGATTATATTTCTAGCACAGTATATTCAAGTATATTCTCAATACACACAATTACTGAAGTTTAATATGGATGTTACATGAGAAAATGTTATTTGCAGCAAATATTCATACTTCTGTTAAGGCGTGGAAACCCCATGTGAAAGCAGCTGTGCCTAAGCCCTCTAACTTTGCCAAACTTTCAGAGTATAAGTAATGAATATTCTCTTTCCTTTTCTAAATCAAGTCATTGAAGCAGAACTGCTAAGGAAGGTAAGATGGACATTTAAGGCATATTCAGAAAACCACAGGTTTAAATAATTTCACAATTCCTCAAACACGGAAACAAGTATTTGCAACAGAACTATGAAAAAACCCTCACTTATTAGCATAAAACAGGGACTTAGCAGCTGTCAAAATAATAAAGGAAGCAGTAAAAGGCACCAAATCAGTGCTATCAGTGTCACCTTCAATGTTGCACAGCCCAGAGAGACTCAGTGCAGCTGGGTTGTTTTTTTTATCTGTTGAATGAATACTTTTTGGACAAAGACTTCTCAGTGGTCAGAATACAGCTGACCTACAGTTGCTCGGTGAATCAGCACATTTCCCTAGCAGATGCTCTAATGCAGATTCTATGCTTTTTGTTTTTTTAAATGAGCTTTCTGACCTTCCCAAATGGGGAAAAGTTTATTGCAACTAAGAACCAAAATATGCAAAATCGTTACAGTGAACTCTACTCAAAGCTACATGCTCCAAGGCAATGGCTTCAAAAGGTGCGAACTATTCCTGTTCGCATTGAAAGATTAATTCACTGAAGCATAATATTGAGAAAATAAGTTCACAACTATCTTCCCACTGATCTACATCTGAAAGCAGAAAGGAAGGACACTCAACGTTGTCTACTGCAAACAATGTTTTGCTTAGCTTCAAACTACATGAAGGGGATATGAAGGACTTCGCTTCAGTGCAGTTTGACTCAAAACATGCACCAGTGTCCTTAGTCATTGACAGGTCTATAACTGAACATCAGTTACTGCATCACCGCCATCATTTAGTTACTGTTAAATGCTAGAGTCGACTTCTTCCTTATTTATTAATTATGTCATTAACATTAAAATAGTCTTTCAGTTATCTCTGGAAAAACATACGTTTATTGTTGCCATCTGACCAAAGTTTACTCTGCTTTTTGGTTTCTTTCATCATATCTAAAAGATCCACAGCTCATACATGCACAATGTATTAGCAGAAAGAGTTTCCCTGCATTGTTAACAACCCACCGTTGTACGTCGCACTGTTCTTAACAATTAGTTCCAGATGCTCTCTGAACTCTTCTCGGGAGGGGTACTGCCGCTTACGAACATTTTCACGCAGGGTCTGTAAATCCATGGGCCGGGTAATGATCTTATAATAGTCTTTGACAACTTTTGGATTTACAGGTGTATGGAAGGGGTACGTCTGAGCATGGGAAGAAAAAAAATGAATGCTTATTAACACAGTACCAGCACAGCTAATCGCAGTTTAGCCTCCACAAGCATGAACACATAAAACCTTTACATGATCAGTTCCTTAACTGCACTAGGGAAAATACGATAAGCTCAGCCCCATGGTGGCTAGCTGTTTCTTCTACAAAGTGTTCTTCAATATCATTATAAGATGAAAAATCTCACTAAGATCTACGACTGGATTCCAGAAGAAAATCTTTCCCTATGAGAACAGTTAAACACTGGAATAATCTCCTCAGGGAAGCGGTGGACTCCTCTACACCAGACACTTCTAAGGCTCAGCTCAACAGGATGCCGGGCCATCTCATTTAAACTATAGATCACCTACAAAGGTTGGACCAGATGATCCTCAAAGTCTCTTCCAATCTGGTATTCTATGATTCTGTGATACATAGAATTCTCAGATGGTGTTTTTAGCAGCACAGAAATCAAGAAACTGAACTGTAAGTTCTCCTTTGAACTCAGATCTTCCATTTTGATATTGCAAGTGTCTGGTAAAGTCTGGTCAGAAACAGTGGAGTACACGGTTTTCTCCAGTGCCACATATAAAAGTATTCCACATTGCTACATCAAATGTTATGCTTCTTTTTCTGGTTTTGTAGAAAAAAAGAAATCACATCCCAGGTTATGAATATGTGTCCATACAGAACTATTCAACATTATTCCGATATGGACATCTTCATCTCAAAAACACTGTGAGCCAAGATAACATACGAAATAATGCACAGCCTCTGTGTGCATGGCAGGGAGGAAAGGAGTGGCACACGACCCATCTGAGAAAAGCTAGACTAACTTTTGTGTCTACAACACATAACCCATATCAATCATATTGCGTAAGACAAAGGTTTTTGATTTCACAGCTTAAACTTACATTAGGAAGATCCCTTATGTCATTGATGATGCCCTCCAAGATGGATGACAACGTCACCATAGGATCTGTTCGCCGTCGGTGGATAGATTTATGAGGACGCTAAAGAGATCATAGGCAGAAAAATTAAAGTAGTTTCAAGGTGCAAAATATTTACCACAGAAATCCTAGGCAATTTAGTTTATTAATTTACTGGGCAGATATCTGCTGCATGTGGAGGATGCACAGGAGTAGTAAAGACACTGCCCATGTGGTACAAACAGTAATAGAGATGCTGCAATCAGCTCAGTAACACCTTTACTCACATTGAGATAATCACAGTGAACAGTTGTCCCTACTCGCCGCTTCTTCTTTGGAGGAAGCTGCTGTTTAGGAAACTTCAGGACCAGCGACTTCCTGCGAACCTCATCCGCACTAGGTAGAAACAAAAAAGCACAATGCTTTCCCCAGCCCTCATGTAAATTAAGACCATTCTCCCCTTGGTACCAACACTAGTCCAACTGGCCGTAATACCAAATACACGATCAAAATACTGCAGTAATAGTTTACATGTAAAACCCTGTCACTTTATTCCTGTAATTAATATTCATATGAGTATTCTGCACTAAGCTCTAAATTGTTTTTTCTTACTACCCATCAGTATTTCTGCTTTTTCCCTTACCTCTCAATCAGTTGTTTACCCAGGACAATTTTTGTTCCTTCTACTTTGATGAGTTCTTCATTATCATTGTGAATAACTGTTTTTTCCAGCTCTTCCTCCTGCTCCTCTGTCATCGCAACAGGATTAGAAGGTGGGGCATTTGTTTGGTAGTAAAGAGGGCAGAATTTATTAGTCCTCATATGGCCAATTGCACCACATGCTCCACATTTTAGCTGCAAAAACATAAGATGACAGATCAGAATTCATACCTAGGCTTCTAGCTTACAGGCAAAGTATCATTAAAATCCCCTTACAAGACCTTTAGCACATCACTAGAACACAAAATGTCTCAAACACCCAAGACCTGGTAGCATGCTTTACGTATGGATACGCTTACTTTCAAGTCTGGACGCTCTTTCATTTTCTTAGGCTTCTTTTCTGGAGGGCCCTTGAGTTTCTCTTTTTCTTGGTTCCGTTTTAACCGCCGTAATTGTTCCTGGATCCTGCGCCGCTCCTTCCGCATTTCCTCACGGTGCTGTTCGTCAAATAGAGCAAACTTTCGTCTGGGGAGGTAAAAACCAAACAAAAACAAAACACACCACAAAACAAACCACACAAGTTTTTAATTTGAGTTGGTGATTCACAAGGTACTCTTCTGCACAAAATTCATAATGTCCTCCAAATGGACAGCCTTTAAAGCTTTCTCCCTCTAAACAATTACAGTGCCAGGCTTCTACTCAAATCTATATTTCTTCATGCTGCCAACAGAATGAAATACTCTGCAGGCAAAGTTAGAAAGACAAAAAAAAAAAAACAAACAGAAAAAAAAATCATAAAGGTCTTACATGAACTCTTCATCCTTGGTAGTCCGTATTCGGCAGTAGGCATCAATAACAGCAGGCTTCCGAACTGTCTCACACCTCACGTATTCTTTCCCATCCTCATCTCTAAATGTACGATAGATTTTCAGGCGGCGGCCAGTGGCAGAGGAATTGAGGCTGGTTACAGAGGCAGTGTCATCATCTTTGTGAGAGTTTGCTGAGGCTCCCGAAGCTGATGATACAAGAGAGTGTTTACTTTTAATTTCTTTCTCAATCTAGAAACCCCAGATGGAAGTGTTTAAGCCAAAACTAAGACACACATTCAGGAAAATCTAAGCAACAGAAGTCTTTCCCTTGCTCGTTCATGTTCTCTCGCCATGACATATATCAAACAAAGGTAAGCTATTGAATTATCCACATGGATCATAAAGCCAGAAGGAATAGCTACAGTAAACGAGGACCCCCAGGTGTCCAAGTGCAACCTTTTACGCAACTGCACCATTGCCCTGCAGACTGCTGACAGTTACAGAGGGTTTGATCATAGGTATGGAGATGTGGCAGAACCTGAAGGTCAATAATTACCCAGTTCTCTAACTAGTGTTTTGAGTGAGAGACACTGCTCAAAATAAGTTTCATAAGGCAACAATCATTAGCAAATCTCACACATACTCCTTACTAAATTATTCCAGTAATTACTTAATTAGTGATTTATTCCAACACTGGGATTCCAACAGCAACAATTACGTTGACCCAGATGCAGCAGAGCTCAACTTAGCTCATACACATGCAATGAGTACCAGTGGTCACGAGCACCTTGCACAGACAGAAGTTCATTCACAGATCACTTTTACCTGCCGGTGTGGGAGGTGTCAAGTTCTCTGTTGGAATGCACTTAAAATGAACATGCCTGCAGGAGAGCCAAATCTGGCAGCTGCCCAGTTCCCTCCCAAATGCGTTGCTACAGCACACGGTATAACAGACACTGCTATCAGCCTACATATTGCGACTATCGGTTTCACATACGTAGCTGTGTTTACACACACAGGATCCAATTAAGAGTACCATGAGCTGGATGCAGGAACTATTTGCGAACACATCTCGAGAAAATTACCCCAAACCACACACCCACCCCCTCCGAAAAAAAGCAGCAGTGAGTATCTAAAGAAATACCAAAGTAAGTTTATAGTTCAAAATAAGTAAAGCTATGGGGCAAAGAAAACACTTTAAATGCATTTTCAGCCAGTAACTGCTCAGGAGAAGGAAGAAGCCCCAGAGAAGCATGCCTATACATTCTCCCTCTAAGAAATCCACACTCTCCTCCAACAGGCCAGACTGGCACACTTTGCAGCCCGATACAAAGTTCTGCATCCCTTCCCAGGCACATTCCGGTGGTTGTAGTTACTTACACAGCCCCTTTTTGTCTCTCCTGTCCTTTTTGCCCCTGTCTTTGTCATTGCCACTGTCTTCTCCCAGAAGCATCCTTTGCAATTCTTTTCGTTCCTGTTCTTCTCTTTCCCGAGAGAGCTGAGAACTAGTTTTCTTATTCTGTAACATATTCTCAATATTTTTTCCCATCTCTTCGAAGTCACTGTCTTCAGCTGAGCTGCTGTCTGTGTCTGTCGACAGGATCTCAGTGGATTCCAGCACCCTGAAACAGGAGGCACCTCAAAAGTCAGTTAGTCCCTCCCAACAAAAATGGAATCAGCCTATCTTCTTGGAAATACAAAGGTAAAAATGACACAAAGTTTTGAAAACTAATGTTGCAAATCACTACTGCAATAATAGGCATAATATATTCCTTTCTTAGTCCTCCTGTAATTCCCATGTCCAAAAGATCAAATGTTCCAAGCCAATCTTCTCCAACAAGTTGATCTCTTCATCACCCTCCCTACACATTCCCTCCCCACTCTCAGGTCTTGGGCCAGAATAAGGAACAATGCAGGAATTCTTCCGGCAGTCCTAAAGAATTCAACACAGAATTGGTAGCTGCTACCCAAGAAAGAGACAGTAAACTGCTGTTAACAAAACAAAAATAAAGGAAGGGAGGGAGGGAAAGGAGGGAGGGAAAGGAGGAAATGGAGTGGTGATCTGGTGAACAGTGGAACTTCTCATGCCATTACACATGGCAGACTGTAACACATTCTACCTTTCCAAAAAGTCTCTCACAGCAAAACGCTAAGACTAACCCATAAGTTTCTACTAACAGCCAAAGCAGTCTTTCCCAGCACTGTATCTTGTGGGCCCAAGTAGCTGAACTGACACCTACACCACTGTGTATCAGTGAACCCCAGGCATACAGAGTTCTGGACTTTTAGTGTGGGGACAGGGTGCAGTTCAAGGCTGTAAGCATCAGATAAGAACTCACTTATTTTGTAAATCAAAGATGCGCTGACACTCTTCTTTGTATCTCTCCTGATGTTCTGCTACAGAAAAGCGAGACCCACGTGCAAATTTGCTCATAGGACCTTCCCCTGAACGAGCCTGCTCTGTAGACATCGTTCGTACCACATCAATCACTTCCCACCGGGACAGCTTCTTTATCTGGAAAGAGGAAGACCAACTAGATATGGCTTTAGAGACACACAGCTGAGGTAGCTGACTGTGGATTTCAACTTGTTTCCATACGAGGCCAGAACAGAAATGTATTCATCCCTTCCGCTATCAGCTGCTGAATCCATCAGCGAAGAGAACTCTGTAACCTGCTCACAGTTCATGCTCACCTCCTCTTCAGGCACTCCAAATTTACGCAGAAGCTGTTTGGCATTTTTCAGAGAAAGTCGGCGCAGATCAGCATCTGTCCCAGTCACTGTCTTTTTCACTGGCTGAGGTTCTTTATCATCCTGTTCAGAAGAAGATGCAGTCTGTTAATTTCATTACGTAATAGTCTTTCCTAGGCTCATCTTGTGCTATTTTCTCTTCCTGATTCCCCATATTTACTCAAGTTCTCCCACGTGACCTTCCAGTTACTGCTCCTTGTCCAGCCCAACCTCGGGATCCATACCTTCTGCTGAGTTGGTTTATTTGGAATCTTCACATAAGAAAATCCTTCACCACAACCAGTAGGATCTGCTACACCAGTCACTTCTAGGAGGCACTTGCCCTTCATAGCTGCAATGAAGGCTCGTGTAGTGTTCCATGGAGCTGTGCGCACCTACCAGCAAGAAGAGAAACATGCTCTCACAATCCCGCTACCATCGAGAATTCCAACCTTTTTGTTTTGTATTCTTCCAATCACACTGAGACCTTTCAATTGACATAATGAGGGTGAATTCTTCAGCTGCCCTAATGGATTTCTATGAAAAGGCATTTCTATGAAAAGGCATTTAAGGCAAAAAGCCTTAAATAAAAGGACCTGGCAAAAATGATCCTCAAATACAGGTTTAAGCTTGGCAGCAGAGTTCCCAGGAAAGTCACTAGAATATTTCATCTACCAAATCCTAGTTTAAATATGTCTTTTATATTTAAAGACCTCATTTCTTTCCTGCTATGCAGGCTTATATATTGGGATGCATGCTAACACATTGCTCTGGCAGTACCTCATCGTCAATCTTCATTTGAAAATCCTCTTCATTCTCCTCTTCTGGTGCAAAGAAGGATTTTTCCCCATAACCTGCATCCTGCAGAGAAGTTTTGGGAAAAAATGAGAACCGAAAGTCTTAAAAAGGTTACTGGAAAGAGAACTAGAAGCATATTATGACTCTCCTGTGGAGATCTGTCACGCAAAACAAGGACAATTCCACAGACAGTTTGTAAGATTCACTGTGACTCATAGCATCACAAATGTCAAATTGCTCAGTATTTTGACAAACTCCATAACTAAACACTGCACTCAAAAAAAAAAAAACCAACAACCCAGTCTCTCTCACAGTTACTGGTTACTTTCTGCTGTAGAACTCAAGGGAGAAACATAAGCTCTTTCTCATACCTCCCCTTCACTACCTTTCAGCGTAGCTAACTCAGTATCTCAATAATAGGTGGAAAGAACATAATGTCTCTCTCTTTAAGAACTTAACTACTTTTTTACGCAGCAGAAAATTTAGTAAGTTGCCCAGTAGTCAGGGGTCAAATTTCCCTACTTTATAGCAAAATTAGCTGTAGGCAGAAGCTGCTAGCCCTTCTCATCCTTCACAGAACTACTTGTCAGTAACTTGCCTTATAGCCCACAAGGAGCATTTACCTTCAGTCGCTGCTCAGCTGCAATCATGCTGTAATAAGCACAGCACTGTTCTGGGGACACCATTGCTCTGATCTCTTCCTCTGTCGGCAATCTGAAATCTGGCTTTAAAACCCACCAATTTGAGTCCATCCCTGAAAAACGCACAGATCAAACACCGAGTAGTTTCCCACAAATTCTGAATGCCATTATAATCCTAACTGTATTTCAAGATTTGGTACCCTGCTGGAATGCTGACAAAAGGAGAAGTATGGCAAATTCATAATACTTATACCACTAAAAGCAGTAGGTTTTTTGTTCTGCGTTTGTCTAAATCAACCCCCTCTAACTCAGCACCTGTTATACCAGCCAACTCTCGTACATTCATGCTCATTCAATGTATAAACTACATTCCAAAAGCATTTAATCCACCTTTCACTTCCTCACCTCAAACTACTTTTCCCTGTGGTTAGCCTAAAATGCTTTGTATTACCACCTGCTTATCATTCGGCACATACCGAAATCAGAACTTAGGCTCTCAGAGCACTATTAGACTCACGAAGATGGAAAAACTTCTACTGGCATGTATTTGCTCCCAAAACACAACACAGCTATACACAGAGGGAAGGGAATGTGTAAGTGTTGGTGTCCTACATGGTTACTTTATGAGTAAAATGATGGTCCAGAGGGTTATTAAAAAGATGTCTTGGCACACTTGTGCCAAAAGAAAGTGCACATTTATAAGAAATGGAACAAAAAACTATCAGATTACATTTCAGTTCTTCAAAATGATGTTTTAAAATATGGTTTAGCAGGAGAAGGTGTTGCCTCCTTCTGCTCTGTTTGGAACTCCAAGAGAGTAGGGCTGACCAGCACATAAAAGTAAATACCTGTGCGTTTGAAATCAGCACAAAGCTTCAGCCGTTTTCGGATGCTACTCTCCGAGTGCGAGGGAAAGGCTTTCTTGATATCCTCCATGCGAATTCTCCGAGGGCGGTCTCTGCTTTTCCAGAAGAGGCGATAAATAAAAACCTACAGAACAAGACTCATCTGTGATGTTCAAAGAAAGAATACAACAAACCTGCCAAGGCAGTACAGTCAATGCTGTTTCTAACAGCTACTTCAGCCTTCCTACTTAGAACACATTGCTTCTTACAAATTTACTTAGTAAAGTTTCCCAAGCCACATGTCTGCTTCAGGTGCAGCTATTTTTCAGACTCAGATGTGGAAAAAATACCTGGCTTGAAATTTTGTATTATCATGCTTTGGTACAGACATTTGAACTCTGGGAACGGCATGGATTTTCATGCTCTGGAAATACCTCTTGAGTTATAATTTTGCATTAAACTGACAGTGAACTGCTAGAAGTTTTCTGCAAAATCTAAATTTGGGGAATATTTATTTGAATGGTCACTGACAATCCTGAAGCTTAACTGCCTCAAGAGCTAGGAAATCAATAAAGACCTACAAAGTGACTCTAATTCTCTGCTATGTAATATAACAGCAAGAAGAAGCCTTAATTGCCTTAGTAAAACTCATGAACTTTGGTTTTATACAGTATAAACACTTTGAAGTTCATTTTAATTTCTTCAGTTTCCTATACTTTAATATAATCTTAAAACCTTTTATTTTGGCTAATAAAAACTCTTTATTGTATATTAATCAGATAGAATGCAAGCAAACACAAGCAGCGTGCTGTAATGGTTAGTGAAATGATAACCAAAATGGTCTGTACAGTTAAGATCCAACTCTTGTAGTGCTCTGACCTCACAACACAACAAAACAAAAAAGGAGCCACAGCAGGACAACAAGCTTCTCCGATCAATGCTGTCCACATGAGGCTCATGCCTATGTCATGGGCTTTCCCCAAAGACCCCTTGGATACCCAGACTGTCTCTCATCACATACCTGCAGAAAATCTCTGATGTGGGTGTTGGCTCGTTTGGAGTTGGGACCAGGTACTTCATAAAGTGGACACTCCTGACCAACTACAAAAATATCCACTAGTTCTCGAATGTAATAGCCTTGTCTTGTCCGGATAATCAGGAAATCCGTTTCAGGCATCTTATGTAAATAGATAGGGGCCCGGAAAAGGTTGTTTTCAAATGCCTAATAAGAGAAACAAATCAAACTTTGAAAGTCAGGTTTTGACTGGGATTTTCTGTTGATCAAATTACAGAAAATATCTTAAAAAAAAAAGCCAACCCAGTCACTCCAATCATACACCAGCATTTATATCACAATATATGTAGATGTGCAGTCAGAACATTCCTTGCTTATGCAGAGAATGTCTTCTAGCCCCTCCAACACTTATTTACTGAGCTTCCCAACACTGAGGCAGCTTTGGTCTTCCACTCAGTCCTCTCTAACAGTATTTCTAATGCCATTACAAAGCAAAGCAGCAAAGCTTCACTTCCTGCAATTCCTATCATTCCTACAACAATTTAAAGAAATATACGTGAGATATTAAAAAGAAGCCAGTAACTTAATTATTATCAATAAGAAGAGACTTAAAATGAAACTGAATCTGTTTTTTTGGAAACCAAGCGCTATTTGTGATTCACTAAATAGGGCACAAAACATTCTGCCTACTACTCCACCTTCAATTTTTCTGTCTTCTTATACTCCCTTTTCTCACCTGCAGCAACTGGCCCGGATGCAGAGAACCCAGGAACGGAGAAGTGTGACAGTAAACAGTCTCTCCATATTTACAGTCTGGAGCTCCCGGATCTTTGCCAGGTTTCTGCAACATGCAATGAATGTGCAGTTAGGACTCAGCAAGAGGCAGAAGAAAATCACTGTCCAACAGCAAAACCTGCATACTCACCCTTTTGTAGTAATTTTTAATCTTTGTTGCCATGCCAACCTGCATCATTAAAGGAGCATTTTCCTCACTATATTCAGCAAGGATCAGATCTCCATCCTTGCCAGTGAGGTCCTGTGGTGTGCGCATGAAGAACATTTCACCCCCACCAGAAGCCTGACGCTCTTGCTCTCTCATCTGTGCCAGCAAAAAGACATCGTTAGGAAAACAGCACAAACAGATCTGCTGTGCAAATGGAGCCACAGCAGGCATCAGATACAGGAAAAATAGCCGTACCTTGGCTTTCTTTTTTATGTGCTTCAGCAGTGGTTGCACAGCATGGGGGCCTGGCTGGGACAAGGCACCAAAAGAGTATTTCTTCAGGGGAGGCCGATGAAATTGTCGGAGCTTCATAGGACCCATATGGGTGGGAAAGAACGGCTGGCGAAGTTCCACTGCTGGGATAGAGTGCTAACACCAGAACAAAATGTGTTAAGAAAGACATGTATCATCTTAAAATCAAGGTTATCCTTCTAATGTATATATATTATAGCAGAACCTAGTAAAATTTTTAGGTTTGCTAGCAGTAGCGCTAGTGCACTGAAATGCATTTGTTATCATACGTGTTGCTCTCTAAAAGGAACTGCTTAGGTTAATACATAGACCCTTCCTGTCTGTACAGAAAGAACATTAATTTTACTATTTCAAATGGTGTCCAATGAGACAATTTCTTTATTAACTAGGATCACGCAAAGCCATTATCTCCATCACTGAGAGAGAAGTGCATCTGGAATTACATACATTCTCCCCTGTTACAGAAGAGGCTGGAATCAGGTTTTAGAAGTCGCTGAATACCACAATGAGGGAGGGAAAAAAATATTACTTTATCTAGGGCTACTGAGCAGTAGTTCAAATTCATCATTATCTAAACTATGTTTATAATATCCAGATTAAAACAGACACTAGAACCAAAAGTACAGCCTCACCTCCTGACAATCCAAACCACTTTCTCCTCTCCCACTAGAGCTTCAGAAAGAGACACCAAACAAAACTATGGTAAGTATGATGCAGCAAGATTAGCACCTAAACCTCAGTTTGATGGGGCAATCAAGAAAAGCTAGTTCAAACTCCTTTCTAATCATTTGATTTAAACAATATTAAAAATCTCTCTGTCGAACACTTAACTGACCTGCTGTAATCTAAATTCTATTTTTCTAAAAATCCTAAATCACACTTTCAGCTAGAAACCTCCCACCAAGACACTCAATCTCTCATTCTATAGCCAATACTTTTGGGACTACCTGAATGATGTTGCCTCCGAAGGTTCCTCGAAGTCCCTGCTGTTTGGGATAGTAAAACTCATCATTGGAGAGGTTCCATGGATCCTTCACCTCTGGCTGAGACATGTTCTAATTCAATTTTAAACACAGAGAAAGAAGTGTCAAAAAAAAATAGTCTCTCCTTCCACATCATTCCCAATCCTTGCAGTGCTAAAATTTCTGCTGACCTGCTGTGGTTCTTCCTTGATGACACCTGTTTTTCCCAACAGGATTCGACTCTTCTTTAGAGAAGATTCTTTCTTGTTCTCCTTGGATGGAGAGTTCAAAGTCATTTCTTCCTTTTCATCAGGAATCTCTGAAAACACAAGCATCACACTGTGGGGCACTTATCCTACGGTTCCCTTTTCAGCACTGCAACCTTTTACCAAGCTGCACCTTGGTCCAGCCATTTTAGCTTTTCTGTTCAGTTTCTGGGGTGACTGCCCTCCTCCTCCACTCTTCCTGCTTTCCCTCCTTACAGGTTAATATGAAACAAGCTCAACAAACACAAAAAAGCTCCATGCTTAAACCTCTACCTTACCTTCTTCAGCAGTGAGTAGCGAGGATGGTGACCAGGGGGATCGCTTGGGGTATTCACTACTCGACACAAAAGTAACTAATAATCTAACCGAAAAAAAGTACAAGAAATAGCATCCATTCCGCCAAAGCTATTCTCAGGAGTTGGATGTCAAGGCAACAGGAGAGCCCATAGTGTTTCCTAACTACAAGCACTTATGATCTTTTTCTTCCCCACATACATACCACATACAAGTGAGTCTGAACCCAATGATAATACAGAGCTGAACCCAAAAGGATTCCTGCGAAACTCCAGGAAAGTAGCACAAATTTTAAAAGTTAGAATGTTGTGAAGCACAAATCGTCCAAGTACGATTTTTACATGGAAAGCAGGGCTTAGTGACACGGGCCTGGTAAACACTACCATCAACTTCAGTGATATATCTCCTGTCACTCTATATAAAACAAGAACGGGGTCTCTTTTGTCACTGTTTATACAAACATAGCATCATAGAATGTCCTGAGTTGGAAGGGACCCACAAGGATCATCGAGTTCAACTCCTGTGCCTGCATATTTTGTGGTATATTTCAGACATGGAGAGAAAATGATGTGAGGCTGTGAGTCTTTACTTTAACCAAGCTCAAATTAAGAGTGATTTTCGAGGTTTCAGGCTAATTCCAAACATTCCGACAATAAATACAGAAATTCTTAGGACTGATCCACTTTCCTGAGGAAGGAAATGCAATCCAGGCCATACAAAGGTGTAGAAAGACATGCCTACCCTCAAATTGCATAAGACTGAGGAAAATTACCAACATACAGAACTAAGAGAAAGTAGTGATTTTAGTGGTCCAAATAAGACAAAAATCTCTCCAGCTTGTAGAAACATAAGCAGGGAGTTAATTCAAATCGAACTCCAGGAATACTGAGTAAGCTTGCAGCAGCAACAAAAATGCTGACAGGTATTATAATGCAAAATTATTGCTTCTATGTGCCATTACCATAACCTGAATGAGGCTTAAGGAATCTGCTTCCTCAGGCTTTGAATACCAGCTATGTTAAGAATGGCATGAGTTAGTTTGTGGTTTAGTTCTCTACCTTGCCTCTTCAAACCAACATGCACACAAGTGAAATTAAAGACGGTCACTTCTAAAACATCTCATGACTCATCAATTATGTTGAATTTAAGTTTCAGGGCATCAATTTTTATTTTCCTGTTACTGCTTTTAATTTGGGAGTGGAAAGTATACACCACACCATCAAGATTTATTAGTGTTGCATTCCGCTGCTTAGATCTTTGATTACTTGCAAATTATCTTAAAATCCAGAACGAGTAAGGGTTGCGGTCACAACATTTCCATCACAGCGTGACTATAAATCCTGGCTTCCATTTTCACTTGTCTTTTCCCATTTGAGTGAAGTTTCTGGATGCCATAAACGTACCTAGAATTATGTTTTCATCATTTGGATCAAGCGTTAAGACAGGGGGATCCAAGTAGGTGTCCATTGCCTGATCATCCCAGATGATATTGTCTTCCCAACGGCCATATACTAACTCTTCATTATCAATTGGGAAAATGGAGTACCAAGGCTTGTCTTCATCCAGGGAAACTGCAACAACCACAAGGTAGAACTTTTAGACTTTTATATACTACTTTAACAGAAAACCATTTTAGAGCTTATCCCCACATCTTATTCCCTTAACCTTCCCCATCTTACAGGTCTTTCTGAGGTAGGACCTCAAAAAGGCAAAAGAAAGTATCTCAGAAGCAAAGAGGAAGCAGAGTCTCAGCTTTATCAATGCTTAGAGATTTTGCTTTACTGAAACACTAAGAACCTCCATGAATGAAATAGGACCTCTCACAGGTTTTAGAGCAAACAAGCATCCCTTTTACCTACACCTTGTGGCCTAAAAAGGACCCACAGAACACAAATCTATAAAGAAACATGTATCACATGCACCTATTCATAGTCCAAAGACTGACATCTTCATTACCTTGCTGTTCAGGAATCTTCTCTTTGCCCTTTGCTATACCTAGAACTCCTGCTACATTTGGTTTCTGTGCTAGCGGAATTGGTGGATTGAGCAAAGAACCACTGCGGTTCAAACCTAGAGAAAAGGAAAACAAAAGCAAAGTTAGCTTGAGTGGGAGGGTTAGGAGGCATTGCATTGCCTTAAATCAGAGCCTGGGGTTTGCGTGGAGAGCTGTTTCCAGACTGAACCAGGATGGGCCTGCTGCTCTTGTTACAGAGCGCCATGTGTCATTCTTACGGGTAAGACTTACTAAGACATGTTCACCCACCGCTTACTGCCGGAGCCTGCAGCCCCTTCAAAGTTATGTTTGGCTTGCTTTGCACATGCTGCGTGACAACGCACAGAGTGCATTCCTGTATGGTCACTATAAAACTGAGAGGCCTTGAGCAGGCAGTTGCCATTGACAGAACAGTCAGTTTAGCCCCCAGAAGCTTTCTGACCTAGAATCAATCAATCAATCAATCTGTCCTAGAAAAACAGATGGCCAAGCAGACCTCCAGGAAACGTTTTGTGGTGGCAGCTTTTCCCAGGGCAGACCAACTCATCTATGCTCATGTTACTTAAGTCACGTAAATTAATGCTTCTCAAAGGCCTAAGACCGAACATATGAACAGATCAACCATGTTTGACATGTTACTGGAGCTTGTGATGGGGCTCCATCACAGCGAGCCCAGGCCTGGACAGCTCAGGCACAAGTGTGCTGAAATGAGAATTGTTATGAAAACAACTTCATCTCACCTACCCAGATCCTCAGAATGTCCTGTACTCATAGCTGAACAGTGCCCACTAGTGCCCAATAAAGATCTGACATTCCCATTAGTCTTTCTTGTAGAAGCAGGGTAAGATACAACAAACAGATGATAAATATTCATTCTACCCAAGCAATTTAAGTTTAAAATGCCTCTGTGTCAAAGAAGTCTGGGGTTTGTAAGAATTGTTACTTCCTATCTAGAAAAAAATAGAATACCATTTTCAGTTCAGGAGAAACTTTGGAAGACGTTCACACAATTCCTTCAATTAAAAAAAAGAAACATACAAAGAAAATTCCATTGGTCTATAAACACCAGATATCTTAAGTGTAGCATTGCTTGATACTAATGGAGATAGATCTAGCATTTGATATTCCACACAGAGAGAAGAAAGCCAGAGTTGATAATTCTATAACAGAATCTACTCTTTTGAAAAAGAAGTCTCAAAATTCTGAGCGGAGCTGTGATTTTGCCAAAAGTCATTCCCTGATGGGAAGAATTATGTTCTGTATTTGAGATGAAAGCATGCAATGAATCGGCTTGACACAGTAAATACAATGCATATCAGACTATTGATTACCTTGTTGGGCATTGTATGCCGTGGCATTCCTAGTCATGCTGGACGGCAGCCAGCCTGCCAGACTTGCCCGCTGTGTCTTAGTCCCTTTATGCTTGACATCTTCTCCATTCCAGATAACATCATCCTCCCACTGGAGCTGTGTCACCATAAGGAAGTGCTCATCAGCCAGCAGATCATCCCTCTCATCCGTCAAACCTGCAACCTGGAAGGAAAGAATAGTCACTCGAAGACCTACATTGACTTTATACTTTCAAACTAAAGAGGGAAAATTGTCTCATTATGCATGATGCACATCCATGCACATCCCCAAGCTCTCACTGCGCAGCACTCCCCAGTGCCAGACACACCTCCATACCTTCCCCACAGTTCCCCCTTACCCGCTCCGCTGAGCGTCCTTTAACCTCCTCCTCCTCCTCCTTCTTCTCTTTCAGCTTGAAACCATAATCGAATCCACTGCCGTCTTCGGGGATCCCCAGCATGTCATACCAGAGCTGTGCTGGGCCATAGCGCCATTCCGCCACTTTGGGCTTCGTATCTGTCACTTTGTCTATATCGCCAGTTGACTGGGAAAATTTCGATTCCACAGGTGCCATCATGGTAATCTGAAGCACAGCAAAGGAGGGAACAATTACAGGGACGACATATCTAAGTGTCCGTAAGAGATTCTTCCTTCCAAGTTTCTCAGCTTATTCTCAGAGGAGAAAAGTATTTCTAAGAAGTGTTTTTCCATACTTACTAGCTGCCTTAAGAACATTCTGCAATTAGACTTCCAAGAACACAGAGATTTCTTCTTGATAGAAAGAGGATAAGCTCTCCTATTGATCCTGTACCACAGATGCAGCGTTCTCAGTAACAAGCAATCACCTGAAGTCACTGACTAGAATCTGGAGAAGAACTTGTGCACAGCTGGAATATAAGCCAACCCTGTCCTCCAGATTTGTTCTGGAGGAAAAGCTCTTTACAAGTTGCTGTTCGATCCACTGCTCCCCCCAGTGCTAGCTGGCGACCCTCTCTAAGTCTCTGATATCCCACCTCATCATCTGAAAGGCACTGCTCAGGAGGGGGAGGAGCAGCAAACTCATATTCCCAAGGAGATTTTCCTTCCACTCCACTTTCAACTACAACTTCACCCTCCTGTAGCTGCACTTCTTGCGCCAGCTCCCGATGTTTCTTCTTGCGTTTCCTTCGGGCACTACGCCAAACCGATGGAACATTCTTTCCAGGGCCAAAGAGACGCAGAAAACGCAGCACCTAGGATCGGAAAACACAATAGGTCAGAGAAAACAGAACACTGGGGAATGCTTGTCTGTCTGTCCCTCATCTGAAATACAATGAAAAAAAGGCAGCACTCAAATTCAGAAGCTTAGCCTGTACTACAATTCCAGCCCTGATGCAATCAACAGTTGGTTATCCTTGAAAAAAAAAAAAAGGTTCTTATCCCTCTGCTTGATGGATTCTTCCTTTTCAAAAGGATTTATTCTTACTTTCAGACACAAAGGAACTTAGTGCGAAGAAAGACTGCCTTGTATATTGGGCATGTTGTAAGATACCGCCTGGAAATAATTACTTTCATTCTGAGCAATCCACAACCTTCAGAGAGGCACATGGAGATGGAAGAAGAGTTGATAAAATGATTAGCAAAAGAGAAAAAGCTAGAAAACAGTTATATAACGCAGAGATTTATAAGTAACCAGATAAAAGCAAACATCTCAACAACACACTCATTTTTATTTCCATTATAATGCCATTCCCCTAAACACACACTGCACACCTCCAAAACCTGCACTAATGACAGTGATAAACTTTCTCTTCTCTTTCTTCTATGATTACGGTTACTGGTTTTCAAGCATTGATAATTGTTCCTTCAGAGCACTCTTGCAAAGAGGGAAAGCATTATTTCCAAATTAACTGACAGATTTCAGAAAACAGAAATTAGAACCAAACAACTGTGAAGAAACATCCTCTTAACATCCCCTATTAATCTGTTACACTGATCCTTAAAGGAAATAATGTTTCTATGACCACTCTGACCACCTCTGTCCACATCCATGTTGTCCTTCTTACCAAAACTCCCTCAGATTACTTTTGAACCCTCTGGCCAGTTTCAATGATTTCTCGCAAAGGGCAAAGGTCTCAGACACAGTTAAGCTGCTAACAGGTCAATGAAACACAAAGTTTGCTTCTCTACAAGTTATTTTAGGTTATTTCATCAAAAAACCCCACTGCTACATTAACACGCACATTCTCAAACATCAACCAGTCCTCACAGCCAAACCTACAGGGTTTCTGTCTCTGCCAGTTCTCGTGCTCATGAAATAATGATGAGAAGTGTTCAGCATTAACAGCTTGCACTGATATTTGCACCCACTGGGCACATTCAACACTCAGCCCATCCCTGACATTACATCTCCAGCACCAAAGAAATGAACACATCAATACAAAATACAGCAGCACAGGAAACACCTGACTTGCAAAAGCTAAGCTGACTTCTGTGCTAGAGCCTCACCTAGATTTCTAGGAGACAGAGGTTAGCTAAAACGTTAAATCATGACATTCAATCACACAAGTTGCTCAGCTCAAAGCCTGTGATGGAGGCACACAAAAAACCTGGCTCAGAAACACCTGTTTGGCAACTCTAAGCTCATCTTTATTCTCCTTCCCCTCCCACATTTCCTCTCCTCTTACCAGGTTTAAAAGTTTCAAATTATTGACTACATTTGCTATCTGGGTGCATTTATGAAAGTACTGTAACGCATTTGCTTTGAGCGAAAAAACCCTATCATTCTTTCAACCAACTTGTGTCACTGAGCTAATTTCTGATCCATACTCAGAGCAGTTTTGAGGGAGAATTAAGTAAAGGATACAAAATGCAATTGTTTCAGGAATAGCACACCAATTTCAGGACAGCACAAAAGAAGGAGCAAATATTTGTCAGAAAAGCCAGAAAGCAGATAGATTAGTATTATGGTTTTTGATCACCTGGCAAAAGTATTCTCTACTACCTCAGAAAAACAATTTTCATAAATCAACAAGCTTGTGCTATGGTCTTACAAAAGAGCAAAAGATTACCTCACATTCTGATTTATAAGATGCTTTTTCAGAGGGTCCTAGAAACGGCAGGAAAAGCATTACACATCAAGCAGTCGGAAAACAGCAGTGCACAGAAACTAAACTGGGGTGAGCAAGAAAATCTAGGCGATTATCTACTACATACCCTTAACAATTCATATTTAGAGGGCTTACACGGCAGAGTCTGTCACTTCCACATATCTCTTACAATACCTTGCCTGGTCGAAATTCCGGGAAGAGGTCTGTAACACTTGGCAACTGTTTGGTAGCATCTCGCTGCATGATTCCTGCAAGAGGAAGTGTGAGTTTGCCTTCCTTGGATTCTGCCTGCCTGGCTTCTTGAGGTCCCATCTCTGACTCAGAATCAGAGCTGCTGCTGAAATCCACCTTGTCGGAGGCAGCAGAGGAAGGAGCAATGATGGAGGGCAAAATGATACCGTCTCCATCTTCAGATACTACAATAGAACAAGCACCTTATAAACAAACAAGTTTCCTCCCTGGCCCCTAGTAAAACCCCGTAATGTCACATCTACGGTTTATACCAAGTTATGCAAAAATTAAGCCTCTGCAGGTGTTTTGAGTACCATTCTGGTTTAACCTTTCATTTTATCCTAAGCGTTCCAGGTGCATTTCCCAGCCACAACTGAGAGGATGAGATAAAAAAGCAGTTTCATTGTCAGTATCAGTATTTTAACAATCACTGGGAATACAACATTTCACCCCACATTTCAGACAATCCTCTAACATTGCATATCAGGACAACGACCCACCTTAGGACAAAGTCTGCAGATTGAATTTTGACGACGCATGATGTTCGCTGCAGAACGAACTGCTACACAGCAGCATTTGCTTCCTTCACACATTCACATTGCCAGAGAGAAGAAGAAAGCCCTCACTCACCAATGGCAGCTGCATCCTTTTCATCTTCTTTCTTTCCAGGTACTGGAGGTGGTGGTGGTGGCGGCATCAACTTGGAATCAATATCTTCACAGTCAGCATCGTAATCATCCTCATCTTCATCTAACCAGTCAGGAGACAGGACTCCATATTAAGCAGACAATAAAAGGAACCAGGCACCCTTCCCATTTATACTGCCTCATACCTGTCCCAGTCTGACAAGAAGACCGTGTCTTCTCGTTAGTAAGGAGACCATTCACATTTGTAACTAGATTCAAAACTCTTACAAATTCAGCTTCCTGCACAAAGTCATTTGCAAGACTGACATTTAAGAAACAGTGGGGAAGGAAGATAAAGGCAAACTGATGGAAAGATGACAGAAACACTTTATATAGTTTTTTTTCTGCTGTCACCACCCCTTATTCATTCTTTGTAGAGCAAATAACGACGAAGAAATAGAAAAACGTAGTTAAAAAGCCCGAATCGCTTTTACATCCCACTAACCACAATATTGCAACAGAAAAGTTAAGTGTAAGGCAGCTTTAAGGAACATACAGAGATTTAGCATTTGCACTAGAAACTCCTGAAAAGGAAAAGCTGCATGTTTTTGAAAACCTGTTCTAGGCCAGAGATCCCTGGGACCGACAAACGAACTAAAGTGCCTTATACAGAAAGTAATTACAGAAGGAGGTTTCAAGGCTAACACAGGAAACAGATATTAAGATCGAAGTGACTCTCTAAGGGATCAGGACCTTCTCTCTGTCTTTTGAGTATCTCTGAGAAGCACCTGACAACCTGCATAAACCCCTTCCTGAGAACACGGGTTAAGGAAATATGAGCAGATATTGGGTATTCTCTGCAGGGGATCCCAGAGCAAAAGAAGGATCTCGGTTTCTCTTCTGAATATAGCTTAACTCTAATGAAGAGTTAATTAATTAAAAAAGGAAGATATCAAGCAGTGGCTTCAGGCAGTGAACACAGTTTCACAAAAGCTGACATTGGGCTCTCAAAGCAAGGAGCAAAAAGGCACAATGTCCCCCATTCAAGAGCCTGTCAAGGCCCACTGCCCCCAGACACCTTCTACAGCAGAGCTGTGATGCTGATCCCATTTACCTGGTCTTCGAACTGGCTGCAAGCTGCCCATTGCCTGCTTATACCTACGGCTCTCATCTTCTGCCACTTCATTGATGTCTGAATAATCAACAGCATCTTCTGTGCTCTTAACCCAGCCTAGGAAGGAAAGAAATCCAGTCACACAAAACTTCATCCTAACACATACTGCTAACTCTAGACTGCATTACACCCTTTAGACTGTATTACATTACCTTTTCCTATGCATTCCTTTCTTAGGGGTAAAAACCCACCTGACTAACACCTCCCACTGGGGTATTTTTCCATTCATTCCAACTAAAAGCCTCAAGAGCTCTGAATTTCCCCTAAAAACTGGTAAGCAACGAACTTTAGCACATGGATCATCCTTCACTCAGTGAAACTGATCAGCCAGCTCAGAAGTAAAAAAAGAGACACAATAATCCTGTGCACTAAATAGGTTGGTCACAGAATCATGGAATGTCCTGACCTGGAAGGGACCCACAAGGATCATTGACTCCAACTCCCGTCCCTGCACAGGACAATCCCAACATTAACACCATGTGTTTGAGGACGCTGGCCAAATGCTTCTAGAATATTGTCAGGCTTGTTTAACTCGGGGAAAAACACAGAATAAACCTGTTTATGATGGAGGAGAAACAGGTAAAAAAAGCCTGATAAAGCTGAGAGAGAGCCAGTGCAGAAGTGACCAGGCAACAGCGTGGGACTCGCTCCGGCAGAAGGGAGCGTACTGGGCACTTGCCAGTGGACCCCTAACCACATCACATCACCACATCCCTTGCAGTCCCAATGACTCGGGGTGTTTCTTCTTCTCCCATAAGAGGTCTGAACCCACAGCGGCCCTGTCCCTTCACCGCAGGCATTCCAGTGCCTGACCTTCCTCGTCCAGGTGGGCTCCGTCGGCCTCCGCGCTCTCCTCCTCACTGGCGGTAATCTCCGTGATGAGGTTGCCCAGACCCAGCACGCCCAGCCCGGCCAGATGCTTCTTGGATTCCTGTAGAGACCAGAGCTGCATCCCAGTGGGGGCACCGACAGCCGGGCGGGGACCCCCAACCGAGGGCTCCCGAGCCGGGACCCCCGGCTGGCTCCGCCCGGGCCCGCACAGAGACCGCCCCACCGACACCCCCGCCCGGGCCGGCCCGCAACGGCGCCTCTGACCGCGGTCCTCCCGCCCACCTTGTCGAGGACGCTGTCCCCCTCCAGCTGCCCCGCCTCATTGATGTTGCCGAAAAGGAACCCGGCCAACGAGAAGGGCTCGGCGCGCCCGCCATCCCCCTCCTCCTCGCTCTCCGAGTCTGACATCGCCGCGGCAACGCCACCCGGAACCGGAATCGCGACCACGCCCACAGCAAGCCCCGCTCTCCACTCCGCCCCCAGCGCCCTCGTGCGGCCCCGCCTACATCAGGCCCTTCCCTCTAGCGCCCCCGCCTCATCTCTGCCACCAATGCGGCCGCGCCCCGCCCACACCAGACCCCGCCCACACCAGACCCCGCCTCCAGCGCCCCCACCCCGCCTGAATGGCCACGCCCCCCGCTGCATAGCGGGCCCGCCCCGCCCACATCAGGCCCCTCCCACAGCACTCCCGCCCGGCCCCGCTCACGTCAGGCCCCTCCCCCAGCCCGCCCAGGCCCCACCACATCTCGGCCCCCAGCAGCCGTTGGCTCCGCCCCCCAGCGGCCCCGCCCCGCGCGCCCCAAGGAAACACGGACTCCGGCGTTCACCCAAAACCGTTTTATTGCGTTTGAGGAAGGGGACCTGGCTTTCCACAGGAAAGAACTACGTTTAGAAGGGGTGCGTTACAAACAGCAGGGTGAGTTACCGTGAGAGCCAGAGGCGAGGAAAGGTTTATTACAACTTAATTCCATGTAATTTAAACCGAACCCCTTCAGAAGCATTAGCTGCAGCGCAAACCCGCTATCAGATATAAACAAGTTCCCAGTGTATCAGTACCACACTCTGAGTCCAGGTTCCTGCTGCTGCTGGGCGCTCCCCACAGCCCGCCTAAGACCCCCAGGAGATCAACCCGCTCCCAAGTTTCCAGAGCAGGTTCAGCACTCAAGAGACCTGGCACAACAAGGAGAAAAGCTTGTACACCTACACACGCCTCGTAACGCCCTTTGGACAGAGAATTCATGAGCTGCTGACTCCCTGTGGATGGCTTCAGCTATATTTAAAAAAACCACGTATTTCAGAAATCATTCATGAACTGGAAGATTAAAACCAGTCTCCACTGAATTAAAACATACACGCCGTGTTCCTCTTCAGTCACAAACTGAGGGATCTCAAACGGCTCAGGAAACCCACACAGCTTAACCCCGGTGTTCTCATCTGCTGCAAACAGACCCAATCCAGCCATGGGACCACATAAGCCTGTGTTTGGTACCTGCCCACAGGAGGAGTGGAAGGGGTTGTAGACTGAGGCACTGGGCTACTTACAATAAAACACACCAAGAACTGGGGGAGGGAGATCACAAAGTGAGAATGCCCACTGGATGGAAAAGCTTGTTGGATGTGTTGTCCTGAAGCTCCTTCTCCTCAAAAGCGGAGGCTGGAGGAAGCCAGCTGGCAGCTGGCACAGCTTTTCCTCCTGGCAGAAAGCGTCAGAAATACAAGGAACCTAAATGACTATGAATGAGGTACTCCAGAGTCAGGAAAAGGTTCTTGTCACTGTGTAAAGTCCACTTTCCGCTCACTTTCACCACTATCCTCTTGTTCTCCTCAGCGCTGTTGTGCAATCCACAGTAATGTAGATGGGGATAAAGTCTTCTAGCATAATGTAATCAATAATGTAATCAATTCAAATAAACTGATTAAGTAGCTGGATTTTATCTCACCATACCCTCTTCCAGTTCACACCAGGACGGCTGCTCCACAAGCCCACAGACACAGCGGCGGGGTGCAATAACACATGCTCACAGGATTTCTTCTCCACAAAATTACTGTAATCCAGTTAGGAATAACCACAAAAGATGCAGAACTAAAAGATTTCAGTATGCAAAAAAGTAAAAAACTTTTAAAAACAGTAGTAGCTTCAGTACAAAATTGCAAATATATGTAGCAAAAAAAAAAAAAAATAAAGAGGTGCCTGTTGTTGAAATTGTAAGTCTGTTTGAGAGCAGTTCAACACATCACATGCTTCTTAAAGTCCCTCTCTGAACGAAGCAACGGTTTCGGGCTTGCACCAGGATAATTAGACAGGTGATTTAGGCCTGACCAGCGTTAAAAAACACATGTGCACTGGCTTAAATAAATACATGTTAAACATGATAAACTCTATGAACTCGGTTACTGACATTTAACTACAGAAAATCATCTCAAACCACAAGGCACGGAGTTAATCGCTGCCTGCAAGTCAAGCCCACGCTAAAGGCCTAAGGCTACAGGAAAGGCAGAATGTGGTGAGTAGATTACCTTGCTGAAATGCTCCTACACCCTCACAGCCTGCAGCGACATCCAGAACAGCACTGCTCCTGCCAGAGCGAAAGATGCAAAGATGCTCCAGGCAATGGCACTTGGTGAAGAAAAATACATAGTCTCTCTAAGCTTTTGCAAACATCACACAAGAGGATTTTGGTGCTGCCTGCAATCAGGCAATGTTTGGAACTCTGCATCGGTTCACTCGCTCCACATACCAGCTCTCAGATTAACTGCAGTTTAACACCTCTGGGCTGCAGTTCGCTAAAGCGGCACTGGTATGAGCACACCTCAGATAAACAAAAACTGCAATTGGTGCCAGCATTAGTTACACCAGCTGCAGGAAGGCACATCCTCTTCAAAGAGGGGAATTTGGGCACAAATACGAATGTTTCCATCCACCAGTATCAGATAAAGCAAGGTCAAATTAACACAAGATCCCCCTAAAAACCTCGTGGATGTATTTTCTGTTATCTTGCTAAAATGAGGCTTTTTTCTGCTCAGGGCATACACCGGTGCAGTTCTGCATGTGTGGGAATCACAAGAAAGGAAGTTCTGAATTACCAATTGAGGCTGCATTCAGACAAAGACAGCACTGTCAGCTTCAGACAACAAAGCCCAGTCCAGCACCACTGGTTTCACACAAAGTATCTTTGAAGCACGCTGCTTTCACACCACCAAGCTGCAAGGTTACGTCTAAGGAAGGTTTCATGTGCTCCCTCCTCAGCTGATCCCAGAATCACACACAAAGAACAGTGCACATCCTGAAAACAAAGGCCAGCTGCCACGCACGAGAGCTGCTAAAGAAAGTTAAAAAGCATATAAATAGAACTTCAATTAGAAGAGTTTATAATAACTAATCACCTAGTAGAGAGGAGAAAACTGCCCAGGTAAACCTATCCAGTGACTGGCTAAGCATTACAAATTAAATCAAAACCATCAGTGAGATGCCAGAAAGAAATGAGGGTTCCTGATTCCTGTAAATGGAACCTCCAAATTCTGTCAGTGTTCTCTCAGAAAAACAACAAAGGAACTTGCCATAAAAATCTCAGGTGGTGGCCCCAAGAACATTAAGAAGTAAAGCCATGAGCAAAGCCCTAAGAGCAAACGGGCTGCTATCAAGTCTCTGGCATTCATTGAAGAGATCACACAGAAAATCTTGTTTGGAGAACTGTCATCCCAGCTACCCTGGTCAATCTGAGAAGGCAAGCACTAACTTTATTCTCAGAGAGCACAGTCTCTTTGGAGGGTGAAAGAAAAACTTAGTTTAGAAGATTACGGAGGACTTGCCTCTAAACTACTCTTCCACCTCTCCAATTCAGAAGTATGAAAATCACTCATTTGAGTGGTTCATCATTATCCTAAGTTCCTCACATTAGAAGAAATCAGCTCCTGCTTCTATTAATAAAATCACTGCAAGTGTTCCCTGGATCTTACTCATTGCATTAATCATGCCTTACACTAACTCTTCATATCAATGACCACAGTTCACTATAAGGTGAATCTCAGAAATATTTCAGGCATTTTTGCATGTAAACAAATTGTTTTCAAGCTTTAAATCGAAAAATTAAAACAACTGGGCAGCCAGATTTCTATTTGTGAAACAAATTCAATCAGTAAATAAGGGAGGGGAAAAGCAGCAGCTACGCTTAAGGCAAAGGTATTGGAATTTGTGCTTTTCAGCAAATCTAGTAACTGATGGCTATCTAGTAAGGAAGATTGGCTTCAAAGAAGTCCCTTCTTTTATTTTCCTCCACTAAATAAGGACAGAAGCCAAGTGATCCCTGGAGAAGCTGGAGATTGGAACTGTAGAAATAAAGTAGATATCTGACCTCTTGGTTGGAAAAAAAAAATGTTCTGTTTCAGTTTCCCTGAAGCAATAAGTCTGCAAGAATATTTGCTGAATAAACCATTTCTGCTTAGCGCTGTTAGTGCAAGATGCAAATCTTCAATTTAACTCACTAAAGAACGGTCCAAGATTCTGGTCAATATTCGACTTCAAACATCCATCACCCGAGGTAACTACAGTAAGACACATTTTCTTGTGTTCTTCTTTGTCACAGGATACAGAACTGCACGCACAGCTTCAGCAAACACCTCCCGAACACCCTCCTGATTTAACGCTGAGCACTCCAAATATTTGACTGCTCCAATTTGTTTAGCCAGCGAAGTCCCCTGCTGAAGGGTAGTGGGAGCCAAGCTTTGCTCTTTCAACTTTTTAACTGTTTCCACGTCATTTCTCAAGTCTCTCTTCGTGCCCACTAAAAGAATAGGAACATTTGGACAGTGGTGAGAAACTTCAGGATGCCATTTGTGCCTTACATTTGCATAGGAAGAGGGGCTACCAATGGAGAAACAGATGACAAATACATTGGTCTGAGGATATGAGAGCGTGCGCAGGCGGTCATATTCCTCCTGACCTGCAGTGTCCCAGAGATTCAGGCTAACTGTCCGGCCATCAACAGTCATTTGAGCACTGTAGTTGTCAAACACAGTAGGGATGTACTCTTCTGGGAAGGCATTGGTGGTATAGCTGATGAGAAGACAAGTTTTTCCCACAGCGCCATCTCCAACAACGACACACTTTATAGTTTGCATTCTTTACCCAGAAACAAAGTCCTGCACAAAGCAAGAAAAAAAGTTAGGAAAAGCACCCTATGATATATCAGTCATTTTAAATACAAGCTTTAGCAAGTGTTTCTAATATTGCTAACAATTTATATCAGCTAGATACACTCAATGTCTCAGAAGCCATTATGAAGAGCTCACAGGCTAGAAAGACAATAGGGAAATGGAGATGCAATGAGTTGAGAGTTCAGTGACAACTGGCTGCATTCCAACCATGTAAGTACAAATTAGCCAAATTCCCACAGTCTTGCCTTACTGCCAGACAGTTTCCCACAGGCAAAGGGACAAGTCTTTAGAGGTACCTGCAAGTGGAAAGAGATCACGGTGTCAAACCCAGTAACAAGATACTCTGTCATTTGTAGGTTCACACACACATCCCTGTACACACCCTTTAAGATTCACACTTTTTATCTGCACAGCCTACTGCCTAAACATTTTACCACAAAGAAAGGTCAAAAAATTATTTAATAAACCAAGATACCCATTGCTGGGCTGCACTGCTACTGTTTACTATAATAATTCACTCAATTCAGGATCAATCAGACCTCAAGAAACGCTCTTAGAGGATACCAAATTAAAGGTTCAGGAAGCAGCACGTACAAGAAAAGCTGTTCTTTGAAATACAACCACCCATAGTATCTGGATTAGAACACAAAGAATTTTTCTAAAGAAGCCAAGAACAGATTATTCTCACTAATCAGTGACACAACAAGCAGAACTTAATACGCTTGAGCTACATAAAGCAAGCTTACACTGAACACTAGAAAAATGCATGCTGCAAAAGATCAGCAAACAGCTTTCCTAGGCAGCCTGGGGCATTGTTACAGAAGATATTTGAAACTTAAAGGCTTCCCTATGCCCTTCCTGATAGGTAAAGAGTAGGTTTGCTAATCAAACAGTTATAGCCTAAAACTCAATTCATTCTAAACTTTCATCACATGAAAAGCAGGAACTTTGAAAATAGCATGAAACAACCACAAGCAGTCATTTGTTGTACGTCTGCTGTATGCTGCAGCTTCTGCTAGCCTGAACAGGAAGGAACTTGCATGTGCCTTCTCACCCAAATGCCTTTGAGGTACTATCAGTAATCTCAACTCGCAACCAGCAGCAAATACGCTGCTCCAAACAGAAGAAACAGACAGTGGGAGGAACTATATTGCATATTCCAGAAAGATCACAGCTCCACCACCACCAAAACAACAAAGGGAGTATATGAGAATGAGCAATAGCAAAGTACTTCACTTATAAATGTCCTGAAACCCCTCCCTCCAACTTCATCTAAACAAATCAACAACTCATTACCATTTAAGTCTCAGCTTTGTCCCTTTTGACAAAATCTTTATCTGTATTCTACATACTGCTGTATTTCAGGCAGGAGCACACATGGTTCTTCCATACAAAGCAAAACCAGACTGCCTTAAGCTTTGTCCCAAGGTTCCAATAGGCAACTTGAGCGATACCAACTGTGGTCACTACAGCCTACAATGCTTAAGGAACTATCAGTGTACACACGCACACACTACTGAAAAGCAGTCAGTGATGGGAAGCAGTGCAGAAACCTTGCTCCAGAAGGACCCAGCAGGACACTGAGAGGGAGGAATTTGGAGGAAAACAAGCAGAAGGAAGACGCAGAAGCAGTTGATCCTTTTTGAATATGACAGGAATTACATTTCTAAAGCAACATCATCACCTGAAATGAAATCTGGCAAGTGCTTTTGAGCTTTGGCAGAAAAGCACAGGTGTGAGTTTCATCATACATCAAAAAAGTCAGTCATAGCAATTTAGTTTCCAATTTGGACCACAGTAGTAAAGTAACAAAAACATCTGGAACACAACTACGTTTTTTCACAGATTTGAATTACCTAAGATTTGGATTTTAGAATAGCAACATCTGCAACAGGAAGTAACTCCAGGCACAAATGGCAAGGCGTCCGGCTAAGTACAAGGTACACAGATACAATTAAAGAGCTTGTAGGCTTTTAAGTGTGCTTCCCTACAGGACTCCTTTAAAGCAGGTTGCCTTAGCTGTAAGGAATCGTGTGATATATGCAATGCAGAGAAACAAACACACACCATGATACATGTGTTTTAGTATGGAAACACAAAATTTTGAGAAATTAATAAAAAAAAAGAGATAAGAAAGAAACTCCTGCATTGCAGAAACCTGTATGTTGTGAGCAGGTATAGTTTGGTTAAAGATTTACATATGGAAGACAAGTTTTTTTTTAATTTAAGCCACAACCAAGCAAACAATATTACCTCCATCAGGCCTTTTCTATTAAATCCGCATATTGCTTTGTTCAAATTGTAAAAAGTAGTTATTTATTTTTTTCTTGTAAACAATTTGCCTAGCAATAAAAGTCTCATAAGACAGCAAGAAGCTGGGGTTCAAATTTGCATGGAGAATTCTTTTTATTTTTCAAGCACTCTTGAACTTGGCACTGCCTGCTATTTGAATATACATATATGCAGAAAAAAACCCCATAGGCCAAAACCAAAATTACCAACAAACATTGCCAACAGCAGGAAAAATGGTTTAGGGTATGTTTGGGGGTTTTTTGTTGATCTTCAAAAGAATTTTTGGGGAAAACTTTAGAGATAAAAACATAATGTACAACAGGTAACAAAAACTGAAAAAGAGAAAAATGCAGATTAACAGATCAACACATCAAAAACAAGACTTAGAATTTAGAAACAGAAAGCTCGGCACAAGCTTCAAAGCCAAGTTTAAAGGTTACGAGGCAAGAGAAAGGAGTGAACATGAAGTCCAAAGTAGAGAAAGGTAATTCAGGTTGCTTAGCCCTGCCAGAGAAAGGACTTTCATTACAATTAAGGGGGAAGATCATCAGAACATGAAGAGTTTGAGCAATTACAGCACAATGGGAAAAATTTTCAAAGAATTAAAAAAAAACCCCTAACCACTCAACAAAGATGTGTTGCGCAAAAATGTGTAGACAGGAGTTATTCCTATCTTGTCCATCAGTGCCTTTGAATTAGAAAACTGGCATTCCTGTTTGGGTTAGTTTCCTTCTCAGAAGATGCTGCAAAGTCTGCCTTCACTGCCTGCACACCTGGCACTTCCTTTGGAATGTGCAAAATCTCAATCGGCATGTTGAGACATCATCTGGAGAGCTGCTCCTGTTCTGACCTAATTACATATTTTCTGGTATTATTAACACGGACAGCTTGCTCTCCTGTAACCCAGCCGGACATTTGCTGGGGAAATTCACTGTTTGAATTCCACTTCCCCTCCCCACAAAGCTATCATAAGGGAAATCACAGAATAACTTCACATTGTGTCAATATTTTTTCATGGGAGAGAAAAAACTTGTAGATTTTCCCTTTAACACTTCTCAAGTAAAGTTCCCTTTCTGCTGAGTGAAAGAAAGAAGGACACTGTGAAAAAAAGGAAGCACGAACCTGAATTCTTTCAGGGTTTTATAGATTTATCCCTTTTATACTTTCTACACTCCAAAATATTCTTGGCAGAGGAATACTCCTTAGCAGAATGTCTCTGCCCTTTCTACGTTAACTCCAGATGCCTCTTTGTTAGGTGGATTTCAGCTTCGATATTGCTCTTTGATAACATCATTTTCACAGTTTGTCAGGTCTTCCATATCTCTTTTGCTAGTTCCAATAAGGCCCCATTTGGCCAAAAATGAGCAGAGAAAACACTAGGATTCAGCTGAAATCACCTGTGCTATGTTGTTCTGTTCAGTCATCACCTTTGATCAATCCCTCCCTGTTCTGCAGGCTCAGAAGTTTGATACTGCTTTATCAGGAGCAAGCAGAAGCAGAAGTTAAGAAATCTAAACGACTTAATTGCTCATCTTTCAGTAACAAAAACTAGATCAGAGATGATTCACTCTGTCTGCCTGATAGGTGAAGTGGGGCAGAAACTTTAAACAATAAATTGGGTGGGTAAGGCAGTTCCAAGTATATCCTACCATCCTCACTCCTGCAAAGGAGTTAATACATTTTTCATGTGTGCCGCTTAGCCACCAGATCTTACGGAGAAGAAAAAGGGGCACTCAACAATTTAAGCAAGACTGTGTTACTATTCCACAACATCTCAGTTTACTCGGCATTGTTTTAGGCAAGTGCCAAAGGAATGGACAAGCGCCAGGCTTTCAGAATGCCTGCCAAGAAAGAGTAAAAAAGTTAAATAGGAGACCTCATCCCTAATAGCTTTCACCAATGAATGACCTACTTGGACTTCTCAGTGCCTTCCAAAGTTTTCACACCGCTTTCCGTCCTGCCATTCACCTGAAAGAGACACAAAAAACAGAGCAACAGCCTGAGTGGCAGCAGAGGAGGGGAAAAAAAAATCAAGAAGCCAAGCCAAATTTCAGCAGCACGGCAGGAACCGTACAGTCCATAACACAGAGCTCCACATAAACAGCAGAACCGACGAAGCTCGCTTTCTGCAGAGCTCTGCCTGAAGGTTCGGCTCCCATGCACATATTACTGATGCCTAACAAGAGTGCGGTTCACACTGGTTGTTCTCTCAATGTGAATGTTAGAAAAGCCTAACCCCTTTTGGAACAATAAGTGGTTTCAGAAAGATAAAAAAAGAAACCACTCAAACCCCTTGATAAAATGTTTTTAAAATCTCTACCTCTTTCACATTACGCTGAAATTGGTTTATTGATTTAAAGATCTTTTTGCAGGGATGAAATACACGTAAGATTTACCACAGTGCAAAGTGGTCTGTATGAAGTATGTGGGCACCTCAGCCACACAAACCTCAGCACATCAACTCTTACTACAGGCACTTGGCACTCCAAGTTTTAGGGGAGAACAACAATATCAGTGACCAAATATCAATGACTAAGTTCTATTAATCCAAGATTATGTCTATTGGATAATAAATATTTCCAAAGGCATTAGAAACAAGCTCATGAAACGGCAGCACAGCTGTGAAACAACACTACACCAAGGTGCAGCTGCACAGTCATACAGCAACTAAAAACTAGGACTCCAGTAGGTATCCGAATCCCCAGTACATGAATGTGGCGTGTATCCTGCCATCATCAAAAGCTGCAGAACATTAAACTTGATTTTCCTCCTACAATCATATGCAGAAGCATGGATTCATTGAGACAAGCACCCTTCACAATTTATTTGAACACAAGTGACCCTGACAGGCTTCAAGGGTAAGCAGAGTGAAGGTGTGAGACCAGGAGCTGGGACTGCAGGGTTCTGTGCCCAATCCACCACACACCTCCTGGGTGATACAAACAACCTGCAGCATTCCTGGTATCACAGTCAGTTCATAAAAACATAAAAGATATGTCCTTCCTACCTTTTACAGATTCTGGCAAGGCATTATTCATTACCGTTGACTACAAGACAGTACTTCAGACATGAGGTTCTGTGAAGAGGCACATTAAACACGTTGGAGGATGAATGATAAATCAAATTAAGGCATCCTTGACTGCTATTTGAGGTGGAAAAAAAACCCTTTTAGTCCCTCTTCCTATCATCTTTTGCCACCTAGCATTCATTGGTACTCTAAACACTTTATTTTTAAGAAAAAGCTCTAACAAAGTGATTGTTGTGTTTTAAGGACAATGTGCAAACCAGGAAAATCTAAGCTTTTTCCTTGAGAAGAAACCTACACACACTTTCCATACTCTGATTTCTCTGCCGCCGCCCCCATATTTCACTAGGGGGTAAAAAAAATCCCAAACAAAAAATGCACTTGGTCAATTAATAACAGTTTTCAGAAGTGTCTTTAAATAGTTTTGATACGATTAAAACGCAAGTCAAAGCGTGCACTCAAGAGTGTGTTGTACCATGGCTTGTGCACCACAATAATGCAACATTTGCTAGTCTTTTTTGCATCAATTATTGCAGCTCTAAAACGTGTGCAGAAATGACCAGTGGCAAGGAGTCTCTCAGATTTACATATAGGGGCACAGGAAAGGAAACCAAACAAAGATGTATACTCCTTTTAAAGGTATGGATCTTTACACAATACCAAATTATGTAGAAACACTTTGGCCTCCAGAGGAATTCATTTAAGCAAATCAAACTGCATATTCAGCTTCCTCTTACTAATCGCAAACCACATACTCATTGTTTTTCCAAGATCTCTGTGAAGTTCCTTCTAAAAACATTTAAAAGCATCTTTTTTTATGGAAATAGTAAGCTAAAGTGCCAAATACCTCTCATAAGCTTAAGATTCCTATAGAAAAATTTGCGTGCAGCAGAACACCAGCAAACTGGCCAACCAGAGCCTTCCTCCTGTGTATTTTACATTTGACACTGAAGAGAACACAAGCTTTTTAAAATCAAAAAAATAAGGTTAGGACAAAGAGTAGGCAGCTCACAACGCTTGTACAGAGAGCCTGCACTTCAGCATAGGGCACATGTTGCAGGTATGGGATACACATAAAGAACAAAAGCATTTAAAGCTGTTTTATAAGTCCGAGTAAATGCGATGGGAATCATAAGGGTTTATAAAGAGTAAACAGACACCAATTATTCACTGGTTCTGTCAGTAAAAAAATAATAATAAAAAAAGAACAAAGGAGCATAAAATTAAATCAGAAAGAGGGAGGTCTGGTATAAATAAAAGCGGTTTGAGGCTAAGTTAGGAATTCCTCAGCACGGGATATGTCCGCCACTGAAAGTTTACAGGACTCAAGGAAAGAACTGCTAAAGTTATGGAGAGCTCTGTGGTGGCTGCTAAACGAGACAATCGATGTGATTCTCAAAACCCCTCAGAATATTTGAGGTCACTGCCTCGTTCTACCCTGCCTGAGGTGACAACCTGGCAGTTTTTAGAAAGCAGAGCGACCACGACTGCCCCTACCAAACCCTGCCAAGGGAAATCCACTGTGCCGAAACTGGAGACCTTCAGAAAACGGCTGATCGCATGGAAACCTTCCATTATACTCTGGGAGCACAGATAACCTTGGACCCATCCCGCTGCTCTAGTGTGAATCAGCTCAACCTGCACCCAAGCTTGGCCCAGCCCGGCACGGCACGGCCCGGTTCGGCACGACTCAGCTGGGCTCGGCCCCCAGACACCGCGGAAAAGGGCAGCGCAGGCCCTGCCCCAGCCGTTCCCGCCTCCCGCACATCCCGGAGCGAGAAACGGGACCGAGAAAAGCTCGTTCCAAACCAGCCCCTTCCAGGGCCCCGTTCAGCACCTCCTTCCGAGGGCAGAGCCGGGACCCGCATCCCGCACCCCTGAGGAATCGGGAACACTCGCTCCCCCTCCCCCGCCCCCGGATCCCGCGGGGCGGGTGCCAGGGAGCCCGGGCAGCGCGGGAACGGCCTCCCCAGGGCGGGAGCGACAGCAGCGCGGCTGGCGGGGCCGGAGGGGCCGCAGGATCGTCCTCCCCGCCAGCGTCGCCCGCGGAAGCCGCTCCCCGGCCCCTTCACCCTCCCCGGCCCCGCTCACCTCCCGGGGCGGCAGCGGCCCCTCCGCCCGCCGGTCCCCGTGGCCGCCCCCGCCGCACGCACGCGCCCTGCGCCCCCCGCCCCGCCCAGCGCCGCCGCTCCCGGAGCGTCCGCCAGGGGGCGCCGCCACCGCCCTGCCCGGGGCGGGGCGGGGTGGGGCGGAGCGGGGCAGGGCGGGACCGAGCAGGGGGCGGCCCGCGGTCCCTGCGCGACCTCGCCGCCGCGGTTCCGAACCGGGGTCTCGACCCCTGTCTCCCAACGCTCGGCTGGTACCGAGGCGCAGAGGAAGCCGTCCAGTACCTCCGCAGCCGCGGCGCTTCCCTACGAACGGCCTCGGCACGGCCGGCACGGCCCGGAGCGGGAGGTGGCGGAGGGGCATGGATTCCGGCTTACCCCGCCGCCCCGGGGCTGCACCCCCAGAAACGTCGGGGCCACCAGGACTCTGGTGCCACCAGAAATGTTGGAGCCACCAGAAATGACTGGGCCACCAGAAGGTTCAGATTTCTTCACTGGTGGTGGTGGTCAGACACTGGCACAGCTGCCCAGGGAGGTGGTGGAGTCCCCATCCCTGCAGGTGTTCAAAAGACCAGTAGACGAAAGGCTTAGGGGTCTGGTTTAACTGTGAACAGGAACGGTTGGATTCCATGATCTCAAAGCTCTTTTCCAACCAGGCAATTCTACGATTCTATTCTCTGGTTCCAAATGCCCGGGCCACTAGGACGCCAGGCTGCAAGCACCCTACCTGGCCCAGCACTGCTGCCTGAGCTGCACCCAAGGGCGCTTCTCCCGTGGTCCTTCCTCGGTGAGACTTGGGAAAGGGAGAGACCTTGGCAGGGATCAGCCCACTGACGCTCCTTAAGCGCCCATCAGGAATTTCAGAGTGTGACCTTTGCTCTGGGTTTTTATTACTTGCCCCTTCTGACTGGGGGAGAGGGCGTGCTGTAGCCTGCACGTGGCTCCAGGCTGGGTCTGCTTCTCTGGAGTAGGTGCCAAGGGCCCTGGCAGCTCTGGAGCTGGCATTGCTTCGCTGCTGAGGCACTTGGCTGTCAGTTGCTTGGTGTTCCCATCGCCAGCTCCTCATCTTCCTCCTCCGACCAGCTCAAGCTGTCATCCGAGTCCTCCTCTTGTGCTGCACTGGGCTCCTCTGCATTGGCAGCCTCCTTCTCCTGCTCCACATGGGAGAGCAACCTGCTTTGGGGGACCTCCAACTTGGCCCAGGAGCCAGGGCTGGCTTTGCAAAGAGTGACCTCCACCTTGGTCGGGACCATGCTCACAAAGCTTTTCTCTACTGCGATGACCTAGAGAGAAGGGAAGGTGCAGTGAGCTGAGCAGGGGAGGGCAAGCAGCACGTGCCTTTGTGGCAGTCCTGCCAGAGGAGAGGAGAGATCTCTTCTTGTGTGCCAGAAGACAGAGCAGGAGGAAACCTGGCCTCCAGCTGAGGCTCACTGTGTTATATCTAAGCCACATGTATGCCTGCCTTACAGCCCTCTCCAGAGGCAGGTGTACCAACAATGTGCTGCCTGTGGGCACTGCCCGCCTGCATCAGAAACAGAGGCTAGAAATGCATATGCAAATTCCCGAGTCTCATTGCTCCTCCCAAGCCAGGAAAGAGATGAGAAAAGAGAGCAAGTATCTTCCCCCAACACCTTTGCCTGCCCACAGGCATAGCAGGATTTCGGGGAGAGACAGGGATCTGCTGATCTTTGAGGCAGTCTGGAACCAAAGCCAGAACACCTGCAGAGCTGGCAGCAATGTCCACCTCTGCTCTTAGTATGGTATGGATTCAAACAGCCACCAGCAGCCTCTGAAACAGCATTGCTCACAATCCCCAAGGTGTTTCCTAGCAGAGATGGCTACAAATGCTGGTACCTGGGCGATCTGACTCCCTTACCAAGAGCAAGCCAGCACTGTGGCAGTGTTTAAAAGAGCATAGCCAGGGTGCATCAGGCAGTGCTGAGCAGTCAGACACGCACTGAGCCCAGGCTCAGTCCTGGCAAGGCTCCCGGGCGGAACTACTGCTATGGGATCTATAGAGAAAAACTTCATTTGCCCATCAGCCTTTACTGCTATAGAAAACTGGAGCTCTGGAGATAAATGGTGCTGTGACAGCTGTGATGGACCTGTGTTCTCTGCAAGGCTTCAAGAGCTGGTGGTGAATCACATGGTGGAGGGACTACGGAATGGCTGTTTGTCCCACAGATGTGTCAGCTGGGAAAGAGATGACATCCTGGGAGCCACAGCATTTCTGTGCAGTAATAGATTCTGCCTCACGCTCCACACACAGTGTAGAAATTGCAGCAACAACCATTTTGCTGATTTTTCAAAAGCCTGAGAATCCTGAATGTGCAGAGAGTGATTTTCCTTACTAGGAGCCTGTGCTTGGGGCTGCAAATGCTTCTCCCAGAGCAGAAGCTGCCTCACAGCATTGCAGCCCAGCCCCACGCAGACTACTGGAATAGGGAAATAAAAAAACCCAGGATCTTACCCCCCAGAGATCCAGTTCTGCCTGGAAAATCTTATTCCCTTCAAAGACGATGCGAACCTCAAGCTGAAAGATCAACAGAGAATTATCTGAGTGGGTAGCACAGCATTGCCGGAGCTCTTCACCAGGACAGCGCAGCTGCCTTCAGCACTGTAACACATCCCACATTCTGGCTCCGGTGTAAAGGTCTGGTGATTCCCTCAGCTCCTGGGATCATTTCACCCTCTTCAGAGCATGCCAGGTTCACCTCTGTCACCAGTTAAGAGATTCAAGGCCATCAAAGCCACCCAATGAGCCAGAGTGGCTGGGCAGATGCTGCTGCAGCAGAAAAGCCACCAGGCTCTCACCCTGGGGACAGCAGGTTGGCAGTGCCAACCCCGGCTGAAATAACAGACCGAACAGGCCATCAAAGAGCACCAGGTTCCTGGGAAGGTCATGGCTGTTGGTTTATCAAAGCCAGGTGCCATGTAAGAGCATATCCCCAGCCCAGCTCCACCGACCCCACTCACCACAGTGCGGTTGGCTTTCACACTGCTAAGGGCAGGCAGAGGGTTCTTGGCATAGACTGTCACCACCACCTGGCTGCTGGTTTGGTGCCAGTCCTGCCGGCACGACACTGCCTTCTTGTCCTGCCAGGGAGAGGAATCCATGATGGTACGGTGTCCAGGCCAAGCACAGCCCAACAAGAGGAGATGTCTGCCAGGGGATGCTCCTTTCCGCATCTCCTTTGCGGGGTGCCAGCTAGGTCAGCATCAGCCAAGCAAGAAGAAACCCTGCCTTTCGTCCAGGTTTTGGGGGGGGGATAGTTCCTGAGAAGGTAGACAGCCCCTGCCAGATTGTCACGTGCAACATGGGCATCTGTGCTGTGCTTGGGGTTGTTCCAGAAGGACATGTTAACGCCAGAGACATTCCCTTCTTGTCTTAGAGCCACTCTGCTGTGCCCAAGCACATCAGTGCCGGTGCCGTGCATAGTCAGGAAACTCAGCATGGAGGGCAGTGCAGGGGCTGTTGCCGGACATAGATCATGTCACCATGCAAAATCTGGGACACAGATGAGCCCCAGCTGGCCACACTTCACCTTCCTTCCACAGGACCCCCACCTTGTCTGTGCCACAGGCAGCTTTGGACTCACCAGGCACGTCTGAGCATCAGCAGGAGACAGATCTCCTGCAACCCCCAGCACTGCCAGCCAAAGAAATACACCAGGAGGTCTCCCAGCCTCAAAGGTGACAATTAGCACAAAGCATCTGCATCACAACATCACAGTTCATTCATTGCTGCCTGCTTTACACCGCTATGTGTTTTCTGCTCCAGGACAAGGCACAGCCTAGGCTCAGATGGGGGCTGACTCAGCGGAACCTGATGCACTTTCAGGGGTATCCTGGGCCACTTTGGTGCAACTTTCCCAACTGAAGAGCTTCCCTGGGCAGACTTACACACACATAATACTGGGAATTAGGATCTTCTCCCCATTGCCCTGCCACAACACCATGTCACTATGTAGATGAGGACCCTCCTGGGAAGCAGGTGCAAAGGGAAAGCTTCATTAAAATCAAATTCAGTCATCAGTCAAAATTCCTGTGGCTTTTTTGCAGGGCTTTTCCTGTGCTCAGCTGCCTGTCCCTATGTGGCAGCCTGCAGCGCTGGCTACGCTGCGCCCAGGGCCAAATACTGCCTCATTCAGCTTCCTATTGCACACGTGCCTGCTGGGTGTGAGAGCTGACACACTTTGCAAATGCAGGAGCAGCATTTTAAACAGCCGATGGGTGAAGATGAGGCATTCAAACCCCGCACAGTCATCTGTCGGCAATTATGAGAATTAGGAGAATTAAATGCAGAAGCCCATGTAAATGCAGAGCAAGGGAAGGAGCACTCCTTGGGTGCCTGTCAGTAATGGCACTAGGCTCACATGAGTAGCCCCCACTGAGAGCCCCCTTACCCCCTTCCCCATCCAGCAGTGCTGCCCGCTGCTGCAGCCCGGCTGCTCCAGGAAGGCGTTGAAGTCCGTCGTTTTGACTCTACAGCAGCTCCAGTACTTCATCCTAAGGAGAACAAGATGGCCTGAGCAGGGAGCACCCATGGGAGCAGGAGAGGGGACCATAGCAGGCCTCAGGATGGTGGGGGAAGGGACTCAGAACCAGCAGCTCCCCCTGCCCACCTCTCACCCAGAGATGTCACCCCTGATGGCACCGTCCATGCTGCTCAGGCCACATAACCTTGCAATGAGGCACTTTCAGCCCTCAGCAGGGTCAGTTTTGTCACCAGTAAAGGGTTATTTCTTACCCCTCATGGAAGACAGGAACGCCAGGATGGAAAGTACAGACCTCTGTATTGCTTTCTGGGCCCTGGTAGATCTGTGGGGTGAGAAGCAAGAGGAAGGTTTTGGCTGTGTCTCTGGCAAAGCACAGCATGGTGCAGCCAGGCATCCACCCATCAGTGCCCATCCCTGCACAGGGCACAGCATGATGCCCAACATCACCCTTTCTCTGGGTCCAGCATCTCTGAGGACTTACTCTGGAACAATGTCCAGCCAGCAGCCCAGCACTGGTCCCTGCTCTCTGCCAGCAGGGCAGCCACCTTGGCCTCGTTGGGACCCCAGGGTCATCCCCAGAACCCTGGCAACAGCTCTTCTGTGTGCCTGCTCCCAGACAAAACCTGGCTGTACTGGGACAGCAGGCAAGTTTAGACACCACAGAAACTTGCTCTGAGGTGCAAAGGGCTGTTTGTTCATCCTTCCCCTCTTTCCCAGAGCATCAATTTAATATTCTCTTCTACCTCTTGCCTTTTGCTCCCTGCTCCCTCCCCTCTCTGCTGCTCCCCAGGCACACCAGCCCTCTCACAGCATGGTCCCTCTGGTGCACACCTGAAGGCAGGCAGACAGTCCTACACAAGGTGGCCTTGGGACAAGAGAGAAAGTGGGCTGTGCTGCATTGATTAAATGCGGGTGGGAATTATTCCATGTGCATTTTACCTATATTCCCATATCCTGAGTACGTGCCATATTTCATTGCAAGCAATCAGCAGCAACAAAATGCAAATCAACCACCAATCCGGCAATCTAGAAGCCTGTTGTTGGAACGAGGCTGGGAGGTGACAAAGGCAACAGCATCAGGGACAGGACAAGCAGGAGCATATGGAGCTGATGGGCACTGCCACCTCCCATCTGCCCAGCACCCTGCCCCACACCTGGTGGCAGGTGGGAGACAAACACCCGTGCTGGACCTGCCATGTTCTCAGCCAGCCGGCACAGACCATGTGAGGATGGGACGCTGCCAGGTACTCACCGCCTTGCAGGCTGCGTTCTTGCAGGTGGTTCCAACTCTCATCTGGGCAGCTGCCTCCCCTGTGAGAGCAACACAGCTTTATCCTGGGGCACGTGCCACCCATGCCTGCCCCCAGACCCTCCTCACAGCCCTGCTGCCTGCCCTGCAGCTTAGCATGCATAGTGACTGAGCACAGCCCACCACAAGGCACCTCCAAGACATGGCTCTAGGGGTTTGCAGGTGGCTGAGCGCATAGCATCTGCCATCCTGCCCTGAACCTGCCAAGCAAAACCCCACTCTTAACTTGCCACTTGCAACCCCCCCTGCCATCCATCAGCTCATCACTACCTGCAGAGCTGCCCTCTGGTGCCTCATCCTTGGAGGACAGGTTCAGTTTCTCCAGTGCCTGCTCCAGAGACCTGGATACTTTAATTGGCAGCAGTTGTCTTGGCTCATCAGAGCTAGAAACAGCAGCAACAAAAGCTAAGTTGTGGGGTTTTTTTTTCAATTTGAATGTTGTTTCCTCTCCCGAGGAAGCAGCAGGGCAGGGCACGTGCAGAAGAGGCAAAAGAGCATTGCGACGCTATTGGCTGAGCCCATCTTACCTTGGTCTTTCCCGCTGCATCTTTTCCGCTGATTTTGGTCCTTGATAGATGAGCTCCACTGGTTTGTTCTTTGGCCCATCTGAGGTCTCATCTTGGCTGAAAGGCTCAGGGGGCTTCTCCTTGTTGTGAAACCCCTTTGTGCATCCCTGAGCAGCACAGGCAAGCCTCATGCACACTTTGCACTCCCTAACCTGGAGGCTGCTCCCAAACCCAGTGAGCTTCCATGCTCTGGTGACTCTGCATCCTGCAGGGACGGACTATGACCCTGCACCAGGGCAGGGTCTGCATCTGCAGGGATTCCCAGGAATGAGACGGAGTGGCAGCCTTACTGGGGTCACAGCAAACAAGTCTCAGCCCTGCTGCACCCCAGCCTGGCAGGTGAAGTGCAGCAAAAGTCACCTGTGGGAGACATTCCCAAGCCTCTGCTGCCTCCTTCTCCCCAGGACCGCTCAGACATTTACAGCTCTACTGGCACTTGGGGCCTTTGTGTTCATCTCCCAGGATCATTGCAGAGGATCCCAGCCCCTTTTGGCTCCCTTCTCTGGGAGCACCTGCCCCGCACTTTGGGAGCAGCACCTTTGCTTGCATGGTCCTTGGAAACACATGGGAAATCCCCAGCTGGCAGGGAGAAGGCAGCCTTGTCGCAGGACGAGGAGGGGACAGAACAGAGCAGGGGCAAGGAGGAGAGAACAGAGGAGCAGTAGATGTGTTTGAGCTGGTGGGTCACTCACCTTTATGGAGAGAAACTCGGAAAAGTCGGTTGTGCGTTTCTTGCAACAAGACCAGCCCTAGGCACCAGGAGATGACAAACTGGTCAGCTGTGGGCAATCCCACCGGGCAAAAAGTCCCTCCCTGCAGCTGCAACCCCAGCTCCTGCTCCACTCACCTTCAGGGCATCATGGAAGATGGGGACTCCTGGGTGATACAGGCAAGAATCTAGAAAGGGAAAAGCAGGCAGAACTTTTCAGGAGCGATGTGGCCCACAAATCACCCATGAGGGCTGGCGGTTCCTGAGCCAGCTCCTTTCCATGCAGGCTGCCTGCGCTGGGCTTGGCTCAGCCCTGCTGGGCAGGCAGCTCAGGCCAGAGCACAGCAGCTGAGGCCACAGACTAGGAAAGCAGCACGTGTTCCCCCTCACGCTGGTGCAAAGCACATGAGCTCACTTACCCTTGGTGTTATGCTCAGGATCAAACCTCTGCCCGCAGCCCTTGTTGTAGCACAGCAATGCCATAGCTCAAGCGTACTTGTGGCGTCCTTCACTACTTCCACAAAAATCCCATCAATCTCATCTCTGCCTGTGATCCCCCCTCTGCTTCCCCGCCGTTTCCAGCCTAGGCTCCGGGGGGTGGCTTTGCCTATCTTTGGAGGCAGCTGGAGGAGGTGGCTGGTAACTGGAGAGCAGGCTAAAGATGGACATAGCAGCTCGGCAGCTGACGGGACCTGGAGCTCACATTATCTCGAGAGGCATTTCTGTCCTTCCCCCTCACTCGGCCGAGGGAATGGGCGCTGCAGCGTGGCTCCACACCTCGGGTGAACAGACGACCTCCCAATGCCTGCTATCCCACCAGTGTTCAGCATGGAAGCATCGGCACCAGCCCGTTGCTCATGTTCAACTCAGGGAAACGTGTGTCTCTTCTTGACCAGCTGCCCTTAGTTTCTTTAGCATTTATAGAGGCAGCTGAAATTTTCCTGCAAAAGAAGGGAAGAGACTTCCCAGAGTCCCAAGGCAAACTTGTGCACATCTCCCAGAGCCCTTAAAGGGGCTGAGGATGGGTGATGCTAGGCAGAGGCACCAGCAGACCAAAGCAGCGTGTGTGGCCAAGACACCCTTCAATGCAACCCAGGGGTGAATTCTCTCCCCCAGAAAATCACTGTCGCTGCAGAAGAGGAGCACAAACTGTCACATGCTCCCTCCCCACCCCCCCGCCCCATATCAAGGAGAGTTTGCTCAGTCTCCTTCCGCCCATTCTGGGACGGAAGGGTTTATATCTACAAACAGGAAACCCTCTTGAGATCAAAGGTTTTACTTTGTTCCTACAAGCGCCTAAACCAAATAGTTATTTTCTTTTGGTTGTTCCTGGTTGCAGAGACAGCTGTTTCCTGGATGCTGCCCTGACCTGTCAGTCTGCACAGCTGGAACTGGGTTTGACATAAGTCCTTGGCACTATCAGACAGTGCAAAGGGCAGGTCCTACAGGCAGCAGCTGTCCAGGGAGTCCGCTCAGGAGTGGAACCCACAGAATGCACCTTGGCTAAAGTAATCCCATCCCTGTCTGATGATGTTTGTTTAATCTAGTTAATCTAGTTGTTTAATTTAGCTCTACAAGAGCCTGCAGGATCTTCTACCACCCCAAGAGGATCTCTGAAGTCCAGAGCTAGGATGAACTCTTACTGAAATTCTGGAGGTTCATCAGGAAGATGAGTCCAGACTCATTTCACACCAGCATACAGTTCTGCATCGCTACCTTGAGACACCCTGGCCAGCAGTAACGTCAGGCTTCTCCTTTTCATCTCATTAGCAAGGAAGATGGCCCCACTGGAGGAAACCATACTTATCACCACCAGTCCTCCTTATGCTTGGGTAGTCTGTGTATAAACCCACATCCAGCCCAAAAGCTGGGAGGGAAACACGAGGGCACTTGGGAACTGCCACACAAACATGCGTGATGAATGACCCAGTGTTCCCAAAGGTGGGTAAAGAAATACTGCTGGAATCTAGAGCCTCTGTTCAGGTAGAAGGGATCACCTGGGACCCAGGAAGCTGGGCAGAGCCCTGTGACAAGGGAATTTGCAGTCCCAGGGGCTGAGCAGAGCTATAGGATTTCAGGTCTCCTTGTCCTTCCCAGGCACCGTCAGCAAGGCTGCAGCTGTTGTTCACCCTGTGCCAGTAAGAATGTGGAGTTCAGATTACCTCACACGCCTCGGAGGAAACACCAAAAGGATGCTGTGGCTGACCCACACAACGAAGCTCATCACAGATGGACCAGAATGTAGTCAGGGGGCCTGTGGCTGAGCAGAGCCACATCAGCACCCGAGCAACAGTGTCAGGCAGCTGAGAGCATGCAGCAGCGCTGCTCTGCCCTTGCTCCTCTGCTGCACCACTGCAAACGTCTGCAGGGAATGAGGTGGCTCAAAACACAGAACCTATTGGGAACACAGTACAGGAAATTGGGGTTTCCACAGCTCCTGGTCCAAGGGATGGCTCCCCAGGGAGGACAAGTGGAGGAGGTGCAGCCTGGGAGACAGACATCCGCCATAACATAGAGATGAGCTCTAGGGGAACCACCCGGTCACCCACAGGCAGACTCAGGGCTCTGCTGGGGCTGGTGCTTCAAAAGTTAGGAAAAAGAGGAGATGACGTTCAGGTGATGGCAAAGAGTGTGCTGGACTGTGCATCCATCACGCAGCATCTAGTTCGAAGCTGAGGCTTCCGGCAGTTCCATTGGGGCCACAGGGCTGTATTGCTGCCTCCAGCCCTCCACTGGGGCAGAGCTCCAAGTAAAGCAGAAGTCACTGTGCAAGCCAGCCGAGCAGGGACAGTCATGACCAACATCTTTGAAACAGCTTGCAAGGAATGAGTCAGCAGAGAATTAAAAATAAAGCCTGTTTGGTTTGTGTGCACTTAATTTGATAAATAACAGAACTAGAAGGAGGTAGGAAAGATCAACCAAATGATTCTCAAACCCAGCTTAATGTGTTTGCCCTTGAATGATCAGGGTCAACGTAAAGCAGCCCCCAGGCTCCTGGGAAGAACATGCTGGATGCCTCCAGGGAGAGAAACTCTGCTCACTCCTGGCCTTTTGGTCTGTGGCACCCCGGGTGATGGGAAGGAAGGGCATTTCTAAAGCATGGAGCAATTCCTCCACACAAAAGGCTGGTTAGGAGAAGGAAAATCCCCAACATATATGTTACTGCTGTGTATGCTACTCAAATCTTGTAGGCAGGATTCATGTTTTAGTTATTTTGGAAACAAAATGTTCACTGTAAGAATACGTGCTGAGCAACCCTGCAGCAGGAGTTCTGACCAGACGCTTTTCTTCAGACAGCACTGCTCAGGGGTTACGTACAAGCTGTTGTCCAGGATTGCACAGGTTGTAACCAACAGCCCAAAAAACAGGTTTGAAAAAGACCAGAGCACCATCAGAAATGAGGATGAAGGTAATCTTCATCTCTCCACTAAAGAACGCAGCCCTTACACAACTGGGGTTATTACAGCGTTGTTGTCCCAGCACTGGTCTCACTAAACAATTATACCTTCAAACTGGAATCACCTCCCTGGCTGATGGGGATATTTTCCCTGTAGTCTAGGCAATGTCTTGTTCCCAGAGATAATTCCATCTCCTTGGAGCTGAACTGCTAAAGGAGCCCATTTATTCCGCAGCTTGCTCTGAAAATACATGCAATATTCCTTATCAAAAAGTGCATTTTAGTCATCAACAGGATTGAGGCAAAAGAAAACAGAGTTCAGTCTGCTCCTAAGACTCAGTTTTCTTGTGATTAGCTGGTATCCACAATAAAAACCTGCTGCCTGGAACAGCCTGAACTGGCAGGGAGTGTGCAGTGTTATAGGGTTTCTGGAGGGTCCTGATGCCTTAAAGCATGGTCACTGTGAGCGCAGGTAGAGCAGGGCAGCCAGGCTGTAGGCTCTCTTCCTCTCCTTTTGGCCACATCTGGCACCTGGGTGCCTCACGAGGTAGACAAGCAGCTACATGAGCCACGACCAAGAAAGAAGAGGGAATGATGGCTCCTTTCAGCAAGGCCACAGAAAATCACATCTTCTTTCTTTCAGCTGCCAAAGGTAGCTCACTGGAGAAGCAGTTTAGGATATTCCACAACCTGTAGCTTTCTATGATAAATGATGGCTTCCAGTGACATGCACTGTGCCAGAAAAAAATAGAGAAATGTTTGTCTGCTGCTTTGATGTGACAGAATTATCCAGGTATCTGCTAGATTTTTCAGATTTAGCTTTGATTTGTGCAAATGCAGTCACCATTGTTTAAGGGGAAACTGCATTAAGCACAAGTTGTAACTTTTGAAGCCCACAAATGGCAAGGGGTTAAAGCTAAGAACAAAGTGATAAGAATGAGACTTCTCATCAGTCCTTGGTTGGATAGAGCTGATACTGCATAAGTGCATTTTAAACAAGCTCATCAGCTACAGCAGCAAAAGGCAAGGGTGTCTCTTCATGTAGTCAAAATACTTCACCAGTCTACAACTATGTAATAGCCAGAAATCTGGAAAAGCATGCATAGGAGAGCATTCCCTTCTGTATGCTGGCCGAGTTCAGCACATCCCAACAGTGCAGTGTGCAGCCTCTAGAGCTGCACTAGCTACCTTGTCCAAGAAGTGCAAGCACCGACAGCAAAACCCAACGCGCTTCAGCAACTGGAAGTGCTCTGGAGTGAGGCGGCCTTGCTTGCTTCTGTGCCCAGCCTTAACTGCTTCTGCACCACAGGCAGTCCCTGGTGCCATTTCGTCCTGTTGCATGCCTTGTAAAGCAAACCATTACTAAGGTTTTTAAATTTTCTTACTAGAACCTCAGGCACAGGTTTTCAGTCTCCTGCTTTAAATCAAATGAGAATAGTCACTTCTGGCATTCACATCAGGGTGTAGGTTTAGTTTTCTTCCTTTGCTGACAGTGGATCTTCAATTTTCACTTCATCCCAGTCTCATTAAATGGACTTTGAGCAGTGCAAAATTCCTCCTTCCCCATGATTTTAGTTACTACATCCCTTTTCTCCCAGGGAAAGGCCGTCCTTATCTTGCACTTGAATAGATTTAAGAAGCAGCAGAGAACTACTGAACATTTGAGCTTTGCTCTGTTTCCCTAAGGCAGGAACTTCTCTTTTGATTGCTCACTAACAAGCAAGCCAGCTGAGCAATGGGCAGGAGAATGAGAGACAACACTGACACCTGGGTGCAACTTCACAGTTTCTTCCAGTATTTCACACATTGGAATTAAACGATGTACTTACCAGACCCCCGCGGCATAAGTGAATGTCTGTCAGTCCTGTTCCAGACACAAGCCACAAGAACAGATGCATCCTCTCCGCAGGGAACAGAAAAGCTAATCAGCATTCTCACTAATTTACTTGAGATTTTGCCATGTTTAGCTATCCTAGCAAATGTGCCAGGTGAAAAACATCATGACACTCTTCATACCTGTAGGTACAGTAAGTCACAATCCCCCTGATAATCACCATTAAATACTGGACCACCTCAGCAAGCCAGCTACTGGTGCCAATGCTTTCACATGTGGAAAACAAAACAAGCAAAACAAGAGCCTCACCTGCAGTCTCTCTTCAGTACAGCTTCTTACCAATCATCCTATTCCCAGCTAATTATAAACCATGAAATGACAGCGGTAAACCAATGAAACCACCAGTGATTAGTTCCATCTTTCCCTACTTACAGAGCACATACAGGACCAAGCTCTCATTTTTTAAGGCCTTAGCATTTTAAAAGCTTTTATTACATTAGGCATCTGAAAATGTTTTCATCTTCCCTATTATTTCACAACTCTGTAAGGCAGCTCCTCATGCCCTTAGGCTGTAACTCTTTCTCCCTTCCCCACCCAAATTTCTTTCTAAGCTTACCTCCCTGCTTCACCTCCCCAGACTCAACTCCAGAACTTCGGCACGAGAACACAGTTCACAGAAGGTGCCTTGTTCCCACAGGTGTCACACAAGGTGAAGCATTACTGTTGTCACTAACAGGTACCAGTCCTCCCTTTGCCACCACAACAGGAGCTGAGAGCTCTGCAGGAAGGTCTGCATCCCTGCCACAGGCAACAGCAACACGGGGCAGAGACAGACGGACAGCTTTGTACTGTGCAGGTGAGACACGAACTAAACTCCATGCTCCCACAGTGACACATGAACAAGGCTTGTGTCTTGCTTGTCTGCATCCACAACAAAGACATCCTGGGTGCATCAGGAGCTGCCTTATTGCCTTCTGAAATGCTGAAGCTGAAGGTCTCATGCCAACACACAAATTAACATCCCTTCTGTGACAAGGAGAGCTACTGGAAAACTCTCAAGGGTTAAATACTCTATAGAGTTGTGCAATAACAACTTTTGCACTGTAATGGGAAGCTTGACTTACTTCAATCCAGATGTACACATTTTTTATTAAAAAAAAACAAAACAGAAGAGACAACACACCAGATAAAAAAGGCTTAAAATCCACTTTAATAATGCATTCCTGTAACATTCCTCAGACAAACTCAATCTTGTTAGTGGGACAATTACAGCTTGTGTTCAAACAGATTACATTAAATGAAAAATCTTGTAGTACTTCTACACAAAAGACAGGCAAGGTTAAGGTTATACAAACATTTGTTTCAGTTAAATCTTCAGCATGAGATACAGTATCTTTGTCCAATAGATTGTACTTTACTACGGTGAAAATAAACAGTGATACAACACATTATCAAAAAAATCCATCCAACCCAGAGCATCCCAGCCATTCAGGTTGCACATGACAGTCAACTACTTTAAAGAAACAGATGGTCCAGATAAAAAGAATAACTACAAGTTAAGAGAAAAAAAACAGAAAGAAAGGAAATAAACAAACATAAAATCTCCCCCCGTTCACTACATGATGGATCATTTGGAGCTATATAAATTTACAGAATCATGGGAGCTGCAAAGTACCCAGATGCTGCCCTAGTTCTCCAGAGACTCCCCTGTGCTCTTAAGCAAGGAACACTACGCTACAAAAATGCCAAGACATACCGCAATTTTACCTAGCTTAGCCTTAGGACTCTGGCTGCAAATAGGAAACCTGGAATGGTCAAGGCATGAGGGTCCTTGCCAGATTTTACCGTTACCAAACAACCATGGCAGCCTCCCAGAATCCATTTTTCATACTGAAATTATAGGAATGCACCACATGAAATTTTCTAAAACCTTTACCAGTCAGACTGCACTCCCCTTGCCCTAGAGTGGCTTTATCAAAACAGGCCCTAATTAACTATTTTTAACATCTGCCCCCACCCCGAGTTGAACCCTGTATGGCCTGCCAAGATTCCTTTCCTCTTTGGGGTATGCAGAGGGGGTAGCTTGATCACGTTAGTATCGGCGACGCTTGTTAGGACCAAAATCACCCCCTGGATTTCCTCTGTTGAAGGCAGGTGGTGGGTTCCCTCCCATCGCTCCAAGGCCTTCAATCGCACCACCCTGGCCAAAGCGATCTGCAGGCGGTGGCGGAGTCTTGCAACAAGGACAAACGCAAAAGAACCAGGGAGAAAAAAAACAAGGAACAAAAGGCAGTTAAAAGCCATTTGAGTTGATTCAAATCCTACCAAGATTCCACAATTCCAGCTGACTTTGCTACAAACCTTTACCCCACCAAAAACACTCCCAAAGCCCCAGAACCGGACTGACAGGGCCACTGCAGGACCAAGACTCTTTCTCCACTTAACTTGTACTAAAGCAAACTGGAACACAGTCTGCATCACCTCATAGACTAGTGCCCTGGTGTGCAGCATGCGAGTAATGCAGTCTGGGAAAGGGGAAATTTGCATTTCTACCATATTCCTTCACTGAAACTGAATGCAAACAAGGAGCAGTGTATTGATACTATGGCACTATCACAATCCAGGTGTACACAATATTCAATTCTAAAATACATCTGGAGTCATACTCTTCTGCCCTGATTGTATCCTGTTATTTCCATTCCTCTGATTCCTTTAGTTATATTCCATTCCTCTTCCAGCTGTACAGGGCTATTGCATAGCCCCTTTCTTCCAGTAAGAAGGAGATGATCAAAGGATAATTCAATTTGGAAGGTCTGGTCCAACCTCCTGCTTAAAGCAGAGTCAGCTGTGTCAGACAAGGTTAGTCACAGCTTTATCCAGTTGGGTCTTGTAAACAAGGATATTGTTTATCCAAGAATAAAGACTGCATAATCTCCCTGGGCAATCTATTCCATCGTTTGAACATACTCACAGTGGACATGGTACTACCTTTGGGGTATTACATCATCATATTGATCTCAACTCCCCTCCCCTTTCTGTTCCTTTCTTCCCCCTCAATTTCCTTGTGTAGTCTGCATTCTCTTCACTTCAGCTGTTCCTCTGCCCCTCTAACTTAGGGGAAGGTTTGCAGGAAAATCATTCATGAGACCAATCGGTATAAACTGCTAAAGGAAAATGAACTTTCAGAACAAACTTGACTACGACTGCTGCTGTTTCTACTGCTGACACTGTGAGAGGATCAGTTCTCTGTGTAACAGAGGAAAAACGCCACAGATGCCATGGCTTTATTGGAAACCTCTGCAGTAAAGCTTAAAATTAAATATAAAAAATAAAATAGGCAAATAAATAAGCACAACCTTCACCTACTCTTTGCTCTTTATCTGCTAAGCAAATTAGCTGCACTCATTTCCGCATACTCACTATTACCATACTCATTTTAGCCTACTAGCATAGAAGAATTGTTTTAAAACAGGTGACGGACAGAAGATTCCTGAAAACTTGGCTTCATGCCTGCAAGAATCTACAAAACACTCTCATTCAACAAAGTGCTTCCCATTATGCCATTTATAAAATAATCATATACTATTGCTGAAACCTTTTTAATAAACATTTTAACGCTATCTTGGAAGTAAACAATTATCACATTTGGCTTAATTTCCTGAAAATTACCAACCAGTTTCAAGGCAAGATTAACTTCTAAAGATTTCAGCAGGAGTTAAGCAACAGGTCTAGATGGATAAACAAGCTTCAACTTCAGTAGTATAGTGCTTAACAATGGAAACAACATAATCTACATTTAAAAAGTGTACACAGAAAGCAGATGGAGATACATTACCATTCCCATGGCTCCATCAGGTATCATAGCTCCAGGACCAGTTGCAGGAGGTGCAGGAGCTGGGACATTGGTACCACCCATAGCTCCTCTATTGTTAATGCCAATGGTACCTGGAAAAGAAAACCAGAGAATAGCCCTAGCAGAACTGGGGTACACTTATCACTCCAGAGCCACAAAACACCATGTAAACTCCCTGCAGTGTTGTATTCAGGGGCAGTCCTATCTGTTAATCAGCTTTGCACCATCAGGGCAAGATAAACTGATTTTGCACTCCAGTATTATCTGAAACTGCAGCAGACTCCAACATTCACCACGTTCATCAACCACTAAGCCCCTATCACCTTTTTACTCATTCTTGTACGTATGGCTTGAACTCTAAATCACATATTCAGAAACATGGAAATACTGGAATCAAGATTATTTCCTGGACTTAAGGTCTAGCACTACGTGTCCATGAGTTTCTCTCTCAGGACAAACTTCTGAAGCACGTGATGGGTCTGACAGCAACTTCAACCAAGTTTTTTGCTTACTGAACTAGGTCTTTCAGGATTATACAGTACTGCATCATACCCAAATTTTGTCACGTTTCCTGTTGCATGAATACTTCCTGTGACTGAACATTACTATGAGTTTCTAAATAAGAAGCCAATAAGAGTACTCAAAAATGTACAGATTTTGTAAAGGAGGAAAGGAACATATATAGAAAGAAAGATGGCCACAGAATACTCTTACCTCCCATACCCATCTGTCCCATTCGCATGTCTGGTGGCTCTCTCTAGAAAAACAGACACTAATTTCAAATTACAAAATTTAGGCTTTTAAAAAATGTAATTATAAAAATTCAATGAGTTCTGGGGTTTTACTACTGAAAACTGTGTAGAAACGTCATCCCCAGCATAAATTTCAAAAGATCTGAGCTACCATTACATGATCAACTGCTCTTATTTAAAATATCTCATTCTGGAAAACTGTTTTCAACAACCACAGTAAAACATCCAGCAACGAAGCCGTGTACGCAGATTTTGCCAAACTGCAGTATAAAGGGGTATCTGGATGGAAAAATCTGCTGAGCAGCAGTAACACATTAGAAAGAATTAGTTTTGCTACTTCCTCAGCATAGCTAAGAAGCTTTTCCTGTAGAAAGGAATGAAAGCTCATATAAAGACACAGCACTGGGTCACTTGCACTAAAGTACCTATTAGTTCTTGTAGTAACTGAGCATAGGGGACACTCTACAGGATATCCATCTCTGCAAAGCTACAAGCACCTCCTCACTTCAGTGATGGTACCATTTTTTCCACAGTGGGAAACAGATTTCATTTCAGCTGGAATCTCAGTGCCAGTATTTATCATATGAAGCACTATCAGAGAAATCAGATGTTCTCCTACACAGGGTAACATTTACATATTCAGGTCACTCATGTTTCTGGCCTTTTGGCTTGACAAATATTTACCTGTTTTGCCTAGGGGCCAATTTTTTTCTAGGATACACTTGCCACCCATTTGCATTGATGCTATTACACCACCTCGATAGCACTACAGCTGCCTCCACAACAGAAAGCTGCTGGGACTGGAAATGACTTGTAAAAGTTCTTTACAGAACTAGAGATAATGCTACTAAAAGACAGATCATCACACATTTCACATTACAAGAAAATACTTAACCAACTGACTTTTAAGCACAAGCAATCACCATGCCTGCAGCGGTGCCTAAAGTTGAAATCATTTCATTTAAGCACGACTAAGAGAGACTGCAGGCCAGGGATACAGGTGGGCATCCGACTATAATACATTTCTGCAGCAGTACTTCAGGACACTACATCTTTGTTACTATTAGAATAACATTAGTTAGCATACATTCTTCTGGACAGCAAGACAGCTAGTGAGGGTCCTACATGAACAGCAGTAGGACAGTAATGAGGGTATTTGTATTTTCCAGACTTAACTGTATTAGGATTGCAGGGAGTCAATAGTTTAGGGCAGAATGCACTACAGATGTAGAGTCCCTCAACCAACAAGTTAAGCATTCACACAAAGCCCCGTGCTGTGAAAGGTCAAAAATCTAATGTGAGTGGGATATAACGGGAAGGCAGAAGCCCTCATACCGCATCAGCAAAATTCCCTTTAAAGCCTTCCTGCTGGCGTCTCATCATCTCTTCTTGCTGCCTTCTCATTTCCTCCTCACGGCGCCTGCGTTCTTCCTCTTGCCTGGAAAAAAGGTCCAGGGACGCTCAGCACAACATGCACTAACCACTTGCATCAGAGTGCTGCATTGCTGCCCAATGGGTATTGTTAGGAAACCTACAACTTTAAGAACTTTATTTTGCTGAGGCTGTAAAACATTAGGTAGCTCACGATGAAAACAGAAACATGTACGCATACCAAGACATTTCCAACACTTTCAGTTTTAAGGAGTTAATTATAAAACCCAACATGAGCACATCCGTGTGTGTGTCTGATGAGGAATGGCTGAGGGAACTGGTGCTTAGTCTGGAGAAAAAGAGGCTGAGGGGGAGACCTTGTCACTCTTTGCAAATACCTGATAGGAGGTTGTACAGTGGTGTGTATTGGTCTCTTCTCCCAAGTAACAAGGGATAGAACAAGAAGGAATGGCCTACACTAGAGGACTTTTGATTGGATATTAGAAAAATTTCTTCACTGAACAGGTTGTCAAGCACTACAAAAGGCTGTCCAGGGAAGTGGTTGAGTCACCATCCCTGGAGGCGTTTACAAGATGTGCAGATGTGGTGCTTAGGGATGTGGTTTAGTAGTGGACCTCGCAGTGTTTAGCTTTACAGCTAGACTTGATGTTAAAAGGTCCCGCCTAAAAGATTCCATAATTTCATGTATACAGTTGCTCCCAAGTACATGCTAACTACATGCAGTATAATGTATACAAGCCACACAATTCTGAAGCCCCTCCTATTAAAGAAGGTATGGAGATCTTCCTGGAGCTTCTCAAAATGACCCCAAGACAGAAAGAGCTGGAACGGAGAGACAAGTCTTTGAGACTACGTTACCCCGGAAACAAAAAGATAGGTGCTAAATTGAGATTTCCTACTTTGCAGCACTGAAGCCACCAAATCACTGCACAGATTCTGATTTTTCTATCTGCCTCAGTCAGAGAACTAAACTTAGACAGAGAACTGTAAAAAAACCAAATACTAATCAGCGGAAGAAGCTCCTAACTCTTCCACCTTATACTAATGGCACACTCTCCCTACGAATAAAAGGGCCCAAAATAAGAGCCACACTCTAGGTAGTAATTAAATTGTCACACTGAACAATTAAGTGCAGTGAAGAAGCGTTCCATAATATTATGGATTCACAGCATTTCATAATCTGCACCCTTACCTGAGTTCCAACTGTTTACGTTTTTGTACTTCTTGGTTATGCAATTCCTCCATTCTCCTCAGCTCTTCTTGGCGTCTCATTAAATCTAAATAAATAAAAACCCCCAATCAAACTCACCTCCCATGTCACCTCCTATTAATTCCTGAACAAGAACCATAACACACAAGACGGCAAGGCAGCAGACCCTCCAGCAATACAGTAATGACCCTCTGTTCATTCGCACTACTGTGCTGAGTACAAGTAAAGCAGCCACACGAGGGCACACCTGCAGTGGGCTCTAGCCAGCCTACAGAGCTACCCACCCCTGGATGCTGCAGGGCCCATTTCAACACTGTGTTTATCTTTGCCTGGTACCTTGCCGCATGAGCATAACTTGGTGCTCATGGCGAGCTGCTTCCATTTCCATTTCCAGCTTCTCTCGAGCTTCCTTGATGTTGCGGTCGACTTGTTCTTGCTGTTGCTTCTCCATTTCTATTAGAGCCTTCCAACGCATCGCATATTCGTACTCAAAGCTGCCAGGCTGTGCAAATCGAGGAGGCTGCTCACGCTCCCTGTCACACAAGAAAGAGCTAATGAATGCTTCAGTAGAGTAAGGAGGAACCAAGACAATCATATTTGTGTGTTAATGCAATGGTAGATCCATTTTGGAATGATAAGGAACCACTTTGTCTTCTACTTTCTCACACGTAGCTATGCCTTAGATATCAGTTTGCCTGCTCATGAATCATCTTATTGAAAGAAGAACCTTATGCACAATACTCCTGCAGGATTAATTATATATGGAAACTATGTCCCATCCTCCTCCATAACAATGACAATGACATTGCTTTCATAAGACACCAGAAAATTTGGGGTAAAAACATTTAGAAATACTCTTGAAAGAAACAAACAGCTTTTGCTCCTGCTGCACATCTTATGGACAGATCCACTACAGAAACAAACACTGCTCAAACGTGTGGGTTTATTTTGCTAATCTCTGCAGCCTCTGCACCTGGAGCACACGATTCCTCCTAATGCGGCCTCCCAGCTCCTAAAGCTCTCCTCTTCCTTACCAGAAAAATTAATGACCTCACATTGTTTACTAATTCCCACTGCTTGGATCTCATGACACTGACTTAACAATGAGAAGCCTTCAAAGATCCATGGATAGCTCTGCAATCTACTAATGCTATTCATGTCACATCTTACATTTTCACTATGAGTTCAAATTTGCTTCCTCTACAGACTTTCCATAATACTTAGAGCAAGTAACTTAAGTCTTTAAGTCTTCTCATTTGAGCAAGGGGATCTAACATTATCTCAAACTGGTGCCATTTTTTATTGCAACTGAAACAGACATGAAAAATACATGAAGGCTGCCAGTCTTATCCAGCAGCATGGATCCAAACCCACTGTTTTCTTTCAGCTAACCATGGCAAGAGAACAGTGTGTGCAATTCTCTTTCCAGTCAGGCCACATTTACAGAAAAAAGAAGGACTGAGGAGCCACTCTCCTAAGATTGAGGCTCTGGTCAACACCCTAGTCCACCAGTGGTCTCAACTCCTGTGGCACAGCAGGCACATACTTGTGATATTGCTGGTTTTTGATGACTAGTTTCTCTGGTAGTCCCTCTTCATCATCATACTGATCCATGGGCTCCACAGTGACAGGCCGAGGGAATCTGTAAAGAAAATTCAAGAAAGAGCTTGCAGTGAAGGACAGCACGTGTATGGTGTGTGAACCTATAATTGGAACAGGCTGCCCAGGGCAGTGGTGGAGTAACCACCCCGGAGGTGTTCAAAAAAACAGATGTGGCACCTCAGGGCATGGTCTAGTAGCCATGTTAATATTGTGTTGAAGGTTGGACTTGATCATCTTAAAGGTCTTTTCCAACATTAACAATTCTATGATTCTGTTACTTCAACCCCATTTGCCAGAGCTCAGGAAATGGAAGAGAAACAATCACACTAGGCCAAGTGGCACTGTCCAGACTTCAGCAGTAGGGCAGGATATGAGGGCTGTAATCTCTCTCCTCAGCTAAGATCTACAATGCAGCTTTTCAATTCAATGTGATATATTCCATTATTAATGGTTTGATCTTCCAATGTGAACCAATTCTGACCAGTTGTTACTGTCATGAACTAGGACAAACCAGAACAAATTTAATCAAAACCAAACCATAAGGAGAAATAAGTGACATATTGGTTTGCTGTCCCAGGTATCAAAATCCAATACACTGACAGCTACAAAAGGATTTAATGTTATCCTCAGGTGCTCTCAGCTGTATGCTGGTAGTGATTAGTTTTGCACGATCACTTTGAAAAAATCTGTTTCCATGGTTCTGTCAGGATACAGACTTCTGAATCAGCACAAGCTCACTAACAGTGATCCTCCTGCAGAGCACTACACACTAGGCCAGTTAACCCCAAAGAGTCTCAAGGAGAAAAACAGATATTAAAAAGAAACTCCAAACATCTGCTTTTTGAAACTGAATGAGCTTGTGTATGGCTGTGCCATATGCAGGCCTCCAAGGAAAAGGAGAGAAGCGAGAAGCACAAATCTTATAAAATTTCCTTAGAAATTAGCAATAGAGCCCAAATTCCTCAAAGTATTCTATTCACAAATGCTAGGTGCATACATAGAAAATACACAGTAATTTTTATTTCCAAGAGATCAAACCTGGCTCCCTCTTAAAAGTTAAGAGCAATAAGTCATGCTCTGTGGAACAAATCTCCAATTAATCATCTACTTGAGCAAGTTCACATAATTACGCAAGAACATGCTTTGTTGCCTTACGATATTCAAGCACAAGGAAAAATGTTTATTATGGTGAAAGCTTCAAACAACCCAATCTATCTAACCAGCTTCTCCGAAGACCTTGTGCTCACAGTGGTGGATCAGTATCTCACCCAATCCCATCCCAAGACTTGCCCCTGAAGCAACCCAGAATGCACAATTAATACACTTAAGCTTTGTTTCCAACAAATGATACAGATTGTCTCTGAAATAGCTCCTTGCTTCTTGAAGACTGCTTTAATTGCCCAAAGAAGACTTTATTGAAGAAGAGCTTATTGGGAAGTTTGATATGCTTACCCCACTAGCAGATTCCCAGAAGACAGTTTTCCGACCTGAGTTTCAGCGCAGACTCACTCTTGTTGGAACACAGCTAAGTAAAGTTCTCCCCAATCACCTACTACCTCCTGTCCAGTAACTCATCTGTCCCACTCTGGTGTTAAGAAACATTGCTCACAAGCCTATGCCAGCCATCAACCTGCACACATGCCAGTATAGCACTTCTCACCCTCCACACTTACGTAGTTAGCAGGAAAGACCCATCACTACATCTATCCAGGGCTTTCCTGGCAGCAGGCTTCCCTGAGAATTCCACAATGCCTTTCCCAGAGGATCGTCCTCTGTCATCCACAATAACCACAGCTCTTTCCACCTGGCCAAACACTGAGAAGGCTTCCTCCAGGAGCTCATTGGACACAAACTGAGGCAGGTTCCTGACTGTCAGCGATGCGCTGTGGCATGCAAAACGCACTCTTAGCTGCTTCCCACGTAGAGGCATGTTGTCTAGTTCCACCTTTGCAATCTCTGCCAGAGTGCGAGTTTCCTGAAGACAGAAAAAGTTGTCATTAGAACTCTCAACGCAGTACAGAATCAGCCCATTGCAGTCAGAGTCACAAGCCTGTTTCCCCTGAATAAGAACTTCACAGAGAGGAACAAACAATCCTCCCATAGCAGTACAGTAAAGAGTACCCTAAACAGAACACAGCTATTCTGTGGCTCTCGCTGAATAGGCACGGACAGAATTTGGGGGAAAAAAATATTATCAGACATAAGCTTCATCAAACAGACAGGACAATCTAAGAAAACAATTAAACAATCATTATCTATCAGACAATTACAGTAAGGCTATAAAGCATGCCTAATTTTTAAAAATAAATACATAAAAAATAAAGATTCAACTATTAGCTTAGTCTGATAACTGTAAGAGGAAATGCTGATTGTATGACAATCCATGAAAGACATCCTAGGCCACATCATATGCCAGTTTCACACCTTTCTACTCATTTAAGTCACTACTGAGCGGCCATACTACAGTAAAGCAACCCAGACTTTGGTGTGGGAACCTCATACTCCAACCATTCACCCTATGGCTTTCAGAGAGGCAGTACATGAGCCAACAGTCAGAGAACAATTACTCTGTGTTGGCAGCTATCCCCCTTCTAGCCACACCTCAATGCAATCATCTAGAGGTCCCCTACCAATAGCATGAGGTTTAACAAGTCCAAATGCCAGGTTCTACACTTTGGACACAACAACCCCATGCAGAGCTCTAGGCTGGGGACAGAGTGGCTGAAGAGTAGTCAGGTGGAAAGGGACTTGGGAGTGCTGGTAGAGAGGAAACTCAACATGAGCCAGCAGTGCGCTCAAGTGGTAAAGAAGGCCAATGGTATCTTGGCCTGCATCAGGAATAGTGTGGCCAGCAGGACTAGGGAAGTTATCATCCCCTTATACTCGGCACTGGTCAGGCCGCACCTCGAGTGCTGTGTCCAGTTCTGGGCCCTTCAGTTTAAGAAAAATGTCGAGATGCTGGAGTGTGTCTACAGGAGAGCAATGAGGATGAAGGGGCTGGAGCACAAGCCCTATGAAGAGTGACTGAGGGAGCTGGGGTTGTTTAGCCTGGAGAAGAGGAGGCTCAGGGGAGACCTTATTGCTCTCTACAACTACCTAAAAGGAGGTTGTAGTCAGGCAGGGGTTGGTCTCTTCTTTCAGGTGACCCGTGACAGAATAAGAGGACACGGTCTCAAGCTTCATCAGGGGAAGTTTAGGCTCAATATTAGGAAAAAATTCTTCACTGAAAGGTTGATTGGTCATTGGAATGCGCTGCCCAGGGAGGTGGTAAGAGTCACGATCCCTGCAGGTGTTTAAAGAGAGATTGGATGAGGCACTTAGTGCCATGATTTAGATGATGAGTAGGTGCTGGTGTTGGGTCATAGGCTAGACTCGATGATCTCAAAGGTCTTTTCCAGCCTTGTGATACTGTGATACCTCAAGAGCATTCATCATCCAGTAGTACCACATGACAGTATGTTCAGAGAAATTCCATGTTCACACTCTTCCAGAAAGCAGAATCCCACCTTGTCTATAAGAGCATCACGTTCATGTTTTCTTTCCATTTTCTACCAGCTGACTTTAGAAGAACTTTATCAGATCTTTGATAAATCCTGCCACAAGCTGCCTGAATTCACATTCTTACACATAACTGGCTCTAGACGAACTACCTGTAGAAGCTGATCCCATATTCCAGTTACTGAAGTCATCAGTGAGCTTAATTAGCAATATACCTCGACATCCACTACTTCTAATTAGCAATACTCCTCCAGCACGAGTCATCACCCCAAAAGCATCCCAAAGGTAGCAAGTTACTCACCAGCCTGATAAAGCCAAAGCCTTTGTCCTTGTGTATGAAGACTTCACCCGCCTTGCCATACTTCTCAAATAGCTTTCTCATCTCTTCCTCTGTAATATCTGGGGGCAGATTCCCCACAAAGAGGCGGCTCCTTTGGGTGAAGGTCTTTTCACCAGGTTTACGGAAATTCTTCAGGTCAATAGTCAGGCCTTCATCTGAGGGGAATAAGGTACACAGCTGCTCTACAGTTGGGGGGATAAATTCTATTAGGTTTCATCACAGTGAACACAGAGACAGAGGACAATACAGGTAACACCACCCATCCACTTTGGTCTCAAACCTCTCCAGCCATCTCTACAGCAACCGGGGGGTTGTTTCAGAATAGGCCCATATTCTTTTTAAACAAAGCATGTGTTTTGATCTCAGTGCTCATTAATGCCAGTGAAATATAGCCTAGAACTGGATAAAAGAACACCACAGCTTGAAATAACATAAGAGATTTCACTCAACGTTTGGAGATCTGGTCAAGATGACTGGCCTGCAACAAAATCAGCTGTACTCACAACACAGGATTTTGCTATTACAATCTGAATAATTATAGAAAAGCCACATTTTGGCCAGTAACCAAATTTTTACTCAAAAACCCAATCCCAGATGTCTAGAAAAATATGCAAATGAGAAGAAATTTTGCCCAGACAGATAACAATTGAGATAGTTGTCATTCTATGAGATGGGATCTGGTTTCTAGTGTCTTGGGTTCCAAGCTGAAGAGAAGGCTGGAATGGTCAAAACAGGGAAAAAACCACCCTCAAACCCAGCCAAATAGGTGAGACCTCAGAAAAATTACAAAGTTCATTACAAAAATACATATGCAGTAAGTAATGCTATATCTAATGCTAATAAACAGGACAGATTGTAGGAACATTCTTAAATCCCCACATGTACAAACACAAACACAATCTTTAACTCTTGACTGAGCAAGAGTCCCCATGGTCCTGGAAGTTTTGCTACAGGCCAGACACAGCGGTGGCTTTACAGTAACTTTACCTTAATGCTTCCCATTTTCTTAAAAGCACATGCAACTTGCACAGGACAGCAACCCACAGAAAGCAATTCCTTTGCTTTGCAGAGGACAGAGCTCATGCCCATATACATGGAATAAACTATGAACATGAGTGGCTTGATTCAGGCTACAAAGCATGGCACTAAACAGGAAAGGCTGAGCATGCAAAAGACAACACATGCAAGACACACATGGACAACTCATTTAATAGGAATAACCGCACCTTTATGGCTTGTGCTACCAAAAAAATATGACTGACGTTCCAGATATCAAAAAGTAGTGAGTGTAAGCTATCTGCTTTATACAGCAAGTGTTTTGTCTTGGAATGTCTTCACATCTTTATCACAAGTATTAGGGAGTCAATCACAAGGCCAGTGGATACACTAGGAGGGACTTAGGGCAGAGTAACATCACTGCGGCTGTTCTGCCTTAAGTGGATCCACTCAAACCAATCCAAGATGCAGCCACTCACTACAAGCTGATCCCTGTGAGAAAACTGAAACGCAGTTGTTATGTTGTATTGTTTCCAGCCTGACTGGAGGCAGACTGGTCTGTCACCCTTGTCCGTTATCTTCTACGAACCCACAAGGAACCTATTTCACAGGGTCCCCTTGTAACAAAACACAGGCAACTTTTCACTAGCACAATACCTCTGCGTGTGTGTATACAGTTAAACCTGCAACTCTGACAGAACACACACAGAGGAACCATACAAAGTGCATGTGAAGTCTGTACGTTTTTGATTTGAACAGCCAAAGTGCCCAAACTTAAAAAAAATAAATGTCTTGCCGCCACACTTCTAAACTATCAAGTTATATCAGTGGAGGCTGCAGAAGGCATTAATACATAGCCTCAGCTCACAAACACTTCCTCTATATTGGGATACAGAGCTGCAGTCCACACTAATTAAGAACTGCTGGTACGTCAATGCTAAACATTATGAAATAAGGCTGGGTATCTCCCATGTAAAAATTTAGTGTGAATGGGTGACAGCAGACTGCTGTAACAATGTTCTTACTACAGCTGTATCTTTACAGATACCAAATTAAATTTGCTAGTGCTTAATGAAGCCTCCGTTGGCAAAGCCATCTGTTATGGTTGAGAAAAGAAAGGAAACAGAGCCAAGAGAAAACAGGCCACCTCATATTTGCCAAGATTATAGGAACACTATTAAAGGTTCAAAGACTTCCAAACTCTTTAAGCTTTAAGAATTTGAGACAAAGAAGGCAACTCTACATCCCTGCCCAGCTGCAGGAACACAACAAACTCACAAACAACTCCCAGACAAGCCTCCAGGAGCCACAAGCATCCCTGAGGAGACAGAGAGAACAAAACCCCAGGACAGCCCAGCTGCCACTCAAACCAGCGGCTGCAACAACGGCAAAGCCAGGCAAAGGGCCCGCGGGTTTATTGTTCGGAGGGGTGTGTGTGTGTGTCTGTTTCGCTCCCGCCCGGACCTGTTGCGGGGCGGCAGCGGCGCGGGCCGGGACTCACTCTGGCTGTTGGCCTGCTGCCCGTTGGCGGGCACGGCGGGCGGCGGGTGCTGCTGGTGCTGTTTCCGCGGCGCGTGGTTCTGCTTCTCCATGCCGAAGCCCTTATTGCCCTGCATTTTCCTCCCCACCTAGAGGCACACAGGAGCGGTCGGATGGGGGTTGGAAGCTCGGGCCCGACTCCCGCCCGCGCCCCCCCTCACCGGAGCCCGCCCGCAGGCGGTCCAACACAGTCCTGGCCCTTCCGGGGGGGTCCCGGGAGGCCCCGCCTCACCGGGGCCCGCCCGCGTCCGACGCTGGGGCGGGCCGCGCAGGCCACAGCCGGTCCCCACACAGCCCCGGCCCCCTGGGAGCGCCCGCCCCAGGCCGGAGCGGAGCCAATGCACCCCGAGGCCCCGCCGCAACCCCACCTGGCTGCGGCCGCCGGTGCCGAGGCGGATCGCGGCCTCCTCACCCCGCAGCGGCCCGAACACAGGCAAGCGCGCGGCCGGAACTCGCACAGCCTAACCCGGCGCCCGCCATCCGCGCTCCCATTGGCCCGCGAGTCCGCGGTGCAGCGCTGCCATTGGTCGCACCCGCCGCCACTCAACGGCCAGCCGGTGTCGGAGGCGGAGCGAACCGCCCGCGCACGGAGCCGATTCGCTGGCGTGGCGGCAGCGGCGCCCCACGCATGCACCCTGCCAATGAACCGCCGCGGAGCACCGCGCTCTAGAGAGAGAGAGGGGGACAAAGGGAGCCCCTCGCGCCGGCGGAGCGCGTCGCGCAAGCGCAGTGGGGCGGGGCGGGAATGGGGGGGGGGAGAGGGTGGGTGAACCGAGCGCAGGCGCTGCGCGCTTTAAAGAGACCGCGGCGGGGCCGAGCGCGTGCAGGGCTGCGCGCTTTTCCTAACCCGGACCGGTGGCGCCCAGCGCTGCCCGTTCCTCACGGCCAGGGTGCACCGGGAGCCACAGTCAATGGCTTATTTACATGTTTTAATCAGCGTGTTGATATTATTGGGACAGCTTCACCAGCCTCCCGCGGGCTCGGTTCAATAAAGCCTCCCGTGTCCCGCCGTGCCCCGTCGAAAGCAGACGGTGCGGGTTTGCAGCCTCCCGCGCCGCGGAATCACGAACCTGCTTTCCTGCCCCGGCGCCGCGCACCCACCTTTCCCGCGGGGGAAATGGGTGTGGAGGGTCCCCTCGGGGCAGGCGGGCGAGTGGGACTGGGGGGTTGTCGAGGGGGGGTGGGAATTGAGAGGGTAAGAGACTCACCCCGTCTCTCAGGGGGGAGGGGGTGCCGAAGGCTTAGCGGGGAGTCAACCCGGGGAAGGGGGAGAGAGGGAGGGATTCGCGTGGGGGGAACCGGGGGATTGAGGGTAGTGGGGCAGGTAGGGATACCGGGGAAGAAGGGCCGGGGGGGGAATGGATCCCAAGAGGGTGTGCCAGGTGATGGGGGGGGACCATAGGGGGGCATTCTCGGGGATAGGGTGGGGAGGGGGCCCTGGGAAGGAAGTGAGTCGGGGGAGGGTGCTAGGGGATGGTGGGGCAAGGAGTGGCGGGGGGGTTAGGGTGGATGGGGCGGGGGAAGGAAGCCGTGGGGCGTGTGCCGGGGGATTGCGTGGGGGGGGGGGAGAACGGTGTGAGGTGTGCTTGCGGATTGGGGGTGTCGGGATCCTGGGGGAGAGGGGGATGGGGGGGAAAGAGGTGTCCGGGCGGGGTTAAGGGAGCTCTAATGGGGGTACTAGGGGATGAGGGGAGGTGGGAAGGGACCCCGGGGGGGTGTGCCGGGGGATTGGGGGGTGGAAAGAGACCTTGTGGGGGAGGTGAGTTGGGGAAGAGTAGGGGGCTGGAAGGAGTGATATGGGGGGATGGGGGGCGGGCGGGGGGGTGTGCGCCGGGAGTCCGGGATGGGAGCGGGAGGTGAGGGGTTAAGAGAGCCTAATGAAGGGAAACGGGGATGCGGGGGGATGGGGGGCATGAGGCTCCGAGTGGGGGGGTGTCAGGAGGGGGGGAAAGGGGCTCCGTGTGGGGGAGGGGAGCGGGAGGCGGGGCTGCGACGGGCCGGAGCCCCTCCGGGGGGCGGGGCCTTGTGCTGGGCCCCCGCGGAAGCCCCGCCCGGCCGCGCTGTCACTCACCGCCCCGGGGAGACGCTCCAGCTCCAGGGAGGCGGTGGCGGCGGCGGCGGTGCCTGGACACGGCCGGGCGGCTCCCCCCCTCATCCCCCTCCGCCCGCAGGTAGAGGCTGCGATGGCGCGGCTCCCGCCGAGGGAGGCAGCGGGGCCGCCCGAGGCAGCAGCGAGAGGGTTAATGAGGGGGGTTGGGGGGAGTGGGGTGGCAATCACGCTCCGCGCGATCCGCTCCGCTCTTTGCGAGAAGCCGCACGGGCGCCGCCGGGGTCTAGGAGGCTCCACGCCCCCTCTCTCCTTCCCCCTTGCCCCCCAGCCGCTGCCCGCGCTCGGCTCCGCGGGGGCTGCCTGCGTTTTCCCGTTCCGCCACGCGAATCCGCTCCAGGTTTTCCGTCCGCCCGGCGCAGCCTGTACTGTTACACCGATCCCGGGCTCGAAGTTCCGCTCCGCGTTTTCTAAGGCGCCGCGTGCGAGCGAGTCTCGCGAGCCCAGGCCCCGCCGCGGCCAATGGGAGCGCGTCCCTCGCTCTGCGCAGCCAATGGGGCGTCTCCCCCGCCCCCCCCCGGGCTGCAGCGCGCCGAGGGCTCCGAGCGGCGCCTCCATTTAAAGGGGCCGCGACCCGGACCCGGGCTCTGGGCAGAGCGGGCGGCGCAGCGCTGGGCAGCCAGGTGCGTGCGGCGCCGGTAGCGGGCGCCTCGCTGCGGCTTCACGGGAGGTGCTGGAAGGGTCTCCTGCCAGCCCGTGGGGCGCCGGTGCTTGGGCCCCCGCGGGGGGGGGCGGGGCGGGCGCGTGGGGCGCGGGTCCGGGGGGGTGGGGCACGCTCCCGGCGGGAGGGGGCGGGGCTTACCGGGCCGGGAGGGGGCGGGGCTGAAGCCGCGCCCCCGCCCCGTGGCGGCCGCTGGGGGGCGCCCTGCGGGGGGGGGGGGGGGGGGGGCGAGGGCGGGACCGGGGTCCCCGCCCCGATGCGGCACCGCGGCTGCAGCAGGGGGGACGAGGGAACAGGAACCCCTGAGATGGGACTGGGAAGCCCCCGGTGCTGGGGGGAACAGGGCTCGGGGTGGCACCCATCCCTGCCGCATGGCACAAGAGGCCAGGGGGGCAGGTGCCGGTGCTGGGGCCCGGCTGTTTATTGCCCGGGGAAACGGTGGAGTCACCATCCCTGGAGAGGTTAAGAAGACGTGTGGATGGGGTGCTCAGGGATGGTTTAGTGGTGGACAGGTACGGTTGGAGTAGATCTGAAAGGTCTTTTCCAACCGAGTGATCCTATGATCCTATCGTTCTGTGATTCTGCGGTGCTAAGATTCTATGATCTTATGACTCTATGATCGGATCTGCCCTTGTGTGCCCACCGTGCCATGGAAGCCACGTTGTGGGGCAGCACCAAGTGGCCCCTCACCCTCGGCCACCATCATGAGCCCTCTGCGCTGCTCCAGCACCCTTCCTGGCTTGCCTCTCCCTGCAGAGGCTTTGAGCAGCGTATGCCGTCACCACACGTAGTAACGGAGTCTGGAGCTCCTGAGAAACGCAGCTGCTGGCTGTGAACTGGCCAAGCGTTCCATCCACCTTCCCCTGTATGGGAGGGGTGGGTCTGGACCGGGGCTGACCTCGGGAGCATCCCCGAGTGAGGCCCGAGTGTGTCTGTGTGTGTGTGTATAGAATCAGGGAATCATAGAATGCCAGGTTGGAAGGGACCTCAAGGATCATGTAGTTCAACCTTTTAAGGTGATCTATAGTTTAAATGAGGTGGTCCAGCACCTTGTCAAGCTGAGCCTTAAAAATATCCAGTGTAGAGGAGTCCACTACTTCCCTGAGGAAGATTTAGATTAGACATTAGGAAGAAATTCTTCCTGATGAGGGTGGTGAGGCACTGGCACAGGTTGCCCAGGGAAGCTGTGGATGCCCCCTCCCTGGAGGTGTTCAAGGCCAGGTTGGAGGAGGCCTTGAGCAGCCTGGGCTGGTGGGAGGTGTCCCTGCCTGTGGCAGGCGGGTTGGAACTGGATGATTGTAAATGTCCTTTCCAACCCAAACCATTCCATGATCCCATGATTATTCCAGCGTTTAACTGTTCTCATGGTGAAAATTTTCTTCTGGAATCCAATCAGAATCTCTCCAAGAGCAATTTATACCCATTGCCCCTTATCTTTTCCGTGTGACTGCTTTTAAAAAGGGAGTCTCCATCCTCTTGGTAGACACCGTTTATGTGCTGGTACATGCTATCCCTGAACACCATGCGCTGCTCTCGAGGATCACGCCCCGTGAGGGAAAAGGACAGCCCCAGGGGGCTGAAGCTGCCCTGTGCTGCCGGAGGAGGCCAAGTCCCGATCTGCCAAAGCCTGGCTAGGCCAGGCTGCGTGTCAGCAATGTGACTGTGGGTGGTGAGGTGTTTTGGGGAGCATCAGCATCTCCCATGTGATTTGCAGAGGCGGGCCTGGCATCTGATGGGAGGGTGTGTACCAGCGAGGCTGGGAGCTGGCTTTGGCATGTGCCTGGCATGGGAAAGGCCCTGGCAGTCAATTATAGTTGTGTGGGCAGAGGCAGCACTGGACATGGTCTGTTTCAGGTGGTAGTGGTGGATAGGATGCTCAGCTGAGTGCTGGGATATGGTTCCTGGAGTCTCTTTGTGATGAGGACGAGGGCTGCTTCATTTATGCCTTCCTTCTCCTCCTGCTGATCCTTCGGCTGTGGTTTTTGCTCTAGGCTGCAACTTCTTTCTCTCTCACTGCTGCTACATTTCCCAGGAAAACTTTAAATCATCATTTTCTTGCCTATCCTGTGATCAAAGCTGGTGATAAGGGTGTAGCTCTGTCGTTATTTCCAGCCCAACTTTACTAACGGAACAGCCAGAGCCTGCAGAGCTGCTGCCTGTAGTGGCCAACCTGCAGTTTACAGCCCCAGCACGTGTATTTGCACAATCTCTGTTTCTTTCTGCACCTGCTTGCATCCCTCTTACCTGTGAGCACCCTTGCACTGGAGGATGCTTTGGAGGATAACAGTAAGTCACACCAGATTCCTCTGCAGCTTTGACAGCCAGAGTAAGGGGCTGAGACTGAGCCTACAGCCTTCCTTTGGGAGGAAAGCCTCTTGGGTTGTTTCTTTTATGGATACTTTGTGGTCAGTGATGCTGGGATTTGTGACTGATGGATACAGATATGCTAAGAGAAACCTCTAGGGTTATTGTGAAAGCAATCCAGGGCAAGTATGGAATAGGCTACAGTTGTGACAATGAATTTGTTAGCTTAGCGAAGGCTGTGCTAGTGGGATTTCACTGGAATTGTGTTTTAATCTCGGTACAGTGTTTTAAGTGTTAACTTCTTCCTCAGTTGGCCGCACAGGTCAGGAAAGGGCAGTGCTTGAGACCATCTTCACCAGTCCTGCTGGCCTGAGATGCCTTTTCGGCGACCTGGAGGCAGGCACCTTGTAGAGGGATCTGGCACTGTCAGCAAGGCCAAGGAGACAGCTCATCTTGTGCTTCCAGTATTTTGACTTTGTAAAGCCACTTAAGGAAAATCATGTGTTTTTCCCTCAGAGATACATCCTCCATGAGAGTCTGCCCTCTTATCTTCTCTCTCATCCCTGTGTAGTAAGGTTTATTTGAAGAGCTACAGTCAGATTTATGTTGGAAGGAATTTCTAGAGTTGGAACTGATTTGCGTTGTTCAGGGCTTTGTCCAGTTGAGTTTTGAGGACCTCCGGAGCTGGGGGGTTCATGGCTTGTTTCCAGGCGATGGCACTCTCTTTTGGAGAGTCACCTGCTGTGTCTGCAGCTTTCCTCTCCAGCTGGTTGGGGCTGCTTGTGGGAGGTGTCCAGGACTTTGCATTAGGTGGTCCAACACCCTCCTGCAGCATTTGGGCGGCAGGTAGAGACCTGGGGGCTGTCATTCTTTTTTGACCACTTCCAGGTCTACTGTCTATTTCCATCTTTTAATCAATGTTTTAATATTTTATTAGTGCAGTTTCAACAGACGCTGGTCAAGCATGCCATGCACCTCTGTGCTTTTTGTTGTGCTTCAGATAGCACTCCTAGAGCTTTTTTACCCACACCCACCCCCTCCTTGGTGTACAACACTGTTCTAGCAGATGTTATTGTGTGACGAATGGTGAGCCTTGGAAGAAATGCTGTTTATCCATGCTGTGGACACAAAGCTGTACAAGCAGCAGGAGAGATTTCTCTCTGACTTGATCTCCGAGTGGAGTTGATTCTTGAAGCTGAATTGCTCTCCAGACACCAGGCATTGCTGCTGACATCTTAACATGAGTAAACAAAGCAGGTTGTGTTAGTGTGTACCTAAACTTGTTGTTCCTTTCTGTGTTTCAAAGCCTTGACACTTAGTGCTGAGGAGCATCCTAATCCTATGAAAAGATCTGAGAGTATCTGAACAGTTTCAAAGTGCTGCCAGGGTGGTGTTCCAGATGGATGAGCATGCTCCTGTTGGTTGTTCTGGAGTTTTTCAATTGTACAGAGGTGTTGGATTAGCAGCAAATAATGCTGAGATCCGAGGAATGTTGTTGAAGTGTTGCAGGGAGTTTCCTGCTAAACCTAATTCTAGACAATTCTGCAAGAATTCTGAAATTTGTCCTTCGTTTTGAACTTCCTTGAGACTGAGATGAAGTTTCTGGAATACAATCTCAAAATCTGGTTTAGTCGTTCCTGCCTTTGAGGAATTCACAGGGGACTCATGAAGCTGTCTTGCAGCACCGTCTGAACTGCGTTGGAGGGTTCAGGCTTTCTGGATTCTGAGTGACTGCTGTACTAAGTTTGAGGCCTGCACCCTAAGCTGCTGCTCCTGCTGTAGAAAAATCTAGTGGTGGTCTTCGTACCTCCTGGCTTTGGGACAGTGAGAAAACCATTGCTGAAGTCTTGAGGCTGCTGGTGATGGGAAGGCCCTTCTTTTCTCCATGTGCCCATTCCTGTTGTGTAGGCATTTCCAGTTACAGGTTAAGACTAGCCTGAAGAGGACATGGTGACAGCCACCAGTGCTGGCCCTCGAATTGAGAGACCCAACAATACATTCAGAGAGGAGAAGAGGCAACTGTTCACCAAGTCATTCCTGCAAAGCACAAGCTGAAGAACTTGACCAGTGAAATCTGCAGTAGCTATAGCCTTGGAGAGAGTCGCTGACTACTATTGTAAAACCTCCAGGTCACAGAGAGTTTACATATCCCTGGGTCAGTTGTTTAAGTAATCTGGAGGTAGCTGTTTCTGAGTTTGTCCAACTTTGACTTCCAGATTTTCAAGTCCTCACAGGCATTTGTCTATCTCTGAAGAGTCCTTTGCTCTGGATCTTCTTACCTTGTGGGGTTTTTCTTTGAGATGCATCATGTCTCCCCATTTCTTTTCAATGAACAAAATAGGTTTGTTACTGGAAGTTGGTTTCTGAACCATGGTTGTTTCTTAAAGCAGTGGGATCCTTGCATTACTGTGTCAGATATTTGGATTTTTTTATTTGAAACATCTCAGCTCTTCCTCTCTGTCATCAAGTGTAGACACCAGCCAAGAGCAAGACAGTAATGGTCTAATGTGGGACTGCATGCAAGCAGCACTGTACCTAATGTCACCGATGGGCTTGGTGCTCTTTGAAGACCTTGGTTGTGCTGCCAGGTGGGCCACTCCAAAAATACTAGGGAATAACAAAATCCTTTCTGCTCCTTTTTGGAGAATTTTGACTGGACTGAAACCTGGTCCATGGCTGGTTCTGCTTAGTTTGCTGGTGATTCTTCATACATCCATTTGCTTTAAAATGAGTTAACCAATCTGTAATGAATGTTTGCAGTGCTTACACCTGGAAAGATGTCAGGTGCACAGATGAACTCAGATAAGTCAGAGCAACAGTTACCTTTTACCATATTTGTCACTCAAGGTATAATATTGTTACTGAAAATCTGTTGGCTGAAACCATGCTGGTAGGACACTGGTATTTTCTTAATGTTTTATGGATAGAACTGTGTATCCACCACTGTTGTCTTTGTCCAGAAAGACTAGGTCGGGTGTTACTGTTTATTCAGACTTTGGCACAAAAAATAGGAGCTTCCTCCAGAGCTCTGCTCGGGTCTTAGAGAACTCGTAAGTAAGAATTACTGAAACGTTGATTTAAGTGTCTTAATTTTTGTAGTTATTAGTTCATGTTTTTCATATTTCAAGTCATCTCTAATAGCAAAAAAGCTAAATCTTTCAGCCTTCAGAAGTCTTGAAAATCTGAGTCTGTGTCCATGAACAAAAGCCTAGGACAGGTACCCAAGCAGTTGCTGTTCCTTTGCTAGAGGAAAGCAGCATCTGCATGGCTGTGCTTTTTTATGGGCAGCAGAGACTTCTGAGGTATTTGCTTCATTGTGAGGGAGTAACAACAATATTTTTTCTTACTGTCTGATTTTAATTAAATGTTTGATGATAGCTCCTCACTTCTGTAGATGGGCCACATATTCCCCTGCTAATGGTTATCTGAGGACACTGAGATGTGGCAGATGTGCAGTTACAGCATCGCTGACGTGTTTAATAAGCTAGATAAAGCACCAGGTAGTCACCTGGTATACTGGAGTGTCCGGGCTGAGATGTTTCACTCTGAGCTTCCAGGTCTGAGAGGAGATCCGTGTGCCCCCTCTTTGGCAGAAAGGGCAGGTCAGGTCTGATAGTCACATGGGTTGGACTGGACAGTTAATATTGTGTTATGTGGCAGTCCTGTGCACTCAGGGAGGACCCTCAGCTGTCTCATCACTACTTTGGAAACTCTTGCATGCTATCTGAGAAGCACTCTGCTTCAGACTGTTGTGCAGGGGACATTGGTCCCTGAACTTGATCTTCCCAGGAATATCTGTTACAGAATACTCTGGAGAGGATGGCACCAAGTCCTAAGTAAGTAGCTTCCAAATGTCCAATAGAGCAGTCTTATCTGCTGTAACGTACAGGATTTCAGCACACTGCCTCTACTTTGTTTAGCTGAGTCGTGTTCCAGTGCACTCCTCTCGCTGCCAGGTGTGTGGCTGGAAAAGAGGAAGGTTTCAAGCAGACCTGTGACTGACTGTGCATTAGATGGTCCTGGAATAAAACAGATTATTACTTGTGGTGGATCGTTACAGCATCTGACAGAAACAATAAGCTGTCTTTCTTCTGTTGGAGAAAGGAAGAAGAGACTTTACCAGAGGTAAAGCGTGCGTTTGGTTGGCAGCTTAAGTTGCTGTAAAGCTCAGCAGAAAGCCCAGGTGAATCTGAATGCCTGGGGCAACAGAAGAAGTAGATTTTTTTTACCCTGCTGCAGCTGGGCAGCTCTAATTTCCTCAGGTTGAGTTCTATTTCAGAGCAACCCATGGAACTAGAAAGCATCATTCCCTCTTATTCTGAGGGCTGCCCTCTTCATCCTCATCAGCTGGCAGCTGAAAGCCACTGTAAAGACTTCATTGTTAAGGAAGCAGAATTGCAGTGATGGGCAGGGACATTCCTTGCTTTCCCACTCAAGCTGCTTGTCAGCATCACCTCCTTGGGTCCAGCCTCAACTCTGACTCTGTCAGCTTTTCCAGATTCATATAATTACATCAAAAGTCAGCACTCATCTGCTCTGTGTTGCCTTGTCATGGAGCAATGCTGCAGGAGGTTTAAAATTATAAATCATTAAGGTTGGAGAAGAAGCAAAAAGAAAATGCTTTTAAAAACTAAATGTTAGACTACAGAATGCATCGTGACTGGAATTTTTGGAGGCCCGAAGTATAAATTGATTCAAAGGGGGATTAGGTAGATTCATAGAGGATTTGCCCAGTACAGACCCTCAACAGAGACAGTCTCTGCAACTCAAATAAAGCAATTCTTCAGCAGCTGATTGCCACTTGATTGGAGGATGGGCTGAAGAGAAACGTCCTGTTAGTTGTGTTTCTTATACTCACTCTGGATTACATGGTCCTTTTGTTTGGCTGACCGCAGCAGTCCTTAGCTTTGCACATCCTAAGAAGCTGGTTTGGGTTGTTTTTGAGAATGGTGAGCTCTTCTGTTCTCTTTAAGACTGTTTCATTGGTCAACATTTCCATCTCAAGTTTGTCAGTCTTGTCTTGCATCATAATGCTCTTCTGCCCAAAACTTGAAAGCATTGTTAAGGTGATCACTATTGAAACCAGATGCCTTTTGTTATTTTATAGAGCCACGAGTAGCATGATAGATTCATAGATTAATTGTTGCTTGCATTATCCTCTAGAAGGAAATGCCCAGATGCATTTTTTATGCTCCAAAATTGTTCCCAGGGTCTATTTCTGCCAAGCAAAGACTAGACCAGCTGAAAGTGGCAAATACTGTAGGAGTATCACCCATGCAGTTCATTGCAGACTTGCACAAAGTGTCTGAAGGTGAATTCAAGGAGTATATTTGTCCTATTAAATATAATTTTCCATATTCATCTGGGTGGCTTCACCTTTCTGCTTCTTATTGTTGTAAGGTCTGCTGTCTAGAAATCTGGATGGGGGACATGTTTGAGAAGGAGGCATTGTTTATATTCCAAGCAGCTGAAAAAAATGTATTTATCATCTTGGGAAGGTTCTCACGTGCTTCAAATCCTTAAGAACTTTCTTTCAGTTGTCTTTATTTCTATCTCACTTTATTCTTCTTTCTGTCAGCCACCCTAAAATACGTATTAGATCCTGTATTGGTCTGGATTTGGCTCATTCTAGAAGCTTTGTCTCCTCTGTAACTAAAGAAAGTGAATGGAATCACCAGAGACGTTAGTGGTGAAACTTGCTGACCACCTCTGAAGATTACATCTTCTATAGTTTCTGTTTGAGATTGTGGGAACAGTGCTTATCTGTGACTGTGAAACAAAATGTCGCTGTGTTTTTAGATAAAATAAGAAGGCAATGACTTTTAACTCCAGATATTTGGTATGGTTGCCTAAACTCTTGCTGAAATGAGTTTCAGAAGTTGGATAAATTTTCTACCCAAATATGTCCTTTTTAGTTCTGAGTAAACCATTTGTGAGTGAGACTTTGTTATCCTTTCAGGTGGAAGGACATAAAGAAAGAATTAATTAGCCATCACCAATTAAATTATTTCAGGCTTCTTCCTTCATTGATATAAATGAGTTATGTCCACAGTAAGCCCCAGTGGACAGGAATACTGGCTCTTCTGCTTCAGGGCTTAAAACAGTGTCAAATTTAGAATTAGAATGACTGTAAAGGGGTGATAGATTGGTGCCACATCTTTTGGTTCTAGTGCCTTCCTTGTAGTGTTTACTTTTAGCCTAGTTTGGGGATGTGATGCAACTTCAAGTCTTACTCTGATTCACATCTTTTAGACTCCAGCTCCTTCTCCCTTTCTGTCTTCGTCTTTGTCAACCATTATCTCTTTGTGGGACTATAATTAATTTTTAGGCAATATTGATATAAATGCTTACTTGCCTCATCTCAAAGTCGTGCTCTTTCTGTCTTATGTCCATGAGGAGCCGGACTGTAACTTTGTCGCTCTGATGTTAGCAGTCAGCATCACATCTTCCCGTGCAAAGTCACACTGGTCTCTTTTCCTAACTCCATATTGTATGCTCATGCCTACTTTGCTTCTTGTTCTTCCTCTTATGACTGCTTTTAACACCATGGGCTTTACCACTTTTCTTCTTGCCACTCTCCACAATTTCTCCTAGTTCTTACTCAAGCTTTTCCAATTATTCTGCGTCTGAATATTAGCCCATGTATTTTTGGGGCTATGCTGTAGCTGTAGTTATACTATAACATGGTTTATATCTGTCCTCTGACAAAATTCATGCACCTAGTCATCCTGTGGCTTGTTCAAAGCAAAGGATACAGAGCTGTAAAGGAGTTCTTTCTGCCTCTATGTTTAGGAGAAAAGGTATTTTTAAAATAAAAGATGTGTTAACTCTATGAGAACAGATCCGAAGAAAGGACAGACCTGTTTATTCAGGTCTGGTGAGACAGAGAGGAGGGCAGGGAAGGGGGTATTACACACTGCAGAACAGCTGTGTGAAGTCTCCTGAATGAATACTGGAGTAATTTCTGATACCCCAACTATGTCATTTAGCATAACTGCGGTGGTGTGTGGAAGCTGTAGAGTTCTCAGAGCTCTGCCATACTGATCTGCTGCACCCCACTGCTGTTGTTTGGCTTTAGAGTTTTGTAACCACACAATAGATGTGACTGACTTGCTGGTGTCCTGGTTATGGGTAGCAGTATTACTGGGCCTTGTTTCACTCTAGCTGTGTTCAGAGGAGTGGACAGTTCATGCACTGTGTTAGACTGCTTTTCATTAACTCACAAGTCTCCTCTCATTTCCAGTTGCCATCTTCTAAATGAATTCCAGTGAATTTTCGGGATCTTTGGACCCCCTGTCCTTACCTGACAAGCCACTTATTGGTGATCTCCCTGCTGACATGGAGTTTGGGGAAGATCTCCTGGGCTCCCAAACAGCTTCTACCCAGGAAGCTTCAGTTATTCAACCCCCTGACTGGGATCAATCCAAGCAGACAACTGCAGGTGGGAATTTGGACCTTCTAGTGAAAGCAGACAGCCTGTCTAAACTTAACACATCTAATGACCTTGTTCTAGACAAACCTGGTGTCTTGGATATGCTGGAGAAACCTGGTGTCTTAGATGACTTGGATAAAACCACTGACTTGGTGGAGCTAGATAAATCAAAGGGTCTGGATGGGTTGTGTAAGGCACATCCTTCCCAGGATGTGGAGGATGGACCGGCCGACTCTTCTGCCTTCTCTAGAGAAGCCCTTGTTCCAGAAACAGTGAAAGAAGGGGAAGATGCACCAAAAAATTTTTCTGGGGACCTAAAGGAAGATGGTGCTGCTGCTATTCCTGCACCATCTGATGACAACACCCCTGAATCACCCCGACAGCCCACTCCTGATTCCAGGGACCTCAGCAGTGCCCCAGCCACAGAAGAAATCACAGCACAATCCTCAAATCCGCCAACATCCTCCTCCCAACTCTGTCTTAAACAGACAAAGAAGACAAGATTGAAGACACTAAGGAAAAGCTCTCCCATGCAGAGGGAGGGGCCAACAGGGGAAGCAGAGGTGGAACTGAGCCCAGACAACAGTACTGCAGCTTTGCTGCCTGAGCCCAAGGAGGAAAATCGGGCAGAGGAAGGGGATGATAGTGGGAACAAGTCAATTAAACAAAGAAGTTTACTGAAAGCACAGGAAACCTCGGTACCAGCAGGTAGGTTATTACGTCTGCAGAACTTGTCTTCCTTTTGCTCAGAAGGTCATCCTGAGGCACATTGATGAAGCTGGAGTCTGGTTTGCACTTCAGCTTTTCCCACCATCCCCTGCTGTGGAAATTGTCAGTGCTACTGGTGGGCTAGATTTGGGGAAGGCATTTTGCTTACATGGGGTAATGCTCTGGAAGGTTCTCCCTTGGTACACACAAGCTCTTACTCTGGCAAAATTGAAACTTTGATTTTCAGTGCTTATGTCAACCAGGAGCTTCCCTGATAAAGCTACTGCTGTGCATCCACTCAGCTCACACGCTTCATCCCTAGTCCTTGCTGGAACTGAGGGTCACCAGGAGAAAGTGCTTCCAATAGGCAAAGTCCCTCTACCCAGGCTGGCAGTCTTCAGGAGATGCTCAGTCTCAGTCAGAATCAGTTGGAGACAACTGACTAGCATGCCTCCCCCATGCAGGGAGGTCTCCCCCTTACAGGACCCCTCCCAGGCTGCTTGTTTGGATCTCTAACTACAGGTGGTGGGTGTAGGAGCTTTCCTGAGTCTGATCACCAGCAGAACCATGCTTGTTAGCCAGGACTGTCTGAGGCTTCATGTGCAGAATGACCCAAAGGGTGACTGCATTTGAAGAACACCGGTCCTCTTCTGTTGGAGAAAAAAACAGATATTACATGCAAGCTTCTTCTGTGCTTTTGTTCCAGGAGAAAGCCTGTCTGGGAAGGGAAGTGAACTGCCAACTGAGAAGGTGAGGAAAATGTAGTCAAGTACATATGCTGCTGGAGTGTAGAGGGTGACTGGTTCTTGTCACACTCTGTGAGGAACACTGGCTGTCTTTGTCACACCTCTGGGAAGGAGTTTGCATGTGTGCTGTGACAGAGTGATCCCTGTGCACTGCCACTGTGTTGTAATGTGGCTTCAGTGTGTCCCTGCTACCCTTAGCTGGAATGTCAGTCTCATAAGCCTACTTCCCCCTCTTCTTCATCTTGCCAGCTCTGGTCAGGTATCCATGGAGCTTTATCCGTTTTCAGCCTAATTGTTGGCAAAGCAAATCCCAGATGCTGGAGCTCCACCACAATCCGGGATATTTGTCCGCTGGTTGTCCTAGCAGATGCTTAGCCTAAGTATTTCTGAATGTCTTCTAGGAGCAGAAAAGAAGTGAACGAGCCAGAAGATCAGAAACTGCCAGGCCTGAAACTGTGAACTCCTCTGAGAGCAGTGAGTAACTGGGGCTGGCCAACACCTGTTTTCAGCCAGAGAGCAGGGCCCAGGCCCATTGTGGGCAGGTGGTTCATGGTGCAAGTATGCTGCGAACTCGGGAGCTTCGGTGCAGACTTTCCACTTAGACAGCAGAGAACTCCTCACCCCCTAAGTCTTCAGCCCAAGATATTTGCCTTCCTTTCTCAGGGCACTTATGTTGAAGGGAGTGTTGTAGTATTTTTACAGTGGTGTGTGGAGACGAAGCACAAAGTAATAGAGTGAGATTCTGGGCTTGTTCCCAGTAAATCCATCTTCCATCTCCTCAGCCAGGAACTTTCTTTCTTTGTCTCTATGGCAGCAGGCTGTCTGAAGGAAGGTTGCATTTTGGGGATTTTCCTGCAGAAGTACGTGAAGTCTATTCTTTGAGGTGTTGAGTGTCACCGTGATATTTCCTACTATTTGTGCATTGCTCCTTCATTGCCTGCCTGCGCAGCTTGTGCTGCAGGCCAGTGATCCAGCTTGTTCCCTTTAAGATCTACCAGTTCCTGAAGGGTTTTCTACTGTAAATTTTCACACTTTCAGCTTCTGCTAATCTTGGCAAATTATGACTTGCTAGAGTGGAATTGTACTTAAGCTCAGTTTACTTAGTGACTTGCTGATTCATTTCCAATTCCAACAGAATATCTTTTAAGGGTCCCTTTATCATTCCACCCAGACAGGTACAAAGCATGTAGAGGGATTCCAGAAAGGTGACCCCAGAAAGCCCTAGCATGTGTCTCGTGGCAGAGGTTTCTGTCTCAGTTCCTAATGAGGTATTTCTGTGCCTCTTTCTCTGCTGCTCTGCAGTTCCGGTCTCTGATGAAGACTCTGATGCCATGGTGGATGATCCCAACGATGAGGATTTTGTTCCTTTTCGTACCCGACGCTCAACTCGCATGTCTTTACGCGCTCAGATGGCTCAGCGAGCTGCCCGCTCTACTGTCACCAAGATGACTTGCGCCCACTGCCGGACCCCACTGCAGAAGGGCCAGACAGCCTACCAGCGTAAAGGGCTCCCTCAGCTCTTCTGCTCCAGCTCCTGCCTCACCACATTCTCAAAAAAACCACCTGGCAAGAAGATATGCACCTTCTGTAAAAAGTGTGTGTTTGTTTCACTTTCCTCCATGCTCCTGTCCCTGTGACCCCATTCACCTGCCCCACAGCCCTACCTGCCAGTCCCTGTCGCCATAACTCTCATGCTTCCCATTCACCCATATGACTCCTGTGCACTGCAAGCTGCTGCCCCGTATCTTCCTTGACACACTGCATGCTCCCTTCACATGATTGCCTTTCCCCTGCCTGTCTCCAGGCTTAATGTCCAGTATCCCAGCTTCCACTCAGAACAAGCTCCCACATGCTCTGTCTTCAGGCACCACCCCTGTGGGTCCAGATGGAAGCTGCTGTGAGATAGTTCTTGCCACCCTTTTGGGACACCAGAAAGTCCTGTGCATTGTAGTGTGCCATCCTGTCCCTTTGTGATATGACTGGTGTGTCCTTGCACTAACACACCCTCTCCTGATCCCCAGGGAGATCTGGAACACCAAGGACTCTGTAGTTGCCCAGATTGGTTCAGGCGGCTCTTTCCACGAGTTCTGCACCTCTGTCTGCCTCTCTCTCTACGAGGCCCAGCAGCACAGGCCAGCACCTCAGTCCGCAGATGCCTCAGACACCGGCCGCTGCAGTGTCTGCCACAAACCTGGCGAGGTAAACAAATCCCTTGTCCTTCCTGTGATCCTAGATGAGATGCTTGTGAGCTGCAGCCCTTGGCCATGCCTGGGATCATTGCATGGCATTGCCAGGTTCTCCTGTGATGTGAGACCGCAGCCCCTGACCCACTTGGGCTCACTCACAGGTCCTTCCTTGCTATTGTGAACTTATTCCAGCAGAAGAAATAAGGCTTCTGCTTTTGCGCGCCCTGAAGCTCATTTCTTCCTGCCACTCCTCTCTCCCAGTTGCTTCCCTGACTTTTGGTGAGGGAGGCCAGCCTGAGACCACAACCAGCTTCCATTATGGCACTTGCTTGAATTTTAGCATAAGTCTGTTATCCCAAGGACCATGGTAGCAGTGGCGCACACACATTGGAAAGAGGCACGTGGTGGTTTGGGGGAGTGACAGCAATGATGTCTCTGCAGATCCAGCATGAGGTCAGCAATGGGAACATGGTTCACCGCATCTGCAGCGACGCCTGCTTCACCAAGTTCCGGGCCACCAAGGGGCTGAAAACCAACTGCTGTGACAACTGCGGACTTTACATCTACAATAAGGGCTTGCCCCTGGAGTACCTGTTCCACGAAGGGCAACAAAAACGCTTCTGCAACGCTGCCTGTCTCAACAGTTACAAGAAGGTATGTGGAGTCAGCTGCCTGGGATGGGAGGGTCTCTATGGACACACAGATCATCTGGTTGGTGTGGTGCAGAGCACTTTATGCAGTAGCAGGTAACTTGAATCCCCTTTTATTGCTGACAAAACTTTTAAGAGATTGCTGCGGAGAAACTTTGAAACAGGTAAACAGAATATATTTATTCTGTATGGGGCCCATCTTGGACCTGAGTATGGGTCAGGCACTCAACAAACTGGACTATGCAGCAACACTGGAGTATGCAGTTAGCACAGACTGGCTTCTTTTGGATGTCTTCCCCAAACTTACCTGGAAATGTTCCTTTGTGGCCTGAGCAGGCTTCACTTAACTGTCTAGATGGGATTGCCAAGCTGTGGATTCTCACCATGATACCTTTGAAATGAGAAGGGGAGGTGGTGTAGGCAGCCTTTTCTGCCACTGCCATCTGAATCTGCAGCCTATGAAGCTGGCTGTGGCATGACGTGTGCCCTGCGGGAGAGCTGTCCTGCGGTAGATGCAGTAGTGGGGTGGGATATAAATGTTAGACCTCGCCGGCTGTGACGGTCTCCCTGGCAGCTCAGTTCTGCTCTGTGTTTGCAGAAGAACACTCGGGTTTACCCATGCATGTGGTGCAAGACGCTGTGCAAGAACTTCGACATGCTGCCCAACGTGGATCGCAGTGGCAAGATGGGCCTGTTCTGCTCCATTTGCTGCACTACCTCCCACAAAGTGAAGCAGTCAGGCTTGGTTGGTAAGAACACCTACATTAAGGGAATCGGTCTCCACTTTGACTCCTTCCTTGGTAATATCTATTGCTTCTGGATGAGGCTGGAAAGAAGGCATTTTGCTTGCCTGGGGAGGCGTCCGGTAAGACAAGTAGAAGATGTAAGAGGGACAAACCCTGGCAGCATGTAGACATCTTAATACTGAGGGGCTGCATACATTGCTGTTCTTGAGAATGCAGGAAGCAGTTGTAGTACCTTTACTGTGCTGGTGTTTCCTTTTGCATTACACAGAGTACCAGGGGTGTCCAGGATGGGTATGGTCTCTGGTGCAAGTATTGCAGCCTATTTTGTCCAGGTTCCTATATAGACAGGGTCACTTCCTTGACCATTCTGCTCTCCATCCGTGTTTAATATTTCTGTCCTTGCAGAATCTGGTGCTTTTAGATCCCTGATGTTCTTGTCCGTTGCTTTTTCATAATAGTTGACAGACTGAGGATGAGTGAGTAGCTTGCATGCCATCCTCAGAATCCAGTCCCACATCCTGTGCTGCTGCCCTCACCGATTCCTATCTGTTTCATCAGGTCCCCCTAGACCCTGCAGCTTCTGCAGAAAGAGTTTATCTGAACCCTGCTATTACAACAAGACAGACCGGGTTGTCTACCAGTTCTGCAGCCCCAGCTGCTGGACCAAATTCCAGGTACTGAAATATCCTTCATGCCAGGCTGGGCCATACAGTTCATGCCTCTTTTCACACTTAGCAGAGGCTTCACTTTCCTCAGGCTCCTCAGGGAGTGCCTGTAAGGAAGTTTCTTGTGGAGCACAAGAGCTGGAGTGACTGTAGTTAACAATAATTCAGTCTTGGCCCTATCTCTCCCTTCTTTCACTGGGATAAGGTGGACTGTAATTCACTCCTGTCTATCAAATTATGCCGAAGGGGAGTGCAGTGCAGAGCTGCACTGCATGAGTGGGTTGGGATGTAGCTGGCTTACAAAGGCATGAGTGAAAGCACGAGTAAGTTAGCAAAGCACAGTGGACACCTGCCAGTGCGGTGGAAAGGAGCAGAGCTACCCTCTGAGCCAGCTGTCACCAAGGAACCTAAGTCTTCCCAGATGTGTTGTCTGTAAGTTTGCCACCAGCAGGCCTGGGCACCTCATGCTTAATAATCCTCAAAGACTTGACTGGTGGTTTTTAATCTTCTGATGTTAAGTTTCAGCATAAGTAAAATGTTTCTGGTTTTCAGAGGCAACTGGAAGAATATTGGTTTTGTATAGTTGTCGGAGAACAAAGCAACAGCCAGGAAGACATGATAAACTTAGGCCAAGACATACCTTGGGCAACTGACAACTCAGAGAATCTAGATGTAGAGAGTTAGTTACGGGCAGTTGCAGCGTTTGTTTTTTTCTTGGTTTTTTTTTTTGATGTGTTTGTGCGTTGTTTGGGTTTGTGGTTTTATTTTTTTTTTCCCCAAATAAATCCTTCCTGTAATCCTTCACTGAGATCACAAATGGTGTTGGCATGGTAGCAGTAGAGTCCTTAAAGTTGTAGACTTTGTAAGACTTGAATCATAGAATGGTTTGGGTTGGAAGGGACCTTTAAAGGCCATCCAGTCCAAGCCCCCTGCAGTGACCAGGGACGTCTTCAACTGGATCGGGTTGCTCAGAGCCCTGTCCAACCTGATTTTGAATGTTTCCAGGGATGGGGCATCTACCATTTCTCTGGGCAACCTGTGCCAGTGTTTCACCACCTTCATAGTAAAAAAATTTCTTCTTCATATCTAGTCTAAATCTACCTTCTTCTAGTTTAAAACCATTACCCCTTGTCCTAGTGCAACAAACCTGCTAAAAAGTTTGTTCACATTATTCTTATTAAACCCCCTTTAAGTCCTGAAAGGCCACAAGAAGGTCGCCCTGGAACCTTCCCTTCTCTAGGCTGAACTACCCCAACTCTCTCAGCCTTTTTCCACAGGGGAGGTGTTCCAGCCTTCCTCTGGATCTGCTCCAACATACCTGTATCTTTCCTGTGCCGAGGGCTCCAGAGCTGGATGCGGTTCTTCAGGTGGGGTCTCACCAGAGCAGAGTAGAGGGGCAGAATCACCTCCCTCAACCTGCTGGCCACACTTCTCTGTGCAGCCTAAGATGTGGTTGGCCTTCTGGGCCGTGAGCACGCATTGCCAGCTCACATGCTGTTTTTCTTCCACCACTACCTCCAAGTACCTCTGCAGGTCTGCTCTCAATCCCTTTATCTCCAAGCCTGTGTTGATACTAGAGGTTGCCTCAAGCCGAGTGCAGCACCTTGGCCATCTTGAACATCATGAGGCTCATGCGGGCCCATTTCTTGAGCTTGTCCAGGTCCCTCTGGATGGCATCCCGTCCCACAGGCAAGTCTACCACAACACTCAGCTTGATTTCATCTGTAAACTTGCTGAGGGTACACTTGATCCCACTGCCTATGTTGTTGATGAAGATATTAAACAGTAGTGGTCCCGGTATGCACCTCTGAGGGACACCACTTATCACTGGTCTCCATCTGGACATTGAGCCATTGACCACTACCCTCTGCATGCAACATCCAACCAATTCCTTATCCACTGAAGAGTCCACCCATCAAATCCATATCTCTTCAATTCACAGAGAAGAATGTTGTGAGGAACTGTGTCAAAGGCCTTACAGAAGTCCAGACAGATGACATTCGCAGCTCTTCCCTTGTCCACTGATGTGGTCATTCCATCACTAAGTTGGCCAGGCAGGACTTGCCCTTGGTGAAGCCGTGCTGGCTGTCTCAAATCAGCTCCCTGTCCTCCATGTGCCTTGGCATAGCTTCTAGGAGGATCTATTCCATGATCTTCCCAGGCACAGAGGTGAGACTGACAGGTCAGTAGTTCCCAGGCTCCGCTTTTCTACCCTTTTTAAAAATGGGTGCAATGTTTTCCTTTTTCCAGTCACCTAATTCACCAAGCCTGAATTATTGCCATGTAAAATGAGCAGTGTAATGTATGAATAAACTCATGCACAGCCTGGATTAAGAACTGTCTTGCTGGCAGATCTCAGAGCACCCTTGTCAAAGAAAAAACACTGAGGAGTGTTTCAAGATGGCTTCATGAGGAATCCTCCTCAGGGAGTTCAACATCTTCATCAGTCATCTGGCAATAAAGTCAAAGTAAGCGTGATAAAATTTTGCAACTGAAACAAAAACTGGTGAAGTGTTAACTCATGCTGAGATCAGGACAGTCATAGAAAGCGAATCAGTTGGATTGCTTGATAAGACTGGTTTCTCCTAACGTAGGCTTAAATGCAGTTCATTGCAAGATCCTGTAACAGCCCTTTACTCGGGTAGTGTGAGGATGTAAGTCCTGCAAAAGTGAGGATTTTGAAAAGGCTCTGGCATTACAGCACATCAGCTGTTCAATATGAGCATCTCAGTTTACAGCCACAGAGGAAAGGATTAAATAAGTTCCTGTATGTACAAGCAGAGGAACAGGGAGTTTAAGTTTGAGGGCTGGGGAGCAAAAGAGCTACCTAGAATGTTGCACAGATAAAAAGGGTATTCATCCGATGTCCACTTTATTTTCAATGTGGAATTAAAATTGGAAGCATGCTGGAAAAAGACAGAAAAATTACATTTCAACTTGAAAAATGCATGTACTGAAGGACTCGCAGAGCGCCTTATCTGAGGTTAACAGAAAGAAAACCAGGAAGATGACTTTAATATATCCTTGTGGACAAGATACCAAGAGCTAAATGGCTGTTTAATCTAGCAAAGGAAGGTGGAATGAACATGGCTACTTGAATTCTGAAGTTGCATTGCCTTGAAAATAGAAACCAGGCCCCTGTGATTCAAGATCTTTTAGAGAAATTCTCAGAAGAAGTAGCAGAGTCCTCATCTCTTAATGTTTCCAAATCCAGAGGGGTGGCAGCTTGAAAGCTTGTCTTCCTGAGAAGAGCTAGACCCAGTATGCTAGAAGCAAAGTGAAATTGCTTGAGAGTCTGCTCTCCAGGAGCTTGAGACATGCTCTGATGAGTGACTGTGAGTCACTGGCAGTGGCAGCACGCGCAAGTCTGAGCAGGGGCAGACAGACCGCTGCGAACAGTGGAGGAGGCAGGAGGTGGTGGTAGTGTGAAGGGGGTGCTCACTGCCCTCTGTGTGCCTCTCCCTCCATGAGCTGTCTCTGTCTCCTGCAGCGCACCAGCCCGGAAGGTGGGATCCACCTCAACTGCCATTACTGCCACAATCTTTTCAGCGGGAAGCCGGAGATCCTAGACTGGCAGGTGAGGACTTTCTCCAGGGGATGTTGAGGTGAAGATGAACCCCAGTGAGGACCACAAGGCTCCTTCCTCTTCCTGCTTAAAGCAGAGCTCCTTCTGCACCGATGCTCTGAATGCTGAAGCTGCTGAGTTATACCTGGAGACCGTGCACTGAGTGTTGCACTCCTGATGTTCAGCAGGATGTCAGAAGGGCATGAGACCACTGTTGCCAAACCCCATGCGAGGAAAGCTGGGGACTTGGCTCAGCCCTATAGTCTTGCTCTTGTTTTCTCAAGAAGTGTGGGGACCTCTTGCCAGCCTGGCTGACCTGGTGGTGGTCTCTTTGGCAGGATAAGGTGTATCAGTTCTGCTGCAAGGACTGCTGTGAGGACTTCAAGCGGCTGCGTGGGGTTGTGTCTCAGTGTGAGCACTGCAAGCAGGAGAAGCTGCTGCATGAGAAGATCCGCTTCTCTGGAGTAGAGAAGAACTTCTGCAGCGAAGGTACTTGGGGAAGGCATGGGAGAGTCAGAGCCCCCATGCCAGCCCATGCTGGGGGAGGAGAAGAGAGCATGGAGAGGAACCGAGGGGAGAATGTCTTAGCGAGGCCCTGGGGCAAGAACCGTGCCATACAGTGAAGGGAGGACTGTAGGGATGGCTTGCTGTCCAGCCAGGCCCTAGGGCAAGATCTTTACCATTCATTGTGTCCTTGGGGAGGGCTTTCTCACAGCTTTTCTCTCTCTGGGGGCTGGGGAGACAGCAGGTGGCAGCTCCGCTCCTCCTGTCATCATGTACTTCTACACTCTTGCGTCTGGGCTGGCCTGACCTGGCCTTGCCCTGCCTGCTGGGTTCCTGCACACAGGAGGTTGGAGTCAGACTCTTCCTAGAAGCATGGAGGTGAGAGATGGCAAGTCCCCATGAGGTCCCATCTTATCCCAGCCCCAGGGGCCAGTGCTGGATTGTTCCCTACAGTGTGTTGCGTGTGCTCTGTTGTCTCCGCAGACCTGGATTCTGGTCATGTTTGGGTCAGGGAGGCCCCCAGTTCATCCTGGGAAGGTTTCACTCCTATTGTTTCTCCGCAGGGTGTGTGCTTCTTTACAAACAGGATTTCACCAAGAACCTGGGCCTGTGCTGCATCACCTGCACCTACTGTTCTCAGACCTGCCAGCGGGCGGTCACCGAGCAGCTGGAGGGCAGCACCTGGGACTTCTGTAGTGAAGACTGCAAAAGCAAATACTTGCTCTGGTACTTCAAGGTCAGTATTGGCACTGGCAGCTTGTGCTAAGTGCTGTGGTGGGCACAGCACCCAGATAAGTGGGCATTGCACTGAGGAAGTTCGCGCTGTTGGAGTCTGGCTGGCACTGCTGCGGAGAACCTGGCACTGCTGGAGTCCTGCCTGGCAATGACGGGACACTGCTACGGGGAAGTTCACGTAGCTGGAGTCCCCAGCTGATCCTGCCAGAGCACTGCACTGAGGAAGCTCACAGTGCTGGATCCGTGGCTAGTGCTGCTGGGAGAAGTTCGCACCGCTGGAGTCCCCGGCTCGCACTGGCAGGGCACAGCTGTGGGGAAGCTCACAGCACCTTGCTAGGTGCACCTTTCGCTGGAGAGTTGTGTTGCACTCGGAGGGGGTGTGGTTAGTTACTCGTTGTTTCTCTCCTGCTGATGCGGGCTTTAGGCAGCTCGGTGCCATGCCTGCAAGCGTCAGGGGAAGCTGCTGGAAACCATCCACTGGCGGGGGCAAATCAAACACTTCTGCAACCAGCAGTGTCTGCTGCGATTTTACAATCAACAGAACCAGCCCAACCTGGACACGCAGAAGGGGCCCGAGAGCCTGCTGAACAGTGAGTAGGAGGGAGGGAGGGGACCTGCTTAGCTCAGTGTGAGAGATACAGGAAAGATTGAACAGCAAGGGGTGGAAGTTTGCTGCCCGGGACTGGATGAGATGCTAGGGAACAATCCTGCACTGGCCCTTGGGGGGGGGAAAGGACGGAGTGGGACCTAATGGGGCTTCTCCATCTCTAACGTCTATGGTTCTATGACACACAGGGCCCAGACGGGAGGAGCCGGTGCCAGCGTGCTGCCTGTAGCTCACACTCTTAGCGAGGATACACAGGGATTTAACATCCTCATGTTGCCAGCGGAGAGATCGATTTACAGGGTTAGGGGACAGCATGGTTTGGCAGCCCCACACCACCTCTGAGCTGTGACCTTCTCAGATCTCATAAGCTATTCAGGATTGGGCCAGGTCAGTGCTTGGATGGGAAACATTAAAGGAAAACGCAGGGTGCTGCAGGAAGTGGTGCTGGTGATGCTGTAGGTGGGCTCTCCTCAGCCTGAGCTGAACCTAGAATGATCTTAAGGGAGCACTGAGCTGCTGGAGGCGCTCTGTCTTGCGATGTTAGATTGGAGGCCTACCACTTATGCAAGATCGCTGCAGCTTTGGGGAGTTGCCAACCGCATGCCATGGATAACCCCATTCTGCACCTGTGGAGCTCCAGCTGGAGAGGTGATTTTCACTGCCTGGTGCCCCATTTCCTGTCATTAACTTGAGCCAATTGCTTATGGAAGATTGCAAAGTGCTTTGGGGTCCCTCAGGATGGAAGGTGCTCATAGTGACGGTGACAAGACATCGCTTGGCCCTCGGACATTCACGTAGTATCGTTGTGTTTGGTCTTTTTGTAGACCATAATCTTCTAGATAATATGTATGATCTAGTTAAAATGCCTGCAGTTTATGGTGGGACTCACTTCAGTACGTCAAGCTTCAACAAATACCTGCATCACAGGCTCGGGGCTTTGCTGCCCTCCCTGGGATTTCATGAAGTGTAAAATCCTGACTAGGGTATGCCAAGGAGGGAAACCAAGACAAGGACCTTCCCATGAGAGACCTCGTCCTCCATCTCCAGACACTTCCTGGTTCCTCTCCTGAGAGCAGGGAGCTGATTGCAAGACAGCGAAAGCCCTGGATGCCAGTGCTGCTTAGATGGCAAAGCAGAGCGGCTCTGCCAAGAAGCAGCAGATTCTTCTAGCCAGAGGAGCCCCAACTTGCCCTCGAAGAGCCATGCTCTGTAACAGGCCCTGTGAGATGATGGCTCAAGCGGCAGCACACTGGACTGACCTGGATAAGGAACTTTTTTCTGCTGGCACGGGGGTGCCCAGGGGGTGTCTTCTTGATGGAATGCAGACTGTTCTGCTCCCAGGGGAGGAAGAGGTGTTTAAACCTGCAGGTTCCTGTAGCTCACCAAGTCATTCCACAGCCCTAGCCATGCTGTTGAATTTGTCCTCTGCTTCCAAGGCATCTCACTTGTGAGGGACCAGTAATGCTGCTTTTGGAAGACAGGCACGGCGAGCGAGCTCTGCCTGCAGAGAGAAGCATGTTTCACACCACTTGGCCATTGTCTCCTTGGAGCCACGGACCACAAGTACCATCAACAATCATAAGAGTCTGTGCCTTCACTATGTCTCTGGAGGCCCTTTGGTCTGTGGGACATCACCCTTCACTGTGCCACAGCTGCCTCTCTGTGCCCTGTGAGGCAGAGGACTCGGGCCAGCCATGGAAAATCTGGTCAGCTGTGGTGAAGTGCTCAGCTGAGCACAAGCTCCAGGCTGCCCCCGCACCTGCCATGCTTGGTGAATGCTGCTGGTGGCACTGGGCTCTGTGTGTTCTGGCACACCTATCCCCTGCCAGCTGTGGGACAGCTCTGGACATCCTTGTCCTGAGACTGTGGCATACTGCTTATCTTGCAAAGGAAGGGTGCTGGAGCCAGGGCCTGCGTGTGCTTACACAAAGAGCTTTCCAGCCCAGCCTGCTGTGCAGAGGAATTTGAGAGGAGCGAATTGTCAGTGCATGGTGAGGAACGGCTTCTGCCTGGTCCAGCCAGGGTCTCTTGTGGACCTGGTAGCTGTGTTGCCATCTCACAGGGACTGCCTGGATTTCAGGCCTGTCTTAGGCAGAGCTGCTGACTACTTGCTTACAACCATTTATTCCTGTGACCAGTGGCTGCTGCCAACCTGGTGATGCTGAGAATGCTTGCTGATGATAAAAGTGTCCATTCTTTTACCGGGAACAGTCTGTGTAGTGAGGGACTGAGGAGCTTCTACCACAGAACTATGCCCAAAGACTTCCAGGGGAACTGGCTCTGCACAGGGCCATCCAGCTGGAGAGGACAGAGGGCCAGAAGTCACGATTGGTGCATGCAATGCCTTGACAGCTCCTTGCTGGTGTTGGGGTGAGAGCAAAGAACAAGCTGCAGCTTTCCTGGAGGCCTGGATCTGTAGCTCATGGAGCTTTGTGGCAAAAGGATCTTGTTTCCCTTAGTCCTAAATCATTGACCTGTGGAGTAATCAACTTTGCTTCTGATTCTGCTGCAGCAGAAACTCTGTAGCTTGTCTTTTCTCATTCAAGCCATTGATGTCTCCTGCCTAGACCTGCTGCTTATCTGCTTCGGGCTGATCAGAGGGATTTCTTGGACCCACTGAGACCGTTGCAGATCCTATGGTTGAATGCTCAGCTGCAGGCTAGGGAACTTCCTCCAACTGGAACTTACCCATGCCCCTGTGGTGGTCAGCAGGTGAACCCTGCTGGGCCTCCGATTTCTCAAAAGCGGTCCTGCATTTCCTCTGGACAGAGGAAATCTGCACAGTGTGAATGCCCATGTGTCGGTCCTTTGGGAGTCTGGGTCTTTCCTAGAGAACCTGTCTGTCTGTATAATCTTCTTATTCCCTTCGGGTGCTGAGACCCGCTGCTTTCCTTGCAGGTGTCTCCTTCATGCGTGGCCCACATCTAGTTACTGCTGTAGAAGGCAGTTCTTTTTCAGAGCCACGTGGGTAACCAGGGCTCGTGGGAGACTTGGATGAAGGTGCTCTTTTAGCTCATCAGCCTTTGACATGGGTGCAGGTTCTCTGCAGAGTAAATGAAATGGAACTATCATCCAAGCCAGGATGATGTCACCAATTTGAGACTCGGGTCTGCCACACACCTCTTACCAACAGGTGATCCCTCTTTTCCTTAGGGCAGGGGCAAAGCTGTCTGTCTGCTTTCTTGGATATCTATCGCTACTGCTACCTCTGTCACCCTCCTCCTAGGGATCTCGAAGCACTTTGCCAAGATATTTGTAGTAGGGAGATGGAGGCAAAGGGAAGGGCCATGGCTCGGTACAGCAAGCCAATAGGCAGAGCTGGGAATAGAGCCCTGGATTTCTCTCTCTACAAGGGGCTGGGATTTCTCCTTACTTGCTGTGATGGGGATGGGGTGGACCGCAAGGGAGCACAAAATTAAATGGAAATGACTTGATTTTGGAGTTGTAGTTCTTCTGAGCTGCTAGGGCTAGAGATTGTGGAAACATTAACTGTTCCTGGAGTGACCAGGAGCAGTTTCTGGGGAGTCTGTCCCTGCCTTCTGGCTGCTGCCACCTCCAGTCCCAGCAGCGGGACCTGCTGGCCCAGGAGCTCTTGAACTGAGTTGTTGCTTTCTCTTACAGGTCAGAGTTCAGAGTCAAAACCACCTACCCCTTCCTCACAGAAGGCAGAAACTAACATGGTAAGGCCCTTTGAAAGTAGGAGTTTGCAAGATAGCACAAAGGGGCTGTCCCCAAAGAGAGGACAGATCTACCATTGCTAGAGAGACTTCATTCTTCTACAACCAATGCGTTTTAAGATGACTGGGTACTGAGAGCTGATAAGAGCTGCTGGGGAGGGCAGCATCAGCATCTCTCCTGCAGGGGGGAACCATACCCCAGGAATTGATGACGGGCTCCAGAACAGCCTGCCACTGTGGCACTGGCTCCTCTTTGCACAGTGCTCTCCTGTGCCTGGGTATGTCACTGTCCCACTGTGTTCCCCTATGCCCGGCAGGGCAAGAATGACCAGTGCCAAACTCCCTGCTGGCTGTGGCAGAGATGGGGTGCAGGCTTGCGGCAGTCCTTTGGCCGGATCTGACCATGGGGTCATCTGTGTGTGAGTCAGAGGCTGCCAGACTGCAGGAGGTGCTCTGGATGTCTCTTCAGCTGTAGTCATGATTGGAAAGAAGTGGAACTGCCTTAGGTGGACACCAATCTCCTGCCTTCTGTGTTTCCTCAGCTGTCTGCAAAAACTCCCTCCGCCCAAATGTCTCCAGCCGCACCACCTCCCCCACCTCCTCCTTTTCCAGCCACCCCTCGGAAAAACAAAGCTGCCATGTGTAAACCACTCATGCAGAACCGGGGCGTTTCCTGCAAAATAGAAATGAAGTCCAAAGGATGTCAGACAGGTAGGAAACAAGACATACCTGCAGGATTACAGGGGTGTTTTGGAAAGGCAGGTGTCACGTCCCTGCTCCAGACTAAATGTGATTCCAGCTTGAAATGTTGTACAGGGTGACTGAGTGTTCGGCATTGTGCTGAGGAGTCTCAGGGCAGTGCAGGGCACACACAGCAGGGCTGGATGTAGGGAGCCCATTTCCATCAGCAGCAAAAGGAGAGACGTAGAGAGCACTGCAGCATGATCCCACCTCTTGTGGGATCAACTCCTGTTCCTCTGGGGATCGTCAGCTTGTCTAAGGGACCATCTGCTGAACAGATTCCACTGTGTAGCTCCTGTTGGGTATGTGTGTGTGGTCTCTAGTATTTGCAAGGCAACTAGACCTTTCAGCAGGGCCACCTAAGAGCAGGGCTTGCATCTTTGGCTAAGGCAAGTCTCTCTTGTTGCAGGGCTGTTTGGCTTGCTGCTGCTTCAGCTCAGCACTTGAGTCACAGAAGCTGGTGGCTGGAAGGGCCGCGCTGCCAGATGGCTCGGGGCATGGCAGTGCACAGCGGGGCTGGGTGGAGGAGCTGCTGGGAGCAAGCTCACTGACGTACTTTTGCTCTTGTCAGAGGCTGACTGGAAGCCCCAGGTGATTGTGTTGCCAATCCCCGTCCCGATCTTCGTACCTGTGCCTATGCATATGTACTGCCAGAAAGTACCTGTGCCTTTCTCCATGCCTGTCCCGGTAAGCGATACACTCCACCTATTCATATTCTCTTTCTGTCTCAATCCTGCCTTGCTGCAGCCTCCCTGCTTCTCTGTTCGTCCTCTTCTCCTGCCTCTGCTTTTATGTCAGTCGGCTGAGTGTCAGTTTTCTGCCTGGTGTGCTGCTGTCGACAGGTGCCTGTGCCAATGTTCCTGCCCACCACACTGGAGAGCACAGATAAGATTGTGGAGACCATTGAGGAGCTGAAAGTGAAAATCCCCTCCAATCCCCTGGAGGCTGACATCTTGGCCATGGCCGAGATGATTGCAGAGGCTGAAGAACTGGACAAGGCCTCCTCGGACCTGTGTGGTAGGTTCTGCTGTGGCTTGGCCTGACGCAACAGCTGGGGTTTGCTGACTCTTGGAGCTAGAGCATCTGTCTGGATGGCAGCTCCCCCAAAGGGAGCGGGGAAGAGCAAGTCCTCAGCTTCTCCTGAGGAGGTACCAGGAGGGAAGAGCTGCAGCAGGCAGCAATGTCTGCCACTGTCCCTTGTGAGGGTGCCAGTCTTGTGGCACACATGCAGCACTGTTAGTTCATTCAGGGGACTGTTAAGGCTCTTGCTTGAAGCAGATTCCCAACCAGAAGACCAGCAGGCCTGACCTAACACGTCTTTTTACTGCATTCCTCAAGCCCTAGTGACCAGGACTGTGACTGGGAAGAGGACAAATGTCCAATATCTTTCTATCCAGGGAAAACTGGGCAGTGCATATATCGTGGGGTTGCTCTGAGCATAGGGCTGTGCTTCATGGAGCCTGGCTTCATTTTCTGGCCACTATACAGGGAAAACGGGCAAAAGAACTTTCTTGCTCTTGCATTGCAGACCTGGTGAGTAACCAGAGTGCAGAGGGTCTCCTGGAGGACTGTGATCTGTTTGGACCGGCACGGGACGATGTGCTGGCTATGGCTGTCAAGATGGCAAATGTCCTCGATGAGCCTGGCCAGGACCTGGAGGCTGACTTCCCTAAGAGTAAGAGCTGGGTGAAGCAGGCATGCAGTCCTGCTCATGGTGCAGCAGGGTCCTCCCACTGCCCTGGGCTGACCGTTGTCAGCAGCATTGAGAGCTCTGTGAACTTACCTTCCCAGTCCCTCTGACTGACCAGGCTTGAGGCCAGGAACTGAGAGTCTTGCAGATGACTGCTCACAGCAGTGAGAAATCCACCACTTTTGAAGGAGTGTTTTTCTAGGCTGACCTGCTGCGACCATAGGTCTGCAGAGAAGGGAGAATAAGCAGCTGATTTTAACAGCACAAAGAGCAGGGCAGGAGCAGCACTGGTGTGCTTATAGATGATGATTCCAGGGGATCCAGCAAGGCAAGAGAGAGGCCTGGTCAGGACCTGATGCCCCGAGAGAAAGAATTGCTGAGTGTCTGTTCGCAAGCAGAAAGTGGAAGAAGAGGGAAGGACCTGTGCTCCTGCACAGCAGCGTTGAGGTGGGATGCTAGCAGCAACAGACAAAGAACTGAGGTGCCTGTGCCAGGCTGTCCCCAGTTCTCGCCTGGCACAAGGGGATGAGGAACATTCCTCAGGTTTAAAAACCAACCAACCAAACCAAAAACAGTCAGAGGGGAGAATGGAGGGGCTCTGGTTGGTCTGAGAAAGCTTAGCATCATCTACCAGAGCTGTATTTCCTTAGTTGGGCTGTGGCTAAAAGATCATGCCAGGCAGTGGTGGAGGGTGTGAAGTGTTGGTCTGTGTGTTCCCTCTTCATCTTGCTGTAAGAACCAAGCCAGCACAGGGAACAGGATGACAAGTCCCATCTGCCTGTGTTTTCTTTCAGACCCTCTAGACATCAACCCCAGTGTGGACTTCCTCTTTGACTGTGGACTGGTGGGAGCAGATGATGTGTCCACAGAGCAAGATCTGCCTCGTGCTGTCCGAAAGGTGAGCTCTCTGTGGGTACTACCTGCTTAGAGCTCTTTGGTTTTGGAGTGGAAGCTGCTTCCTGGGATATACGAGGTGAAGTGTGCCAGAGGCTTTGGTGTGCTGGGGAGGTTGTGCCCTCTCCTTTCAGGGTATGCCTGGCCTGTGGGCCACTCCTTGAATGAAAATACTTACCTGATGCTACAGAGGAGCTTTGAATGATACAGGTCAGGTGACAGCTGCCCTTTTTCCTGCCTGTGGTCCTCATAACTAATGGGCCTCGTTGGCTTGGCCGTTGGCAGAAGGATGCCTGCTGGCATGGGCACAGGCGTACTGGGAGGGAGCTGGCAGCCAGCAGGTCTGAGGGATGGCTGGAACTCTTACATCTGTGCTAGGTAGGAGCCCAGTCTCACGGTACGCCTCTCTGCAGGGACAGAAGCGTCTGGTTCTCTCTGAAAGCTGTTCCCGGGACTCGATGAGCAGCCAGCCCAGCTGCACAGTGCTGAACTACTCATACGGTGTGAATGCCTGGAAGTCCTGGGTGCAAGCCAAGTATGCAGGGGGAGAGACCAGCAAGGGAGAGGAGCTACGCTTCGGTCGTAAGTGCCCTGTCTGGGTGGGATGAAGTGGCAGAAACCTCCCAGAATCATAGAATCATTGAATGGTTTGGCTTGGAAGGGACCTTAAAGACCATCTAGTTCCAACCCCCCTATTATGGGCAGGGACACGTCCCACCAGACCAGGCTACTCAAGACCCCATCCAACCTGACCCTGAAAGAAGCTGGGTGTCAGTATGTTGAGGTGCTCCTGGCCTTCCAGGCTGTTGTCTAAGGCTATTGTGCTTGTCTCCACAGCCAAGCCCATGAGGATCAAGGAAGACATCTTGGCCTGCACAGCAGCTGAGCTCAACTATGGCTTGGCCCAGTTTGTCAAGGAGATAACACGGCCCAATGGGGAGCGCTATGAACCAGATAGCATCTATTACCTCTGTCTCGGTATCCAGCAGGTGAGGGAGGGCTTGCTGCCCTCAAGTCCTCCACAGCCAGTCCTGGGGGTCAGATCTAGTGAAGGGAGTTTGTACCATTTACTCTGCCTTCTGGGGACCCGGAGAAGCTGCTTCAGTGCCTTGTCCTAGGACAGCAGCCCACCTGGTTTGGTCTTTGTTTCCAAGCCCAGCGGGTAGGGAGGCAGCTATTCCCCAGCCTTGCACCCTTCTTGCACATCCCTGAGGAGGGCTGGGAGATCTCCCCAAACTCAGTCCCTTCTTCAGCATCAAGTCTGCTTTGTCATGCCCCAGGGTTTTCCTCGCAGCTCTCAGAAGTGGCTAGTTTTAGGAAGCTGCTCTGCAGCTCTGGGTAGGAGGAGGGATGCTCTGCATGTGTGGGCTCTCTGAGGAGGGTTTGCATTCCAGGTGCTGCCATGTCTCTCTTGACTGTGTGTTTTGTCCTTTCTAGTACCTGCTCGAGAACAATCGTATGGTGAATATATTTACAGACCTTTACTACCTGACTTTCGTGCAGGAGCTGAACAAGTCCTTGAGCGGCTGGCAACCCACAATCTTACCAAATAGTATGTGTCTCCGAAGTACCTTCAGTCATCACACACACTCAGTTTGTGCTTGTAGCCTTGGATCCTCCAGTCTGATTGTGCTTCCCCAGCCTCAGCCCTCTTCCTTGGCATAGGCAGCATGGTCCTGCTGTGTCTTGGAGTTGCACTGACCCACACTGACAACAGAGCCAGCCTGGTCTATGCCTCAGCAGCTTCTGTTGCCCACAGTCGGATCACTGGAAGCAGAGCACATCTGCTTTGTGTCCTGAGGCAGTCTGAATCTTCACAACACTTCACAGCAATGATCCACTCTTTGGCAAAGAGGATACCAAGCCAGGAGGCACACTGGCCCATGCATTTGTTCCCAGCACATGGGCAAGCACTGCACACTGCAAAGTGTTGGCCAGGGTTGCTGTGCTGTTGCCTTGTGAGCAGATTAACTTAGAGCTCTGCAGAGCCTTTTGATGATGCTGTGATCTGGGCTGCTTTCCCTGCTGTTTTTCGGTGCTTAGTTCACAGATCCAGCCTCATGTCTTCATATTGGCTGTCCCAGGCAGAGGCATTTGGCTCCAGGCCGGTGTGTCTAGGCAGGAGCTGGCCATGTCTGTCCTACCTGCTGCTTTTTCTTCATCTCATGCTGAGTGTGGTGGAGCACTGACTTGGAGTTCACTTTGTGGTCGTCTACAGGGATGAGTTGTTAGGGTTGATTTGGGTTCTGGCCTGTGGTCTGGCTGTGCTCTGGGCTGGCTCATGGCTGGGCAGAGTCAGCATCTAGTTCTGCTGATGGCTCTGGAGAAGGAACCTTGTGGAAAAGGGGATCTTGTGAAGCATGAGTCTTTTGCAGTGAGCTTGCCTGGGCAGGGTGAAGGGATTACCACAATGCCACTGTTGATGTGACCTGGTTCTTCCTCTGTGTGTTGCAGACACAGTTTTCTCACGTGTTGAGGAGGAGCACCTCTGGGAGTGCAAGCAGCTGGGTGTTTACTCACCCTTCGTGCTCCTCAACACCCTCATGTTCTTCAACACCAAGTTCTTTGGGCTGCAGACAGCAGAGGAGCACATGCAGCTCTCCTTCACCAATGTGGTGCGCCAGTCCCGCAAGTGTACCACGGCCCGAGGTGTGACAAAGGTGGTGAGCATCCGCTACTATGCTCCTGCCAAGCAGAAGAAAGGCCGAGGTAGGATCTGACGGAATATCTCTCTGTCCCTCCTCCTGCCTCCTCCATTGGGTCCCAGCTGTGATCCTGCTCTCTCTTCCTCTGCAGATGGCAACTCTGGAAAGCGGAAGCGTGAGGAGGAGGTACCGATGCTGGAGCAGAGAGAGAACAGGATGAACCCACTCAGATGCCCAGTCAAGTTCTATGAGTTTTATCTCTCAAAATGGTGAGGCTTTTTCTGGAGAAGGAGCATGTGCCATTTTGGGGCCACCTCTCAGATTTGGTGAGACCCTGTGGAGTGGCTGCTGCTCTTCAAACTTTTGTACTTGAGTGTGAAGCCTTGCCCAGAGTGTGCGCTGCTTGTATAGATCATGGTTGAGAGAATTCTTCTCTCTGGCCCCTGCCACAATTAGCCTCTCTAGACAGGCAGAAGCAGTCCACTAGAGTCCTGGTGCTTGACTGGTTAGGGGCTTTGATCCAGAGCAAGGGAGCTGCAGACTCTGTGTCCTTGTGCCGCTGAAGGGTGGGAGGCTGTGACAAGCCTTGAGCCCTCCCTTGATAACTGTGAGGGCAAGCTAGGCTTTCTGAGTCTTGGAGCTGATATCCCAGGGCTCACCTTAATCTCTCTTTACAGTCCCGAGAGCCTGCGGAACCGCAACGATGTCTTTTACCTGCAGCCCGAACGGTCATGTATCGCTGAGTCCCCGCTGTGGTACTCTGTTATCCCCATGGACCGGAGCATGCTGGAGAGCATGCTAAACCGCATCCTGGCTGTGAGGGAGATCTACGAGGAGCACAGTCGGCTCAGCAGCCTGGAGGATGACATGGACTAGGAGCAAGGTGCTACCAGGCTGTCTGCACCCCAGCCCAGGACACCTCGTCTCCCTGCCTCCCACTGCAGGGCAGGGGCCGTGCAGTGTGGGAAAGGACAGAGCTGCAGCAGTGCTGTCCCTTCATCGTTACCGGACTTGGACATCCCATCCTGCTCATTACAGGCCTCCCCTAACGTATGTGGCCCCCGGGCTCAGCCCTGCCTCCTGTCCTGGCTGCTGGGTGAGCTGTCTTCCCTGGAGCCAGTTCCCACAGCAAAGGGGTGGCAGAGCCCCTGGGGAAGCTCCCCTTGCCCAGCTGTGTCCCCCTGTCTCCCCAGCCCTGACACTACCTCCCTCTCCCCCTGCCCTGGGGCAGGAACCACACAACAGGGCAGAGTGCCATCTGGGACCAGCTACCCTGAAGCTTTTAATCCCCCCTTCCTTTAGCATCCCCTCGTGAGGTTGCGGGTGGCAAGGCAGGAACAGCAGTTCTGCTGCTGCAGCAGGGTGGCATTTTTGCTGTTTCACTGGTGAAGGATCACCAGCAGCCTAAGAGGTGCTGGGTCAGGGGGAAGGCTTGTTTACAGGGGTGGGAGAGAATTGGGTGGGCCGTGGGAAGTCAGAGGGAGCTGAGGCTGGAACATAAGGGCAGAGACCTGGCCTCGCCGCGGGGACACTTTCCATATATGCAGCTGGGCTGCCTCCCTCGATTTTGTCAATGTTTTCTGAGTCGGCGGAAAACTGATGGAGACGGGTCTGTGCCAGCACTGCCCCTCTCTCCCCACTGTCCCCAGTCCTGGCATATCCCTCCTCCCCAGTGCAAGGTGCCATTGGTGGGTCCCTCAGCTCCAGCTGGGGGCTCGGGCAGCTGCTGGCAGAAGCCAGGAACTCTGCCCAGCCTCCCCTCCCAAAGCAGCAGAGTCCCAGTGACCTGCCAGGAGGCGAGCCTGGCTGTGCCACTCCTGCTGCCTCTTGCCCCTCCTTGTGTTCTGGTTGGTTTTCTTGAGCTGTACATGGGTCTTCTGTTGAGCCTGTATATATTGTTTGAGGCCCTCTGTTCTCTGTGTCCACGTGGAGAGTGAGCCGCTCACCAGTCTTGTTGTAGTGATGCCAGGGCAATAGGACTAACCCTGTGTCTCTGGAAACCATTCATTTCAAATAAAGACGCAGAAAACTTTTGGCAGACCCTGCTTTTTCTCCCTGGGCAATGTGGGCACTGAAGGAGAGCAGGACCCAGTGTCCCACTGCTGGCAGCGCACCTTGCTCTTGTCCATCCCTGTCTGCGCTTCCTACCATGTCTGGCCCCTGGTGCAATGTCAGCTCTGGCATGCTGGGATGGCTCTTCACCCCATGCCTGCTGGTGCCAGCCTGACATGTCCTCCCTGCCGTGCCCCTCCCTGCCCTACTTCTCGCTGCCCATCCCTTGCCCCTAGGGCTGCAAGCGCAACCCAACTCAGTGGTGGCCCTGCCCTGGCAACACAGTGTGTCCAGGGGATGGACAGGTCTGAGAGTGATGCCGCGGTGCCCACAGGCAGAGCAGGAGTCTAGTGAGGTGCAGTGAGTGTTTATTTGCTTGTCCAGGGCTGACAGACCCCTGTCCCAGCCTGGCCCTACTCAGCCCTGCTGCTCCCAGGAGCACAGGGAGCAGCTGAGCCATGTCCCCAGGGCCATGCCCATCTCTCAGTGGCTGTGGGCTCCATGCCATGAGCCTGGGAGGGCCCAGAGTCAAAACCATAACTGTGGCCACCCGTGTATCACCCATTCCTGAGCATCCCAGCAGGCCACATTCACACTGCCAGGTCTGCCACTCGCGCTTTCCCATGGGACCCACTGACCATCCCCAGCCATGCACTCGCCTTCCCCAGGGATGCCAGGCTTTGGGGGGGTCTGTCAGCAGCCATGGGGCTGCCCCCACTGGGCAAGGTGACGTGGGTGCTTCGAGGCTCCACAGGGCCACGAGGATGGGGCAGGATGCGGGACTTGGGACCTGGCCCCTGCCGGCACTTGGTGAGACCCAAGTGGTAGATCTCCACTAGGTTGAGCAGCAGGGACACACAGGCCACCCCGAGCATGAAGAGGATGAAGATGGTCTTCTCTGTGGGCCGGGAGATGTAGCAATTGACAGTGTTGGGGCAGGGCCAGCGGCTGCAGGTGTAGAGGGGTTTCAGCTGGAACCCATACAAGGCATACTGGCCCACAATGAAGCCCACTTCTAAGAGAGCCTTGAAGACGACATTGCAGACATATGTCCTCAAGATGGCCCCCCGCATGCAGACCCGTCCCCGCGTGTCCCCCACAGGGAGCCGGGGCTGCCTGGGGCGCTGCCGCTTGGCCCCACTGCCAGCCCGTGCCACTGCTTGCTGCTGCGCTTTCTCCTCCAGATGCACCAGATGCAGGATGTGGCCCAGGTACACGAGGCTGGGGGTAGAGACGAAGATGATCTGCAGGACCCAGAAGCGGAGGTGGGAGATGGGGAAGGTGCTGTCGTAGCAGGCGTTCTGGCAGCCGGGCTGCTGCGTGTCGCAGGAGAAGCCAGACAGCTCATCGCCCCAGACCCGCTCAGCAGCCGCCCCCAGCACCAGGATGCGGAAGACGAAGAGGACGGTGAGCCAGACCTTCCCCACCACTGTGGAGTGCTCCTGGGCGCTCTCCAGCAGCCGCCCCAGCAGGCTCCAGTCCCCCATGGCACGCGTTGCGGTGCCCTGCAAGACAGCCACCCTCCAGACACGGCTGCCCCTCAACCCACTGGGCTGCCTCCCCATCCCCCAGCTGGGCAGACGTGCAGAGACCCAACCCCGGGGCTCTCCCTGGAGTGTCCCCACCCTGCATCCCATGGGACCCCGTAACCTGTCATGAGGAGGGTAGTGGGAGCAAACACCTCTGGCAGAAAGCAGCCCTGCCACGGTGACAGCACTGTGAGCAACACGGCAGTGGCGATCCGGCATGGGGACTTCTCACCGTTGGTGGGTGCGTGGGGCAGAGCCTGGTGCTCCCACGCCGTCGGTTCCTCTCGTTGGGTTGGGGTGGGATGCTGCGATGCCCCTTCCCAGCTGGTCCCCAGCTCTTCAGTGGGGCGTGGGCAGTGGGCACAGGGCTATTGGGGCATAAGGCAGCTGCTTGCCCCATTGGCTTTCATAGTGAGTGGCAGATGAAACAACCACTGCAGAAACTTTTTCTCTCTATTTTTGGTCTGGGCACTTTTCTAAATATATTCAGGGCTGCAGGGTCTGGTGCTAGGGGAGTGTGAGCCCTTGGACACCGCTCAATGCCACCCAGGGGTCACTACTCCTGCATGCCAACTGCCAGGGCACTGCAGCCCCAGCCCCAGCCCAGGCACTGTAGCCCCCACAGCCCCTGGTGGCCCCCTCCTGGGCTAGGGTGCAGGGGTGGGCACCCCATACTGACAACCCAGCCCCCAGTACGTCCCAGCTGGAGCAGAAAGGAGGGAGGCAGCACCTGAGAATGGAGATTTAATGGCCCGAGATGCCCTCCTGGCCATCCCTGACCAGTGCCTGAGGGATGCTATCCATGGGAGAGGGGCAGCACAGGGGCAAGGGCAGGGCACCCCGCAGCACTGGCCCTAGCAGGCAGAGCAGCGGTCACCCTTCTCCTGCAGCCCAGGGTTGCGGCGCAGCATGTCCTTGAGGGAGCCGTCCTGCTCCGTCAGCAGCTGGTTGATTTCATTCTGTTTGTACTCAGAGGAGAGCTTGTGCCCGTAGAAGGAGCTCTTCCCCGAAGAGGGGTTGGAGTTGTGCTGGCCTCGGCGGGCACAGGCCCGCACGACCAGGTAGACCAGCTCTGCCATGTTGAGGACAATGCAGACGCTGGAGGTGACCAGCATGAAGACAGTGAAGATGGTCTTCTCGGTGGGCCGGGAGATGAAGCAGTCGACAATGTTGGGGCAAGGGTAAGCCTCACACTTGACCAGTCGCAACATCTGGTAGCCCGGGTAGAGCATATAGAAGATGTACATGAACACAGCCTCGAAGAGCAGCCTGAAGACCACGCTGCAGACATACGTCCACCACAGCGAACCTGATATGCGCATCTTGTGCTTCTTCACCTCCTCCATGTGTTTGGGGTCTCCGTGCCCAGTCAGCACCAGTAGCTTCTTCTCCTGGTGCTGCTGGTAGGCCACGTGCATGGCCACAAGGAGGGCTGGTGTGGTGACAAGGATGAGCTGCAGGGCCCACAGACGGATGTGGGAAATGGGAAAGAAGTGGTCATAGCAGACACTGTTGCAGCCAGGCTGCTGGGTGTTGCAGGTGAAGGCAGCTTTCTCGTCCCCCCAGACACTCTCAGCTGCCACCACCAGCACCATTATCCGGAAAATGAAGATGACGGAGAGCCAGATGCGCCCGATGGCGGTGGAATGGCGGTTCACCCCGCTCAGCACCGTGTAGAGGCCGGCCCAGTTCATCGTTCCTCACGTCTGCAGGAGCGAGCAACAAGAGACGGTGTTAGGAGTGGGAAGGGCCCCTGGCTGAGGTCCTCTGTGTCCCAGCCCTGGTGGCTGCAGCCTTAGGAGGGACCTAGGAGCAACTGACTGCTGCAATACTGGTAGGTGGACAGTAGGATGGACGGACGACAGGACAGCAGTGTTGCTTCCGCTGCTGACACGGGTCAGGGCAGCGTTTTGGCTGGAGCAGACAGGAGACTGGTTGGTCCTGCAGTGCCAGCTGCTCCTGCCCTGCCACCCCACATTGGCACAAGGATCCCAACGCATATCAGCTGTAGAGGAGCGAGGTGAAGTTCCCACACCTCCACAGGTCTGCACCCAGCTCTGAGCTCTCAGGCTAAGGGTGGACCTAAGGAGTTCCATGGGCTCCTCTGCACCAGCACCTCCCTGCTCTCATTCCCCCATTCCCTGCAGGAGTGGGGCCAGGGACCTCCAAGCTCAGGGGACACCCCCATGCATCCATGCATTCCCACCCTCCTAGAGTTCTCCCTTTCTGTGGAGCACAGGGTGACCCCACAGCCCCAACACAGACCCCCATGCCATGGGGGCAACCCGCCGGCACTGAGCAGCCCCAGCAGCTACTTCCCATCCCGAGCTCAAGGCGGGAGGCTGAGACCTGCCCTTCAGCTGCACCCAGTGTGGAAAGTCCTGGTGGCGCGTACCTGCCGGTGAGGAAGGGTCCTCGCGAGCTGCCCCAAATGGCCCCTCTAAGGTCTCATGTCTCTTGCAGGAGAGCTCTGCTCCGCCTGCCTCGTCTCTATCCGCCACTGCCCTGCACTGGAAGTCATATGCTGCTTTATAAACTATTTACATACAATGGTGCCTTTATCGGCCCCTGAACAACACACTTTAGCATTCAGATCCAACGCCCTGACTTCCGCCCACCCTGGCCAAACAAAGTGCCTGTGTGCTGCATTCCTGCTGCCTGGCCCTGCACCCGCTCCCACCGCGCCAACCACAGCCACAGTCCCCCCCAACCCCAGCCACAGGGTGCTCGGCGTTCTGCCTGATGGGACGTGTGCTGCAGGCATCGCTGGCCTGGATGGTCACCCAGGGTATCTGTGGGTTCCTTTTCCATGATGCATAGAATCATAGAATGGTTTGGGTTGGAAGGGACCTTAAAGCTCATCCAGTTCCACCCCCTGCCACAGGTAGGGACACCTCCCACCAGGCCAGGCTGCTCAAGGTGCCATCCAAGGAGGCCTTGAACACCTCCAGGGATGGGGCATCCACAGCTTCCCTGGGCAACTTGTGCCAGTGTCTCATCACCCCCATCGGGAATAATTTCTTCCTAATGTCTGATCTAAATCTTCCCTCTTCCAATTTAAACCCATCTCCCCTCATCCTATCACTCCATGTCCTTGTAAAACGTCCCTCTCCAACTTTCCTGTAGCCCCTTGAGGTACTGGAATGCTGATGTAAGGTCCCCCTGGAGCTTTCTCCAGGCTGAACAACCCCAACTCTTTCAGCCTGTCCTCATAGCAGAGGGGCTCCAGCCCTCTAATTTCTGTCCAGCTGTGTGCCCATCCTGCATGGATGGCACGGGCACCTTAACCTGAGCTGGGGTCTGGCTGCTCCCCAGCATGGCGCTGAGCATTCTGTGGGGACCCATGGGGCTGGGTGTGCTGAGTGCAGTCCCCATGGGTCCCACCACAACCTTGAAGCTCTGCTGCCAGGGGGCTGATGCCAGCAGTGATGGCTGTGAGGGCACTGGAGCTCCCCTGTCTTGTTGGGGACATGGAAAAGAAGCCACAGGGATGGTGCTGGCTGTGCGCTATTGGGGTCTGTGCTCAGTACTGAGAGCCATGTGCTGCAGGACCTGCACTCCTCTTCCCAGGACAGTCAGCCAGTGATGCTGCCCCACTGCTCGGGCACACTGGTAGGGGCAATAGTCCCTGTGCTTGCAGACCCCCCGTGCCTGCGTCCTTCAGGGCTGGTGTCTCAGTCAGGCTGTCATGCTGTGCCCCATCCCCACAGGTATGGTGCCATATCCCTCGGGTTTTGTCCCCAGCCTTAGGTGAGGAGCGACACATCCAGTAAAATCAGCCAGGGGCCCACAGGATGGTGGAGCACGAATGCCATTCCAAATGTCACCTCCAGCCCTTATCCCAGGGTGTGAAAGCCTGGAGCGGTGCAAACAGTGGTAGGCAAAGACCCTTCACTGAAGCCACGGGAAGAGTAGCCAGTGTCCAGGCCATGCTCTGCCCCGTGCCCTGCTTCCCATATTCTGCCCTCCCTGGCCCACAGCCAACGCCTTCTGTGGTCCCCACCCTGGACTCCCCAGTGCCCCTCAGCTGGGGGGCAAGTGGCCACCCCCCCAGTGGTGCCATGCCCACCAGCCTCTCACCTCAGCACTGGGACAGGCAAATCTCTTGGGGAGCGCAGTGTTCTCAGCCTCCAGCACAGCACCCTGGACTTTATACTGCCCTCCAGCACGTCACCCACCCCCTCCCAAACAGCCTCACTCCCTCCAGGACTTGCTCCCTGCCCAGTAAACACCACAGGTGTGTCCAGCCCACACTCACACTACCGAGGCACCCACACTGGCACCCAGTGCCACAGCTGAGCATCCCCTGGGAACAGCCCAGGGGCCACTGCAGCACCGAGGCAGGGCCAGCTGCCCAGGGTAGTCCCCGTGGGAGCTCTGTGGTCCCCCTGACCATGCTCCCCTGCTGTTACCATCCTCCCTGCCACATCCTGTGCAAGGTGGGCACATGCACCATGGCAAGGACCCGCTCTCCATCGTGGGAGATGGCTCTGGGCACCCCCAGCACCTTGATCTGCTGCTGCAGGCTGCCGGCTGGTTCCTGGGCAGCCACAAGCACCCAGATTTAGTGTGTAAAAGTGCAGCTGGGAACGACAAACAGCCTGTCAACCATTAACCCAGCTAACGGCCCACTCCAAGGTCCCAGCACCCAGCGCCCTACACAGCCCCACAGTGCACCTGGCCTTGGTGACCCTGCCCTGCACTTTGGGGCCCCGGGGTGAGCTGCAGGCTCCCCTGCACCATCCACTGCATGGCAGTGGTGCCACTGTACCCCTCATGAGGATGGCAGTGGTGCCACTGTCCTGCACACAAAGATGGCTGTGGTGCTGCTGTCCCCTCCATGAGCATGGCAGAGGTGCTTCTGTCCCCCTGCATGAAGATGGCAGTGGTGCCACTGTCCCCTGAATGAGCATAGCAGTGGTGCTGTTGTGCCCCACATGAGGATGGCAGTGATGCCACTGTCCCCTTGCATGAGCACGGCAGAGTGGCGCTGTGCGTTAGCAGGGTTCCCCTGCAGTGTGACGAAGCAGCGGGCAGTGGGGGCTGTGGGGCGGGTGGGGCCGCAATCTCAGTCCCTGATAACACTGTCTGAGTCATCAGTGCCCAGCAGGGAGTGGCCACGGCCACCGCCACCACCTTGGCTGCGCACCTGGGGGTTCAGGGTGCCGAAGTGTCACTGGGCAGTATGGGCTGGCAGGGCCAGGCTGGGTGGGGGGCACAGAGCAGTCCCAGGGTGGGGGTAGACTGTAGGGCAATAGGAGATTGAGGGGAATCGAGTGCACCCTCAGCAAGTTCGCAGAGGACATCAGGCTGAGCGGGGCACTGGTCACACCAGAAGGACAGGATGTGCCATCCAGAGGGACTTGGACAGCTGGAGAAGCGGGGCTGTGGGAACTGCATGAGGTTCAACAAGGCCAAGTGCAAGCTCCTGCCCCCGGGGGGGGAGGCAATTCAATACATGATGGGGGATGATGGGATCGAGAGCAGCCCTGCGGAGAAGGACGTGGGGTGCTGTTTGATGGGAAGCTTGACATGAGCCGGCAATGTGCATTCGCAGCCCCAAAGGCCAACCGTGTCCTGGGCATCAAAAGAAGCATTGCCAGCAGGGAGAGTGAGGGGATTCTCACCCTCTGCTCCGCTCTGGTGAGACCCCACCTGGAGAATTGTGTCCAGTTCTGGAATCCCCAGTGTAAGAAGGATATGGAACTGCGGGAACGGGTGCAGAGGAGGCTAAAAAGATGATCCGAGGGCTTCAGGCCCTCTGCTATGAGCACAGGCTGAGAAAGTTGGGTTGTTCAGCCTGGAGAAGAGAAGACCTCGGGGAGACCTTACAGTGACCTCCCAGTACCTGAAGGGGCTACAGGAAAGCTGGGAGGGACTTTTTACAAGGGCATGGAGTGATAGGATGAGGGAACGACTTTAAATTGGAAGGGGAAAGATTTAGATCAGACATTAGGAAGAAATTATTCCTCATGACAGTGGGGAGACACTGGTACAGGTTGCCCAGGGAAGCTGTGGCTGTTCCCTCCCTGGAGGTGTTCAAGGCCAGGTTGGATGACACCTTGAGCAGCCTGGGCTGGTGGGAGGTGTCCCTGCCCATGGCAGGGGGTGGAACTGGATGAGCTTTAAGGTCCCTTCCAACCCAAACCATTTCATGATTTGTGGGCTGGGGTAACTGGGGGGGCGGGGGGGGAGGGTAGTGTTGCGGGGGGTTGCAGGAGCCAGGCTAGGGTAGATAGAGGGGGTCTCCGGGGGCCAGGCTGGGGTCCCGGGGGGCTCCAGGGTGCTGTTCCCGGGCACGGCAGCAGGGGGCGCTGCGGGGCCGGACCAGGGCGCGCCCGGGGGCAGCGAGGGCTGCATCACCCGCGGTGACACCGAGGGAAGGCTCAGCGCGGGGGAACTGCCACAAATATAACCAAAATGGAGCAAAACATATAAATAAACAAAAAACCCTCAACAAACAGGAAAGAGGAAGGAGGATCCCGGGCGTTGCTGTCCCGCCCGGTGTCCTCACCAGGAGGTGGTGGGAGGGGCGGGGACTGCCGGTGCCCCCGGCCCCTGCTCGGGGCAGGCGAAGCTGTTGTGCAGAGCCAGCAGTTGAGGACAGACTGTTCAAAGCATCCAACCCTGACTCCAGCGCTCAGGGAACTGCCCTGGCAGCCACCACGTGGCCCAGAAACGGGCTCTTTGTTAATGACGTTAGTCATGAGGTTAATTCGGTGTCTGAAGTCGCAGTGAAGGGCTCAAGGACGTGGGCACATTGAACGCAGACGAGCTGATGAGCTGGGCAGGGCTGAGCCAACATCCGGATGGTGGGACGGGGTTGACGCCACTGCTGGCACCTTGCTGGGGTCAGAGGTCTCACAGCCCGGCAGTCTGCATTGGTAGGATGGAGGAAATCGAGCTCCAGCAATCACTGAAACACTTCTGGTGCCAGGATGGAAAAGGTACTGCAGAGCAGGCTTTCAGAGCCCCCTTCCCTCTGCCATCCTGCCCCGGGCAGGGTTGGCCCCCTTCATGCATGGCTCAGCCTCGCTGCCAGCTTGGGTGGCCACTGCAGTGCAGGGGCCGCTTGGCTTCCAGGCTTGGGCTGAGGGCAGCACAGGCATCCTTGGATTCAGGCTGCTGCCCTCAGAGAGACAAAACCCTCTGGTTTGAGTCAGCTCTGCCGGGAAGGGCATTGGCAGCGGGTGAGCACAGAAATCCTTTGTGCCATTGCAGCACGGGGCAGAGGGGGGTTGCAGCACACAGCGTAACAGCCTGTCCTGCCTGGCTGTGTGTCTGCTGTCCTGTGTCCTGGGTGCATCAGGGGTGCACCAGGGGACCAGAACCAGGACACTGTCCCGGTGGTGCTACTGTGCAGGTCAGCATCCTGCCCTTCTGCTGGCTGTGGCTCCTGGAGCACGCAGGGGCCAGATGCAGGTGCCTCATCCCTTCCCTATGCCAGGGACACCTATGCAGTTCAGTTCCTATATGCTTCTCTTTGCCAGCAGCCTAAACATCTCCCCTGAAGCTGACCATTGGTGTTAACTGCACATACACTCTGGGACACAGTGTCCCCTGGGCTTTGCTAGGTCCCCAAAGAAATGCTGCTAATGGTGAAGAATACCCTGGATAGATGGCAGGCTTGGGAGTTTTGCAAAAGCCGTACTATAATAGTAACGTGTCATCTGTCACCAGCTTGTCCCTATTCTGGGGCAGAAAGGCATCTCCCCTTTAAGAGGGCGCTAGGTACTGCAGGGTGGGCAGCTGGCACTGATGCTGGTGTCACTGGGGTGGGCCACTGGCCGCCAGGCAGGACTGGCCCTGCTGCTCGCACTGCAGCAAGGCGGCTGCTGCTGAAGCTGTGCTGTTGAGCTCTGGCATTTCCATGGAAACGCGACCCTGTGGCCTGATGTGGGGTTTTTAACTTTGGTTCATTTTGCAGCCAGTTGCTAAACAGGGGCACCCAGCAGCTGCGAGGGAGGGTCCAGAGACTGTGGTCCTGGGGCTTCTGGTTGGATTGGATCAGAGAGCCCAGCAGCTGCGGCAATGCTGGATGGGCTTAAGGGTGGGCAGCCACCACCCTGCCTCGAGATCTGAGCCCGTAGGGAGCACCTCTGCCCATCAGCGTGTAAAAACCCGGGGGAAGGTACTCAGTGTCCTTCTCCAGCTGTCCCATGGCAAGGGGCTGCTGCCACCCCACGCTAGGGCCCCCAGGCCGTGCCCACGCTGCCTGCCATGTGCTGCAGCTCCAGGACAAGTGGCACAGTCTAGTGGGGGCTGCGGGACCCCCACACTGGGCAGTACTGAGGTCTAAGAGGGGTCTGGCACAGAGGCTGAGCAGGATGACATGTGCCAATGTGGGACTGTAGTTGCAAGAGGTCCCTGGGACAGCAGAGCAAAGCCCCCCATGCAGTCCCCCATGCAGCCCCCCACCTGCCCCCTACCGTGTCCCCGGCCCCCTGGCTCGGGGCCTCGGCCCTGGCTCTGCTGCCTGCATGCTGCCTGGAGGCGATTCAGGCCCCCTCGTCTGGTTTCCATGGCAACTCCAGTTGAAATTACATTAAAAAGAAATGAAACCAGCAGCTTTTCTTGTTGGCAAGCAGGGGGAGGGGAGCTGGGATGGGAAAGGCTGGAGGGGGGAAGCTCAGTGGGAGGGGGCAAGTGAGTTCTCACATGGGGTCTCAGTGCTGGGGGAGGGGGGGGCAGCAGAGCTGGGGACATATGGGCACCCCGTGTTGGCAGTCTTGGATGGCACGGTGCTGGCTTGCATGTGTGATGGGCTCAGCATCCCAGCCTGGTGGGGTGATATTGTGGTCTCCCTGCTGCCTCTGTAGGATGAGTGCCAGGGGCACAGGCACCATTGGGACCCTCTGCCAGCAAGCGTGCCAAGGCTGGGGTGGCTCCGAGCCAGCACAGGGCACCCCACCCAGCCTGAGAGCCCCTACAGGCTCCAAGAAGAGACAAGACACACCGCTATTAAAAATATCACTTCTGTTTATTTGGAATTTGTTACTCTGCGCGGGTGACAGGGTATAAATACATTCTCCAACGAGCATCCTTACCCTCAGCCCTGCCCGGGGGTGGGGGCTGGGGCAGGGGGCAGGGTTGGGGGTACGCTGAGCCCAGGCAGTAGGGCCAGCCGGCACCGGTGCGTCACGGCTGCCAGGGCGGGCAGCGTCTGCCAGCCGGACCGTCTTGCATGGGGTAGAGATATGGTGTCCCCACAAGGACCCGTCCCTTCCTCCTGCCTCCCTGGGTGCCAGCGCCCACCATGGGGGGCTGAGACATGGGTGCCTCACGTGGGCTCCCGGGCACCTCCTTCTCCACACCCAGCTGCATCAAAGCCTTGAGCCCCGCTACCTGCAGCCACCTGCGGCCACCACCAGCCCAGCAGGTGCCCCAGCCCCGAGAGGGGTGCTCCCAGCCCATGCAGGCTGCATCACCCTGGTGGTGTCGCTCGAGCAACCCCTTGCCCAGGGGTGCCAGAACCGGGGTCACCCCACGATGGAGGAAAGGGCCCAATGGGAGCAAGGTGGGAGGCAAAGTCCCTGTCAGTGCGTGGCTCACCCTGCTCCTGCCAGCCCCGCAGTCCTGCCCACACATTGGCTCTGCTTTCAGGCAGTGATGCGGGAAGGGAGGGCACAGTGTGGCCCTGGGGCAGTGGTGAAAGGAGGCGGGATGCTCCTGGAGGAGCAGGGCAGCGTGGGGAGTGCTGGGACATGGTGCCAGGGGGCTGTCCTGGGTTGATGGGCTGGGCGGACAATGCTCACAGCAGGTGATGCCCACGCAGGGCAGTGGGTGGCACTGGGCAGGGCAGTGGGTGGCACTGGTCGTTGGTGGCAGTGGGGTGGGCCGGGGCGCTGGGTGCTCGCGGGCGGGCCGTCAGGTAGGCTATTTGGCTGAGATATGTGGGCACAGGCGACGGAGGAGGGAGAATATCAAAAATACAAAAGAGCGCGGCCCCATGGCACAGGAGGCAGTGCCCTGCCTGGTGCCTGCCCGCGGCAGGCGGGGGCCACAGGGGCCGGCACCGCGCGCACACGCTGGCTTCTAACTGGCTTTTTATTTTATATCAAGAACACTTGGTTTTAAAATCTTTACAAAGGACAAAACGCGGCGAATCCGTTAGTGTGTAAAGAACTAAAGATCTGCTTAAAAAACGTCTCTGCAAAGAGAAACGACTGACACAAAAGAGATTCTCTGCAGCGCAAAGAGGGGCAGAGGTGCCAAGTCTCCAGGCCAGGGCCTCACTCCCAGGGTCCCTTGGGTCCCCAAGCCCCAGCACTGGCCCCAGCACCTGGACCCATCCCTCTGCCTATAGCACCATGGCCCAAGGCCACTTCTCAACACAGTGAAGGAGCCTTTTCCAGGGCACTCGGGATGCCAGGCCACCTGGGGATGCCTGGACACCAGCTGAGAGGGATGCCCGGCCCCAATCCTTGTCAGTCCTGGGGTGCTCAATGGGCAGAGAGCTGGGGATGCGATTGCCCTGCAGGGAAACACAGCCCTGGTGCAGGGCGCCCTGTGGCCATTGCCAGTGTGGTCCCTCCTGCCTGCCCGTGCCAGTGTGTGGGCACAGGGACTACGCTGTGTCCTCCCTGCACCCCACTGGCACCCTGGGGCGACCCACAGGGTCTTCTGGCCAGGAGCCGGGAGAGTCAAAGCACTTCTCAAAAGTTAGATAGGAATGAAAGAAAGCGCTGAGAGGAGAGCGGGGCATCTGGCTGTGTGGGGACCCCCCAGGTCTCCGGGCTCAGTGCCGTATCGTCCATGGGCGCTGCCCCTCCGTCCAGGGGCTCCGTCAGCCCTGTCGGTCCCTCTGCCAGTGTCTGCTGTGTGCGTGTGCGTGCGTGCATGCGTGTGCGCCAGCAGCGGGCAGCTATACCCTGGTGGTGGAGTGTGAGTGTGGGAGCCCCGTGCTGTTGAAGCCAGCAGTGAAGGTGTTGTAAGGGTGCAGGGTCTGCAGCCCCACCAGCGAGTTGGGGATCATGGTGATAGTGTTGGGGGTCATGAGCGGGATGTCGTCCGGAGAGCGACGCAAGGTGAGGGTGTAGTCAGGCAGAGCGGCCAGGCGCAGGGCGTCGTGGGGCGGCACAGCCTCGCACTCGTGATGCCCCTGGCTCACCTGCAAGGAGGGCATCTCCTCGTCGGGTGCATGGGTGATGTCGTTGGTGGCGCCACGCTGGGGGCTAGGCTGCCGGTGTGTGTCCTGCCGGCGCTTGTCCTTGCGATAGTAGAGGGCAGCGAAGGCCAGCACATTGAGGAAGAGGAGGGAAGCACCCACGGCGATGGTGACACTCAGCTCAGTGGAGTAGTCGCGGGGGCTCTCAAGCAGGGTGCCCGCCTCCTGCTCTGGGCTCCACTTCTCCTTACCGTTCTCGCTGTTGTAGGCAGGCGAGATGGCGGGGCGCTTGGTGGTCCAGATCTTGCCATTGGGACGGCGAGTGATGTGGGAGTTCTGTGTGGTGTCAGGCGGGGGCACTTTAGTGGTGGTGGAGGTGTAGTGGAACATATCGTGCAGGTTGTACAGGTGGGGGACCAGGTGCTTCCAGAAAGCCACCTTGGTGGCACGGTAGTGGTCGCGTACTCGTGGCTTCAGCCCAATGTGAAGGTACAGCTGGTCGCGGGGGTTGTACTTGGACCAGGCCACCTCCTCAAACCGGTTGGCCTTGGTGTGGATGAACTTGGTGTCCTGGGGGACAGGCTTGTTGGGATCCCTGTGAAACACAGACAAAACAGAGGTAACACTAGGAAAAGCTGGGCCAGAGAGGCAAGGAGGGAGAGCCAGATACAGAGATGGAGGCTGGGGAGACCTTTGCCAGGTCACCTGACACAGGGTAGGCTGGTGCAAAGTCCTACACAGTTGAGGTAGCACCCCAACCCTGGGTCAAGTCTCACCCACAATAACCATGGCCAACCAACCTGGCTCCCCTGCACTTAGCTAGGTCCTGTCCTGAAGGCTGGTCATGCTCTCAGCTTCTCACTGTTGTGTTTGATGCCCTGACCCCAGGGAAGGTGCAGCACACAGATCTCTGGGCATAGAGGGCTCTGTCCCACACCAAGTATGACACTCCCGCCACCAAAGCATGGTCCCAAGGGGTGCAGCTGCAGTAAGTGCAGACCTGCCAGGCACAGCAACCATCCTCACTCACCCTGTCTTGGCAAAGTTGGTCCAGTAGGTCATCACCACGGCACTGAGCATGACATCATTCTTGGAGAAGTTGCAGGGAAAGAGGTCTGTGGGGCCAATCATGGGGATCCCGAACACATAAGGCACCTCGTCCCCATGGGCCGCGTCAGACCATGCAGGCTTCATCAGGCTCTGGCAGTGGTGGTAGAAGGCGTAGAAGTAGGTGGGGGAGCCATAGCGGGCATGCAGGTCAGCTGTCACCACTGATGGCTCTACCCACTGGTGGTCAGTAAAGAGCGCCACCAGAGTCTTGCGACGTGTCTCGGGGTTGTCCCTGTCAGCCCAGTCTGTATACATAAACTTGATGGTCTCCCGCAAGGTGTCTTTGCCTTCGGGGTAGCCATACAGGTTATCTACAAAGTTGGAGACCGAGTAGTCAAAGTCACTGCCTGAGACGCCATCCTCGGGGTCCACCACGCCCTCCACAAACTTCAGTCCCTCGCCTTGGTTGACCCCCAGCATGATATCATAGTTGAGGAACTCGCCCTGCTCCATCAGGATCTCGGGGTCGTCTGGGATCACATCCCCGTCAATGACTGGCCCAAAGGCCACGTGGTAGCGAGCAGGCTGGATATCTTGCTCCACCAGCTCCTTGGCACTCTTCTGCCGGAGGCAGTCCACCATGTCCACTGTGTCCAGCACATTGCAGCCCACCTTGTCGGCCAACATGCTGGTGTACTTCACAGGCTGATAGTTCACTGCCCAGCTGGAGAGCGCAGAGCCGCTCTGGATGATGGCTCTCTGGAAGAGACCTGCAAGACAGGCAAGGAGCAGAGAAAGCTCACAGCTGGGTGAGTGCCATTCCAACACCCCAGTGCTGCAGTGCAGGATGCAGTGTGGGGACGGCATAGATGCCCTTGGAACCCTGCAAGGACGCAGTGCTCCAGCCCGTGTCTGGCCTTGACCTAGGCTGTGCTGCCCACTCAGCCAGGCTTGCATGGGGGGCTCATCTCAGGTCCACCACAAGGGTGGAAGGGTGACAGCTGAGCATGCAATAGGTGCTCCTGGCAGCAACCAAGAGCTGCTGTGCTCCGTGAGGATCCCATTGCAGGAGATGCCCTCACATCCCTCTGTCCCAGCGTGTGGAGGAGAGAGGCCAAGGTTGTATCACAGTCTGGCCTTGCTGAGCAGCCCACAGTGTCCCAGCCACCCTAAGGACGTGTTGCCTGAGCCCCAAGAGGCACACGCTGCGTCCGGCTCAGCACCATCCTCCAGCCCAGGGTGGCACCAGCTTCACCAAACAGCCAGGCTGCAGGCTGGCAGCAGTGGAAGGGTTAACGCCCGCTCAGAGACACTTAACCCTGCATGTCCCACCCAATCGCTTTGTCAGGGTCCCCCTCACCCCCCTCCCTGCTGCTTCCTGCCCAGCTGGGGCTGCTCGGTGCCAATCCAGCCCTGCAAGAGCACGCTGCCAGACGCACAAAGAGGGCCTTTCTGCCACTGGGAACACAGAGGGAGTGGACTTTCGCCCTGGAAAACGGGGCCACAAAGGCCCTGGCCCAGGCGGAGGAATGCATGGCTGCACTCCAGCCCCATGTCAATGGCGCTTGTGCTCGGAATACAAAGGGCAGCAAGGAAGCAGAGCCTCCGGGGCGGTGAAAGGCAGCGGGCTCGGGTGCACCCTGGGGTCCCTGCTCTCCACCCAGCCTTCTCCTGCACCCCAAATGCTGCCGGTGCCCTTGCTGGACCCCAGCACTCGCTTGTCACGAGGGAGTGTCTCAGGCAGTCTCTGAACGGTGCTGGCACAGCAGCGCAGAGGCCACAGGGCTGCTCCTGGACCCCTGAAATGCAGAAGGCCTGTGTGAGACCCCTGTGCAACCAAGTCCGTGCCATTCCGCAGGGGAGCATGCACCTTCCCGCAGTAGAAGTGTTTGGAGGTTCCTGGCTCCCAGCCACCATGTCCATAGCTCTTGTCTGCATGCACAGTCCTCACTCTGCCAAGTACCTGACGTACAGTCCCATACGCTGGGACAAAAAGAAGTCACAAGCTCTGTTTGTCACCTCCTGGTGCCCTAGAAAGCTGTACCAAGACCATGGGCTCGAGACTGGCCATGGGCTTGCTTGCTCTGCACCATCATCCTTGTGCCAAAGAGTCAGGATGGGAGTTCCCTGGCTCCGAGGAGATGCCGTCCCAGCAGCAGCTATTGCTCCCCACCAGCAGCATCATTTCCTAGATAGACCCACTGGGCTGGGCTTTGCCCCTGCCCGTGAATGCCTGGGGAATCACAGGCAGCTGGTGTCACCAACAGCTGGTCACGTCCCTGATGGAGCCTCTTTGCTGTGTCACTGCATGGCCATGTCCTGACACAGGAGAACCCAGGAGGCTGTGAGAGCCCAGACCTGCCACGTCCACCCCATCCATGCCAGCACCCAGCTGAGGCATGACAAGCACCAATATCATCACCCTGCAACTCACCCCAGTGTCCCCCAGCCTGCTGGGGCCCAGGCAGGAAGATGCAGCTCTGCCTTCCCCGCCTGTTCCCCTCTGAAGTGAGCGTCTCAGTGCACCCTATGTCCTGCAGAGCTGGCTGTCGCGGCACAGTGGAGCCAAGTGGTGGGACCAAGACTGTACTGAAGAGTGCCTGGTGCTGCAGGCTGCTGCCAGCTCATGTTTTGCCCTTCGCTGTAGCTGAGACTGGAAACACCTCTGAGGTTGTCTGGGCCAAGCCCTGCTTGAAAGCAGGCTTCTAGGTGCCTTGTCCAGCTGAGGTTTGAGCACCCCTGGAGCTGGCAGGGAAGGACAGCAGCCACCACAGAGCAGGAGACAGGGGAAAAGCGGCATGATAGATCTGCCTGGCAGCAACTGTTCCCACCCTGACATGGTCGGCTGGGGAGAGAAGCAGCGCTTTGGTCTTTGGCGAGGAATCCACCCGCCTACAAGGGCTGAGGCTGGCAGGGGAGCCACGGGTTTCTCCGGCAGCCAGACACAGCGTGCACTGCACCAGCCTCCAATGTCTGCCTCTCACAGCGCCTGGCAGAGCAGGCACAAATTAGCAGCTTCATTAATAGCTCTTGATCACTACAAGTTTTATTTTGATGCGATAAAAACAAACCCGCCTGGTCTGCAGGCTGCATCTTAAAGCAGCTCCCCCGCTGTGCTCCAGAGTCGATTGCCTCATCCCTGGGGAGAAGGGTGCTCCAGTGCAGGTCATTTTATGGCCATGTGCATTGATGCGATGCTGGCTGCAGAACCAAGTGCTCTCCTCCCACCTCAGCTCCCCTGCCATAGCAGTGAGGGTGCCAGGCACCCAGCACTGCTGTGCTGCAGGGGATCACATCACAGCATTAGGGCTGGATGAGGCAGCAAAAGACATGGCAAGCAGGTGCAGGGTTTAATGGCAGAAAGCCTAATGTCACCTGAAATGTGCTATACTGCACAGCAGTATTTTTGATGGCTGGAAAATTAAGAAGCTCCTCCAATCCACCCGGAGCCTCTCTCCGTGCTGCTTCCTCCATCCTGGGTCCATACAAGTGTTTGGGGCCACCTGAGCAGCCAAGCACACGGTCTGGCTTCCAAAGAGTTGTCACCATCTGGCCATGTCACCTCCTGCAAGTCTGCAACCTTGGGGCTGCCCTGCTAGAAGCACCCTGTCCCAGACAGGAGTCCCCTGGACCAAGATCACCTCCCTGTGATCCCCGTCTGCCTCTCAGGCATTCCTGTCATGGAGAGGAGCACTCTAAGATGCATTGCAAATGTATTACACCCAGCACCGCCTCCCCAGCCTTTTACACTCAGTATGGGCAGACAAAACCCTCTTTCCCTCTGCAGGAGCTTTCAGCCTGTAAAAGACCCCCCCATCCCTGTGCCCACACTGCCCAGGGCATCTGTGCAATGGCAGGAGGGCATGCAGAGCCCCATGTACCCACACAGGACCTGTATGGGTCCTCACAGCTACAGAGCATCCCCTGACCTGCCTGCTGCTCAGAAATGAGTCTGCAAAGACCTACCCATGCTTCTTTCCTACACACTGCTCAATTTACCATCTAGCACAAGCAAAGCATCTTCTGGATTTAGCATCTCCTCCTGTGGGCTAGGGAGCTGCTGTCTGCCCCGCATGGCTCTGTGTTCCTGGGGATTCCACCCCAGGAGCCACAAAAGCAATGAGGGCAGCCCCAGTCCTGCCCTGCTCTGGCATTGCGACATCAGCAGCAGCTCTGTGGGTTAACTCACATTTTCCATGTTCTTGAGCTTATTGTAATCTCCTACCTGTTAATATTTGTCCAAGCCACCTGATGAAGATGGGACAACAGCTCCAGGAGCATTCTGCTCAGGAGCTGGCATGGGAGAAGAAGAATGACAGAGGGGCTGACTTCAGGCACCGGACACTCATACAGGAACATGGACTGAGCACAAGTGTCCCGAGGGCAGCAGGGAAAGGGGCTTACCCAGAACAGAGCAGGCAACAACAGTTCCATATATTGTTGCCAGTGCTGGATTACTTCAAATTTACCCGTCTTTTTATTTCTCCCTGCTTTATTCAAACAAGGGAGGGCACTGCTGACAGTGGCAGCAGAGCCAGCAGCCTGCAGGGCAGTCATGGAAGATCAGGGACCACCTTGGACTTAATATGGGAGTGCCCGATCTGTCAGCTTTTGGGAAGCAGCTGCTCACCAGGTCCAGACATGCCTCTGTTGTCAGGTCTGTGGGACAGAGCATCCCCCAGAGCCCTGGTCCTTGGGGCACCAAGGGGAGTCCAGCAGTGGAAGCAGCTGCCCTGAGAGCAGAGGCACTCTGCACAGGGTGGGTTGGTGCTGGCTGTGCCATAGGCTCTGGCACAGAGGGAGCATGGGGCACTGGTGGGCTCCAGAGACTGCTTGGGATATCCCACCACTCAGGAGGCTCTGGAGCTCCACTGCATGTTCCCATGGGCCATGACAGCATGTCGCCTTCATTCCTGTGTGGTTCTCAAGCTGTTGGGCTGGGAAACAGCTTCAGGTGTCTCTGACGTGCAGGTTCACACCCGTGTCCACTACACATCCCCTTCTCCTCTGCACCACACTTGGGGACACAGTGCTGGAACGGGGCTGCACCCCTGGCAGGCTGGTCCCCTGTGGACCACATCCAGTTCAGGCTTTGCTCCTGTGATTTTCTTCAGGAAGTTTATTGAGAACACCTCTACTCCCATGGTTAATTTTTTTCCCTCAGTGTAAATGCCTTTGCAGGTGGTTTACATGCATTTGCTTTTATGCCAACACAATCTTTTAGTGTAAATAATTCCTTCCTTTATCTAGAGTAAACACTCTACTATATTTACAGATATCAATCATATCACTTCCACCCGTGTTTTGCTGGTCGCAGCACTCCTAGTTCTCCCAGTATCACAAGATGGGGCCCTTCATCCCTCCCCAGGCTGAGGTCTGGTTTCCCCTCTAATCCAGAATGAATGCCTTTCCTAGCTCTGGGCTCTGTGATCCCACTGCTCTGTGTGATGCCATACACCCCCTCCACACCTGCATGTGGGTAAGTCCAGATGCCTGGGCAGGGCACCAGAGGAGGGGTCCTCACCTCTCCCCATGCCCAGGTGCTGGTCCTGGGCTGCAGCCCCACATGTTGAGAGCATCAGCTCCATCCCAGTCTCCCACGTGCTCTGCTGCTGGCCTCTCCCTGCCATGATAAGGATTTGCTTCCCAGCCCTGGGTCAGGCTCTCAGCAGTGACTAATTAAAAAACAGCCCTGACTTTGTCAAGCTGGCTGGCAGTACCCAGGTGGGCTCCCTACCCTGGGTTAGCACTGCTCACAGCCACAGCGTCCTCTGGCACAGCTGGCACCTACCTTCAGAGTGGTGGGAGAGGGTGAGCAGGCTGACGCAGGAGGCACCGATGCCGGAGCCGAAGACAGTGATTCGCAAGGGATCTCCCCCAAAGAATGCGATGTTCTCACTGACCCAGCGCAGCGCCTGTATCTGGTCCAGCAGCCCATAATTGCCCTTGGCAGCCTGGTCCCCCGTGCTCAGGAACCCTGCAGGCCAAGGGAAGCCTGGTTAGGGATAAAGAAGCAGCAGTGTCCTGACCACCCACCCCCATCTCCAGGTGTAAGGGAGCTCCTATGGAACCCTGTCCTACCATATGAGACCCACTACTAAGAGAGTCCCGTGAGCCCTAAGCTGGAGCAGGGACACCACCCAGCTCCAGTCACCCTCTGCACAGCATAGAGGGGAGAAAGGCTGCAAGTGCAGCTCCAAGCCATGGGAAGCCTCTCCAGCCAACTGCAAGCAGTGACAGGCTGATGGGCAGGAAGCAGCGTCCTACTCGTACCACCAGCATGGTCAAAACATAGCAAGTCAAAACATCTCACGCATGCTCCAAGGAAAGGCAAGAAAGCACTGGTGGCTACAGGCAGGCTCAGTGCTTGCACAGCCAATGCTTTCCATGGACTAGCAGAGCCCAGAGGAGGCTCTATAAATGAAAGGAGGTGGGCTGGGCAGAGTGGAACTGACTGTGGCTTAAAATAAGAAGGCTCTCAGTGAGAAAGATGGTGTGAAATGCATTCAATAGCAAAGGGAACACCCAAGATAAACTATCAGTGCCTCATTTGCTTTAACTCAAAGCAGAAAGCCAAAACCATGGTCTGAGGTAAAATCCAGACAGGTAACCCCAGCAGGCAGGGAGTGGTGCTGGCTCTGCTTCAGCTCTGGAAGTGCTCTGGCTGGGTGCTGCAGCACTTCGATGGAGATGATGATGGCACCATTGAAGTCTTATTTCATATTGTGCCTGATGCCTCTTAAATTTGCACCTATCCATCTTTAAGGTCTGATCTTTAATATTGAAAAGTTGTAAATACGCTTGTTTTTAGTGAAAAGTCTGTTTTCTACCAGGTAACTGCCTTCTTCCCCAAGAGACTATGAGATCTGGAGGCCATCAGAGGATGTGCTGCCCCAGGTATCAGCTGGGAGCCCAGCTACCTGAGGAGAGCACCATGACAGGCTGGATGGCCAGGGAGAGAGCCAGCCCAGCCAGCAAACTGGCTGGGAAGGAACACTCCCAAAACAGCACCTTTAGTTCTCCCTGTTGCTAAGGGAGGCAGCAGTGATGCTCCAGGCAAATCTCCTGTGTCCCAATCCCCGGGGAAGTTCTATTGCAGCAGGCAGGGGACCACACTGTCTTTTGACCCCGTGTCCCCATTTTGCTTCTCTAGGTCTAGATCACCAGTGCTCATGAAAATGGGACTGCCAAAATGTTCAAGGCCAGGTTGGATGGGGCTTTTAGCAGCCTGGTCTAGTGGGAGGTGTCCCTGCCCACAGCAGGGGGGTTGGAACTAGATGATTTTAAAGGTCCCTTCCCTTCCAACTCAACCCATTCTAGGATTCTCTGATTCTATATGGCACCCGACACCCTCCAGTGCCCCCTGTGCAGACAACCAGGCCGTGGTGGGTGGCTGCGGTGGTCCTGGCATCTCAGCCAACTTGGAGGCAGCCCATGCGGGGGGTGGGGGGAGGGGGTTCTCCAGGGCAGGCAGGCAGTACCCACTGGCAGCTCACTGCTCCAAGTCCTCTCAGGAGGAGGTGCTGGGTAAACACATTTATTATTTATTTAACTGCAGACCAATATTTGCTTTTAGCTGAGCCAGGTCGTGTAAATGAGCCTTGAGGGGCTAGTGCCAGGAGCCAGAGCTTGCTGCGGCTGCCCGCTGTGGGCACTGCCACATGGCACCCCACTCGGCAGCCAGGGTAGAGAGCAGGGGCAGCACCTGCAGTGCAGCCCCCATTCCATGGGCCCCACCCCCCACCCCTTGCCCCTTCCTGGCTGGTTGAAGCCCAGTCAGCTGTGGGGACACATCCCACTGCCCAGCTGTGCTAGTGGCACAGCCCATACCGAGCACTCCAACGCGGTAGTTCAGGGTGATGACAATCACGTTGCCGTAGCTGGCCAGGACGCTGCCGTCTATCATGTTCCCTGTGCCCTCCATATAGGAGCCACCATGGATATACACCATCACCGGCTTGGCCCCGCTGTCCCGGATGTCTGGAAGGAGAGGTAGTTAAACATAGGACCCCACCAACAGCCACAGCACCCTGCCCGATGGGCAGACCAAAGACAAGGGCAATGCCAGATGCCAGGACCAGGAAGGGGGCTTAGGAGACAAACTCAGAACTCTCCTGGGGGCCACAGTATGGAACTGCAAAGTCAACCACCACTGAACCAATCCCACCAGCCCGTTTCTGGGTGAGAGCAGCTGCTCTGCTGTCCCCACACTGCTGTCCCTTTGGGGGTCTTGGCAGATCCAGGAGAGATGCCGACTGGACCTGGCTGCTATTCCTTGGAGCTGGACTCTGGCCATGTGTGGGAGCCAGACCAGCAGCACCTCCGTTGTGGGTGGGAGTTGCGGCGTCCAGCCCCAGGTTGCAGCCTCATGTCCCATGTTTGGCTGGACCCAAGCCCTCAGCTCTGGGAGTCCTGGAAGCTGGCATTGCAGGGGGACAGGGATGGGGGTGTGCAGGACCTGGAAGGCGGGGGCACTCTGGTGGGTGCTCCAACATCTGACTCTCCTGCCCTCCCCTTCCCATCCCCTGGGAAGGCAGAAACCTGCTGGCTGACTGCATGTGAACCCATGGCACCCCAGTGCCCAGACACAGACATGGTGATGAGGCAGACAGTGTGTGCACGTGTGTGTGTGAGGGATGTTAGCGCGCATCTGGATGAGGACAGGGCATGAGGTATGGAGTGAGGATGGGGAATGGGACCCTGAGGGCCAAGGCGGAAGGACTGTGGGATACAAAGGGACAGGAAGCAGCCACGCTCCCTCTCTCAACTGGATTTCTTCAGGGGATGTCCTGTCCCTTCTGCCCCACTGGCCTGGGATCACTCATGGAGCCAAGTCTGGGCACGAGGGAAGAACACCCATGCTTGGGTCCTGGTACATCTTATCCATGTTACATGGAGGAGGTGGTTGCGCCCATCATGGAAACAGTGCCAGGTCCCACACACCCATTGTGCCCAGCCCTCTTCTAGGCTGGTGAGCCAGCACTGATGGACTTCGCTCTCCTTCATGCTGACCCACACCCAGCATCTTGCTCAGGCGGGCTGGCATCACTTGCTGGGGCTGCTCAGCTTTGGCTGCTTCAGCCAGCTGCTGCTCCCTGTCTGCCTCCCTCCTTCCCTGTCCTGGCAGCCAGCCCCTGCCACGGTCCCTGTAGGGCTGGGATGCCTGGGGCACAGCCACACCAACTCAAGTGGGGGTGGGGTGGACATGCTTCCTCACACCCACCTAACTCCTGCCCATGTCCATTCCTCCCTGTGGCCTGCCCATCGCAGCGGGCTGCAGGGCAGGCTGATGGGTGCCTCTGGCCATCCTCACCTCTAGCTGTGGCCCACGGCATGGTTACAGGTGGCCTCCCTTCCATATAGAAAACCTCTTTCCTTCAAGAGAACAAGGATATGGCAAAACCTGAGTAGGCTTCTTTTCCTACCAGTAGGATGCAGCCAGTCAAAGGCCCAGACCTGGGAAGGTAAAAGCACTTGCAGCTCTTCCAGGACAGACATTGCCTGTGCGGCAGAGCTACTGCAGGACAACTTGACGTGTGGAGGACAGGAATATTGGTGCCTATGCCTGTGTCCTCTCCGCCTTGTCACATGCTCCCACTGACACACGAAGGAGCATCCTCGCAGCAGAATGCAGCAATGTGCAGAGATGTACCAGGGAATAAACAGCTCCTAATCTCTGCAGTACATTCTAGCGAGCAGGAATTTAAGCACAGTCAAGTCACTTAGGCTGAATGCCAGTTTACACTGTGATACAAGAGAACCAGGGGCACGGGTTAGTTGGAGAAAACAACAGGGTTTTGGTACTACCAAGGAAAAAGCTTTTCATCTGTTTCCCAGATCCTAAACACCATCTGCCAGGCCATGCTCGAGCTGCTCCGGGACTCCTGCACACCACGAGTTTTACTGTCCTCAGGATGTCAGGGCTACACCCTGGCAGACCCTTCCTCTTGCCTTCTCTTCACATCCCAGCAGCCAAACACACTAACTCCATACCCTGGAGATGGACAACCCCATTTTACTAAAAATAGCTTATTCTGCAGCTTGCTTGGCCCTGGCATATATCTAGAATCACGTCTGCTTGAAAGCCCACTCACTCTGACTCGGCTGGTGCTAATGCTCTCATTGCAAGCAATTGGGTTGAGAAGGAGAGAGGTTAACAGAAACCATGCCCAAGAGGACCCTGGGTCTCCTGGGCATGGCCAAGTACCCTGTGGGTGCCAAGGGTGCCAATTTGCTAGCAAAACTACCCTGCAGCAGGGCAAGGGTAAAGGGGGAGATTGTTGGCTCCAAGCTGCAGATCACTGACTCCAGAGAGATGAGGCTGGAGGTGGGATGTGACGGGGCTCAGGGTGAAATGGGCTTAGATGCCTGAGTGCTCCTTTCCTCCCAAGCTTCCATGCTTCCTCCCTGTACCCTCGCTCAAGCGGAGCAGGAGCAAACTTCTCCTAAAGCGAAAAAACCCCACAAGCTTCCCCCGCCGTCCCAAGGAGAGGAAGGGCCTAAGTGCCCTGCACAGCCGGCCAACCTGCCCCCCGCCCTGCACAGCTGCCCAGCACGGCAGACGGACACACACAGGGCTCCCTGGGGATGGCAGTGGATGGCGGGCAAACGGAGTTGCTTTGCGTGTCATGCAGTGGCAGCCTCGAGCACAGAAATACCTTCGTCTTCATCCCCGTCATTATCGGCTAAGTCCTCGCCCTGTTTCTTAGCGCTGGCTCCTAGGGACCAAACACGAGGAGACAGAACAAAAAGGAAAACGAAAGGAAACAAAAACATAACAAAACAAAAGAAAAAAAAACAAAAACAAACAAAAAAAAAAACAAAAAACAAAATAGAATTCAAAAATAGCATGATAGGAGAGATGATGGGGCCAGGCCTACGCCCCACAGCACTGCTGGCTACTCACACTGCACATCTCCCAGAGCCAGGGTGGCACAGGGCACAGGCAGGGCTGCCCCAGGAGCTGTGCCAGGATGCTGCTTCACCTGGACCCCTTCCCAGATCTTCCCTGGGAAGTGCCAGGGCAGCGGAGAGCGGGCCTGGGGCAGCATCAGCACCGACGGCGGATCAGCCTCTCAAAGCACTTGCCAATCTTCCTGCATCCCAGCCTGGCCCCCATCTGCTTGCCTCAGTTCCCTGTGCCAGGGCAAGGCTCCCTCTGCTACCACCCAGGTACAAGCAGGAGCCCTGCTCCCAGCACTGCTGCCACCAGAACAACTGTCCCCTGCCACCAGCAGAGCCTATGTGAAGGATTGCCCTGGGTGGCCACTGACCAGCAGCTGGGGTCCTGGCCATCACCCCCATGTGCTGCATGGTCCCTTTGTTGTGCCTGGCACGCCTATGCCACAAACCACTGGCGCTGCAGCACGAGCCCACCGCAGCACGCTGCATGAAGCCATCTCCACGGATGCTTCCCTGCCCTGCTCGGCTCCATCCTGTACCGACTTCCTCCTTAAAAGACTAGTTGCATGGTTCACCGAGGATTGCAAGGGCACCAACCAGCTTGCCCTCCTCAAGGCAGAACCCTAAAAATATTGTAACACCTTGAACACCTTGCAGTTGTTGCATGGCCCTTAGCAAATTGGTAGTGCCAGGGCATGGGCCAGAACAGCAGCCCGAGCCCCACGTTGTGGAAAGCTGTTATGGATGGTGTGCACCTAGTGCGGTGCTTCCCAAGCTGCGTGCTGCCAGCGTGAGCCAGGAGAAGTGCCCTGTGGGCTGGCAGGGAGTAGATGTGGTACAGACCTGTACTGAGGCCCTGTTGCTGCAAAGGGCACAAAGCCAAGTGGTGCCTGTGCCCTGCAGCCCCGAGGCTGCGCTCTCCTTATCCTCTTCGAGCTGCAGACCAGCACCTGCCATCCTCTGCTCCCCAACACCCAAACCAAAGAAGTTCCATGGGTGATGGTGACATCAGGGGTGACAGCAGGGTCTCCCCCTGGCAGGACTGTCCTTGCTGTGTCTGCACTGTCCAGAGACCTCCCCTAGATGCGCAGAGCTCATAGGTCCTGCCTGCACCCAGCTGATCCCAGGGCCACTGCAGCACGGGTATTGCCCAGCCTCCAGCAAGGCTCCTGTCAGTGAGGGACAGTCCCATGGCTGGATGAAACTACAATGATGCAAGCAGGACTAGGTCAGGAAGACAAAATTGGGGAGTTGTCTTCACTGCCACTCTGGGAGTTGGATCCCACAGGTGACATGGGGAGCGGATAACAGAGACGGCAGCATGGAGGGGGACAGGATTGGAATTTAAAAGGATTTTGTAATGGGTGAGTCAGAGATCTGAGAATGCTGTGGGGCAGCTCCACTGGGGCAAGTGGCTTGCACCACACCTTAAGCAGCCATGTCCTGCTGGAGAAAGTCCAGAGAGGCAATGATCAGAAGTCTAGAAAAATCCAGCAGGCAAGAAAAGTTGCAGGAGACTGGATCATGCGAATCCCAGGAGCAGAGGAATGACAGGTGCTACAGCCACATTCCAATACATGAAAGGCCACTGAGAGGTGGTGAGGTGGAAGAGCAACTCCATCTCCAATGTGTGGAGCGCAGACATCCCTGGAGCTACACAAGACAAGTTGAAGCTGGATGAGAAGAAAAACTTTCCTGGCAGAAAGGGCAGGAAAGCACTGGAAGAGGTGGCCTTTAAGAACAGGTGAGCTATACTGCCAGGAAAAGGTGAGACAGAGCTGCTCCTGCCCAGGGCAGGGATGGATCAGCTGTTTCTAGAGCCATCCTGATTTTCTCTGACTCGGAGTCCGCCTTCTGACTTATCCCCTCCCTGCTCCAGCTCTGCTTTCTGTCCTTCTGCTTCACCATCCCCTGAGCAACTCACATCATTCTCCTGTTTTCACACAACACCACCTCATCCCTGCCACCTCTTGCCCCAGCACCTCAGCCCCAGCATCCCCCCTCCTGCTGCATCCTTTCTGCGTGATGCCTCCCCAGCCCACCCACCAGCTCCACACTTGGCTGGGCTCATGCAGCTGCCCAATCTGTTTGCAGGAGGCTGCAAGCTTGACCTACTGCTTCTTCATTAGGAAGAGGTGCAAGCCCAGAAAGCACTTAAATGATGAAGTCCTCGTGCAATATTTGCTAACCAGTGCTATGCACAAACCTCTGGTACTGCTCGGGGTAGAGATTTTTTCTCTAATGAAGACCACAGCCAGCGAGCTGTCATCCACACTGTGCACTGGAGCTGGGAAGCTGATGAGAGACAGCTGGAGATCCTTTCCACTGCTGAGGGCCCTGGTGCTGTTAAACCCCTGGGACCAGCCAGGCTACAGCTCTCCAGCCTGGTCTGCTTCAGGAGACAAAGGTCTCTATGCAGAGAGGGATGGAGGAACCAGCTATGAGGAGCTGTTAGGTTTTAAGAGAGGGCAGTGGACAACATCCCTGTGATACGAGCAACTGTACTGGCTGAGCAGGGATGGATCTGGCTGAAGACTGCTGCCCTGGAGCTTAGAGGTGGCTGGGACAAGTGTAAAGCAACCTGAGCTTCACGCACCACAGAAGGGATGATAGAAAGCAGCACTGGGAAGATAAGCAAAGCAGGAGTGCAGTAACACAGGCCAGGGGGGAGGGGAACAGCGGTGGCACGTGTGCATGGCAGATGCAAAGCACGAGCCTTCCCCATCATCAGGAATGTGCCAGGGTGGCTGGGGTTACGGCAAACACAGGCTGCTGTGACCAAGTGGGCTTTTTGACTCTCACTAAGTTGTTCATATCCACAACAACCCACTGATGCCTCACAGCTTGTGAGAGCAATTATAGCTTCACTTCCCTCACCCGTCCCTTGCACTTAGCTCCATTACCTCCCTCCACTGGTTACTGCCATGTTCAAGGACATCCATTCTCAGAGATCTTCCTCTGCACTGGCAAAGGCCATCACACACAGACCTGCAGCACCTATTCTCATGAGGATGGATATAAGCTGAATCCATATGAGGACGGATATAAGCTGAATCCATATAAGGATGGATTCACAGCTGGAGAAAGGAAAAAAACTTGTGGCTCATACTCTTCTTACCCATCAAAAACCCTCTCCGCTAACCCAGTGAATGCCTGTTGTGTTGCTTCACTTTAAGCTGACTGTGAAGTGACATTGTTCAGGCTGATAGGAAGGATGCATATACTCTTATCTGAAGGCTATAGGAAGATTTAAACTCAAGTTCAGTAAAAAATAAAATCACTTTCCCTGAAACAGGGGAATCCACACTGGATTTATGCTGTCTTAAGTAAACCATGCCAACAGCATTGATGCCAGCACAGAGATTAAGGTGGGTGAGAAGCCTTCGTCCTTGGAGCCCTTGCGCTCAGCATGGTGTGGATAAAAGAGCAGGAACCTGAGCTGACACCTTTCCACATTTAAATGTCTGCTCAAGGTGGTCACAAGCAGTCCCAGCACCCCCTCCTCAGTGCAAGCTTCCCAGGGCACCCACTCCCATGCAGCAACTGCAACGCTGCAGGGAGCAAGAGCCCACAGCAGTGCTGCCACCATGTTTGATGGCCACGTGCATGTAGATGCACGTATGCTGGTGGCCACACCAGCTCAGGTGCTTCTCCAGGAGTGGCAAGGAATGAGACTAGGATTGATGACAGCCATTGAACCTGCTGCTCCACAGCCCCGTGGGCAGGGGCAGCTCCCCTGGGACCTGTGTCATGTGGCCCTTCCAGCCACCAGCCCTTGCTCGGAGACTGCGGTGCACCTTGGTGCTGCCTTGCCCCTCCCTGTCCCTGGGTGATGCAGAGGAGTTATCTCCATCCTTGAGCAGATTCCATAAAAGCACTGCATCTTCTCTCGCTCTGCTGCCTCCACCAGCACAAACACCTACCTTCACCTTTGCAAATTGCTCTCTGGCGTGGAAGCAGAGTGCCAGGGTGGTGGTCTGCTTCCAGCCAGCTCTCCAAAGCAGCAGGCTTTGCAGCAAGCTGGTGAAAAGCCTTCCAGCAAGGGAGCACTGCAGAAGTCGCTCAGCCGTAGAGAAGCCTCAGCTGGTACTCGGAGAAGTTTGCTTCTTGAAGAGCAGCAGAGGAGCCACAATGCTTTTCCTGCAGAGCAGCCAAAGCAGATCCCAAGCCCAGGAGCTGCTGGGAGCTCCAGGCACCCTCACACAGTAGAGCAAGACACTGGACTGCCACATTTGTCTCTGCAGCATCGTGAACTCTGCGCAGCACCCAGCCAGAGAAATTAGGGCAGTCGCTAGTTAAAACCCATGAGGGCTGCTATTTGCAAGGCAGCCACAGTTTTCCCCTCTAAAAATGACATCCACCTCCTCATGCCCTGCAGCAAGGCCTGCCCAGGCTGCTGGGAAAGGGAAGGGGAAAGCATCCTGGCACCTGCCACAGCCAAGCACAGGCTGGAAGTGTCGGCAGCACAAAGCCAATGGCAGAGCTGTGTTTTGCACATATGTGCTGCATCGTGTGTGTGTGTACATGCTCTTTGGCTGGGCAGCGTTATTTTCACAACAAAACCTGAGCTTCAGCTGGGCCTCAACCCTGTTAGCTCCCCTGGCACTGTGCGTAGCTAATTCTCAAAGCACCGCTGCACTGCCTTGCTCCCAGAGAAGGGACCAGCGTGTATGGAGGAGACTGGCATGTAGGAAATTTCCATAAAGGAAATTATTGTGGGCAACTGGGCAGGGAAGCATGGATATTTTTCGGTCCCAGGCATAAACTCTGATAAATTGTCAGTCTTTTGGCTGCTAAGAAATACACAGAGTCTAGGGTTGACAGAAATCATGAAAACTCCAATAAGGTGAGAGCCGAGGCATTTTGAAGTACAAAAATACAGCGCAGTTGCCTGATCTGCTAGAGAAGAGCTTATTCACCACTCCTGTGTGGTCTTAGAATAACAATCAAGAATATTCCAGAACAAGCCAACGCTGAAATGACATGCAGCCTAAGGAAATCAGCACTGTGGGTACATTATCCTCACCCCAAGCATTACCAACCCAGGATACACAAGGAGAGGCAGGGGAGCCTCTGTGTCTCATCACAAGAGACTCAATTAATTCAACCCAATGGCCACCAGAGCTGTGGCCGGAGCCGAAGGGCAGTGTCAGTGTCTGGGTGCTCTAATTCCCAGCATGTCACGCTTGGATGCCTAAATAGCCAGCACTGGGGATCCGCTGGTCTGTGAGTCAGCAGAGCCCAGTGCAGCAGAGGGCACGTCCCCCACCAGCTTCCCAGGAGGTGACCAGAGGCAGCCACAGATGGGCCGTGAAGAAACCCTGCCCATGAGCAGAGCCAGCAGGGTGGGAAAACAAGGAGACAAGTGCTCCAAAGGTGTTGTGCCAGGTCTTACATTGTCCCCCATCCCCAGTCATAACCCGGACCCTGCTTCCCTGGCTGCAGGGCTGGGGTGGCGGGGATCCGTCAGCCCTGGCAGCCGTTGGGAGAGCCGGGAGAGGAAGCGCTTTGAAGTGGCTGGCGATCGCTGGCACAGCCGGCTCCGGAGGCAGCGTGTGGAGACTCCCTAATGCGCCAGCCTTTTCAGTGGCAGCTTTGGCACTCAGAGAGATGGCGTGTGAATAACCAGGACAGCAACAGGAAAGGCAAAGCAAAGAAACCCAACAACAGAACTGGGGGAAATGGCTGGAAGGAAAGCACTCCCCAAATATCCAAGCCCAGCTGTGCCGGCCCCACCAACCCCAGGGGCACATGGAGGCAGAGGCCAGGATGCAGGGACCCCACCACTGCAGGATGCCCAGGACAGCAGCCTCTGCCCGCCAGACACCCCCTCCGTGCACTGAGCCTTTCAGAAGAGCTTGGCAGCCTGACCGCCCACACATCCGACTTTGGGATGCACAAAGCAGCCCAGGCTCTCCCTGCCTGCAAAGGGGCCATGCGGCAGGACAGGCAAAGCATCATGTCTGACAAGGGACTGAGCCAGCTCCCATTTGCACGTCTCCAGTCCCCAGACCACAGTGCTGGGGCTGACTGGGAACACAGAATTATTCTGGGGCAAGGTGAGGCTGAGCTGTCCCTCTTGCCTCAAAGTGCAGCAGGATGAGCCCCGCGCAGCCCTGGGGATGGAGGCAGGGCAAAGCCGAGAAGTGGCTGAACTGGAGGTGCTTGCTTGCCCATGGGGCAGCTTGAGTTCCGGGAGGATGCTGTGCCAAGGGGTGGAGAGCAGATCCCCACTGCTAGAGCTGGCAGAATTACGGTGTGAGCAGCAGGGAGCAACCTTGGCGGGACCACAGGCTGGGGCAGAACAAGGCAGCGTTTAAATAGCCAGTAGAGGTTTTATGCTTTTAACCAAGGAGTTTGGATGCAAAATGACCAGGGATGCAATGGGGGAAGGGCTCAGCCCAGGAGGGCTGCAGTTTCCCCATCACACAGGTACTTCCCTGAGTATGTCCATACAGCCTCAATGGAGGATGCACCCCTAAGGGATAGGTGCATTAAGTGCTACCCACCATCAGAGGCTCCCCCTCATACCCAGGGGTAGGGAGGCTGTCAGTGTCAGCAGGATGAAGGCAGGAGCATGGTCTTAGCCCAGGAGAAGCTGTTCTGAAAGGCCTGGAGCAACAAGAGCATCCTCCTCTGACCTGACCCCAGGTCTGTGTTCCCAGCTGGGTAGTGGAGGTGGCTGGAGCATCCACAGCCTCCTCCCAGTAGGAAGAGGGGGGCGACAGGTTAGGCTGCTTGGAGGGTTCTTGGTCAGGGCGGCGGCACAGAGAGGTGCCGAGGAACATGCTGCAGGCTGGGGGTCAGCCAGGCACCCGCTCACTCTCTCTCTCTTTCCTCTCTGTGCCTCTCTGCCGGTCGGCTTGCTACATACCTCCTTTCCTACATATTTTCTTGTTGGGCTTTCGGGTGCATTCCTTGGAAATCCGTTTTACTGTAAAATGAATAAAAGACTACAAAATAACAGGAGGCTCCACTGGTGGGAGTGGGCATGCAATCACAACCACGCTGCCACCCTCCCGCCACCCCTGGGACCGCAGGAGGTGGGGAAGGAGCGTTGCCGTGGGAGGAAAACTCTGGGCCAGCCGTGCTGGGCAGGAAGGAAGGCACAATGCATCCCGTGGCCAAGGGCCTCAGGGACAGAGGAGTGGAGCCAGCCAGCCTGGGAGAAGCCACCGGCCCATCAGGCTGCTCTGCCATGCGCAGCAGACCCACTGCGGCTCCCTTCCAGCCCACTGAAAACCCATGGGGGCTCCCGTTGCAGTGAGGCTGGAGCAGGCACGCAGGCAGACACTGCCTCCTCTGCCCTCTACTTACAGTTCAGGTGGGATCCCCTACAAAGGAAAAGGTTAAACAAGGAGGCACCCAGTGCCGCTCAGCCTCACCCCAATGGGACCATGCCCCACCAGTCCCCAGTCCTCCAGGCTCATCGCTCTGCCACTGTCCCACGGGTGGATGGGGGAGCAACCAAGCGATGGGCCTGCCGGTGCCACCAACCTCCCGTCTGTACCAGGGCCTGGAAAAGGGCTCCACGGTCTCTTCCTTGCCAGGGCATCTCCCCAGTGAGAGGCAGAGAGTGTTCCTCCCAGCCGCAGCCGCAGCCCACGCCCACAACTAGCGCATGGACCTGGGGAGGGTGGGAAGAGGGGAGGAAGGGCAAACCCGAACCAACTCAAGACAGAACCTGGCACTTGGCGCCTGGGGAGCACAAACCAGCTTGTCGCTCTGTGGATCTGCGGTCAGAGAGTCGGATTCAGATTTAGCAACACAAGAGAGGAACCCGTGACGATGCCATGGAGGTGGAAGGGAGGGGACCGGGAGGCGTGGAGGAGCAGGAGCACGCGAGACAGAGATGGCAGCTGAGGGCAAGAGGGCGAGCTGCGTGGCCAGAGAAAGCTTTCCACAAACAGACAGCATGCTGCAGGGTCCACAACCACATGCTTCAAACACAACACCCAGGTGAGACCAACCACTGCTGGGGAGGGGCAGAGTGCCCCCCCCCCGCCCTCCTGTGGGCACCCTGGTGGGGACTCACCATCCTCCGTGGGGATGTAGATGTTGAGGTACAGACAGTCTTCGTTGGGGTCCTGGATGTACGTGGCCACAATATCCAAATTGGAGGTAAACCAGATGGGCAGCATGATCTCCGGAACAGCATTGTGGATGTTCTGAGGGCAGACTGGTGAGAAGTGGGTAGCGTTCCTGATGCCCGACCAGGATGGTGGTGGCTCAGGGGGCATGAATCTCTTCTCCCCGATCGGGGGGGCGGCGTAAGGCACCCCCAGGTACTGGTCCACAGGCCCCAAGATCTCACTGGGCAGTGGGACGCGCACCCCGCGTAACTTCCCATAGTGCGTGTTGACAGTTGGCGAGTAGACCTGGCCCTCCATCTGCACAACCGCAGAGGCAAAGCTCAGGACCCAGAGGGCAAGACGCAGGTCCCAGCCGGCCACCAGCTCAGGCACTTGGAGAACAGGGGGTAAGAGAGGGCTTCTCCAGAGTATCAGCCACATCGTCCGGGAGGAGCAGCACCAACATCCAGGCCTGAAGCTCTTGGGGCAAGGGCTCAGGGCATCCCCATCACGCCAAGCCTCCAATTTGTCCACCAGGAACAGATAGAGGAGAGCCAGAAGTCAGGAGCGCACAGCCCAGCCACACCTTCGGCTGGATGAGTCGGGAGAATGGATGCAGGGAGATGTACCACCGCTCCTCACAGCCAGCCAGCTGCCCACTGCTGCCCGCCTACCAACGGCATGGCCTGGAGGGAACTGTTGATACTGTGGAGAGATGGAGGGAATTAACAGCAGACTTGCTCTGGGAAGAGTTAAAGAGCTGCAGTTCTGAAGGAGTCAAGCTCCCTGACCATACCCTCCCACCCATGGGTTGCTCTGCTACCATTCAAGCAGGCAGCTCTGGGAGTAGGCAAGCACAGGCAGCAATAGTAGGGCACGTGCAGACACACAGACTGTCTGTCCGTGCCTGAAGAGCTGTTTCCAGCGCTCAGGAGCCAGCCCTGCCTCTGCCCTGCACAGTGTCCTTGCCCCATGCTGCACGATGCTATCAGCAGCAGATTACAGGTGCCAAGATAAGCAGGACCGTGCCACTTCCCTGGCACCATCCCTCCCCACAAGGAACCTCTTGTGGCCCACTGATGTCCAGCACAGCCCCTGCACAAGAGCCCGCTGGCACCTCTCCCCTCCTGGCTGAGCCAGAGCTGCCTGCGCTCCCATGCCATGCAGTCGGTGCTCCTTTGCCTTGGCTCCATCCCAAGCATCACTCCCTTGTCCAGGTGCCACCACCCCATGTCACATACCAGCAATTTAGACTCAACGTGTCCTACCCAGACACCCATCTCACCCACCCACATACTCTGCAAGCCAGCTCCCTCCCTCCATGTGCTGCTGGCTGAAGTGTTGAGACCCCAGGCACAACACGGGTGCTGGGTGGGCAGGATGGGAACAACCAGAGCGCTTCTGGGCAGCCACACCCTGTGCCTCCCTGTCACCCCATCCTGGCTCTGGCTGGCTCCTGGCCACCCAAGCAAGTCCTGTGGAGGCAGAGCTCTGCTCCCACATCTCCACACCGGGCTGTCAGCAGGGGTGGGGAGCAGATGTGGCAACCCTCCCCCCCCCGGGGTCTGCGGGAAAGGGAAGGAGCTGCAGGCAGGCAGCGGTTGCAGATGGGAACCTGCAGATGTGTGTCAGCAAGCAGAGCTCCTGCGCCAGGGAGCCCTTGCTGGAGGTTATGTGGATTTTCAGTGCTCTGCCCTTCACCTCCCTGCACTGCCTGCCGCATTCAGGGCTTATGTAAGAGCCCCCCCGCGCCAGCACTGCTGCTCCCAGGAGACCTGGGCAAGGGGAGCCGTGGAGCTGCCATTGCCCACTGTTCGCCCTCACCCCGGCTGAGCGAGAGCAGCAGTAGCCGGAGGCCAGCTCTGCATCCCAGCAGGTGGCTTTGCAGCCCGGTCCCTGCTAAAAGGCACTGCTTAGTGGCAGGTCAGAGGATGCTTGTCCTGTCTCAGCCACAAGTCCCTACTCTCGGAGAGATGGCAGACGTGACAGGGCACCTCTATTTTGCCCTGGAGCACCCTTACACGCCCACCCAGTAAATATCTCCGAAGCTCAGTGGGGAGCAGAGTAGCCTTGGAATTATTGGAGCACAAAATAAGGGCTGTATGCAGATGCGAGGATGCGGCTCTGGTGAAGGCTCAGCTGGGCAGGGACTCATGAATGGAGAACATCTCATCCAACGAGGAAAATCCGCAGGAAAAAAAAAAAAAACAAAACCAAAATGAAAACATGGAGGGCGTCTAAAACCTGCACTGCACATGTGCGGGCAAATCATTGCTGGTCATTAAGGAAATGGGCCCGTGCTGTGACTGCCCTCCTGATGTCCCCAGAGCACACAGCAGGCTCAGAAATCTGGGTATGACAGGCATAATAAGAAATAGCCCAGAAAATCATGTTACTGCATCCAGCCCACCCGAGCAGCGAGGTCTTGCAGGGCTGGGCATGCAAGCACCTTTTCAGAGCCCATGGAAGGACTGCAGGTAACGCCAAACAAATACAGTCATACAAATGATGGGGAGAAGCAGTCACACCTACTGCCTCATCCACAACTTGAGGGCTGAGCCATCAAGACCCAAGCCAATGCTGCTCTGCCCCAGACCCACATTGACTCTGCGCATCATTCTCTTCCACCTCCTCCTACCCCACCAGTCAGTGACAGAAACACGCTGGGCCAGCCCACGACACTGCTTCGTTATCCCTCAAAACAGTTGTCATAGCCCAAGAAACAAAAGGTGTACCAAGGGACAAAAACACAACTGAGGCACTCAGCGACCCCAGGCTCTGCTCTGTCCCACCACCACTGGAGCTGCCTCTGCAGCGCAGTGCCTCAGCTGCCCCACTCTGCCTCCAGCTCTGCAAGAAAACCATCATTTATCTAATATTCCTTGCAAAAATGCCCCTCCTTCAGCAAGGAAGTGACATTTGCAGTGACATCCCAGGGGTGCAATGACACAGCTTGGACCCCACAAAGCTGCATTCCCAAGTGGGATCTCAGAAGTGCTTCAGACCCACCCCTCTGCCTGACATTGCTGGAAGGCAAACTGTCCAGTGCAAATCTTCTGCTCAGGTTCCTTCAGGCACCACAGGTTAGGATAAAGACAAATCATTAACGACTGTCATATTGAATTTACATGACTGGAAGCTACAGGCAGCTTCCAGTCTTTATGATAGTGCCCACAACTCCCTGCAGAGCAATTTCAACCAAGCAGTCATCTTTTTCACTCTGCAGGAACACCACAGCCTTGCCAGCGGTGGCTTACCAGTTGATTTCCTGACTTGAGAACTCCCTTGGGGCTGTGGCCGCACAATGTCGATGTCGTGGGCATTGCTGCTCCACCAGTGCCTCCAGCCAAGTGCCTTCATAGCACCAGGCAGTGCCACTCTGCAGCCCACAGCTGCCCAGCTGGGCTGTGCACACCAGTCACTGCAAAATCGGGGCTGAATTCACCACCCACTCTGCTTCCTTGAAGCGGCCACACACTCAGCATAACCACCCAGTCCTGGCACAATGAGGAATCTCTTTTTACAAAACACAGCCAAAAACCAGCTTCTTGCTACACCTCCTCAGATTACGTTATGAAGATATTCCTTTGGGTTTTTGCTTAATCCTCATCCATGGTACTTTTAATAGATTTTAAAAACCATGGAAATAAGACAAAAAATATAAGCTAAAATAGAATTAAAGTTCCACATACACATCCTTAACTTAAATAAAATTATGCTACAGGACTTGCAACTGTCTCCAATTATGAGTTTTATGAAACATCAGGCACAGAGGTGATATGTCCAGATATGGAGATGCACAGTCAAGACACAGCAGCCTTAATGTTACCCTGGAGAGCCACGACGCCTTAACACTCAAATCCAGATCATGGTATTCGAACATCTCTAATTCCACATTTGATTCTGTTATATTTTGAAGACTTTTTACCCCCATCTGCCTGTATCCCTGCAGCACAGCATTAAGGCACCCAAACAATCTCAACAACATGCTCCTAAGCCTTCCTATGTTTGGATTGCTTTTCAATTACAAACCCAAAAACCGATGCAAACCCTAAATCTGAAATTCCCTGGGTTTCAAATGCCTCATTTGGGATGATTACAATACCCCCGTAACACATCTTATGCCCTCATATTGCTGTTCTGTGCCCTGTGCTTTCTGCTGTAACTTCATGTTAACATAACATTTAGGATGGGAATTTAGCCTTAATTTAATATTGACAGACTGCCATGAAAATTCGAGCTCAGCTCCCTTCACCGGGGGCTGTTGCATGCGCCTTGCATCACTGCCTGCTCTCTCAACAGCTCTTAAGCTTCCCCTTGGTCTTTCAAAGCATGCAAAATAACTGGGAGATCTGAGAAAGGACATTTTGTTCAAGGAAGCGATTCCCCTCGCATCCCACGAGAGGCAGGAGCAAAACTTCCCCAGTTTTGCCACCTACAGCGCTCCCGTTCTTCCCTCCAGCAATGAAGCCAAACGCATCCCCCAACGAAGATGGCTGCTGCCTCCCTGCCTCCCTGCAGCCCTGCGCCAGGAGGAGCCATGCCTGCCAACTGGAAGGAAAACCAGGACGGGCTGGGCAGATACGGCCAAACTGGGGATGCTCAGACAAGCGTGCAGCGAGGAGCTGAGAGGATAAAGACACTACAGGCATCCCAGGTTGCTCTGCCAGACCGCTGGTGGGGTGAGCGGAGGAAGTGAGGCTGCGAGCTGTTAGGGATGTTATTCATGTGCTTTGGAAAACACTCGCTGTATCGGTATTTCCATGGCTGTACTGTCTGCCAGACGGCTCCCTCCTCAACAAGGAGACGCTCTCCATGGAAACCTGGGCAGGCGGGATCCTCTGGAAGCCTCCCTCACAGATGCACACTCAAGCATCTCAACACCAGCCAGACAAGCCAGAACCACACCTTCCCTGGCAGGTGGCTGAGGAGATGTGAGCAGGCAGCCTGCTCTTGTTATCAGCCCTCCCTATCACAGAACCCTCCAACCCATGAGTACTCAGGCCCACACCAAGCTCATCACATTGATGCCGTGGTTTTATGTCCCATGTGATCCAGAGCCAGGACAGACCAGGACCTCAAATTGCTTGGCTGGCATGGGTGGATGATATGCCAACAGCAAGTGGACAGGATGTCCCATTGCACCCTCCAGCCACTCTGCCTTGTACAACTCTGCTCACCATCTGACCCCACTGTATCATGGTGAGAGGTAGGTGGTAGCCGGCTTACACACCTCAGCACAAATCTGCACCCCAGCAAGCAGCATGAGGAAGCCTCCTCTTCCTCAGGGTGAATGAGTGCCAAACTTTTTCACCAGCTTGTGCTCCAGGACCTCTGGCTGATGCTCAGTTCGCAGGCAGCAGCACTTGCCAGATGCACTCCCCATCCTGCCAGATGCTCTCCTCCACTGGGAAGTGATCCCACCTCTCACCAGCCGCTAGTCCCATCCTACCTAGTGACACTGCAGAAACCCCATAGGAAACCCTGAAGAGCACAGATGAAGCATAACCAGATGGATGTTCTTGTGTCCATTTGCCCCAGTTGTTCCTGAAGTGCAACCATCTGCCAGCAGGTCTTCAGGTCACACCCTCTGATGTTTGTGGCCTGGGTCAATATTGAGGATAATATTACAGTGCAAAGTTGGTGGTTACATGCTATGGATTATGCCTAGTGGGTCTTTCTGACCCAACCCAGGTTACCTATCCATGCCACAGGCAGAGGTTTCCCAGTCCCACAGTACTGTGGGAGCAATTTTCAGGACTTCAGGTCCATGATAGAGCTGGTGCATAGTAATATACAGTTACCAGTGCCTTACAATTACACTGAAAGGGGACAAGTAGGTTTTCAGAAAGGTCTACCCTGCTGCTGCTACTGCTCTGCTTTTCCATGAATGACCTAAATGATAGAACAGAGTACGTTTTAAAACCTGCACCTGAACACCAAGCACTTTGGAGTGCAGAATAGGAATCTGACACACTCCTGACAGACTAGGGAGAGGGCTGAGAGGTGATGAGAAGGGCTGCAAGTCATTTGGAGGTAAAAAACTGCACAAACAGACCATGGAAGAAAAGTCAGCAGCTTTTCTTCCAAAAGGGTCATAAAGTCTACAGGGGAATGGGCTACAAACTGAATGTGAGACAGCCTGTCGTTGCTACAAAAAAGGCAAATACAGCAAGATGTGAAAAAGGCCAGCTAATAAAAACACATGGAGTATTTACTCTGATCTCCTTTCAGCTCATAAAAGCACATCAAGCAATTATACTGTTCTCCTCCAGAAAACCAGTTCATTCCCCAAAAGATTTGGACCAACTGAGAGAGGCCACAGGAGACCAGCAGATCACCAAAAAGCCTTGGACAACATCCTGTAAGAGCGGGACTAGTCTAGACAAAACAAGTCAGAAGATGCAGTTTCATAACATGTAAAGGCCACTGCAAAATGGTCAGAACAGTCTGATATTGAATTTCATGCTATGTAGGAGACAGGTTCATATTAAGAAAGGATAGTCAAGTGCACACTCAGAAAAGTCAAAGCACCCTATGCAAAGGGCGCTACATGACAGATGGATGGACCAAGTGACCCCTCAGCATCCACTCAAGCCGATTCTCATCCCCCTTGCTGGCAGATCTGTCCCTGTCCTGATTCATTCAGCATTTGTCACTATCTGGGACAACCACAGCAACCTTGGCCAAGAAGCCTCCAGCATTTAGGATGCTCTGACAGAGGAGAACACTTAGGAGGCTTTCCAGCACCAAGAAGCCTGTCCCATCTGTTCTCCAGTTTGCAGAGATCTCCCAGAGCCCGGTGTTACCCAATTCACTCTCCTTGTAAGAGGCACATCTGCAGCATCTCCAATATCCAGGCATCACAGTGACTCTGATGGGACAGAAGGAAAAACAATCACGAACCTCACACTCGTTTGCTTCAAGTGCAAGCCACATCCCTGTGACTTGTCTATCCTGACTTCTACCCACAGCATGGCCAATATTTAAAGCAAATGAATGTCAGAAGCCTACAAGACACTTCACTGCACATCCTTTGCCCCAGGGAGAGGATGAGAGACCACGTGAGAAGTGTCAGTTAAGTTCCTCAGTGCTGCAAGAACATATGTGGGACAGAAGCCCTTTGACAGCTCCCAGACACGTGCCAAGATCCTTGAGAACTCCTATTCAGAACAGAAGAATGTTACCCAAAATCCCTAGAAACAGACAATCTCAAGTGCCACTTCTGCTGTGGTGCCAATGGCCTCCTGCTGCAATATGGCCTGTCCCCATTTTCTCCATGGCCCTTAACAACTCCTTCAAGAAGAAGTCAAGCCTGCCTTGGGAAGGACACCAGGGGCAAAGCAGACCTTTCCCGTGCCCACACTTCAGCCTTTCAAGACATTTTTGGTGTAGAATGCCAGCACACTGTTTGATGCTCTGCTCCAGAAGGCACACTACCCACCAGGTGAGATAGCCTGGCTCATTTCCAGCTCCTGTTTAAGCACCAAAAGCTCCAAAAATACAGGAGACTTCTCAGTGTCACTGAGTTTAGACTGATGCTGCTGCTGAAGGACAGCCAGTGAGCACTGCAGCAGGGATGGTGTTGGGGTCAGCACCCAATACTGCTGATGCAAGCAGAGAGTGGCTTCTATGGAGGACCCAAGGACCTCCATGTTTGAGAGTCTGGGCTCTTTTGGAGTGGGCTACGTGCTCACCTTGAGCTGGTCTAGATTTTGACCTTCCCACTTACTGCTGCCCAGGAGTCTGGTGGAAAGCTGAGGCAGGGCCACGTGGCACAGCCAGCAGCTGCTGTGTGAACAAGAGGCTCTGTCGGGACAGATCCCTGGCTGTGAAGAAGGCAGCAGCAGCAGTCTCTTGGTGGACTGCCGGGTTCCCACATAGCTCAGGTATAGCTGCTGGAAGTAGGACGTTTAGTGCCACATTCTGGGCAGAAATAATCTGGATTATCTCACGTTACAGCTTCCCTGACCCTAGAACAAAGAAATGGCAGCAGCTTTTCTCTCCCTCACCTTGCTGCTTGCACAGTTTCAATTTACAAATGCTTCCCTGCAGGCGAAGAGGTTAATGAGAACCACTGTCTCAACGGCAAACACAGTGCCCTGGCTTTGGCAGGGCTATACATGCGTTTGCTCTCCGGCCAGAACAACTGGCAGCAAAGGAGGAGAGCCTGACCCAGCCTGGAAGATCAAAGAGCCCCAGAGGAGACTCCAAAGCCCTTGCAGTGGGAACAACTGGATGTGGCATTGCACTGTCCCAGCCTGAACACGCCAGGTCTGGCCTGGCAGGACCGAATGTCATGAGGTGGAGCTTTGAGCTGTTCCCTAAGGATGGTGCGAGGCGATGTGGGGTGCTCAGAGTCCCTCGGCCCCGCTGGTCCCCGCCTGCCGGGCGGGAGCTGTCCCTTCAGCACCACCCCCGCCGCCCCTGCCACACCGGGCGGTGCTGCTGCCCCGAGCAGAGCCACCGCACGGCCCCGCAGCTCCCACCGTCCCAAAGGCACCCAGCACTTGCAGGAAAAGCCCTCGGGGCGTTTGCCAGCAGCTGGAGGAAAGGCAGGACTTGCAAGAACGTTTGGCAAGCAAACCGCATCACCTATGCTTGATGAGGGGTGACCTCATTGCCCTCTACATCTTCCTGAGGAGATGAAGGAGAGAGGGAGGTGCTAATCTCTTCTCCGTGGTAGCCAGTGATAGGATGTGTGGGAATGGTTCAAAGCTGCACCAGGGGAGGTTTAGGCTGGAGGTCCATGGCAAGGGGGTTGGAACTAGGTGATCTTTAAGGTCCCTTCCAACCCAAGCCATTCTACAAATCTATGATTCTATGGTTAGAAAGCATTTCTTTATTGAGAGGGTGGTCAAACACTAGAACAGGCTTCCTAGAGAGGTGGTTGATGCCCTGAGTCTGTCAGCATTTGAGAGACATTTGGACAATGCCCTTAATAATTTGCTTTAACTTTCAGTCAGATATGAGCTGGTCATGCAGTTGGACTGGATGATCACTGTAGGTTCCTTCCAGCTGAAATATTCTCATTTAGAGGAAGCAGGGCTTCATAAATAAATGGCAGAATTACTCCACCACTCACTTGTGCGGGCAGGTGACTTACAATGCAAAAGTGCAACCCTGGAATTTCCAGACATCTATTCAGGATCAAACTGACAGACAATCTGCTTTCAGCAAGCCCTTGGCACCAGCACAAAGTTCACACCAAGACAACTCACTTGCTCTCCAAAACATCAGAAGCAAGAACCCACTTTAAGGCAATAGAAGCTCGCAAATCTGAGATCAACACTCTGCAGCTAGTAACTGGAATGCAAATCTCACCCAGCAAAGAGAGAGCTGTCTGCATAAGCAGCATTCCCCTCACTTCCTTCTCCAGCTCCAGCGAGCTGTGCATTGACATTATCCCAGCTGCTCATCACCACTCCCCTCACATCTGCCAGAGTGACGGCTCCTATGTCCTCTCCCAAACAACTGCCTCGGAAACAACCATGGCTAGTTTGGCCCTGTTTTTCAAGTTAACATGGATCGTTATGACTGAACAATGTTAGGGAGCAATTACACAAGCACAAGGCTCTTTTCAGAGCAATAAACTTCTACACAGTAATAAGCTGCTTTCTAAGTCCAAATACTTCCATATTTCTTACAGTAGCAAAGGTAGGTTTGAAACTGAATAAAGAAAGGAGACTTCAGTGACCCAAAAAGGCTGTCTCAATGCAATGACATCCCAATTTCTCAAATGCCCCAAACTAAGCAGCAATACAAAACCCAGTTGCTGGCAGAATATCCTTTGCCAAAACTCTCTCATACCCCAGCCCTTCAAGCTCCTTTTTGTTAACCCAGTCATGCAAAGGACAAGGACCCCTCCAACCAGCCGGCAGATAGGCAGTTTGGACAAAGCCACATCCTACCTGTACCACCACCTGTGCTAATAATGGGTCAAGTCATCTCACGCATGCTCCAAGGAAAGCTGAGAAAGCACTGGTGACTGCAGGCAGGCTGAATGCATGCACAGCCAATGCTTTCCACAGACTAGCGTGGCCTGGAGGAGGCTCTATAAATGTAAGGAGGTGGGCTGGGCAGAGAGGAACTGACTGCAGCTTAAAATACAAAGACTTCCTGCAAATGCGATTAAAGAAGGTGGGCAACAAAGCCCAAGAGTGCTTTGAATGGGAACAGTTGCACCCAAAATAAGTTGTCAATGTTTTATTTTTACTGATTCAAAGCAGGAAGCCAAAACCACTTAATTACAGGTTGTAATCCAGACCATGGCTCTAAGAACCTTTGGTTTCAGCAGCAGAGCTTATAAAGGATTGTTTCCTCTATTGACACCTTCCCCAGTCATCTATTTCTGCCTGACATCAATGCCCAGTGCTCTTCGTCAGCTGAGCAAAGTTTTGCTGGGCAGAATTGTAAACCAGGTTATGGAGGTTATTGGGCTAAAAGTAATGAAATCCAGGGCAAAGGACAAAGATGAGGAAAATGGTTGGTGACAATCAGGAACCAACTTTTCCACAGAAGCTGAAACATGACATAATTAGTCAGTTTTCCTGTGCAGAGATAAGGTGACAAGTTATCTGACAGTGTACAAACACCACCTTCCTGCACCACCCCTTATCACCCTGTCTTGTACCATGGGATACCAACCCAGCCACTAAGTCCATGGAGCAGCGTGGCTCTATTGGAACAGCAAATCCCTGTGGAAGCAGGGGTGTGGGCCACCCCAACAGAGCCACCCCTCCAGGTTAGTAATGCAGGCAGCAGGGCCATGCATGCTCCCCACAGTGCTAGAAACCCCAGGCATCGCAGTCCAGCACCAAATCATTTCCTCAGTGCAGGGGCTTTGGTGGCAAAGCTCAGGAAAGCTCTCCTAGAAGATTTTCGAACTAGCATCAACTCCATCGTCCACACCACAGTCTCTTCTTCCAGGTGAAACACCAGACAGGCTCTGTGAAGACCCACACGCCCAAAGCCCGGGATGTGTGGTTGTGCCACCACTGGCTTCTCACAGCTAGGAGAGCTGCAGGTCTCATCCTGCACCAGAAAGATGCCCCAGCCAAACCCCAGCCCATCACCCTACTCAGAAAGGCGAGTGCCCCAGCACGTCCTGCCTGACATCAGGTGCTGAGTTGCGTTTTAGTGCCAATGGTCTTGATCAGAGACCAGACATGATTTTCTGATCTTACTGCAAGACCCAGGTCAGGGTCAGGAGAGCAGCGCTTTTGCTGGCCAGCAAAGATTACCTTTACAGATTGATCATACTGACATCACCATGCTGGTGCCCCTTCCAGGCCTGACAGCATCAGCAGTGATCCACCACTCCAAGACACTGCAGCTTGCCTGGAGACACGGCCAGCCATGGCAGCAGCCACCACCAAGGACTAGGGCACTGCTCAGTCCCAGCTCTGCTGTGGCTGGCCTGGGTGACCGTGCTTGCCTCGTCACTGCACAGGTTTCTTCATTTGCAGCAGAGGGCTGCTCCCTGCAAAGCACTCAGAGGTAGGAGACCCAGAAATCTCTGGACTATGGCAGGAGAGGAGAGCTGCGACCACTGGTAGCAATGCACACAGAGGACAGAGCATGGGTCCATGCAAGCTGCATTTTCTAATGCTGTAACACCCGTTCCCTCTGCTTCCACCAGCAAGTGGGACTCTTTGAAAACATCAGAAAGGGATGTGGGAAAACACCATAGTTGCTGGAAGCACTACAGGCTCCTCCATCCACAACACTCAATCTCCCAGTTGTCCAGCTTGCAAGCTGCTGGTGGCAAGGGAGCAGCAGGTCCCTTGCACTCCCAGCTGCACTGTGCCACTCGTCTCTGCAGCACAGGGGAGACCAACACCTCTCAGCAGGGCTCCTGCCAGCAGCCAGGGCTGCACACCTAGAGCCAACATGACACAGCGTCAAGCAGCCACATCCTGCAGCAGCCACAGCTCCTCCAAGGTGACGTCAGCCTCCGCAAGAGCTGGCAGGCAGGACATGCTGTGCATGCCGGCCGCGCTGCTCCCAGACACCGCCTGGCTCCAGCAGACGCCGTGGCCTGTGTTCCTCACCAGCTACGGCTTATCTACAAATTGAATTTCACACTTGCACGCTCCAGAATAAGGCGCAGGTGCTGGAGAAGCCACCCTCCCCCTCCACATCTGCCTTCTCCCTCGCCCCACCCTGCTGCGGAGCCAGCACCGAGGATAATGGCTGGTGACCACAGAGGAGCTCCTGGGCAAAGCCACCAACCCCGGCTCATGGCAGTGCCACCACCCTCCTGGTGGTGCCCTCAACGCTGGGGGCAGCACCACAGCAAGGGGAGCCCTGGCACAACAGCCACCCAGACATGCTGCTGGCACAGCATGGCATCCAAAATGCCTATCTGCAGCTGAATAAGATGAAAGTCCATCCCAGAGTTACTGGTTTCCCCAGAAACCCTAAAGGCTTTCCCAGAGACTGGAAATGCACAGATTTGCTACAAACTCCAGTGAGCAACCTAAAGGGTTCGTATGGGTGTCACACACAGAGATTGCAATCGTCACAGGTCACACGTGCAGCTGGCAGCCTGGACAGATGCAGTGTCAGTCATCTTGGAAGGACCTCAAGCAGTTAGGTGTTTCAGCCCAAACCCACAACAGCTTTTACTACACTAAGAAAAGCAGCTTTCTCAAGCAGGAGAGACTGCCCTCAGCAAGAGCCATCAGCCACTCGTGTTCCCGAACCAAAACCAAAGCTGGTGTGACCAAGCAGAAGATCAAGAAGCACCCTCCCTGGTCTGAAGGGTCAGCTACACCCAGGGCTGCTCTGCAAAGAGTGATTCTTGCTCATGCAACCAGGGCTTGCTAAGGACCAGACACCAGGCAAGCCAGTAGCTATGAAGAAAGCCTGTTCAAATTTAATCCAAAATGTATTTTCTATTTTCCCTTGTAGCTTTCTCCTCCCATATTTTCTATCTTTAAGCACAAAAAAGCAGAAAGCCTAAAACCTCTGGCAAAAAATCCTTTAATGTGTTTTACTGTAAAGGCTGCCTAGTGTTAAGAAATAAGCTGTACCGAAGCAAATCAGGCAGCCTGGGGATGCCCTGTCTCTCCAGAGGGAACAGACCAGAACGAAGCAGGACATACAGGCAAGCTGCACGGACCAGCAATGCCAAGGAAAGGCAAGCCTCAGTGCCAAGAAGGCTCCCGTGCTCCATGCTGCTTCTCAGAGGTCCCTGAGCACAGCTCTGCCTCGGCAGATGCCCTCTTTGAAGCATCGTTCCCAGCAGACATGGGAGGAGGTTTTTGTTACAAAGAGCAGGTAACCACTTGGTTTCTCTTAACATCATGAGCATCAAAGTACAGCAGCTCCCTGCCCAAGCCTGCAACCTCAGATCCTCAACAAGTCAGCCCAGCAGCAACAGAGACCAAAATGGCAGTGAAACAGAAATAGACATAATTTCTGTTTGGAGGCACAGGATCTGCCCCCTTATGGCTGCAAGCCAGGGGCAGATAACAGTTTTGTGGCTGCAAGGATGCCATTGTGCTGGCTGGGTACTTCCCTCAGATCTCATGGACGAAGTTCTCCTAGAAGTCATGAGGATGAGAAACAGCATTCTCTACATAAACTCCAGCCTTCTTGGCCTCATTCTGCTGCCCCCCACCCAAAAGCCTAGGATCATCTAGGTCCCCAGCTCATCTCTGTATCCTCCTCTCCAAGTCTATTTCTCCCGTAAGAAGCAAATCTCTCCCAAGCTGAGCCTCATGTCTCCCTGCTGTCCTTGCCTGTCTCTGGACTACCCAAGGAGCTGGGGAACAGCCTTCTGACACCCCACGTACGCTGAGGTAAGGCTGAGCTGGATCCTGGCTCGTTGCAGAACATGAGTCTTTTCTCAGCTGCGTACAAAACCAGGAGCAAAACTGAGACTGATGTTTTCTGACGTGTGTGAGAACGAGCAGAGCCAGGGGACTGGATGAGGGGGAAATGAAGATCAGATCCCCAGTGATCCCACAGTGCCCATTATGTGCAGTGAGAACCAGGGAACTGTGACAACACCAGGACGAGACTACAACTCTGCTGCCAGCATGTTGGGAGTACCCTGTGCCCAGTGACCCAGAAGAAGTAGAACTGCCAGGTAACACAGGAGGAAAGGCATATTGCCATCCATTTTCAAACCAACCAGATTAACAACTATTCAGTGGACTTAAGTCCATCAGAAGTACCCAGGAAGGGTCCTGTGATGTCAAAACAGAGGACTGGTGCTTAGTAGAGATCCCACCTCTCCCACCAACTGCACCTCCATAATGTGGGAAAAGCATCCCACATTCTCAGCAAGGAAACAGGACTGAGCAGGCATCTGTTTTCCTGTGCCAAGCAAAGCAACACAGAGCTGGATGGGAACAAACTTATCCTTTACCAAAGTCTAGTGTTCCCTCCTGGTTTGACCCTCTCTGATATGCGAAACAGCTCAGACCAAGGATCCACCTTGCCCTATGTATTTTCCTGCCAGTAGTCAAGAGCACAAGCAATTTGCAACTCAGGAGCTGCCCAAGTCAGAGATGGATCTTGGTGTATTTATTGGTTCTGAGGGAACCTCTTGTCCTTGAATTTATTCCATTTCTCTTGCAAAGAATGTAAGGTATCACTGCTCACAAAACCTTGTTCTGAGAACTTTTGTGGTTTGATAGCACATCTGTGAGAGGCAGAGCCCCTCCTCCTGTTTGGCACCTCCTGCTAGCTTCATTTGATGTGACCTTGTACTTGCATGGAAAGAAACAGTGAACAGTTAACCTGTATCCCTTCTCTCCTGGCCTCCTGTAGACATATCTTATCCATCTTCTGTTGTTTCTTTTCCAGTCTGAAGAATCCTGCCGATTTAGCCATTTTTTGCAGAGGACATGAGACCTCTGACCATTCCTGCTGCAGCTTCCAGGCATTTGACTCCACAATGGTCTCAAAACCCACACATCTCTCCTGAGCAAATCTGGGCAGCTCTAGAGACAGAGACACAGAGTAACCCCTGCCCCTTTCTCCTATTTCACTCTCCCACCGGTCCTCAAGCTGCTCAGCAGTGCCTGGAGTCATCCAACAGTAGAGGAAAGATGTGAAGACAGTCAGAGTCATAGACTTACCTCCACTACTCTTATAGCACTGTGTGCTGGCACCAGGAGATGGACATGGCTACCTCCATGATAAGTGGCATGCAGACACTTTGGCCATGCTCTAGACTTGGGCTTCTCCTCCCACTCTTTAGAGTAGCAGTTAGTGAATGCTGATAAAGGTAAAGTCCCTGCAGCCACTGATCCCCACACCAGAGGGCATTCACAGCATTCATGTCCCCAAGCCCATCTCAAAAGCCTTCCTGACCAGCCCCTGCCAACCGTTCTCAGAGAGCCCCAGCAGCCCAAGCCCAGACCCAAACAAGGCTCATGCACAGTATGAGCCCTGTAACGCACTCCCTCTGCAACCTCTCCCAAACTTTGCCACCTGCTCTGCTGGCACTGTCAGAGCATCTGGCCACCAGGCAGAGCTTCGGCTCTGCTTGCCAGCCACCTCGCAGGATATGCTCACACTGAGATGCAGTTTGAAAATAACAGATGTTACTCCACTGTTCTGCACTTTGTAGTGTCAGGAACAAGGCTTCTTTACCAACAATCCCCTGAGCAGTTTGCCAAGGTGGTCTCAGCCCAAACAGCACTCCCCAGCGCAAAGTGTTGCTCACAGACAACTCCCCCCTGTATGCCAGACACCTGCCCTGCTGCTGGACAGACATCGCAGCAAAAGGAGTAAATTGCAAAGGCAGAGTTTCCCCACACAACTGCAAGGCTAAGCAGGAACACAGATTTCATCCTGGACTGCAATATCACATTGCTACTGAGCCCAGACAAGCCTCCAAACAAACAGCACGTATAATCCATACCAAGGAAAACTTCCAGGAGCCACAAGCACCAGACAGGACCCAGTAGCTGCAGTCAGAAGCCTCCACATCCTTCCACTGCTCCCACTTCACTCCTATTTGCCCTAGGTCAGACTTGCTCCAAGAGCTGAATAAAGGGGAGTTCAAACTGCCAGCTCTGGCAATTGCAATTCATTCCCCTCACACCCATTGTAGAATCCTGCTGAGGCCAGCAGCACACAGCACTGGTCACAACCCGCTCCCTGCCCCCAGCTCCGGGGAGCATCACACTATTCGACCACCAGAGCGTTTAGTTCAACACGCAGCACCACTCAGCTCTGACACAGTCCTCAAACCCAACTCTCTGAGCACCCCGGTATGAAAACCCATCCTGCCTCCTTCTGCTGATGTGCCCCCACCAGCCGGCTGCAACCACCTCCCCTCTGTGTTGGTCCAAGACCCCTGGCTGTGGCTGTAGATACAGGTGCAAATGCCAGACCCTGATCAAGAAGCATCTTTCAGAATGCCCTGTCAGTGGCAGCCAATAACCACAGACCATCAGGGAAGGAATCTCTGTCTGGAATGCCACAGAACTGTCTCATCCCAGTGGCACTGAAAACCCTAAAACCAGAGCCAAGCTGTTCCTACCCCACTGGTCTGCACTTGGTGTACAGCCCCAGGACAGCAGACACTCAGCCCATCCCTGCTCTGCTGTGAGATTTCTTAGGTCTCTCCATGGCTCCTCCACAGTTCCTGCCCAGACACATTCTCCATGTCCCTATTTCCCTGGCTTCCTACCATCCTTCCACCCTCTTCCTCCTACTGGATTTTCCAGCTGCCACTGGCACAGCATGGAGATTCCACACTGGTCTGTCCGAGGCCACAGTTGCTCCTGGACAGCCAAGAGGGCTTCCCTGCTTCCCCATCTGCTAGAGGTAGCTCCTAAGAGGAAGGATAGATGGAGACAGCAGCAAACTGCTTGGGAGGCAGCAGGACTGCTGTAGCTGTAGCAGGAGAGGTTTAGGAGTTGGCTGAGCTGCTGCTGCTCAGGAATCGTTTAGATGGAGCTTACAGAGTCGACGACCTCAAGGTCCCTTCCATGCTTGCTGTCCTAAAACCCCTCCTCCCTTGACACAAAGACAAGGCCAACATGAACCTGCCAGAGGATTTTGACAGTCACCGTCTCCTTGCTCTCACTTGCATACTCAGTGTGATTCTGCTCAAAAGGATCTGGCCCAGGTCTCTGTCTGTGTTGGACCTCAGCAGCCAGAGCAAACCCCACAGAAGGCCAGGAGATTCGCAGTCACTACAGCTGGAGCCTCAGCACAGCACTCTGCCAATTCTCACGCTGCCTTCTGAAGCCTTGGCAATGCCAGCCTGCACAGCAGCTCCATTCGTGACTGCCAGGCTCTGTCCACCCTCACCACTCTGCTCTCAAGCACCTTCACCCCAGTCTTTGGGCAAAAAGCCTCAACATGGGGGCTGAGAGGGAGACAGACCCAGATGCAAGGTCTAGGGCAACACCCTTGTCATGGGCTCAACCTTCCTCTCCAAGAACGCTGCCCTAGATGCACATTGCATATAGAATATGGGCAGTTGGAGGCTGTGCAAGGCAGACCCTGCCAAGATTGGTGCTGCAACTCCCTTTCCTCAGCGCATCGCTGCACAGGGCCCACACGCCCAGGCACAAGGACTGCCCTGCATCTCCGTGGCTTTTGCTCATGCCCTGGTGCTCCGGAGGTTGAGAGCTGCATGTTTGCAGGTGTCCAACCAAACTCCACATCCTGACTGCACATGTAACCATGGTAACTGCACATGCGAGTGGCAAAGCCTCGAGCTGGGCTAACTGCAAATGCAAATGAAGCAAACACATGCACAATGCTAAAAGTGTGACCTCTAAATGTCAGCCTTTAACTGTTTTGCAGACACCAGCTCTGGTGGTCACTGACTGCAGCATGTGGAACAGGAGGAGGTCTGCTCTGACAGGGACATCAGGGTGCCCAGCCCTGTGCCAGGGGTTGCCTGAGCATTATCCGAGCATAGGTGTTCTGGTGCAAAGCAGGGAGAAACGGTGGCACGTGCATTTGCTAGAGATAAGAGTGACCTGTGTCTTGGCAATCCGCAGCTCCCTCTCTGGGAACACATCCATCTCGTACCCAGCTGGCAGATGCTCATTCCACAGAGCACCCCTGGTTCCAGAGGAAGGAAGGTCCCATCAGACTGATATGAAGCAGAGCCCGTGCAGGGGCTTGCGGGGAGGTGGCTCTTTCAGCTCTCCCACTGCACCCACGCGTGCATTGGATGAGGCACTCTCAAAGGACGGAAGGAAAATCCCAGCGTCACAGGGAATTCATGCCAGAGCCACCTCCCCAGGGGAGGTCCATGGCCTTGGAAAGGGCTTCCCGTGGAGGCACTGGGAGGTGTCGCCATTTGGGAAAGTGGTCCAGAAAGAGACTGGCTGGTCAAAGACCTCACATCGCTCATCGCTTTTATAATCTCACTTGCTGCCAACGGCGCTGGATGCAGACAGACACCGGCGTTAACTACCACCCACCAACCCCATCCTGCTCGGTGGCTTCAAGCGCCATGGAGCCAAGCTCAGATAAGCAGTGCCAACTTGAGCCACACCACGTGTCGGTGGAGCCATTGGCAACCCCTGTGCCATGTGCCTGACTCACCATCCTGCTCAGGGATGAGCAGTGCCAGCACAACAGAGCCCCTGTTTGACACGCAGCTTGCCTCCATCCCAGCCCTCTGCCCAAAAGAGAGACAGGGAATGTCCTTTTGCTTTGGAAGCCCAATGACTCATGTCATTCCCCACGCTATGCCAAATAAATCGAGCCAAGAGGATCTCTTGCCTGCCCTTGACATGGGGATGCTCACACCGACAGCCTCACACCAGGTGGCACTGGACATATCCTTACACCCCAAATAACGATCCCACCTGCACCTCCAGCCTGGGGGGATCCCCGTCTCTGGGGCAGGAGCCCTTGAGTCGGGACAGCCCCTGCTCCCTGCTCCATGCTGAACTGGTGCAAGCGGGAGGCTGGGGATGCAGGTGAGGATGTGGGAGAGGATGCGGGTGGGGTGCAGGCGATGCTGGAGGGAATGCTGGCAGGGATGCGGGCGGGGATGAGGGCAGCCCCGGCCCCGCGATGCGGACGACTAGGGATGCAGGCGGCGATGCGGGCGGCCCCGGGATGCGGGAGGGGATGGGGGCGGGAAGAGGGCGGGGACGCGGGCGGCCCGGGATGCGGGCGGGGATGCGGGAGGGGATGCGGGGATGCGGGCGCAGCTGGGGCGGGCGCACAATCCCCCTTTCAGCGCGTCGCCATGGCAACTCGCCGGCTCGCCGCGGCCGTTCACCCGGCCCCGTTAACCCCCGCCGGTACCCGCCGCGCCCGCCCGCCTCCGGTGCCCCCGCCGCGCCCCGCCCCGCTGCCCGGCCCGGACACCCCGCACTGGGACCCGCACCGGCACCGGACCCATCCCTGCCCCGGAGCTCCATCTCCGCCCCAGGGGCCCCGAGCCGTGGGGCTTCTCCGGGGCCGCCCGGTGCGGCGGGCGGGGCGGGTGCACTCACCGTGGAGGGCGGCGGCGCGGCGGGGCCATCCCGGTGGCGGCTGCTCCGCGCCCCGCGCTCCGCTCCGACCGGCCCCGCACCGGGAGCGCGCGGCGCGGGCACGGCGGGGGCGGGCGGGGGAGGGGCCGCGCCGCGCACCCCTTCGCTGCCGCTGCCCCCGGTACCGGGACCGCACCGCCCCGGCATCCCCCGGATCCCGGACTGCACCGAGCCGGCATGCCCCGGGACCGCATCGCCCCGACACCACACCAAGCCGGCATCTACCGGGACCGCACCGAGCTGGCATGCCCCGGGACCGGGACCGCGCCGAGCCGGCATTCCCTGGTACATGAACTGCACCGAGCCGATATCCCCCGGTACCGCACCGGCCCGGGTGCCTCATCGAAGGGCACCCTCCAGGTCCCGTACTGCGACCACAGGGTACCGACACTGCCCGCACCCGCACCCTCGGTACGGCCCTCCGCACTGTCCAGTTACGGGGACTCACCAGGGCACCTGCATGCCCCGGGCATCCCCGCTCCGCCTCGGCAAAGGACCCTGTCTGGGGGGCATCCCCGCACCGCTCCGGGCATCCCCTTCTCCCCCGGGCATTCCTGCACTGTCCTGAACATCCTGCTATACCCTCGGGCATCCCCGCACTGCCTCGGGCATCCTTTTCTACGCCGGGTATCCTCCTCTACCCAAGGCATCCCTGCACCTCCCCAGGCACCCAGAATCCCACCCAACTGCACCCAGTATCTGCCCCAGCTACTCTGCGTGGGTACCCTCCACGCTCCCACAATACCCCCAGGCCAGGCTGGGCAGCTCTGGCACAGCTCACAGCCCACAGCAGCCGAAGCACCCCACGCTCTTCAGCCCCGGGCACCTTTCCCTGTGGTCAGGGGAGCAGACCCTGCCTCTCCCTCTACTCCGCAGCACTTAGCTGGTCCAGGGAGGAGTCACCAGGTACCAGTACGGGATGCTCCATCCCAGCCTCAGCACTGGGTCCAGATGCCACCCACCCACATCCTGCCACACGCTGAGCTGTGGGCTCAGCAGTCACGGCACCACAGGCCCCAGCAGCACCCCACAGCAAGACCCAACACCTCTGTAGTTCCCCTTTCCTCCTGGTGTGCCCCTTCGCAGCGGTGGGGATACCTTCCCCTCCCCCGCACAGCCTCCTGGCAGGAGCGCTTCTCCTTCAGCCTGCTGTGCCCATGGCGGGTCTACCTCTCTGTTTTCTCTGTTCTTCCTGCCTGATAGGATTACAGAAATCATTTGAAACAGGGCATGGATTTGGGTCCTGCTGGATGTGTCTGGTCTCTGCATCTCTCTGCCATAGCCAGGGCGGCATCAGCCACGATGCCTGACTGAAGAGAAGGACGTGCAGGTACCAGCAGACACCTCCGTGCTTTCTGATGGGGGCAAGGAGAGCTGGGTTGTGCCTCCCTCCTGCTGCCAGTCTTGCAACCCCACCTGGGCTCCACAGAGCAGCCACTGCTTCCCATTTAAGATGCTTGTGCAGCAGCATGCGAAGGGCAGACATTTATTTCGTCTCTCCTGCACGCCACCAGCACGTGCACAGAGTCGGTGAACGTGCAGCCGCAGCAAAATCCCTGCACCTTGATGCAGGTCAGGCTTCACCTGCCCCTGTGTCTGCTGGCTGCTGCTGCAGAGCAGATCAGAGCTTGCCTGCCCCTTCTGCCCCACTCCCTCTCCAAAGCGTTGCTCACTGGTTGTTGGCAGCTTAAAACAATTTTGTTGTGAGTCTGTTATATGCTGGGTGCACTGCACGCTGCCACCTCTTGAGGAAACATGGTCCAGTGCCCCTTTGGATGAATGCACAACCCCAGATTGTTCATCAGGGTTCCTCAGCCCTGAGAAGCCTTTTGAAGGGGCCTCTGGACTGATGCTGAGCTGCCCCACAGCAGGTAGGGATCCAGGCAGGGCTCCCTGTGTCCTGCTGCTCAGCAAAACCATCCCAGGACAGGGGGCATGGTGCATGGCTGCAATAATGTCTTGTGGCCTGCTCCCCACCACGGGCACTGCACAGGGAGGGCTGGGTGCTCATAGAGCTGCTCCACCCCCAGCTTCAGCTGCTTGAGTGGGCAGCAATTGGTTTTCTTGCACAATACCTGCTCTGACAGTGCCTGACAAGCCATGTTTGCCCAGGGCACAGTCCATGGGGGCCACCTGTGCCAGGCTGACAAATTGAGTGGGTTCATGGGGCTTGATCTGCTCCTGCTCACCTGTCACTACAGTGTGTCAAGACTTGTGCAACCTTGGGCTCCTCCTCATGTGCTGGGCACACACCCTGTGGCATTGCTGCGCACACTGCCCACGGACCCTGCCCAAGCACCCCTTGGGACTGGCCCCCAGCCTGGACCAGAGGCTGCAGCAGGGTAGCCACACGTGTGACTCCATGGGCAGTGTGCAATAAAATCCCCCCAGGCACCTCTGTCTCTGTCGTAAGCAGCATTTTGCCATGACTCAGAGAAGGAGCAGAAGGGCTGGAAGCCGTCAGACCTGCTTAAACCCACCGGGACTTAGTGCTAACATGCAACACAGCAGTGGCTGCGAGGCAGGCGGCCAGGCTGGGCAGAGTGAAGCTCCCCAAGCATGCCCTGTGCTGCTTGCTACCAGGTCTTGCCCCAGTCCTCACATCCCTCCACAGCCTCCTGCACCCACTGGAAACCTCTGCCCAGCCAAAGGGTCTTGTAGGGTTTTGGACACTGTCACCTCTGGGTCTGTCACCACAATAGGGATCTGGAGTCCTGCTCATCCCACACAGACTTGCCTGCCAGGCAGCTGGCACAGCTCGAGGGAGCCTTTTTGAAGGAAGAAAAAAGAAGCCGGGGCAGCCCCGTTGCTGGGCTGTGGAATAAAGCGGGGTCTCCTGGCAGCAGGCACCTGGCCCCAGGGAGGGACAAGTCGTCCGCTCTCACATAGGGAGGCAGAGTGGTCCCTGGGGCCCCGAAGGGCACCAAGCATAAGGGCAGCACAGGACTCAGTGCTCTCCTGCTTCTCACCCCAGTGCACCCTTGCCCAGAGCCGTGCTGTCTCCTGCCACCCCGTTCCGGCTGCTGCAGAGCCGCCCTCTTCCCAGCTCCAGCACGGCAGCGATGCAGAAGGCAGCATCCAAGATGCCGCTTGGCGCAGGCTCAGCTGCCTCCCAGGGCCAGCAGAGGAGGGGGCTGTGGCCATGGCCGCACATACCAGGAAAAAGGGCTTGTGGGCTTGTTCTGCCCAGAGGCAGTGCCCAGCTCCCCCACGCTGTGGCTCCACTGGCCCCGGGACGCTCCCTGCACACAGACCCCGCAGGATTTGGGGAGCACAGCCCTCCTAACCCCTCCGTGGATCCTGCAGAGCAGGGGCCAGCTGGCACAGCCATGGCTGTGAGCCGGGATTCCACCTCTGGGGCCACCCAGCACAGGCTGCGAGCAAAGCAGAGTCCCTGGCACTGGCCTCCCCTGGGGTATGAGTGATCAGACAGGCTGCTCCCAATCCTGATCCTCATGGAAGCAGACAAGCAGGGATGCACAGAGGAAGCAGCCTTCCTTGCACACACACTTGTCTGTTCTCATTAACAAGGCAGTCTGTCTCCATCTGGCCTGGCCAGCAACATCTTCCGACCCACCTGCAGTGACATGGCAGGAGCCTGGTGCAGGTGGAAGGGTGGTACAGTTTGGGGATGAGCCGGGCACAGGGTAGATGTGGTGCCAGCCAGCCCACATGGCTGTGCCCCAGAGCAGCCACGTGCCTGCTCCAGGAAGGAAATGGGCACAGCTCCAGTTCTTGGGGCAGCAGACACAGGTCTACCAGTCAGGACATAGGGCACTGCCATCCCTCGCAGTAGTTTGAACACAGCTGAGGGCTAGACCCTCACCATCCCTCCTTCCTCTCTGCTTCCTAAACTTCCCTTCTTGCTATGGCCAGCCCTACATAACTGTTTATTTGCCCTTAGATTAAGGCCAAGTGCAGCTCTTCCATGAGCCCCTGTGAGCCTCACCCTATCCCACATGGATGGGACAGAAGACAGATATTGGTCCAGAAAACCTACCAAAGGGACTACAGGTCAAATGGTCCACAAGCCACTTGCAGAGAAGAAAGGTGCTGGCAATGGTGGTTTCCAGGTTCAACAGATAACAGGAACAGAGAGCACTAAGTTAAGGCAGCCTGCTACAGTGATGAGACTCCCAGCCAGCAGATTGTATTAGCCAAGTCAAAAGTTGAGAATGGAGCATGTTGCCCAACCAAAGAGAGCACTGTGGTTGTCAGGAAGGAGCAAGTAGAAGAGCCTCACCGTTTATCAGCAAAATCATTCTGCGACAAGTAGTGTTACGAGTGCACTGAGGCTGCAGTTTCTCCTGAACTACAGAGGTACAAGAAGCCCAAGCATCACAAGTGCTGTGGCTGGAAAGCTGGGTTTGGCAGGGCTCAGAATTACGCCGAAATGTAACCCCCTCTTTGTTATATACCTTTGTCCTGGTGGAACAGGCCACTAGGAAAGCTCTTAGGATTTGTATGTTGACTACAAAGCCCACACAAACCCTTGCAAGCATGTGAACATCAGCTTATGAAGCCACAGGGAAGAAGGGTTCTCTTTCCCAAACCAAACTGTCTAGCCATTCAAAAAAGCTGAAAATGAAGACATTATTTCAACTGAGAAAGATAAAGACCATGTGTAGAGGTGCTGCTGGGTTTCAGGAAGGACAGACAGGCGCCAAGGAGGAAAGGCAGGCTCTGAATACACACTCCTTTTGCAAAGTAAGCTCTCTGTATTCATCCGAGAATGTTTGCAGTACGGGGTTCATCTGGTATAAATTAAGTACAAAATTTTACAATGTCTTAATCATTATTTTAACAAAAATACTAAAAACTGAGTAAAAACTGAAATCAAAGTGGGAAGGGAGACAATCAGCCACAAGGGATCTCCATAAACGTTTGTAGAAATCGAATAGTAAAAACACTTTCTCTGTACAATAAAACCATCCCCCTGGCATCTCCCTGTGAGATGGGCAGCAGTGGCACTGGGGGCCGGGGCCCAAGGACAGAGGTTGGGGCAGCCCCAGTTTGTGAGTCAGGCTGAAGAGGCTGTATCCAGTCCACAGTGATGTCTCCCTCCTGGATCAGGCTGAAGTGCCACAGATCAGTAGCGTCCAAATGGGTTGTTGTTCTGCTGTGTCTGTGTATCTGTGGAGGTAAAGACAGAGTCAGACAGCCACAAAGTCAGGTTCAGAAAAGAGATTGCTCTCCCCACAGCACCAGCACAGTATGAGGTACACATCACGGGCTGAGAGAAGAAAAATTTAACCTCTATGGCACTCCCTGCTCTGCTCATTTGTCTGCGCCTTTAGGCAGCAGCACAGCCTCACATTCTTTGAGGAAAAGACAGGTACGTGCTAGTCCTGTCCCTGAAACCTCTCCAGAGATCTCTCCATCCCTTGTGGTGGAATTGGTGCACCACAACCATGCCCTGAAAGGTGGAAACTAGCTGGGGGGATGAGTTTATGGACAAATTATTTCTGATTTTGAAAGAAAATCAGCCCTATAAGATAGCACAACACACCTGTAGCCATACAAGCTGCTCAGATAGCCAGTGTCAAACACACATCCTTAGGCACACCCAGTAACCAATCAGCAAAGGTTTCAGAGACAGCTGTTCTGGCTCCCTGTCAGTACCTCAGTACAAATGAAGTACGTGCCCAAAGGACTTCGAGAAAGCACAAAAAGGGCAGGAAACATGGTGAAGTTCTTCTTAAGAATGTCCTGAACTTCCAAACTGCTGGGACTGATATTTTGTGATGTACAGTGCTCACAGTCCTCAATGTTTTGGGTACTTGCCCAAATAATAAAATGCTATCATTTTTTTCCTGAAATCCCATCAGCACGTTTGACCTTAAGTCAGACTAAGTAAAAGGAAACCAGTGTAACCTGGATAGCCTGCTCTCCTTCTCAACTATGCTGGACAACAGCACATTCAGGGATACCCTGGAACCTCCTAATGCAGCCTATCCTGGACCCAAAGTATTCTTATCCCCCTCCTACAGGCTGTTCTTGGTTTATGTCCTGCTTTCCATTCCACCCCAGACGCTACAAATAAGAACTCCAGATGGTTCCTGGTAGAACTGATGCAAACCCAACGAGGAAGCATGGAAGTTGCATGCTGACACACGGCTGCACTGGACCCATGCAATCTGTTTTATATGGAACAGCTCCGTTTTCTGTACAGACAGGATACAAAAATATGGCTATTCTGCTATATTCAGATTTTTATATTAGGTCTTCCTATACTTGAACATCCTGGCTGGGATCCTTGCACAGACTCGTGGTTGTGAATCAGGCTAGTGGGAAACTTAGCATATTAAAACTTTTGATTTGGGGAGTTTTTTTTTGGTCACAAGGACAAAGAATTTTCCATCAAGGAACAAGTATAAGCACAATTTCCAAGCTCCCACTCTACACATTACATCTAGCACAATCTCACACTTAATGCACTGCAAAAAAACCCCCAAAACTGTTCTGTCCATTTCTGGGCACTTTCACAGCATGTCTGCCATTTTTATAGCAGAAAAGCCAGTGAGGTGACAGTAAAACAGCAGGCCATTCAGAAGGGAAGGGCACAGACACTGCATTCTGTTTCTAGATTCCCCAGCCAGTAGTTCAATGCAGATTATAGGAATACAGTGCTAGACTGAACACCATCTATGCCATTACTTGTGATGCCATTCTGTGATGGCAGCCACAGAAGCCCACAGAACACCACAAACACAGCAAGTGTGCAGCAACACTTCCCAGAACTTCCTCCCTGCCTCCAAGAAGTCTCGCCCCAGTCACAACATGAACACTGTTATCTCTGGGTCTTCCACCAAGTGAGTGCCCCAGGACTGCAGCCTCCCTGTGCCCCTCAGAGATCATGTCTAGCAGAGGAAAAACCACCGAATGCTTTAAAGCTGCAGACTGTATCCTTCCAGGAAAGCTGCATGGCAGCCCCTACAAAGGCTCAGCTCCCTCAACACTCTGCAGGCAGAAGGAAGGTGTGGAAGGTTGCTCACAAGCTGGCAAGCACTGCCTGTCCTGCTGCTGTGCCCTCTTGGGCCAGGAGCTATAAGTTCTAATGCCCCCTCCCTGCCAGCATCATTTATGGTCTCACACTGACAGTTTGGCTTGGCCTTGTTTTTCTACACCAGGGTACATGGAATAGAAAACAGTGGGGAGGAGACTAGAGACGGGATCAAGGATGCTAAGGCTTACTGGAAAGCTGTTGTTGAAGCTGTCGAACCAAAGCAGCTGTTTGCTGCTGCTGTTGTGTCTGCTGAAGGCCCTGGCGCTGGAACTGCAAAGAGAGAAACACAGTTACAGCCACACCACCTGGCTGGCAGCCTCAGCATTCACACAAGCCCTTGGAAGCGCAGAGGAGGGAGAAGGAGAGGGGATGCAGGTGAAACACCGTTGGATTTGTGCTGGATTATCACTTCCCCCTGCCTTCAAAGGAACACTCACAATGGGCTGCTGGGGGGGAAGAGCCTGCATCCCCAGCCCTGGGGGCTGGCCCTGCGCCTGTGGCTGAGGCACTGTGGAGACCTGGGGCTGCTGCTGCGGTTGCGGCTGTGGTGCCTGCGGCTGCTGTTGTTGCTGTTGTTGTTGCTGCTGCTGCTGCTGCTGTTGCTGTTGTTGCTGCTGTTGTTGCTGCTGTGAAGACAAAAGAGAAGAGACCATCAGGAAACTGTCTGGACAACGCAGACAACAACAGGACACTGAAGGACTGAAGGAAGAAAGCCGTTCCATGCAGTAACATAACCTCTCACACCATCTTCCTTATAGGTTCCTCTGTTACCCAGATTTCACCATGACCCTGCCTTGGGCTAAGAAATGGCAAGAAATACAGGGACAGTAATAAAGTTCAGCAAGATGAGGTACTGGCAGATGGCAGGAAGAGAACTGTAAGTCTGCTGGTCAGCTGGGGAATGACCAGAAGCAAACAAGATACAAAAATAGGAAACAACTAAGTAAGAGTTACCTCAAGAGGTCGGCTACTTCATCTCTTGCCTCCTGCTTAAGATCAGTAATACTGGCTTCACTGAGTATTGGCCTTACCTGTTCTCAACGTTTTTCCAGAGGTAGCAACAGAGCTCCTATAACCTTCCTACACAATCCACTCCAGGTCACAATTACTCCTACTACTGGAGATTTCCTCGATCTCTACCCCGGATCTCATATGTTACAATTTAAGGCCATTTCTTGTCCTACACAGCCAAGGGACAAGAAAAGATAAGGGGGTTTTGGCTATTTTTTTAAGACAAAAAAATCTGGAGACTTACATTTCTTATTGTCTTGAATTACAGTAACTCAATACCTGGCTATTTCTGCCTTTCCTTCTCAATCACATTCCCCAACTCTCAGATCTATCTTGCTGCCCTTCTCTGCCACTCATGCCAGCTGGTGTTGCACTTCAGTAAAAGGATGCAGATAAAACTGGATGTAGCGATCCAACCTAGATGTCGACTAGAACTAGTTATGGTGAGAAGAATATTCAACATGTTGAGCTTGGAGTCAGAACATACCCACATTTCTCCTGAGTTTCAGACATTTCTCCCATCTGCCAATATAGTTTTGAACTCTAGATCAACAGAAAAAATTCTAACAAAAATAGAAAACTACTAATGCTGTAATAAAAAACCCAACATGGCAATTCTAGGTACAGTTCTGATCACTGGCTCAAACAGGTCTGAACCTTTAACAGGCTAAGGAAACAGTCAAAAATACAGCCAGAAGAAGGGGCAGTATCATATAAGAGGAGGTTAGTAAAACCTGATCTACAGAAGCTGCAAGTGCTTCCTAGGAACACACTGGGTAAACATCAGAGAGAAAGAAGAGCCAGTCAACAACAAGACACAATGAACAATAATAATTGGATACAAGAACTAGTCACAAACACATTGAGTCTTGGATCAAGGATTCAACCCAAAGGGATTAAGTTTCTACAACAGCCTCCTAATCTCATGTCCTACCTTCTTGCCACAGCTGACTACCAACCCATGGAAGACAAAACAAAAGGCTATCTGTCCTTTCTACAAGCCACTTTATCATGACAGTCAACTCAAGCACCAAGAGTTTGTTCTGCATCTGGTATGCCTCTGATAATCACAGAATCATAAAGTTGGAAGAGACCTCTGAGATCGAGTCCTACCATGCCTGTCTCCCTACTAAACCATGTCCCTAAGAAACTCACCTATCCATAATGCAGCAAGAGTCCACTGTAACTGGGGAGCCTTGTGGGCAGTCCACTTCTCTTTTAAGCAACCAAGCAATGTCAGCTAAAAGCTGAAGGTATACGTGAAGTTACTGAGCTAGGAGAAGCGCTAGCAATTTGTCTGAGACATGTTCTATTTCTAAATATGAGTGATGGAGAATGCTAAGAGAAACCAAGTGAATAGTCAGGGGGTGCAACTCATCAAAAGGACTAAAAGCTGCTGACCGTGCTTCAAGGCAGTCTCTTGCCCAGTGCAGGCAGCAGTTCTCAAATACTGCTGACAGCAGCTCTCTGCAGGAACTACTGTCTCACTCAGGCCCTTCTCAGAACACAAAGCCTCAGCACTCCATGCCATGTAAAGTCTCTTCTTATTCTACAGGTCTGGTAGGCCTGGTCATAAGGCATGCAATTAACCAATTAACCCAAACTATTTCTGTGTTTCTCTGTCAATTCAATACATTTCTGTAACTCCAAGAAATGTACTCGTATCTGTATATCATGGAAGTATTTAATGTTGTTAAAACCATAATGTAAATCTGTGGAATGCTCATATCCGTTCACACGTGCCTGTGAACTTCTTTAAACCTAGAGGTTGGGACTAACAGCTTACTCTGAATCAGTTTTCACCGTCTGCTGTTAGATGGACTGTTATGTGGACTGATTCACACCAGATTTCCTGCCACTGAAAACTGCAACCGACACTTATTTTGATCTTGTGAAACCACAGGTATGTCCCCAAAAATGACCTTGTAATGAACAACTCCACCTGCTCTCATGCAGGCAGAGTTTTCACTTGGTTTCTAGCTCCTGCAACACTTCTAAGACAGCTAGCTTTCTGCACAATCTTATGGGCTCAGCTGGGGCAGAAATGGGTGGGACGTAGGCCAGGGAGGACTAAACAGACCTTTACTGCTCCTAACTTCCCTTTAGCTCGTGTTGGATGACTGGCAAAAGGCAGTGCAGCAGATGTCTCCATCAGGAGTGGCCAGCTCTAAGGAAGAGAGAACCTCCTAGTAAATTATTACAGTCAGCCTCCAGAGCTGGTATCCTTTCTGGCACAGAGGGACAGAACACAGCGTTGCTCACACAGAGGCAGGCAGCACTGGGCAAGCCTCCTCCGGCTCCAGCAGCCTTTCTCCTGTTGGCAACCACTCACCCTCAACATCTGCTGCTGCTGTTGCTGCTGCTGCCTCAGGTACTGCTGCTGTTGCTGGTCAGGCAGTATCTGGCTGGGTCGAATTCCTGAGGGGACTCCTTGTGGACCCAAATGGTTCATCCCACTCATCATGGGAGCCTGCTGTATTGACTGGTGAGGAAACCTGCAAGAGAAAAGCACAAATTTATGGAGTAAAAGATTCATGGACAGCCAGCTTGTACAATCCAAACCCTACTTCGTCCATAAACAAGACGGAGAGCCCAAGCAGCCCGCTGCAATCCAGGTTGCCTCTTTGCAGCAAGGTGAGGACACTAGAGCCTCTCAAAGGTTTCATGCAACTTGTTTTTCTAGGAACCCAAAGTAACAGCCCTCGGCCCACCATTCTACATGGTTTCCCTGATGGATTTATGCCTGCTCAGGAGCAGTGGAAATCCCAGATCTAGCCATTTGATGGCACTCTGCTGATTAGATTTAAACCCAAAACTATGGCTTTCACAGGTTATTTTTCTTATACTTCCCAATTCCACCTTAGGCTGGTAACGTCGTCTCCTGTCTGCAACTATCATCTCCAAGTTTCATCCTGTCTCTCCATTTCTTCCCAGGACTGAAAGTTGGATAAAGATGTTCCCCTGAGGGTGTGAAGGACTCAGGTGCTGTATAACACAGCACAGAAATAGGTTTTTCACAGATTGCTGTTAGGGTTGTCTGAGCAGAGCGAGGAAGCCTTTGATGAAATACAGCTTATTAGCATCCAGCAGGGCAGAAGTACCTCTGTGTGTTGCTCAAGGTGTGCCCATAGCCAGGGGCCTGCTGGTGTATGTAGCCACTTGGTCTCTGCTGCATCTGTCTAACAGGATCCACTAGGGCAGGATTAGAGCTGGGGTGGGAATTCTGATAGGGCTGGCCAGAATAAGTAGGTGGCACCATTGTGCCTGACTGGGAAGGGTGCTGCTGAAGGCCTATGTGTGACACATAAGGCGTGTAACCCTGAAATGAAACAAAAAGCCTTTATCAGTCATGGAGTGAGGTACAAAAGAGAATTTAGAACAAGAGACATCAGCATCCTGTAAATACTGTCGCAAGGCTGATCATCTCTGAGATTCAGATTCGTGCTGCCCAGTACATGAGGAGCGAGAAGAGCCAACACATTTCAGCATTTAGCAGCAGAAATGAAGATGCTGCCCTGTGCTGGATTCCAGTCTTACCTATGGCCACTGACACTTACCTGGGAGGGCTGTAGTGCTCCATAGGATGGGGTTGGAGCCATCTGGCGCACGGGCTGCTGTCCCATTATGCCTTGCCCCTGCTGCAAGGCAACAGAAAAACACTTTTTTCAACATCTCCAAAGGGCAGGACATTGCTGCTCACTTTTAATCAGCTCCCACCAAACCAGACAAGTAGCTTGACAGATAAACCTATGAGGCTGTTGCACAGCATGCAGCTGGTAATGACTTCCGCCACACTCCAATTTGGGACAAATAGGCCACTAACATTCCTACCATCCCACAGCCAGGATGTGTCCATCTCACTGCCCAGCAGCTGTAGACGCCCCAGCACACGTCACTGAGCCTCCACCAACTATTAGTGACACGGGCCCACAAGGCAAGTGGCAAACCCAGTGCTGCACCAGAGGAACAGACATGAGACATCTTTCCAGGGCAGAAATAGAGACTGGGTTGGCGAGTTCTAGCTAGAAGCAACAGCCCCAGCAAACAGCTTGGGCTTGCTGTACTATGGGGTCCCACAACAGCAAGAGCACAGCTCTGACTTACCAACTTTGCCTGAAGCTGCTGCCTCAGTATCTGTCCCTGCGACACTGGAGGCTGCTGTCTGTACACTGCTGGCTTGTAGGAGGGGTCAATGCCCATCATGCTCCCCATCCCTGGAGGCAGCACACCACTATAGGGAGGACGACTCTGAACGAGTTTCCCCAGTGGCATACGTACAGGTCTGTAAGATGTATCCAGGCGAGGGCCACCTGCAAGAAAGAAAAACATGAAGACTATTCACACACTGTTAATAAGCCCTGTAGTTCCAGAATGACTGTTTATTACTGTATCTAGACATGACAGACAAGAGGGGAAACTGCAGGAACCTGTGTAGGACCATCTCACAGAAGGAATTCTTACATGAGATTCCCAAAGAGGCGCAATATATGCTCACCTCTCCTGTGCACCTACCTGCTGGAAGAGGCTGATTCTGGGCATAGAGACCGACTGGTGACGGTCCATATGCTAGCCTGGACATAGTGCTTCCTGACTGGTGATGCAAGAGATCTGTAGGCATACCAACTCCGTATGAAACCCCTCGGCTAGGGCCCAACACAAAATCCTGCAAAGACATAAAAGGAGTAAGAAAGATCAATGTGCACTGGGAATTCAAGAATGGATGAAGAGTATGAAAGGGTCGCAAATTCCACAGGAGGAAGCCTGGGATGCTACCTGAGCTGGGCAACCTCCCTCCTTACCATCAGGGATTAAGAAAATGTTTGCTCTGCTTCAGGCCAGAGAGAGCAGGACAGAACCTCAGCACTCCCAGGTGAGAGGAAACACATCCCATCTTCACCATTACACCACTCAGTCTCCTCAGGAAGACTCAAGGGAGTGCTCTGTGGCTAGGAAGGCTGGACGCAGGAGGTCCATAACTGTCGGGCAGTCAATTACCTCAGTTTTGCTGGCAGACTGGTTGCGTTTCTTGGTTTTGCTCTGTTTCTTCTTGCGTTCCTCAGTAGAGGTGGCAGGATTGGAGCTTGTTTTATCAGCCTTGGCTGGTTCTGCAGCTTTCTTCTCTGGCTCTAAAGCCACAGGCGTAGGAGGTTCTTCCTCTTCAGGGGGCAGGGGCAACGGCTCCAGGTAGTAACTGCGGGGCTTGGGTTTCAAGTGCGTGTGGTACAGAAGAAGCCTCTGCTGCTCCTCAAATCTAGACACCTTGCGATCCACCCGGACTGTTCCAAACCATCCCCAGGAGAGGGGGGCTGAGTGCTTTAAGCCCTCAAACAGATCCCAAGGGGATATCTTCTGCTTCGTAGACACTTGCAAACCCTTTAAAGCAAAAGGGATAAGAACCTCTAAGCCTGTGTTATTTCTCATACAAGGATACAGGAAACTCAATGCCCTTACTTGTGGTCCCCTGCTCTTCCACATGGCAAAGCAGTCATTTCTAAAAGGCCTTCATCAACATGTGCTGGGCTACTTCATCCCATTTCTGCCATTCTGCACACTGGCACTACCCAGTAACTCATGTGACAGGAATTACGGGTTTCTCTTTATGCTTTATACAGCCATAAATACGAAACTGAAGTTTAAATAATTTTTCAGGACATAGTGGGATGTATCACCAAGCACTAACACCCAGCTTTGCCCTTTCTGGACATGGTTAAGTGCCAGCTTATCTGCATGCAGCCAGGCACTTCAAGCTCAGCAGGCAACAGGCGCTGCATACAGATGCCTCCCAAGCTGTGGAGGCTCAGGACATCAGAGGACAAGGTGACACCTGTACTCAGGAACTGTGATGCAGATAAAACAGTTTCACTTACCTCCTTCTTGAAGATGGAGTCAAATCCAGCTATTTTATTGCCTTTGGTGTCAATGAGGGATCCCTGAGGTTCACAGGTGATGACATCTCGAGTCTGCTTGGGAAGTGGCAGTAGCTGCCGTACTTTCTCCAGGCTGTCAGATTGCCGGTCCCCCAGCTCTTTCTGCACAAGTAAAATAGACAAGACTTGAAGACTCGCCCAAGAAAAATCACCGACAGCCCATTTGTGCCTCTTTTTGCGGTCAACCTTCATCCCTGCATTACCTCTCACTAAAGCACCCTTCAGCCCTACAAAGCCATTGGGGCCACCCCCACTGCTTCATCTAAACAGCAGCATGAGGACAAGAAACATTCATGAGACACAGGTAAATCTGCACAGTTGGACAACCATAACAATGCACACTGCTCCCCATACAGGGCCTGGTGTCTCTCACCCTGAGTTTCTTGACAAGATTCATGTATGCCCGCTTGTTCTCTTCCATGCTGCCCTGAGAAATGCTGGACATATCAGCAGCCAGGGTGCCGTTGATAAGAACACTCAGCATGTCCAACACAGTGGTGAAGAGCTCACTGTTGGTCAGAGCAGAAAGGTCAAAGTCACCTGAGAAGCAGATATAGTCTCTGCTATCATAGTAACATCAAACACTGGATTACTGAGAGTATTGCCTACAGACAGAAGTGCCAAGTGCTCTTCAGACTAACCTCCCACACTAATCCTCCTCTGTTTATACACCACAAGGTGTTCACACTTGAGTCAAGTACAGTATTACAGATTAAGACTGGCCTTCCATTCAGCTTCTCCAAAAAGCATGTCCAGACTCAGCCCTCCCCTGCTTATCTCTCTGCATCTGGAAAGCCAAGTTTGCTTTGGTTATGTCAAAGTGCACTTAGATATTAGGACCTAGGTTGTAGCCTGCTATTACTCCAAAGTCTCTTTTAGCTTTCACAGTCCTTCTGACAGATCTTGAGAAACAGCTAGCTCACATGAAGAAAGGGGCCATGCTAACGACTATCTCCCCTGGGAAGTGTATGGATCAAAAAGTCAGCCAGAAAGTTACTTGTTTGACTGCATGTCCACAGTGCCGCTGCTGATGATGTCCAGCAGAAGAACAGCCCATTCAGTTGTCTGTTGTGTGCTGCGTTGAACTGTGTCAAACATTCCCCCCACCTGGCAGAGAAAAGTAGTTTAGTCACAAGGACATTATGAAGAAACGCTAAGATTTAAAAGTGAGAAAGGAGCCTAAACCAGAGCAACTCCCATGCTACAGCAGCTCCCAAGACCTGACAGAGACTGAAGCTAGCAGGACAAATCTCAGATGCAAGTAGTAGTGCTGTGGACTGCAAAAACATTGAAATGGGAAAGCGCATCTCCAAAACCAAATGCTATGGATTTCATCCCAGTAAAACAGAGCAAGGGAGTTTTTCCATGCACCCTAATTCACTCAGGGCTCAAGACCTAGAAGCAGCCCAAGTGCCTCTCCTACTTCCTTGCCTCAGGACATATACAGTCCCTCCAGTATGTGCATGTTCCAGAAAAAAAGACAGACACCTCTTCACTGTATGGGTTAAGCTCTTTTTCTGCAAGTGCTCACCAAATTCAGACGTAGTTTCAGGGCCTCATGCATCAGCTGTTTGGCTTTGCAGTCATCTTGGTACTGATCTTCCCGCCAATTCGTAACAATCTAAGGAAATTAGACGCAAAGACAGACCTCAGAAGCGGTACACCGAAGTTTATAGAGAGCAGCTTGTATTGCCCACTGTCCAGTGACTTGGAGATGGTCAGCTCAAAGACCCTATATCAACCAGGGTAAGATTTTTGCCTCATTGAGACAGACAGCTAGCATTCCCGAGGACATGCCCGACAGCCGCCTGCTGGAGGACTGAGCTTTTGAGGACAGTGAGGGGATAAGCAAGACACCTACCTGCTGGACCTGACTGTACAGAGAGGTGAGGAGGCCTTCCCTCTGCTCATCCTGTCCTTTCAAGCATGTTAGCACCAGTGACAGGAATGGCTGCTGACTCAGGAGGGACATGCTACAGAAGAACAGAGATGGAGCTGTACTGCCCAGCTAGGGAACCAGTACAGCAAGCATGGCCTGCCCTTTCCCCAGGACTCACCTCTTCTGCTTCTGGCGGTCCCGCTCCTTGCGGGATGATGATCCCAGATGTTGTCCTTTCTCCAGTTCTTCTCCAGCAGCTTTCAGCACATGGCCCTGCACTGATGTTGGAAGCTTTGCAATCAGAGGGGCCACCAGCCACACTCCTGATCTCTCCAGGGAGCTGTGACAACACAGAAAAGCAGTCTGCAATCCAGCCTATGATTCAGATTCAATTACAAGACAGCTGCATGCTGAGACTATACCTACCTGAGGATGGGTTTGGATTTGTTGCTTGCAGGCGTAGCACTCGCTGAGCTACTGATACTGTTGACTCCATTGCCAGCAGAGCTAGCAGAGCTGGTCTCTGCTGACTGCTGGAATACCTCAATGGTGGCCTTGGCTATATTTTCTAACAAGGAGTTCATCTCCTGGAGATAGGGGAGAAAAGACAGCCAAGTCCTTCTCTGAGGGCACCCACTGACAGAGCTTGCACATTTCAACACAACTCATATAAAACAGTTTGCCAACTTCCCCATGGTTGCTGCTCTTAAGGTCCCAAATCCATCACATCCTTTGCATGCTTGGCTTTCACAGGTCTGTCTCCCTCTTTATTTACTTTCTCCCTATTCCCACTTCTTCCTGGTCTCATTTCCACTGCCTCATAAGTATCCACTTCAACACTAGCAACACAGACCCCTGTATGGTTCCTCTGAGCAAAAACTCACATTGTTTGCTGTCTGCTTAATCATTAGCTGCAGCTCCAGCGAGGACTGCCTCATGGTCCACTGGTCCAGATTCTGCAACACATGCATGCATACTTCATATGAGTCTTTATCTCAGTTCAAACTATGTCAATTCACACGCTCAGCTCCCGCGGTAATTAATGTCAGATCCCTCATGGGGCTGCATTTTGGACAATCCCACTCTAACGCTACATTTAGGCGATTACTAGGACACACTTAGATTCAGCGAGGCGCCTGTACCTGTAATATGCGCTTAATCCTCTGCCTCTGAGGATTTTCTCCTTCCTCATTGTCCAGCAGCCGGTGTGGATAACAAATCAGCTGCATCAGCCTCTGGGCCTGTGTGCTACTCAGGACAGGATCCTGTAAGTCATTGCTGTCTTCACAGAGGGATTTCAGACATCGCTCACCTACCCACTCCTGCAAGATGAAAGCAGAGTCAGCACAGTCAAACTCATGTCTGATTCCAAACCAGCGCCCCTGCTTTCAATCTCAGAGAGATGCAAGGAACACGTCAAACTCATAAAAACCTTATTAGTACACAGTTATGCCTGATAATCATTTCTCTTCATGAACTGTACTATTCTGATTCAGCAGACATCAGGCACAGCACAGCAATCACAACAGAGGAAATATCAACTTTGACAAGTCAGCAGCAGTGATACACAGTAGCTGCTGTTCCTTTTGATAAAATACCAGTATGATTCACATACGCAGTCACTGCCCTGCCCAGGCTATACTAACATTGCTGCTTGGGCTCAGAAGATCAGAAAGGATCACTTAAAATTATTTGGTCTATTTCCTGCATAAATTCAGCCCTAGAGTCGTCCTAAATTAAATAATTCAGAGCTGCAGCTAAGGCTCATCTCGAACACATCTTAGGGAAAAGCACGTCCCTTAATTCTTAAATAGCAATGGAAAACACACTGCCATCCTCAGTCAAAATCAGTGACTTTACTTCTCAAATCCTGGAAGGGAAAACAATTGACTGGATGCAAGCCATTTATGAAGTCACAAGTCATGAGAAGGTAAACAGAAAACTTCTGTTGTCAGCCTCTCAATTTCAGCTGGTGGTCTCTAAATATACAATAACAACAGAGAGAGCAGTTTGCCAAAAAAAAAAACAAACCAAAAAACAACAAAAAACCCACCAACCAACCCATGAGGTAGGTACTTCTTTACACAATTTACAGTTAACCTGCAGCACTTGTTACTGCAGGACTTTTTCATATTGAAAAATCAATTAGGCAAATTCATGAAATGAAAATCTACAGAAGACTGCTACATAAGCACTTCTGCAGCTGCAGAGCAAGCCTGATCAGAGAATTTTTCCACTGAGAAGTAACAAGCAGTGGAGAAGAGATGAGTATTCAGTTCATGAAGCACAGGTGCTGGTGCTAAGCCTAGAAAGCTGGGAAAGGTCCCCCTCAGCAGCAGACAGCACTAAGCACTAAGTAGAGCACCAAGTCCAGAAAGGCAAAGTCTCTGCTCTGAAATCCTTGTGAAACCACAGCTTAGATGTTCAGCTTCATCCCAGATGACGTTTCCGCTTTGATAACACATATGATCTGGTGATTTCTCCAATGCCTATTGCATCTCTCCCTTTCAGTGTCACTAAATCATAATCTTTTGAAACTTCCCTTCCTCGAGTATGTAATATGCTTACCCTTGGGATGACCATTTTTATCACTTGCTCAGCTTCCTACAAGGATTCAGACTTCTCTCATTCAATTTATTTGTATAATTCACAAATGAGTACAAAGTCAACCACCACCTTCAACCCTGAGGGACTTTGAGCCTCTCGCTCTCTGTGCAAAATTTCTTTACAAAACAGCGACCTCCATGGGCTTCTTATTTCTGAAACAGAGCCCTCATCTGCCTCTTCACAGGAGAACACTATGAACACATTTTCCAAGCACTGTGGAGAACTCCAATCACCAGATTCAGGTTAGCACCTCTGACTCAAGCCTCCCTCTTGGTTCCTACTGTGGTTTATCACAGCTTTGAAATTAACCTTTTCAAAAGGCCAGTCCCAATTACATTTATTATTTTAAACAGGCTAAAGGGCAAACTAGCAACTACATCATAATCATTTGCACGTAAGAAACCTTTAACTTAATTCTGTAATCTACTCCTTTTTCCCACACCCTGCCAATGAAGTCTACTGTAAAATGTACATGTCAATATGAGCTGCAATGTTTTCTGAGTTTGAGAAATCACAACTTATAGTTTAAGGCATTCTACAAACATTTCAGAATTGATACTGTGAGTTCTACAGCATCCACCTCTCACACACGAAGCGCTAATACTAAACACATCATTTTACCAGCCCCTTACAGCTGCAGGAACCTTGCAGGAACTCTGGAACAATTTGGTGGTACTCACTGGTGTCTACTGGAATGCTCACTCCTAAGTAACCAGCGACACCAACAACTGGTATGAGTGGTGATACCTGGCATTGCTACTCCCTCCCGTATGTACACACACACACACGGTATTATTGCTACATAATCAGCCAGTTAAACAACATCACAAAGCATGAGGAAAATACAGCACTAATGTGTTGTGTTTACACATTAGTAATACGGGATGTAGGTTTCAAATTGTAAGTCTGCATCTGTGATGTTGGCAGAACAAATTTGCAGCCAAGGCCAAGGCCAAGGCCATCCTTCAACATCCATTTTCACACAACAGAAGTAACAGCCATTGCACTCTGCAACTAAGTACTTATTAGCCAGGTTTCAGATCCTCAAATGTCACTTTTCCACAAAGGAACAGAAATACTGGTGCAGATTAGGCTAAGCAAAAGATTTTTGTTGTTGTTCCTTTAACCAACTAAACTGGGCACTTCAAAGCCCAGGGATCCACTAACAGCCTAGCTGCAAGCAACACTTAAGCTGCATTCTGAAAGGCTGTCTTTCTCACGCTTATCTTCTTCGCTTCCAGCACATGTCTCAGCAAACCACTCCCTTTCTTGGCCACAAGCCCTGCGCTGCTTCCAAAGCAAAGGGGATGTGCAGTCCTCACACACTGCAACACCTAATTCTTCACAACTGTTTGCCTCGCTGTTTGGGTAATGGTGAACGATCTTCAGCGCCATCACGTGGCAGAGCTATCACAAGTTCTTCACTCATCTTTCAAAGAAACACCTGCCAAATCCAATCTGCAAAAAGTCATATGGGATATATCTGTCCGCAAAAGGGATAAGGACAAACTTAAGAGATGGGTCAGACTCACCTGTTGACATATACTCCTTAGTACATACTTGGCATAAATATCCAAGCTGGCTGTTTCTACAGTTACTACCCGACCACCGGCCTTCCTGGTGCCCAGCTCATCATCCATGAGATCATCGACACCTCCAGGGTGGGAAAAGCCAGAGCCTTTTAGTTCTGCGTCTCCTGTAAGGAAAGCACAAGTGTCACTTACTCATCAACGCTAAATCCAATGTCTGATCCACAAAAGATCTCAAGCTTTTATAAAGTCCCTCTGCAATCAGTGATCCCTCTGCCACTAAGAGATACGCAGCATATTTACAGCTCAACCAAATGGCTTCAGACAAGCCACATATCCACCAAAACAGATACCCTTTGGCCTTCAGCCAACATGTGCAAAGCAGTGCCCTTCTCCCACCTCCCTAAAAAACATTCTTACAGGTTCAGGCTAACACAGGTACACACCCAGAACAAAGACAGCCTTCAGCACTGCAAAGACCGCTCCATCCACAATACGATTCTGGGAAGCTGCCAGTAAGTGACGGTCACAGGAAGAGCGGATTCCCACCGTGGGTTTGTCTGCAAAGAGGACAGTGGGGAAGGGCAATATCCAGCAAGGGAGAAAAGCACAGGCTCCAGAGCTGCCTGAATTATGTGGCAGCTAGTACTGCAGAATCCAACTCAGAGGATCCTGAGGCTTGTCCTTTTCCCAACTGTAACATGGGGTCAATTTAATTAAGTTTCATGAAGCATAGTGCCAATTACACTGTGGTAACTGAACCATGAAATCCAAACGGGGAGCAGCACCCACTGCATGAACTCCAAGCTCCAACAGCATCCTAAACCTGGAGTACAGGCTGGGGGTTTAGAGATCTGAGCTATCAGGATACTGATTAGAAGCCAAGAACAGAGCTTCCTGGACTGTTTCCATCATCAGACAAAAAAGGCATTGCTGTATAATAGCAGCTTCTGGCATCAAGTTAAGAGATTATACAAAGCTCTAGAACAAAAAAAAAAAAAAGAAGCAATCATTACTCTAGTGGTTTAGTAATGGCAAGGCCACCTCTGCTGGCTGGTTTCCTGTCTCCAAAGGCCTCCTTCCCAACATGCCTGGCTACCATGGAGTCACATAAATGGAAGGATATTGGTTTTTTGTCCTCTACAGAAAGCAGTGTATCAGGCTTTGCCTGCTTTATTCAAAGTAAGCAGGTCATGATCTCCAATCATAGGGTTCAGTATCTCTTTTCTTGAGGTGCAAGAGCCCCAGTACTTTCACAATAAACAAAGACTCTATTTTCATTCACTTACTGCCATCTTGCTGGCACGGGTTCAACTGTGGAGTCTTGAACAGATGGAGTAAAATCCGGCAGGTCAGACGTGCTCCTGGTTCTGAGTCCTGTTCACTGCAGGCTATGCAAAGAAAACAGTCAACTGAGATTTCTTAAGCACTCGGACAGCCGACTCTCAAACCAAAAGCAATTCACAGTGCAATGCTCAGGAGCAGTCAGCTGAGATGCTGCAGCAGCCTTATTCCACTTAAAAATATGGAGCACGTGCAGCAACTAACAAGCAAGTGAGCAAATTCATCAGTATTACCCCCAATGACATGCACTGCATTCTGCTTGCTCTGTCTTCCCAACTTCACCCTGTCGGGTGAAGGCAGGAAGGCTGGTGGCAGAGTAAAGGCAGAGTGACCCAGGCGCTGTGGGCCCGACTGGTCAGCCAGCTGCTCTAGCCAAAGTGCTAAGTTGAACAATATCAGCATAGGGAAATATACCGTGGGAGTTCAGAGTTGATCACACACGTCAGACAGTGTGCCTGATAACACCTCTCCATGCTTATTTCCACTTGCACACCAACTCCAGAGAGCACGACACAGAAAAATCTTAGCACAACCAAATTTTGAGAGAAATCACAAGGCCAGAAACTCTCTAAAGCAATATATTAAATTCTTAAGTACCACACTATAAAAGAAGTATTGGAGGTATGTTTCACAAAGTATCCATTAAGCAGAGGCTATTGGGTCAGAAGCGAGACTAGGATCAGCTTTCTGCAGAGATGCACTTACCAGCATTGAGGAGTGAGGGAATAGCAGCACAGCGAATCAGGTCCTCCAGCAGCAAGCACTGCCGGGCAATCAAAATGGCAACAAAAGTGGCCAAGGAATCATGGAAAGATAAGTCACTGACCTGCAAGAGAGGAGATTAGCCAGAGATCACAACTGCCTCGTTACGTCTGTCAGCAATTCCTCAGTTTGCCTAGCAGCTGGGGGTAGAAGGGCCCGTAACCCCAGGTCAATGTCCATGAACAGCCCAGGCTGCAATGAATACCAAAAGGTAGCCCCGGTATTCAAAGCCTTTCCCCCATCCAGACAAAGCCTCCAACCCTCAATCATTTCTGCCTTCTCCCAAAGGATCCCTCCACTCCTATTGCAACTCCTTTTCCCCTTTTGAATGTTTGCACTTGCATCAACATTGCAGAGGAGATCATTGAAGCCACAGGTCCCATTATTGGAGGAACAGCACAAAGCTTTGAGCACACCAAGCCACTCGGCGCTTAGAGACTTGCAGTACCCAGTTAGCTCAGCACACAGGATAGCAATGTCGTTCACCCTATTAAATAACGAAAAAAGCAGAGGGTCAATTTTGCTACTCACGCACGCATTCAGCTCAGTGATTCTCTAAGCGATATCAGCCTTTACTCCTTCCTCCTCACACTTCAAGACAGCCAAGGAATGGCTACTGGCTTTCCTAGCCTTACCTACTCTATCTAACCTAAAGATTTTACTATTTCAGTAGAACCATGAAAGTTCTGCCTCTCACCTGTCTGGATCGTGGTGTCCCACACACACATGCATAAGTGCATTACAGACGAAACTGTAGCGGTTAGCTGGGTTTTCATTGAGACTCTTGCCCAGGTTGGTGTATGTAAAGTTATGTGCAGATGGATTTTCTATAGTGTCAATCATGAACTCTGGTTCCCATAGCATGTTGGAGTCAGATGGCTCAACATTGCAGTAGATAGTGTTCTTCACCTTGGAGCAGAAGTCACTAAACAGGACAGGAAAGAGAGATTAGGAACACAAAATACTAAGCTGCCACTGAACTCTGATAAGCAAAGCAATCCTGTGCAAGACAAGACCTCCCTGGGCAAGAACATGTGAGAACTCAAGATCACCGTGTACCAGCAAAGACTCTCCCAAAAGAGTGAAGCTGGTTCTTTATTGTGGAAGCACCTGAAAGTTACCCATGGGCTCAATGAACACAGCATGCTAATCGCTACTACAGGTGAGATCAGAAAAACACCTAGCTCAGCCCTTTGTGGTAGAATAGTTGATGCCCAGAGAAGAGTTTAAGAGCAAGGCAGGCATGTGGCATACTGCTCCAGCACCTTTCCCCACCTTCCTGCAACTCAGGATTCACAGATTTTCAGAGTTAAAGATCATGCTCTCCTCAACAGATTTTTTCCTCTGCAAATTTGTCCACCTACTTTTTGAACCCAGTAAATTGCTGACATTCACAACATGGAATGAGTTCCATGTTAACTATGAGAACTATGAAGTTTATTCTTTTGTTCCGAACCTACCATTTGTTATTTTCTATTCATTCATTTTTGTGCTTGTATTGTAAGACATATTGAACATTCAGTTTATTTTCCATATCAACCAGAACTTTACAAACTTCTATCATTCCCCCTCAGTCCTTCTCTTCTGTGGAGAAGGGGTTCAGTTCCTCATAAATAAGTAATTCCCAGCCTCTGGTCATCTATCCACTCACCCTCCTGTCGGACTAACTCTGACACACTTTTTGGAGTATTTTGTCACAAACCACAAGGTTGTACCACGACTTAAATGCTGGTCTAATGATGCTCTCTGGTCTATTATCCTTTCCAAGCAACCCTTAACCTTTAATTTGCCTTTTGACTACTACTGAATACTACGATGCCTTTTTCAATTCTGTATCCATTACAGCTCAAACACCCTTTACCCAACCGGTAGTATATATCCATCACTGCATACAATTTAGAAAAGAAGAAGGACAATCCTACATGCATTGTTCTATGTTTAACAACACTAAACTTCTTCAGTTTACCACCTGGCCACCATCACTGCACCCTGCTACAACACTCCGCAGTCCATTTGTATTGTTATGTGCTGATTAACAATTACACAAAAAGTTTTGATACCGCTACTCATACAAACTTCCAATGCATAGAACAGTGCAAGCACAGTCCTGCAGGACTCCTTAGGGAAGGATCACCCTCAAAATACAAACTCCTTCCCATTTCCTGTCTCCATCTCTAAGTTGTTGTTTGCCTGCTAGAGGATATTGCCTTTTATCTGTGGCTATTTACTTTAAAGCCTTGCCAAAGAGCTTTTGGGAATTCAGTTAGACTAATGGCAGGTTTCTCATTTCCGTATGTGTGATGACTCCTTCAAATAACTCCAGTGTGCCTATGAGTACAGCACTCCCTCTAGCTCTCAATTCAGTCCAGAGAGAGACTTCAAAGGCTTTCAGCAGTGAGGAGTTCAGCCAGCTGACACCAAGGCACAAACCACTCTCACAGGCCCTCCCTCCATGGGGATAACACCGAGGGGTAGAGATCCCTATGGCACGGCTGCACTGGAAACACTAATAGGGAGCAGGGGCAGCAAGAGAAGACAAAGCAAAATACTGTACTGGGAAACAGGGCTGTAGGGACAACTATCTCTTCACAGGATCACATAAGCAAAAAACCCAAGGAGACCTCTAGACTCCATCTCTGAGCTGCTAAGCAAGGAGCTCCACAAGGAACTGTTTTGGGGGCAGTTTCCAGAAGAACTGCAAAGGGCAGATGGCCACAGAGTTAAGTCAGCTTACGGGAACAGAGCCTGGGGGCAGCATCAGCAGAGTAGAACTTGAAGAGCCAGCAGGGGCAGAACAAGGATAAGAAGTGGAAAGTAGCACAGGAACAAAGCCAGAACCAGGTTCAGAAGCAGTCTAAGGATTATTGGGGAGCTGAGCACAAGCAGAGAACAACCTTTAGGATGAATAGTTCAATCAGTTTGGTAGGAACAGAATTCTCTACTTCTATCATCTAGGAGTGCAGAAAGAACAGACCTGTGGAGGTGCAGAGAACTACTGAAGGCAATTTACCAAAAAACAACCCGATGATCTTACGAGTTAAGATTACACATTGGGTCATTACTGCACGTAAAACAGGCACTACACCCAAGACTTCAGCTTCCCATAGAGAGGATCATAAGTACAACTACATCAAACAATATCACAAACAAAGCTTAAGCCAGGGTGCTATACTGGTCAGCACCCACTGCATCCCACCTGCCTCAAACTCACCTAAAGAGCTCCCCAAATTTACTTTTGAGGTGACTGCAGGAGGTATACAGGTCGTAGAGATAGGCCAGGATACAGCGCTCTGCTGAGGAGCCATCTGAGCGGTTCATGCCATGTTTCACCACCCCACACAAACTGTGTAGACACAAAAGAAAAATGCTGCAACAACACAAAAAGAAGATCCGAAGGAATAACCTCATTACATAAATAACTTCCTTAGCTCACAGCAACAGTGCTCACTGGCTAACATATCCCATCCCCCATAAATTCTGTGAGCTAAACCCTCAGGCACAAAGTTGCTGCCTTTTAGGAAGGACACAGATAAATCTCTGCCCCTTACAAGTCCCCAGAAGATAAACTGCTTCCTTCCACACCGTGAGGGGAAGATTCCCTTACCCTTCGAAGACCTGAGCCATCTGGTCCTGGTTCAATATAAGGCAGGAGTGGTAGTGCCGCAGCACAGCCACGATGCACAGGCACAAGCTGGTGGTGTAGCTGCCAACAAGGTCGGAGGATTTCAACAGCAGTTCTGCCTCCACCACGCTCAGCTCATTCAGCAACTGCACCCAATGACAGAAAAACCCTTCAACAGCCACAGGGGTAAGGTATAGTCAGAAATGGAGCAGGCACACCACACTCACAGCCTATAGGACCTGCTGGGAAAGGGACCAACAGGAACCTTCAGCCTACAGATGTACTCCTGGAACAACTGGCACCCCATACTTAGGTGCAGTACGAGGGGCTGCCAATGCTTGGGTATCAGAGGGCAATTGGGACATAGCCACAGATAGTAGCAGGCAGCTTGTCTGGCAATTCCGTCCTGCATAAATCTCACTTGGCTCCCTTTTTAAGGCCAACAGCCTCAATTCCATCAGCAACCATAGAAAGGCTTCAAGAGACACCTGGCACAGGCTGCAGAAACAGCAACAGGATTTTTGCAGGATCCAGAATGCAGCCTGTGCTGCCATGTGCCACGGTCCCTTCCAGGGGAGCAAAGGGGGACAGTTGCCAGAGACAGATGATTCCTTTCTCACTCAGAACAAGGCCTTGCTGCAGCCAGGGACAGAGATGCAATGTACGTTCTTTGGAGACAACCCTAAAGCCTCTGGAAGAATAATCCTCATAACAGAACATGTAAGGCTATCTACCACAACCAACCTATTTTAACAGCTGCAGCCTAGGAACACCGCAATGACCACCTAATCTGACTGCCTGCATGACACAGGCCAGAAGATTCAAAATGATCCCAGGAGCAGCCCAACTATTGCAGCACAGACCTGTTGCCTCTCAGGCTGAGGAACCCCTCCCCATGAAGCATTTGAGCACAGTGTGCCTACCTGGATGGCAAAGTCGATAAGACCACTGATATTGAGTGAATACTCCATCAAGTCAAATATGAACTGCACGTGCTGAACGAGAGGCAGGTGGTATGACATTCCCAAGGCAAAGCTGGTGATCTGTTCCAAGACATTGCGAGATACCTGGAAGTGAAAGATACCACATAGTATTGTCTGCCCTTGCAGATGTCCCTCAGTAGGCCCATCTCCCTTTGCCTCCAAGAAACTGCTCTCAGTAATGCAAAGAGACACAGTCAGGGCCCAAGAAGGACAGCAGTCTTGAAGTTTGATACCTGAGATGTGACTTGGTGCTGATCAAAGTGAGAAAGGTGCTGGAACTTTGCAAATATATCTTCAGCTGTTGGAAATGCTTCTGGCTTGCTCTTTTTCCTTTTTTGGCCTTCCTCTCCACCTTCCAAAGTTGGGAGGAACAGAAAACAGTATTAGGCTGCCCTTCTGATCAAAGGAGAACTAGGTATCAATAATCAGCACCTGCCAGTCCATCAGCAAGACCAGCCCCTGCCCATGCAGCCATAGCCAAAAAGCCCAAGCCCCAGACCTTAAGCTGATAAGGACAATCTTGAATTCAAAACAACAAACTTCTGAGGAAGGAATTTCTAACCCGAGAATGATAGTAGGGTTAACATCTAGTTTATCTCAAGTGAAGGTAGTCCTTAAGAGGGGGAAAATATTTTCTCTTGATTTAGAGGCACACTGATTCCCTGATCAGAACAGATGTTCTGGACTGCAGATGTTCAGCCTCACAATCTCTTTGTCAGAGCAAATTATCTTTTAAAGAACCATTTTCCTACTGCATTTCGAGTTGCCCTTCAGCAATCAGACTAAGAGAGAAAAAAAACTGTAGCCAGATTCTCAGCTGATGGAAGTCAGAGGCTTTCTATCGATTCTGACACAGCTATACAAATTTCCCATCCTATACGTTTGCCTCAAGAATAACAGCACACTGCATTTAATCAAGGTCTTTACTGAATATACATAGGCAAAGTCCTCCTTACTTGTGCAACAATATAAATGCAAGAACTAATGAAAATAAAATTTGAAAAGCCAAGGTTTTCGCCAGTCTCACTCTGAACCTGATATGACTTAATCCTGTTCCGAAAAAAAGTTCAATTCAACAGATATTGTCAGCAGGAAAACAACTGTCTTATTAGCTGGTTAGTATGGTTGGAAACAGAGCACCAATCCAGACTCTCAGTGACTGATACAGATTACCAGGCACTACAGATTGTACAAAATCCTTTCACTGTAAGACTCCAGACAAAGTCAGAAAACTGTAAAAATGCTCCTACTTCAGATAGGAGTGTCCCAGGCTCTACTAACCTGTCTCTGCAGTGCTCTTTCTGTTTAAGACTTTTAGAATGTCTTTGGTTATTTTCTTGATTGTATGCCGAGCATCATCCCGTTGCTTTCCAACCCCAAAAAGAACTACCAACCGTTGGTTACACTCGTGACTACATGACTCCTCCTAGGGAACCAAAAGAGATGACTGCATTAGCAACTATAAGGCTGAATGCTTTACCATTGTTTCACATCTCTGTCTCTTAAAGGAAATTTTCATGTCAGAAGTTGCTCTGGGAGTAAGCAAGGAGACATTTTAAGTAGATCACCACCTTCAGCAGTGCAGGAATGTATGACTGCTTGTTACCTACTCACAGCACCCCACAGAGGAATACAGCAGCCTCATGACCAAGATCACAAGGCAGCAACAGAGGAGCGATTATGAGCTGGTGGCATACCTGAGGAATAGGAAAGTGTGTTGCATACTGGATGTGCCGAGGCTGGTCATACAGAGATGCTAGCATTCCTTCCACAGACTTATCCTTCAGCAGAGGCTTTGCTTCCTTTTCAGGATCCGGTTTCTCAGGGGAAGGGCTGGCTTTAGATTCACAATGCATTGGAGGAGAAAACATCTAGGGAGAAAAAAGAACAAGAAAAGATAGTTAGGGAACATGGTGACACAACAGTGAAGATCGCTGAAGGAAGGTCCATCTGCTCAGGCCTAAAAAGGAGCTGGAAGAGGGAACAGCCAGTTCTTAGGGCAATGACCAAGGCAATGTGCTAAGACACTATTCCCAGTTCTGCTTCTGGTCCACGTTGTATTTCGAGTTAAAACTGGCAGGAAATAAATAACCACGACTTACATTTTGGGAAGAATCACCTTTACAGAACAAGCAAGGATCCTGGGATAGCCATGAGAAAGTCACATAGCTTCACACATCACACCTGCCTAACATGTACCTTGAAAGATCAGAAACTGCTGGAGGAATGTAGGTATCCAGGGATTTTTCAACCACCACACGTTATTTTTATTACTAAGTGTTTCAAAGCACTTGACAACCATAAACTGTGCCCACAAATATTATGAAGAACCATAAAATTGAAGTACTGCAGACCACACGGTACAACTGTGTCTTCTCTCAGGTGATCAAGAAAACCCCTGCCAACAGTAACTAGTAACTCCCAGTTTCCTAGTGCTATCACAGTCATCCATTTGCCATTCATTTCCAAGCAGCCTACCTTGTATCCTGCCCAAACATTGGGCTGGCAGTGGCAGGAGTGTAAGGAATGACTGGGATTGCCTTTACTGTGATGAACCCTGACCTGCATAAACAGGTTATACGGACCATTTTACAGTGTTGGTTGCCTTATAACCCAGTCACTTCCAGCATACTGACTCTACAGCAGGGAGGGAGTACTTACACAAAAGTGAGGCACATGCTGTCCCTGGTCACACTACAACATACTGACCTAATTAATAAGTGGCAGGCAGAAAATGCAAGAACATACCGAGAAGTCTGTCTTCTCCATGTCATCAAAGATCATGCTGGAGTTGTGGTCAATGTCCATGGGCTCAGAAAGACCTGTGTCCTGTGAACAGACAGAGAAGCTTTACATCTCAGCACCAGGGAAACAAAAATATATTTGTTTACTACAGCATTTGATGTCCATGCTGGACAGTGACATAACCAAAACACCCATGGTGCCTGGCAAGTTGGAGCCTAATACACTGCAAACACCATGGACAGGCTTACACAGCATCTTGAAATAGGCTGCTTGGCTCTGAGCGTGCAAGATTTTCCCGTTTACCCCTTTACATTCTGCAGGTCCTTTCCAGCTGGGGCCTTGTACCAGGGTGCCACTGTGCCTGCACTCTCACCTCTAGCTTGATGCCACTGTTTCCCTCCATCTCCTTCCTGTCATGCTCCTCAGCAGGGTCATCAAAGGGTGAAGGCGGGCGAGGCCCATGAGAATCCATGGCAAGATCACCCCGGGAGATGAGCGTGCACATATAGATGTTGTGAGAGAAGACATCGTGTCGGATTAGCTCACAGAACAGTAGCACCAGGTTAAAGAACTCCACCTTCTCATTTTCCTTTCCAGGATCAGCTGAAAAGACAGCACAGGCAGTCAGGGCTATCAGAGCTCTTCTGCAACCCTCGGAGCAACACCAGCCACCTAACCTAGGGCTAAAGAAAGTGTTTCCAGAGATCTCAGCACAGTAAGTGGTTGATACACAGTTCTGAGATTAGAGCAGGGACTAAAAGCAGAAAGCCCAGTTTAAACTGGTGGCAATTAAGTTAGTAAAAAGTTCTTCAGCTAGCCTCACAGACCAGAAGCATAAGACTTTAGCCTGTAATTGCCATGCCTGTGTATAAAATGTAGCCTGCATCATTCAGAGTTGTATCCTGTCCCCCTTCAGCTGTTTGCAGTTCTTCCACTCACAGACTATTCCAGAGTTTGAAACCTCCCTCTAGTTCTCAGTCTGAATAAATTCCCAATTAGGCTATTCTCATTCTTGGCCAACACTCTGTTAACAGAAGTGCTTCTACATTATCTTTCTGTCATCTGGCCCCTCCAGGCTGCTTTTCCTTCCTCTCCAAGGTACGTTCAGGATTGCAAGGAAACCAGAGAGACAACTTAGGTACATCTGAGATCTACACACAAGCGAATAGCACACAAATTCAAAGTCTGCAGGAGATGGAAAGCTAGAAACTGGGAGTCCACAAATTCTTATTACATACTTAGCATAGGAGCTTGAGTGTCAAGGAACTGCATAAGGACATCCTGAAAGACAGGAGCACTGGCTGCTGAGAGGGAGCCCGAGGAGATGGACCCCTTCTCATCCACAACTTCAGAGTCCCCACATCTCTGTAGAAACAAAAAAAGTACCGACTGCTGTCACAGAGAAGAAACTCAACTATCTATCTATTGAAGACTTCTTTTTTGGGTTTATAGACTTCAATCTTAAACTTACAGGAAAGCAACCACAGAGTAAGCTACTTCACAGTCTCCAAGTATGCCAGTACTACCGCACTGCAACCATCTGTCTTCAAACTAATCCAAGAAATGGGATACACGCCATCCCACAGGCTCATTTATGATCTGCTTTGGGTTAGATGGAGCAAATGCCATAGGTAACAGCATCAGTATTAAAAGGCATTGTGCTATCAGTCTTTGTCTTTCAGTGTAATAGTTACATAATAATAGTTAGGTAACCTTAGCTCTCCTTTACCGCTGCTAGCCTTCCAGGAATAACGACTTACCTCAGCCTCTATCTCTGCTTGACGCTTCTCCAGGAGTTTGGCCACAACCATAGCCCTGTGGCGTCCGGAGCGTTTATAGCTGACAGCCCACTCGCACAGCAAGGCCACCACTGCATCATCATCTGGAGAAATCTGTTGAGATAAGCACTACAGTGAGAACCTGAGACAAACAGAAGAGGTGAGCAGTCCTAAGGTCTCAGGTTAGAAGTAACAGTGAGTTTACTTGTAGAGGATAGCCTGAAGGCTGCTATATTCCCTTCTTCCTAACATTGACGATAAATGTCAAGCTAGAGCCCTCCTGCTCTGTTGCTGCCTTGAATCCACTTTGCAACACGAGGTCATCCACAGTCCTTGAAAAATCCCCAGGCTGGCTTTGCTTCAGAAAATCTGTCTTCCAGCAACACATCTACAGAGTGCTAATCTTAGCACAGAGTGAAATGCACCTTCTCAACAAAGTACGCAAACTACCAGACCTGCAGCTCGCTTCCAAGATCCAGTTATAGTTGCACTATAGTCCTACACATCATAAATATGTCACTTTCCAGGCTAAGAGAATCTTGAACTGTGAGCTCCTAGGAAACAGCTGCCAACCCACAATTTGACCATTTACTTCTCTCAGACACATAACATCTTTCTCATCAACCTGCTATTCGGACCGATATCTTCCATCAGGAGACTCTCCTCAGTTAGCTGTGTGGATTCCCTCAAGCTTACACATATTTGTTAGCGTAGACTTTGTAGAGTACAGACTGCCCAGTTTCACTTTAGTACCTCCCTAACTTAAGGTGGCATGAAATCCTTTTCAATGGAGATTGCATCTCTTGGCTAAAGGCCACTACCTAGTCAGCTCTCCAGAGACACCAGACAATAACCGTGGAATATAAACAACAGCATAGTCACAGCCAAGACCAGGGCCCAGCAGCAAAGTCTCAAGGCACCTCATGACTGTCTTTGGTTGGTCCCAGCCCAAATATCCGGTTATACAAGGAATCCAAAGAGTTGCTGAAGTCAGATCTTTCAAAGCTGTGACTGTCCAGAACTTCTAAAGTGTGCAAGACACGGCCAATAGTGAAACCTAGAAGAGAACAGAGAAATGTGTATTTGGCACCTGGTACAACAGACTGGAGCAAAAGTTTCCATGAGCTCACTCAGGAGATTGCCTAAGGAAAGCTATACCAGTCAGGCAAGGGTCCACCTAGCTTAGTATCCTCGCAGTGGCCAAAAGATGTTAGGGAAAAGCACCAGAACATGGCACTTACACAAGAGTATTTTTCGCTGGTATACATTTTCAGAAACTCCCTCTATACCTGGTGAAATGGATCAATGCAAGACTTGAAAGAAAAAGCGCTATTTGATTGCATGGGTTTGTTTTTTTTTTTTTTTAACTGCTTATAGTAAACACCAATGGCAGCAAAGAAAAAAAAATAGAAGAAAATAGCTCAGGATAACACAAGGAACATGGGGAGAGAAATTTTAACCTACAGCAAGTTACCTGCTGTGGTTTCCTGGCACTTGTCAAATGACCAGCGAACCTCCACAGCCTGGCCACGTTCCTTTATCTGCTGCTCAATTTCACGCAGTTTTGCCCGAACCTAAAAGCAACGGACTTGTGTAAACTTAGAAAATAATGCCTTAGGAGCCCTACGTACAAAATTATCAGAAAACAGAGTATGACAGTAATTCTACTCAAGGTTAGATTTTGCTCATCTTCCAAGGACATCACTTGCTCACAGCAGAATGAGAGCAGTTAATTCCCTGGGAGTGAGAAAGCATCTCCAGTTCTGCTTATCACACAACATGAAAAGAAAATCCTGAAAGAGCTAAGATACTGCTATTATCCTGGACCAAAAGAGCTCCCTTTTTTGAAGGCTGCTCACCTGCTGTGTAAAGGCTGAATTCCCTCCTGGCATGGGCAAGTTGGATGGGGCTATAGGCAGGTGGTCCAATGGAGAACCAGTCTTTATCCTGCTATCAGTCAATGAGTAATGCCACACAAGGGCACTCGGGCAACACAAAATTATGCTCTGCAACAGACGGAAAAGTTAGTATCATTGAGCAAATCAAGGTCAAAACAATCAAGTTAGATTACTTTCTACAGAAATAACTCCTTTATCCTACAGTCCAGACATTCATCATCCCATATATGTATTTACTACTTGGGATTTTTTTACCCTAAGCTCTGAAGGTGTCTTTGGGGTAAATACATACTAGAGTAGAAAGGACTAAACTAGTATTTTTGCTGTACTGAGTTTCTTGCCCTAGGTATGCTTAGGAACCTAAGACCAGAGTTCCATGTCACCCCAAAGCAGCCACACACTGCTGCAGAACTCCGTGCCACTACTAAACAAAATTTATTTTCTACAACTCACACCATCAATGCAGAATCCAATCCTCATGGTGCAGAAGCAGCACTCACATTAGTGGCTTACAGACCTCATCAAGAGTGACGTGTGAGAATATATGAGTCAACAGACCCACACTGATTATACTGTATTATTAAACAGTTACAAGTATGATTATAGTAATGATTATAATAACAATACTATTTTATATGCATTTTCATTCTTTTATGGTCTTGTACAGACACCCACGCAAACACAGATAAAACTTCACTGAATGATTCCTGGGATACACCCCTATGGCTTTTTGCTCACAAGGAGCCAGACACTAATACGGACAAAAAAAATGCTGTCTTAAACACTCAAACCAAAGAATCTGTCATATCTCAAAAACATCTGAGCAAAGATTAATTATGTACACTGTTAGAAATCCATCTGTTTCCAGCCTGAGTTTACCTAGCTCCAACTTCCAACCACCAGATGCTATTCTGCTTTAGCTTTATCTATGATCTGCTGATCAGAACACCTGTAGATATTCTATCAGAAGAGTTTTTCTGAGACATAATAAAAAAAAAAAAAAAATCAGACCATAATTAACCAATTTGAACTTTTTAAGCAGGTTGTGTTCAAACCCCGAATCAGTCAAATCTTTGAGGTGTATATGCTTGTATATTTACAAAGGATTTTTGTACTTAAAAAGACATGCTTTATCACACAAACTCAAAAAAACCCCTGAACTTTTTTTAACTGAAAGAGACAAAGGAAGACTTAATATGAATGCAAAGGGGTAATCTATAACCCATGCATTGCTCTCTAGCCCTCACAGACAGGTCCTTACTTCTGACCAACTGTCATCTAGGAAATTTCTTTCTACCGTATTTGAGAGCTGGCTGACTACTTCTTGATCCTGTTAGCGTTCCTTGATGTCAAGTTTGTCTGATGAGCTGCAGTTTCCCCAAGCTCTGTGCTCTCTTCCTTTCCACCTCCTGCTCCATCCTGTGCTCTCTGGAATCTCCTCTGGTTTAACATGCTCCTTTCCTGCCCTAGAAAGGGCAGTCTCCACTCCTTCTGCACACACTCAACATAGTCACTCTCCTCTCGAAGGAGAAAAACACAACTACGGACACACAGACTGAACAGAATTCGTTTATCTCCCTGTGACACAAGACCAGTATGGACTGAGTCCCACAGTACACAACAGCATTTGCCCTTCAAACATCTATCAGGGAGGCTTTCACAACCCTGCAAAAGGCTCTAATCCAACCCAGTTTTCTTATGCAAGTCAGTCAAGGGCACTGCTACAGCACTGATGTCTGGTATGCAAGCTCTGTAACACGTCAGCAAAGACCTACCCTTTGGTTTGATATTTCTGTACTCAGGAAGTTGCTGACTCAGACTGTAATGATTTTTCTGTAATGGCATACAATATAAATGGTCCCTGTTGACCCCACTATCACCAACCACTACTCAAACCTACCTGGAGGATGCAGCTGAGCCCATAAACCACTGGCCGATGCTGGGGGCACAGCAGTAAGTCACTGAAAGGGCTGGCAGGAGGATTCCCTGTAGCTGGTTGAGGGGTGGGAGTTGAAGGAAGAGCATTCCCTGTCTGGGCCGACAGGATGTGGGGTGGGTGCCCACCAGCACCATCCAGCTGCATAGCAAGCCTGCGGGTGCAGAAGTAGGCCAGACGTCTGGACAGGTATGCAGACTGCACAAACTCTCCAGAGTACTGCAGGGAAGAGGGAGGGAAACCGTCCTTGTTACAAGCAACACAACAGAAACCCTTCACCCTCCTAAAATAGCATACTGTGTGGCACTGCCCTGTACAGCCTCTTTTTATAGAGGGGTCCTTGGCATTATCAATCACCCACTGTCTACCAAGCATCAGAAAAACCCTTTAAATGCTCTATGGCAACGACTTCATGTATCAAAATGTACCCACACCCAGCCGTCCCAGGGCTTCAAAGGTCTGTCTACAATCTGTTAGAACAGAAAGAAAAGCAGTTTCCATGTAGTGGGCTACAACGAGTGCAACTATCACAGCTATGACATGGGCAAAGATTACCAAGTGCAGTGCAGGGAAATATAGTAAAGGAGAAAGGAGAATACAGCAGGGCTAAAAAGTTATCCTTGCATGAGCTAAGAAGGACGGGGAGAGAGATACTCTCTAGTGTTCTCTATGCAAAATAGCGTATCATCCCTTAGGTGATAGGAAGGGGACTGACAACAGTGGAAGCTGGTGCTCTCCTGAAGCAAGCCAGGTGTGTATTTCTCACCCGCAGCAGCAGGGGCAGGAGCATTTTCAGAAACTCATCTTCTCCAGACCGTATCTTCTCAAAGCACTCAAGGACCCATGTCAGGAATTCATGCCGGTCCAGCATGCCATCCTGCACACAGATAAAGCCAGAGCAAACACACAAAAGCTGAAGTAACGACCACTAAGGAAAGGCAGAGCAGCAGCAGCTGCTTGCTTTCTAACAGTGGAAATAACTGTAGGAGTTAGCTAAGTTCTGTTCTACCCCTATTCTACTACCAAGCTCAAAACTGCATTCAGCCATGATGGTATGTTTACAGAAAGAGGATATTCTGCAAGAATAAATCAGTTTGCTTCCACTTTCCCTAGTCCTCTTCTGCTACGCACCCACCCAGCAGCCCCCTCCAGGCCCTCACCTGGAACATGAACATAGCTAGTTTCTCATTGTAGTCCCATTGCTTCAAAGCTTGTTCCACCTCTTGGGGCATTGGCCCAGACGGTGAACCACAGCCTTGCCCTGGAAGTGGTCTATAGAACTCCGCAATTTTCTGCAGCTGCTCTGACAGGTACTTGGTGATGATCTGTGTCCATTCTGGAGAAGAGGAAACAGGTTAGCAACAAGTGCTGTGGTAAATGGGAGCAGGAAAGAATAAGGCCGGTGTGCACGCAGATACCCAAAAAAGTTCCTGTTGTTTGAAAAGGAAAGGAGACAAAGAAAGAAATTAAGTGCAACAGTATTAGCTTTGCTTTTGGCCTGGGAGTGGCAAGGAGGAAAAAGTACACGTAGAAACAGAGAACAAGGGGAAAAACTTCTGTGTTTGGGGGACGGGGTAACTGTGCACATGAAAAGCTCGGAAGAAAGATTCCTCAACTGGAGTTGATGAGAAACAGCACATGGAGAGTAGAGCCTTTTCATCAGGAAGCAGCCTGGTTTAGCATCCTCAATAATGTGATAGACAGCAAAAACAATGGAAACACTTAAACTCTGAATCTGTTCTTGATCTCTTTCAGACATCAGTGTAAAGCCATGATCAACAATTTTTTTAAATAACTGTTTTTACTAAAACCTAACTGTATAAAAGAGACAAACTTAATACACAAAGTGACAGCATGGTTACAGTCCTCTGGGACAACGCAGATGGCAAAACCCAAGGTAAAATATGCAAGAATGTGAAACAAACACTTACGGGGTCAGCAATAGGACAAACACCCAAGGGAAAAGGAAAGCAAATGAAATGAATATATCTAACAAACAAATCAACTTCCAGAAACAGAGCTAAGAAGCCTGGGTAATTTTTTGACCAAAGATAAACAAGAAGGAAAAATCAACAATCCATGAACTTCAGCTGCTAATACTCCTTTTGAAGGAGCGTGGTCAAGTCCTGTAGTCACAGCCATATAAACAAGTGAACAGCCAGGGAGCTCTCCTGGACTACAGTAATCTGGAGCAGGCCAGGATGCAAAGGATGTTAGATATAAGATCCAGTAAGGTTTAATGAAACTGGAAACAAAAACAGGAAATAACATACTGGAACTTTCTGGGAAATGTACTTACTCACCTGAGAAGAAGCTAACCAGTCCTCGCTAAATTATAACGTTTACAGTCTTTGCAGGGCAAGAAAAAAAACAGGTTATACAGCAGAGAAGCACAGTAGAATTTAACACAGAAAGAAGAGGTAGGCTCTCAGGAAGTATTTGTGGCTGTGAAGACTTATTTTTCAATAGCTTACTCTCGCAGGTGGGCCCTGTTGTTTTGGACAGTTATGCACATCAGAGCACTAGGACTTATCAGCAGGAAGCAAGTTCATATGGATTTCCAGGCTACCTCTTACTATTCAAGAGCAGACTGAGAAGGAAACATCTGGGATGGACAAAACCAGCGCTCCACACGAAGTGCTTACCAATGAAGGGATCAATGACATGACGCTTTTTCACCTTGGTTTCTGTGATGGCAGCATAATAGGCACAAGTCATTTTGATGAGCCAGGCTGCTCTCATTACTGGAACAGTGTACTTCGCCAAATAACCAAAGACCTCTTCCTTCTTGCTAAAAATGGGCACCTGTAACAGAATTGAGGGAGAATTGCAACCAAGGACTTAGACGGGAACTATCTCAAGGCAACTTCACACTGTGGGCGCTGCAAGCTATGAAAAAGGTAAAAAGGGACAAGGTAACATGTTGCTCTGTATCTCAAAAAAACTACTGCAAGAATTCACCTCTGGTCAGAAAGCAACAGTATCAGAGCTGCACTTCAATATAAAGAGAAACAAAACAAAAACATATAATTATATCATTGTAAATCCACACCCTGAATTCTGCAAACAGCTTCGAGGACACCCTCCAGAGAGGATATAAACCACCACAAAAGGTAGAGACTAAGGATCAGTCAGAAACACAGAGTATCTACTATACAGGACCTTTCATTTTGTAAACAACACAAAGCGGTTCCAAAGACTTCGCAATATCATGAGCAGCCAACAGAAAACTGTGAGAAACAGGGAACTGAATACCATAGTAGGAAAGAATTCATTAATCCAAGATTCAAATTCAAGATACAACATGGGAGGATACCAGCAAAGTCATCAGACTGCAGATCTATAAACCAGGAAGCAATATCACATCATAGGAAAAATTATAGCTGTGGGGCTCATTTCCACAGGCTACTATGGAGAGCAAACTACGCACGTGTTCACACACACAAATTGACAGAGAACAATCCTTTTGGTACATATCTCAAAGTCCCTGAACTACTCATGGTTCAATCACTTACTTGGTATGTTTCTTACATTCTTCCCAATTATTCTTGGATGCCTCAAAGACACAGACTACTTGGCTACCGACAGCCACTGCTTTTAGTCTAGGTCCATGAAAAATAAAGGAGTCCATTGCAGGAAACTGGGGAAGTCCTTGAAATGTTCAAGCTTTCACAATGACCTCAGGAAACTGACAGCCAACATCCAAGGAAAGATGCAAGGACAAGGTTTATAAAGAGCCTGTTTCTGGGAGAATCTGATTACCTTCTTTTCCCCTTAAGAGCGACTCAGAACACCACATACCAGACAAACTCCAGCTTCTAAACTACATGCTCTGCTACTATTTCACAACTGGGAGTTATGTTTTTCCACAATGCATACTAGATTCCCGAGTTCCTTGCTTATAGGCTGACTCTGACAAAGAGTTTGCTGTCCTTGATATCAGGACCGATAAAACAGCAGAGTAAGACCCTTCTGTCTCCTCCCATACTCTACAGAATTGAATGCTGCCAGAGAAATATCTAGCCCTAAGGCCCAGGGCACAGAAATCCTCTAGCCCGGCTGCAATCAAGATATTACAGACATTCTTCTCAGATGAAAACCAGAAACATGTGCCACTGCAAGAGAAGTCTGGGAAGTCACATAACTGATCACTTCCAGTATTCTCACTATGACTTTTGAGAACTTAAAAAAGCCTCCGCAATAGGAATGGTCCTAATGTAGACAACAGGCCAAAGGCAACAGTAGCAGCTCTTCTGAAAACCATCTGAACCTTAAAATAAATCAGTCATATCATACAATCCAAAAGGCAAAGTTGAACACAATCTCCAAACAATGAACGAGGGACCATTTCTTTGAGTGAAGACAACTACAGCCAGTGCAGTACAAATCCTGGATACACTCTTCAAGCTGAAAGCTTTGAGAGATGTAGAGAGAAGAAACTTTTCCAAATAGTAAAACCCTTCTACTATATAGACACTTAAGAACCAAGCATAGATTAAATGCTCTGCCAGGCAGCCTCTCCTGTAACGTACCTTCTTAGCAAGGTGAGTGAGTGGCTTAGTTCCAGCCAGATCCGTGAACCAGTTGTTTATGGCACTCTGAGAACGTGCTGTCACCAGCCAAAAGTTATCCTTCTGATTCACCTGGGGTTTCCGTCTTCCCGTGTCAGGCAGTGTATTGCACCGCAGCTTTTCTGCAATAATACTGCTAAAATTTGAACTGATCTAGAAAACAATGAAAAAAGGGATTAACTACATTTCATAGGACAAAGTGTGTGTACAGGACAAAGACTCTGTGAGCTTGATATCTCGTTTACCATTCCTACCAGAAGTCTCACCAGTTCCAAATTTTGAAAGACAAAAAAACCTGCCAATAAGTTCCTTTGTTATGCTTGCAAACAGGAATGCTTGTAGACAACTCGTACAATAACCAGCAGGGACTCAAGTTGAGACAGACACAATTCTTTATAAATACTTCTCAAACCAGCCAGAAGGCTTCTCGGACAGTCATCAGCCAAGGAAAACAATCATATTGTGCTTACTGATTGTCTTCCATCCCAGGTCATTACTAGTCCTCTTGTTGGGGAGGCCACGAAGTTAACATCTTCATTTTAGAGATTGGAAAGAAGGGGTTTGAAGCCTGTTAGATACCTCCCATATTTACACTGCTAGATCTTCCAAGAAATCTTTCTTCTCTTCCGCTGTGGCCATAATGTCACCAAACTAATAAGAAGTTTCCTACTTCTTGTATCCTGGCCTTCTGCTTTAATTGCGGAACATAAGTTCTAGAAGCTGGTTTAACAGAGACCAGAGATGCAGACCTGTCCTAGAGATGTATGGAGCAAGACAAGAACCTGATGTCTCAGAGGTGGGACAGGGTTCCAAATGAATGCAAAACTTTGAACCCTCTGCTAGAATCAAAGCAGAGTAAGTCCTAACACTCATCGGGAAGGTTCTTCTGGTTCTGGGCCCAGGGAAGGATCGAGCCCCAGGGCTGCCTAGACCCCACAGAGGCACCAGGCCCTGCCAACTCCCACTCTCACCTTTGCTGGGTTGAAATTGACATTCTTGGCACTGCCGTGCTCGTCCCCGGAGACCGCGGGCTGGTTATTGAAGCCCTGCTTCACGTTCAGCGCAGTCAGCTCGTCCTGCGGGGGGAAGCACCGTCAGCAGGGCCAGCGGAGAGCCGGCCGCGGCCCCTCTGCGCCCAGCGCCCGCAGCCCCGGCCCGGCTGCCCGGGAGAGCCCAGGGCGAGCGCTGGGCCCCGCGGGCCCCTCGCCGAGCCCCCCGCCCGCCACCCCTCTCACCTCCTTCTGCTTGGGGTCCTGTGGGTACACGTCAGGCGGGCCGAGGCGCGGGCGCTTCAGCGGGCGATGCTCGTAGCTGAGGACGCCGAACGCCGCCATCCCGGGCCGGCCGGCGCGCACAGGCGGCCGGGCCACAACAAGGGCCGCCGGCGCCTGCGCCTTACGCCACAGTAGCCCGAGCACCGCCGGAAAGAGCCGAGTGTGGCCGGAGAAACCCGAGTGCCAACGGAGAGGCCCGAGCGCAGCAGGAGAGACCCGAGCGCCGCCGGAGAGTCCCGAGCGCCGCCGAGGGGGGCGCGAACCCAAGCCGAGCGGAGGCGGAAAGTGCCGAAGTTGGACGGGGCTCCCCAAGGCGCGCAGGGCGCCCCCTGGCGGAGGCGGCGCGCCGGGCTGGGGTCACGTGACACGCCCGCACACATCGCCTCCACGATCGTCCGCAGGGCGCCCAGCATCCCCAGCAGCCCCCCGCCCCCCCCGGCCACAGCGCCACCCACCCCTGACTACAGCCCCATCGCTGTGTCCGTGACCGTCCCCTGCCACCGCCCCCTGTCACTGCCCCCTGTCACCGCCACCATCTCCAGCCCTCACGACCACCTCCCGTCACTGTCCCCAGCTCCCCACACCTGCCCCCACGAGCTCCGTTGTGACCACCTGCCCCCAGCACTGCCCCAGGGACTCCCAGCTCTGCTCGGCTCCCGGAGACCCACCCCAGGGCACCCACGGCTGGGCCGTGAATGGAGATCCCCGTGCCGGCCCTGCTGCTGGGGGGCAGCCCTGTGGGGGCAGCCCTGCAGCACGATGGGCTGAGCCATGGGAGCACCGCAGGTTGAATCATGGAATGGTTTGGGTTGGAAGGGACCTTAAAGCCCATCCAGTTCCACCCCCTCCCATGGGCAGGGACACCTCCCACCAGCCCAGGCTGCTCAAGGCTCCATCCAACCTGGCCTTGAACACTTCCAGGGAGGGGGCATCCACAGCTTCCCTGGGCAACCTGTGCCAGGGCCTCACCACCCTTATCCTTCAGAATTTTTTTCTAATGTCTAATCTAAATCTTCACCCTTCCAGTTTAAAGCCCTCCCCTCTCATCCTGTCACCCCATGCCCTTGTAAAAAGTCCCTCCACAGATTTCCTGTAGCCCCTTTAGGTACTGGAAGGCTGCTACGATGTCCCCTCAGAGTCTTCTCTTCTGCAGGCTGAACAACCCAACTCTCTCAGCCAGTGCTCATAGCAGAGGGGCTCCAGCCCTCAGATCACCTTTGTAGCCTCCTCTGGACCCTTTCCAACAGTTCCATATCCTTCGTATGTTGCGGATTCCAGAACTGGACACAGGACTCCAGGTGGGGTCTCACGAGAGTAGAGTAGAAGGGGGAAATTCCCTCCCTCATCCTGCTGGCCACTCTTCTTCTGTGGCAGCCCAGGGGGTCCCAGACGGGTGAGCCCTGCAACATGGTGGTCTGAGCCATGGGAACGGGACAGGATGAGCCTGGGGCTCCCAGAGAGGTGAGCCCTGGGCAAGAAGGATCACAGGGTTCCAGTGGGATGAGCTGTGGGGCGCTGCTGGCACGAGCGAAGGTCCCCACTGGTGTGAGTTGTGGGGTGCTGCATGGGGTGTGCCCCTTGGCGGCAGGCGGTGCTGTTGGGCAGGAAGCGGTGCGGGTGCGGAAGCCAGCAGCCATACACGGTGGGCTGTGTGCGGAGGGCCCCATGGCTTGCCCTGCCATGGCGGTGCCTGGCGCCTTCCTTGTGCCCATCCTCCTCCTCTTTGGGCTGGGCCCCTGCCTTTCTGCTGCCCACAGCAAACCAGGTAAGGGGGCACACGGACCCCATGGGTGATGGGGCTGGGGGATGTTGCTTCCTGGTGATGGCGGACAAGAGGACAGGCCTTGGGGCTGCCTGGGGCATGCACCAGAGATCCTGGCCCCAAAATTCCTGTCACCTACACAGACCCTTGCCGTGGGGCTTCCAGGAGAGCTGGGATGTGCCAGGGAGACACTGGGTGTCCTTGCTCTCACCCCAGTGCTGGACCATCACTGGCACCACTGGCCCCATGACTACCAGCTCTCCTGGCCGCACAGCTCCCAGCCCTGCAACTCTGCTGGCACTGAGGTTGCCAGACCTGCAGGCAGTGCTGCCAGCAGGGACTGTGGCCATAGGGGTCCCTGTGGTGAGCTGGGGTGGGAAGCAGCGGCAGGATGTGATGTGCAGATCCTATCAGCTCCATGCATCAGCTGGCAGATTTGCACTAGCCATACTTTCCATCTCGACCATGACAATAGTGTCATGTGCAGGCAGGGTACAGGGGAAAAAAAATCCATTTCTTGGCTGGCTGCCGGTAAAACACCAGCTTTCTGTGGAAACACAGCTTCTCTGTATCACTGGACTTCCCAGGCTGCTGGGAAAGTGCTTTCCATCTCCACATGCAGGAACAGCCACAGCACAGCCTGTTTGCTCCATCGTGTTGCATTACAACCCAGGAAATCCCCGCTCTGACTTTCTTCTGCCCCCGCAGTGCTGGCTGATAGGTTTGGGCTTCAGAAGGGTGCAGACGTACCATTGCCTGATTTTTAGGGGGAAAAAAAGCATTTTCTGGGAGCCTCTAGGAGAGCTCTCATCCACCAGCTTAGCACTTGCAAGGTGCCTCAGTCCATCGGAGGAGCTTGTCCCACAGCAAGCTGTGCCTGCAGCCACCAGAACAGACTCTAGTGTGGTAAAGTGATGCAGGGATCAGCATTGCCCTGGTGGCCCTGCCGCCCCCAGCCAGCTCAGGATGTGGCCTCCAGCTGCATGGGCAGGACTGGAGCTGGCACATCACAGCGGAAAGAGGGGGCAGAGAAGCCAGCGTACGCGCTTGGAGTGGCTGCTCTGCCTCTCTAAGCTCGGTGGTATTTCCTGCAGAGGTCAAACCACCAAGGCTCAGACCCTGGCCCTGAGGTGGAGGGGCTGCAGTGGGAAGCACAGCCCAGTATAGCTCCCAACACCCAGGCACAGGGGCACACGGGTACCTGCAAGCACCCAGAAGGGTAACAGCAAGAATAATTTAGCCAAGACGGAGACATCTGGGAAACCCCCCAATTTTCCCGTGGGACAAGCAAAAGGGGTTGGCAGAGAGGGGTTTCTGTCCTGTCCCACAGTACCTGGGGCTGCCAACAGCGGCTGTAGGGTGACCAAGAGGAGCAGATGGAGGAATCGGGACAAACCAGCACATCCGGAGCAAGAGGAGCCAATAGCACAGATGTGGGAGGGGCAGCTGCTTGGTCAGCAGTCCTTCGGAGGAACATGTGAAGCTGCTGGCAGCCCAGGTATCACTGACACAATGTGTGAAGAGGCTGGTGAGGACCTGGCAGTGCAGGCAGGCTGTGTTGCAGCTCTGCTGGGAAGAGATGGGCTTGTTTGGCTCACAGAGGAAGGTTTATGGGGATGTGCAGGAACCCTTGACGTGCTCTGTGTAACCCTGCTGCAACCGCCCATCACCACAGTGCCTAGCTCTATCTGTCCCTTGCAGGGGTGAAGTGTGTCCTCTTCAATGAAGAATACATGACCTGCATGTGGGGGAGCAGAGAGACGCTCACAGCCAACTACTCTCTCTACTACTGGTAGGTGTCCCTGCCCCTCTGCTAGCCCCACAGCAGGGTGTCCAGCAGTGGGCCCCTGCATGAGAGGCTCCTGCCAGCATCACTGCTCCCAGCATCAGCCTGCTTCTCTTCCTTGAGGTCAGTGTAGGGGAGGCTCTCTCTCTGGGACAAACAGGATAGAATGAGCCAGGGAGAGGGGTCCAGGGGAGCACTGGAGTGTGCAGGATCTTGGGGATCTCTGGTATCCTTCTGTGGCACAGGTACGAGAACAAGTCCCCTGTGGTGGAGTGCAAGAACTACCTGCAGGACCGGGGCATAAGTGTTGGCTGCCACTTCAACCAGAGCGAGATCATCCAGTTCCAGCCTTTCCGTGTCCTCCTCAATGCCAGCCTTGACGGCAGGACCGTGGAGATCCACAGCAAGCACATGGAGCTGCAGAACCTTGGTACAGAGTGGTGGGGGGCACCCACTTTCCTCTGCAGAGCTGTGGGTCCTCAGGGCTGCCCCATCATGTCCCAGGTGGTGGTGGAGCAGTTGGTCATGGGGATAGCGCTCACCAGGCATTACCTGTGCCTTGCAGTGAAACCAGAGGCGCCTGTCAACCTGACCATCCGCAACATGAGCAGCAACCAGCTGCAGCTGACCTGGGCCTCCCCGTACCCCAGAGCCCACTGCCTGGAGCATGCTGTCAAGTACAAGAGCAATAAGGACACCAGTTGGACGGTGAGAGCCCTCTGGACACAATACTGAGCTGTCCCGAGGACGAGCTGTGCACCAGCCTCCACAGCAATGTCGGCCCTCATCACATGGCTCATGTCTCTCTGCAGGAGCATCGGGTGAAAGGAGATGTCTTCTCCTTCCCCAGTGTGGACTATGAGAAGTACTACACCTTCTACGTGCGCAGCAAGATCAACATCTACTGCGGCAACACCCAGCTCTGGAGCGAGTGGAGCATCCCCGTGTTCTGGGGCAGTAACTCCACTAGTGAGGGTAGGTCCTGGGGGCTGCGGGCATAGTGGGGCTCAGCAGGTGAGGGATGGCCAAGTAAGTGGAAAACTGGCCAAAGGCAGCAGCTCTAGGGGTAAGACTTCTCTGGGTGCCTGGAGAACAGGCAGCAGTATCAGCCCCTGCATCCTGTGCCTTTCTGGAAGCCAAACATCCCCAGACAGTGGGACCTGCCAGGGGTTTCTTAGCCCTGGAGGGCTCCTCTAGCACAACTAGTCCAGGACAAGGTCACCAGCCTGTTGTGGTGACAGCATAGCAGGGCTTGGAAATGCACGCTTTTTCCATCCTTCACTCCCTGCTGAGCTCTGCCACAGATGATGCCAAGCTCCCATGACCACTCATGAAGGACCACTGGCAAGCCCACCCCACTGCTGTGGCAGGGCACTGGCTGGGGGCCTGGGTCATCCCAGCTCTTTACAGGTACAGCGGGGGAGCAGCTTCACATGTTCTGGATCCAAACAGTCTTGATTCCCATTGCCTCCTGCCTGTTCTTGCTGGTCCTTGTCGTCCTGCTGGTGCGCATGGAAAGGTGAGTGGGAGGAAAGCTGGTGGGTTCAACAGTGCTGGGGCTTTTCCCTACCAACACATCTCTCCCACATAGGGTGTGGGTCATCATCATGCCCCGGATCCCCAACCCTAGCAAGAACTTTGATGAGCTCTTCATCACCCACAATGGCAACTTCCAGGTAAGGTAGCAATAGGTATCCCTGCCCCAGGCTCACTCCCAGCCCTGTAGGGTTGGGGCTTACCTGGATGATGGCTCCTCTCACCCCGCTCTGCTCCCTGGAGGAATGGGCTGGAGTCCCCAAAGACGTTGAGGAGAGCTTCAAGCAAAACTACAGTGAGAACATCTGCTATGTGAGTGAGCTGCCTTCCAAGGACAGCTACGAGCCCCTCTGGGAGAGCAGCAACCACCCACCGCCCGCAATGCCTGGGGCCCTGGCCACCCCTCATGAGCACAGCCCATACAAGAACAGCTACGTGGAAGCGTGACACAGCCCTGTCCCCCACATGCTCTGCATGCCCACTGCCCAGAACCTTGCTGCCCTGCAAGCCTTGCTCCCTGCTCCCACCCTGCCTCAGCAAAATGCTTGGGCTCCCCAGCCATGCTCCCTGCTGCAGCCACACTCCCTGTCCCGCAGGGTGCTGGGTGAGCACAGGGCACTGGGTAGTGCACTGGGTGCTCTATGTGATGCTCTAGGTGTTGCTCTGGGTGTGTTGCCACTGCATGTGGCACCAGCACCTGCCCTGACCTTGGGGCATCCAAGTGAGCAAGGTGGGATGCCACCATGAGCCCTGCCACGTGCAGGATCCCTTGTGGAACAGAGCTATGGGAGGGCTGATGGGCTCTCACATCACTCTCCTGTTGGAGCTGCTGGGGGCTTGCCAAGCCCCCCTCCCTGCTCTGAGGTGCCCACAAGCACATCCAGGGATGTGTCCAAGTGAGGGGACATCTGCGACCAAGCAGGCAGGAGCCACCAGCCAACTGACACCAGGGACACCAGGGCTGGGGAGCACCAAGGGCCTGAGAGGCCGAGCCACTATGTCACCCCCAGCCCAAGGGCCGCTGCCCTGGGCCACTAGATGAGACTTGCTGTCCCCTTGGGGCCTCAATGTTCCATCCCGCTGCAATAAAGCTCTGCTGCGCTAGAGCTTGTCTGGGCTTGTCTCATGGTGTTTGGGGGAGCAGAGCCTTGTGCCCTTACCACCCCTGACCTCACCAACACCGCAGGGCAGCACCCAGCCCCATCGTCCTGCCCAGGGGACCTTCCTACCCCTGCAGCCTCCAGCAAATTGTGGGCACATGGCTCATGTTACCCCGTGCCCATCCCCACTGTCCTGTCCCCATGTCTGCTCTCCCCATGCCCATTTCACAAAAAAGGGTTCTCAGGTGCTGGCAGAGGCTGCCCAGGGAGGTGGTTGTTCCCAACCCTGGATACAAGACAGGTAGATGAGGTGCTCAGGGGTCTGCGTTTAGTAGTGGACAGGGATGCTTGGACTCGATCGTCTCAAAGGTGTTTTCCGACCAAGTGATTCTATGATCACCGCTGCCCAGTCCCCATGCCTGCTGTCCCTACATGCCAACACCCTCATGCCCCCTGTCGCCACGCTCTGTCACCCTCATGCCCCTGTTCTCCACCACCCTCCAGTCCTGTGTCCCGCTATCCCCACGCCAATCCACCCCCGCGGTGCCATGGCTCTCAGCACACGGGAAAGTGTCGGGCAGAGTGGGGACGAAGGGGACCCCACAAACCGGCTTCACCGCCCAGGAGGCCGCAGTAGCGGACGCGCATGGGGACACGGGAACGCCGGTGCCGCAGCGCCCCCCAGCGGCGGGGGGAGCCGCCCCGGCCCGAGGGGGCGGGGCCTCCGCGCCTGCCGGACAGGGAACTTTCCACCCTCGCCCATGTGGTGCGCGGGCTGCCGCCCCCTCGCGGCCGATCGAGGGCGACGCGCCGAAGACCAGGCCCCCTTACGGTCGTGATTGGAGGAGGGGGAGGGCGGCCACGCCCCATTTCGGCCGTGATTGGTGGAGGCGGAGAGCGGCCACGCCCCCTCGCGGCTCCGTCTGCCGTGGTGCCCGGTTCAGCGGTGCCGGTGGCCGGGACGGGGCGGCAGGAGTGGCGCTGCTCCGCGGCGCGGCGCGGCACGGCACGGTCCTGCCCGGCCTCACCCTTGGCTCACCATGATCGTGTGTCCCCAGAGCGTGGAGCACCCCCGAGGAAGCCGGTGTCAGCGGCTGCCGGGGCAGGTAGGACCCGCCCCGCCGCCACCGGTACCGGCGCCGGTATCGGAGCACCGGGCTCAGCTCTGCTAGCTGCCATCGGCTCGAGCTGGCTGCGGCACCGGCAGTCCGGGTCATTCCCGCCGCCGTGTGCGGGGCCGCGCTGTTCCGTTGCGGGGACGGGTGGCTCGGTACCGGTACTGGTACCGGTGCGGCGGCGCTGCCGCCGCCCGTGTCCCCTTTGTGCGGGATGCGGGAGGTGCCGAGCCTCCATCACTGCCAATCAAACTTGTTTTTCTCTCTCTGCCTGCACTGCCCGCGCCGCGCACCGGGGGCGCTGCCGCCGCCTGCACAATGGGGTCCGGGGAACCGGTACCGGCACTGCCGTGGGGACCCCTGCTGTGGGCACCGGCACTTCTCCCGCAGCCTCGGTTGCCGACGCGGGGGGGCCAGGCAAGAGGTGCTCGTCGCGTCCCCAGCGAGCGTCACTGGCGGAGTCTCCGGTACCGGCGGAGCCGTGGTCTCGCTTCGCGAAGGGAGTGGAGGGCTTCACTCCGCGGAGCCTTGCCTGGGTCTCCCGACCCCTCTCCCGCAGCTCCCAGTGCTGCCCGGGCTGGCACAGCACGGGCTGCACTGCTCTCCCTGTGCCTACTTTATATGCAAACTGCTGCCCCGCGATTGGCCGCCAGGGCAGCGCCCCCCTAGATCTGTCCGGGCCGAGAGGGGGTGGGGCTGGCTGTGGGGCTCGGGTCGGGGTGCCTCTTGGGGTTCAGGGGCCTTGGACACATGGAAGTCCCCCCGGGGAGGGAAGTGATGCTCCCGCTGCCTCGGGCTGTGAGCAGGCATGGGGGGAGGAGGAGGCTGAGGAAGGTGGCATCGGTGGTGATGGGAGAGGGTGGGGAGGCAGTGAAGGGGGGACTTAGCTGGTGGTGCCAGCAGGAGATACCCTGAGCTGAGGTGGTGCCTCAGGCAGGAGAGTCCAGCCAGGGGATGAGATGGGGGGCTGTCCTTTCCTTCATCCTTCCCTTTCCTTCATCCTTCTCTTTCCTTCATCCTTCCCTTTCCTTCATCCTTCCCTTGCAAGCCATATTTTTCTGGTGCCTCAGTCCATCATCACCTGGACAAGCAGAGCAAGGAGAACCGGCGGACATGACAGCTGAGCTGTGGGGTGATCATACAGCTCTTTGGTGGGGACCACCTTGCCCCCAAGGGGAGCAGAAGGGCTGCCAGCTCCTCCACCTCTACCCACCAGGAAAAGACCAGTGGCTGCAGCCCCATGGGTGTCCTCAGGACAGCTCATTTCCTCAAGCAGAGGGACTATGCGGGGAGCTTCTGCAGGTCACTCCTGGTTTGCACCTTCTCCCATGGACCAGAAAGCTGGTGCTCTTCATCCCTCCCCATTTTAATTTGGGATTTGGGTGGTTTTTTGGATCTGTTTGGCCAAAAGCGAAGAGGAAGCTCCAAATGGCAATCTAGTAAATGTCTTGACACTTGAGCAATTGTGTGTTGGTGAGAAGTGCAGGACAGAAAATAGCCCGAGCTGCTTCTTGTGCTACCTCTGTGGGTGTGACTTCTCAGTGGTGCTGTGCAGCTTGGCCCTGCTCTGCCTCCCCCTGGGGTGCTCCACTCCTTGTCCTGTGGCTTTGCCATCACCACCATCCTGCCCCAACCCTCTGGTTCACCATGTGGTGCCATGCTGAGCTGCTGCAGAAATGAAGGCCTGATGTAGCTTTGTGATTGGCAAGTTATCCACTGGCAAGACCAGGTGCATGGGGCGTTGGGACTCTGAGGGTGTCTGTGTGTCCTGCCCAACCGTGATAACCTGGGGTCATGGCGGAGGCAGGGGCTGGTTTTTAGACACGCTCCTGGTTTGCTGCTATGCAACCACGGTCGCTGTGCCCCAGTTATAGAATCATAGAATGGTTTGGGTTGGAGGGGACTTTAAAGCCTATTCAGTTCCAACGTCCCTGCCACGGGCAGGGACACCTCCCACCAGCCCAGGCTGCTCAAGGCCCCATCCAACCTGGCCTTGAACCCCTCCAGGAAGGGTGCACCCACAGCTTCCCTGGGCAACCTGTGCCAGGGCCTCACCACCTTCATTGGGAAGAATTTCTTACTAATGTTTAATCTAAATCTTCCCCCTTCCAGTTTAAAGCTGTTACCCCTCATGCTATCACTACTTGCCCTTGTAAAAAGTCCCTCCCCAGCTTGCTTGTAGGCCCTCTCCAGCCTTCGGGTGACTGCACAGGAGAGATGGGTGGGAGGAAGATGATGATGATGTGAGTGGGGCCAGTTGCTCCCATGGGAGATTTCAGTTCAAGCCCAGGAGGGGAGGCACGCCCTCTGCATCTGAGAGTGCTGCCAGCTCCCGCACACAAGCAGGAGCTGTGACTTTCTGTGTGACAGGGGTTGGCACCTGCTGCACCTGTGCCTTGATGCAGGCGGGCTGAGGGTGCAGGCCTCACTGGTGGGTGGGAGATGTGGCAATGAGACTGCTGGGCTGCAGCAGCTTCCTTGGCACCTTTTGCACATCCCCACCCTCAGCTCCCACCACACTTCCAGGACGGAGTGGATTGGTGCGGCTCAGGGCTGTGCCCAGCTCACTGTTGGGGATGTATGGACCCTCTTGCCCATATGTTTTCACTGTGGAAACATGCAGTGCCAGTTGTGCTACACGCTCATGGGCTGCAGGACCTGCTCCCATGCTGTCTCCTTGGTCAGCAGACAAGGAGACCTCTGAGCCCCTCCATGTGCTCCTGACCGCGTGGCAGGTGCCAGGATATCGCTTGCCCCTTGGCTTGTGGGGACAGGAGCCCAGGAGCAGCTCAGCTGCCTTCACTGCTCTCCTGCTGTCCCAGTGCTGGGCAGGAGGGCTCCATGCTGGCGGTGCAAGGGCCTGCCAGTAAGGCTGATGAGCTGCTACATTCTGGGAAGTCTTTTCATCTGTCCTGTTTCTCCTGATCCAGCCTTGCATCTGCCTGTAAGGCTGCAAGGAAACATCACTCCTAGTTTACCCTTTGCTTCTGTTCGCTAGGCATTGCCCTCTCCCAGAAACCAACCTGTGTTTCTTGCAGCTGTCCTGCTAGCAGTGACCCTGGCGAGCAGTGCTCTGCCCAGCTTCCCAACCCAAGCCTGAGCCCTGTGTGGTGGCTTCTGACCTGATAGTGTTCTTCTGGGAGCACCTAGCCAGCCCCTCACACAGCCTGGGCTTGGTTGGGGTGGTGTTGCTGCAGCCGAGCTGCTCCGGGGAGAACTAAGCAGAGCTTATTCCCTGCAGGTAGTGAAGATGTCTGGCAGCGACCCTGAGTGCCCGCAGTTCCTCTTTGTAAAGGTGCTGGCAAGCCGGGGGCGGCTGGAGGCGGTGACCCAGCAGATGGGCTACCACCCACAGTACCTCGACAGCTTCCTCAAGACTCAACACTACCTGATGCACATGGACGGCCCGCTGCCCTTCGACTGCCGACACTACATTGCCATCATGGTGAGCCCTGCTGGGAGCTGCCAGAGTGGACAGAGAGCTCTGCTCAGCCCTGTGAGGCTCCCTGTTCCCCCTCCACCAGAGAGCCTGTGCCATGGCCTTCTCTGCAGAGGCCAAAATCATGATATCCTGGAGGCTGGGTGAGAGGTGGGCATGGGGTCCCAGGACGCTTGTCCCATTGGTGCGGTATGGGAACACTGACATGGTGCTCTTGCAGGCAGCTGCCCGGCACCAGTGCCGGTACCTGGTGAACCTGCATGTGCTGCAGTTCCTGCGAGCAGGGGGGGATCCCCAGTGGCTGCGTGGCCTCGACTTCATCCCCCCCAAACTCCGCAACCTCAATGAAATTAACAAGATCCTGGCCCACCGGCCGTGGCTCATCACCAAGGAGCACATTGAGGTACTGCGGGGGTGGCGGTGGGAACAGCAGCATCCTCAGGAGGTCCCAGCACCCTGCCCGTGTCACATCGCTGATCTGTCTGTCCTGCAGAAGCTGCTGAAAATCAGCGAGTGGAGCTGGTCGCTGGCAGAGCTTGTGCACGCTGTTGTCCTCCTGGCACACTGCCACGCGCTTGCCAGCTTTGTCTTCGGTTGTGGCTGCGAGCAGGATGAGGGGCCAGGAGGCCGAGGCTCATTGAAGCCCTCGTCACTCGGGAACCAGTGCTTCTGTGAAGCCACCGCCAGCAATGGCTGCAGCCAGGAGCTGTTGCGCATCAACCGCAAGCGGGTGAGCCCTCAGGGGTGGGTCCATGGAGGGACAGGGGGCACAGCTGGGACCACTGTCCTCACCTCTATGCCTGTTTCTATGCAGTCCCTGGACTCCTGCATGGAGCTAGATTCCCTCCGGGAACGCATGCAGCGGATCCACATGGAGACTGAAGGCAGGGAAGAGATGAGGCTGCTGCAGCAGGACCGAGAGGAAGGTGAGGGGCAGGGAGCAGAGGTGCCTGTGCAGGATGGGAGTTCATATTACCTGAGTGTTGGTCCCTCATGTCTATACTTACATTTTCTATGATATATGATTCAGAGAGGGGCACTTGGGATGCTGATGGTGGGGAAGAAGACGGTGGTGGGGAAGAAGACAGTGGTGCTTCCCAAAGAGGTGCAGCAGGGCCCAGCTTTTGACGCCTGCTAGGAACAGGGCAGCTGAGCATCACTGACCCATCTGTGGGGCTCTCCCCTCCCGCAGATACTGATGGGGAAGTCACTGGTGCCACCAACCTTGCATGCTACATGCAGGACCCTGACTTTGGATACCAGGACTTTGCCCGGCGTGATGAGGATCAGACGCAGGTATTCAGAGTCCAGGTGAGTTCCTGCTCTCTCAGTGGGTAGCAGCCCAGGCTGCCTTCCATTTCTGCTCCTGGTCGGGAGTGGGTGGTCACAGGGGTACATGTGCAGCCCAGATCTGGTGCAAATTCTCACATAGGAAAGTGTGGCCCTCAGAGGGGACCTGCCCACTAGGGTCAGGGAGAGGGAGGTGACTGGTGGCCTCTGTCCCCAAGGGCTGCCAATTTCTTCACATTGTCCGCACCAAGGCAAGGGTCAAAATCATTAAAAATCTACCTGATGAAGGATGTTGTGATTTGTGGCAGAGCTGTGTCCAGAGCAAACCTATCGAATTCTGTGTCCCAAGGTCTCCAGCCCTTCTTCCTGGGAACATGCCCCAGGGTCCTTTTTACAGTTGTGAAAGCCTTTTGCTGTGCTCAACAGGATTACTCCTGGGAAGACCATGGCTTCTCACTGGTCAATCGGCTCTACTCTGACATTGGGCATCTCCTGGATGAGAAGTTTCGAATGGTGGATGGTCTGCAAAGCAGTGCCATTGCCAAGCGGCAGGGCTGTGAGCCCTCTGTCTTCAAGCGGGGCATCTGGAACTACATCCACTGCATGTTTGGCATTAGGTAGGGAAACTAACCTTATGGTCCAGGGTGAAAAAGAGCTGACGCAGGCAGGAGGAGGGTTGGGCACTCAGGCTGCCTTGCAGATGGGCTTGGAAAAGAGATGTAAGTGAATCCACCTGCCTGGCTGTTGGGCCAGGCAGGGAAGAGACGCTCAGTTTCTCTGGCCAGGGCAGGGTGCTTCGGGGATGGGGTTTAAGTGCCTGGTGGCCACTGCTATGTGTTCCCCTGCTCCGTGGCTGTTCTGTGCCTGAGGAGACTATGGGTGAGGTGCTCTACAGGGACACAGTGCTGGCCGTGACTCGCCCCTGTGCTCCCCACAGGTACGATGACTACGACTACGCAGAAGTGAATCAGCTCCTGGAGCGAATCCTTAAAGTTTACATTAAAACTGTCACCTGCTACCCAGAGAAGACAAATTCAGAAATGTTTGACAGGTTCTGGAAGCAGTTCAAGCACAGTGAAAAGGTGGGACAGCCAGCCCCTGGCTCTGACCGGCTGCAGTGGGGCCAGGAGCGGGCAGGTGCTGTGGGCTGGGGTGCTTCAGGGGCTGTACAAGAAACCTCTGAGGCACCAAACCAGTCCGAGGCAGGTGGGAGGGAAATGGAAACTGGCTGTTTGTAAGGAGTTGGGATTAGCATGGCATGGGGTTGGCCGTAATGTGATGAGGACAGGAGCCACTGGCAGCATGGCTATCTCCAAGGCCATTACCCCATCGGTGAGTGCCTCCAGGCAAGCACTTGCTCCAGCTGTAACTTGCAGGAGTGACTGCTGTGGGTGTCAAGGACTGTGCTGGTGCCAGCCTGGCATGCTTGTGCCAGTGTACTGGGGACTCCCCGGCACATAGCTGTGGCAGGCAGTCACGGCCTGCAGGACTGCAAGGAGGGGGAAATGGCCTGTGCTGGAAACACTGGTGGCATTTTGTCCTATGCCAAAAGACTCGCTAGCCCAGGTGGGTGCTTGTTTGCACTGTGGCTGCTTGAACCTCTCTTGCTTCTCCTTTAGGTTCACGTGAACTTGCTCATCCTGGAAGCCCGAATGCAGGCAGAGCTGCTGTACGCGTTGCAGGCCATCACCCAGTACATGATCTCCTAGACTGTGGGGAGCTGCGCTGTGGCAGGGCCAGGCAGCATCCTCTTGGACTCATATGTGACCTGTCATGCTGGGATGGACGGCGAGGGATTACTCAATTTAGTTTACTTGACTGTCTTGTTCCTTTTTTTTCCCCCTTCTTGTGGGGCTTGCTGAGTGGCCCCGTTACGTGCAATTACCAAACTGTGAGGCAAGTTTGTGCTGCTGAGATGTCGGTGTGATGCTGGAGACTTGGACTTGTCCAAGGAGGACTGCCAAAGACACAGAGGGAGAGGGAGGTGGGAGGGGACCAAGGCTGGTTTAGAGGGATGCTTCCCCACAAGCAGAAGTTCCTCACCCCGGTGCTGTAGGAGCCTTGGCTGCCACAGAGAGGACAGAGAGGAGAATGGGCTGCTGCCTTCCTTCCCTGTGCTGCAGTAGGGCCACCCTTCAGCACCTGGCCTCCTCGGTGTGATGCATCTCTCTTGGGAGCAGCGTGGGCAGCTTGCAGGTGCATTGCAATGTCTTGAGTTGCGTGGTCAGGTAGGAAAAAGCACTGGCTCTGAGCAAGGGCCCATCCCCAGCGTAGGACAAGAAGGGGATATGCTTGCTGCCTAGATGTCCTGCCCTCTAGGTCTATGTGCCAAACCCCTCTGGGATGGACAAGTGAAGACCCAGATGAACTCCAAACTGTGAAGCTCTTGCTGGCAGGTGCTCTGCCTTCTCTGACAGTGGGCTGGGAAGGTCTCCAACAGCGTTCAGGCTCTGGAGATTTCTGCAGGGGACTTCAGGCAGTCCTTGGGGAGATTGCCTCAAAGCCCCTCCTCTGCCTCCCATCAGCAGAGAGGCAGGACGAACAAGGGACGCCTTCTGAGTTAACGTGGTTTGTATCTTATCATCACCATGAGAGGGCTGAGGTCCTGTGCCCAGTCTATTGCTGCTTAACAGCATGGTGGAAAAGCCTGTGGTGGGCAGAAGCATGCACCACTGCTCCCTCGTGTTCCAGGGCTGCCTCCTGCCTGTGCTGCAGCCCCTGGCTGTGAAGGTACGACAAATCCAGCACAGGCTCTGGAGAGCAGCCACAAAAAGGGAAAGGTGATAAGTGGGAGCCTGAAGCAAGGGCAGCTGTCGAGTCGGCCCAGTGCACGCTACTTCAGTCGACCCGTTTACTGCATAAATGTATGGGGAGAAAACCTTGTGTATGGAAGCTACAGAAAAAGCCTATTTTTGCTATAAATATATTATGTTTGACATGGATGTGTGCTTTATTTCTGCCAGATATTGGGAGGGGGATCCAGACTTACACCGCATGACAGCAGTGCCTGGCTGACCACAGCCCTGAGATGGCTCCAGCTCCAGGAAACCAAACGTTCACAGCTGTGGGGGAGTCCTGCACTGACAGCTCTGTTTCAGGGCCAGCAGCTAGGCACTGAGGCTGGACCCATCCTGTTCACCTCAGCTATGTTCTCTTCCCATACTCAGATGGGCAACTCCTGCAGTGTTGCATGTTCAATAGGAAAAGGGAATGTTTTCAAGGGGCTGCAATACTCCAGCAAGGCCTGTGCTGGAGGAAGGAGCTGGCTTTCCTCCAGGAGTAGGCGAGGTTTGGGTGCTGCTTCTGCAGCATTTTGCCCACATTCACAAGTAGGTGCTCTGTGAGCAAGGCCAGAAACCAGGACCAATTCTTTTCCTATAATGCTGCAGGTGCTCTCCCTGCAGTGCAGGCTGGAAGAACCTGCACTGGGGCTGGGCCAGCTTGTACTGATCCAAGCTAGTGTCTGGGCAGTAAAATTCCACAACTACTGGTGCTGAGCAGTACTGGCTGAGTCGGTACTGGTGCCAGGACAGAGGCACCAGTGCTAGGATGACTAGTGCAAATCAGGGTAGCTGGGTGTCCAGTTCACTGTCAGGTGTAGCGCTCTGATTACCCAGAGCAGCCTTTCTCCTGCCCCTGCAAAAGCAGCTCTGTCCCCTGCTGGGCTGGGATAAGCCATAGTAGCCAGTTCTCCTCAGAGCTCACTGCTTCCGATGCAAGCAGCACATCTGCAGCTTCGTGCAAGCCTGGGGCTGGCTCCCAGTACACTGCCAGCAGTAGCATCGTCACCCCCTCGCCATCGCCCCATGCTGCTGGGCAAAGAGAGGGCAGTGGCAGCACAGTGCTGGTTGCGGTTGAAAGGCTGCCTGTTCCCAGGAGACACGAAGCAGGTTCCCTTTTGCCCCCGTCTCTCTGTGCATGAAGAGCTGGGCTTGAAGTAGCTGGGGCAGCTGCAACTTGCTCTGGCTCGCAGAACAAGCACTGGTCACAGCAGCAAGATGAAGGGCTCCAGGGGATGTGAACCCTGACCAGAACTGAGCACAGCTGCTGGCAAAGCCAGGGGAGGCAGCCAACTCAGCTCCCCGACAAGAAGAAAACATCCCCACATGATCTGAGAGCTAGAAAGCAAGAGGTGAAGCAACCATCTACTCCTATCCCCGCAGAGCCAGCAAAGTTACTGCCATGTGCCAAGTAGGTCTTGTAGCAGATAACTCAGGTATGGGGACTTTTGTCACTGGAGAAGCCTGGAAGGGTCTTGTTGACCAGGCACTTCAGGGGAATTTTACACCCACCCCAATCACTACAGGCAAACTTTTAAAACTCATGAGCTGGTCCTTCACCTTATAAACTCCCCCAGCTTCTCTCCTGTGCCTGGCCAGGCTGTGAAACTGTTGCACTCACCAAGGGCCCAGGCTTTGAGGCTCCCTGGGAAGGGTAGTGCAGGCACTACACCATTTGAGGGAAGGAGACGACTCTAATCCATGCAGCACATCACAAGACTGGCAACTTCAACACTTGGGTTCCTGCCCTGGTGCCCCCTGCACTCTTAATCTGCTTGGACCAGAGTATTCCTCTCCATTGCTTTGTGGCTGAAAGGAGGAGAGCTGTCAGAGCCAGGGGTTCCTCTCCTCTGAAGGAACGATGTTCAGCACACCCATGTGGGAGCCAGGCCACTGTGACCTTACCTGGAATTACTGTGGGGAGGATGCAGGCACATGTCCAAAGCAGTCACTGAGTTTCTTGCAACAGCCTGTAGCAGAAAGGCATGCTGGCAGGCACAACCAGGACTGCTTTTGTAGGAGCCAAGCCATCCCCAAGCTGTGTGGTGGTAGGAATGGTGTGTGCTACACTGCAGAGAACAGCAAGCCACTGTCATAGCTCCTACAACCCACCCATTGAAAGCCAGACCCATGGCTGCTTGTTTTACCACAGCAGTAGAGGGGAAAAAAATAGTACCTAGGAGCTGGGGACAGACTGTCCTGCCAAGACAGCTCTGGAACAGGCAGTGTGCACCCCACCATCTTACCATTTTCCATACTTCCTCGCACACCAGCTATTCTACCACAAAAGCCATGTGAAATAGGGCCACAAGACTTCCCTGCTGTGCTTTCACATGTGGTCCCACCATTTGCAGCACGGGAGAAGTGTTCATCAACCAGCAAGCAGCCACAGCAAAGCAGGTCTCTGGCCAGAAACTAATCTGACAAGAAAAGCTGGTGAAGTTTTTGTACTGGTTTCAGGTACTGCTGCTTTGCAGGCAACTATGCCATTGGCCAAAACACTTAGGGTGTCAATTTGTGAGAGCTATGAAGTCTCCAAGGCTGCAAGAAAGGCTGACCTACTGCAAACGAGGTGCACTGAACCAACATACCTGTTAGGATAAAATACAGCAAGATTCTTGGTGATTACTGCAGACTGTGTCACATGTACCTATGGTGACCCTGAGCCAAGGTATCCAGGACCCAGCCTGACACCTATTCTGTGCTTTGCTCTCCTCGTCAATGCTCAAATTGGCACAAAAAGTGCTAATAGCTACTGGGGTGAATGCATGGTCCCTTGTTCTATGTCAAGTTTTGAACGCATCCACTTTGATCTAATTAACAACCGCAAATAAATTATCAGCATTTTGTTTCTCTGATAGCATCTACGATTACGTACGTGCAGGAAAGCCATAAGAAGTGCCCAAGGAACAGATGAGGGCCAGACAGTTCTCCTAAGGATGTCCTTGTAATCCCCCATTTTTGGACATCGGCTTAAATCTTGAAGCAGGAGCTTTAAGATCCCTTCCAGAGTTATTTGTGTTAACCATCTTAACACTATTATTTTTCAATTACATTCTTTATCAGAAATTGAGTATCCAAGGCTTTGAATGTGAGTTTTCTGGCTGTACACATGCTGTAAAACTTCATGAATGAGAGTTTCTCCTCAGAAGTTTTAAAAACATGTCTGACTTGCTTTCCATGTGTTTAACCAGGCCCTGCATTCTCCATTTCTCTCTGATCTCTGTCTCTCTGATCTATGTCTCCACTCCAAAGCAACATGACTGAGGCTCTGAACTGGTCTTGTCTTCTGCAAGACCTCTGGTGAGCTACAGTGCACAGACTACCCCCAGGGCAGAGGGAGACAGCATTCTATAGCCTCATCCCAGCTGTGAGAAGGCAAACTTGCTGGAATGACACACTGTTTTAATTCAAGGGCTCCACCATGCTCCTCACAAGCTACTTCACTGGCTTAGACTGTATTTACATTCCTACTTGCCTTAAGTCAAGGAAGGACCCTTCAAGGTACATAGCAGAAGCCTTCTCCCACCCAGAGCTGTCTCTTACCCCCTTGCACACCTGTGTGCAGTCCCAAGGAATGACCAGCTCCTGGCTTCCTAACATTCATGTCCTCTTTGATGGACAACTCCAAGCCACTATCTTCTAATACCAAAAGTGCTCCCCAGCTGCAGTAACCTTCCTTTTTCTGAAGAAGGATTTGGGGTAGTGAAGCCTAGATAAAAACTTACTCACATGCTTGTCTGCTAGTTAAGTGTCAGCATCTGCTTGTGGATGGAATGGCTGAAATAAGAGAGTAGCAGCAAAGCCACTGTCTCTCTTCCTAGAGATAACTGGTAGAGTTGCTGACACTCAAAGATGTCTGAATATATAAAACTGTGTCATCTTCTGTGCTGAGGTTTAGAAGAGCAAGGAATGCATGGGGATGACTCTAGACCAGTCCTGCAGAAAAGACTCCCCAAGGTCAGTTTTAAGGCTTGGCAATCCCATAGGCTCTCACACACTGCTGGCAAGTTCTAACGAGAGGCTCTACACACTGCAGAGGATACTGAAGACTTTGAGTTGTTACACCATGACCCTTCCACCCCTGGCCAGCTAAAGGGATTTTACCAAGGGAAACCTCTAACAGGAGGGTAGAGGAAAGAAGCCAAGGGCAAGGAAAAATTAATTAGTCCTTGCCAGGGAAACAGAACAAACTGCATGAGACACAGAGCAGAGGATTATAGGTTTTTATTTGTCAAACATTCCCCCCTAGTCTAGCACATTCTACAGTGTTGCTAGCACAGATGGTAACAAAGAGCCTGTAATGGTTCAGAAGTTACACTGCTACAGAGAGGAAACAAAAGCAGAGATTTATTATGTAAAATATTGTGAGAAATGGGTGAAAGAGTGCAGAAGGGATAGGGTGGAAACTATGTCAGCTAGAGGTGCCTGCCCTGTGTGCAGCAGGTGTCTGTGCTAGCAATGCAGATACCTTTCCTGGGATCACACCAGGTGAAGACTCCACTGTGCTGGAAGCATCATTTCATAGAACCATCCCCATTGCCTTATGAAGAAGGGTCCTTTCCAGAAGTGACCTATCTTCTACATAGCCAAACCTCTCAAGACACTTTGGGGAGCACCACAGAGTAGCACCACAGCACCAGCTGTGAATATCTCCTTCTACCACACACCGTAACACTGCTTTAGCCAGAGAACCATAAATGCAATACCATCAGCTCTTTTCACCTTCAGCTTCTGCTGCCTCTTCTCCCTGCTTTTACACCACAATATTAGATGTGAGTTATGATTCCATCAGATTGTTTTCCATTGGCTACAGACAGATTGGGGTGCAGGGAGAGACATAAAGGCTGCTGAAGAGAGATGGGATCTCTTTCTTGAAGAGTGAGCAACTGTGGTGATGGGTTACCATGTGCTACTGTGCTTTAACATCGACAGATCTTTCAGGCTTCAGGAGTCACCCATTGCTCGCTTTTCCCCATAATAATTAGAACATGTTTTTCATTAGACATGCAACTGAGGCAAACCCTAAGCTATCCCTGTTCATGCTCATGTCCCAGAGCTGATTGATTTGTTTTATTTTTTTGATAACAGGTTCAAACTCACACATTATTTTGGTGAAATTCAGGACACCACTCCCAAAGCACTCCTATTCATGGCCACCAGACACAGGTTTCTCATTCATGGAGGAAGGCTAGCCCTGAAGCATTTGAGTGTGGCTATAAATAAGCAATTAATACAGAAAATGATAAAAATTACGATCTACATAAAAGCTTTTTAGGCATTTCCTTTGGAAAAGCTGATTAGTGCTACTTGCTTCTAATATGAGCCTCATTTACGAATACAGCTGGGCTCTGGAACGCTCCCACTGCTTTCATTCCTCTCACTTACCAGGATGATTCAACTGCTGTTTTTAAAGCGGACCAGGATAGGGGATGACACGTTTTTAGACACACCAACAAGAAAAATTAAGGTCTCCAAGAAGCTATCAAAGGAAGCTGGGAGTATAGTAAAATATGCCTAAGTTGTGAAGAAGGCTCAAGCAATTTGCTAAACCCAGGTGTAAATAAAAGCAACAAGTCTGCTTCCTACCAGGCTCCACGGGCCTAGCTACCCAAATCCTTTGTGGCCCAGAGCTGCATGATGGCTTCACACTGAAAAAAAAAAAAAAAGGCATTTGATCGTCTGGAGATGAAGAAGCTTGTTACTCAAGCTCAGGGAGGACAAGGAAAATGCACACAGTGCAACATAAAGCTTCATGCCAAGTGTCCCCTTCCCACACCCCCCAGACAGTTACCCAGGAACACCACTCCCCATGTCAGTGGCCCCTTCCCTCACCAGCCAGCTTACAGCTACTCTCAAAATCTCAGCCCAGTCCTTCATTAAAGCGAAAACTAGCTCACAGGTACAGAGCCTGCAGTGCTAATGAAGAATGAATATCCACCAAGACACTATACTGCATTCAGCAGCAGTCAGCAGCAAACACTGTGGGTAAGAATACAAAAAACCTGGGCAAGCACTGAGCAACCCCCTGCCAATTCAGCAAGCAGCAGTTTAGGAACTTTAAAGTTTCCTGTGTCCTATGAGGAAATATCCCAGGCTAGAAAAGCTCATGGTTTATGAAGAGGAAGTTAATTGAGAAGGGGCTGGAAAACTTTTGAATTCTCTGCATCCCTGCCCTCCGCGTCCATGATCCAAGCTGCCCTGCTACACATGCAAATGAGAAGCTAAGTTGCCTGCTCAAGCCTGCAACATTACATTCATGGTTTATTGAGCACTCCCAAAGCACTGTTAGCCTTTCGAACATCACCCTCAGCACTAGCACTCTCTCAGGCTTTTTCAACCATTGCCAGCTCCTATTGTATTGAGGAGACAAAAAGCAACTCCACAGACTGCCTCAAGACAGATGTTACCATCAGCACACTGGTAGAACAAGGCTCCAGCCAGAGGTGCTCCCTGTCTCCAGTGCTGTCCTCAGGACAGGCAATTCCCCAGGAGACTGGCCTGGAAGTATGGAAAAAAAAGATAAGACAGGTGCTCTATTCCTTAAAGAAGGACAGGGTCTCTTATGAACTCACACTGTAAGGTACCAACCATGATGAGCCCTGGTGTACCTGGGCTGCAGCTCCTTCAAGCTGGAACAGGCTGAGGACATGTACTAGTGAAGATCAGATCTCCCTAAGGTACTACTCGAGCGCTCAGGGCCAGGCTCTCAGCAGCCAAACATCCAGCCAGGTTCCCAGTGCTGTCACACTAAGGGAAACCTTGGAATAGCCCAAAGACAGTATCTCGTCCCCACGGACCAACCCAGCCAGAAATGGCTCACCATGGATTTGCAGGTCTAAAGTACTGATTAATAATATGGTCCTTCCTACTGCTTTAGGCTCTGTTTTAATGAGAAATGAGCTAGAGTCACATATAACCTGACTATATGTACTGGTGTCTTGTCCTTTGATAAAGGCTGTGAAGCACAGCCAGCCAGTCAACTTGCTCTGGAGATCATGGGATTCATTTCCCCTCAGGGCCCAAGCTGACAAAGTAACATATTATGTGCCAAATAACACAAATCTTGGCAGATGTATCAGCTGCAGTCCAGAACAGACAATTCTTATGTACAATGCGCGCCATCAGGTGTCTGTGTAAAGGGTGTATCTACCCAATTCTGTAATGAACTAACTGCAGTGAGAATGTGCATCCATGACTCAAGTCTGCAAGACCTGGGATCCCAGCTTAAGATCTGCCTTTTTGTTTTGTTTGTTACAAAGAGGTATGGCCACACATGCACAAGTGGGTAAATTTGAAACATATCACCACCAGGTCAGCTATCAATACAGCCTTCAAAGCAAAGGTCATCAAACTACTCTGATGGCAGAGTACACTATCGGTAAGACTGTTGAAGACTGCTTGTTGCCGATAACCAGAAAAACCATTCCTGTTCCAATCTCCAATCAAATGAAAATGAAATGAAACCCAAGGAAACAGAGCAGATAAGGTGGCAAAACAGTATGGCTCATTGCATTGCACAATACAAACTTTCTGAACAGAAGCCACGGTCACCTTCAGAAAGGATTGGAGAGGCTTTCTGCCAGACCAAGCCTACCAGAACACCATGAAAGCACCATGTGTCCCACAGATCCTGCTACTGCAAACACCAAAAAGGTAACAGGAACAGGCCAGCTAATGCTCTGAACCTCTTGACTCCTACCTTCTGAACTGCAAGAACAAAGAGAAAGGGCAGGATCCCAGGCACATCCCTAAGGGCCTGCCTTCAGTTTCCCCAACAGCAGCAGAAACTTCAAGAAAGCAAAAACCTTTGGAAACCATAAAGTGAGCTACCAAATAAAACTGATTGTGCCTTCCATAAGGGCTACCCAGAGCATCAGCAGATCTAATACGATCCAATCCACAGCATCTTCTTAGCAGGCTAGGGAATCTGTCCTATGCATCAGCTGTAGCACAGCTACTTCAGGAAGGAGCTGAGAACGAGCACACTGTTACAATCATTAGCATTCCCTAGTATCATGCTCTTGGCGTGGTGGGAGTGCTCAGTTGAGGAAGGAGACTGAGTAGCCGTGGCTGAATGCCATGCCACACAGGCACCTTCCACCTGTTCTGGGGAAAGCAACCTTACCCCAGTTGCACTGTCATGCCCTTCCCACTTTTCCAATGCCATTTTCAGCTTCTTGGCCCAAAATGCCTTAGGGCCATCCCCTCCCATACTGTAGTGTTATCTGGTATCAGGGGGACAGATGCAGGAAGTGTAGTTTGGGGTTTTTTTAACCAATAATCTCATTTTCAATTAAAATATATAATATATATTTAAAAAGGTTTAGAAAAGCTTCTATGTAATTTGCAGCTACTTTTACATATAGATTACAATAATGTACAATTCTTCCCCAATGTGGTTTGAAACCATGGGGACCTGCCAATTCTTTCCCCTCAATCATATACACTATCAAACATCAAATGTGTTTGTTCCTAATACAGCTCTGTAAAAGAAGTCTGTCACTGGTACCTTCACAGAGGGAGATGCCTAATGTGCCTAAATGGGGACACTTAACATTGGCTTCATATTCATAGAAAGTTCCCAGATTAGTAAAAAAATATTTAATCTATAGAAAAGGCCCTTCTGAAAAGCAATCAGGGCTCTGTTAAGGCCACACCCAGGCTTTCCATTTCTCTGCTGTAGCAAGACAGATCAGAAACAAACCCAAAATGACGTTTTTATGTCCCAGAAACGGCTATTAGCACCTGTGCTTATTTTACAGCAGCCTGGTGTATCAGGAAAGTGCTGAGAACAGCATAGGGACTTCTTGAAACATGCTTCTGATTCAATGGGGCTCAGTTGGCACAGAGACAAACTCAACGTCCTCCAATTCCACTCAGGTGGACAAGAGGAAGCCTTCTACACCACGACCACCATCCTTCCTTGCAGAATAACAACGGGTGCTCCAGAGACGGCACACCAAAACCAGTGAAATCAACCCCTGAAATTGTGCACTCTTTTCCCAAAGAGCTCCCACCAACAAACTCCTAATTCCTTTGCGAGTCTGTGGGACGCCAACTGCACATCTGGTGGTTTAATGAAAACGTCCAACTATTTTGCCCCAGAGGGCAAGCCAAGTGAGAGCAGAGCCAGCCCTCTGCCAGTTTGAGGCACTGGGAGACTTTCTGCCACTGCAGAGAGAAGATTGCAATTGAGGCATTCCTCCAGCAAACCCAACTCTTCACATGGGAAAACACCATTGCCCGGCACAGAGTCCTCTGGCTGAGGTTTTTACCCGGGCTCCTCTTTGGACATGTACAGCCCAGGGTTTCTCCAGATGGTCCAAGGCAGGGTCAGGTTTGTAGGAAGAGCCGTGGCACATAACAGGATTATTATTTTTAAACTCTTCCTGTTGCAGCCAGATGCAGGTTGCCCCTTCTTCCCCAGCTGGGCAGCCCCTTCTGCCCAAGGCGTGGTGTGCAGGGAAACCAAATCCAACGTGCTCCATTCTTTTCTCTGCCAGGGGTGGGAAGTGAAGTCAGAACCCGATGTTCAAAACCTGAAGGACACTAGGAAGAAGAAAAATAGAGTGAACAGTTAGATCTCACTTTCAGTGGGAATCCTGGATGCACAGATAAGGAGTTAATTACTATCAATCATCCCCTGCTGCCCAACGGATGCAAGAAACAAACACAGATCACAAGAGACATTGATCACTGGAAAGTCAAGTGGAAAATGCAACTGCTCAGGTCCAAGCTTCAGAGTACGACTGAGATCCAAAACCAAAACAGAAGTACAAAGGTCAACAGTAAGAACTCCTCCTGTAAGCTGATGGCACCAAAGCTCTGCAAGATAAGGAGGTTTAAAGAAGGACTTTGCTAAGGCATTGACCAAAGGCACCACAGGAAAGCAGCAAGGAAAACTACTCTTCACCGTAAGCAACGACAAATATCAATTGGTTGGGAAAAGGTTAAAACTCGGATTTTTAGAGATCACACATTAAAACTCTTTATGCTCACCCATTAAAGAAATCCTTTATCAGCCTACAAATAATTAAACATTTTCTAAATATCTCATTCCCTTTTGCAAATCTAAAGATCCCATTCTCAGGTCTTCTGCCTCACCTCAACAATGCTGCCACAACTTGTCCAAACAATGCTTGGCATAGGTATAAGCAGACATAAGACATTGACATAAAACCTCCACCACAGGTCTATGATCCACCTTGGAAGGCAGAATAGCAAGACAGAAGTAGGGCTTTCAATCAGTTGCATTCAGTAACAGTGAGCACGAAATAAACTTGCAGAATGTGGAAGAAGCTACAAGAGGGAATGATCCCCGAACAAGAAAAGACAGTAACTTAAAACAGAAACCAGAGCAACAAACTAGTTTGGGAAACTGCAAGTGGATGGGGATTTTCTTTATTTATTAATGTTCTGGTAGACAAAAATATAGTATTTGGATCAAAGGGAATTACAGCACAGCAAGAAAACCATGAGTCCAGACCAAGCTGGGCAAGGGATAAAGAGTTCTCCAGGCTATGAAGCTACAGGGAATCTAATTGAACAATTAAAGATCATTAACTAATGTCTGTCAGAAGAGTGGATGGACTATACACTCATGAATGAGGCGCAAACTGTACCACTGTATAAAAGAGGCAATTCTTTTCCCAGGTGTTCCTCCTACTGGCTTGCAGAAATACATAACAGAGGTAAATGAGCAAGCTCAAAGACCCTGAGCTGCTCAGAGACAGCTGGTGTCTACTCACACTTCCCACAACTGGAACGGAGGACACTTAAGTGCTGAAGGCAAGAGTGGTAGCCCATGACTGAGCATTCCACAGCCTAATTCCAGCTGTGGTACTCTTTCCATGACCTGGCCCACTAAGGCTCCCATAAGTTACCCATTGTGGCTTGCACATCCAGTTCCTTAATCAGTAAACGGCAGGCTTACAACTGAGTGAGACACGGGTAATACACAACAGCAGCAGAAATTGTGGAACTGTAGGATACAGACAAAGCTGAAAAGCTTTGCAAAGCTTAGAAAAAGCAAACGTAACCTAAGGACAGAATAAGAGGCTTGAAACAAAGCACACTGAACAAGGTGTTATTTTTCCTCCAAGTGCAGTGCTGCTAAGAACTGTTCACCAAGAGGTGTGGGAGCTACGCTTTCTGCTGAAACACAATACTGGTTCAGAACTTGTTCCAGATCTCACTTCTTTCTTAGTGAGTGTCCAGCATATTTCCTAGAAAGTATCGCTTTGATTTCATGCATGGAACAAAGCAAATCCAGGGCTTTTAACACCAGATAGCTTCTCTGTTCCAATTAAGCAATTCACATGCTAAGTACGGAAGAACAAAGGAACATGGACATAACCTCCAAGTTGAGAGCTTGTGTTCTCCCTCTTAAGCACCTGATGACAGCCACATCTTCACCAGTACTAGACCTTACCCTTTGATAAATATCCCTCAGCTTCTCTGCTTTACACTCTTAGAAAACATAATCAATGCCTGTTGTTCTGTAGACAGAGGTCTTATCTACTTAGCCCAGGTAATTAATGCACTCAGTACTGCATGACAGCTTCCATATGTTTTGGAAACACTCCTGTGCAAAATATTTCACCCCTGCAAAGTCTATGTATTCCCCAAATACGATGACCTGCTCTAGCACGGCATGAAAAAATCCACAGAAGGAAGCTCAGAACAATTTCCTATGGAAATGCTCCTCAAAGCCACAGCCTCTGTCGCTAACCTGCAAAAAGCCCTAACAGGAATGACCTTCATACCAATATTTTGTGAACCAAATTTATCTTTGCAATCAAAACTGAGTTTTCATATTCCACCTGAAGTTAGGACATTCAGTTTAAGACAGCCACATAGTAATTCAGCAAAAGCACAGTTAACAAATGCTTGAGTCTTCATTATGGGGCTTTTTGTAACCAGAAAGCTTGACTGATCCTCCCTCTCTCTACAGTAAAGAGATCTGCTAAAAGCACAGACAGAAAAGCATTACCAGTAAATGAAATCCTAAGCAGTGTGATGGGAAGAATGAGTGAAATTGTGTTTCAAAAGTCAATATGTAGTGGTATATCAATATGTTCACAGGGTTTAAGTACCACTATCTTAAAGGACAGCATTTCACTTTGTCAAGACCCAAGACACTTGTCACCGTTTTTGATATAGGCCAGGATGCTGTTGCCCTTCTCAGCCTCCCGGGCCACTGCTGGCTCATATTAACCCGCTTTTGAATAACACCCCTTTTCTAGCAGGCAGCTCTATCTCAAGCCTGTAGCATTGCATGGAGCTGCTGTGACCCAAGTGCAGGACTCGCAGACTTGTTAAGCCCCATACAGTTGGTGTTGGCCCACTGATTCAGCCTGTTCAGATGCCTTGCAGATCAACACTCTTGCCAAACTTGGCGTCACCTGTGAACTTACTCAATCCCCTCATCCAGATCATCGATAGAGATATTAAACAAGACTGGCCCCAACACTGAGCTGTGAGGAACCCCACTTGTGACTGGCCACCAACTGGTTTAACTCCATTCAACACAACTCTCTGGGCCCCAGACATCCAGCCAGTTTTTTATCCAGCAAACAGTACACCTGCCTAAGCCAGGAGCAGCCAGTTTATCCAGGTGAATGCTGTGAGAGACAGGCTTTACTAAAGTCTAGGTAGACAATATCCACAGCCTTTCCCTCATCCATTATGTGGGTCACCTGGTCACAGAAGGAGATCAAGTTAGTCAAGCAGGACCTGCCTTTCATAAAGTCAAGCTAACAGGCCCAATCACTCAGTCTCCATCATTTGAAGCTCAAGGGCCTCCCACAACTGCAGCTGTATCTGCAATTTGCCCTTACTTCTTGCCTGCTCAGCTGGTGAGGATCAGGGGTTGAATTTGCAACAAATACCGTATCTGCTTCCCAAACAGGAAATATCCTTGGCAAGTGCATTTTCTGTCAGCTAACTGGCTCTAAGTGTGAAGCATGCCTTCAGCTCCATTTGTCTTAATTCTCAACTGCGTCAGTGATTAAAAAGCTTCAAATCAAGGTGTCGCACCCTCAGAGAGTAAGGCATTTTTACCTCTTATTCTCATATACACTATTTGCCAAGCTGACTCTAGAAATTTTTGCACTAATATGAAGATCACTGAAGAGGCAGCTTTGCTGTGCATGGCTAGCACTAAGGCATCCTCCCTCCTTCCATCCCCATTCACACTGCATACTCACTGCTTCCCATACCAATAATGGGTACATTAGCAAGTCAATAGTTAATGCTGATGAACCAGCTTACCAGACTTTACAGAGACTACCTACAGATAAGGAAAAGGCAGAAGGTCTGATAACAGAGTGATTGTGTCCTGCTACACACAAGGCAAAGCAAGCAGTCATGACACAGACACTCTGCAACTGTACACACTATAAAATTATGCAAGGATAGTAACAACCTGGATACAAGATAAAAACACAGCGTGTGTTTGGCTCAGTGCAACTATTGTGTATAGACAGGATCACATCTTTATTTATGGAATCGGCACACGCTCTCATGTCAGCTTCAGAGCCATGGGCATTTTGTGGCAGAGACAAACATCCTGTAACAGAGTCTTTGGCAATAAGAGACAACTGGAGTTTCATTCAGGTTGATTCAGTTTACTACCTGGTAAGTTAAATCTACCTATTTTACACAGCTTTTCCTCCTTCTAAAAGTAAAAGCACCTCTTGGAAACATTTACTCAAAGAGCACCTGCGCTTTCAGAGATACCTGTAACTGCTGCAGAATAGGATCCAACCCAGACAGGGCTGTTCCCACTATAGAGCCATAGCATTTACATAACTACACCTACCACCTACCTTTTTGTGCTCCTGAAGTTAACTTGGTACCCAGGTATGGTTGGAGGCCTGTGAGGTGCTGGGGTAGCTAGGAGTAGACAGAATGGGTTCAAAATTAAAGTCCAGTCCTTCTCCATCCATGAGTTCACTGTTGATTATGTAATCCATATCACATTCAAGGTTCTCCATGTACATGTCAATGTCCAGGTCGATAGGCAGCCTGTCCTGGTTCAATCCCAAGGGAGCAGGGCTAGCAGAAGAAAGAAGCAATGGACTGCCCAGCTGGACTGACTGGGCACTTGTTGCAGAAACTGGAGCCTTCAAACTGGTGATGCCAGCAGGATTTTGAGGAGATGTTACTCCAGGAAGTGTTGATGGCAAAACACTGGCCCCAACTGGTTCTGCCTGCTGCTCTGTAGGCTTTCCTCGTGAATTGCCTGAGCTCATCTTACTCTGGGTGGCTTGTCCACCTAGAAGCAGAAGAGTTCGGCTGCTCATCCTGTTACCAGTCTGCGGGAGAACTGGATCCACCTGAGTCATCATAACATCCCTTGGAGGCGGAGAGCCAGGTGTCAGAAGAGCTTCCAAGGTCTGAGGGGCAGAGAAGTGGCTGACAGAACTTTGCAGTGAGATATCAACAGGGTTAAACAGGGAATTGCCAAAAGTAGTAGTCTGACCAGCTGCATTTGAGCTCCGCAAGGAAAAGCTGGAATCTCTCTGAATCTGACCACTCGAGGCAGATTGCTGGGTAGGCAACACAGATGAGCTGGGAGACATCAAATTTAACCCGTCAATGAGCTCAAGCTCCTCAGTCACAGTTGGTGGGACATTGCTGGATGCACTGGAGTACACTAGAGAAGGAAGCAGCTCTTCATCGTGGAGGTCATCCTGCTCTGTAAGGATAGGAGAAAGCCTGGCACTAATGGTGCTTGCATTGGAACTGGTTCGAGGCCGGAAGGTGTTCCACACATCAGAGTCCTCATTGCTTCTCGAGGACGGGCTCCCAGGCCACTTGGGGAACTGGGAGCCAGGACTGTCAGCAGTGGATTCTGGAGCAGCCTGGAGAGGAGGCTTCTTTTTGGATGTTTTACCTCTGACTTTAGCAAGTTTGCTGCTGTTATCCATGGAGGCAGCTCTTCTTCTTGGTGCTTTCCCACTTTTACCACCCTCAGGATTGAGCATCCACCAAGAGCTCTTCCCTGTGGCTTCATTATGGACTTTAATGAACTTGCTGTGCAGGGACAGGTTATGTCTAATAGAGTTCTGAAAAAAAAAAAAAAGTTTACAAGATATCAGGACCTGCCAGTTGGCACCTCCTACTGAGAAACCTCAAAAGCATAAATGGATTCAGACAGTAACCAGAGAAGAAAGTTATAACAAAGACCTACCCATAAAACCATGCTATTTCTGCCTGAACATGCTTGAGAGTACCAGCAAGCAGTGCATGTCCCACTGCAGCACCAAGGGTGAAACTACCATGACAACTAGTAGCTTTCAACTAGCAAAATGTTAACACAAAAGAACTTTTCAAGACTATACAGAATCTGCAAAGACTAAGCATACCACAGAGCAAGCAAGCAAATTCCCAAACAGAACTTGCATCTACAGCATGAGCCCATCTGAGCCTGAGCTTCCAGCCTTCTGCCAACCCCATTAGCCAGCAGAAGCCTGCCTGAAGGTTTTAATTTTCATATGCCTGGCTTTCAGACACATTCAAGCGCAGCTCAGCAGTGATGGGGCAAAGAGAAATGGCAAACCACTTCTAATTCAGTACTCCTAACACCGCCTTCATCCCAAAACTAGAGAAACAAATAGAGAAACCTTGTGGAACAAGAGTCCCACTGATCCCAGAGCCTGCCAGCCTCACTCTGCAAGGAGGCAGTACGCTCCTCACAGTGTGCACTTCTGATGAGTAAGATGTTCAGCAGATAGTGTACTCCCACACAGTACATGCCAGTTTTAGCCTCTCCCATATTTCCACCTGGCACAGCACACACTCCTTGCCTCTCCCAGTTCCCTTCTTTTGATTTAGCTTTACTGGAAACTGCAAGCTAATGTATCTGTACCCCACCAAACAGAACTTTCAACCTGCAATTGATAAAATTGGTATTTTAGAACCAGCAAGCCATAATCTCATTGTTTGAGTAGATCCTCCATGAACTTCTCTTGAGACCCATCTTGTGCTTTGTTTGCTATCTGCATTTAATTTGTTCAGATAGCCAAATTACACATAATTAAAAGGTGCTACACTGGCAGCATAACAGTGGTCCAAACCCAGCATTTTCCCCATACAAACTAAAAGGTACTTAGCACCCTTCAGCTTTCCTGTATGCCCTCCTTATCTTCAAAACACGTCAACTGTGCTTTTATCAGCCTTTCCCACCATCTCTGAAGGGAGTTCTTTCCTGTCTGCTGCTTTCCCTCTCCCCACCCTTTTCCTCTCAGACAAGTCCTCACCATGCTAATTTTGGCCACCTCACCAAAAATACTGTCCTAGAATAAAGCAGATGTGGATAAACAATACAGGCCAAGTTGAAAGTTTTCATGGAGGCGGAAGGAGATGTGAGAGTCATTTTATGTCAGCTTTCATTTTAACCTTTGGCTGTTGAGGACTTGGGGAAGTCCCAAGGGTTACCACAGAGCCAGGGCCTGAGGAAACGTGTCAGTCAATGCTATTACACTGTTCTATTATTTCAGTTGTTCACAGTAATAGCTATACAATACTCTTGCCTGGCATCTTCTCCAAGTAAGGCTTTTTTTTTTTTTTCCCTTTCAAGTCTTGAAAGAAGTAATTCAGACTGGTACCCCCCTGTCCCCTGGAAGGCTGCTGCTTTCACTTCCGAAGAATCCCTCTCTTCCCCCAGTAAACGTGCATGACTTTGAATGCATACTGCTGCAGCTTAAGAACCACTACCTTGTCACTAATTCTTCATTTCTTCTGCTGAAAGTAATTTGTGAACTCATGATGACACTCAGTCTTGTCAGGAATGACCCAGCAGCGTGTACACACAGAACAGGCTTGGAGTCTAATAACCACTCATTTTTTAGCTCTATTTACTAAAATGGAACTTTAAACCAGTAGGTTCAGGATTTCAAAATTTCACAACTAACTATACTCTGTTGTCTTCTCATGCATAGTTATGGCCAGGTTTTAATTCCTGTGTTTGGAAAAGCACACTCACTGGTGCAAGCATTTCAGTAATACTGAAACCTCAAGAAAATTAGCACCACTTTGGTTATCACAAATGACAACTTTAGTAACTAGTTTTCTAAAGAAAAGCAGCTTGAAATAAGACATCTTGGAATAAGACTAGGATTCACATCACCACAGATATGTGAAGCCTGGTACCTTTCATGAAACAGTCTTGAAGTGCTTTTAGACGTTACTGATAAACTGATGTAATGGCTAAGAGCCATAGAAACAGACAATGGCTGTAGAACTCCTTCCTTCCTCATCTCCAAACTCTCCTCCAAGCATCTGCGACCCTATGAGCTGGCTCGGAGACCTAACCCAACCAAGCAGCAGCACTATCCTTCCTTGAAAATTACTCTTCCTGGCTCTTATCTCTGCCTGTTTTTCGAGAACCGCCTCACTGTGGGGGTCAAGCACTGAGAAGTAAGAACAAAACGTGTAGTTGGAGACAGAGGAAAAAAACTGACCACTTCTTACACGAGAGTTAACTGCTATCAAAACTGCAATGCCTAAATTATAACTTTTACCCCTCTCCTGTAGACTTTGTGAGAGAGCTCGCCACTGCAGCACCCAGAGCTGAAACACACCCGCACAACAGAACTCGCCTGCATGCTGGAGACTCGAGTCCAGAGAGTCCCAAAACACAACTGAACCAGCCTGGGTGCTCTGAAACAGTACAAGAGTTTCACACTTGCATACCACACACTCCCCAGCACAAGAATGCACCTGCTAGAATGATTTGATATACCTCACCTAATTGAGAAAGTGAGGGATAAATCAGTTACGCTAAAATAATCAGAGAACTCCAGGTCAAACCTGACAGGAGAGGAAATGACGGAGTTCAGTCACCCAGGCAACTCTGACGTATTTCCATTCTTGATGTTAAGCAACTCAAAACAGAAACATATAGATAACATTAACTTTTTAGATGCACAACTTCAGCAGTGCAGGAGGATGCCAGTTAGTCCGAGCACCTGAATTCCACACAAGGTGTTTGACCATAAGGAGGCACCACCTGAAGGAAGAAGGACAGGCAAGGATGCCTTCAAATCCTTAGAGACTTCTTCAAGAACTAGTTAGCGGTGGCAACAGATGTTTACTCTGGTATCTTAGAGGTTCTTATGGCTGTATATTAAGTATTGAGGTGAAAAAAATGCCAGTCTGTCTCTGTAATCCATCAGAGATCAAAGGTGGTTCCTGTAAACCTCATTCAGATGAAACCATTCTGGAATCAATGACAGGTATTAGGCAAAAATATAAGTTTCTCTAGAGACATCCATTGTACACTGAAGGGTGGACCACTCACTAGGTCCCAGCCACTGTGTGTACAAGATAGGATACATGGACCAGCCATAAATCTCAGTTACCACAGCATTAAATCCTCTTCTAGCCTTATTTAAAGGACAGGAACACTCCTCACCATCATACCAGGCCTGCCTCAACACCAGCGTCAGTGCTGCTGTGGACCCTGCCCAGCTCCGAACAGTACTTTGGTCTCAAAATGGGAAATTAGCTCTGGGAGCTGGCAGCACAACCAAGCGATTATCCTGCCCAGTCAGCCCTCCTGGACAACTGCCACAGACACCAAGATACTATGGAAAATGCACAAGCAGGTCATACAGAAGACAGAATGGCAGTGACAGCCTTTCCAGCTTCATAGGTAAGGCCAAAGTTATCTACCATAAAACAGTTTTACTCAGAGCAAATCAGAACATTCAGGATAGTTTGTTTAGACCTTAAGGTTCCTCACACTGAAAACAAACTTAAAATTCACCCTCCCGTGACGTACTTTTTTCTAAGGACTGACACGACAGAAACAGGAGGCAGCTCTTGTGCCCTGCCTGGAAGAGCTTGTCCATGCAGCAGTGGTACATGCACTGTGCCAGCAAAGCACTTGGGACCAAGCACAAGCTCTGTTGAGAAAGACACAAGAAACAGCAACTATCCTTGAAAATTTTGTGCTTGCCCACATTTGCCTGGATTTTCAATTACTGATCCCTAGCACCAGGCCCATTCTACCAGGAAATGTCAAGTTTCTGCTACAAACCACAGATGCACCAGATTTCTTAAATTCTCTCTCAAGAATGAGTGAAAGATGGAAAAAACAACCCAACAAGATGTGCAATCAGTGCAGCTGCCTGTAATGTACTCTCACTCCCTTGGAGGCATACAAAGAACATGGCCACATCCCAGCACAGGGCCATGTTCCAAAGCCAGGCATATAATTGTGCCGAATAATCATTTGCCATGGCATTCTTGGGAGGCTGGAAGGAGAGAACACCCTGCCTGCTGCATTTGTCAGGGCCTGTCTCAGCTCTCAGCCGGCCACTTGGCTCTGAAGGCTTCAGGAAAAAGTCATCGTTGCAGAGATTTTGCAAAGCTATGCTCCAGCAAGTAAACAACTGCTCCAGAGCCAGGGAACTAAAACATTTTCCCCAGCAATCCCCTTCCAGAAGGCACATGTGAGCACAGATGTCAAGCTTAGCAGACAGGGAGCTGCATCTTAGGAAGAACATTTTCCTTTCTGCAATCTTTCAATGGGAGCCCAGAAGAACAAAATACTAGCTCTCTAAAAAGCAAAGACCAAGGCGATTTACAAGTCTGCCAAGACAGGCAGGCATATACAACAATGGCTGTTCAGGATTAGATAGAGCAAAAAAAACTTGTTGGAACAAGTAATACCAGCAGCCCAGCCTGAAAAACTAAGCTGTGCTGCAAGGAATAATCTTTCAGCAAAGCAGCTTTCCAGAACAAACTGGCAAGGAGCAGGAAAGGGTAACAACAAAGTTTTCACGTAATTTGACTGGGGGCAGATGTATGGGGCAGATGAACTTTTGCCAAAAGACGAGCTCTCACACCTCTGAGGATGACAACTACACTCTGTAAGGCTTCAAATGGAAAAAAAACCCCAAACAGATCTTGCACTTCCATACCTATTCAGGGCGTTGAGCTTTGTTTGGGAGAAGGGGCTGTTAGTGTCACTTTAACAAGGGCTAAGTATATGTCGCTACATTGCAAAGGTGAGCCTTCACCAGGACTGATCAGTCATCAGTAAATTTAATCCCACCAGAAAAGCAGGACACGTGGTGACCCCACATTTGCACCTCTGTCTTGCTGGTATGCACTGCCACCAGCCTCATTTTCCACACCCAGTACTTCATCCTTCCATCCACAATACCCTGCCATGCTCAGCTGCCTTCCTCCCTCCTCATCAGGCCCTCATCTAGGCTAGATCATTTAATAACTAATGGGATTAAAAGGTAAAAGATTCTGTTAAAAGAAAGACTGATGGACAAAAGCCATTCATTCTCCTCAGGTTTTCATCCTAGACTCTTCTCTACAGCCTGTGAATAACCACCACTCACCTTCTGGTCGTTATTTCCCCCCTGCTTTAAGGAAACTCAGCTAGACTGCCAGCAGGTGGGACAGAGAACATGTCCCTGCTGCCAGGAGTAAGCACACTGCTAACATCACATGGATGCATTTGGGGACAAACAAGGAAACAGCAATAGCCCAGCAGCTTCCATCCACCATTAGCTACTCTGGATTTGAACAGCCAGACCCTCCCTTCTCTTGCAGGGCAGCAACTTCCCAGAAACCAAAAATCATAACTTAATAGAAAGCAGCACCTACAGCACTACTAAGGATTAACTAGACTTAAATGAAGTGCCAGCAATGACAGCAGTGACATCACTGTTCTAATTCAGTTTGGAACATACAATTCTTCATTTTTACTGTCAGAAGGTTTAATGGGGAAATGTATAATTTCAGGCACGTGAACTTAGAAGTAAACACTATCAGCTTTCTCAGTATGGTCAACAGAAAGTAGCCTTCTTTCTTCACAGGCTGAGGCTGATGGCTCTGTGCAGCAGAGACACGCCCAGACTCAAGACTGAGCCTCCCCTATGCACAAACCTGCACCAGGCTGAAGGTTGGGCAGAACCACACTTTGCTCAGAGACAAGATGCTAAGTTTTACATTTGCTTTTCCTTTATGACATCAAGTCAGTTATGTCTGAGTGAGCAAAAACAGGGAAATAGTTTCAACATCTTCTCAAATCATCATCATGAAATTATCATTACCAAAAGTTAAAAGCAAACCTGTGTAAACTGTTCCCACCAGGTGTTCCTTTCCAGATAAAGTCTTTCTTTGTGAAATTAAAGAAACCTCTCCTCATAGCAACTAGGGCCCCACCTGTGCACGCTAAGAGGCTAAGATTCTGAAAAGTCTAAGCCAAAAAAATCTTCAAGAATATAGGCACACTCCAGCACAGTCCAGATGGATGTAAACAAACAGCTAACGTGACTGTTTTAGGAACTGAATGTTGCTTTTTTGCAGATCAGAGTACAGCCTATTACTCTTCCATGGAGATGCTTCAGAGGGCCAGAGGAAGAGCAGCTGCTCCAACCTGAGGGAGCACTGTGCATGCTCTGCCAGGAGGTCATACATCCTCAACTATGGGAGGGGCCAGGGACCTTCAGAGCCAGCACTATAGCACCGGAAGCCGGTGAAGTCACTATCATCATAAACTGAATTGCAGGGTACATGCAAGGAAACATCTGAGAGCTCCCAGCCAGGTCTCCCCATCCATCTGGTCAACAGTTAACATTAACTACAGGCAATATGCAAATAATGCACCCAGGGAATGGAAGGGTTTAAAGTAAAATGCTGCCCACTGTAATAAAGATGAAGAACTAGCAGTTTGCAAATAGATGACAACTTCTGTTGCAGACAAGCACAATGTTTGGTAATTTTTAATTCATAATACAGCTACTTGAGCTGTTGCACATATGTATGCGTGCACACATGTACACATTGGAATGGAAATGAAGGCAAAGTACCAGAATGCAGAGGTGTGACTTCAGCCTCCTATAACTAATGCAACACCGCACAATCACTCGTTGTTTCCCTTACATTGCATGCATAGGAAACATCTGGGTTTTGCTTCCCTGAAGTGTCTTTGGAGGGTAAAATGATGGTTTTAAATTTCATTCTGTTCCTACAAAGGGAAAGTCAACAGCTTTGGGAGAACACACAGAACGTTTCACTGAGAAAGACCAGTCCCTAACCTTTCTCCTCACTGAGTCAAACTTGCTCATACTCATGGATGCAAGAAATGTAACAAGCAGTGCAAACTGCTTCAACGGGGTTTACGTGCTTCTACTTTATTCAAAACCCAAGTAGTCTCAAAGCCAGAAGGAATTATCCTCTTATCCACACAGCAGCTTGCAGAGCACCAAGCGAAGGATTACAAAGGCACCCTGCAACAGACACACCCCTGCAAGGACACTTCTGCAGCTCAGGCTGGTTAATTCTTAACTTCAGTTGAATTACTGCAGGGAAAGGACAGGCTGCACACCCAGCAAATCTGTCCTTTACAAAGTGCTTGAAGCCATTCAAGAACGGCAAACACCGCCTTCCTCGAAAACACAGATTCTTCCGGAATTCACAGGGGCTACACCCTCGCAGTCAGCAACAGCTGTATTTCCCCCAATTGTACAGTGGAGTATAACAGCTGTAAACTAATTATGAATCAACAATGAGTTCATGCAACTTGTACTAACTAAAGTAGATTAAAAAAGAGTTTTTAAAGACACATTTCTTTTAATTTCCCACTTAAAATTCTCTATTAGAACTACACTACACATAAACAGGACACATTATCAGGATGTCTCTGCCCAAAAAACACAGAACTTTAGAAGCTTCAGTACTATCTTAACAGGCCTCAAGATACGACATCAGGATTTAGCAGCAGCTCCACATTAATTTCCTTTATCTAAACTCATTCAGTTCAAAACTCAGAAAGCAACAAAGCTCAGACAACTCAAGAAATTTTTCTCTTACTTTCCAACTATAAAAAAGATGCAAGCAGAGCTTCACTACTGCAGAAATAACAAGGAACACCAAAACAAAACAAAAACAAACAGGGAGGTCCATTCCTCAACTGAAGAGACAGCTTCATTTATTCAGTTTGTCTTAAATACAAAACATACACTTATTAAATTTAGTAAGTCCACAAAATCAAATTTAACTGATTTGACTGAGTCCACATCTTTAAAATTGTAAATGTGTAACCTGCCTTCATCTAACACATCTTGATGCAAATAGACAAAAAAAAAATAAGTGAACCAAACAAAACATCTTGCAAATACATATAACTGTATGTTAATATAAAGCAAGACCAGAAGTCGGATCTCTGTGGTCACACACGATGGGGCATGCATCCTGCCAAGCCTTGCCAACAGGATTTGAGCGAGAGAACAGGGAAGAAAATGGAGCAGAGGCAATAAACCGCAGCCCCTTTGCCTCTCCTGGGCACGTAAGATTAACCGTGTACCCCCAAACTACCAACCCAAGTGCCTGTTAACAATGAAAACAAGTTTTTATGAGAACGTTCCCTGGCATTTTCAACAGTTTCAGCTATATTTCTATCATGGTTTTCTGTTTGCTGGTTAAAGTCACGGTTTTTAAACTGCCCTAATCATAAGGCAGACTGATTCCCACCACAGTTGCTGTCATTCTGCCCTCCCTCATCTTTCCTGGCAAGAAGTTTCTGTTCTTTTCCCCTACTAAAGCCAGCCTGAGTTCACCCATTCCCAGGCTAGAAAACTACAATGGAATTTCACATTGAAAAGTCAGAGAATAGCTAGAGCAACAGCACCTGAGCAGGGACCTCGGCTCTCACACATGCACCAATTCTCATCTCTGCCTTTCTGCAGGTTAAATCCAACTGTCTGTTTCCCAAAAGCAACACATGATTAAAACACAGACTAAAACTCAAGACTGACTGGTACACGTGAATGAATTTAACAAAAGAACAGCTATACTGAATCAAGCCACAAGTCTACCTATTACAGTACTCAGCCCAGCAAGACACTTCACTATATTCCACCTTCCTCACAATATCTGGGAATGAATTTTGGAGGCCAGGCTGAAATTTAGTCTCAGGCACTACTGCCGAATGGATACAGACATATTCCTGAAGAGAAGATGCACCAGTTCTATACACTGTCTGCCCAAATAACATGACTCCACACAGCAGAAGGACCAGGACAGTACACCTAGCTGGAGGAAGCAAGAACTATCCTTCAGGACCACCAAATCTTCTGCAGAGAAAGAAAATGCACCCAAGCACTGTCCCAAACCTGAACTTCATAAGGAGGATTCAACCTGCACAAAGAAGCCAAACTACACGTGCTCTCCAGGAACTGTCTGATGAACTATGAGCCAGATGAATGGGAAATGCGAAAGGCTTCGTATCAACCTGTGCCAGCCTAAGCTGTGACAGCTGTGTTCTCATCACGTTCCTACCCTCTCTCAAGCAAACATTTGCACTCACGCAACCACATGGTGTGCCACTTCACAGAACTGAGACAGCTGAAAGCCAACCTACCAGAAAAAGCTCTCATTTTTTTTTTTTTTCCCCAAAAATTAACTGTCTGTGCTGACTTATTGCTCGGTTACACAGGCATAGCAATGCATGGCTGAGGTCAAAGAAGACCCAGACCGCACTGACTCAAGCTGCTGCAGAACAGCAGCACAGACAAACTGTTAATCAACACTGCAAATGGGAACATGATGTTAAGTGTAATTCCAGTCTGCAGTGCGAGCAATAGACCACACTCTTTCAACTCCAGTTGTCACGCTATCCACTGTGATACATCAGGGCAGCCTGAGGGACTATTTCACAAGCCAGCTCTCATATCTCTTTCTCTGCTGGAGTTCATTTTGACTAAAGATAATGGGAACACTAGGCTGCCGCCCACAGAGAATGGAAAAATGGAGTTTGGCTCTTATTAAAAGAGCTTTGCAGGTACCTATTTCCAGAGCAAAAGCAGACAATAACACTAAGACTTTGGAGCAGTATTGCTTTCCCTTTTCCAAAATCCAGCAGAGGTCCCCAGTCCCTGCATGGCCACAGCACCAACTGTACTCTGGGACACAGCACCCTTTTTAAAGGGAGCCTCTTGAAAGCCAAGAATGCCTGCTATGAAACAGTTATTTATATTGAGCTTAAGCACAGTCAGGTGACAAAGAAACACTGCTTCGTCTTTAGAAACCCTTCAACTCATGCTTCATCTTGTACAGAACCTTAGCTACAACCTTTTAACTGACCCTCACTCCTTTCCAGGAAAACCTTTCCAAACAGAAAGGGCATGGGGAGCAGCATCATACTGTAACAACTGACAGAGAAGACCACACCACTACTACAGCTGCACAAAGCAGGAGCACGGGCTGGTGCTGAGAAGCCCCGATTCCACATTGACCAAGCAGGTTCCAACAGTGCTGCAGCCCAGGCTGCTGGGATCACAGAATGACCGGAGTTAGAAGGGATTCTTAAGGATCATATAATCATAGAATGGTTTGGGTTGAAACGGACTTTAAAGCCCATCCAGTTCCAAACCCTCCCCCCAGACCAGGCCTGATCCTGAACACCTCCACGGAGGGGTGATCCACAGCTTCCCTGGGCAACCTGTGCCAGTGTCTCACAACTCTCACTGTGAAGAATTTCTTCTTAATGTCTAATCTAAATCTCCCTAGCTTTCTTATAGCCCCTTCAGGTACTGGAAGGCCGCTCTAAGATCTCCCTGGAGTCTTCTCTTCTCCAGGCTGAAAAACCTCAACTCTCTCAGCTTGTCCTCACAGCAGAGGGGCTCCAGCCCTCGTTTTTGTAGCCCTCCTTTGGACCCCTTCTAACAGTTCCATACCCTTCTTACATTGGGGATACCAGAACTGGAGACAGGACTCCAGAATCAGCCAGTCCAACTCCCCACACAGGACAACCCTAACACTCACATCGTGTCTGAGGGCACTGCCCAAATGCTTCTGGAATACTGTCAGGCGCTGCCACCCCCGCCAAGGGGGTAGAGTAACGCGAGGGGCCGGGGGCTTCGCGGCGGGAGCCCCGGGACAGCCCCCCCATCCCCGTTCCCCCCGTCCCTCACCTTCCAGCCAGCGGAGCTATTGCTGTCGCCCTTGTCCTTGAAGTAGGGCACAGAGCGCACCATCCACTCGTAGATCTGCGCCAGCGTGAGCCGCTTCTCGGGGGCGCTCTCGATGGCCTGGCTGATCAGCTCGGCGTACGACTGGTTGCCCCAGGCGTTGCGCCGGGAGCCGCCCTTCCGCGCCGCCGCCCCGGCCCCGCCGCCCGCCCGCGGCCCCTCGGCCCGCCCGGGCCCCGCGCCGCTCGCACCCGCCGCACCGCCCGCCTCCGCCTCAGGTCGTGGCAGAGGCCAGGTGCACGACCGCGGCCGGCTCTGCGGCTCGAAATCAGGGTCGATGTCCGGCGCCCCCGCGCCGCCCGCCTCCGCCATGGGCGCTGCCCTCAGCGCCGCCGCCGGGTCCGGGCCGCTCGGCCACCGCGCATCGGCCCCTTTGTCAGACGCGGGCCCCGTCGCCGCCGCGCCGCTCTGTTTACCAGAGAGCGGCGCTGCGCCCTGCGCATGCGCACGCGAGGCACGCCGGGAGCGATAGTTCCTGTGGAGCGGCTGCAGACGGCTCTGACCGGGCTGCGGACTATAACTCCCAGCATCCTATGCAGCGGAGGGGCAGGGGCGCGTGGGAGCCTGTTTATCCCACGTGACTACAACTCCCAGCGGGCACAGCAGCAGCCACGCCTCTCTGATAACCATCTGCACCGCGCACTAGGCATGCTCGCAGAGCACGCCGGGAGTAGTAGTTCCAAAGGGTTAACTGCAGGCGGCCCTCCTTGGGTGGTGGACTACAATTCACAACATCCCGTGCGCCGAGGGACTGGGGAGCGTGGCAGGCGCTGCATCCACGTGACTACAGCTCCCGGCGGGCACCGCTTCGGCGCTCTGCGGGCCTGGTGACCGTGCAGGCGGGGCCAGGGGCTCCGCGGGAGCAGCTGTTTCTCTCCCTGGCGACGCTGCGGGGCGTGCGGGCCTGGCCGTACCGCTCCCTCGCGCTGTCCTATCCCGTCCCGGACTGAGCCCGTTTCCGGGACGCGCCCCGGCGCAAGGCGTCACGGGCCCGCGCCTCCGTCTCGCTCCGCCCATCAGAACTGCGGCAACCGCGTTCCGGGGCCCGGGGTGGCTCCGCCCGGCACGTCGTATGGCGCTGTCCTGGCGTACGTCTGTTGTCACGCTCCCTGGCTCCCAGCCCACGCATGCACCGCGGCCCACTCGCTCCCGGGCTCCGCTCCGCCCTGGATATTCGCCGCGTTGTGCAGGTGGTGGGCGAGGGATGACGCTGGCATGCACGGTCAGGGCGGGCTGCGGGGCCCCGGCCCCTGAATACCAGCTTCGCTCATACAGGAGGCGGACGGGGCGGTGGCCGCGGGGCCCCGCAGCCTGAATAACTGCTGTTTTATGCAGGCGGTGAGCGGGCGAGGCGGCGCTGTGCGTGATCGGGGCGGGGTGCGGGCCCCGGACCCCGAATACCATCCCCGCTTATACAGGCAGCGGGCGAGGCTGCGGCAGCGGCGGCGGCGGCAGCAGCGCTAACACCATCACCATGTCGGAGGCGGCGGTGGCGGACACTCGACGGCTGAACGCGAAGCCGCAGGACCTGACGGACGCGTACGGCCCCCCCAGCAACTTCCTAGAGATCGACATCTTCAACCCGCAGACCGTGGGCATGGGCCGCGCCAGATATACCAGCTACGAGCTCCGCATGCGGGTGCGGCCTCCGCCGGGGAGGGCTGGGGGGGCGGGAGCGGAGCCTGGGGCTTGCGGCTAGGGGTGACTGGGGCACAGCTGCCCCGTGCAGCTTCAGGCTTGGGGAGGCGCGGCTGGAGAGCTGTCTGGAGGACAAGGATCTGGGGGTGCTGGGTGACAGTGGTTCAGTGTGAGCCAGCAGTGGGCCAGGTGGTCAAGAAGGCCAGTGGCATCCAGGACTGTATCAGGAACAGCGCGGACAGCAGGATGACACTAAGCTGGGTGGGAGTGTTGGCCTGCTTGAAGAAAGGGAGGCTCTGCAGGAGGATCTGGACAGGCTGGATCGATAGGCTGAGGCCAATAGGATGAGGCTCAACACGGCCAAGTGCCGAGTCCTGCACTTGGGACACAACAGCTCCAAACAGTGTTACAGGCTTGGAGAAGGGTGGCTGGAGAGCTGCCTGGCAGAGAAGGACGTAGTGGTGTTGGGTGACAGCAGCTCAGTGTGAACCAGCAGTGGCCTAGGTAGCCAAGAAGACCAATGGCATCTTGGCCTGTATCAGAAACAGCAGGACCAGGGAGGTGATTGTGCCCTTATACTCAGCACTGGTGGGGCTGCACCTCGAATACTGTGTTCAGATTTGGGCCTGTCAGTACAAGAAGGATGTTGAGGGGCTGGAGTGTGTGCAGAGAAGGACAACAAGGCTGGGGGAAAAAGTCCTATGAGGAGTGGCTGAGGGCACTGGGGTTGTTTAGCCTGGAGAAAAGGAGGCTGAGGGGAGACCTCATCACTGTCTACAACTGCCTGAAAGGAGGTTGTGATGGGGTCGCTGCTGGTATCTTTTCTCAAGTGACAAGCGATAGGACGAGAGGAAATGGCTACAAGTTGCATCAGGGGAGGTTTAGACTAGACATTAGGAAAAATTCTTCACAGAAAAGGTTGTCAGACACTGGCAGAGGCTGCCCAGGGAGTTGGTTGAGTCACTATCCTTGAAGGTGTTTAAAAGATGGGTAGGTGAGTTTCTTGGGGATGATTTAGTAGTGAACTCAATGATCTCAAAGGTCTTTTCCAACCAGGCGATTCTGTGATTTTGTGATTCAAGGTCAGAGCATCGGTGGCTAGGGGAGTTGTCAGCCCCCTTCAGCGTCCAGCAAGGGCTGAGACGCATGAGAATATGAGGCTGCTGCCTCAGCAGGCTCTGTTCCCTCTCCTGGCACTACTGGGTGGTTGCTGAGCAGGGCGTGACGGGTTATCTCCAGCAGGGGAGGAAAAGGTGGCAGGGGAGGCAGTATCTGGGGACTCGGTCACAGTGCAGCCTTGCTGCTCCTTCTGAGTCAGCTTGATCGCTTTATGGAGAGCCTGTGACCCAGGGGTGTGTGTAGCAGGCTTCTGTAGCACTTCTTGTGCTACAGGGCTCCTCTTCCCTGAGCCTTAAGCATGCTAAACTGGGGGCCTCTCAGCTCTGCATCTGATAGAAAGGAAGCAAAATTGAGCTTCCCCTGAAACAAGCATATGTTACTGTGGTGGCACGGGCTTCTGTTCATAGTGTGATTTACTTACTGAATCTACTCCGCCTTTCAGAAGAATTGGGTGTTTGCTTTGTTTTGTTCTGATGCTTGGGTCAGCCTGGCAAAGGGTGCCTGGCAGGTGGCAATGGAATCTCTTAGTCCCACTGAAATTAGCTCTTGTGGAGATGGTTTAATTTTGCAGACCTCATAGGAATATAGTTAAACACATTGCAGCAATTGTTGTGTTCGTCTGGGTACTGCTTGTCAAAAGGGTTTGCTGCCTCAGTTCCTTGAATGTTCAGGCTGCATGGATAGGGCAAGGGTGAAGTTACTGTAGCTGTCAGTCTTTAGATCTGTTGGCAGGGAATTGCTGCACGTTCCTCCAGTGACACAAGCCAGTTATGAAAAAGCTGCTCAACTGTTAGGGTAGGTAATCTGTTCTGAGGGAAGATTGTAGCATGAGGTCTGGCCTTGGACAGTTACTGAGATGAGATGTTCTTCGGTGGAAATGCCAATGTCAGGTCAGAGGTTCTTTTGCTCTGCAGGCTACTGCAAAGCCTTCCTGTAAATCACTTCAAAATGGAGTGAACTCGGGAGGGGGGTAGGGGGTGGAAATCAGCCTTCTGTTTTGTGAGCCCTGGTTCCACCGTGTGCCCTTGGAGGGTGTGTGTTCCTGAAATAGTCACTTGAGGGGGAGGGAATGGCTGGCTCTGAGTAGCCTGACAAGGGCTTACTTGATTTTGAAGGGCTTCAGTGCTCGTGCTCTGTCCTGAATAAAGAAGATGGGTGTTTTCTTGATGCTTCCTTCTCAAGGGTTTCTAAATGCAGCTTCAGGTTTCAATTACGTGTTGAAATACTATCTGGCTTCCAAAGCAACCTGCAAATGAACTGTTTCTTTTCATTACAGACAAACCTCCCAATCTTCAAATTGAAGGAATCATGTGTGAGAAGACGATACAGTGACTTTGAATGGCTGAAGAATGAGCTGGAACGAGACAGCAAGGTGAGGCCTGGCTTAGACCTGCCTATTCCTTAAACCAGGACACATGGGAACAGTTGTAGTGATTATCTTGAGCTGCCCAGAAGAGAGGCTATGATGGTGACCAGCTGTTTGGGCTTCATCTCTATCCATGTAATGGGGCTTTAGATGAGTGTCAAATGGCAAAGAATGTTCGCTTGCGGGTGGCTGTTCTGCTGACAGGGGGATTCTGTGCTTTCAGATTGTAGTGCCACCACTGCCTGGAAAGGCTTTGAAACGACAGCTTCCCTTCCGAGGAGACGAAGGCATCTTTGAGGAGTCCTTCATTGAGGAGCGGAGGCAGGGACTAGAGCAGTTTATTAACAAGTAAGCTTGATGTTCGAGGTGTGCTTTGTGCTGCTTTTCCAGCTACTGCTGGGAGAAGAGGGCTGTGGGTTGACTGGGAAGGAGTCTTGATCTGCTGCAAGCAGGTGGCATGCAAAAAGATGATGCCTGCAGCCAGGTAATGAAACCACAGTTCTAAAACGAGTTCCGCTTTGAATGCAGGCTGTGTTCAGCTCTCTCTTCTGGGAGTGAAGCTAATATTAGCAGAAGAGCTAAGAGAGCCCCTGAGGGGGTAGCGTTGGTTCAAGATGCTCGTGCCCTGCTGCAGGGCATGGTGTGGGAGGGAACAGCCTGTGTTTGGACACCCCTTGCTGGCCTTGTTGCATACAGATCTGGTGACCTTGACCAGAGCCTGGTGCAGGTGTGCTTGGAGCTGGCTGCCAGTGAGGAGGTCTGCCTTACTCACACTGCCTACAGCGAGTGGAGGTGTGGGTGTCTCTGTAGAGGCTGTGCTAACCTCCACATCTGGTTTTCTTCCAGAATTGCTGGACACCCACTGGCACAGAATGAGCGCTGCTTACATATGTTCCTGCAAGAGGAGACTATCGATAGGAATTACGTCCCAGGGAAAGTGCGCCAGTAGGAGCACCTGGCACTGTCTTCCTCCATTCCACCCTCCCTCCTGCAAAAATGACATTTATTTTTACACTAAATCTGTCTTCTCTGAACCAGCTTTTCCTCTCTTGAACCTCCCAGTTTGTTCAGTATTTTCCTCTTTTGTAACTGGCAGCAGCTTGTTCTACTGGGCTGTGGTCATGGCCTAAAGGTATGAAGATTTATGCAAGTGAGTGTTTTGTCCCGCACGTCGGGGCAGACGTGGGTAGGTGTGGAGCAGGAACTTGCTTATGGCATTATGGTGTAGGAGCTGTCCCTTTCCCTGTACAGGAAGGTATGAGATGACCTTCGCTCCCCTGTCTGTGCAGCCCCAAGCATCTCTGAAGGAGACTCTGAAGAGTAGCAGTTGTCATGTTGGTCAGTTATTGCATCAGGTGTTAGAGTTTTAGTAAGGCTTATCCAAAACAGTGAGTAGGTGCCTGGGTGTGTTGGTCTGTTGTCCACCCCATTCACCCTGCATGAACCCCCTGTTCTTCACTGTCTGGAAGTGCTGAGACCCAAGACCTACTCTGACCCTGCACTCAGCCTCCTGCATTACCAAACCATTTGGTGTATTTGTGTTAATCCCCCTCCTTTCTGACGTGCTGCTGGCAGCTTGAAGGGTTTCCATGACATGTGCTCTTACGATGCTCTGCACGGGCAGTTTGGCACGTGGAAGCTGGCATAGCCTCGGCTATAGTGGTGTGTGTTGTGGGAGGCCTTGGCCCAGGATTTAAAAAATGCCACAGCTTATTCTGCCATGGACTGGTGTGGTGGTGTTTCTGCAGCACCCTGCTCAGATGAGCCGTGGTGACCTTGTCCTGCATCCTGGCTGCAGAGGGGAGGAGATAGGTCTGGCTGAGGAGGAGCAGGATGGGGCTGGTGGGGTGTGCGGCCCTGAAGGCTGCCACAGGAGGAGCCCAGCAGCAGGGCCTGGGGTGAGGCCACCTCTCCAGAAAGGAACAGCAGGAAATTAGTCAGCCCTGGGTTGGACATATGCTTATGAAGCTGGAGAAGTACCGATGGCTTTGTGTGTTCTCCCCTGTTCTGCAGTGAGGTGTGCAGTTACTTGTGTGGAAACAAGGACACAAGACTTGTCAGGGAAGTGTTTGGAGCTTGAGGGGGACCACTAGGCAGTAACTTGCTGTAGCAGAACTGTCCTTTGGAGGCTCTTCCAGCTGCCACGGCTGCAATGAGTGAGGTTGGGCCTCAGCTCCAGGGCTTCTCAGGTCAAGGCTGGCTGGTTTATAAGCGCTTGGTCACTTTGTGGTGGCACAGTTGAGCTTTTCTTGGAGCGCAGGCTACCCTCCTGATCCTGGCCGGCGCGTCCCCAAGGCCTCCCTACATCTCCTGGGGTTTCTGGTGAGGAACTGGTGCTGCTAGGCAAGAGGTGGCTCTCGAGGAGGAGGAGGAGGAGGAGGAGAAGTCGCTGAAACCGGGAGGGAATTGCTCGGGGGGGCTGGTTTGGCCCGGGAAGGGCTGCGGGGGCCGGTGCTGGCGGGGGCAGCCGTGCCTGCAGGGGGGCTCGGCCACCCCCCGGCCCCGCGGGCCCCTTCCCCTGCTGTTCCGGCTGCCCGGCTCCCCCCACCCTGTCCAGTGTAGCGTCCCGGTTCCGTTCGCATTAAACCACTGTGAAGCCAAGGCTCTGCCTCGTCCTGAGGGCACCGGGAAGGGGGGAAGCACTGGGAAGGTGGGGGCACCGGGGAGAGGGAATCATCGGGGGGGGGGGGGGGGGGGCCGGCACCGGGAAGCGAGGGGGAGGCACCGGAGAAAGGAAAGCGGCGGGACGGGGAAGGACGGGGAAAGGGGAAGCACGAGGAATGCGGATGGGGAGGCACCGGGAAGGGGCAAACACCAGGACGAGGGGGCGTATCGGGAAGAGGGAAGAACGGGGGCGGGAGAGGCGCCGATGGTTCTCTCGGCCGATAGGGAGCGGTGTGCTGCAACAGGAGGGACGCGGAAGCGCGCATGTGCGGCAGCGGGGGGGACCGTTACGGGATGGCGCGGCTGGGGCAGCAGCAGCAGCCGGCGGAGTCGGTGTCGCCGCCGCCGCGCTGCCCTGACCTGCTGCAGCACGTGGAGTGCTCGCTGCCGCCGCCGCGCTCCCCGCTCTACTGCAGCTTCTTCGAGGAGGAGTGCCGCGCCATCGTCTCCCGCCTGCTGCGCGGCGTCGCGGCCTCGCCGCGCCCGGGCAGGGACAGCACGATGTGGCTTGGCGCCGCGGGGCCCCTCACCTCCACGCCGATGCAGGACGCGTCTCCCCTCGACCAGGGGCTCCCAGACTCGGTGGGCTGCGAGGCCACCCCGTGTCCCGCGGCGCCGCGCCGCCTCCCACCGCCCGGGTCCAGTCCCCGCCCGCAGGCTCTGCCCCGTAAGGCCGCGCGGCGCGGGGCCGGGCTGGGTCCCGCCAGCCGCCCCCGCACTCCTGTGCGGTCCCCGGGGCGGGCCAGGCTCGCCCGCGGCGCCGCGCGGCCCGCGATAGGTGCCGAGCTCGCCGGGGCCGCGGGAACAGAGCCCTCACAACCCCGAGGTGAGCGGAGTGGCCAGAGGGAGCCCCCGCCCTGCGGCCTCCCGGCGCTCAACGGTGCTCCTTCTGCCCTAGGTACCAAGCTGAAGGTGATGCCAGGTGCCAAGTCCAGGCTTCAGCATCCCAGCGGGACTTCGCAGCTAACACGACCTTCCGCTATTCCCAAACCCGCGGCCCAGAACGCCCAAATGGAAACTAATTCCGCAGGTGCCGGCTGGCTGATGCAAAGCGGTGAAGCTGCGGGGGAAAGGGGGGAGGCCTGGGCTGCAGCATGGGACAGGGACAGCGTGGGGAGCAGGGAGTGCCTGGCAGCGGCGCAGGTAGGAGGGCAGGGGATGCGCTCACGCCCTGAGCAGTCTCTGGCCTCCCGCTGGCGTCCTGTCGGCTTGGAGCCCTCACCCTATCGTCTTCTGGGGATGTGGGTGTGCTGGTCCCTGCGGGCCTGGGACGGGCAGCCCGGCAGAGCCCTGCGCTGTAAGAGAGGTGCAGGGTCACTGCTTTGCAGTGGCAGCCTCTGTGCCTAATGTTTGTCCACTACAGCTGCTGCCAAGGTTGGGGGTCGCAAGCAGCCCTCCCAGAGGCTCTCCACAGCAATTCCTACCGTGGCTTCTCGCGCCCGACTTCGGCTGCTGGGAAAAGTGCCTTCCCCCAAGCGTGTTTGCTCTGGTAAGAGTGAATCTGAGCAGAGGTCCTGGAGGCTCCAGTGTTGTGGGAGAGTGGAGCTGCTACCCTTGGGGGGAGTATTCAGGTCTTGGCTGCAGAGTCAAGGCTGATCCCAGGGAAAGGACAGGAGAGGGCAGTGTGTGCTCGGGCTCAGAGAATGGGAGGTGAAACGCAAGAGTAGGTGGAGTGAGAGGTACCCACAAAGAGCCTGAACAAATCTGGTGCTCTAACTCATCCGTAGGGTGGACAGGAGCGGCCACAGTCAATGCATGTTGCTGTCAGGGCTCTCTCTGAGCACAGGTTGATGCGTTTTTGCTTTTATTTCTTGGACCTTACTTCAGGATCGACTACACAGGAGCTGATATGCAACACGACCCGAGAGCTGAAGGAAAATTGTGAAAGCAAAGAATGGCTGGTTGTAGCAGGGACTGTCTTGGAAGCAGGTGAGCAGTATGGAAGTGTCTAATGCAGGAGTGGGGAGCTGGAGCTTGATTCTCTGTAGAGAGGAGCCCCTGTGGAGCTTTCTTGGCTCTTAAGTGCCAAAGGCCTGCTGAAAACCTGTGTCCTGTGAGTCTGTGGTGAGGAGAGTGTTTCTGCATTGGGTCTGGTGGATTCTTGCCTTGTGTCAGGGGAAGGAAAGCATGGGTAGCTGTCTGCTGTGTGTTGGGCAGTGCTGCTTCTCAGCAGGGTCCTTGGGGGGAAAAGGCTTGCCTGGGGATGCCTGCTCTGCAGGCAGGGTGTGTTGCCTTCCCCACAGGGAAGGACTGCAGCCTGCAGTCCTTGGCCCTGACAAGGAAGAGAAGCAAGGAGGCTGTTCTGACGCTGCTGGGACAGCCCTGCCCTGACCAGGGCAGCTGTCTGCCCTCCTGAGCTGCTGAGCAGCCCAGAGCTGCTGGGAGCTAGGTCATGTGGGAGCACCTTCTCCTAGCAGCACCAATACAGGCCAGGCCAGCAGCAGCTGTTGGGCTGGAGGGGCTTGGAGACCTCTGGCTCCCTTGGACAGGTTCTGCCCCTGGTCTGGAACAGCTCTTTGGCCTGGCTGAGGAAGGGGTGGGGATGGCAGTAGCAGAGATGTTTCTTTTCACAGGCAAGACTGACCAGACATGGGTGTGTGGAGGGTCCTCTTTTTCCAGCAAGTTGGCCCCTAGGATTGCAGTCCCTGCTGAGCAGGTAAGAGCTAGCTGTGTCCTGACACCACGGAGCACTGTTCAGCTGGTGGCTTGGGCCGACTGTGCTGGAGGTGGAAGGTGCTGAGACCTGGGACTGCCAAGTTCTGGGATGGCATCTGAGCTGTTTTAGCCTTTTCCTGGGGTTTACACGAGACCTTGTGCATTTTCTGCATGGCTTTACCAGCACTCTGGTGCTCAGGTATCTCTGGGTTTCTTTCCAGTTAATTTTTTTGTGGGCCTTTTGAAATACGCACACCCCTTGTGGCTTTGGGTGCCACTTAGATACTTCCTGACATGTTGGACGTGTCCCCAGGATGGGGTGAGCAGAGACCGCAGCAAGGTGAGGCTCCAAAGTATGCAGTCTCCTACATGCAAAATATGTTTGTGTGTTTGTCAGCACTTTTAGGGCTCTTTGCTGTGTGGCTGTAGCCTTCCAAAGGGATCCTTGTGACCCAGAAGCACTGGCAGTTGCTCGCTGATGAGAGAATAGTGGCTCCTTTGCTGGGCACTGCTGCTGCGGCAATCACACCCTGGCAATGGTCCTGCAGATGATGACCTTGGGGTGTTGGTTAGGCTGCACTGCAACAGTGCCAGGCTCCTGAAGTAGGGGTGTATGTTAAAACTGAGGCCCTGCTCTGACATGCCAAGGGTGGTGAGCAAGGCTCCCCAAGCCCAGGAACCACTGTGCTGCCTGTGGAGATGCTCCTCTACAGGAAGGGCTATGCTGGGTCTGGGCTGCGGGTTGCTGCATAGGGGTGGCCATCGCCTGCGTTAAACTTACCCCCTGCCCTTGCCAGTCTGCAGGTGATCAGCTGTCCCAGGAGCTGAAGTGTCTAAAGGATGAGCTGAAGTATGTAAAGGACAAGCTGGAGCATGCAAAGAACGAGTGGGAGCGTGTAACAAACAAGATGGAACACTTAACAAACGAGATGGAGCATGCAAAAAACGAATGGGAAAGTACAAAGGATGAGCTGAAGCATGTAAAGAATGAACTGGAGCAAGTGAAGAGTGAGCTTGGTACGTTGGGCTGGCTCTTTTGGGGGCTGTGGGACACTCACAATCCAGATGACATCCCCTGTGCTTGTACTTGGAGCCCAGGGCCTGCACCTCCATGGGAAGGGGCTACTTGTTGGGGAGTAAGAACAGGATCCCAGCTACTGGCCCAGAGGGTCTAAGGGTGAGGTGTTCAGGATGGGCTGAGCACATGGTGACTTGCCTCTTACCTGCAGCTGACAAGACTGCCCAGTGTAAAGCCTATTGCCAGACCATCTTGCAGGCTCAGCTTGGAGCAGCAGGTATGTTCATCTCTGGGCAGGCTGCAGGGATGCTCCAGTGATTCCTTGCCAGGCTAACTGAGGGCTACCAGGTGGAAGGCATGCAGCTCATGGCCTTCCCCATGGGGGAAGAGTGCTGAGAGCAGCAGTGCTTTGATGCTGTTCTTGCTCCCCAGGAATCTGTCAAGAAGATGGAGCAGTGGAGAAGAGTGGTGACTCGCAACAGCCTCTTGTCCAGATGCTGCTGGGCCAGTGATATTTGTGAAACTCTTGAACAAATGGATTCTTTAACTCCTTTTGTTTAAAATAAAGGTGTCTTTTCTCAGTGATGCTTGCTGTCAGCTGTGGTAGGGCCCGTGCTCATGTTCTCCAAAGGGCTGCGCAGAAGGTGCAGGTCTGTGTCCAGCTGTGACTGGTTCTGCTCAGCCAGAGAATCACAGAATGGTTTGGGTTGGAAGGGACTTTAAAGATGATCCAGTTCCACTCACCTGCATTGGACAGGGATACCTCCCACTGGATTAAGATGCTGAAAGCCTCATCCAGTCTGGCCTTGAACACTTCCAGGGCTGGGGCAGCCGCAACTTCTCTGGACGACCTGTGTCAGTGTCTCAGCACGGTCACAGGAAAAAATGTCTTCCTAATATCTAATTTAAATCTCCCCTTTTTCAGCCTAAAACCATTCCCTCTCGCCCTATCCCTGCACTCCCTAATAAAGAGACCCCCGCAGCTTTCCTGTAGCCCCTTTCCGTAGTGGAAGGCTGCTGTAAGGTCTCCCAACCTGTCCTCGCAAGGGAGGTGCTCTGAACTTGCTCTAAGAGATCCACGTCCTTCCTGTGCTGGGGACTCCAAAACTGAACACGGGACTTAAGGGTTTTTTTTAGGAAAAAGTTCTTCCCTGAGAGTGGTGGTCATTGTCAGAGTTTGAGGCATGTCTGGATGATGCTATTAGTCATATAGTTTAGTTTTATGTAGTCCTGCAAGGAGCGGGGGTTTGAACTCGATAATCCTTTCCAACTTCAGATGCTATGATTCTATGCTCCAGTTGTGGAAGGTGATTTGAAGGGCTCCAAGGGCTGATTTGAATCTGCTGCTGTAGGGGTTTTGCCCCCCTTTCTGGGCTGGAGCCACCTCCTACCTTCCTTGGCGCCGGCTACGTATGCCTTGCCTTTGCTACTCCTGTCAGAACACGCGCTTGGCTTGCTCCATGCCTCCGCCTGCTCCTGGCCCTTGGCCCACACTGCTGCATCAGGTCACTGAATGGGGGGCAGGGAGGTGCGGTAGATTGGTAGGTGAGGATGGGGCACTGGGAAGATGGATATGGAGCTGCATGTGAGGTCTGAGAGCTGGAGTTTGGTGCTCCAGTGCTGCTCCCTACCTGAAAATGCCTCCCAACAGTTGCTATCACAAGAGGGTTTCTGGGAATATGTTAGTCTGGGTGTCAACCCCCTTGCTGCTCTGGGTACCCAACCTCTGCTTGGCTGGGCCAGGGCATCTCACAGCTCTGCTGTGCCTGTCGTGCTACTGGTCCTGCCTGAGAGCATCCTCAGCGATGATGCTGCCTTTGGCACAGCCTGTCTGCTGCAGCAGCCCAAGAAGGAGCAGGAAGTGTGTGGGTGCTAACAGTGAAGCTGCAGGGGATTACTCTATCTTGATCTCGCGCTTGCTTTCTTCCTGCTGGGGAGCATTTGGGCGGGAAATGGCTTTTGCTGAGCCACGGTTCATTTGTCTGCAAGGGCTGAGAGCGAGGAGAGCTTGCGTCACTGCCTAGCAGATGTGTTCTCAGGAAGCTGTGTTGCTTTCCATCACCATGAGGTCATTTTGCCAACGGAGCCTTTTTCTCTCCACCACCCTTGTGTGTGCACCCCTGGGGGAGGTAGGCTGGGGGGAAGGCCCACTGCTCCCGCCTGCTCTCCCAACCGCTGGAAGCCTCTTGCCTCCGCATCTTTGGCAGTGGCACTGGAACCAAGCCTTGCTTGTGATACCAGGAGGGCTGGCTCACCTCCCACCATTGCTGCCTGTTCAGATGGGCATGCACAACGCACAAATGCTCAGTTATCTCTGGAGTGGGTTTCGGAGTGGTTTGTCCCAGCCTGCGTGTTGGAGAGAAAAGACCTGGCTCCTTCCTGCCAAACACTTCTGATGTTCGCCACCGCTCAGCGCCGCCTGTTGCTCCCAGAGCTGAGGAGGCTGTGGTGGTGAAGCACACGGGGGGACTTGCTCCCTGCCGAGCACCCGTGGGCCAGACAGAGACCCCTCTGTGCCTCATAGATTCGCCTGGTTGGAAAAGACCTTTGAGACCATCAAGACCAACCATCTGTGTCCACTACTGAACCACCCCTGAGCACCTCATCTGCCCATCATTTAAACCCCTCCAGGGCTGGTGACTCCACCACCTCCCTGGGCAGCTGTGCCAGTGCTTGACCACGCTTTCAGTGAATGCATTGTTCCTGATACCCGGTCTGAACCTCCTCTGGTGCAACTTGCGGCCATTTCCTCTCGTCCTGTCAGCTGTCACTTGGGAGCCCGGCACCCACCTCTCCACACCCTCCTTTCAGGCAGCTGTACACAGCGATGAGGTCTCTCCTCAGCTCCTTCTCTCCAGGCTGAACAGCCCCAGCTGCCTCAGCCGCTCGCCGCAGGATTTGTTGTCCAGGGCAGCTGGGGGGTCCGGGGAAACGGGTGCAGGGGCAATGGGGGTGCCGGGGTGTTCGCGGCAGCGGGGGCAGCGGGGCGGGGGGAGCGGAGTTGGAGGGCGGGGGGCAGCGGGGTGTCCGGGGCAGCGGGGCGGGGGAATGGGGGGCGAGGGCAGGCGCGGGGGCGGGGCAGGGGTGGTGTCCTGGAAGTCCCGCGGTTTTGCGGGCCGGCTCGGGGCGGTGCGAAGCTCCGGCGGGCGGGGCTGCGCCGCGCCCGCTTCTCCACCGCCCTGGCGGGAGCGGCAGTTCGCGAGCGTGGCGAGGGTGAGCGGGACTGCATTGGGGGGAGCCGAGTCGTACCGTACCGAGCCGAACCGAACCGAACAGAGCTGTACAGATCCGATGCGTACCGAGCCGAACCGACTGAGCCGCCGGTGAGTGGCGGCGGGCGCTACAGCCGGGCTGGGCGGGTCTGGCGCAACCGGTGCCGCGCTTGCATCAGCCGCACGTGGGGACCGTCTCTCTTCCGCCGGCCCCGGGCAGCGCGGGCTCCCCGGCCGCACCGAGCGCGGCTGGCGGCGCACCGGGCTGGAGTTGCCTCCGCGGGGACCGGGGTGAGGGTCCCGAGAAAGGGTTGACGGCCCCTCGCACCTGCCCCGAGCCCATGGGTACGGGGATGCAGTGGGCAGTGGGATGTGGTGGGTACCGGGATGCAGTGGGATGTGGTGGGTACCGGGATGGGTGTGATGGGTATCGGGATGTGGCGGGCAGCGGGAGGTTCCCGCTGGCGGGAGCCTTTGCCTGACATGTTTCTTCTGCTCTCCGCTGCCTGCCTGCCTGCAGCTTCCTGCGCGTTCTCCATCTCGAGTGGCAGTGGGTCTTTCTGCCAGACCTCTCTCCAGCCATGCGGTGAGCCTGCCTGGAGCCAGCTGAGCCACCTGAGCAGCTTTCCCTAGGCTGGCTCTGACAGGTGCTGGTGTGGGTCGTGTTCCTTAACGTGTTCCTTCCACCAGACATAATGAATCCCGTGAGAGTTAGGAAGGGGAGCGTGTCCCACATCCTCCTGCTCAGCATTGCTCACACTTCTTTCAATCTGCTGCTCTGCGAATTTAGGCTGAGCAGGCTGTTTCTGCCACCAGCCTCGTGCTTTGCAGGGCTTGCGTCGAGCATCAGAAAGACTTGGAGCAATCGACCAGTGCTGGAGTCTGCCTTAGCCAGAGCTGTCTAGGCAGTGGCTGGGGAGGGGGTACCAGTGTGGAAGAACTTCTTGTTCCATTGAAACCTGGCCCAGAGGCTGCCCCGGGCTGGGACGGCTCCTTGGGCCAAGGCCGAATGTTGACATGTACTTGATCAGGAGTAGGTTTGTCCACAAATGGGCTGGTTTGATGGTTATGGTGGCCACTGCAACCCTGGTAATCCCCCTCAATGGAAAAGGGACACAAAGTTATCCTCATCGCTTACAGTGATCCAGACAGTGTGGTGTTGGTGCAGCCCTGGGTGCCTGGTTGGAGTGTTTTTGTTTCCCAACGAAGGCAGTAGCCAGCAGGGAGAAGGCACTGGTGGGTGGCTGGTCCAGTGCTGAGCATGGGGTACCAACTGCAGCCGTGGGCATTGGGAGCTGCTTTCCTTGCAGAATCATAGAGTTATTTAGGTTGGAAAAGACCTTTAAGGTCATCAAGTCTGACTGTAAACTTAACACTGCCAAGTCCACCACTAAACCAAGGCCCCAAGTGCCACATCCACATGTCTTCCAGAGCATTTCAGGGATGGGTGGCTGCTGTGAGCAAGAGGAGTGGGGGTGTCACACCTGAGGGATCTGCAATGGAGGCCTGTGCTGTGGGTCTGGCTATGCTGAAGGTGTAATGCAGGTGCAAGGAGCAAAGAAGGAACAGCCACAATTCAGTGAGTCAGCCCAGCTAGCTAAATCTTCTGCTGGAGGAATGCTTTGTCTCCCTGCCATTGCTGCTGTGCACACCCACGTGCCAGACTGGAGGGATGTGCAGTCAAGTTTGGGCTGGGGGATCTCAAGGCTGCCAAATCCGTGAGGAGTTGCTGGGAGACAGTGGGCAAGCTCTGGGATGTGCCTGTGGGCCCTGTGGTGGGGATCACGCAAGGCTTGTGCAATGTGCCTGTTTCTCACCATGGGCTCACTGGGTTCATCCCTCTCTCTCTTTCCTGGTGCAGGGGCTGTGCAGGTGGGGTATGTGCAGCCTCACAGTACCTTGGAGGGAACCACCATAGTCTCTGGCCCACAGGCATGGTGGTTTAGTGCTGATGGGTTGGCTGGCAGCAGGTACAGCTCACATGGGCGTCGCTGCCTGCCCTGCTCCTTGCAGTGTGAGTCGTGCTGCTTGCAGGATGCTGAGCTTCACGTTCCTCTGGTCCCTTCTCTTGCAGGGGTTTTGAGTAGCTGAACACCACCCACAAGAGGACAAGATGTTTGGAGGGAAAATGACCAGCGTTGGGAAGAAGCTGATCCGCCGGCGCATGGTGGATCTGAGCTCTGAGGAAACACGTTTTGCACGCTGCCTCTCCACTCTGGACCTCATAGCCCTGGGGGTGGGCAGCACACTGGGGGCTGGCGTGTACGTGCTGGCAGGGGAGGTAGCCAAGGAAATGGCTGGTCCATCCATTGTCCTCTGCTTCCTGGTGGCTGCTCTTTCATCAGTACTGGCTGGACTGTGCTACGCAGAGTTTGGGGCCCGCGTTCCCAAGACTGGCTCTGCCTACCTGTACAGCTACGTCACTGTTGGCGAGATCTGGGCTTTCACAACTGGCTGGAACCTCATCCTCTCCTACGTAATAGGTACAGGGCCAAGAAAGGTGCTGGCACGGTACTGGCAGTGTAGGGGGCTTGTGGGGGCAGAATATGATGCTGTGGGAGCAGGGTGTGAGACGGAATCAGCAGGGAGATGGGTGCTGGGGTAGGGGTGGCCGGTACTGCTCTGCCCTGGGTTTGAACTGATGCACAAATTTGCAATTGACCAGGCACAGCCAGCGTGGCTCGAGCCTGGAGTGCGGCATTCGACAACATCATTGGGAACCACATCTCTACCTTCTTCATGAACAAGACCACAGTGCACATGCCAGGGGTGCTGGCTGAGCACCCGGACTTCTTCGCCCTGATCCTGATTGGGCTGCTCACTGGTGAGTGCATAGGAGCGGCTGGCTCTGTGGCACCACAGGCAATGGCATGGGAGCCTGGCAGGTCCCCACTCACTCCTTCTGTTCCCACAGCACTGCTGGCCTTTGGTGTCAGTGAATCTGCCCTTGTGAACAAAATATTCACTGCAGTCAACCTCGTGGTGCTGGGCTTTGTCATCATTGCTGGCTTTGTGAAGGGAAACATTGAGAACTGGCAGCTCTCGGAGGAGGACTACATCAACATCTCATACCTGTTCCCACAGGATGATGTCAAGTGAGGAGAGCAACTGTGCTGGCATATGACTGGCACTGGCTCCGGTGTCCATGCACCCTCTGGCAGCTGCTCTCCTCCCTCCTTTCCAGGAAAAAAGCCTTTGGCTCTGGTGGGTTTGTACCCTTTGGACTAGAAGGGATCCTGACTGGCGCTGCCACCTGTTTCTACGCCTTCGTGGGCTTTGACTGTATTGCCACCACAGGTACTGTCTTGGGCGAGGCCGACATGGGTGTTTCTCCAGCACAACTGGCAGCTGGCTGGAACCTGCTGGAGACGATGCTCTGTGGTGTGGGAAAACGCCCATCCCACTGCTCCTGGGAGGTTTTCCCGCAGCAGCTCTGTCCCCAGCTGCGCTAGCATGAAAGGGCTCACAGCCAGCTCTGCCCCAGGAAAAAGGGCTCCCTGCACTGCGTGGTGGGAGCAGGGCTGCACCCTGCCAGAGCAGGCAGCTCTCAAGGCAGCAGGGAGCCTTTCCGCTGCTGAGTCGAGGCTGCAACAGTGCTGGGAATCACTAGTGCCTCCTGGTTATTTCCCAGCCTCAAGCAATGTTTTTCTAAATGACTGAGTTCGTGCAGAACTGCCGCTCTCCAGAGCGCAGGCAGCCCTCTTTAATTTCCTCTCTTTCTCCCAGGAATCTACTTAGTGGGTGGCTGGTACAGGCTGTTCTGCCTGACCGCCCTTGCCTGTGCCTCTCTGCCCCCAGGGGCTGCCTTGCAGCCCCCTCCTTCCCTCCTACACTGCGGCTGGGCGCCTTGCTGGGCACCACGGTGCAGTGGGAGTGCACACCTTTGCAAAGGCCAGAGGGGCAGAGGGCAGAGTGGCTGTGTTGCTGTACCCACGCGCACCAAGGATCCGTGTTCAGTGGGCTCTGTGGGAGCTGCTGGTGGGGGCAGAGGGCTGGCACAGCCGGGGGGGGGGCTGTGAGCCCAGTTGCTGGGCAGCTGCATGCCTGGAAGCTCGGGCTGCGGCCACGCATCTCTGCACTCAGCAGTGCCAAAGCTTCCCCTCCAGCAGCCCCTGCCTGCTGCTGCCCAGCCCGATGCCACCACGGCAAGTCCCTGCTGTAACTCGTCCCCCAAGGCCAGTTGCCCCACATTGTGCTGCAGAGCAGTGGTGAATGTGCCTCTTTTCTCCTCACAGGGGAGGAAGCTAGGAACCCACAGCGCTCAATACCCGTTGGCATCATTGTGTCCCTCCTCATCTGCTTTGTGGCTTATTTTGGGGTCTCAGCGGCCCTGACCCTCATGGTGCCCTACTTCCTCCTGAACAAGGAGAGTCCCCTGCCTGAGGCTTTCAAGGCAGTGGGCTGGGAGCCTGCCCGCTACGCTGTTGCTGTTGGCTCGCTCTGTGCCCTCTCTACCAGGTAGGACTGGCTCCATCCCTGGCATTGCCTGACGCGGTACTGGGACCAGCAGCACATGTGCTGGCTGGGCTGGGGTTTTGCCCCAGCTGGCTGCTGTTCTGCACCCAGCACAGGCCAGTCTTGCCCCCACCTGGATGGCAGGTGTGGAGAGCTTGCCTGGCAGTCTCTGAGCCATCTCTCCCCATGACAGCTTGCTGGGCTCCATGTTCCCCATGCCCCGTGTGATCTATGCTATGGCAGAGGACGGGCTGCTCTTCAAGTTTCTCTCCAAGATCAACAGCCGCACAAAGACTCCTCTGTCAGCCACTGTCACCTCAGGGTTTGTTGCAGGTAGGGCTCCTGTCTGCCACCTCACACTCTGCCCCGCAGCATTTTGGAGCCATGTTCATGCTGCATGTCCTTGTTGCAGCTGTGACGGCCTTCCTGTTTGACCTGAAGGATCTGGTGGACCTCATGTCGATGGGCACACTGCTGGCTTACTCCCTAGTGGCGGTGTGCGTGCTCATCCTCAGGTGGGTGCCCCCTTTCATGTGGTTCTGCCCAGGGTGGATGTACCTTGCGTCAAGCCCAGGGCTTGTGGCACAGCTTTTTCATAGGGGAGCGCAGCCTGGGGAAGCATCAAGCCCTCAAGGTCCTCTCAAGAGCCTGTGTAGTGTCTCTGGGCACATCATAGGACTGCTGCTGGAGCAGCACATGGGGCTGGAGGAGCAGGAGGGTTATGAGGGTGCTGCCCACTGTCCACCCTGGTCTGGGAAGTTCCCTGGGCTCCGCTGCAGCTTGTGCCATCTGTTTAGATACCAGTCCGGGCAGCTGAACTCCCCAAAGGCCATGGAGATGGTGGAGCTGAATGGGAATGAGGAGGAGAGGGTGATCATGAACCCGACTCTCACTGCTGCCAGCACCCAGCAGAAAGAGACACTGTCCCTGGCGATGCTCTTCAACCCACCTGCAGACACCCCCACCGCACTTTCGGGGCGCATTGTCTACATCTGTGTCTCAGTCATTGGTGAGTGAGCAGGAGCCAGCAGCCTGCCAGGGTCTGAAGCGTTTTGGCATGTCTCTGTGGAGCTGGGAGGGCATAGCAGGCACTTTGGTGGAGGAAAGAGAATGGGCATCAGAGGCTGCCAGCTGCTGTTGGCAGCACCAGCGGGTGCTGGACGTGCTCTACCCTGAGCAGGGTGCCAAGCACAGGGGCATGGCTGGGATTTGGAGTGCACGGGGGCTGATAGAGGACATGGGCACTAAGCCAGGCATGTGCATATGGTCACAGGAATTCCTTGTGATGTGCCTGGCCCAGGCTGACCACCCCAGCAAGGGTGGTCCCCAGCCCACGAGGTTTGATCTGTCTGTCAATGGCTTCATTGTGCAGCCAGAATGGGGTGGCTCAGCCAGGTCTGAGTAAGCGTCAGAGCTGGGTTTGAGCCCAGCAGAATGCAGGCTCCCTTCAGCTTGGGCTGGTGAGTTCCACCAGCAAACACTGTCCTGGGGCTTTGGGGTTAGTGTTGGAGAGAGCACATGCTGGACCCGTATCTGACTGAGAGGAGGGGGTGCCTCAGCCCAGCTGTTGGTGAGGCTTGGGGTCCCAGGGAGACCATATAGCCCCTCAACTGTCCCCTCTCTTGCAGCCACCCTGATCACAGTCATCTGCGTGATCCTGACCCTCAAGGTGACTGCACTGAAGGATGCTGATGTAGGCTGGATTGTGGCCCTGGTGCTGCTCCTCGTGGCCCTGCTCATTCCCACCATCATTGTTTGGAGGCAGCCTCAGAGCAACACACGGTTGAACTTCAAAGTGAGTGCAACCCCCAGCAGCTCGATGTCTGCATCCCCGCGGACCCCTGGCAGGGTCTGGGCCACTGCAAACTTGCTGCCAGGCAGTCACCATTCAGAAAAGCCCAGGGGCCTGAGATGTGGGTCTCTGATGTGCAGCGTCCAGTATAGAAGTGCCCAGGTGTTAGCAGGGCTGTGGCAGGGGGATCCCTCTGTGGCCAGAAGCATCCTTGAGCCCAGCCAGGTCTCTTAAGACACAACTGACATGGCACCTCTTGTCTGTCACAGGTACCTTTCCTCCCCCTCCTGCCGATCTTCAGCATCTTCGTTAACATCCTGCTGATGGTACAGCTGAGCACTGGCACCTGGGTGCGGTTTGCCATCTGGATGGCCTGGGGTAGGTGTCCTGTGGAGGGGAGCGAAGTGCCTGCAGGGTCTCCCCTGGGGGACTGTTACACTGGCAGCTCGCCGTGGCGCATTTCATGGCAGAAATTGTCCTGCAGGTTTTATGATTTACTTTGGCTACGGGATTCGGAACAGTGTGGAAGGGAAAAACGCGGAAGAAGCCTCTGCCACAGTAGAAAAGCCTCTGCACCACCCTGGACTGGACCTCAGCCCTGGGGCTGCTGCAGTCTGAGAGACCAGGCACCCGCACTCCGTGGACCTCTGGCAGTATTCCTGCTTGGGGACAAGATCATGAACTGTACTGTACCTTCAGCCCCTCTCCCATGAGGAGTGAGTCCCAAGGTCAGAACTCCAGAGCCGAGTTGTGTGCTGCCCTTTCCCCTCACAGAGCAGAGATCATAAAGACGAGCCCCCAGGCCATGTGGGAGTGCTGGTGGCCCAGGGCTTGTCTCTGCCATCCCCTTAACCCCACCGGGGGCACTGACATCAGCACAGCCCTCCTGCCGTGGGAGCTGCTGTCCAAAATAGTACATTCCTGGTACGTTTCCAAGAAAGGGTACACAGGAGACCCCATGTGATGGTAAAGTTGTATTTGTCCTGTCTGTCCATGTGGCTGTGGTCACCACCTCCTCTCCAGGCTTTCTAAGCCTTGGCTGGAGCTGTGTGATGAGGCTTTGGGCAGCTTGTTCAGGTACTGCCAGCAATCTGGTAGTCTTAGGCAGCCCAGGGCTCAGCTGGCCAAAACCCTCTCTGTGCCTGGGTATTGCATCCCTTGCTGAGCCCATGCTGCCCTGGCAATCATTGCATCATAGAATCATCTGGTTGAAAAAGACCTCTGAGATCATCGAGTCCAATAGTACCTGTCCCCTTACTAAACCCTGTCCCTAAGAAACTCATCTACCTGTCTTTTAAACACCTCCAGGGATGGCGACTCAACCATCTCCTTGGGCAGCTGTTCCAATGCCTGACCACAGCATTTTTTCCTAATGTCTAGTCTAAACCTCCCCTGCTGCAACTTGTGGCCATTTCCTCTCATCCTATCGCTTGTCACTTGAGAGAAGAGACCAGCAGCGACCCCATCACAACCTCCTTTCAGGCAGTTGTAGACAGTGATGAGGTCTCCCCTCAGCCTTCTTTTCTCCAGGCTAAACAACCCCAGTTCCCTCAGCCGCTCCTCGTAGGACTTGTTCTCCAGCCCTCACCAGCTTTGTTTCTCTTCTCTGCACGCGCTCCAGTCCATGAATGTCCTTCTTGTAGTGAGGGGTCCAAAACTGAACACAGTACTTGAGGTGCGGCCTCACCAGTGCTGAGCACAGGGACACAATCACCTCCCTGCTCCTGCTGGCCACGCTGTTTCTGATACAGGCCAAAATGCCATTGGCCCTCTTGGCCACCTAGGTTCAATGCTGCTTGGTGTGAGCATCTAGTTCAGATGTGTGTGAAGAGGTCCACAGTGTGAAAAAAAAACTATGGACAAAGTTTGTGAATGACACTAGGTTTGCTTTAATTTTACAACTCAGAGTTGGGCTACCACTGCAGTGGACAGCAAAAATACAAAGTTGCAAGCTGATTTATGTAATATTCTTATCCTGATTACATAAGGCACAACGCCTTTCAGATTTTCCATGGGGTCTTCATGTCCTCAGAATTCATCACTTAAGTCCTCTTAATTCTTCTTTCTTAAGAAACTTCTTTCTTCTTGTTCCACTTCAGTACGTCTCACTTTGCCTCTGACTGATTTCATTCTTATACAAACATACCTGCTTAAATTAATTTTCATCTTTTGTCTAACATGTTCTTTTATTTGGTAAGCACGACTAGGTTTTAAACAAGCCCTGGAAGGGTCTGTACAGGGGACAGAACTAAGAACTTTATCTTCACTCTTGGCAGCTCTCCGCAGCAGCTTATAAATCTTCCAACATTAAACTTCTCTTAACACACAGTGTGGCTGTACAACTGTTCAACCTCATAAGTCTTTGTGTAATTGGTGTTTTAAAGTTGATTTTTATACCTATTAAACTAAAAGTTTTTTTAAGTGCTTGGCTTTGTTGGTCCTGTCACATTGCATGTTAATGCCCTGTGGTCACAGACCCCCGGGCAGGATCCTATGTGCTACCAGGCTGGGTGTCAGGCTGGTGCCAGCACAGAGCAGGGTTCAGCCACAGCTGACTCTGCTGAGTGAGCTCCCTGTGTGAAACCTGCTGGCTGGAGCCACCAGCCCTCACACTGTCCCCTGGGACAGTGAGCCAGGAACCATGGAGCAGTGCTCCAGGCCAGTTCAACCCAGTGCTGCTTCTGCCTGTGGGCAGGACAGCAGCCTGCTGTGTCTGTGCCCTGCACAGGCTTTGTGTCACCATTCCTAGGGCAGCAGCTGCACTGAAGACCTTGCAAATATCTCCTGGAGCGATGGCCCGCAGAGGGAGCTGGGCTGCATCCATGTGAGAAGATGATGATTTCCCAGATTCTGGTCTGGTATAAATCAGCCCTGACAAATTATTTTGCAAAATAAACTAATTTAGGGCAGATGGATTTTGTGTGGCTTTGACATCTCTCCCTGTTTACTGGCAGTGGAGCAGGGTCACCGCACGGTCAGCGGTGAGGGCCTCACACCATCAGCTCTGTTTGGCCCCTGGGCTGGAGCTGTGAGCCCTGCCCCAGGGCTGTATCTGTTGTAAAAGGGGCTGCAGCACCTGTTCTGAACCTGTGCCGGGCACTGCCTTACCTGCTGCTCCAGGCCACGGTGCCCTGCACAGCCTCAGGCTCCAGCCCTCAGGTGCAGCTGACTCCTGGCACCAGCACATTGCAGGTGCTTCCAGCTCTCCTGGTCATGCCAGTGTCTCAGTGTGCTACACTGCAGCCCACCACCCCATCTGGTGGGTATCTTCTGGTCGGGGACAGCACATGGGCCCTGCTGAGCCCACAGTCCTGCTGGCATCCAAGCACCTGGGTTTGGGTGCTGTTGTCCAAGCCTGGTGTGCAATTGGCCCACAATATGGCTGCTGTTGCCTTTGGGACACAGGACTTTCCCAGCAGAGGGTCAGAGCAACTATCTCTGCACACCAGCTGCTTGCAGAGGAAAAACCTTCAAGAGGCTGTGGAGAGGAGCCCACGTGGAATACACAGGCTCAGGGCAGGATGGACACAAAGGGCTGTGTGCCTGAGCCATTAGAGGGAGAGCTGGCATTGCAGAGTCTGTCTTCTGCATCACTTCCCTACTGGAACAGAGGTGGTCCTGGCATGTGGAGATGCAGCAGCAGATTAGATTTTAAATTGGGATCAATTTGGGAGTTAAAATAGCCTGGTTGGTCTGCACTGCTCTGTGACACTAAATAATACTCCAGCCTGAGGAGTTAATACGCTGGCTTCTTCCCTGTAGGACCAGCAAGCAGATACCATCAGATCCTCCACTCTGCAGGTGACCCGCTGAGAGCAGAGCTGGTGTGGCTGCCGGGTGAGATGCATCCATCAGTGGGGTGTAAGCCCTGGAAAGCTGGGAATCCATTGGAGGGCAGATGGGTTTACTGGCGCGACAGAGCACACTCATCAGCTCGTGATATTTCTGCAGCGGTGCTGGGTTGTGCTGCAGGGCTTCACCACCCAGAAGAGCTCTAGGAGATCAAAGCCAGTGTTGGGTGAGATTCCTATCGCTCCTTACTCACCCAGCTCCAGGCAGGTCCCAACCCTTCTGCTTTCTGTGGTAACAGCTTAAGTGTGCATGACCTAGTATCTAGCATGAGGCTGCGTGCATCTGATAATCCCCCCAAGCTGCGGCAGGACGCCAGCCCTCTAATCACGCAGGCTTAATGCTCTCCTTGCTTTGCCTTTGCAGGCCTGGCACTATGACTTGCTGCCAGGTGGTTGCTCTTCTCTTGCTCTCTTTTCTTCCCAGAGTTGCAGCTGGTGGCCTCATTCCCGCTCTTTTTTCTTGGTCCACACTGCAACAAGCCAAAGGGTGGTTGTTGTCACAGCCCATCCTGGAGTTAACAACATGCTGTGACAATGCCTGTGCCTGGTGGGAGACCGCCTTGGTCTCTTGAGACTTCCAGGAGTATCTGTCTTATGAGACAGTGTATCCCAATGGCACCCACACCCCCACCACAGTGGAAGTGACCCCCAGATGAGTGCCACAGAGAGGAGACGATGGAGGCATCTGTGCAACGTAAGCAGCAGATTTATGGCGCAGACAGGTGGTTTTCCATCAGTGGAAACCACTTCCCAATGCAATGACCCTTCTCTGACACTGTCAAGGTCTCCACGGGCTGCACGGGTGTGTCGGTGTCTGAGTAGCATCTCTTCACCACTGCCCACTGTATTCATGACAGCAAAGACAACGTGAAGGGGGCCAAGAAGATCAAGCTGGGTTTTCTGATGTTGCCACAGGGTGCTGGCAAACGGATGGTGAGGTTGGTGATGCCAACTTGAGTACAGCACACACAAATGCGCATGGGTAGGATCTGGGGTCCCAACTGGGTCAGCATGGATTACAACTACACCCTCTTTGAGCTCTGCAGGCCACACCAGTGCCTGCATATGAAGCCGATAGCGGCTCTGGCAGCAGAGGAGAGTCCTAGGTAGAGGACTGATTTCTCAGGATTTGACGGTGACTGGCCTACAGCTGCTGTGGAGTGGAGGACAAGGTGGTCCACCTCATCTACCAGTGCTGCAACGCCAGGCCTGGTGCATCTGACTCTGGGGTGTATGGCAAAGCACAGGGCTCCATATGACACAAATGGGAGAGGAAGGTCATTAGGGCCTTCTCAGGGCACCAAGTGGCTGAGGAGCACCGTGACTGTCATGTTAATATTTGCCCGATTGCTCTAAAATTTGCTCAGATTTGCTACTGGATCAGAAGACTGCAGCCCGCCGGTTCCCCTGCCCAGTGTGGATGGCTTTGAATGTGGTGTTCCTGAGTAAGAGCATGGGTGAGGAACCTGAGGAGGAGCAGTGTTTCCTGGCAAAACTGCTCTGCTTTGTTCTGTTCTCTATCACGGAGGAAGAGGGTCTCCGCAGATCACAAGAGATCCAGCAGAAACTCACTGGAGTCCAAGACCTGATTCCCCAGGAAGCCTGAAGAGTGATTTAAGCTCCTTTTGGAGACCCAGCAATGTGAGCACAAAAGATTTTCTCTCCTAGTAGGATCTTTGTATGCTGATGAAAGGTATCTGAAAGGCAGCCCCGGAGCCTGAGTCTTCTGGGCACAGAACGCGTGCCCAGGGCAGGAGAGGCTACTCCAGTCCCCTGCCTGGGAACGCTCTTGGTAAGGAGCCCCTTCTGACTAATGCAACAAGTTGCCATGTGGGTACCTACACATGGTAGCATGGGCTGAGAGCTGGGAGCACCTACTGACTTGTAAACTTTCTCATCTCTGTTTCCATGTGGGCTTGCTATAGAAGGAAGAAATCTCAACATTTACTGCAGTATTTGAGGTGGATTCTTTCAGGCAAATAGATGTATTTGAATAAAAGTCAGCACAAATCTCTTTGCAAAGGTTATGTTGAAAGAGGAATGGTGCGTAGATTGCTAGCCCTGGTTTGGGACTTGCTGAAGGAGACAATTCTTTCAGACAGAAGTGAGTGGGACAGAGATCTGTATAGAGCTAAAATCATAGTATTTGGCAAAAGCCAGGACTGACGCCTTCTGCAGTTGTAAAACACCCCAGGCACTTGACTGAACAGATTTCTGCATGTTCTATCACATATATATAACCGACGTGTCCAACAGGCCACACCATGCTCTTCCAGGAGCAAACTGAAAGCTTGCCTTATGTTTCCCCACCTCATACACAAGAGATTGCATTGCTAATTCCAGAGTTTAATGACTGATACCTCTGCCCATCTTCCTTAAGTTTCCCTGTTGTGTTTGCGCAGGCAATTATTCCCTCTATAATTCACATCCTCCACAAGGGATCTCACACTGATGCTACTTTGCCAGGCTGGACAGATGACTGCTTGTATTTTTTGCTCTTTTGTCAATGTCCTGCTCCTTTTCCCTGCATCTCAGGGGCAGTCCGCATCACAGGCTTCTCAATGCTGTCATTGCTCAAACCTGATGAGGACTAAAATTGCAGTTCCTTCAAGACCTGTGACAGTTGTACATGTGCAGCAACCTGACTTGCAAAACAAACAGTTAGGAGACATCTCAACAAACTAAATGTAACACCCTCTCCTGCTCAGTTACCAAGACTTCAAGGTAACGTATTAAGATAATTTAAATTCTATGCCCGGTCTGCAGATGGCTGTGCATGTTTCTATTATCTTGGATGAGATAATGCATGAAAAATCATGATTATACATTACTAGGCAGGAAGCAGCTGCTATTACTTACACAATACAAACCCAATGTTCAGACAGAATTTAACTTGTTGCATGGAATTACCTGCCCTAGCTGAGAGGTTCTTGGGGACAGATCAGAAACGGTTTTCATCTCCTCTGGTCACTTGTTCAGATCCTAAGAAATTAAGAGCGTCAGCCATGCTCTTCTTAAAATGGAAAGAAAGCCTGTCATACACACAGGGAAGGGATTTGCTGATTCCTTCCTCTGTGAATTGCACATGGGGCCTTTGTTTTGCTTTATACACTCTTCTGATAGTGGAACAGGTGACAGGACAGGGAGAAGTTCTCCTGGAATCTGCTGATGTGAAACATAAGGACTTGTCTTACTCAGAGTAGTTGCACATTTTATAAGCAACTTCCTTCTGATACCAGTCATCAGCTATTGCAAAATAGAAGAGGAAGCACCATCACCAAGAGAACCGGTTTTGCCATGACAAACTCAGGAAGCACTGTGCACCCTTCTAGTGTCCATCTCTGTGTTTGCAAGTGACAGCAGCTTTAAGACACCAACAGATGCTCCCCCCCAAGTTTGTGTCATAGAGTGAGTGGTTTTGACACACAAACTGCAACAGGTACAGGACTCACTGTTACACTGGGTTGACCACCAACCCGCTCTATCACTCTCCTCCACAGTGGAAAAAGGGAAGAGAAAATAAGATGGAAAAGAACTCAAAGGTCAAGATAAAGGCAGTTTAATAAAGCAAAAGCAAGGCTTTGTGTGGTAGCAAAGGGAAACAAGATATATTTACTCTATTTTCTATCAGCAGGTGATGTCTGGCTATTTCCCGGGAAGCAGGGCTTCAATAGGCATAGCAGTTGCCCCAGAAGATAAACAGCATAATAACAAATGTCCCCCCTACCCCCTTCTCTTGGCTTTTATTGCTGAGCAGACATTGTATGGCCAATTTGGGTCAGCTGTTCTGGCTCTGCCCCCTCCCAAGATCTTTCCCAAGATCTTGCCCACATCCAGCCCACAGGGTGAGGGTGGGAAATATTGCAAAGACAGCCTTGATGCGGCACGAGAACTGCTCAGGAGTAGCCAAACCACTGGTGTGTTATCAGCTCCTTTCTAGCTACCAATACAGCACTGTGAGAGCTGCTAGGGGGAGAAATTAACTCCATCTCAGGCAGACCTAATACAACTGTTTATTTAAAAAATTAAAAGAAACTTATAACAAAATCACACTGAATAGTGAGGATCTGAAAAGCCAGGCAGCACTGGGGGCATCATAAAAAGAAATGCTCTGCAGACTCTGACCAGTCCAAGGGCCAGATGTGCAGACAAGCACCTCCAAGAGGATGATAAGACCTTGTACCACTTCTCTCACCCAAACAGTGATACACCTTTGTAAGCAGATGAGGTTGTAAATAAGAAACCTGAATCTCTTGTGCATTTCCACAAGGTGCCCAACACCTGGAGGGCTCTGGCGGTGTTAAGTTTTTAGAAGTCCCATTTGAAAGCAACCATGGCTGCAGTTGCAGCTTAGAGGAAAACATCTGCTTAACTGCAATATGAAGAGTACATCATAGCACAAGGTGTGTGACATGCTGGATTTCTTCTTACCCAGAATCCTGCAGAGCTGTCCATTTTTTTTTTCCCTTGTTGCTCTGTATCAGCACAGAACATCCTCTCTAGCCCAGAAGGAAGGGGGAATGAATACATATATATCCACAGTCTAAGGAGGGTCACCTTTTGTCAGAACTTGGATCTCTCTCCCTACCCCGATCCAAAATGTGAGAACATGGCTAGCTCTGAAAGGACAGAGCCCTCTATGAGCTAGGATCCAAGAGGCAATTAATAGATTGCAGGCTGATGATTTGCCTTCTGCATCTGAATGATCTTGCCAAAGCCACCTCTTCCCACATCGTAGTCTGTCCGGTACTCATCTCGCACCTGGGGTACAGCAATAACACAGATATTAGTACCCTGCACTGCCTGTCTCCTGCTAGGCTTCAGAATCATCATGCCCCCCTTATTCAGTTGGTAGGGAACTGAAGTTCAAGTTAGAACCGCTTTGATTCATTTGAATCGCTTCAAATAATCCACCAAAAAGGTGGTAATGGTGGCGAAAATGACAAACATTTGATGTCATCATACAACAGGATACATCCGATGGCTGAGATCTTTTTAGACAAGATGACCCCACAATATTTTCATTCGGCTTTGCAGTCCAGCTTTCTGAATTGCTAGGCTGTGCCTTCAGAACTGTTTCTCCCCTCCACACTGGACATCTGCAGAGAAACCTCACCTTCACACTGCGAAAACCTCTGTGTTATGAGACTGGCCTAACAGCTATGCTGTCCCACTTCATTAGAGTAAGTTTGGAGCCCTAAACAGAAATGGCTTTAATTTCTATTTCTAGCTTTTAACACCAGGCATCAGTTACCGAAACAACCTGGGAGTGGCTGAAATTCATTATCCAGCCTTTACAGTCTACACACCATTCTGCATGAGACAAAACCAGAGTATACAGCCTTAGGAGGATTGAATTCAAGGTATGAACTGGTATTGCTTTTACCTGTCCTCCAGTCTTTCCTCTTCCATACTGTCGTCCCTCCTTAAACCCTGCATCCCAGTCAGTTCGAATGATGCGGTCATCTAGTCGTGTGCCATTGATAAAGCGCATTGCATGTTCAGCATCTGCTCTTGTGTAGTACCTGAAGCATATGATAAGGAGAACTAAGTGTGCTATCTTGTCAAGTACAGGGAAAACAAAAAAGAGAACTATTGCATTAGAGAAGCAGAAAACCCCTGCCTTCCAGCCTTTTCCACTCTTCTCACTCTCCTCTATGGGATCAAAAACTGTGCTCATATAAATCCAAACTACAACCAACTCTCACTCAGAAAGGACTCTGAATTTTAATGTTAGTACCTGCACAGACAAGAAGTAACTTTGGACCTCTTACTTTACAAGTAGATGAAACAAACACGTTAAAGTCTTGCTAGTGGCAATAAATGTGTAATATGCTTTTTTATACTCGTTGACTGAAACTAGTTAACAGCACAACGTGTACAAGCGTGTACCCTGTGCTTGGGAACACTATGATGGCTTATTCTGCTGCTTCATTCAGGTGTAAAGTTAAGGTGAGAAAGTGAACACGTGCTCTGGCCACACAAGAGCTCAGACTGATAATTTTAACAGTTCTCATTTTAGCCCTAAAATCATTAAAGAAATTAACAAATTAAAGGAGCTCTCTGCCACCTCCAGAAAGTACAGCAGCGGTAGCACTTTGCACCTACAGCACTACTGCAGCGTGTTTCTCAGTTAAGGTCATGGTTGGGTAGTAGCAAGGTGGGAAAGGAAGTGCCTGGTAGGAAGCACTCGACTATCACTCCTTTTCAGGTTTTCCACACCAGTACAGTTAAGCTTGCTGTGCAAAGGAGAACCGATGGTGGCAACCACACACAAGCTGACAAGATTATGGAACCAGAAAGGATACTCGACAAAGCAAAAGCCACAGGGGGTTTTCTTGATCTTGTCCAGCCCCATGACGATCCTCTTGACATCTCCGCACTTGGAAAACAGCTCCTGGATCTGCTCCTCGGTGGTGTAGAAGGACAGGTTGCCAACATAGAGCGTAGAAGATATCTTCAGGGATTTCTCCTGCAACTGCCTGCTACCCTGAGGGCAGAGGGAAGAGGGGAGAGCGGAGAGGGGTGAGCGAGCATACTGCCCGGTTCCTCGCACCTTCCCCCGGCAACACCTCCTCCCCATCCCGGACCCTACTGCTCCCCCGCCACCCTCGCGCCCCAGGCCCGGCCACCGGGCGCACCCGGAAGTGCTGGTCGCGGTACTGGCTGATCTCGCAGTAGGAGTCGCTATTGAGCCCGCTCAGCGTGGTGTGAAGCAGGCCCGACATCCCTCTCGCCCGCCCGGGTCCCACTCCCGGGACCCTCCCGGAACTGCCGCGGCGCCCACCGGACAGCGAGCGGCGGAACCGCTGCACTGCGCCATTCGATTGGTCTAGGCGCCTGCCACTCAGAGCGGGATGGCGGGGCGATAGCGCCACACAACCAATGGGCGAGAGGCGCCGCCGGGCCCGGCATGCTCCGCGGCGGCGCGCATGGGTAGTGGCGCCACCGCTCTCCCCTCAGGGTTTGGCGGGCGGTCATGGCAGCAGCGCAGGCGGCCATGGGCGTGGAAGGGACGATGGGCGTGGAAGAGACGATGGGCGTCTATGAGCCCCCGCCTGAGCCTCCCGCCCCGCTCCCGTCTCGTTTTACAGCACTGGTGCGGGAGCTGCTGAGGGAGGAGGTGCCGTCCCGCGTCGCCGCCTTCACTGAGGAGCTCTTCGAGGCGGCAGGGAGCCTCTCTGAGGAGCCTGGGAGCGCGGCTGAGGTAGCGCTCCGGTCTCTGCCCGTTGCTCTCCGGCCCCCCTGAAGAACCAGGGGTTCATGTGGTTCGTTCCCGGGCTGGCGGCTGTGCTGCCCGCCGACCTGCTGTTACTGTAAAAGCCGGCCAAATGAAACTCTCGGAGACCAGAGTTTTAAGGTTTTGGAAAGAAGCATTCCTTCTTGGCGCCAAGGCCGAAGCAGGGACTTCTCCTGCCATAAACTCGCCCCTGATACACGAACGGGTTCTGTATATTTTCTAGCTACCTGTATGTTCATTACATAGCTCAGGAAACAGCAGAATCGTAGAATGACCTGATCTGGAAGAGACCCACAAGGATTAACTAGTCCAGTTCCTGTCCCTGAACAGGACATGTTTAACACAGTCCCACTTACCCTAAAAACTAGTTACGTATCCATTAACCAAGTTACTCTGTGATCTTACATTGCCATCAACTGTCTTGTTTTGATGAACTTGAGTCATTCTGATGGTCTTCGGGGTGTTGTTTACTTCCTCCAACTCTTCATCATGTGACAGCTCCATGAACTCCTTGCTACCTCTTGAGCATGCATGATACTTAAATGTTCAGATAAGCTTAAAGGTTTGACAAGAGTTACATATCCTTTTAAAAGTACCCAATCTCGTTATTTCTGAGTGTTCTTTGACTACCTTCACCCAGTCAGATGCAGCCCATTAGCCAGCAACATCTGGTTTCTTTTGTTTTACTCCCTTAATATATTGCTTATTTTACAGTTAGTTTACAGCCCCCTCCCTCATTTCACTACAAACAAGAATTCATCACTTCTAACAAACTTCTTCAAAAAGAAGTCTGACAAGTGATGCGTGAATCTGGAATAAAGCTGAGATATTGTGCAGCCTTTTCCTTCCAAATTATATTTTGAAGAGAGATGTAGCTCGTAGCAATTATCATCTAAGGAAGACTGATTTTGAAAGTCCTAAATTTGTGACAAGGATCAAGATAGGTTAGCAAGTATTACAACATAAAATATGGTTTGTGCAGTCTATAAAGAAATACAGAACCATAAAATGGTTATCGTTCAGTTTTTCCTGAATCAGTTGGGTTAAATTATTTTTAAAAGAAAGGAGAAATCATTAATTAATCTTCCAAAATATCTTCCAGTTAGGCAAGAGCATATTTGTAGGCAAGGTCTGCCATGGAAGCTAGAATTTGAAGTCATGTAAGGTACAGCCCTTTAAGATGGGCTGTTAAAGGAGCTTAATGCCTTTATCATCTTTTTTAGAAGAATATGTAGTCAATAGCCTTTGTTCTTTGTGTACTAATTTCAGAAGTTTCCTGATTTAGATATTTTAAATAATTAAACTAATAATTTAACTGTGGTCCATTCAGCATGCTTGTTTTCCTAGGTCTTGTGGGATCATTTAACAGTTTCATGGAGAACTCACGCCTTTGACTCCTATGCAAAAGCAAGTTGCACAAACACGTGGACAAGTCATTATTGTGATACACATGAAAGACGGTTCCTTTTCTAATAGTAAATTTTAATGTGACCCAAATCCAGGACAAAATTATATCTAATGGAATTCTCTTCTCAGGTTGAAGAGTGTGCAATAAGCCTGTGGAACTGGACTGTGACCAAACACATGGGTTCTGTTATCAATGACGAACAAAGAGCTAAATGTATGTATGTGTTCTGTGCCTTCCTAAATGTGTTCTGTGTGCTGTAGCATGAAAAAGAAAAGCTCTTTACTGAGAGGCATATGTGTAGTGCTGGAGATTCATTTGGATCTTTGCAGATAGGATGTAGACAGAGGGAAATACATAGCTGGACTGGTATAAACAATTCAGAAAGGAGCATCCTGGTGTAATAGCGATTTCCTTGTGACACGGAATTGGTGTAGGCATTCTTATCACTCCCCCTTTCCATGCCAGAACATCAATAAAGAGGTGATGTGACCAAAGGAAGTTATATTTTGCCTTCTAATGCTATGGTGTTAATCTGAAAGTATATGAAAATAACATAGATGTACATTTTAGACTGTTGGTCACAATTTATATCAAGTAAGATTGCTTCTTTAGTGTAATTATCTTATCAATGGTTACATTCAGAAAAACTCCTAATTCCTCTTTTTACTTCCCTTCTTTAGCCAGGTACACATCTAGTGGGTTTGCTTGGAGCCAAGAGCAGGGCTCAGAGAAAGCAGAAGTCAGCTTTTGATCTTTTTCCTCAATCTGTTCTTTATTTATGTGGTTCTGCAGAATTGCAATATATGGGTTACATTTTTGTCTTGAGGGATTATATTCAAAATTGTGTATAATGCGTATCATATAAATTATACCAAGTAAAGGGAAAAGGGTAAGTTTACACAAAATAGGTAGTAATTGCAGAGCATAATGTTCTCAGATCTTGTATCACAGCTGAAGGGCCAGGGAGAGGCTATTTTAAATACATTAAGTGGTGTCTTTTCCATTCTTGATTCATAACGACGGCCTGAAAATATTTTTGCTTTTTACTTTGAAAATATAAAGGTTATTAAACTTCATTTCCCTGTTTTGCTGAAGGCTATTTTGAGGCTCTTGAGACATGTTGTTGTAAGCACCTGCAATGTAATTAATTCTTTGAATACCATGTATTTGGCTTAAACTCTTTCTAACATGTTTAATAGATATTTTGATGAGAATATTTTTTTCTTTACTGCCTAAAAGGCAGTTTAAAGCAGCTTGGCTAAAAATCAACCTGCTTTGACTCCTGGAGCTTTCAAAATTTATCTCTTGTAATTTGAAATGGCGAACAATGGCAATTTGATATGACCTTCTTAAAACAAAAAAGATAAAAGGGAATTTACAAATGTCTGCACTGTTTTCTTGCAGTACGGTTTGTTGCTTGCAAACTGGTGTGCCTCTGTAAAGCCAGTCATCCTCCAGAGGGAACGATTCGAAGGCAGATTTTGGTAAGATGTTGGGTGAACAATGAAGTATAATTGATCACCAAAGGAAACTTTCAAACTTTATTACAGTTACTTTGGAAAAGGAGTGAAATATACCTGGAGTTCTGGGAAATTTACACACTGAAGGTGGACCTATGTTATCACAGGGACATCTTACTGAGCTAGTGCAGTTAGGAATTTCTGGACAGCACGGTTAGCATCACATCTTTGTTATATAGTAAAATGTTATGTGAACAGTATATTAATTTATTTCAGTGTCTTATGTCTAGTAAGGCACCGTAGGTCTTTGCTACATCTAAGTGTGAAGGACTTCAGGCATGAAAGGCACTTGTCAGAAATTGAAGAGCTGAGATGCCTCTTGTCTGTGTTAGATGTATTCATCAAAGGGATGACATCTAATGTTGCTTCTCTTGAAAGCGACTTTGTTTTCACACAGCACCATTTTGTCCTTCAGATGTCTATGAAAACTGGGAAGGGTTGGATAGATGTTGGAAAAGCTAATCTTGCTGATGAATTTCTAGAGATTGCCATGAACGTAAGTTCTTTTCTAGTTATAATTTCTTACAAACACACTATTAATAAGTTCCTTGGGTGAAGTATGCTCTTTTTTTTCCAGAGTATAGAAAAACTGTATGCAAAATTAGTTAAGGAGAGCGATGGTGAAGCAGATATCCATATGCACAAAGCTGATGTAGAGAAGAACATCTTCAAAGTACTCTCTTACCAGGCTGAATCAGTATGTATTCTTCCCAGTTTTCCTTATAAGTCACTAGGGATACAGAGGGAAACTCTGACCCAGTTATTAGATATATGAATGCTTGGCATTGAAGACTTGCTGAGGGATATGTTTCCTTCACTTAGATGTAAGATAGCAGATCTCATGTTTGCATTCAGTGTTGCAATCATTTAATGATTTTTAATTTGCTTAATTTATCACAGTAATTTCTACTGTGGTGTTTACATCTTCTAGTTCAGGTTTGTTTCTCTATGATTTGACTAGCATAGCTGTTCATAAAACAAACAGCTGCCTTTCTGAATCGTAAATGTGTCAGTTCCAAAGGCGTTCTGTACTTGACTGAAGAAGGGACGTATGACTAGTGTAGGGCTTGGGTCCTCAAACTACATTCATGTAACATGTACACAGCGAGGCTAACCACTCTGGAACACTCATGATACTACGCTGGTCTTTAAAGCTAGGCTGGTTGAAAGTATACAAAGGTACGTTCATCATGGCTGCAGATACCAAGGTTCATAGCTAACAAGTAGATAATGTAAGCCACATGTGCAAATTGTCTGTAACTTAACAACTTTTGTGATTCTGCAAACTCATGAACGTCACCAAAGCTATTAATATTATAAATCATCAGACAGAGATCTTTCTATACACGAATACCCTCTCTTCCAGACCTCATATATATTGCTTTCCAAATAGAAAGGCTTTAAACAGTGGGAGAATCAGTATAAAATTACAAGATCTGGAAATTATAGAATCATAGAATCATAAGGTTGGAAGAGACCTCTGAGATCATTGAGTCCAACTGTGCCTGTCTCCCTACTAAACCATGTCCCTAAGAAACTCATCTATCCATCTTTTAAACATCTCCAGGGATGGTGACCATCCACCACCTTCCTGGACAGCCTGTTCCAATCCCTGACCACTCTGTCAGTGAAGAAATTCTTCCTAATGTCCAGTCTAAAATAGTGAGTTGCATGACATTTGATATTGTCTTTAAAGTCTCAACCCCTGGCATCATACAATGAGGAAAGAATCAGTGATAATTAAAAAAAAAAAGCCTAGTGCAGTGTGAGAGAAGTGTGAAATAGTGCTAAAGGTTTTCTAGGGGTTCACCAACACAAATTACAATAATTAGAAGTATCTGAACTTAGAAGTTTTGTGAGGCATTGTTGTGCCTGACTGAAGTTTCTGAGTATTTTATGAATGTTATTGAGTATTCAACACATATGAGTGCAGATATGAGAAAAAGCAGTTGCCTGCATTTGTTGATAACACCACTGACCTCAATATCTGCAAGGGGAGTACTGTTTCCAAAGTTCTCAAGAGCTTCCCTAAACAGGCCAATCTGAAACTGAGCTTTACCAAATGTGAAAAACCCAAGTGTGTTTTAGAGAATCAGTCTTTTGATCAATTTTAAAGATAAGTTGTTCACTAACAGCTTGTTGGCATGCTCTACTGCTTTCCTAGGCAGTTGCTCAGGGGGATTTTCAGAAAGCGGTGAAGTGTATGCAGCGCTGCAAAGATATGTTGATGAAATTGCCTAAAGAAGTAAGTGAAATCATCCCTTCTTTATCGTTCCAAACTTTGAAACATTTTGATAAGTACTCTCAACTACACGTCTTTTTTATGGTTGATTGCTTCTTTGAGATTTTCATACTAAAATTTTTGCATGAAAACAGCATTTTTTTTCTTCAGAGTTCCTAATTTTCTTGTTTCTATAGTTTATAATTTGAAATAGAATGATAAACTCTTCCTAAAGAATGAGATAAAACAAATTTGCAATCAAGAGGAAAAGGTTCCCAAATTGAACATGCCACTTACTCTTCTACAGAACCACCTGCATTTTGTATCTTGATCTTTCGTGTTACTTCTTCACGTGTAAACCCTGTGAACTTTTGTCTGGAGACAGATGAGATGAGAGAGAAGCTAGGTTACTACGTTTTTGATATGCAAATCTATCACTACCCTCAGTACTAATCTTCATCATCATGAAGCTGTAGGGCTATGAATGGAAGCTTCCCAATGCACTAAACCATGTTTTTTATAGTTCTTGTGTCACAGAGCAACGTCCAGAGAAAACAAACTAGCATATGCAAATTAGTTCTTTGTTTGCCAAGATAAAAGTCTAATGTGTTTATATCCAAATAAACTTCCCTACATTTATGAATTTATTTTAATTTTCTTACTTTAATGTTTTTCAAATATTTAGGAAATATTTTATTCTTGTCTCTGTTTAACAGGTAGTAAAATTCAAAGGAGTAGATATAAATTCTGAAAGGGAAAGGTGGGAAATGTGGTTTGAATTTAACTGGGATTTTAACCAATTAAACTCCAACCAATTTTAAATTGCTTTTGCGATCTGCAGGCCTTGTTCAGTGCATCTGAGTGACTCTAGCTTTGATTTGGATCTTAAGAGCACAGCTTCTCACTGTGAATTTTTGAAAATGCTCACTGGGATCTTTGCATTACTGTTCTTTTCATTTGAAATTAATTTCATGCTTTCCGCTTAAATTCCTCTGTTGAAGAATATTAAAATTCTCCTGATGAATGCTCTTCACAAACCAGTAGCACTGATGCAAACAAGGAAAATGTTTTCTGATCATGAGAAATACGATTTAATTCTGGTTTAAAGAGTGGTGAGAAAAAAAGAAAGAGCTGATGATTGCTGAGTGACTTCAAACCTTTTAGACTACTGGGTCGCTGTCAGTCCTTAAGTCTTGCAGGCTCCCACTGTGCCAGAGAGCACTTGCAGAGTATCACAAGGAGGTTGTTGCGTTATGGTAGTGTATGGTACCACAGATCAGCTGGAGAGGATTTGTGGCTTGGGTTTTCAGTCATCTGTGTACCATAACTGTGAACTCCTGCCCTACAAAGTGAAATGCCAGAATTGTTCCAAATGCTTGTTCAGAGAGGTGCCAGGTTTATGGGAATATTTAGTGTTACAATGCCTGGAACATAGTTGTTCACTGAAATAGTATTTTAGTTGTCCTTTCAAGTGCTTCTTTTCCAAGCAAGTAAATGACTCAGGTATGCCACGGTATGCCTACAGTGTTCTGCTAGACACTTTGCATGAAACCCTCTGAATACAGTAAATTTTCTGTTCTGAAAGAAAATGTTCACAAATGAATTAATGAAAAATAAGGGTTTCACATCTGAGAGCAATTGGTTTTTTTGCTCATGCAGACTGAATCTGTGTATTTGTCTCTGGATCTCAATGAGATAAACAATAAATTTGAAGCAAGATGTTGTGCTGCCTCTCTCATGTCTGAGGATTTGAAATGTATAGTCACTTGCAAGAAACATCATTTATTCTTGGAGAAGAAAGTTACTTCAGAGGCAAAATGGATATAAATATTGGCAGCCTGTTAGCATATAAAATGACTTTTCTGTCTCTTCTTTGGATGATATATGACAGCTGCAAGTCATTTCAAAGGAAAGACAAGTTGTTATGAATAGACATTGTCAGTGCACACTGATAAAACAGAAAGCAGCAGTGCTCTGAATAACCAAGCATTCAAACCCAGTTTTCTCCTAAAGCTTGTAATGTGGATGATCCTTTTTTAACCCCAGAGAGACATGCTGGGAAGAAGCCTGGCATGAAAAAGGTAGAGTCCTTATCACTTAACCATGTAAAACTTTTTTGTAATTTTAAAAAATGAAGTTGTAATATTCCATTTTTCCCCCTCAAAGTTTTTTTTATTGTTTAATTTATACTTTATACAGTTCTTGTGCTTTCAATATGATTTCTTGAGGAACTATCCTGCCTCACATGTTTCAAGAATCCCTCTGGTTTACGTGTCCTGGACTGGTTAATGATGCTTCACTCTCCCACAGAATTATAATTTCGTTTTAGTCATGTTCAGTATCACCTTGTATAAGATCAGAAGTGATAACTGTGAAAATATCTTTGAAGTAAAGTGCATTTTAAAGAACCTGAGACTGGAGTGCCATAGATCTAATTATGTTTCTACAAGAATGTTATAGACGCAAGTGTCTTTTTATTGCAGACCTGTTATCTGTCAATTCTTTGTTACAATTTTGGAGTGGAAACCTATGAACAGAAGAAGTATGAACAGAGCTCCTTCTGGCTCAGGTAACGTGTAAAGGCAAACAAAATGAAATCCTGCTTTTGAGATGTAAAAATATGCGTGAAGGAGAGGGGGGAGCAAGGAAAAGCAGGGATTTAATTAAAAATGTGAGAAGACAAGGTTTTAGCCGAACGAAATGAGCTGAGCAGATACTTAGTGACTGTCTTGCTGTGTTGCATAACATTTATGTCTTCTTTCCACATCAATTTTCATATCGTTAAAATGAAAGTCTTTCCATGATTCAATTCTCTCCCTAACTTTTCTTCCAATGTGATTATTTTATGAGGGACCTATTCTCAGTTCTTGTACCATTCATAAATAATTGTGAAGAGATTTGAAAACTTTGGAAAAGAGTAGATTAATTCTTCTGACTGGTTTTAAATGGATTTTGTTTTAAACAGTAGTTGAATTTCTTATAAGGGAGGTGCTTCTTTGACAGAAAGTTTTTGACTGATGAAAGACCCAAACATGAGGATGAAAAAGAAATTGTTAAAGATGGTTTGGGTAGTATCCAAATAAGTAATCTGGAACTACTAAGGAATGAAAAATGTAGGCTGCCAGGAGGAATATCTTCATGCCAAGTCACAGCCTCAGTTCAGAAAATTTGTTTTTATTTTTTCTTGTAATTTTTGTTTTAAATAGTCAGAAGAAAATGAATGTCAACATATCAAGTTTAAAATAGATATGGTCACGTGTTGTCCAAGAGGATTTGTAGAGATTCTTAGAATTAGTTACAGGTGGTGCTTTGGAGATGTTTTTATATTTTATTCTTATTGAAAATTAAATGCCAAGTGCTGATGACAAAATTTGAGGAGGAAGTAAACCTTTGGAAAGTACAAATAATGATCTATGGAAAGACAAGTTGCTCCATCTAGTGGGTTAAGATTTCCCTGTACTGAGAAGGTATTTGATTAGGAAACAAATGCCTGGTTACTGTTGTGGGGGTTTTTCTGGGTTTTTTTGTTAGTTTTTTTTCCTTAACAGTTCTTCATTCACAGCATTTGCAATAATATCTGGTTTTGTGGAATTACCACTCTGTTTTCCCCTGGGTGGTCCTTTGTGCTGTCATTTAACTTCTAGAATAAGAATGGGGAACTATGACTCCCAGGCTCTGTTTCTGTCTCTGCTATTGACTTACTGTGATCCTGAGATCACGTCATGTGTAACTTTTTTGTATGACTATATTACATGTCAGGTAGGAATGAGAACACTATCTTTTTCTAAACCCCTATGGTTAAAACTGATAGAGCCTACTGAAATGTTTGAATAGACGATATTACAGAGGGTAGTGCAACAGGTTGAAGAAAGTGATCGATTACAATTGTTAATGTGAGGGTTTAGAAAGAAAACATGGTAGTCTTACTGAGTGAGTAGTGAGATTAGTTTGATTTATTTTGTTTTTAACTGGTTGAGAAGTGAGAAAGGATAGTAATGTTGCACGTACTGTAAGAGTGGCTGATTTTATCTTTTGTCCCATTTAATTCTAACTTTCACTTATAGCCAGAGTTATGAAATTGGGAAAACGGATGTGAAATATTCTGTTGGCAAAGAAATGCAGGTAAGAAATAGAGGAATTGCTGTTTACTGATGGGAGAATGTTATTAACCTGACTCCATCATCTACCTCTGCTGTGCTAAACCTGATGAGTGATTCTTCAGCCTCCTCTTTGGTACTGTGTGCTATGAAAATTTGCAAAGTTGCAATTTCACTTGCTGTGAGCTCAGTGACTGAGGGGTGCCCTTAAATCACATTTGAATCTATGTGGATATTTCACAGAAACTGAATTGTAGAAAGTAAGGCTGAAGTAGACCCTTAAAGGCCATCTCTTGCCCTTGCCCCTCTTCTTTCAAGGCAACGAGTTACGTCTGTGTAATTTCTAATGGATATTTGCCTGTCATTGATAAGCCTATTACTCCTTTTACTACCCACAGTGGATATGGAGAAGATCTTAATTGCTTCCTTTTTACATGAGCCATTTATATATTTGAAAGCCATTATCATGTGTGCTTTTGTGTTTTTTTTCTCTCAGTGAAATTTGTGCCTCCTGTTCCTTCAGTTTCTTCTTTCATTCTGTTTTTTCCAGATCTGTGATTTTCCTTACTACCCTTCTATTCTCCTCTGAACTCCAGCTGATTCATGTCCTTTGTGAATTGCTGTGCTGAAGACTGGATATGCTTCAGAACTGAGCAGTCACTTTACATGTCTGATGCCAGGCAGGCATTCTTTTGACTCAGAGAGCTTTTATTTTTCATGACCTTCAATTTTAAGTCTTTTGTGTTTGTATCTATGTTCATGTCTGGCTATTTTTTTTCTGCTTTTCAAATGGCGTTTGAACTTCCATTTTTTTTTCTTTCCAGGCTAAAGTGTTGCGATTGTTAGCTACGGCCTATTTCGAGTGGGATTGCAATCTGTATCTTGACAAAGCATTGAAAGCTATAAATTTGGCAAATCAGGTAGCAGTGTGTTACTGTATTTGTGGTGTGCAAGAGTTGAAACTCAAGCATTTATTAACATAATGACGTGGACCATGTTAATAACTGGTGCATTGTATTTTCTTTGATTTTCATACTCATAAGTATGTTTTGGTGTTCCCAGCTTTTTATAGATAAAGAGTTCTCTGTATGTAAATGTAAAGTTGTCTTACTGCCTCGTATCTATTAATAGTAAGGTCCTTTGATAATGATATAACTAGAATTTCTCTGACATGCATTCATGAAAACTGTATGAACAGAATAAACTATAGTGTGGGCCAGCTGAGATTTAGAGCAGCTGGCTTTTTATGCACCAAACCTTTTGTCTTGCTTTGGGTTATAATGAATATGTCCATACCATATTTTGAGTCCCAGTCTCATTCTCTGTACAAATATTTGCGCAAGCACCAAACGGAGTTCCATTTTGAAAGCTGTGTATCCGTGCTACATCAGTCTTGATTCAGACAATTAATTTAGCTATTGCACTTTGTTAGCATGACTGTATGTCTTCTGGAACCTGAAAAATGAGCTGTATAAACATAGCAGCTTCTCTGAAGGAAGTTCATATATCTCTAAGCAGTCGCTACAGTGAGGTGTCTTGCTCTTGTGCAAATTCCGTTTCCCATATAAAGACTTGAATTAATTTTGTGCTTCCATCTCTTCAGATTAGAGTAATTTCAATTTGAAAAATTTCTATTTGTCTTTGGTTGATAATTTTTAAATTTCCATTACCTGTTTTATACAAAACAAGTTTTAAGTATAAAATCTGTTTTTAAATGAAAGCTCAAATTCAGTTTTCTGCATGCTGTTAAAACTTTCAGACAGATGACGATGCACGTGTTTGTGAGATCAGGATAAAAGGCAGTGTATTTTAGTCTTTCAAATAATGTGTTACAACAGTACCTAAGCCCTTTGCAGTTTCTATTGTACTTACTTTCACAAAACCTTTTGAGGTGGAAAGTGGTTTTATCATTATTCTTTATAAGTATGTTTTGATATTGTGTGAGGGTATGGAAAATTAGAAGAACATTTTCATTCTAGAGTTGGAAATGTGCAGTGTTTTAGTGAAAGCTATAGTATCAAGTCTTCATTATTTCCATTGTTGATTTCTCCTAAATTTTACTTTATTATACGCTGCTTTGGATTCTGCTCACATTCTAGAGTTATCCAGCCAATTCATACAGAAACGCAGGAAGTGTTTCTATCATTCAGTATTGTTCAGCTACCATTTAGAAGTATTGAAAATGGGCCACAGCAAAATGAGAATCATGTATCTCTTGCTTTCATTGTCCTCATGGTCTTTTGGTACTGTAAGAATAAATAATAAAGATGCACATTTTTTTTAAGAAGAAAATATTACCAGTTGCCTACCTATTGCTTCGGTCATTAAAATGAACTGAAGAACACAGTGGAATCTATATGATTTCCTGATATTTGTCTGTGTTATGACTGTATAGGACTCTCACAGGATCTATATTCTACAAACAGCTGTCCAAGTAATGTATTGTTTTTCATTGTGCAGGAGAATTTGCATCCAGCAGGGTTTTTTTTGAAAGTTAAAATTCTTCTTAAAAGTGGAGCCTCAGATGAAGATATCAACTCAGGTATCACAGCTCTGTATAGGTTTCATAGAAAGGTCATACTATTCCATGTCCAAGAAGACAGCCTCAGCTGTAGATAGAAAAGAAAAAATAATTAATTAAGCCTTTTCTGGTGTGTTTTAAAGGAATCTTCATTAGCTAAATATTGTTCTGGTTTTTGACTGTGAGAGGTAGTAGTCACTGTTTACAGAGGGGTTATCCAGGTGCTAATGTAAGTTCGAGTTATTCTTGTTGAGAATTTAAATAGATTTGCTTGAAATAGGGAAGGGGGAAAACTCAGAAGCCTGTTAGAATGATGACAGTGAAATATGGGAATGTAAGTGTATGTTTATTTTAGACATGCCTAAGGTCAGTCAAAAGAGTTAAGATGGATTGTCTCTTATGCAGTCAGCATAGAAGAAAGGCTTGTAAAATGTTGCTGTTCTCTGTGTCTGATTTTGCAGATTTTGACCAAGAGACATAACTACTGATGAGTGTATTATTATAAACAGGTGTTACTAGAGTTTATTTAGTTTATCTAGGGCATATAAACTCTTTTCTCCTTATTCCTCAAAGTTGTCACTTGAGAGAACTGATTTTTCTATTGGCATTAAGGGAGAAGAAAGTTTTTTTGGGGACTTTATTATAGAAAGGGTAATGTATCAGGAGAAATTTATTTCTGTAAACAATGAAATCTTAAGGAAGACAGGCTTTGTACTCTTCATAGTTGGAAAGCATCAGATGCATAATGAATGCTCTGATAAGTAAATTTAGGATTAGATGAGGAATTTCTTGTAGAAAGCTAAATGGTGTAAATGCTGCCAGACTAGTGGGAATGAAATCTCCACTTCAGATTGCTTCTGGGGAATTTCAGCCAGGTTTCAAGTGGACAGTTACTCAAAATTTACTGTTGCAGTAGTTGGCTTCTGTTCTGCAATTTGAATTGTGAAGGCATGTATTGCCTATCAAAACACACTCTGCTTATATTTAGTAGCACTAAGATTTCAGTCAGTTTTTAAAGCATGTTTGAGTGGAAGTAATGAGTGGAAGCCTGTCTTTTCTTGTATGGCTGACAGAAAAGAGTGTTGTGTCCTTGAACCGCAACTTCTCTTTCTTTCGAGTGAAGCTTCCTGCGAAGTTGTAGGCATTTGGCTAAAATCTTGTGTTGTGTGCTTGTACACAGGTGCCTTAGAAATGCTTCCTTTAACAGCTGTTACAGTCGTGTCCCTATGTGTTCCTTCTCTAATCTCATCCAGCCTATAAATGTATAAACCTCGTTGTAAACCATCCAACACAGTCTGGCAATTTTTAAACTTTATCTGAGCGGCCTAAAACTGGTACTTTCTTATCAGCTTCAGTCAATGCAACAGCTGATGCATTAGGCCTAAGTGGTTCCCATTGCAATGTGATACCACTACACAGCCTGAGCGCTGACTTCAGTCTTAAGTAGTTCCTGCTGCTTAAGGATGGGACATTTTGATAGAAAGCAGCTTGAGGCAAAAATTTGTGCTACTAATGCTTATGCTGTTCCTGTTTAAAGAGACACAGTGCTAGAATTCCAGGACTATCAGCCCGTCACCTTTCTGTAGTACATTAATTGTACAGCAAAAGGAAAGTCAAAGCACAATAGACATGTTTATTAGACATATTTTGTCCTTTTGTTTTATAACTATTATATTGGAGTGATTTTGTTTGGTTTTGTTATTTTTTTTCCAAAAAGCTGTAAGAGGTAAATGGTAAACTGTCTAAGTTGATTATTTAATCTCAATTGTTTTGTGTTCTGTCTAGCTGTCGCAGAATTCCTACACCATGAGATGTCTTTAGACTTTTGTTTGAATACTGCCAAACTGCTGCTGGAGCATGGCAGGTATGTTGTTGCCTTACTTTGGAATTATTAGGATTCTTCCTATGTAGTTTGTATATAGACCTGGAATAATATATATGTATATGAGTCTAGAATTATCTGGCTGACATTCTTCTTCCGTATTAATTAACCAACCCTCTGAATGAATGAGTTTGGAGTCCTGTCATACTTCTTGTGAAAAACAGCATAAGGATGAACAAGTTACTGCAAATGAGTTGAGGCACAGTATTTCATGCAGTTGAATGCCACATCGTGATTACCTATGTAAATGCTTCTATCTTGCCGTAAATTCTTGCTCTTTGATTTTGAATTCACACTTTTGTGAATACTGTGGAAAAAGCATGAGCTAATAGGAATTACTGCTCAATAGATGAACTGCAGTACATTCATACCTTGAGTTGCTCTGTCAGTGTGTGCCAGTGGTATCAATGAGAAACATGCTGTATGGTGTGAATATGTTATTCTTTAGAATGGAAAATTAACGACTCTTCTTGTACAGCCTCTTAAAAATGCATCTGTATGAATAGGGAATCAGTTGGGTTTGATTTTCTGAAATCTGTTCCTGAACGATTTCAATCTTCACCTGACCTTGGAAAAATTACCCTGCTTCACATCGAGTTCCTGTTGCAGAATAAGAGGGAGCTGCTTGCTAAGCAAAAGATTGAAGAAGTTATTATAGGTCTGTATCCATCTTCTGTTGCTGTTTACATAAAACTGGATTTTCACTTCTTTGCTTATTCTCATCTTTCTTTGTGTCTGCTTTCCCTTGAATTTCTTTTGCATGGCAACTCTCAGCTTCCATAATGAATAGCAATCATGATAAAGCTCAGGGCTAAGTTCACTTGCTAGAACAATTCCTCCTTCTTAGTGTAGGCTGTGTGTGACTGATACATGTGGGATTAGAAATGTATATCAGAAGTTTGATGTAATATTAATACTTGGTCCATCCAGCCCAGTGTGGGGGTTTTTTTGGTAGTATTAAGCCAGGTTGCGTGTCCTTGTTCAGCAGCTGAATAACAATTTCTTTTTCAGGTCTGTTGCACCTGTAGCACTGTAGTATTTTTTGACTGTCAGACCTGCTGGAAATCACACTGTATTTTATGTAGCATTGAGCTAGGTGCGAGAGCCACGTTTGCACTGTTGAAGCATGAAAATATTTATTCTCTTATGTACTCTTTTCTGGGGCATTTTTTTACTTGTTCTTTTGTTTAGGTTTGGATTTTTTTTTTCCGGAGATAAGATATTAAATACTGGGTCCTGGCTGAAACTATATCTGTGTCAGTGCTTTTTGTTATACGCTGTGGGACAATCTTTCTCAGATAGTTCTGAGGTGCTTATCAGTGTGCTTCTTAAAATTCTTGTAAAGTGACGATTTGCATTATCATTTCAGGTCATTATACTGGGAAACAGCTGTTGCCTGAAGCCTTGAACAAGCTGCACATCATCTTGTGGGATAGAGCTGCCAAACACTATGAGGTTTGGGACCAAGCAGTAGTGTTCTTATTTGTCTCAGAAAAAAGCAGATCTTAATTTTCACTGAATTCTTTGATATGTCTGTTTTTGGCTAGAGTGCAACCTGTTACTAAGATCCCTGGTCCAGCTGGCACTAGTTTTATTTTCATCCAGATGGGTGCTGTTTTCCGTTACAATGTCACGTTTCAGGTAGTCTAATCTCAGGGTTTGTACATGGGAATAGTTATAGCCAGAAATGATCAGCCAAGGAACCCACAGAGCTCATCATCCTCGTTCTGTCCTGGGAAGAGTACAAAAAGCTGAAAATATTCTCTACATTGAGCTGTTTATTTTACAGTTCTTGTCCTCAGTTGTTACTTTAAGGACCATGAAGTGTTATCATTTGTACATTGATTTTCTATTTAGCCTATATAAAATAGCTTTGGATGCTTACACTGTATCTTAGTTCATATGCATCCTACTGTGAGTATATGGAAGTTGTGTTATGCAAAACCAGATACTTTCTTATTCTATCGGTATTTGGAGGAGATGAGCTCATGTTCTATATTTCTGTCATACACTTGTTTCTTGCGTACATGAAAAAATATGTGCCATTTTATTACCTCTCATCTTTGTAGTCAAGATGGAATTTTGCTAATGACACAGCTTCCTTCCTCCTTATTTTAAAATACACTCTCTGTCCAAATTGGGACTATAGTTAGGAGTACCATCTTCAGCATAGTCTCATCAAGGTTCACAGTCCAAACACGTCTTTTTCTCTTAGTTTCGGTTGCTTTGTGTCATGAAGAGAGAGATTTTTTTTGAAATAATACTTCTGTTTTGTGTTTAGTCATAAGAGTGTCTTTTCTGGGTCGAGTGAATGACTCGTCTAGTCCAGTCTGTGATAATGGCTGTAAGAATAAGGGAAGATTGGGAATAGGTAAAACATTAGTTCTTCTGATCTCCTAATGCATACTACCCATCTTGCTCTTCTGGGGGTCTAAATCTTTCATTTCTTATGACTATTTTTCTTAATTTGGGAAAACGTAGGAAGTTTAATCAGCAAAATAAGGGTGCATTTGTTATTTTGTTTTGTTTTGAATTTCCCAGGCAAAAAGCTATTCTGAAGCTCTTCACTGGTACAATTACTCTGTCAGCTTCTACACACCTGGGCAGATAGATCAGAACCTGGCTAAGCTGCAGAGGAACATGGCTTCTTGTTATCTTCATCTGAAACAAGTTGACAAGGTGCTGTCTAGGCCTTGTGGTTTGAGGGTGTTAAAAATCACGGTTAAAAGTGACAGAAGGGAGTTCAATTTTTCAGCATTCTAAGGGCTTCTCTTGCTTTCTGATTCTGTAACTATAATTTTGAGGAATTGGCTTTTTCCTCAGTCTGGTAATCATCAGCCTTCAGGGCCGTCTTCTGCTCCTCCTCACTTTTCTTTTCAGGGAAGATGTTAACAAACCAAGCTGCTTGACTAATGATATAAATATCAACAATGTAACCAATAACCGTTTGTATATCTTTTTAGCTTTCTTCTATTGCAAATTTTATTACTGATTTCAAGATGTTGCTGTGCTGATTTCATTTTATCTCCATTGTGAATAGGCTAAGGAGGCAGTTAAAGAAGCAGAGAGATGTGATCCAAACAGCATCTTTACTAAGTTCAGTGTCTATAAGATTGCCTTGATGGAGAAGGACAGTGATAAAGGTAGAAATTGAAAGATAAAGGGCCCACTACAAAGAGCAGAAGTGCTGAATATATTAAAAAATACTAAGTGGATTTGGACTATGAATCTTGGGAAAGACACAGTAGAGGATAGCTAGAAGAAGGGTCTGTAAAGTTATTGAAACCATCAGGCTGTAGATTTAAACTGTTGGAATGGGATGCTTTTTGCATATGTAAGATACCATTGCCATATCTGATATTGTCTGAATGGAGCCTCTGACTAGGAAGTCTCTGATCTTCTCATGGGCAGAAAGTATAGTAGCATCCCCGGATGAGAATAATTGTACGCTTACTGTTTCTGATATTCTTATGTATGCATATACAATGCAAAAAAAGGATACCAAGCTAAGTGAACCTTAAAGGAACCATTGTTGCTGCTCTTAAATTCTCTGGACAAGTGGATGCTGAAGTTACTAGAAAATACACAAATTACTGAGAGGACGTATCCCTCTACACTCTCTTCTTTGTAATGACTTCTAACATTTCGTATTTTAATGAGGATTTTAGGTGAAGTAATGAAAATTGAGTAATGCAGTCTATACTTACTTAGAATACAGAGTAACGTGCAGAGCTTATTTTCTGGTGAGTTCTATGCCAATTAATTGTTCTCTATCCATCTTTTTAATGACAGCATATTTTTTTCACATAATGCAGAGTGGGAACCACAGCGCAGTGTGAACATAAAAGTAGCAGCACCCTTAATATAAGCCAAGATGTGGGAGCTTGGAATCATGCCCAGACAATGTATTAGAGAAAGTCTTCTGTCTTCAGTGACAAACAGTTATTTAGCAGAACAAAATTAAGGATGTGAGATAGAGTTTCATTTGTATGGCATCCTTGTTTCCTTAGATTAGTAGCTTGGAAGGCCTTTTGGCACCTCTCTAGGAAGAAATGCATAATTGTGAAGAAGTGCTGGTATGGTCAGGTTTTCTTGTCTTGGTTTTTCATATTGTGAAAGGCTATAATTTTTTTTAAAGTTGTTTCTAAAGCCTCATTGAAACAGTAGAACTTTCCACTTTCTAGTTGCTTCTGAAAAAAAAATAAATTTTTTCCTATGTGTATTTCAGCTGTGGAAGCAGTTATTGAAATGGGGAAGCTAGCAGAAAAGTCATCTCAACATGAAGACAAGCTGAGAGTGGGTGAAAATACAGGCACTAACCTTCTGAGTTTAGCTGCCCAAATTGCTTTAGAGGTAGAGCAGATTATGTTGTCTTTACTTTGTAAGCAGGACAGCTGTAACCTCTGTAACCTGGTCTACTTTTAATGTTTCTATGTGTTTCATGCATTTCTAAGTATTTCATGCTTCTGTGACAAAGGTATCACACAAATGTGTTGCATAATGCAAAGTACAAATTGATATCATATATAAAGAAATGGTATTTTTTAATATTTCTTCAGGAAAACAAAGGTTTCAGAGTGATAAATGTTGGCATCTGGAAATAGCATGTGTTTCTGTAAAATCCTCCTTAGCAAAATGTTATGTCGTTTTCTGCCTCTAGGATTTATCTTTGAGGTATCGGGGAACCTGTGTGCAAAATACATGCAAGTCAACTATGAAAAATTGAGAAGTGACTTGTCCATCTTATTTGCCTCTTGGTTGGTGATTTAAGTGATATCGGAACTGGCTGATTATATTGCCGTAATTGGAAGAGGATTTTGGATGCCCGTTAGGGCTTTGTTCATAGCACTGTGAGGCATGAAAGCCTTGCCAGCCTGTACTGATCCCGTTCTTCCCATAGGCTCTTTGTGCATGGAATCATATGATCTCTCCTTATGGTTTTCGCTTGACTCTGAGGCTCTTCTGTGCAGAGTCCTTTGTTCTTTTTTCTGCATGTAGGCTGCACAGAGTTTCAGAATATGTTATTGCTTTGTTTTTTATGGTTTTTTTGGGGGGGGGTTTCTGTGGTAGCTGAGGTAGCACAGTTTATACAAAACATGTTTTAATTTCTTTTCAGAATGAACAGCAAGTTGTGGCTATCAAAGCTTTGGAGTATTTGTCTGAACATTTGCAAGACTGCCGACAATTATTTTCAGCTTTAAAGTGAGAATTCAATCTACTTACCAGAGACATTTTTCTGGTTTATTTTTCAAAAAGAATTTATTGTATTGAGGAAGTTGGGAAACAGAGTAGATAAAAGATTGCTAACTCAACTTTAACTGCCCAAACCTGAACTCGTAGTATGTACAGTTCCAATCTCTTCCAGCAAATAGTATGAGTTAGTCTGAATTGTATCATTACATTGTGATTTGAACAGACAGCAACTCTAGTGAGACTGCAACAATATATTTGGTGAAAATACCAGTTCGTTTGTATCCTCTAATGAAGCAGTATCTTCTTATTGAAATATTCCATCAAGTTTATGAAAACAAATATTGTGAGATTCATGTCTTTATTCCAGTATTTGTTTAAAGCTTTTGTTAAAGTACATTTATTTACTTACTGTTACATGATTTAACAAAGTGATATACAAAATACGGCAATAGGGTGGGAAATAGTATGATCTTAATTCTCAGTTTGACAGTGAGTTCTTCTGCGAGTTCCATAGGCTGACAGCATAAGGAAGAAAAGTGGAATCCTTTCTAGAAAATTAAAACAAAGTACACAGTTGGAAAAAAAAAAAAATCTTGTTTTTTCATTGCTTTTTTTGTCTCATATTTAGATGTTTGGTTCGTCTTATGTTGTCAAAGGTCATGGCAGAAAACAAAGAGAAAAAGTGAGTCCATTTGCAAAACCATTTTCTTATTTTGGATATGTTGTAGAAATAGTGTAATAATTTCTTGCTGGGCTTATTTTCTTACAGAGTAATTAAGAGATTAGTTTTATGCTAGTAAGAAGTCCACCCAGACGACTTCCCAGCTTGACCTTATTACATCACATGGAGCATCTTTTCTACTTGTATAGCCTTTCCTTTAAATATTTGCTCTTTGCCTTCCTCTATATTACTGTGTTAGACTGTCAGGTATTTTTGATGGGGAATGTGAGCTAAGCAACCTCTTTAACTTTGACCCTAGAGTGTGATATCTTTCAGAAGTTCTGAGTGAGAACTTAGGAGTGGGCCTTCACTTGCTGAAGACAAGCCACTTTGCAAATGGTGTGTTGGCTTAGAAGTAGGAGAATTGTACTGGTGGATTTTAACTGTCAAGCAAACAGCACAGTGTCGATGAAGTTTGAAGTTTAACCTGCAGTGCCAAGAACTGAGAAAATCTACCCCTGAACTTCTACAATGACCTTCACTGCTGCAGATCAATAAAACATTTTGCAGGTCTTCAGTACTCCTTCTGCATCTTCAAATGCTTTAAGTTTCTAGTGCCTGAGATGTTAGGGGAAGAATGATTATATCCATAATTAGAGATGTGTATTCCAATAGAAAAAATGTGCTCTGTTGTAAGAGAGTTGATAAAATATTTTCTAAACTTAATTTTTCTTCTGTTCTAGAGATGAAGATATCAGCTCAATGGTGAAGTACTTGACCTTGGGTATGCTTTTGTTTTATTTACATTTTCTGTAGTTGTTCCATCTGTGAACATTTTATGATATGATTAGGTGCGTGCCAACTAACTGTTTAGACTCCTTATTATATGTTGTCTAAAATGCTGTTGGAGGATGTTTTGATGTTTTTTATAAGCCTCTCTGGTCAAGCATATTCGATTTAGGTTGTGAGAATAACATCAGAGATTATATGGGAATTAGACTTGGAAATGTTTTTATTCTACTCAGAAAGTATTATTTCTGTATTGAACAACACATTTTCTGCAGCTCACAAGAGGCTTGCTGAGTCTTTCACAGAAGAAAAATTTACAGGTGACATGAGGATCCTTGAAGCTCACTGGTTTAGAAAAGTTGGTAGGTTGCACTCTCAATATCTAAACTGAATCCCCTCCACCTCCACTTAGCCAGACCTTAGGGAAGAAAGAAGCGTTTAAAGATGTATTACATTTATAAATTTTTTCACCTTTGGTCTTAAGTAGTCTTGAAGTTCTTCTACTGCATTTTCTGTCTTCTGAAACTGTCTAGTATGACTCGTTTTAAGTCTGCTGTCAAGACAAATACTCACACAAGGTCAATTTGTCTGATGGGGTAGCTGTTAGCTTACCCCCTTCACCATAGGAATTATTGTGTGTGGCCATGATACAACACATCAGAGTTCATAATTTTTCTCTTAGTTAGCCCTTCGCTACCAAGACTCTTGTTACAAAAGTAAAATTTCACATCAGGCAAATAGAAAGAATAATGGGTTGGTTTTTTTTTTTCAATGTCTGCAAAAAAATGTTTCTAAAAGTGAATAAAAAAACCTTGCTGCATATTCTTATGTAGGCAAAATAGGAATTAGGAAGTTCAGATGAGTGTACTGGTGTGACTGGTGCAGGATGAGCTTACCTCTGCCACGTAGATAGACTGTCTTCATTAGTCCCTTAAATTATCAGTCCTGGAATTTGCCTTGAACTACAGTATGTGAAATCTAACCAGCAAACGGTATCATAGATAAAGTGTTTGCTTGTGAGAAATGCAGCTCCCATGGAACTGTTGTAAACACTGTACATGTCTCTGGGTCCTCAATTATTAGTCTCTGTTTCACTCTTTTGGTGAAGGAGTCAGTGCATTTGATGTCTATAAATAAAAATTAAAAGCATAGATTAACGGATGAAGAATTTTTTCAGATTTTCCCTTCTACTAGAGCACACGAGATAAAATAACAATAACAGCAGATGTCTGCTGTGGTAAGCTTTTGAACATATACTCACAATGTAGCCATGCTCCAAAAGAGTAGCAGAAGAGGGAGAGAAGCATCAGAGGTCAAATATAATAACCCAAGTGTGAATGGAGTCTGTGGTGACTGTGACCTTTCCAAGGCAGTATTCTCACTCACAGAATAAACAGTTTGGAGACTACAAAAATGCACTATAGAAAGTTAGAATATGAAAAGTCGCTGTAGAATCTAAACATTTAATTAGATCAGATTCTCATACATAAATAATTTGATTGTCTTTATATGGCTCATCCATTTACAAATCAGAATTGTGTGCTTGACCCACTGGAGTAAAATGGAGAATATTTCAAAATGTTGTGGTTTTTTTTCCCTTTGTCTTGTTCATTGCTTTTATTCAGATACTAGTTTTGTTTATTAAGTATGAAAATGCTTCTTCCAATTCATGCTCTTGTGTGTAGGGTCTGTGGTAGAATGGATGTTTGGTTATATTGAAATTATTACGACAAAATTTGAAAGCGTGAATAAGCTATTTTAACAAATCACTAATAACACTATTTCTTGCTATTGTTGAGCTGTTGGTGATAATTTGTTTAAGAAATTGAATTGTAGAATGTGAACTGCCTCGTACTAGAGATTAGATAGGCATAAATGTAACACTGAAGAATTTTATTCTAGCCTTCATTTTTCATGTCTTTGTTAGCTTGGAACTTAGCTGTGCAGTTCAGCAGCTGCCCAGAAAAGATGAAGGATTTTTTTCTGCTGTCTTTCAAGGTATGTACTCTTGCTAACAATGTCTCTGATTGAGGAGTATCGTCATCTGTCTAGTTCTGTTAGAAGTTACATCCATGCATCAGATATCTCCTTGGAGACATGCTTGTATGCTCTGAAGATGGAGCACTTTTGTTAGAAGGAGATTGACTTGTAAATCAAAATGTAAGCGTTATTGTCATACTTTACATTCTGTTACTTAAAAATGTCATAAGAAACTTAGACTTCAATGAGAAATTTCTAACATAAATGGCTTCTGAGGTTTAGAAACTGCATCATTAATACAAACATGTTAAGTACTTAAGTCCTCATCTCCATACAGAACTTCTACCAACACTGTCAATTTTGTATGGTAGTAGGGAGAGGATTCCATCACTTTATATTTGAAGAATCTTCTTGTGTGATGGTACAAATAAAATGTGATAAGCATATATACTATTCATGACTGATTACTACAAGTGTCATAAAGGAGACTCATCAATCATCTGTTCATGAGCAAATTGCTTTATATGGGCAGAATTCTCATTATCTTTTCTTATTTTTGGTGTTAGTTGTCCCAGTTTTGTCCTTCTGACAAAGCTGTTCTAATTGCTCAAAGGACGTGCCTGTTAATGGCAGCTGCAGTTGATCTGGAAATGGGGAGACAACAAGGAACACCTGAACTGGTAGGGCTTTGCTCTGTTACCTGATCCTATATGTGCCAGTGGAAGATTTTTTCTTTTATTTTTGAATCTTAGTGGATTTTTCACTCAGAAAAGGATATTGAGAATGCTAGCATGGGAAGCTTTTATGGTTAATTAGAATCAATACACTTAGTGCTTTGCAGACAATTGTAAATGTTGAATTTCTTTAAATTAGTTCTGTTGGCTTCAGTGAATTTGAACAGATTTATATCAGCAAAGGGTCACGGCAGTACCTTTTCTTAAAGTAATTTCAGTCTACCTTATATATTATGTAGGGAGTCTGCTGCTAAATGATCGTTGGTCAGGCAGATAATTACTGCATCTTTAGGATTATGCTTTTGCTGAAAGTTGATACCTGTATGCTTATGATAAAGCCCTTTTTTGTTTTTGTTTTTCATGCATGCATCCTTTTTTAGTGTGTCTTACTGTGGTAAGAAGATTAAGGAAAATGTATAGTGGTTGTGAAGGAAGTACGGAAGTCTGCTGTTCGGTGATTGTGGTAGAGGCTTACTTTTCTGGAGAGTAATGCACAGCAATTTGTGTTGTGGAATTTGGTAGTTTGTCAGTCTCTATTTTATGTTTGGGAGCTAAAACAAATTATGTCCCATAAGAACCCATTTGGTTCTTTCTGGACCAATGATCAATGTGAAGAGGCTTTGCCTGAGATGGGGAGGTCTTTGAAAAACGAGAGAATAAACCCCCCCAAAACAGTAACTGGTGTAGATGACGTACAAATTAGACTGATTCTTAATTTATTTCATAATTAGATATAAAGATACTCTTAATTGTGACCTTTGGCCAAATATATATGACAAAAATAACTCCTTACATTTTGTGAAATAGGCAGAGCATTTGACTCAGGCTCTTCAGCATCTCCAGACATGCAAGGAGATATGGAAGGTTCTGAAATTAGCAGGTAAGCTACAAAGTGTGTGTTCAACACATGTAACTCTCAGACTTAGTCGCTGTATTCATGAAAAGTTCAGGGCATATGGAATTGCTGTCTCAGCTGAAGAGTGTTGAAGCAGATATATGGCAATACTATGAAAGAATTGGCAAAGCCAACTACTGTTTTTAGTATCTCATTGCAGGCTTTTTGTTCTATATGTGCTGTAAAGCATGGAATGGTCTTTCAGAGTGAAGCTGAGTTGCCTGTACTGGCTTAAATGTAAAAAAACTCCAAGCTTTTTTCTCTAGAGTGGAGTTGCTCTTGCACTCTTTTAATAGTTTTACTAGCCTCTTTTCATTTAAGGCATTTCAGAACACAGAAGTCCTGCTACCATACTTTGAAGTGCCCAAGCCCATCCACTGTTCTATGACTATTCCATGTCAATTTAAATCAGGTGTTACTGGAGATGGGTATGCTTTCAGCTGACAGCTGAGATGCTGAGTGACTGTTAGCCCAGAGGATGCATGCTTCACTTTTTTTGGTAGCATATTGGTAGAAAAATTCCATTAGACATTCCTTGTTTGGCCTGTGGTCTGCTTTTGTTTTGGTTTGGGATTCTGTGGAGTTTCTATTAGTATTTGACTTTTGTCAAAAAATTTACTTGCTGTGTTTTTTTTCCCCTTAAAGTTTCAGAATGGAAGGTTCATTATATAGCTTGGATTTGGGATTCTCTTTGCCTTTTTGCACTGAAGGCAAGATAATTCAGGAAGACTTCTTCCCTTCTAATTTACTATCCTCAGATTCCTAAGAAGTTGATTTTCTCAGGACAAGAACATATTACAGCTTCTGCAGAGTTTTGTGGACTGGTAGCTTTACTTCTTCACCAGACATTGGCCAACCTGTGGACAAGTCTGTTGCCCTGGAGGAAGCTGAGAGTGTCTTTCAGATATTAAAAGGAAGGCCTTTGTGATAGTTCAATAAAGGATTGTTTGGCATTTTTATCAGGTTTACAACTTCCTAGCAGACTTACTGTTTTTTCACCCTTCTGTGTTCAAGGATTTCCTGAGGGCTTTTCCGGCAGAAAAGGGGCAAGTCCTTTAGAAAAATTTGAAGCTGATGATAACTTCTTTCATAAGCTGACCTTCTGAGCTTGTGGCCTTCTCTCATCTCTCTTTCCTGTCTGTGAAAACAGCTTCCCTTGTAGCTATTAGCTTGCCTAGGAGCGTTGCATGAACATAGCCAGTTACAGACAATACAGATTTTTTTCTTTGGAGGGGAGGCGTAGTTGTTGGTGGGATCTTGCTTTGGATATCTGAAGTTTCTGTCCAAGTCTGCTTCAGAGTTCCACTTGCTCTACTGTTAAATCTCAGTACAGTAATGGTTTTCTTGACTGTTGGAAGCAAAATTTATACTTTAGGTTGCACCATGTGGCTTTAAGAAAATGAGCTATTACTTACATGCAGTTGTGCCTCCTCCGTAGGAGATTTTACGAAAGACCCAACAGACACATTGTTGCTGCTTTATGAATTTGAAGCGAGATCCAAACTGAATGATCCAACGCTCCACAACCTTATGGAGTCAGTATGGGAACAACCACAAATAAAGGTCAAGACACTAGAAATCATTGCATGTAAGGACTCCATTTGTAGTTTCATAGTTCTTCAGGTCATGAAAAATAGCTTTTATTGCTCTTCTCTGATCATTTGGGGTGACCAGGATTGTCATGTATTGTGCAGCATGCATAAAATGGGTCTAACCATATATGTTTTGTCCTAAAGCAAAGATGCTTGGGATCTTGGCAACATTAGATCTCTGTTTTGAAATACCATATTACCTGGAGGATGAACGAGAATTTTACGACATCCTTCCGTTTTTAGACTCTGAGACATTTGTGTAGGTTGTGAGTCGAAAAGATTATTCAAATAAACTTTTATAAGCTCCAGTCTGGCAAAGGCCAGAGAATGACTGTAGCTGATTCGTGTCCCAGTACAGAAGTTTTGGGATGCAGTTTCAACTTAAAGTTAATGCAGTTAATTTGTAAATAGCACTTCACTGTACCGTATCATATTTTAGACACTCCCCTCTGGTATTTTTGGGTTACTGCACCAAGTAAGCGGCAGTGAGAGCACTTGTAAATTACAAAATCTACTATGCTCTGCCTTGTAGTCCTCATTGATGATGTGCAGAGTGAGAAGGTAGTAGAGAACCACTAGTTTGTGACCAGCTCAGGCGTTAAGCAAATCTCTTTTCAGTTGTTCATCACAGGGGATCTGGCAACATGCTATGGTTTATTTTAGTGACCAATGAGATTAAAGTCTGTCTCCAGTCATTTCTTCCTTCTTCTTCTCTACTTTCTTTTGCTTTTAAGCGTTAGCAATGGAACCTCCAGCTCGGTATCCTGTACTATGTAAGAAGGCTCTCAAGAGTGCACTAAACCTTCACAGAAAGCAGCCTGTCATTGATGCTGTGAAATTTAGGTTAGTATCACATAGCTTTGCCATGAGCCTGTGACTGGAAATGCTGATGGGGAATAAAGCCTGCAATTTGAAAAAAAAAAAAAAAAGTGGATTTTAGCTTATGTGCAAGGTTCCACTTCCTGCTGTCCAACCTGTGTACCTCTCAAGGATGACTGTGTAATGGATGTGTTAACTGCAATTTGGTTACTTGGCATATTTTCTGAAACAGTTGTATTTTCATCTGTTGAAGAAGGGAAATAAAAATTGGATCCAGAAGAGGTCGCTGGCTGTTTCTTGTGCCAAAGATGTTAATTTTAAATGTTAACCTGCAGTAGTGAACTAGATATTTCAAAGACAGTGAAGTAAAGAGAAATTAAGGGTCGAGAAGAAAGTAAAAAGTTTTAAGTTAGTAATACGATGCCATAGTACATACATGATTTATTTTGCTGGAAATCTAACAGCTGTATATCTGAAAAACAACCTGGTGTGTGTCCTTCTCTCTCACTTGTATCCCATAAAGGATGTTTTTTCTCCTTCCAAGTTCCTTGCAGTAACCCCTGGGTTAAGGCAGCTGTAATTGCCTTTCTCACCTCACACTGAGAGAGACAGACCTGTTTTCAGAAACTATGTATTTGTTACTGATTTTCTGAGGATGCTGACTACTTAGTTCTTGTTGCTGGAGTTAGAAAAGCTACGTTTTCCTTGCTGTCAGTGTAGCACCCTAGAAAATACTACGTTTTTCTTTCTGTGTTACTGTAGAGCCCAGCAAGGACAATAATGAAGTACTTGCTGCTCTTGGCTCTCTTTTTGCATAGTTTGTATGAATGAGATCTGATACTGGGAAAACATGTGTTACTGCTTTAGGAACATGCGTGTAATAAGCACCAAGGTGAACATGTCTGTGTGACAATCATAGAGACGTAAGTTAGTATGCTGCTGATACTAAAAAGTAGCTGTTTGTACACATGGTATTTAATGTTTCCTCTTTTGCTGTGTTTCAATTCTCAGCAAATGCTTACATAGTTTGATTAATCTTTCTTTGCCAACTGGACTAACAGACTTGGATGCCTGTGTACTGCAGGAGGTGTGGGACTACTTTGAAGATGCTCTAAGTGTAGCCAGCAGCACAGTAAGTTGAACAGGAAAACGAGATTGGGAGATGATCCTCAGCTAATTTTAAAGTAATTCTTATCAGTCTGAGAACAATAAGTGGACTGAGCATTGTGTGGTGTTGTATGTGGAACAGTAAAAGATACACCAAAATTACCTTGAAAGAAATGCCTCTTGGGTATTTATGACTGAATTATGAATTTCCATAGATTTCATTAGGGCTTCCTTTTTTCAGTGCCTGTTTTAGAGGCATCTTCAGGTAGAACACCTTTCTTTCCTCATCTTCCTTTCTACATTCTTGTGCTGAATATGTTTTTTTAAATATAGATTACTTTTCCAGGTCAGTTTAAAGTGAGCTAAAATTTGGATATCGGTCACTCTGTTTTGTTAAATGTATTTGGACACATACTACATTACTGTGTTTTCTGAATGACCTGGAACTAGATTCCTGTGCTGTCAGTACTTGTGGCACTATGTGCCTTGTTTCTGCTGAGGACAGGTGTATGGACAGTAGAATCTTTCTTGTAGTAAGCATTTCTGCTGCTCCTTTCAGGCCTAAAGCAAAGTGCTGTATAGTGAAGGCAGCTGTACTGAGGAAGTCAGACATTTCTGCTTAGAACTACTTAGATAACAATCAGTTAAGGAGTATTCCTGTTGAGTATTTCATTGCTTCATTTCATTGCATGGTTGTTTCTTCAGCCAGGTTTGAATATCTCTTATAAAAGTGGCATAAAGATATGCTGTTCCTGATCTCCCCCCTCAAAAATTGTGTCCACATTCATGCCTGCCTTTCACCAAAGTTCTCATTTATAACTTTGATAGTATCTATCAAAGAGGAAAAGAAGTCCTTCCAACCGTAAGGATTTGCATGGCAAATAAATGATTGCTTCTCCTTCCCTTCCCCAACTGAATCTGTTCCCCACCAGGCTCAAACCATTGTTCTTCTGTTCTGCAATTGTAAGGGTAGCTTTCACTCCAGCAAGCCGTTGCCACAGTGCATAGAGAAATTCTGAAGACACAAGAACTGCTGCTTCTAATCTGTAGTGAGCAATTATGTCCTGCTATTCAGCACTGTTTCGACAAACTGGAAAGTACCATGGCAACAAGTTCAGCCTGTCTGCAAATAGGCTGTTGGAAAGCTTACTTCCATTCTAGCATCATTCCCAGTCCAACAGAATTGCATTTTCTGACCTGCCAATACGTAACTGCAACATGACTTACCTAGGCTGGGAACAAGCTGTTTGACAGTGGTGCAGGTGAACGGTGATGTACAGAATGGCTCTAAAGGAATTGCCCTTTACTTTGGTAAAATAACCCACAACAGTTATCCCACTTTAAAACTAAACTCTAATGCACTCTTGACTTGTCAGGTTTAAAGTGGAGTCTTTTTCTGATGAGCCACTGCATCTTGTTTGTTTCTCCAGGATGCTTACCCAGAGACAGAAATCCTTTGGTTAATGACAAGAGCCTGGAATACAGGAATATTTCAGTATACCGTTGGTAAATATAAGGAAGCTGAGCAGTGGTGTGGATTAGGAATGCGTTTCCTCAATCAGTTAGGATCTCTGAAGAAAAGCTACGAAGGCCATGTAAGTGTAAGCAGATTGATTTGAGGATCTGGAATTGCATGTATGGTCTGAATTTGAGATGAGGATCTGTGTGAAGGAACCATTACAGATGATCTTTAAAGAGTTTTGGGAGAAGCATGGTACCTAAGTACTTTGGAGTAACTTGATTCTAAAAGCTCTTTAGTGAGGGCAGAAAAGTTTTGATAGACAGTAGAAAGAGTAATATGGTGTCCTTTTACTGGTCTGGAGGTAAATTTCTGACTATTTGTGGCCACGGGAGAACCCTTATACCTTGCCTGCTTTCACTATATCAAGATGCTGTGCCAGTTTACTTAAATCAGCTGTTGTATGAATACTTTCAAGCTTGGTTTCTAGTATAATCTAATGTCTTATAAATAGAGTTTAAACTGATGTGAATAAAATTATCAAAGCTCATCTTTTCAGGTGTAGCTTAGCTGTTTGCTATGAGGGATAAATTCCAGGGCTAGTACCTCTGTAGAAAGCAATGACACTTTTTCTTACTGTATTATGAGTAAGCTTCTCTCTACAGTTTCTGGCTGGTACACATACTTCGATTGCAACACTGTACAGCCTGGCTGGTGTATGCACTCTCCTATGTACGAGCTAGGTGATCAAGAGTTGGTTGCAACTTTTATACCATTTTAAGTACATCACTTAAGGCAGTAGGAACTGAGATCAATCCCTTCCAACCTCAGCTGCTCTGTGATTCTGTGAATTCACTGATGAAGGATTCAGCTATAAACTATGCTGTATGTCAGCAGAAATAAAATCACCTTTGTTAGGTTGCACTGATTTACCTTTTTTTTTCTTAAACAGCTGTATTTAATCTGTATTAATCTTTATGTTAATCTGAAATTTTAGGTTTAGAATCTGGTGGAAGTTGCCCACCTTCCCTTACTTCTGATCCTTGTCACTTTGTTGTATTATCTAGTTGAATGATACAAATCTATCTATCCTTTTTAACAACTATGGTGCTTACATTCTCCAGATGATTGGCATTTATAGTGAGATTCTGGACAAACTGGACAGAGTAAAAGGGTTTCTTCCAAATGAAGAAGAATAATGAAAGCCACAACTGCAATAAAGGAGTACAGCAGTTTCTCTTGGAAAAATTCTGCTGGATGAAAGAGACCGTTAGTGCTGCGAAGGCATGGGGACATGTGAGCAGTGAAAAGAAACCAGGATCTCCTTGTTAGCAACTAAGTTATGTACTTTTTAGGAAGTGTTTATTGAATAGATGTAATTGTTTTCCTCTAGGAAATAGTTTTCATTCTCTGGAGTTATATAACAGAAAAAAAATAGTTAACTTTTTCATGAAATGTTGCGTTTAAATACCTGGTTTTAGTTGTACGTGCCAATGAGGACAATACAAGTATTTCAAGACCAGGCATCTCCTCTGGATGTCATTGTTGCCTTTGTGCGTAAATATTTATCAGATTGTTTAGTTTTCAGTCTATTTCAGTATGGACAAGAATTCAGAGCTGTTTGCCAGTTTCACAATTCAGTTAGAATAAAAATAGAGCAGGTACTGGTTAGCTCACAGGAAAAGCTAAAGCTGTGACTGTTGATAGACTGCTGTGATGGGTGTGCCTCTCCTTGGTTGAACGAGTTGAGCTTTGGTCTGGGTTGATGCTCAGCAAGTAGGCCTAATCAAAGCTAATCCTGTTGTGTGAGGCTATCAGTGAGAACTAAGCACCAAACTCCAAGAAACTGGTTTTGCTGGAGACTGGGCTGATTAAGAGCTGAAACTGCATGAGCACAGCAGTAACCTGACTACAAATGAACCACTTTACGCTATAAATATCTTGCAGCCATCAGGGCCCATAGAGCTCTCCCTCCATAGCAGCAGGCTGCATGTTCGTGATCTCCTTTTGAGTCAAGACGCCTGTCAGGGTTACCCCTTGAGACTGAGAGATCCCTTACCTGACACCAGATATCAATGAGTTGGTAAGTGACACTTGGCCTCATTTAAGATACGTATAGTAAGTTTAAGTAATAGTCTTTGTGTCCCATACTAACTTTAAGTATAGTAAATAACATTGACTGCCAGCCCATCTGTACTTATTAAATACTTTACATTCTTCTGATTAGAACTCAATAAACCAACTACTAGCACAGACCTGTTTGCCTGACCTCTGACTCTTCTTCTGCGACAGCTAGTAACTGTAATGCACCAGTCATGGTTCAGCATGAAATCCCCCCTAATCCATATAAAACCACAGGCTGTTAAGTGGTTATTGCAGCTGGATTGAAGAGGTATCTCCCACCTGAAGTTCACTGGGGGTGGTGAGGACTGTGGAGAGGTGGAGTGGAGTTAAGAAACATAATTAGTTCTGTGAAATTGTTGCTGTTTTACTAGCGGGTTCAGAAGTTGGAAGAAATGTGGCCTGAGTGTTGTCTTCTGTACTGTAATACAGGTGTGCTCCATGACACCTCCTGATGTCCTAACTCCAGGGGACAAATTGTGGTTGCATTCTCCCTGCATATAAGCATGAAGCCATGCATCTTCCAATATGCCCAGCCCTTCTCTGGAAGGAAATTAAGGTGACTAGAGTGGGAGGCTGCAACAGTGCACTCCAGTAAAGCCCTCTGAGTGCTTGGGGACCAATACAGAGGTTCTGGCAGAGCCCAATATACGCAATATAGGTGGTTTGCTTCAGGCTGATAGGGTACTTGAGCAAAAAGCACAAACTCAAGCTATTGGTTGCTTGCTTAGAAGCTGAGGTGGATATCATAGCTGGTAGATGCTTACTGATTGGTTTTTCAGTTAGGGCTGCTGCACTGTTGTAAGCAGGTATACGGCATGGTCAAAGAAAAGATGTTATGTTGTGTCTTTTGTGTGATAGACCATGTATACATTTGCATGATCTATAACTTGCATACATCCCCTAAATGGATTCTTTTGGTGTTTCTTCAAGAGGATATTCAAGTACCCTGAGGAATACTCTTAACAGTCATTTCAGTCCTCTGGTTTGCTTACTAGAGAGCTAAAAGTGCTTTACTGCTTATTCTTTACAGAAGGCAGGGCTGATGGACAGTAGTATCCTTCAGCTAGAAAATCATCTGGTTTGAGGTTAATACTTATTTAATTTTGTTTTTAAAAATTAAAACTATATTTTGCTTAGAACCAGATTATTAGAGCCTCTTCAGGCAGAGGACGAGGCCACTAACACTAGGATGGTGGCTAGATAAAAAAAGAAATTGCATTGAAAGTTTGACATGCTCGGGAATAAGAGCTTAGTGCAGTGGTCAGGGCCAAGAAGTAATTAAAAAAAAGTAATTAAAAAAGGTAGTTGCATTGCAGTCTCTGTAAATGCTCCATGTCTTATTTTCATAGTTCAAGTAAACCAAGTATTAGTGATTTCTGCTTTTTGCGTGCACCAGGCACTGCTTTGCATCCTATGCTGATGCTAGAAACCTGCCCTTAGCATAGCTGCCACATCCTCATGTCTGTTGTGCAGGGTCATTTCCTGAAGGCAGACACATACAGGCACATGAGTCAGCGTGGCATTTTCAGCAACATCAAGCCAGGAATATATTGTACTGGATGCTTTTCGGTACTGTACAGGTTACTTTCAGCTTCTGGATAACAATGTGAGAATGAGAGGGCCTAAAGGAGTGAATTACATTGAAGGTGGCAATCAGGGAAGTATTGGGAAGCTTATAGGGTCTGGTGCCTGTCACAGCAAGATACTGGATGCTACAGCTGAGACTGGTACTGCCTGTGCTGTGCCCCAGCTAGAGAGTTTGTTGTGAAGTGTCTTGCTCCTCTTCAAGCTCAGCTAGATAGAACTGTGCACCTGTAGGAACAGAAAGGTACCTTTGTGGAAATAGTCAAGCAGGATGCAAAGATGAAAGCAAAAATATTTATGTTCAGCTGGAGGTTATGTGTGTGTTCTTATTCCCAAGGTCTACCACAGAGCCTTAGTTCTTTTGAGGTATAAGCAGGGGGAGCCACTTCTACTGAACTTCAGTGGTTTTCCATTTATGAAACCCAAACAAATTACCCAGGCTGCCTGGTTCAGGTGGCTCCTGAGACACACACAGAAAGATTTTCCACCTAGTGAATTCAGTTCACCAGGTCTAATTTGAATCTCTCTGAGCTGCTGCTTTCAGTTCTTTAATGTACGAGCTGTCTGTTTAAATATGAAATGCCTTTGAAACCATGAAAAGCCAGACCTCGAGTGCAACAGAGAATTTTTGTGGAGTCAGAGTTTTGGAGATGTGTGCTGCATCACATTAATGCAGATTCTGTTAAATGATACCACAGAGTCAAAGGTATCCTTTGCTGCCTGCAGTAGCTTCTTGGTGCTTGCCGGGCTGGCTTTAATTATTGGTCTCAGTTCTGACTTGCACAAACACATAAACAGGTAAAGGTGACACACTGTACCAGATGAGAAGGTCATGTTTGCCCAGTAAATGTAGCAGGTAATTACATACAGCCATATAAGGCAGCAAGTGTTAAATGCCACAAGCCAGAATTGTTTAAATTTTTTCCTTGGAGATGCTCAGTTTTATTTCTTTTATGCTACAGACTTTACTAAGGAGTCTCAGATCAGATCAGTTACCTACTCTGCTGAGAGTACTTCTCACCTCTTCTCTGTACATTTCTGTATTGTACATTTTATTCCAGCCTTAGTGTTTACCATAGCTTTTAAGTGGAGCAAGAATTCCTCTCATTGAATCACACCTTAATTAGCTGGATTTCCAGTGACCATTCCCAATAGGCAGGTTTGTGCAATCATTGCTTTGCAGGTGTGTTTGCGCTGAGTTTGCTAGTGTAGATGCAGGCTGGTCCAGTGTTTATTTTACTAGACTAAAAGTTGCTTTGTAGTTCACTAGCCCAGCTAGGATGACTATGGGATATAAATCTTTTTAAGCCAACAACAGCCAACCTGGGAGGGGAGGGATGTGGGGAGAAATCAGTGCTGCTCATTCCTCCCCATTCTTCTCTTTGTATTGATCCCTGTTTTTTTTCAGCTTAGAGTCTGCTGCCTATCCTGAGATGTTAACAGCCTGCGCCAGCGGGTGGCATCACAGCAGCAGTTTGTGATTGACACACAGTGGAAGTTGCAGGGTGAGCTGAACACCTGCCCTGTAATTACAGAGTTCCTCCTTGCTTCTGAGAACACAAACGCATTCTTTAGGGCAGTAGCTCGCAAATTTCCCCCATTCCCCAGCCTGTATTTTATGCCCCGTCTTTTTTTTCCTAATCTGATAATTTCTTAACTGTTTAGGGAGTAGGAACACTCCAGAGACATGGGAAGCACAATGTGACTTGGAGAATGGGTCCAGGGAGAGGGCATTTTGACCATTTTTACCATGAGGAATGTGGCTGCAGGAAACCTGCTGATAAGGGTCTGGGAGTAGGGCAGGACAGAGAAGATGAAACCATAGCTGCTGAGCCCTGGAGCCCTTTTTGCCTCCTCTTACCCGGGGGTGCTGGTTGTAGGAGTACTGGGGCTGTAGGAGCACTGGCTTTCCACTTGGAATGCACCTCAGGCTACCTCCAATTTGAGAAGAGCTTTGCTGTTGTTGACGTTGTGACTGCACTGAGCATTCTCAAGGCAGGAAGGAAAGAGGGGCTGGTCCAGCCACTCGTGCTTAGAACTGAAGTGATCACAGTAATGAGAAATCAAGGTAATGGGAAGAGGGCTGAAGCTCATTAGAGGATTGTGTAGAAGCTTTTGTGAGGTAGTGCACTGGAACTAAGGGAGGAAATACCACCGTCACCCCTGTGGTGAGCCAGGTGTGGCCACAACAAGGTATTGCTAGTCCCACACTGCTCCTGCGTGCTGGCATCATCAACAGATGCTGCACTGACTGACCCAAACACCTGCATGTTTTTCCTTAGGGTTAAAAACACTCAAGTCAAACAACACAACCCTCATTTTGGAGGCAAGGGATATAAATAAACACTAAATGTCAGGGGTACCTAAGGATTCATCGAGGAAAGAGACACCTGTAACATGATGATAACTTCACCTGCTTCACAGCAGATGCTTTAATGCCATGAATCCTGTTGTGACAGCCTGAGGAAAGCAGAAAATAGCAGTCCTTGAAGGGTCTGCTCTTAAGCATCATGAGCAAGAAAAGCTGTACCTAAGACAACTATCCAGGTGCCTGCATCTCAGGCACCAAGAGGGAGGAAATTTTTGAGAAGACTATTATTAAATTCCTTTAAAACCCCCTTTCCAGAGCTCCACAGATCCTGTGCTCCTCTGCTTAACAAGGGCCAAGACAATTAATTAACCAGAGCTGCAGACAGAACCACAGACGTGGTTCTTCTATAGCACAAGCAGCTTATGGTCTAATTTTCTAGCAGTGTCTTAGGGTAGATTAGTTTCATCCCTGTTGCAGACATTTGTAGAAAGACATCTTGGGAGAGAAACCCCTTCCCCCCAATTCACAATGATACAGGACCATTAATGGGACAACTCTGTTGTTGTATGGTCCAGCAGGACTTTGCAAAAGTCCTGGTATGCAGAGCAATCTGTTCTTAGCCAGAAAAACCAGCTTGTTAAAAAGCTTCAAAAGAGCAAGTTCTTCTTTCCCTTCATGCCACCCTCATTCTCTTAGCATGCGGGTTACTCCTCCAATGGTTGTCTCCACCTTACAGGAGTAGCGCAATTTATTAGAGAACATAACCCCATGCTCTTCTTCCCCCTGGAACTCTAATGTTTCACTGTCAGAGCAGATCATGATGACATCAGCTCAGGACACATCATGGTTTGTCTAGGGAGGTGCATCTGCAGATCCCCATACTGCACCTCAGATTACTGGAACTAACTCTGCAGACTCTTCCAAATCTGTTGCTACGTAAGGAAACACTTCGATTTTTGGGAGTAGCAATGCTAGCATCAGATGTGCTCAGCAACTTTTTAATCCTCCAGTGTTTTATATGGACATTTCACTTTATATGGAAATCTCACTTTACTTCTCCTGTGTGCAGTTTGAAAGGAAAAAAACAATCAAGATCGAAAACCCAAAACCCTCTCACCTCTCAATTGGCTTAGCTAAATGACAAAGCAGTTTCAGGCAGGAATATAGAATGATACCTCATTAGTGACACTCGTCATCCAGTGAACACTCCTGTTTTCTGCACTTAAAGGTACTAGAAGAAGGTATTAGTTGCCTTTATAACTTCCTTCTTCTCTTTTATGTCTAAACAGCATGTTAAAAAGATGCTCTGTATTAGCAGGACTATATATTTACTGTCTTCATATCCAATACAGGAACAATTGTGTAGCAGCATATAAATCCTATGATTTGATCTGAGGGAATTAGAGTTGTTCAGCTTAGAGAAGAGGAGGCTGAGAGACCTCATCACTGTCTACAACTGCCTGAAAGGAGGTTGTGACAGGGTGGGTGCTGGGCTCTTCTCACAAGTAACAAGTGATGGGATGAGAGGAAACGGCTGCAAGTTGTGCCAGGGGAGGTTTAGACTGGATACTAGGAAAAACTTCTTCACTGAAAGGGTGGTCATGGATTGGAATAGGCTGCTCAGGGAGGTAGTGGAGTCACCATCCCTGGAAGTGTTTAAAAGATGGGTGGATGAGTTCCTTAGGGACATGGTTTAGTGGGGAGACAGGTATGGTTGGACTTGATGATCTCAGAGGTCTCTTCCAAACTTATGACTCTATGATCTGCATTTGTAAAGCAAACTCCCCACAATTCAAGCCAAAATCCAAAATACATTTATGGTGTCAAGTCATCAGATCAGCCAACTTGTGTTAAAACAACCCAACCAAAAGAGCTTTTTAGTGGCCTGGTTACCACTGTAAATAAGCCCACTTCCTTATTTTCTTTTTAATTTTATTTTTCTTTTAGGCAAGTTCTCAGTGACCACTGTATAATAAAAAAGCATTTTTTTAAACAACTGTTAATACTTAAGGTTGCTGTGGAGACCGTATTGATAGTTGCTAAGATGAGCACTAAAAAAATGGATCTGGCATACAATGAAGGACTCTACAAGAAGGTCTCAAAGACAGAGTTCTTTGCAACTCTCTGTTTATTAAAAATATATGTCTCCTTGGAAGAAACACTGGTAACCAACTAGTGTTGTCATGATCGATTCGATACTGTCAGCTATGCCATGGAGTACATCATCTTTTTCTCCATGTGACTTGGTGAAATGGAGACACACTACTGGGGGGAAGAAAAAAGTAAAGAATAAAAAAAAAAAAGGGAAAACAGAAGAGAGGAATGGTGTGACTTGCATTTTAAGGACTTTTGTTTCACTTACTCCGCTTCTCCAAGGACCAACGTTTATAGCAGGGCTAGGTGCTGAACAGGAATCCATTCCCAAAGTTGCTCCTTTCAGGCTGATCCCACTGACAGCGGAATCCTTCCTGCCCTCCACCATGCTAGCGGGCAGCATCTCCTGCATCTCTTCTCTGGCACTGCCTTCTGTCCCAGGAAGTTCCTTGGTCCCTGCAGGGCTCCTTGCGATGCAGGACAGCTTCTCACCAGACAGCACACGTAGTCTTGCAGCAGTTCTCGTTCACACTGAAAGCTGTGGCCTGTGCATGCCATGCACCGACTGACACACTGGTAACCATTACCTTCAGGAAAGGAGATGGGAATCCCATATATCCACTTATCCCTATAAAATAGGGGTTGGGAGAATGGGCCAAGACTTACCTGCTCATGCTCGTATGTGACCTCCTTTGTTCTTGTGCTTGGCACTGTTTGAAAAACAGCACTTGCCAGTTCTTTGTCAGGTGGAAGTGCTCTTTTACCTGTACTGAGTACCCAGTCCAATGGAGCTCCTCAAAGGCTGTGTGAGAGTCCATCCGGCTTCACACAAAGCTCTGTTCCCATGACGGAGCCCCCATTCAAGTGCAGAAGCCAAAGTGTCCTTAAATACAGACATTTCTCAGCTTAGGGCCAGCTGTCTCAGTACCAACGGTCACCTTACTTGAGAAATTCACAGCTTTGCATGCCCCTGCCCCACAGACCTGTGAGCACCCAATTCGGTTTTCTAAGGTGACCTTGAGAGAAGGAGCAGAGCCCAATTTCAGAAAAAGGCTTTATGTAAGCAGAGATGTCAGAGACAGAACCAGGCGAGGTGGCTGAGTGTTCACCTGCCAAGCCCCAGCTCCCAGAGCAGCAGGCGAAGTCGCTGCAGTGCTGGAAGGATGGCCCTTCCACTGGGAAGGCCACCACCACCACCACCACCACCTGCACACAGCACAGGCAGGAATTTGGCACGGAGCAGGAAGAGAGGGAGCAAGTTTTTCAATTCTGTTACTTATTTGGAAAAGTGTGAGCATCCATCCAAGGCACAGCTGGGGGGGCTTTTCCTGCCAGTGGCTAATGCAGAAAGGAGTGCCAGCGTGCTGCCACAAGATAAAACGGGTCATTTCACCCGTGGCCACAAGTACAGGGCCAGCCCAATGTCCCAGGTTTTCCACAGCAACACAGGACAGGTAGTACATTTGTTCCACGTGGCCAGTAGAGTATTTCCTAACTAAACAGCGCAGATCTAGATTCTATTTACAGTAGAGCCAGCTTAAAAAATAAGTTAAAAAACTGGATTTTATACCCATTCAGTTCATTATTAACAAGAGAAAAAAATGGAATAATGAAAAAAAAAAAAAAAAGCCGACACAGCAACACAATATGGTTTTGGTTTAAAATCAGCTTAAAAAAATAGAACTAAAAGGAAACCTCTCATGCAAACACATAAGGTGGTGTGTAAAACAATGTGCAATTTAATATGTAGCATCATCCATTCTCTTGCGTAGCAGCCTCCTGCTCAGTCTCTGTCTCCCAGCCTCACACAGATCAGCTGCTCCTTGCTGTATTACTCTGGACCTCTGGTCCTTCTGCACGGGCAGCACACCAGTCTCTGCTCTGCCTCATAGACCCGGGGCGGCTGGCAGGAGGCTGGCCCCGACAGGAGACGCTTCCGAAGCACCTTGTACCGTTATGAGCTCTTCCTGCCCAAGTGGACTCCCTGCGCCCAGCAGTTGGGACAGAGAAACTGAAAGATCCTTGCAATGATACAATACCTTTTTTTAAAAGAGTTCCCTCAGGTTTCCTAGTCCACATACATATATATAATATATATATAATATCTCTCTCTATATTATATATAAATTACATATACAGATAAATAAAATGCTTTCTGCTGCCTTTCTGTTGCAATGTTCAGAGCTGCCAGACAGTCACACTTGGAAAAATGCCCCTGGAGCTCTGATACAGCTCACGTGCTCAGAGTCCATTGTTTCACTTGTTTCATACGTTAGTCCTTAGCCGCCTCCTCCCATCTTGGTTCTTGGTTTCGTTAATAATAATAATAATTAATAATAATAATAATAATAAAAAACGACCTTGAATGGATTCTCATCTGTCTCTAATAGAGCAGTGGGAAGGTCCATGCAGGAACGGTGGGAACAGTCACGTGATGAATGAGTTCATCCCAACAAAAGAAACAGGACTAGAAAACTCAATTTTGTGACAATCTAAAAAAGGGGGCAGGAATAGTTTTCATATCCCTCCCCCTCAGGGCAGAGGGCTTGGGTGGGGTGGGACTTCAGAGATCTTCTGCTCACAGGGAAGCAGCTGGGGGACATCTTCAGAGTTTCTCTGGGGATGGGACCCAGATGTAATGCCCGGACTGGTCCTCAATGATCTGTTTGATTTTGCTGTAAATCTCTTCAAGAGAGTCTCCTTGTACGATGGCTGGAAGAGAAGAGAACAAGACGACCTTGAGCATCAGGCAGCACTGCACCTTCCCTGCCACGAGCTATGGGAAAGGCCTTCATTCTGCATCAAAGAAGCTGGTGTGGCGCGGCCAACAAAATTAATGAACAAGACAACCCGTGTCAAAAGGAGCTGTAACAGGCGCACGACGACACAGAGGGTTAACCCAGCGTGTCCAAGGGGATTAGCGAGAGCTGATCCTGCGTTGGCAGAGCTCCTCGCACCTGCGCCTGTGAAGTGCAGACTGGGATCTCCACAACGGGCTGCTAATCAGCTTTGCAAACTGTGTCACGCCACTGTGCCGAGGCTGCGGGCAGCTGGCCCCGGCACTGCAGCTCCTCCACCACCGTCGTGAATGAGGGCCTCACGCAGATTAGCCGGTGTGTGCCGAAAGCGTATGCTGAGGTGCCAGATTTGTCCATCCCCTCTGGTTGGTGGCTGAGGGCTCCCTGTGTTTGTTGTTTCCTCTGCTGCAGGGTAGGAATCGCAGCACACTCAGGCTGGAAAAGGCCAGCTTATGGCTGCTGTTCCCAGCAGTAACTGGCCTGAAGACCAGTGGCAGTCTCGATGATTAGTATGGACACAACACAAAGCACTTTTCTGTGCTTCCTACATCACAGGAGGAAGAGGCACATGGAGGGCCAAAGCTTTCTGGTAATTCAGTAGCCCAGCCAGGACCATCCTCTAGCATCTCTGTTCCCTCATTCTAAATTCCTGGCACAGAACTTGCTACAGTGACCAATTCTTCCAACAACGGGTTTCAGCCAAGGGCTTTCCTTCCCCAGGTCAACTTCAAACTCCCTTTCCAAGCGCACAATGGCACGCTGAGGTTGTCTGGCAAACGTGCAGCACGTGCTTCCTTTGCACTCCTCCTGGAAGAGCAGCTGGCAGCTCTGGAACTGCTGCCCAAGACAGGAGGACTGGGGGAGGCTTTTACGCTGTTTGCACCAATACATTTGCTCAGCTGAGACCCATTTTTGGGAAGTGTTCTGCTTGGGATTTTTCGTGGTAGCTGTTAGGTGGGTAATACAGGGTTTGACAGCATTATCACTCCTCAGCTTTAAAAGAAACAGTTACTGTCCTTGAGGGAGGTTGAAAGACCAGTTTCTCTGCCTCTTCGCCTATCCATGATTTTCCAGAATTAATCATGTTACAAACATCAGTTCCTTAATGCACAAGGATGCCTGTGTCATGAGCCGCTCGTGTCTGCAGACACAAAGTGCCAGGCAGCCCCTGAGTGGCTCTTCAGCAAAGACTACTTAGGAAGCCAGCCAAACATCCAGTCTTTTTTTGGGAGATGTTTTGTAATAACTCAGGACACTTTCCACCATTTAGGCCACTAATTTTTTTATCTTTCCTCTTTAAAATGACTCTTTTCTCTTTTTGAAAAAGCTCCCCTTTTACAGGGAGTTTTATTTCCCGTAGCCTCGTAGCACCCTGAATCTATGTGTTTCCCCTGCCTGGGGATTTTTTTCCTTTTTTATTACTATTAAAGTTGGTGATAAGCTTTCACAAACTCTGAAAATCCTGCCTGACAACCTGTCTCCTTCTCTAGAGTTAGTTTACTCTTATCCACTGATCTTGGAACAGTCCCTCCACAGAGCCCTGCTGGCAAAGTGCCATTTCTTTTCTGCTTTGATGAAGCTGGACATTTTCCCATGACCCTGCAGTGAGACAGTGCTGGTAGAGAGGTCACAGCTGCCAGCCGGAAAAATAAAGTAAATCAGATACAAGCTTACTCAGGACACTCACCTGTAAAATACTCTCCAAACTCTTGCTCGAGTTTCATGGCTTTGTCAAAGACCTTGTTGGCCTGTTCGTACGTCTGTCTCCTGTTCATCTCCCTGCCATGGACAAAAAATAGAAACTTAGCTCTTTTTCTTAGCAATGAACAGAAGCAAAAATAGCTCAGGGAGCCAAGGCCGGGAAGCCACAGCTCATCAGGAATGGACACTGTGCAGCATTCAGCATTCCTCTGTTCCCTTCCCCGCACACTTTGCTGCCTTGGCACTTCATCTCAACTTCCACCAGATGTTCCCATTGCCCCCACCTCTCTCTTTCACTGTAGCACAGAAGCAGACTCAAATCTAGACAATCCTCCGAGTTTACAAGACCACTGCAGAAGTCTCTCTGCTTTTCCAGAACCTGTCACCACCCTCCACGCCTAGGTTCCCTCATCTTCATACAACACCCAAAGAAGCAATTCAACCCCTTCTGGCTTGAGAAGGGGTCTTCCCAGTCCCCTCAGTGCCAGAAGAGCCTCTTCTCTCCTCAGACTCCATCTCTAGCTACTGAATCTCCTCACAGTTAATATTCTCTGCTGCTGCTTGGAAGAACTGCAAGCTCAGCTCTATATCCTTTCCATCCCGCGCTCCTCAGGGCCAGGAGCAGCAGGACAAGCAGAAGGTCTCCCTCAGGCACACAGGAAACATCTCCTCTCTGCTCCCCAGAGCTGTCCTGGCTCAGCCACCATCCAGCTGTGATCCACCACTATGGGCTGTCAGCAGCTTTCCTGGCTGGACTCAGGGCCCAGGTGAGCAGGTCACATCAGGTACATGTGGGAGTATTTTTTAATTTCCCATGGGCTGAATGTAGGGCTTTAAGCTACAGCAATCCATACAGCCTGGATGCAGTGTGGGATCAGCCGTGGAGGAACACCACAGGGACAGCAATGGGCCTAGCTCCTCTTAACAAGGGACAAGTTTAGCACCAGCAGCAACCTCTGCTGCTTCCTAAAAAGCAGAGGCAGCAGACACACGAACCCCCATATGCCAGAGCTGCTCGCCCTGGAGAGCCGTAGAACATATCTTTGCACTTACATAAGAGCTTCAATGGATTTTGGTTTGATGAAAATGGCAATGGGGTAAAGTTGTGCTTGTTGCAACCTCTTGATAGCATTGCCAGACACATCCAGGATGCAGTGTTTCCCCTGGAAAGGTAACAAATGGGATCAGACCTACCCACACAGTCTACTCCCTGCAGAAAACAGCTTGCTCATACAGATGCGCTTACAAAAGAGAGGAGCCACAGAGATGAAATACCAGTCCTGAGCCACGAGCCAACTCCCAGTGACCTTACACTCCTGCCTGCTTAGGGCAGGGCAGCAGCAATGCAAAGGAGCTGAGTCTTTCTCTGAACACATGAAGCAATTTATAAGCCAGCAGTAGACTCCAATACTCCTGCAGACGAAATGCTGCTGCTTTGAGGAGGGCAGCCAGGCAGCTGTGAGCTCCCAAGCAAGAGGCTGGAGCCACCTGTGCCAGGCTTTTGGGTGGAGTTTGGATGACAGAGGTACAACACTGAGGTGGAGTAACGCGGCTGAGAAAAGCAGCCAGGCGGCTTGGCAGGACTCCGCAGGGAGGAGAGGCTCATGACGCGTTTGCTTAATGTGGTTACAGCCCTTCGTTAACAACACAGGGAGAGGAGAGGAACTGCCAAATGCATCTGGGTTCGGGCTGGATGTGTCCCAGTCCCAGGAATGCCACCTGACACTCACCCTCTCCGCCACTGCCCGCACTGACTGAATGCTGGTCCCATAGAGATTGTCATTGAACTGCCCAGCCTCTATGAACTTGTTGTCCTGGATGTCTTTCTCCATCTGCTCGCGGGATACGACAAAGTGGTAGTCTTGTCCATCTACCTCGTTCTCACGCCGAGGCCTGGTAGTGTCTGAAGGAGAGTGGGTATCATCAATGAACCCAGAGTGATGTGCACCAAGCCTCCTGGGAAGGGGAAAGCCCACCCATGCTCCCAGCCCCCTCCGCACACTGCGGGTTAGACCCTACAAGTAGCAGAGCTACCATATTCCCTCCAACAAGGGCATCAAGCACCAGCTGGGACTTACGTGGCACGCAGGAACCAAACTTGTGTGGGAATTCGGAGATGAGGTCATCATTAATTCGGTCCTTTGTTGGCCCCAGGATGATCACCGGCCTCGCGTAGTGAACTGTGAACAAGAACCACAAGCTGAGGCCCTGTCTGGGCTGTGGGCAGCTGACCCTACTGCCACTTTTGGCATCAGCCTGCCCTCTCCTTGTTGGCAGCGAGTGCTCCTGCTCACACGGGCACCCAAAGGTGCCTCCTCCTCTGTGTGAGTTTACCTCCTGGTCACGGTCAACATCTCCTTCTCATCTGACCCAAACCATCTGTGCGGCCCCAGGGAAGGTGCTGCGGGTCTTGGGTTGTGGATCAGCAAAACTGTTCCCTTGCTCAGGGCAGGAGCCAGACAACTGGAAAGCTGGGCAATGCCAACAAGGAGCTGGGGGAGTGACAGGAGCCTAAGAATCTAATTCAGCTTCTGACAAGGAGAGGCCACTAACGCTGGGACTATTCAGCCCACAAAAGGGTCTGTAGGGGCTGAGCATCAGGGGATGTCCAAGGCAGGAAGGGATAATCCCATCCTCGGCTTGGGAGTAAAACCCAGCTCAGTTTTAGGTCTGGACCTCTTCCTTGGTCTGGCAGACCAGGTAACAAGTTGTTTTTGTAGATTAAACAGAGGCAATCAAGGCCAGGGAAAGCCCCACAAGGCAGGGTGCAATGCCCAGCTCTTCTGTCGTGGGCAACAGACAAGAAACTCCACTTGTGTTCACCCAGCATCGTGCTGCTAGGGCAGAAGAGGAGAGGAGGCCGCATCGGTCACCTTGGCTGTATCAGGGAAACAGGTGCCCACGCTGGAACGGGCACCGGGCAGTTCAGCTCCAGGACTTACTTTCATGTCGCGTCACCGGCTCGTATGACAGGATGACATCCTCTTGTCCTTCTGCAACAGAGCCAGGGAGAGGCAAGTGAGTGCTCCCAGCAGGTTTCCAGCCCCTCTGCACCTGTGAGGCCCTGGCTCCTGCCCCCACCAGCCTCCCACAGCCCTGGGGACACCTCCAGGCTGCCCCTGTCACACTGGCAGCTGACGTGGAGCATGACGGTCATGCAGTTACCAGCCCTTGATCCATGTTAATTATTCACATCCCAGCTCTGCATCAAGCCTTCTCTTTCCCTCCCTGCTGCTGTGGGCTTGGGGTCCGTTGGAACGCACCATCCTCCCTGTGGGGTGGATGGCAGATGCTCTGCAGGTAGTTGGAGGACCTGCTGGATGTAACGGGAGCATTCGCTGTAGCTGGACCCTCATGCTCTTGTACAGCCTCTTGTACACCTACGCTCCAGACCCAGCCTCTCATCTCTACTTCCCACAGCAGGCACTGAGGACAGGGGACCACTATGGGCTGGGAATGCACCACTCAGCCTCGGAGCAGAGCCCTGCAGTCGGGAGAGAACAGGGAAGCAGGCAGGCTCACTCCTGCCCTCCAGCCTGTTCCCACCAGCCCTGAGGAGGGAGCTGGCTGCAGCATCTCAGTGTCACCAGCAGGAAGGACCAGCCTCTGAACAGAACCATCAACGGGACAAGACATGATGGAAGTGCCAAAAACATGCACACGCATACACATACACACACACACACACACGTGCACAGGGGCAGGAGAGCAGGCGAGATGCACACTTACTGGAACTGCTCTCGCTGTCACTGGTGTTTGATGTCACGCCCTCTGCAAAGCAACCAGAGAGACCCCCTTCAGAAGGAGCATGGGCAGAAGGCACGGGAGCACCCCTGCTGTCACCCAGCACCGCTGACCCAGGGCAGGGCAGCACCGGCCTCCTGAAAAACCCATGCCCCAGCACCCACTGGGATGGGCTTATGCCACGTGGGCAGGGCGGCATCTCTCACCCTTTGCTGGGAAACCAGGGATGTGCAGGGGGACACTTTGCTATTCCAGGAGAAGGCAGGGATGCTGGGAGTGGGCTGCCTGGCAGGCGTGGGCAGGCATGTGCAGATGCTGGGCTTCCCAGGATGAGGGAGGGACGGTGGAGCATGTGGGGAGGAAGGTGCTCGCAAGGGAAGCGGGTGCAGCATGCATATGGTGGGCAGGGGAGGGCACAGCTCCACGCTGGCACAAGGGAGTGGGGGAGCTACCTCTGGGGCTGGGGCTGGGACTCACAGAGACAAGACAGTGACAGGATGGGACAGAATCTGGGGCTTTGCTTGCTCAGGCTGATCCCAGTGCTGCGACCGCCCCACAAAGGCTTGCTGGCTGCTGCCTGCCCCCTGATCAGGCTCAGCACTCGTTGGAGGTGCAGAGCTTAGCAGAGGATTTGCAGCAAGCTGGAAAAGTCTAAGGGCTCCTGCCATGGTTGTTTTGCAGCTCTGGGTACATGGTGCCCCAGAGAAATATGGCAGCAATTCAAAATGCTGTCACTCGCCCCACTCAGAGGGCACTTGTGGTCACGGCCACCTCCCACCTGCACTGGCTCCAAGATTCCAAGCACTAAACCAGCAGCCAGTCCAGCCAGGAGCAGGAGGAAGAGAGGCTCAGCACACCCCAGGGGTGGCGGGCAGCCCTCAGCTGGGCATGCTTAGAGCATGGCCAACATCCCCAAGCAAACTCCCCTGTCCCCTCCCGTGTGCAGCAGCAGCAGCACCTCCTCGAGCCCAGCAGCCTCTGCCTGCAGACGATGCATTCCCCTGCAGAGGAGCAGCACCCAAGAGGCTCCTCCTTCCCCGCACCCAGAGAAGCGCAGCTGCCCCGGCCGGAGCCCGGCCTTCCCCAGGCACCACCAGGCATGCCAGCAACAGAAAGTGAACAATGCGCATCGAAATTCGACTTACTCAGGTTCTTTGCTCCATAATAATCGTCACTTAACCCAGGGAAGTCCTGATTTCACAGACAGCGAGAGGGGAGAGAGAGGGAGAGAAGAGAGCGCAGGAAAGGGCAGTCAGAGGGATGGGGGAGACAGAGCCAGACCAGCATTAGTGACAGGAGTGCAGAATGGCCCAGAGCTGCAACTGCAAGTGATGTTAAATGTTTTCAGAGCTGAGGCCATCAGCCTGCTGCAAACATCTCGCCTTGTGCAGCTGGACCCCCCCACTGAGCTCATCCTCTCTGCCGAAGAGCCCCCAAGGGCTACCTTGGGTCTGGGGAGGGCAGCAGCATCTACAGGCACCGAGCGGATGCAGCCCGGAGCTGCTGCCAAGCGGGGTTGAGGTGTTTCTCCATGATGCCTTGCGGGGTGCACTGGCAGGACACAGCAGCCCTGTGCTCCCCTGGAACAGCCTTGCCGCTCCCGGTGCAGACATAGCGCAGCCGGTCCTCTAATGCATAGCATGGGGGTGTGTTTTTCTCCATCTGAGGATGTTGGCTGCCCATGCCCCAGTGCTTGCATGGGGTGTGGAAACATGTGGGAAGAACCCCCCCCACACTGCAAGCTGGGATGCACAGTGGCAGAGCATGGGGAGGGAGCCGGCTGCAGGCCTGTGATCTGGGCAAAGAGCACTGCCTGCCCCATCCCCGTGCTGTATGTCACCGCACTGCAGGGCTGGCTGAGAGCAGCGCCCCAGCTCAAGCACAGAGCTGACCGAACCCCAGCCCTGTCCAGGCACTGTGAGAGATACCCTGGCACACAGATTCAACCTTCACCACAGGCCAGAGGCTTGCACTGGCTGCTGAGCTCACTGGAAGCCGATGCCAGTGTGGCACAGGCAGCAAAAGGATGTAGGCAGCCCCTAGAGCAGCCCAGCATCAACCTCTTGCCTCTGCAGCACAACCAGAAAGGCCACCAGAGGGGAGGGGATGTGCTTGCTGCCCTGGCAGGAGGGCAAGGCAGAGCAGTGCTGCAAGGTGCAAGGACCGCAGATGTCTGTCTGGATGCTTGTCAAAAGAGTGGATGCAATTTAGCATCTGGAAGGAAGAGGGGCTGGGTTCAGCAAGCAGCTCCAGTGCTGCCACAGCAGAATTTGGAGCAACAAGCTGAATTCCCTGCCTTTGCTGGGAGCCCCAGAGTGCTGCCAAGTGAGAGCTGGGGACCCCCGAACATCTGCAGCCAGCTACCAAGAATGTGCCTCAGTCACAGACGGGCAGTTTCCGGGCACCAGCAAGGGCATTGCTCCCCTGTGCCCAAAGGGTTTCATCCACAGAAAGAGTTCTCAGACAGGAATAGGTAGCTGTGAGTCACTTCTAGGGGGGATGGGGAGTGCAGCTGGGACCTCCCCAGCCCCTCACTTGGAGAGGAGTAGCCCTTGGCACGCGGAGGGAGGGAGCAGAGCCTGCAGCAGAGTGGGGAAGGCAGGAGGAGGCAGAGCAGGGGTTCAGACGGGTGTAAAGTTGGATGAAAGGATGAAGACATTGAACATGAGAGAGGGAGAGAGAGTGCGCCAGCCCACAGCCATTCCTTTTGTTTCAAGCTCTGGTTTCTCCCTAGCTGCTGGCACAAATTTGGAACACAGATTTGAACATCGGCAGATGCCAGGACCCCTGGCTACAGAAACATGCCAAACTCTCCCCCAAGGCAGAGAACCTGAGGGTCATACATCTGCCTTCTCTGGCCAGCTGCTACTTACGTTCCTGTCCGCCGCTCTCCTGGGCCAGGTTCTCTTTGCTCTTGTAAAATGGAAACTTTCGAGAGAGGCGGAAACTCTTTTTACGTTTCGTTTTGATCGACTGAAGAACATGAAGATGGAAGGGAGGACAGAAAAAACAATGGTGTTTAATGCATGTGGGAAAAATTAAAATGAAGAGACGATGAGGAGCTGTGTCAGGGCAGTTACCCTCAAATGAAATCATGGAGATTACATGAAAACTGTAATGCTGGAAAAAAATTAAGCATGGAGAAAACATGTGGTAGAGATGCTGGGAAGCTGATAGGGCAATCAGCAGCTCTGCAGGAGTAACCAGGCCATTCTCCCTTCCTTTTCCGCTTGCTAAGCACTCCATGTGAGGGGTGAGGGCAGCCACCATCACCTGCATGAACTGCCCGGAGTCAGTTCCCAGCCACAGGACATGGTGGAACAGGCTCTGTCCCCTCACCACTCCAATGAGGGTCCTTTCTCAGCACTTTCACACCATCCTGGGCTCCTCTGCTCACTCCCTGCAGTCATGGGGGATTCGTGCCAAGCAGATGCAGGCCTGAGGCAGGTCAAGTCACGCTGCTCTTTGCTTTGGGAGTGCTCCAGCTATCCCACTGGGAGCTCTGGCTGCTGGGACTCACCCTGCCTCCGCTAGCTACCGGCTCTGGGCACCCCGCTGAGGCCCAGCTCAGCACTTACCCTGTTGGACTCAATCATGCCAGTCCTGGCGTGGAACTTCACCGTTTTCAACCGTGCTCTCTCCTTCTTTTCCACCCTGATTGGAAGTTAAAGGAGAGAAAGAACTGCTAGTCCCCTGCACACAACCTTCACGCTGCCTGCTTGGCTCCCCAAGCAGATCTGCGCACCCTCGGGTGGTTGCCCTGTAGCTGAAGGGCAGCTCCTTCCCAGAGAGAGATGGAGCTGCCTGCCTGGGGTTTGGCCAAGGTCAGCATCTGCATGAGTAGGAAAGGGGACAAGCCAGCCTCACCAGGAGGGGAGGGATGGAGAACAGAGATGGGTCTGACTCTGCAGACATGTAGGCAGTGGCAGCCAGCTCCTCTGCCCCCTGCTACTTCCCATCTCATAGGACCTGGTTCTTAGAGCTGGACATGTTGTCAGAGGACACAAAGAGCAAGCTGCAGTCACTGCAGTGACTCTGCTTCCACTTGGAGCCCCAGTCTGGCTAACACCAGCTCTCCATCCCCATGGGGACCACAGAGGGGGCTGAGTGCTCCTGTCCTCACCTGAAGTCTCACTCAGCTTTGGAGAACATCTCCACTGGGAGACCTGCATGCAGCTCTAGCTCGCAACTAGGGTACCCTTCACACTGTACAGTCATGGAGAGGCAGGTGAGCTGGGACCACAAGGAGATCCCACCCTGAGTAGATCCTCGAGTGCTGCAGGGGCTCCAGAGGGCACCATGCTTGACAGCTTCTGCTGATGGACACTCACCTTTTCTTGCTGGGGATGACTCCAATCTGCTCACTCTCGCCGTGGGGTGTGACAAGCCTCGCTTGCCACCATTCATCATCGGAGGCATTGATGACGTGCAGGATGTCCCCGTAGGAGAAGCTGAGCCCTTGGCTGGGCAAGCAACTGTCCCGGGTCCGGTCATAGTCAAAGAGGGCTCTGTGGAGGAGCAATGCTTTCCTTGAGCATGGCCAGGCAGTGAGTGCAGCAGCACTGCTGACCTCCCGGGACACTGCCACCTTCATACCTTAAGGATTTAAACCCAAATTTTGGGGAAGCCTCCTGTCGAGTGGCACCGTGCAGCTACCAGCACACCCCTCCCGCCGGCAGGCGCAGCACAAGCCCCAAAGCGCGTAATGCAAGAAGAACAGTGCTGGACCCACACAACTTGCTCTTGACCTAAGTTGTGTGGGCACGCGAACCACAGACGCAGTGAAGGCGGCTGTGGTCAGCGAGCAGGTGGAGCTCATGCAGCCTCAACAAAGCAGCAGCATGCAGGGAGGGGTGTGGGGCTGCTTCCCGCTGTCCCTCTCCAGAGGCTGCAGGGCCAAGGAGCCGGATAGGCAACATCCGACTCTGCTGCTGGTGGGCAGTTGCACAGGCAGAGACCAAGGGACACGCCAAAGGACACCCACTTTATTCACATACAGGGGCACGTTAGTCCAGAGCCTCTGAATCAGGAACGCATCTGAGAGGCTATATATCTGTTTTTATAACTCATCCTTTTCTGACTCCTAAATAATTCCCCTGAGAACAGTTTATTTAGTTTAAAATTATCTTCAATAACAAACTAACCAGCTATAAAAAATATTTTGTTTTAAACTAGAGGAGAACTGATACCCTTCCTGCACACACTTTATTGCACACAGCGCTACAGCCCATAGCCACACGCTGCTCTCAGTGCCTTCACAGTCAACTCATTCTACTAATGTCAGATCTCAAACTGTGTCTGCTTTGATATATCCACTTTGCAAAAAAATCAAACCAAGGGAACAGTCACTTAAAGCACCACTGCCAGCAGCATAACTTGTGTTTTCTCCTTGGACTTTGGACCTGCTTGCCCCCAAGCCTGACATAAGTCTAGGCACCGCAAACACTAGCTGGATGCTGGTTTAATCCTGACACTAACGAGCCTTCCTCAACCAGGAAAGTTACCCTCTGCCCTGCCCATTACCCTCTTCCACTGCAGGGACTTCTAAGGGGGTCTGAAACTACACAGTGCAAATGGGAGGGCCAAGGAACCATGCCGCAGGTGCCTGTGGAGCAGCAGAGCTGGGAGGGCACTTCTTCAGCCAGATCCCTGGCTCTAGCACTGCCAGGGGAGCACTGGCTGATAAAACCTTTCAGGTCACTTGGGACTGGATCACGACAGCTAGTCTCGAATGGGGAGGTGGAGAAGAGAGGCTGCCCCGAGGCTTTAGGAGCGCTCTTTTGGATGAGACCTCATGCAGCCCTATGTGTGCCTGTATATCCATCACCAGGCCATTCCCCCTTTCCTAGCTTGCTCAGGGCTGGGATAGCTCTTGTGCTTGGTCCCTCTGTACCTGAGCATGGCCTCCAGCATGCTGGAGCTGGCAGCAAAGCTCCACAGGGTGCTTTGGCCGGAGGCAAGCAAACCTGGAGGCAAGCAAACCTCGTATGTAGCTCCTGACTAAAAGATAAGGCTGTGCATGGCCAGCAGGCCCCTGTGAGGCCAGTGTGGTTGGGAGCAAAGCAGGAGCCAAGGCTCCAGGGAAGTGGTCAGGCTGGTTCCTGAAGAGAGGCAGGCTGTGGGGTGCCCTGCCCACATCCCCACACCCTGCCCTGCAGTGCTGGCCCTGTGGCTCCCAGCCTCCTCCTGCAGCAAACACCAGCATCCCAGGGCAGGCACAGCAAGATTTGTGCAAGGGCCGGACACCTGTGAAACAGAGGCACAAGGCATTTGCTTCCCCAAGGCATGATGGTCCTGGAGATCTGGCCATGCTGGCACCCACGGTGGCTGGGTGCTCCCCAGGGTGCACAGAGTGCAAAGGCCAGATGGCAGCGTAGTTGCTCCACTCTGCCCTGGGGCTGGCTCACAGCACACAGCACAAGCAGCCAGGAGAGCAGATGGTTTGGCTGGAAGTCAGAGGAGCAGTGCCAGGGACTCTGCACGACCTCCTCCCGGTGCCTAGGCACGCTTGCCTGACCCTGTCCCTGCTCAGCAGTGCTGGCGGACTTTGCCCTGTGGCAGCGCAGCCAGGCAGCATGCGAACCTGCCTCGCCCTTGCCTGTGCTGTGCAGCTGCAGCTTCGAAACATGTGGAGAGTGCCAGCACCCCCAAATCCGCTCCAGCAGGCACTTGGGTGCCTGGCTCCAGCCTCGCTGACAGCACGCGGGGTGCAATGCAGCCTCCCGGGGCTGACTCAAGCAGTTGGGTAGCAAGCCCTGTAATTGATGTCCTGTCGGCAGCAGAGCAGCTCAGCTGGTTTCGGGTAAACTGTGCTCGAAACCACCCCGCCTAGAAGGGCTGGGGCAGCCCCGGCGCCCGGCAGCTCTTGCAAGCACGTTTGTATGGTGCATGGCCACCAGAGCCTGGGAGGGTTGGGAAAGTTCACGCTGGGGGAAATCTCAGTCCTGGGATGACCCTCTCAGCAATGTGCTGCTCAGCTCCTCTCTGAAGCTACTTGTGAGAGGACACTGTGCTGCGGAGGCCACCAAAGTCACATGGCCCTTCATGCATCAAGAGATGTAAGATGCTACAAGGAGCAAGGGGGTAGCGGGGAGCTCTCTGTCATGCAGGCATGCCCCAATACATGCAGCACCTATCCAGGCAGGTAACAGGAGACTCAGCCTCAGCTCAAGCTGGATGCAGCCAGCCTAAACCTTGCTCCACCCACAAGGGTGTCCATGGGACAGCAGGGGAGCGAGGGCAGGACTAGCAAGAGCTCCCAGCTCATCACACCCCCCCAGCACAGAGCCCCAAGATGCTAAATCAAGCAAGATGCTTGCAGAGCCTCACAGCAAGGCATGAATTGCAGGAACCCAGAGCTGCAGCTCTCCCATTCAGCCAGGCTGGGCTTCCACCAGATCCAGCAACAGCCTGAAGCCCCTCTACATGAAGCAGCCATGCAGTGTGAGTTGCACCCTGAGGCTGATGCAGTCTTGGCCCTTGTCATCCCTCCCACAGGGCAAGAGAAGCATCCCCTGCTCCTGCGAGCCCCCATCCACAACAGGCTGTGCAGGGCAAGGATTTACAGGATTATTTTAATAACCAATTAAAATTACTCATTAGCTGTTATCCCACTCAGGCTGTGGGGGGCAGGAGGTGGCAGGAGGCAGGCAGTGAGCAGGGGATGCCCTGGCATCGCAGCACTTGCAGCAGTTAGAGCTGCATGGCTGCTTAACCCCTGCCTGCCCCACGCCTGGCTCTGGACCAAAAGCGCATAGAGGGCTCAGAGCAATAATCCTACTAAGAGCTCATCTCTCCTCCAGCCAGATCCTGCCACAGGAATGGTGGGAGGAGATAGGAAGAAGCCTGTTAGCAGGGAGTGGTTCAAGAAGAATGCCCTGAACACTACTCAGAGCAGAAGCGGTACTGGATGCCTGGCATTTACCCAGTGCTCCTCAGTGGGTCAGCCTGGTCAGTAGCCACCCAGGGCTCTGTAAAGACACCAGCACTTTCCAAAGAGGAACAGCCCTTGGAACAGGCACTCCAGGGCAGAGCACCCAGCCCTGGCAAACCAATGCAAAGCACTGCTCTCCCCGCTGCACCCTCTGGGCTTCATGACACAACTATCATACTTGCTTCCCTGGTCTCTGAAACACCTCTCCACACGGCATGGCCTGGCTCAGGCTGAACCATCCCACTCTGCATTCCGACACTGGGGGGATACACCCATTCCACCTGCCTCGAGAAGGGGTAGCAGCAGGCCGGGAGGGCTGAGCCTTACCGGACATAGAGGGATCTCTTCTCACTTGTCCGCAGCGAGCCAGAGCCAGAGCTCATGCTGCTGTTCATCATCTGCTCTCTCAGGTCGTGGATCTTTGACTCGAAGCGGCTGTACTCTGTGGGGAGAGAGGTGGTCAGTGCTGGTGGGAGCTGCCCCCAGTTTATCCCCCCACATGGAACAGCGTGCAACTCATAAGCACGGAGAGAGGCAATGACAGCCTGTCCATGCGGCACCTTGCCCATGAGCCCGTTCATCCCCACACATGAGGCAGGACAAAGCTGAAGAGGCTGCAACACCCTGCAGGAGTCCAGTCCACCCTAAGCAGGCAGGGCACTGGCTGCTCCCAAATCCACCCCAAACTGCCATACAATCAGCTCAAGCAAGGGCTGCTGAGACCTTCACCCCTATTGAGCTGCAGCTCACCCAGGGAATGGCTGGGCATGGCTCAGCAAGCCACTGACCTACAGAGCAGCTCAAAATGTGCAGAGAAAGAGAGCCCCTCCAAGAGACCATCACTCATTGGCTGGAGCAGCAAGGCACAACTGCAGTCATCCAGGGAGCCCTCACCCACCACTCTGCCCTCAGCAGAGCCCCTCTCCGCAGCAGGCCCGCAGAAGGGGGAGGTAAAGTACAGCCCCCAGCCATGAAAGGTGAGCAGGGAGGAGGAATTCACCTACATCCCAGCAGCAGAGACCCACAGGATGAACCAAGGGACCCTCCAGAAGCTGTTGCCACCTCCTTCTGGGTAGCTGGACAGGAGCAGCCACTGCCCTGCCAGCCTGACCTTCAGATGGGTGTAAAGGTCAGGGTGGCAAGCACAGAGTGGAAGCACTGGCCCTGCTCACACAAGGCCGACCTGAGGAAGGTTTCCTGGGCAGCGAGCAACTGAGGCACCATGGCACCAGGGAAGCCATCCACTCCAGCAGTTCTCACCCACTAACCTTGATTTTGTCCCCTGGGCATGCCTTGCATCCCAGCAAGAGGGGACCATTCTCATCTCTGCTCTAAGACTTGCCTAGAAAGCTTCTCCACAACCCAGCAGTTTACATGTGGTTTGGGGTATTTTTGTGAGCCGGAGCTCCGCAGTGCTGGCTGCGGAGCAGAGCCCCAGCAGTGCAGGGGATTGTGCAGGCTGCTGCCTGGCCTGCAGAGCTGCATCACACACGGGAAGTGGGATCAACGTGCTGCTAAGAAATGCACTGTGGGCTGCGCTGGAGAGCCAGCCCCTCATCATGCAAGGGGAGAGGTGACTCTCAGTGCAGACACAGGTGGGGCTGGGGTTATGGGGTTGTATAGCTGCAGCTCAGCATTTCCTGACTCTCCATCCCTTCACTCTGCATCCCTCTCTGCACCCAGCTGCCAAAGATGCATTTTTACTTGAAGACTGAAAAAAATGTGCTATATAAACAAACCCAAGTGGTACGTGGAAACTCCACATGGAGTTCCTTCTCCTGCCATGTGACATCAAGAAGTGCTGCAGGCCAGGCAGGGACAGCCGCTTGAAGTGGAGGTCACCCCTCCTGCCCCTGGCAGCCCCACGCCAAGGGGCACCCACTGGCCTCCGCTGCCTTCCTTCCAGCAGAGGGAAAATGCAGAAGCGGCCAGGCATGGGCAAGGCTTATTTTAAAAGAAAACTGAATTCTGACATCAAAGCAACATTTTGCATTTGCCAGCCTGCACTGAGGTTTTTACAGAGCTCCCAGCGGAGTGTGGTGAGCTTGATCAAACTCTGCACCTCTCAGCCACAGCAGGGTGGACCACAGCATCTGCAGCACAGCTTGTTCTGCCCTGGATGCCTATGAGCTCTTATATCCCAGAGGTGTATCAGCAGCGGGTACAGCTGCTCTGTAAACCCTCTTTGGTATGGAAGGGCTACGTCCTCCAGAAAGGTGCTCAGATGAGCACTCCGACCCCTGTCCCCAGCTGAGCCATCCCAAACTCTGTTGGGGGCACAGATTCTCTGCACACTCTGCACCAAGAGCACAGCTACTCCCTGCCATGCAGGTCTGCAACCTTCCCGTGACACTCTTCTCCACGAGAAGCCCAGCACAGAGGACACACCACCTGGGATCAGGCAGGCAGCGAAGGGCAAAAGCAGGTTTAACCGCCACTGGCATCAGGGCGGGGATGTTGGGAGGGCAACCTTTGGGTGCCACCGCCCTGCCATCAACCACGTCCCCTGCATGCAATCCAAGGGCAGAACTCTCAAACAACCCCTCCTTGGCCAGGACACTCCATGGAAAGCGACTTTCCAAATTTTGCTGGAGTGGCTGCCCTGCTTGGAGGGGCTGAGAAAAAACAGCTGGGATAACAAGAAGCACAAAAGCCTGGGTGCAGCAAACTGGAGGACAAAGGGGATGCTCTGGCTTTATTCTCCTGAGAGTAAATGTAACTCTCTCCTAGGAAGGCTGTCTCAAGGAGCCACTAAGCCAGGCTCACTCCGACTGCAGGAAGGCACAGGGCAGAGGCGCGGTCAGCCCCAAAAGCAAACCTGTCACCTCCCTCCCAGTGCAGGGGAGGCAAGGTTACCCTGGAAGCAAGCACGAGATGCTCCCAGCTGCCACCAGCCCCCCTTATCTGCTTGCTAGAGCAGACTCTGAGACAATTACTGGCAGATAACCTGCAGCAAGCAGTGCTCCTGCCTTTGCTTCCTGGCTCACGGTCACCTTGCCTCCACATCTTGGAAAGAGATCTCCCGCGTAGCCAAAACTCGCCCAGGAAGCTTGTTTGGAAAGGTGAGCCACAGCTGATCTCCACCTCCCTGGCATTCCCACATGACCCAGGTGCCGGACGCATTCAGGATGCACTTATCAAGACTGAAAAATATGCAACAGGTGACCTGGCGCCTCTTGCTGCAAATGCCATTGGGGCGCTGCACAGTGCGCCAGGAGAGGCAAGATGTTTGCTATTCCCACTCAGCAACTCGATAAAAACACTACTCCACCCTCGTGTCACTCTTCCCTTCCCAGGGTGCGGGTGCCCCTGGAGCTGGGTCTGATCCTGCACCACAGGGCGAGCTCAGTGCCAGGGGCAGGATACAGCCCTGCACGCCTGAGCACGAGTGCAGGTTGCGGACCATTAAGATCAGGCAGGATCACCTGCCTACACTAAGGATCCCCAGAACTGGCACACGCTCATGTGATGCAGCTACAAACATAACCATACCCAAGATGGTGGGACTGCAGTTGACTTCTGGGCACCAGGAGACAGTGCAAGAGAAGGAGCTGATAGGAAGGGGAGCTGCATTAGAGAGCAACCCCCCAAGCATGTATAAAGTCTTGTGTGCATGCCCTGCTCTCTCTGGCATGCACACTTGCCTGCCCAGAGCCAGGCCAGCTCTGTAACAGAGCCCAGGGATGTTCGTCCACAGGCTGCAGCCCAGCCACCTGCAAAAACTTCCACCAGCTCCATTCTTCCCCTCCAGCTCAGCATTTTATCGCCTTGACCCCACACACTTCCAGCTGCAGGGTTAAAGTACAGCCACCTCCCTGCACTGGCACACGCGAGTCAGGCCCAGGCTAGCAGAGGGAAGGATGGCCTTGGGGAAAGCTTGAAGGCTTTTAAAAGCCACCACGCAGCCCTGGCACTTCCTTTTGAGTGGCCAGCTCAGAGAAACGCCATCCTGCGAGTTTTTGTATTTTTCAGGTGAGGAATATCAAGGCTTTGTTGTGTGGGGCGTGAAAAGGGGGAGCTGCCAAACCCAAGCACTGGTGACAGCGGCAGGGGGAAAATGCTCAGAGATAAGAGACCTACTAAACAGCTCAGAGGCACAGGTCGCAGCCTCCTCCTCCTCCTTGACGACATGCAGCAGTGATCAGAGTTGCTGCGCCAGGTGTAGGTGCTCAGAAAAAAGGCAGGATGGCAGCCCCTCTTGCCATCTTTTCATAGTTTTGTCTTTGCTACTTTCCACTCCTACTGCCTGGCAGGACCGCACAGGGAGACCTGCACAAGCAGCCTCTCTGCTTTCTCAGAGCCCCAGCAAGACCAGATGCAGAGCACATGTGCACTCATCCAGCACCCCACAAGCAACTCCTACCCGTGCTTGAATATGAGACGTGCCATCCTCTGCTAGTGGAGAGGAACTTTTCAAAGCCCCTTTTCATCAGCATCTCCTCCTTTGGGCATCCTACAATCTAGCTCTCTCACTCCTTCCACAGCCATGATGCACACAGAAAGGGCAAATATTTGTGAACACATGTCCCCTCGAGGGGCCCCAGCCTTACCCGCACCTGGGGGTCAAGCCAGGGAGACCTTTCTCCTCGACTCCCAGGCTTTCAAGCCAGCTCCCAAGATACAACAGTCCATGTTTCACAGCAGCCTCACTGCCTCCCAAGACAGCTGCAGCCCCTGCACTGGGTGCTGCTGCCCACACATCAGACGCCATTGCGGACCCAGAAAGCCACTGGCTACAAAGCACTGACATTTCAGCTTCAGTCTAAAGGGGTTTCAAAACATTTTGTCCCGTTTGACATTTAGGAACCACTCTTGGCTGGCGTCTTTGCCAAATCTCAAGTGGCACAGGGAGCCAGAAATACAAGAACGCTAAGTGCTTCCTGGAAAGAAAGAAAGAAAGAAAGAAAGAAAGAAAAAAACACGCCAAAACAAACAAACCCCACACCCACAGCACATCCCTGAGCGGCACTAACGGCTTTGCGACCCAGTGGCCTCCGCCAGGGGACAGAGAACAGGAGGGAACAGGGACAGCGATGGCATCGAGGCACAGGGTGAAAGGTTGGCAAGGGGCAGTAAGGAGAGGAACGGAGCTGCTGGGGGACTACACCAGCACGGCCCAGCAGAGACACCTTCCTCTGGGAATGTGACCTGCTGCACCCCGGCACTGTGTCGCTCGGAACGCGGTCACAGCAGCCCCGGGCGCAGCTCTGGCCCCGCCACTGGGATGCGCTCCCTCTTCCAGCCTACGGATGATGTTCCGGGGGGCTGGGGAGGGGTTCGGTGGGCAGGGCCGGCCACCCCCAGCCTCAAGCGGGGAACACCAGCCCCCCCAAGTCCCAACGCCTTCGCCCAAGTAATTAAAAGTCGGCGCTAACGGCAAGCAGGCGCTGGGGCAGCGCGGCGGGCGGGATGCTCGGAGATGGGGACAAGCCCCCTTCCCTTCCATCCCATCCCCGCCGGTCGCACGGGGGGCGTCCCACCACAACGGGGACGCAGGGACCCGCCCCCAGGAGTAGGAGCAGGAGCAGCCGCCGCACACGTGAGCCCCGCCGGACCCCCCTTCCTCGGTCCCCACGGAGCCCCACGAGCGGGGCCTCCGGGCGAATCCCTCCACCAAACAGCCCCACAGCAACACCCCCACCCCAGCCAGAGCCGCCCCCCCCGTCCCGGCGAGTCCCCTCGTGCGGCCGGCCCAGACCCCGCTCACCTGCGAGGCCGGCGGGGGTGGGGGCGGCGGCGCCCCCCGCAGCAGCCCCGGAGCCGCCCGGCCCGCACACAAAGCCGCGCAGGCACGGCCGGCGGGACCCTCTGCACCCCGCCCCCCTCGCCGCGCCGACCAATCAGCATCCACGCCTCCCCCCCGCGCCCCGCCCCGCGCCAATCAGCGCCGCGGTCATCGCTCCCCCCGCGCCGCGCGCCAGCCGGAGCCACGCCCCCTTAGCTGCACGCGCCGCCCCGCCCCGCCCCCCGCTCGCCGTTCCCGTTGCCGGTACCTTCGGGCCGGTACTGCGCGATGATGGTCACCGTCTGCCCAGCCCGTTTCAGCGCCGCCGCCGCCTGCTCGTGCGTGGCGTTGCGAAGGTTCACGCCGTTCACCTGCCAGGACAGAAGAGGCTCCGCTGGACCGGATCGACCGGGGCTCGCACCGACCGGCTCTGCCTTGCGCCCCGGCCCTCGCACCGCTGCCCCCTCGCCCTGTACTGGTACACCACCAGCGGTACCAGCACACAAGCTCAATGCCTCGTCACACAGCCCCTGTGCCTCCAGTACCACAGCCGGTACTGGCACCCCAAGTACTGGCATCCCTGGTACCAGCATCTCTAGTATTGGCACTCCCAGTACTGTGGTTCATCTCTAGTACTGGCACCCTCAGCACTGGCCTCTCTGGTACTGGCATCCCCTGTAACGGCATCTCTAGTTCCGGCAACCCCAGTACTGGCATCTCTAGTAGTGGCACCCCCAGCACTTGCCCCCAGCCAGCCCGGTACACTGGGGGTGCCCTCCTCCGGCAGGGGAGAAAGGACCTGGCCAGCCCCACCTCAGGACAGGTCCCAGGCAGGCTGCCGCTCCCATTCCATGCACCCAGGGGCCAAGTCCACACCAGCACTGCAGACAGACCCTGCTGACCTGTGTCCTGGGTGGCAGGGTATGGGTGTGACTGGGCGGGGGCACAGAGGGGCAGTGGGCAGCTCCACCGACTCACTGAGAGGATGCGGTCTCCCCTCCGCAGCTCCCCGCTGAGGTCGGCAGGGCCTCCGGCCAGGATGAAGGACACAAAGATTCCCTCACCATCTTCCCCTCCAACGATGTTGAAGCCCAGGCCGGTGGAACCTTTGTGCAGGATGATTTTCCGGGGCTCCCTGGAAGGAGACACACAGGACAGAGACATTAGAGTGAGGACCAGTGAAGCTGGTGACAGGACTGGCCATGCCCAGGCCTCCTGGCACACTGGTGGGACCGGAATCACCTTGAAGGCAACGTGGTCTGACTCAGCCCTCAGCACGAAGCAGGCTGATAAACTGAGAGAGGTGTGGGCAGTTGTACAAGTGATGTGAGACAGAGCACAGACAGAGACAGAGCACGGACAGGGACGGAACACCTGCCATGAAATGCACAGAAACGCTGGACTGCAAGGTGGCACTCGATGCTGCAAGCCTGGGCATCGAGGATGTTGTGCCTGTGGCACAAGACGGGGATCAAGCCCCTCCACACCCATGCAGCACAGCAAGCGTGCTTGCAACCCCACACCCCTCACCACAGGCCCTGCACAGCTCAACAAAAGTCCTAAATTTTTTGATGATGACTTAATTCTTTCACAGCTCAAACACAGGCGGACAAAGGCAGAAAGACTGCCTGGCATCGCAAGATTTTAATCTCAGAAAGAAAACCAAGTCTGATGGGAACAATGGCAGCTCCCAGCTGAAGTGCTGGATTAAAATAAGGAATAAACGATGCCAAACAATTATCACAGGCTGGTGGTGACTGTCAGCCAACACCACACTGAGGACTGTCAGCACACCCACTGGGGTGACCAACTGGATCCTGGGTGCTCTAGTAGGCACTGCAAAGACTGAGGACCTGCCAGTGAGCTGACAAACCTGACGAACCCCTCACCTGCTCAGGAGCAGGGGGAGATCTCTGGGATGCAGTCACAGAGATGCTGGAGCCCCAGGCACAGCACTGGCTGAAGACACCCACGATGGACCCTAAAGTGCTGACAGACTTGTGCTAAGGGAACCCTGGGGCACCAGGTGGGCTTGTCCAGCTGGCCCCCTGGCTGCTGGCGACAGCTGGGGAAGGCACAGGGCTCGGACGGCATGTGCAGAGCACGGACCGGGGGGAATAAAGTTTGGCTGAACAGAGAGCACGAAGCCCTGCAGCCTGGCAGCACGTTCCCAGGCTGCTCTTGCAAGAAAACACCTTTTTCAGCCCCCTCGGTCAGGCTGGAGAACCTGGGCAGATGGGAGAAGGTTTTGGTGCTTTCATGGATGCAGGAGGCAGGATTTACTTTCAGGGACGTATGCCAGCACCCCAATAAAATATCCCACCATCCTTGCCTGCGCAGAGTTCTGACGGGCTGAAGGTCACCTACCTCCAGGCCACCACCTTATAAGGAGCAATAGGAGCAGGAGACAGACAAATAGAAGTGCAGGACACCTTGCGAGAATGTCTTGGGGGCTCCTGTCTTGCCCAGACCCTGGGATCAGCACAGCCTGACCCTCCCAGCATTCCCAGCTGCTCCTCTCCCTGTCCCCGTGCCTCCCAACAGGCACAGCAGCATCCCTGTCCCGTACCTCTGGTCGCATTTGCTCCTCTGGCCTCGCTGCTGCCTGGAAGGGGACATGGACGGCTGTCCCCTGTAGGACATGGACGACGAGACATTGACGGTGAACATTGCGGCGTGGCAGGCTCTGCTGGCGGCACCGACCGGGAGGCGCAGGGGGCAGGAATGTTCTGAATGCTCATCGCCAAGGCCGCCCCGAACTGCCTGTCTCTGCCTCTTGCCAGCTGCGGGGCCAGCGGCTTCCCTGACTGCCACACAAGGTTTTTTATGGAAGCGCTGAAAGGACGAAGCCTTTGCTCTGTTACACCCTACTGACTTAACTCCTTCCTGCCCTGCAGGCAGACAGCACGGCCCTGACTGGGGGGAGCACCCCAGTCAGGGCACATTTGCAGCCTAGCTTTCTGTGCCAGCGACTCCTCACACACCACGCATTGCTGCTGCCCCTTGACTTCAAACAGAGGTATGGCAGAGTCCTAACGCCAGCGAAGCATTTCTGATGGGGCAGAGACTGAATCTACCTTGTGACCTCTGTAAAATACCTACTTTATCCATATGGCCTTATGACTTCAAGACTTGGCTGGACCATAGGGTAAGGCTGGGATGCACTAGGACCAGAAGGAGATCAGGGAAACATGGAAACACCGTTGGGGTGAAAACAGGATCAAGCCCAAGCCCTGAGGATGCCACTATCACTTAGCTCAGGGGCAGCTGTGAAGGCTGCAGCCATCCGCAGCCTCTACAGTAAAGCTCTGTCTGGGCCTAGAGGTCTTCCAGGGGAAGAAATAGGTCAGATTTCTAGGTCTGCAAATGCTGCCTTCAATCAGCTGATGAACTGTCTCTGCCCCTTGAGTTTTGCTGCCCAAGCACACTGCACGAACAACCCCTCCAACCTGGCCCAGTGGGAAGCATCCCCAGCATCCATGAGGACCAGGCAGTTTGGTGAAAGGTGGAGAGATATTACAGGAACCAAGGAGAGGAAATGAAGCATCTCAGGTCTCAGACATGACATGCAGTCTCTGCTCTGATCCTCTTCCTGGAGGCAGGACATGGATCCTGTAGGCAGGTCCTGTGCTAGATGTTGCAGCATTAACACTGCGACCTCAGCACAGAGCGACTGTGAGGAACTTGTGGGACTGTGTCAGGTCAGGGTTGCGGTGCCCGAGCTCATTTCAAAATAGATGCTCTGATCCCTGGAGAACACGAGGGTCAGTGGAACCACATCCATGTCTGCAGCAGCACTTGAGTCCACAGGAGGGGAAGAGGCTTGATAATGGATCCAGGTGAGGGCCTCTGCTTCTCCTGGGGAATGGCTGGCAGCAGCCTCCTGGGAGAAAGCTGCTTTTTCAAGGGAGTTACTGCCTTTTCCCACACCAGTAAGTCGCATTTGGACCACACTGGTCCCAGTGCACAATCTCGGTGATGGATAAGCCAAAAAACCCACTGCGATGAAGTTGTCATGGGGGGGGCTTGGTGATGCAATTGAGATTCTCAGCGCTGCCCTGGGAGCACTGAGCTCATCACAGGCTGCGAATCTGGTGGGAAGCAGGGGGCTGTGGCTGGGGACAGTGGCCAAGCTGCCAGCCTGTCTGCAGCAGGGCCCTCTGCCAAGCAGCACCATCCTCTAGTGGCCACCAACACGTGCTGCACTCAGCCACCGCTGAGCCACTGCCAAGCCATCGCCGCACCATTGCCACAGGGTCACATCCAGCTTGGGCTGGGCTGCTCTCTGCTCTTGGGTGAAAAATAAGGATGCTGCACGTATAGAAAGGGATCCCTGGTGGGACTGGGGTGCCTGTTGAGAGACAGATGGTGAGTTTTCCAAGCGCTGGGACTCAGTTCCTTCTGTGGTGCAATGAAATGGCAGAAAGCCTTGCTCCTGGGTGTGGCATCAACCCCAGTGCCCCGACAGCACAGGAGTTGCTACATCCAGCGAGGACGCAGCACTGGGAACAGGCTGTGGAACTGGCATCATTCGTGCAGAGACCAGGTGGGAGAGATAGGGTGCAGGTGGATGCCAGTGCTTGCACAGGTCACGGTGCACAGAGGCACCTGGCCGTGGCCAAGCGCAAAGAAGCGAGAAATCCCCGTGACGGAATTGCGTGTAGCCACTCTCCACGAGGACAGCAGACCTGACACAGGATGGCAAATCAGGGTCTCCCACTCTGGCATCTGCCAGTGACCCACAAAATGGGACAATTCCAGCTGAAGCTACAGGATCTTCCACTGCAAATGCAACCCCGAAACCAGCTTACAACCTTGCTCCTAACCACAGTGCCAGCCCTAAGCGTAACTCGAGCGTCAGTCCTAGGAATACAGCCTGAACCCCACAGCCCTGGCCCTGGGGATATCAAACTCAGAGCAGATTCAGCACTGACCCCGAGGCTGTTGCAAGCAGAGGGAAATCTGTGAACCCAGGTAAGCAGAGCAGGACCAGTCAGGTCTCGCTTTCCTGTCCTCAGCATGAACTTTGGAGAAACTTTACACTGTGTTCAAGCGCAGAGCCGTGTCCCCTTTGTGCTCCTCTTTATTTCCTGGGTTCAGGAAGCAAACCTTATTTGTGCAGCATAAATGAACCTAGTGGGGAAAAGGGGGGCCATATCAGGGCTGTGCAAGAGGTAGTCAAGCCCAGGGCTGGCAGCTGATGAAATGTCACGGGGGTGCAGGTGTTATGGGTTGCTGACATCAGGGGGTGCAGAAGGGAGGAGCCCTACTTGTACCTACTTGTGCCTTCCCCAGCACCTCACCCCCAGCACAGCTCCTCTCAGGTACAGCTGGCTCGCAGCTGTAAGGGTATGGAACAACTTCCATTCCAGGTATCATAAAACAAGTACAAGTGTGAAGCTGAAATGCAGGTGTGTAAGGCTCAGGGAGGAGCAGGAGGGGAAATGGGGAAGTGAGGTAACGCAGAGAGCCAGGGAGTGACACAGTAGGGTTGGTCTTAGGGGGGTGAACATGGAACTTTGCACCACACACCCACAAAGAGGTTTTTGGCTGAGACTCTGCATCGGCAGCGAGGAAGAGTTCAAACATCCAGGGAGGGAAAGAAGAAGGGAGAAGGAGCAGGGATTCGGGATGCTCATGCCTGGTACTCACCTAGTGAAGTCCTCATCCCCAATCATGTGCCGAGGGATGGGCGAGTACCGGGATGGAGTCACCTGGGGAGGGACAGTGTAGGCAGGCTTGCTCTCAACATTGCCCAGGTAGCCCAGACTGGAGTTATGGCTTATGTGGTTGTCAGCCAAAGCTGAGAAGGCTGCAGGGGAGGAAAAGGGCATCAGCAGCAGAAATCCATCAACAATACAGACATGGAGACCAGCCCTGCATTGCCCACGGCCCCAGCACGTTCCATTCCCCCCAGCCCTGCAGTGCTCAGGCTGCTGCATCAGCAGCTGGTGGTGTACGTACTGCTCGCGTAGTCGGGGGGCGCGTACATGTCGTTGAGGTGGATGTTGCCAGGCTTGGCCACTTTCAGGTACACCATGTCAGAAGTGTTCTTCAAGGCGGCCACTGCCTCCTCGTGCCGCACGTCCTGTAGGTTTGTGTTATTCACCTGCCAGAGGGAAGGGGCTGGGTGATGTGGCTGCAGGCAGGAGGGCAGGCAGCCCTGCAGGAGTGGAGTAGTTTCCCACAGCACAGGTGTTGCAGAAGCTCCTGAGACAGGGTCCCATCTCCATGGGTTTGACCCTCCTGCCTGCAGCTGGTGCTGCGCCCGACCCTCCCGCGGCACCATCCCAGCAGGGACTCCAGGAAGGGTTGCAGGGCTGCTGGCAGGAGGGGTGCTGAGGTTCAGGATCGGCACCATGGCATGGCGGAGAATGGCTTTGCCTTGCAGCTGGCTGCAGGCAGGAGGCTTACCGCGAGCAGCCGATCCCCGATCTGCAGGCGGCCATCCTTTTGGGCAGCACCTCCCTCGATGATTTTGGTGATATAGATGCTGTTGTCCCCAGGGATGTGCTGGTTCCCAATGCCCCCTGCGATGCTGAACCCCAGGCCTGAGAGGTGAGAGAGGGCAGGTGAGGGCTGAAGGACAGACAGATGGACAGAGCCCTGAGCTGGCACCACAGCCCCTCTGCCTCACTCGGCTTCCCACCCTGTCCCAAGCCCTGCAGGCAACGGGCCACTCTCTGCTGCATGGGGACAGTGCAGCCACCTAGATGGCTGCACCATGGGGCTGTCCCACATCCCATAGCATTCCACGCTACTGGGCCACCCTGCGGCATGTTGCACTGTGGTGCATCCCACATCACCCATCACTCCTGCCTTGCATCCCGTGGCATCCCACACCAATGGGTCACCCACACTGTCCCACAGGGCAGTGGGGCACTCCCGTCCTGTGAGCCGAGTTAGGGAGTTCACCTTTCGGGCCCTTCATGAGGTTGACCTCCATGATGGTCTCTGGTGGGGGCTGCCGGCGGCGCACCACAAGCCGCACCACAGGTCCTGCTTCCTTCAGTGCCTCCACGGCTTTGCTGTGCACCACTTCGGAGACATCCACGTCATTCACTCGGAGGACACAGTCATTCACCCTGCGGGCACAGGGTGGCTCTGAGCTCCCCTGGGGAAGTGCCAGCCTGTGCCACCCTCCTCTGGGCACCTCTGCCACCCTCCTCTGGCCATGCAGATCCTTGTGCAAAGGAGAGCTGCTCAAGCTGGCCAGATCCTGCCCTGTTGAGCTGAGAGTGGGGTCCCTCCCGAAGTGGAAGGCAGCAGGGCTGGTCCCCATGGTGCAAGCCTGGTGGAGATAGGAGATGAGGGGAAAGGCTGGATCCTGCCCTGGGCTACAGGGGGAAAGGATGGGAGATGGAGCCTGGCATAGATTGGAGGGTGGTGGTGGGGAACCGTAGCATCCCAGCACTGAGGGGACCTGACCGTGGGGAAGGGACTGGAACCAGGCCAGGGATCATGGCAGGGAAGGGGGGCAGGAGCTGCCTAGAGGGTCCCTGGGGAAATCCTGGGTGACACCCCGATAGGGTTGCTCCCCCAGCCCTGTGCACTCACCCTAGACGACCATCCATGGCTGCCGCTCCTCCGGGGATGATTTTGGTGATGAAGATGCCCGGGTCATCTGGAATGTGGGGGTTGTCAATTCCTCCTGCTATGCTGAAGCCGAGGCCGGAGTTACCCTGTGGAAAATCAAACACGGTGTCTTTCCCCTGTAGGCAATCACTTGCTGCTGGCCCTCCCAAAGTGGTTCTTCCCAAGTCGCAGCTGCCTGGGGCGCAGGAGTCCTTACAGCATCTGTTGCACCCCAGGGAGTCCGGCTCAGGGGGCAGAGGGATGCACGGCCGGAGGGGAGGCCGGCGCTCATCAGCCAAGGCACGCGGTGCAGCAGCGTGGAGCACTGAACAGATGGAGTGGGAGAGTGGGAGCCGCTGAGGACCTCCCTCACGGCCGCGTCTCTGCTGAGAGACTCAACTCTGAGGCAGGCGGTGAGCTGGGGGAAGAGGGGGTGGTCCTTGGCGAAGAAAACCTCCCCTCGCTGGCTGCTCCCCAGGAGGAGACTGATGCTGCAGCCCACTCGGAGCAGCAGGGCTTGTGACAGTCACCAGCATCCCACCTCTGCCCTGCACCCTGGGATGCAGCCCCGGCATGGAGCCAACCCAAGGACCAGGGCCCAGCTGTGCCGATGCCAAAATGTGCAGGAATGGGTGGAGAGGGCTGTTGGGATGGAGCGGGGTCCTCAGTTCCTCCTCCCAGACATGCCTGAAGCATCACTTAAGCTTCATCCTGCTGAATTCTGCCTAGGGGAGATGCAGGGGCTGCACTGTGTCTCCAGCCCCATCCTGGCAACATCCCGGGATGAGCATCCGTGGCCCTGCATCGCCTCTCCCGCCTACAGGATCCCCATTAGTGACACACTCACAGGCACTGCTTCCAGCTCTGTGCTTGATGCGAGTGGACAATTCCTGCTTTTTCTGTTCTGCCTTGAAAATCAGATGGCTCCTTGCCTTGTTTTCTCATGCAGAAGAGCTGACACTTAGTCACATCCTATTGTGCCCGCCTCTCTCATATACAAACGGGCTGGGGCCAAGCACTCTCCTGGCTGCCCACGGCCCCATTGCTCAGAGGCAGGCGATGGGGAGCTCTGCCCTTCTGGGGGACCTGTGGCCTGGAGGGCCACACTGGTGCTCAGGCCCCTCAGGATCATCAAGCACCAGCAGCCAGCTGGGGCTCGCACTTCTCCCCAGCAATCTGGGCTCATCATCAGCTCCTGCAGTGACACAGAGGTCTCCACTCTGATTTTATGCCACTCATGATGTGGGGGCATGTGACACCTCTGGGAGTCACCAATGCCTCTCACTATGCGATGCTCCTGGATGCTCGCTGCTCTCCTCCCTCTAAGCTGGATGCTGGTTACCCAATGCCCAGCCCAAAAAAGCTGCTTACTGTCACTGGAGACCCAGCCAGGCCCCAGCAAGGTAGATGAGACTGTGCAAAATGGTCTCAATCCATTCGTTGTGCCTGTCTGTGTAAGAGTGTGCTCTGATGCTGGCCACAAAACCTGGAAATGATCTGGGAGGTGTTTATAGGGGTTGATGTAGACAGGACATGGGGGCAGCTCCTGCTGCAGACACAGGTGAAGTGCGTAAACATAAAATCACATCCCCCTGCAGACAGCATTTCCTCAGTTATTGCCCCCCAAATATTGCTAGACAAGGATTAATAACAGTGACAGACCAGCAATTTTAGGGTACACTGAGGTAATTTCTGAGAGTCAAACACCCCAGCAAGAGGACAGCCTCACCTGCAGGCATTAGGGTGCTTCTGCAGTAAGATGGGGCTGTTGGACCCCATTGGGGACCAGGTGAAGGAGCTGGATCTGGTCCAGGCTGGCCCTGCCTGCTGAGCACTGAAATTCCCTCATGGATTCTCACTGCCTGGGGCTATGAAATGGGAGCGGTAAGGAGTGCTGCCTCTCTGTGCAACCCTGTCAGCTTCCCCCCTGCTCCTGTTGAGGGCTGAGGACAGAGGATGCTCAGAAGAATCCCTGAAAACAAGGCTTTTGCCTCTAAATTGGGCCTGGAGTGAGAAGCACTCAGCCCAAAAAGGAAGCATCCCTGGGCTGGTTTCGTCAGGCACACTGGGGAAGCGGTGGGTGAGGCGGCAGCCCCAGATAACCTTCCGTCCACCCACCTCTGTGATGCAGAGCCAAGGGGAGGAGGGAGATGACTAAAAGCAGAGAGGAACAGAATAATGAGTGATGCGTCTTCCCCTGTGACGCTGGCCACGCAGCAAGGCCAAGCCACCCGGTGTGGCACTGAGGAGGAGGCAAGGTGTGCCACGGAGTGCCGTGGGCAGCCTCCCACCCTGGCCATCCCCACTCAGTAGGGCTGTGCCCACCTCTCAGAGCAAACCTTCAGCCAGCTTTTCCCTCTCCCTCTCCACCCCTCCATCCTTGCCACTCTCTAGGTACCAGAGAAAAGCCCTCCCTGCCCTGCATGGTGCCAGCTCACCCCTGGATAAGCCCCATATGCGGGAGGAGCTAATTTTAGCCATGGCTGGTGTGGTGCCCGCCATCAGCTCTGCGTTGCCAACAGACAAGAAAAGGCTCAAGCAGAAACTCCTCTCGCTGTGGTCCAGTTTACTAGAAAACCTGTCCTTGCTGCTTAGTATCCCCGGTCTGTGTACCGCGGAGTGACAGAGAGTCTGGTGGTGGGGAGGCATCGGTCCCCCATCCCCAGCTGTGGGGTGTGGCTGCCCGTGCACCTGCTTGAGCAGAGCTCTCTGCACCTCCATCTTCTGGCAAAGGTGGTGACAAAGAGCCTTCTCCCCTGGCTCCGTGCTGGTGGGTTTGTGGGGGTGAGGGTGCGAATGAGGGAGGTGAGGGAGATGCCCTCCTCCCTCCCTTCTGGAGGGGTCTGCAGGGGATGGGGAGCAGCAAGCCCACCTCTCCATGTGCCGTAGGGGCTGTGCGGGAAAGGCAAATGTGACACCTCCAAAAGCCTCTGGAGAGAGCGGGGAGCAGAGAACAACCTCTCCTGATCAGCTGGCATGGGGATGCGGAGGGTGCCGGCTGCACCGGTGGGAGGGTGAGTGGGAAGAGGCAGTGAAGGCTGCCGGTGGGTGAGTAAGAGCACTTACCCTTTCCAAGACGATCTCCTCATATTTGAACATCCCATCGCTGCCGTTCACCTGGGGAGAGGGAGACAGTGTATTACAGCTCTGTGCTGGTCCCAATGGGATTTGCTTTTCCACTCTTATAGCTGAATATCGAGAATCCAATCTAAAAGCTGTGCCATCACCGTTGAAAAAACCTTAAATGCAATCACTTGAGCCTGCCCTGGAATTAAACGGTGCGCTGCTTTTCTTTCTGGGCATATTCCTAAGCCCACTGACTTTAATGCACTTCAGCGCAAAGCCTTTATTCTCCTGCCTCATTTCTCCAGCCATGAAAAGGAACACAACCGAAGGCACAAAAAGAAATAACGCCTTTGTAACGCAGCATGTAATTAACCTCAGGAATTCACTGCTGCAGGAAGGAAATAAAGGAGGTCGGTCCATTTAAAGGAAAAAAAAATGTACATAATAACATAATAAACACCTTTAGCAGCTTATGTCTTTTAAATCTTTTAGTAGCATGACTGTGTTAACAGGGCATTCAGAATAACGTATTCTGCCGAATTAGCTGGGTGCAAAGAAAACAAGGTGCAAGTGTGCTGCACAGTAAGAGGGGAAAACATTGAGATGCCCTTATATAAAAAAATGATGCAGCCTGTCTCAATGCTGTATACCTTACTGATTGCCACGCTTAAAAAATCTCCCATACCCAGAGTGTCAAAGCAGGGCTCTGGGAAATGTAATGGCTTGAAACAAAAGGAATGCAACTGTAGGCTCTAAAATAAGAAATGGGAAATAGAGAGGTCAAAAACTTCCGTTTTCCCCATAAGCAACAATGAACAGGAAAATAAAGTGGCAATTTCACTCCGGGTCATTAGGATCAGGCCATAAACAGCTGCCAAGGTCTAAAATTTAGCAAGATTTGCAAAACAATTGGCTATTAGAACATCCAGAGCTTTTACACTCAACAGCAACAGTTTTGGAGGGGATGGGACTCAATCTCACAATTTGAGTCACTCTGGGGAACAAGAGACAGGATGCAGTCAGTTCTGCACGACAGGGGTGGTGGGACCTGGGGCTCAGCAGGCAAATGCCTCTCCCATAATGCAGTCCTGCCTCTGCCTGCAGCCCCTGGACAACATGCAGGTTCCTCATGTGGATTTTACATGCTTGTAGATCATGTGGAGCCATTTTCTGTACACACTCCGTATCCCAAAGCAAAGCTGCCATGGCTTTCTCTGGACACAGCTCCCCTCATCCAGCACCAGCACACCACTCGTGTCCTACTTGCCCAGCTCCCTGCTATCGATCCCTGTGGAGGCACAGCCCAGCCATCCTTCAAAAGCCCACAGTGCTGGGTCGTTAGACAGAGGGGAGAGCAAACATCATTTATACTAAAGCCATCACCTGGCACCACAGAAGGAAACTCAGCAAGGTGGCTGTGAGTTAGGACAAGGAGAAAGGAGTTTTTCTAGGTGGGTATAATCACATGCCCTGGTGGAAAAGCAGTTCTGCATGCCAGGATCTGGGATGTGGCTGTGCCAGCTGCAACACACAACCCCTCATCCACAGCCTGGTTCAGCCCTGGTAAGGCCAAAACAATCCCCCACTCTTTTGTGGGTACTGTACTTCAAGGAGGAAGCTGGGGAGAGTCTGGAGCACAAAGGCTCCAAGAAACATAGTCTCAGAGGGTTGTGCCTCCTCGAATGTGCTCTGTGCCTGCTGCCTCTCAGCCACGGGAAGATTTCAGGGCATGATTCAGGGTCGGGACATCCAGTTGCTCCAGTATTAGGATGCTCTGATCCTCCCAGCACATTGAGAAAGGCTTTCATAAGCTCTTGCGCAGGATTCCTCTACAGAAAAGCAGGATCCCAACAGCCTTGGAGGGACAGGGATGTGTGGTCGGTGCCACCTCCTGCTACAGCACCACCCATGGTCTTGCTCCCCCAGGCAGGGGAGCACCGCTTCCCTTGCCACAGACTCCCGCTCTGCCACGGGCTGCCTTTCCTTCCTCGCATCCTACTGTACTGACTAATCCTGAGAGAAGCCGGCCCACTGGCCCGTGCCGCCCTCACAGCCTCCCTCGCCGCAGCCTCCGGGTGCATCTCGTCTCCACAGTTGGTAGCCCAGTGCGTGGGGTGTGGTGTTGCCTCTCCCCAGCTTTCCAGCAACTCAGATTCCTGGCACTCTTCACTACTACACACATTGTCCTCTCTGCTTTGGCATTCAACACAGTTGCCATACAGCCAGCCATATGCACACCCACGGCCGCAGAGGAACAGCACATACATACCTACAGGATGGGGATGTGCAGAAGACTTTGACAATCTGTGAGCCGCAGAGAGAGCCAGCAGTGCGTGAGCCCCGCCAAGCGAGCAGCCGCTGCCGGCAAGGACTCAGGGTGTAGGGACATCCCAGCATGCAACCCCATCAGGTACTCTGCTGCCAGGCAGGTGAGTTTGGGGTATCCCCAGTCCCCAAATCTCGGGGTGGCCATTACTGAGTGGTGTTTTGCATTAGTCCCTGAAAGCAAGCGGTGTTGGTGCTTGCCTGTTGCACCACGTGCTGGGAGCACCCTGCTGCGGCCAGGCGTGTTGGGGTCAGCCAGGCCTTAGTTTTAGCTCTGGTTATGTTTCCAAAATCCATGCAACAGGATGCCTGTTAATTGCATAAGGAAGCCAAATGGAGAACTTAATATATACCATGTAACCAAGGGAACGAGCCAACAAAGCAAACGTTCCAGCGTTGGAAAATTGAATACCAGTCACTCACCGACTGCAAAACCACCCCACGGCACTCACTGGAGCTGCCGAGACCTGGCTCTGCCATAGGCTGTTCCCCCTCTCCTTCACCGGTGTCCTCCCCAGCTACTGTTTGGGATCCTCTCAGCACTATGGGCTCGGTGGGGACACGCCAGTCTCCATTGCCCCCGGGGCAGGGAGAGCACACTCCACCCTGCTCCCATCTCCCCTTGTACCACTTGTGGAGCTGACGGGGGTGTCAGGGGCTAATTAGCTGTTCCCAGTGTTTCCTGATCCTAAGCATCATCCGATTTCTCGTGGAAAAGAGTAAGGGTATTTTTTTTCCATGCTCTTCCTACACAGCAAGCCCACCTGAGGGCTCAGGAAGAGGCCTCCTTCACCGGCCTTTGCTTCCCTTTTGTGTTTTGAGCAGCAGGGAAATAGCGATGATGACATTTAAATCATCAACAGAAGGCTGCAGAGTTAACACTCATTTGATAAACAGAAGAGCACACACCTTCCAGAGCTACTGCAAGCTGTCTGCAGGCTCCGCCGGCCAACACTGCACCAGCGCACGTGGAATGTGCTTTGCAATTTGCTAGAGAGTCAGGATTTAGGTTTGGAGGTTTTCATCAAATAAGAAAAAAAAAAGAGGCCAAATTTAGAAGACTAAGATGGGGTTCCTCAAGCCCAACCCAAATAACCCATCAGGCTGCAAGAGGAAATAACCTGCTGGAAGGATAATGCTGCCTACCGTCATTTTTGGAGCAGGATCTAGCCCACATCTTGTGGTTAGGACGCGATGGGGACAGGCACCAGGAGCCCGTGGTGGAGCAGCCATGTATTGCCACAATGAAGAGAGCCTGAAGGCTGGTGGGTCAGCCCTTTGCGGTGCCAGCTGAACCCGGAGAAGGTGCCTGGTGATGCCCCACACTTGCCCCAGCCAGGGGAAAGGAGAGCAGCCCTGTGCAGGGCATGCAATGGACACCTCCTCCCTGGCATGGGCACTGGCAGCACCGGCGAAGAAGGGAGGGAGAGCTCTCCCTGTCTGTACATGGCAGGGGGCCCAGAGAAAATAGGTCAAGAGTTCCTTCCCTTTACCTCCCCGCATCCACGTGTCCGGCTGCAGCACTGAGACCTACTGACTCGCTTTCTGGCATCAACCCTTCACGTGCATTGCCTATGGTGCTCGCCTTGCACACAGAGAAAATAAATGCCGTATTTCTGGTCAGCCTTTTGCCAGAGGGCCATGGGAACGAGCCCACTGAGATCAGGCAGAGAGAAGAGGTTTGAAGCCTGACAGCCCCAGCACACAGCTGGGAGGGCTCTGCAGCCATGCTGTCTGTGGGAACTGGCAGCGGGATGTGCTACCGCCAATTCTTGGGACAAAAGTGGCAGTTTAAGGGGTTTTTTTAGGTTTAATAGCAAGATTTGCCCTGCGTAAGTGCACTGAACTGTGGCAGCCATCTCTGCTGCCCCCCACTCTGCAGTAACCATGGCTGGGGACCTTTGGCAGCAGAGTCAGCGTTGCACAAGGAGGTTGCCTCTGTGCTCACCAGCAGCAGATCTCGGGGCTCCTGTGGCACTTGTTGGCTGGGATCAGGCCAGGAGGGCACCTGACTTCCTCAAACCTGGTTTTTAGAGACCGAGGAGGTGGTGGCACCTCCCTGCTGAGCTGCAAGGGCCCAGGCTATGAGACCTTCAGTTCCTCAAGGGCTTTGGAGTGACATTCCCTGCTCTCTTTGTGAGTGCCTGGCAGCAGCTGCCATGCACCCTGGGCAGTAAGTTGTTTCAGCTTCAGAGAGGCAGCTCTGAAATGCAGAGAGCCCGTCTGCCATAGGAACTGAGCTTCTGACACTGTTTCCCTGCTATGGAACTGCTGGGCAAAATACACCAAGGGGTGAAATTGTGAGCAATGACCTGGAGCTGACACAGGTGATTTCCCCTAGCACCCATCCTTATCCTTCAAGGGATGCTTTTAACATGGCAGGAGTTTTATAAGGATTTTTTGGGCCCTGAGGGTGCTGGGCTCCACACAAAGCAGAAGTGCTGAGCCCCAGCCTCAGTGGTGACTGGGACCCGGTGCTGCAGCTCGTACCTTACAGTGCTGCTGATGCCACATGCTCTTGGGGATGGAAGTGGGTGGACAGAGAAACTGAAATGTGGAGCAGACTTCTTGATAAACAGCCGGGGCCAAATTCAGCCCAGCAGCTAATCCAATGCAATCAATGGAGCTAGAACAGGAAGGAACAAGACTGCATCCATCTGTTTATCATTAAGGAAAGCATTGAATAGTTAAGTAATTAAAGACTGGAAGATGTCACTTTAACCCTTCTAAATACATACTGTACCAACAGGCTTCAGCTTTTGAGTCTGTATAAAAACATGTTTCCAGATTTGCCCTTTTGGTGTGTTCTTCTGCAGCAAGTCCCTGGTGTGGCTCCTTGGCTGACCTGGGAACCGGCTGAATGGGAGGTTTTGGGGTGCGTTTTCCCTGGAGCCTGAGGAGCCTGGCACCCCGGAGAAAAAAAGGATGGAGCAGGGCTCATTTCTGTGCTGGTATGACATGAATCAGAAGGCCAGAGGGTTTCCAGACTGGAGGCTGAGTGGAATCAAAGTGAGGTGACTGTCTTGCCCTGGATATGTGCTCACCTGGGCACCCTGCAGACGACAGTCACAACCTGCCCCTTCTTTTTGACCACTGCAAGGCAGTGCACCCCTAGCATGTGCTGCTGAGGCTGGATGGATGTGGTAGGTGACTGCCATCTCTAGGGTGATGCTGGTGCCTGCCAGGGGTGCAGAGCAGCTCCCGAAGCCCAGCCAAACCCACCCTGGAGGCTGCAGAAGGCATGGCAAGAAGTTGCTGTGACCAAGGCAAGGTGAGAAGGAGTGGATGGAGATATAGATCTAATGAGGTGAAGGGAGAGGAGGTGGGATGGATGTGGAGTTAATGAGACGGAGTCCAGGCAGGAAGCCAGGAGGGCAGGAAAATGGTGTGCACTGTGATGGGAGGAGGCAGCTGCCTGCCCCATGAGTGGGCTCCCTGCTGCTGGCTTCTGCAGGCCTTGGGAGCCTGCCTGGGGTTACAGAGCCTGTCCTTGGCCCTTGGGCTCACTTCTCACTGCCCCTGGGGACACAGACAGGGAGGAGGGACAAACACGGCTGGAGGATGGATGTGGCATTTGTGGCTGCAATGGATATCAGGCAATATACCTCCAAGGGAGGAAGGGTATAAAACAAACATGAAGGCAGCCTTTCCATCCAGTAATACCTCCCTGCCCTTCCTACAGCACACTCCTCACTTGCCCCAGTCCAACCTTGCAGTGTGTCCTTCCCCTTCAGGAGACATTGCCCCTTTTCCAGTTGTCTGTAGAATGGCACCAGTCAGGATGAGTGCAGAGAACAGGCTGCAACGTAGCATTGCCCTGCAGCTAAGGTACCTAGCATGCTGTGAGAAGCCTCCAACCCCACAAACACCCCACCGTGCCACATATTTGGAGAAGGAAACTTTTGGGGATAGCAACTCTCTTCTGCCATGTTCATATGAGATGCTGAACCCAGCACTACCACGATCAGAGAGGCATCATCACCCTAGTCCCCAGTGCCAGGTGGCTTTAGTTCAGTACCCAAGGCATAATTAAAGCATACAGCCAGGGTCGCAGAAGTCTCAGCTGGGCTTCCCTTCCTTTTCATAGCCCTGCCCAACCTGCCCAGCACAACTCTGAGGCACATTGACCCCACCACAGGCTGTGGGCTGAGATGTGCAGTTCTTTACAAGGAAAGTCTGACCACCAGAAGTCACCTGCAGCCCTCCACGACTCCACGGACAAACCAACCCCAGCTCTCAGTCCTAGTGCTGCTTCATTAATGTGGGAGGCAGATGAAATCTGCTGCATCAGAAGAAAACCAGGTGCAAAGCACCCAGCCCTGGTAAGCCGTCAACTGAGCTCCCTTTGGGGGAAATAAAAAGGAAGCACCCCACAACCACCGAGCCAGTGCTGCAGAAATCCACACTAGCCATCCTGCTGCCTTCATTCCCCAGCAGGAATGATTCACAAGTGGTCTGGGAAGGGATGCAGCAGTGTGCAAACCCTCTCTGCAACAAACCAAGGAGGAGTATCTTTATACCACGTTAAGAGTCCAAAATGCACTGTGGCTGCAGACACTCAGTCACCAAGCACTGCTCAGCTGCTGACAACCTTCACTGTAAGAGGAGCAGCATCTGATGGGTCCTGCTGCCCTGAGGACCAGTAAATGTGATGTCAGTGAGCACCCAGAAAGTCCTGCCTCCCTCCTAAGGGGCCAAGTCCGCTGAACGGAACTGAAGCAGTGCAGGAACATCCCAGCAGAGCCTTGCTGCCACTCTGCATGGAAGCCTGAGGAAATGGCTGTGTGGCTAACCTTGAATGCAGCCATGCCAGCTCTCACTGCTCCTGTGATGCCTCTTTACCCCACAGTGTGCCCCTCTGAGTGCTTCCTGCCTTGTACCCTCCCTGTGCTGGAGCCTCCAGCATTGCCTGCTGCTAGCCTTAGCTCTGCTCAGCATCACCCAGCCCTTGTGAAGTTTGGGGCTGGGATGCGCTGTGAGGACGTGGTGCAGGTACCAGGCTCCTCTGCCACCTTGCCGGGGCCTCCTTGGGCTGGAGGAGCCTTCCCTGCACCACCGAGCAGCGAAAATGCACTGCTTGTTCAAAGGAAGCGAAACAAAACCAGGAGACTTACAGAGAGCCCTTGTTCCAGCGAGTCTGTGTTCACGATAATGGGAGCAGGGTTGGCCTGTGAGGAGACAAAAGCGGGACGTCATCAAGCTGAGCAAAGAGCCCAGCCCTTTGCGGTGCACTGTCTCTCCCCTGGTCATGCCACCACAGGCAGAAGAGAGCATTTCAGGAAGGGCTCTTCTTTTATTCCTCTTCCAGGTGCCCAGTAGTCCTGGGACAGGAGCAGGGCCACAGCATGGGTCTGGGCGTCGCTCCCCTCAGGCCTGGTCCCTAGCACCTCATGGTCTCAATTGCTGGGAAGGAGACAAGGAAAACTAGAAACTCTCCCAGCCTTGGGCCAGAATCTCAGCAGCACCAAAATTTATTTGAAATCCACCTTACTGGGGGATTAGGCAACAGGAGGAGCAGAGAATGAAGTCCTTCTGACAGAGGGATGTATTGCGAGGAGACCAGTCCTGAGGCCTTCACGTACCTTCCAGCAGCTACTGCTGCCCCTCTTAAGCACGGGGCCACCACATCCTGGAAGAGGTGGCAGCGTTTGGTCCCTTATCCTCAATATTCCGGGGGTAAACCCTCTGCTCGGCAGCCTCGTCTCCTCCCTACCACCACATGCACCCTCCCCCTTCTCTTGCAGGGCTCCCCATAAACGTCTCTTTGTGTCCCCCTCCTCCTGGGCTGCCCTTTGCCCATTTCCTCTTGGCACTTGCTAGGAGAGACAGAGGCACAGAGGGCAAACGTAGGGAGGAGGAGGCAGAGATGAGGCTCTAAGGGGAGGGAGGGAGGGAGCAGGGTGTCCCGGGAGAGGGGCCCGGGGGACGCCGCCGCGCCGGAGCTGTCCAGCACCGCAACCTCCTGAAGGCGCGGTGGCCCGCGGAGTCTGCAGCGCTGCGCCATCCCCCGGGCTCCTGGGGCAGCGGAGTTGGGGAAGGTGCGTCTCTCACCGGGAGAGAGAAACGGCAAAAAGCGAGAAATTTAAGGTTAATTACAAGGCCAACATTCCTCACTGGCACGCAGTCGAAAGTAGTGCAAAATCTGGAAGGAAAGGCGTGAGTCGGGATTCGCATAATCATTCCAAGGTTCACGTGAAGAACAACAGCCAGAGTGAGATGAGGGAATGCTAAGAGACATGAGCTACAAGGGGAGGTGAGCCCACTGCCTTAGGACATCAGAAACATCAAAGTCAGGGTCAGGAGCAAGCAAGTCAAGGTGTGGACTAGTGCAGCACTTAGAAGGACCACTGCTTGTCCAGTAATGTGGGTGGTTGGACTACACAGCCCAATGGCCTCTGTGAGTTTGCAATATTTTCGCAGGAGCATGCTACCTCATAGCTCTGGGTTTATATGCCCTTGACAGAGACTAGCCTCATCACATAACCCAGCACGGCAGTCCCCACTGTCTCCTGTTTTAGTTGATTGTGTTTCTGGACTTTTCACTCTCCTCATTTTGTAGATGGGAGAGTTAAGGGTCAACCGGATTGTGGTTTAAATCTTGACCTGAAAGGTTCTGCTCTCATATGGATGAAGCAGGAGGTAGTTAATTTGATTTATTCAGACGCTTTCTGATCTTTCCTGCAGCTGTAACTATTGGTTACAAAACCATAGTTTTTATGACAATTAATTCTCTAGCTCCAGCAAATATGACCACTTCCAAGCACTCCTGCCAAACCCCTCCCACACACATAAGAGAATCATAATTTTCAGGTGCAGTGTCTTGGGATCTCCATGGCCCAGAAGCAATGTTAAGATGGGAATATCCCCTCTCTGGCAGTACACAGTTCTTGTATTTAATCCAGATAATTTTTGAGATAGCATATATTAAGCCTGGCACTGGCTTTTATTAGTCCCCAGTGCAATTCTAGGAAGGGATTCCACATTTCAAGGCAAAAATGCACTTCTGCTGCCAGCAATTAACAAACGATGGATGCCTGAACCTTGATGTGCCAAAGGCCAGCTCTTATTAGATGAGTTTCCAGGAAGGATGCAGAAGAGGCAGCCTAAGTGAATGCAGCCCATCATATGCCCCATGATTTACGACACGAATTCAACTCCACAAACGATGCTTTGGATCCCTCCCAGGGAGAAGTGGTCTCCATGATAATGTTACAGAAGCTTTTTCAGGTCCAGCCTGAGTCCTCCACTGAGCCTCACTGCAGTCTCTTTGTTGAATTACTAATAGTCCACAAATCACATATCACACTGCCTCGCTCACACAGTCGTGAGCCCTAAGGACATATTTTGTCTAGCCTGCTCACTGTGCACTGAGCATCCTTCACAGCCATTCCACACTAGTGATTTTTACATCTCAAAATACTGCTAGGAGCACAATTTCCCACTCAGGCTCCAGATGGGACCCAGGAGATGCCGAATGTGAGTGGCTGCTTAAAACAAAGTCACACATGGTCAGGAGGAATTCAGACCAGGAAAGCCCTGCTTGCCTCCTGTGGCCAGCTATTCCAGCTACTACAAGAACAGTGTTTGGACATTAACTCTGACTTCCATTTGCAAATATTCCAACATTTGCACCATGCCTGTTCTACTGAAGAGCCAGACAAGACCTAAGACTCCGAAACAAGCAGAAGGCCTCTGTACCCCTTCATCAGGCAGGCACATGTACCGAGCCCTCTGCTAGCCAGGAGAGGAGAGAGAACATAATCATTTTTGCTGGGCAGCAGGAACATGCTGGTGAATTAACCATGCCCTCAATTCTATAGGGAATAATAAGTAATTTATGCCCTAAGGAGCAGGGGGTTGCTGCATGCAGGGAGGAGAGGGAACACGGCTGTGCATTCAGGTCACATTCAATGGGGGCTGTCAGATCTCTTTCATCTAAACCGCTTCATCACACTATTACCCTTTACCAAGCCCTGTTTGTGCTTGGAGAGTTTACAGACGGAAAGAGGAAAGGTCTAAGCCCTACGATGCTTGACCCCATGGCAGCAGGACCACCAAAACTCAGTGGAGCTGAAGATGCCCCAAACTTCCTCCATGAGGCAGAGGCACAGGGAGCTGCACAGATCCTTTGGTTCAGGGGCTGGAGGCTGTGGCGAAGCTGGGACTCAAGGAGGACCTTGGGGAGCAAGGAGACGGGGTCACTTCACAGATGCAGAGAGATTGATCTAGGCTCAAAGTCAGTGAGGCAGAGGACAGCTGCTGGGAAAATCTGGGCAGCACTAGGAACCAAAGGTAACAGTGGTGAAGGGGGATGAGGTTTGAAGGTCAGGATCCAAGAGCTCTCTGTTTTCACAGGGCCTGAGAGAAGCAGAGGCTTGCATTCACCTGTGTTGAGGCTGGTGCTTGAGCACTACATGATAGTCCTGGTGGTGGTGGCCACAGCCCAGGTGCCAATGGAGGGAACAGCAGCCTGCCCCATGCAGGAGGGCTCCCTGCAGGGGCCCTGGGAAAGTCCAGAGTTAAGGCCAAGAGGAGGCTGTGGGTCTGCATGCAAGGGCATGGGGAACATCTCCTCCCTGACAGCCCACAGCCCCTGGCCCTGAGCTGGAGCAATTACACTACAGCATGTGCAGGGAGCAGCAAGACGGAAGCATTCGAACATCTCAGGGGCAGAATGCAGCCTCCCAGAAACCCCTTTAGATATTACCTCTGGGTAATCAATCTAAGCAGGACTACTGCTGTTTAGGCTGTATTTCTGATGGATGACTGACCTCAGCAGCCCAGGGGCACTAACACAGTCACCTGGGGGTAGCCAAGACCTGGACATCTATAGGTATCACCCTTCCCCTCCTAGGAACTGCAAAACACCACGATTTTCCAAAACTTCCAACCAAAAGAAAAGTTTCAACTAAATGCAAATGGGGGAGGTTTGTTAGCTTGCTTCTGAGGGCCGAGCCTTGCCTTGTGGCATTTCCCCAAGGACTGCTCATGGGGGCTGCCATGCAGGAGCCCAGCAGGGAGACTCTGAACTGAAAATTCAAGATATTCTTTTCTGAACTGAAACCCCAAAGCATAGCAACAGCTTTACATCTTCCACAGAGCTGGTACAGGGGCCAGCCCACAGAGGTCAGGATTTACATACGTCCTCCAGATAAAATAAATGCATTGTAGATGTCCCAGGCCAATAGCAACTGGATTGTGCCCACATATAAACTCACCTCCATCTTAACCAGCAACAGGACTCAAACAGGAGCCACCAGAGCTGACAAATACCAAGCCTAATTCACAGGTCTGGTCTCCACAGGAGGCCAGTGTGTCCCATGCGTCATGCACCGAGGGACGCACAGGATAGGTTGACTATTTGTGACACTGGGCTAGTGTATGAGAAGCAAAGTACTAACTTAACTCCTTTATTTCTGCAGCTTTGTCAGATTGGATCAGAGAGAAAAGTCAATCTGCCTTTTAATATCCTTTGCTTCATACCCTCTGAGGTATAACAGTAACCCTCAAAAGGAAATGGCTGTGGAGATAAGTGAAATTCAGTCTTTACATCCTTTTAAAAGCTCTCACGGGCAGAAGCCAAGTGGGGAGATGCCCAACAGACATATCTAAACAGGGTGGACGCACCTAAACAGGGTGAGCTGCTTGTAGCCCGTCTCCATCTGCTTTGATTTTTTTTTTTTTTTTAAAGGGTGTTAAACCATAGAGAAAGCTGTGCATTTACAGCTATGAAAGCAGCTGCTCTGTGGCAGAACCCTACAGTGCTGGGTGCTAGCTGTGAACATGCAGGTACCCGCTCAGGGATGCCAAAGAGCGGTGTGATGCTGCTGTGGCAGTGGGGTCGGCTGCGGGATGCCCAGGCACTGACAGGTTCCCGTTGCCAGCGGGGGAGAGCAGGTACTCACTGAGTTAATGAACCAGTTTCACAGGAGCAAGCCCAGGTCCTGTCGGCACAGCACACACAGTGAGCCCGTGCTCACCGCCACTCACCCTGATGAGCACTGACACCCTCATCTGCTTCACGCCGCACTTCCCTGCCCTTCGCACAGACACTGGTTTTCCCAATGCTGGGGCTGCCTCCTGCACCAACCCAGAGCCCAATATGTAGTTACCAAAAACATCACCTCCCAAAGCACTTGAGATGACACAGCTCCTCCACAGCAACCTGTGGGCACTTCTGAGGTTGAAGCAGGACAGAAAGCCGCTCCTGAGGCCAGGAGGGGTATGAGCCCTGGAACTGTTCCTGCCAGAGGGCAGGTGTGTGGAGCAGAGAGGTGCTGGCACCTTCCCTTCAGGCTGCTCCAAGCCTCATATCATGCTTGCATGCTTAGAGACCCCCTTGGCTTTCACCTGGCTGGTCTCAGGGAAGCCACCTCACAGACCTCCTGTTAAGAAACGATGCACAGCACATCCCTTCCCAGACCAAAGCCAGGCTCCCAGCTGGCCCACAAGATGAAAGGCTTTTCCTACATCTCAATACCAAATCCATGCTTTGCTCTTCCTATCCCTTCCGTTTTCAAGGTGAGAGGTACCACACTGCTGCCAGAGGCCGGTCCACTTCTCACAGCTCCCTGTGCTCACCTCTTCAACTCATGGTCTCTCTACACAGTGCCCAGGGCTGAGAGTGCTTGGGAGCGTCAGAGGGCTGCTGAGCCCTCAGGGAGAGCTGCATCCCTCAGGGCTCCCACAGGCTGGGACAGGGAAAGGGAGCAAAAGAAAATGGAGGCTGGAAACTTCTGGAGGCTGAAGAATTTCATGACCAGAGATGAGTCTCCCTTCCCTTTTACTGGGCTGGTCAAAATAACTCTCTTTGCATTTTTCCTCAGACACTGCAAAAGCAACCTGTTGGCACACCGTTTGGGCAGAAGGTGGCACAGACCACCCAACAGTGTGCCTGCACGAAGGGGAGAGCCAGGCTGAGCCTGTTCCCATGCTTCCCTTCTGCACAGCTCAAAACACGGCATAAATGACATAGGAAATGACATAGGAAATGATGTCAGGGCTATATAAGGAGCTTGCAGGTGCCCAGACCCTCTGTGTCGGTCCCAGCTAGCCAGGCACCGGCTGCTGTCCGTGCCCTCATGCTCAGCTACCAGCCAGTGTGGTGACCTGTGGGCGAGAGCAGCCCTCCTCTCCAGGCTTCTGCTGGCAGATATCGGAGCTGGGCCATTTCGGCGGTGTAAGCAGGCTCTGGCACCGTGGCAGCAGAGCCCCTGCCCCACAGCTGTGCCTCAGCACTGGCTCAAAGCACCACAGCCATCCAGAAATGGGGAACACGGGACTTGAAAGGTCCCTGGTCACAAGGATCTTTGGCAAAGCTGTTGAATTGCCCGAAGTGTAACGTGAACACAAGCAGCTACTGAGGTTTTAATCTTTGTTTTAGTGCCTTTATTTATTTTTTTTTTTTTTTTAAGAGCAAGATTAAATAGGGACTGGAAAAAGCCTTCACTCAGCGGGGAAGGAAGAAAGCTTCCCCAAACAGAAGCTCTGTGGAGCCTAAGTTTTCATTTAGAAACCATTAAGGCCAGTGTGTTCATACTTGAAAGTTAGACATCCTGTTCCAGGCTCAGCCCGCTAAAATAAGTGACCCAATTTGCAGAGGTGCTGGGCTCCGGTAGCTTCCCTCTGACCCAGCAGTGCCAAATAAAATTGACTCAATCCTTTTTTTCACAGGAAGAGTTATTATCATCTGAAAGACTCACGTGTTTTCCCACACACCCCCAGACAAATACATATGTACAGTGGAAAAAAAGAGTGAATAAGACACAGTATTAAAATAAAGATTTCTTTGGTTCCTGGGATTCAAACAACCTGTTTTTTTTCTCTTCAGTAAGTTCCTGTGCCCATCTAGTTACAGAGTGTTAAGAATCATGTTTCTGTGGGACAAAAGGAAACCAAGATCAATCAAGAGAGTCTCAAACTAAATTCCAGTTAATACGAAGGTGACAAGAGGGTATTTAGGGCCTGGTCCCGGGTGCTCTGAAGCACCATGTGTCAAAATAATTACATCCTCTGAGCAGTCTTTCAGTGAGCCCATCCAAGCAAGCTTCTGCAGACTAAACTGTGAACTTAATTTCAAGTTCAGGTATTCTGAAATTCTTAAATACTGTATTAAAACTTCTCAACTCCAAGCCCCTGATAGATGTTCACAACATATTGCTGGATTTGCAATGAAGGCCCTTGAGGGATCCCTGTATCATCCCATCTTTGCATGTGCTAAAACCGGCTGTGAGCATTAGCACAGCCCATTGCACCCGCAGTGCTGGCATGACCTTACAAGGAGGGCTATGCCCTTTCTCGAATTGCAGTTGCGGTGCTGAACCAGAGATGCACCGTCCCTCCTGCCAGTGTGCAGTATTTAGGATGGCAGGCAGACACCTCCCCACCTCAATCACACCAAACTCCTTGTGTCCCAGGGCAGACCAGTGCTGGACCTGTCCTCTCCCAGGACCCAGAGACCATGGTCCCCTTGGAAAGCATCCTGCACAGGGCTGTGCGCCGCAGGCGCCCATCACATAGCCACGGCCATGGTTGATTATGGCCTGATTAGTCTTAATGACTTCCTCTCTCTAAATGAGCATCCGCAGCTAAGAAAGGAGCAGAAGCTCCTCTCCTCCCTGTCGCAGCATACGATGCGGCAAGGAGCTTACCTGAATGAGGCAGCTCTCCAAGGAAAGCAACAGTTTCTGCTTCACTTCCACCTCTCACCCATCTATGCACCTGGGGTACCTGGATGGGACCTCTGGTATGGTGGTCCCTGGGGTTTCCCTCTCACGCAGCCCCCCTGTGAGATCCTCCTCCTTTAAGCACACCCTAAGGAAGGCTGCCAGATTCCCACTGAATTGCCGTCACTGGTCAGGATGGGGCTCAGGTTGGTCCCAGCCACATAACACGCAAAAATATGAGGGAAGAGCCAAGCAGAAAGCGCAGCCATAGGGGTGCGTGGGTCACCCCTCTGGCAGGGGTGAGCGCACATACTGGCCATAGTGGAGGTTGAAGGTCTTCCTACCACGCCCAGGTTCTTCACAAAAAGCCACCTGCTCCACGTTGGGTATATCCCTGCTGAAACCTGCCCATGCTTGGCCCTGGCTGCCTCACCGAAGTGCTTTACTTCTCTGGCAATGTGGCAGAGATACATCCCCCTGTATTTCATGGGTGCTTTCCTCTTACTCCACATGTTGCACTGATGGGCTCTTTCCCACCTGTGTGGCTTCAGATGCTGCCTTTACAACAGCAGCTACATCTCTACTGTGGCCAGTTTGGACACTATCCAGCACCTCTCTCTGTGCTGCTCTGGGGGTCTCTCCTGTAGCTTGGCACTCCAAAACCAGCAGCGGGATGCAGCGGTCTGTGCATCTGGGCTGGCTAGCAGGCAGCAGTTGGTAATCCGGCTGGAAAGGAGCTAAGCTCAGTCCTTCAACTCCTCTCTCTAATTCCAGTGTTATCCCTTATCATATTAATGGGATGTGTCGGAAGGGTCTGCAAGCACAAGTGCACAGGCCCTGTCTGAGGGATCCACATGCTCCAAGAAAGGAGAAAAAACCTTACTGGTGACTGAAGAAACCAAGGAAACAAATGTCCTCAGCTGTCCACTCCTAAATGGACTCAGTAAGTTTTGAGAAGGAGCACTGAGAATATATGACCCTCCTCAGCCCAGTCCAGGGGATGTGACAGCAGGACATGGGATGCTCCAGGATGGCTGAGGGGAACTGCCTCAGCTGGCATCTGGGTATTAAGGCGTAAGTTTCCCCAGGAGATGCACAGAGAGAGGGAACGGTTTTGTAACACATTAACTGGGCCTTGGTTCCATCTGGGCAGCAGGAAAGGAAGGTCAAGACCATCAGAAATATCGGTTGCCTGCCAGGTCTGCAGGGCAAGGGGCTGAACGTTGGGTGTGAATGGGTTTGGGGGAAGGAGAGCAGCTCGGTGCCTGGTTATAGCACTCAACTGGGTGATGACGGCAGGATCACCAGACGGAGATGCCCAAGAAATAAGCTGAGAGGTGAAATCAGATGGAGGGAGATATATTAGGAACAGACACGCAGATTTACACATCGTGAGTGAAGAGGTGACAAACAGGTCTGTGGGATGGGAATAAAACTCTCACAATGAAGGAGTGGAGTGTGATGAGGAGTGGTGGAGAGGGAAGACCCTCCTGGGACTCCGCTTGGTGGGAGGACATGCTGGAAGAGATGCTGGAGGTGGAGGGAGGGCAGGGGCACCACCAGCAACCGCAGAGCAGGGGTTGAGCAGACAGATGGGGTCAGGAGAAGACAAGCACCATGTTCAGCAACAGAGCCAGACATGAAGGGCAAGTTTCACTACAGTTGTATCTACATTTAGGTTGCCAAAAATACCTTTCACAGATTGGCTGTCTTTAATTAAAGGATATCTCCTGTGCTCCTGGCACAATGCAGAGCTCATCCTGATATGCAGGGCTCTGCATGGATGCTCTGGGGGAGCTCTCCCATGAGGTGGCTGCTCTCTGCCTGCATACCCCCCGGCACTCTGCAGTGCTGGGAAGGTGAGGCAGCAGTGCTTCCCCCAAATGCCCCTCCACGACACAGGCACAGAGCAAAGGAGGAAAACTTCACCCCCTTCCTGTTTTGGCTTCTCTCCTTCCCTCCACACACAGAGAACGCCTTCCTCCTCTCTCCTCCTCCACCTTACAGTGCAAAGATTTAGCTAATTTCTTCTATGAATAGCACAGGAGTAGCCATAGCAACATCACCCTGCCAACCTCACCACCTCCACTGCCTCCGTGTCCCCTGCACCCCATTTCTCTCACCCTCCCTCGCACCGCCCCAGGGAACATCTGGGGCTTTAGCCATTTCCCACGAAGCAACCGGCGTTTGGCTTCCCGCCTGCCCCTTTGGTGCTCTTCCTTCTTCCTTCCAGCCATGTCTGCCCATCACTCAGAAACCCAGCCCAGCCTTCCACAGACTCCAAGGCTTGTTCCTCCCCCACCACCCATGTCCCAAGAGCCAGTAGCTCCAAACCCAGCAGCATCCGAAGGGTCAGTGAAGGATAATGCTTCCACCAAGATGTGCTGCTCTGTGCTTACCTACTCCAGGTAATTTCCCAGTGCACAGGAGGAACTCTAACAAGAAATGTTTGCATGCAGAAAAACACTGCCTTTGGTGAAACACTCACTGCTGAGGACAGGCATGGGAGAATCTGTCCCCCTCCTCTACCCACCTGGCCATGAAAAGCCTCTGCTGGAGTGCTCCAGGCACTGGCAGGTGGTCAGGAACTCACTGTAATGCTGCTCTAATGCCTCCTGGCATCCCTCTGGCCTTCCAAGAGGGAGAAAGAGGCCACAGGACGGGGGAACAGTGGGATATCGCGTATCTGGCCAAGCAGAGCCAGCAAACCTGGGGCAGCCCTGGAGGCGGAGGGCACTTCCCAACCACATGCTGAGGAACTGCACTGCCCTGAGCTCTTTCTCCAGCCATGACAGGAAATGCTTATGCCCCAGACACTCCAAATGCATATGAAAATGCTGGTGAGACCCTTGGGAGCCTCATGTGTGGTCCTGCTCTGGCCACTGTGCCCAGCACCAGGCACCTTGGGCTGGACTAAGCCACAGAGCTGGACTGTCACTTCTGTCGCCAAACCCTCAGCTCAGGGAGCAGCGCCAGAGAAGGCACTTGGACATGGCCAGGCAGCTAAGCACTCCTCTCCTGAGAGCCCAAGGGTGTCAGTGTTCAGAGGAGAGGAGGGGTTTGAGAACTCTTCTATTCTAGTGCTGTGAATCAGGGATGATTCCCTGAATCGTGCTGCCATTCCTCCTCCAAGGCTGGGAGCCCTCCTCTCACCCAAGTCTGGCAGGGGAGGACTTGAATACCCTATCAGCAAGCAAGGGGGGACAAGGAGGGAGCAGGGCCAGCTGGAGGGACAGCAAAGGGAACAATGGAGGACAGCAATGACAGCAAGCACATGGAGCAGGGACTAATAAACAGGGGATACGAATAAGGGAGAAGAGATGGAAGATGTCTCAGAGGGGAGAAGCAAAGCAAAAGGAATCAAAAAGCTCAGAGCTCAGAGATTTTTTCCCCCTCCCTACAGTCAGGATTAGGGCTTCTCAGTTACTGGCATTGCCTGAGCAAGCTAATTTGTGTCCTAGGGAAGGAGAGAGTCAGTAGGAGAGAGCCAACGGGGCACTGGAGGTGGGAGGAGGTACAGGTTGACGTTGGGGCTGTGCTGTGTGTTGGGCAGCATGTGTGGGCACGTCTCACATGCCGCGGAGCTGTGCACAGGGTCTGCAAGTACGCGTGATGTCAGAGAACATACACCACCATATGCAAGCGTGAGCACTTTTCTGATGTCAGAGCATCCGCGCGCAGAGCTGTGCTAGCACGCTCGGGCAGTGCGCACTCTCGCCTGCGTGTGTGAAGAAATGAGGGGAGAAGAAAGGCTTAAATGATAGGTGGTGAAGCTCCCTGGGAGGTGAACAAATCCCTGCTTTCCCAAGGAAGCCTCGTGGCCCATACACCCCTTCCCACCTCTGCTGCTGGAAGTGCTTCCAGGGATGGGGAGCTCATTTAAAGGAACAGCCCTGAAAAATGGCAGCCTTGCCTCGAGCTGAGGCTCTCAAGGATGTAGAGGCTGCCTCCTCAGCTCCTGCGAAGGAGACCAGCTTGGCATCTGCAGCATCTGGCCAAATCTACCCAGAACCCAACACCTCCTGGCCTCCCAGAGCCAAACTCATCTGCCTGGGCACAAGCCGTGCCCAGCTGTTTCCATTTTACTACCTTTTGTCCCTTTGCCCACCACTGGCCTGGGAAGAACATGGATTCTTGACGGCTCAAGCACTTTGCACCCTCAGATCAGAAGGGAAGCACTGCTGAGGTATTTGCTGCAAAGCTTTACTCACTGCATACATTTACTACACATCAGGGAGCAACCCTGCCTGCTTGCTACAGGCAGCATACATACCACACACGTCATATTCTACATGCAGACCCCGCTATGCTCATGTAGCCTCACACACAGAGGCACCCTCTGTCACTGACAATGCCGTGAGGAGCTCTTGATTTTTTTTTTACCTTTTTTTCCCATCTTCAGAAAGGCTAAGGCCGAGCAGAGATTCCCAACGTGGACTTTCAGAGCAGCCCAAGCCCCAGGGCTCCATGGCAGCACCACAAAGAGACAATGATTTCTCTTCCACCATTGCAAAACCATGAAAGGCTCCCCTGCCCAGCCTGCCACGGCAGCAATGCAGCTGGCATCGCTTCCTTCCCAGCCTGCTTGCAATCATCCTACCACGACCCCTGGGCCGGACCTTTCATGCAAGCAGGAGTGGAAAGGAGGGAGCAGACATGCTTCAATTCTGTGCTTCTACTCAGCTCCCTGAGCTTGCTGGTCTGGATGGAGGGAAGGAAAGAGACAGCGAAGGAAAGATGGAAGGATGCTTGCCAGGAATCAGCAGGCGAGAGAGAGCTGAGGCTGATTTTGATGCAAAGAGTGGCAGAGAAAGAGACAGAAAGCAGGACCGGGCTGATAGGAAGGTGGCTGGGGTTTTGGGTGCTTTCTGTAAACATGATCTGAGTGTATCAGCTTTGAATCTAATTATTTCAACCAGAGCTGCAGACTGAGACAGTAATGAAGAAAAAACAGAGGAAGGGAAGAGGCTTGTGTTTTCTGAGGGGAAAGGAGGAGAGAATTCCCATTGATTCCCATGTGTCTGCCTGCTACAGTGCCTTGAAATAATAATTAGAAGGATCAATAAGAAATCATGTGAGGTTTGAAGATAATGAATGAAAGAGACAGAAGAAGCAAATTGAAATGCCTTTCTCTGAAGCAGGGTAAATTGTTTTTCAGGCAGGGTCTAGCCTCCATTTTAATGCTTTGCAAACAGCTTCAACCATTTTCTGAGCTGTCTTGTGGGTTCAAAACAAGACTGGTCTCTCCATTTAGGGGAGAAAGAGAGATACAGCCTGAGAATGGGTCCTGGAGGAGATCACTAATAGAACGAATGTGTGTGGGAAGAAATGGAGGCAGTGAAATGGGGCAGAAAGCACACAGCATGCCAGTGACCAGAGCAGGGTTACGTAATAATCTCAGGGAGCAGGGACGTAGCACCACAGCGAGGAAACCACAACTCTACGGAGAGCAGGTGCTGGTTTGGGAGTGCTGGCAAGCAGCACCGAGAGCCCACGAGGCTGCCCAGTGGGCAGCACACCCCACACCTGCTAAACTCAGTATGACGGGACACCCTTGGCACTGCCAGGGCTTCAAGCAACAGTGTTGTAAGCGGCAAGGACCCTGTGTGAGGTGTCCAAAACCCACCATGCCCAACGCCCACCTTGCGCCGAGCAAGACCCAGGTAGCCCAATTCAGCCGTAGGAAGACGTCTCCGATGCAGACCCCCTGCGCTGGGCAGGACCACAGCCTTAAGCAACACCGATGCCAACCCGAGCTATGCTGGCAACCGACTCAACGGATGATGACCATCAACTGAAGCAACGATGACAACCAACACAACCAACGATGACGGCCAACCGAAGCACTGATGACGGCCAACCACAACACCGCCAGCATCCATCCCAGACACCCCGGGGGTGATGCTGCACCCCACCGCGACCTCGCGGCTCTCCTGGGTTCCTCTCCTCCACCCCCACCGGCCCCGCTCCATCCCGCCCCGCACCGGCGGAGCCGCTGGCCCGTACCTGCTCGTACCAGTCGCGGCTCGAACACGTGCACTCGGGCCACCAGCCCGGGCCGCTGCCGTTCACCTTGGGCGCGCTCTTGCCCGCTGGCGGCGGCGGCGGCGGCTTCGCGGCGGCGGGGTCGCGGGCGGGGGGCCCCAGCTTGGCTTTGCCGCGGGCGGCGGGCGCGGCGCCCCCCGGCGCGGGCAGGGTCTGCGAGCCGTACCCGCCGTACCCGTACTGCTCGTGCTGCCACTCGCCGTAAGACGGGGGCTCCATGCGCCGCAGGGCCGCCATCCGCGTCACCTCGTAGCACTCGGGGCACTTGCAGCAGTGGTGGTGCTTGTGCATCGCTGCCCTCACACCATGGAGCGGGGAGGGAGGGAGGGAGGCGGGGAGGCAGCGCGCAGGGAGGGAGGGATGCTGGGGGGCGGCTGCAGCCCCCGCCCCGCGCGACGCGCGCTCTGCCGCCTCCTCACCCGCTCGGCGCCCCCGGCCCAGCGGGAGGAGGAGGAGGAGGAGGAAGGAGGGGTTGGTGGTTACAGCGCGGTGATGCCCGCGGGGCCGCGCCGCCCGCAGCACCGCTCAGTGCCGGGGCCGCTCGGGGCGCGGGGCAACGGCTCCGCCCCGCGGCGCTGCATGGGGGGCGGGGCGGCGCGGCTCGGCTCGGCTCGGCCAGGCTGGGCTGGGCTCGGCTCGGCTCGGCTCGGTACAGCTCGGTTCAGCTCAATCAAGCTCGCCCCGGCACCTGCGGCGGCGCGAAGCATCTCCCGTGTCCCCCCGCCCCCCGCCTCGGTGGCCAATCCGTGCCCGCGGAGCCCTCGCGCCCCGCCCCGCGGGGGGAGCCGCACCGGGCAGCTCATGGAAGGATAGAATCGCCTGGCTGGAAAAGACCTTTGAGATCATCGAGTCCAGCCGTACCTGTCCAGTACTGACCTGGAGCAGTTCATCTACCCGTGTTTTAAACACCGCGAGGGACAGTGATTCCACAATCTCTCCGAGCAGCCTCTGCCCGTGCCTGAGAACCCTTCCAGTGAAGAAATTTTTCCTGATGTCTAATCTGAACCTTCCCTGGTGCAACTTAAGGCCATTTCCTCTCATCCTATCACCTGTCACTTGGTCTCTTATCAACGCCAACCTCACTACAACCTCCTTTCAGGCAGTTGTAGACAATGATGAGGTCTCCTCTCAGCCTCCTCTTCTCTAGGCTAAACAACCCCAGTTCCCTCAGATGCTCCTCTTAAGACTTGTTCTCCAGCCCCTTCACCAGCTTTGTTGCCCGGGCAGCAGGGCCAGAACCTGCGCTGTCCCCACTGCTCCCCTGCATCCAGAAGGAACAGAAATTCTCACTGCATCCACATCTCCAGGTGCAGCAGGCAGCTCCATTGTTCCAGCCCCAGCGTGGCGATAGGCAGCCCTGCCAGCTTGGTGGTTGACACCAAGAGGTGTTTATTTCCCATCAGCTGTGATCTGCACTGGAGAATGAAATCATTTTTCCAGACTTAAACCTTGGTCAGTAGCCTGGCAGCAACCTCTCTGTTGCGTAGGGTCATAGAATCACAGAATGGTTTGGATTGAAAAGGATCTGAAAGCCCATCCGGTTCTACCCCTGGCCCTGGGCAGGGACACCTCCCACCAGACCAGGCTGCTCAAGGCTCCATCCAACCTGGCCTTGAACACCTCTAGGGATGGAGCAGCCACAGTTTCCCTGGGCAACCTGTGCCAGGGCGTCATCACCCTCATTGGGAAGAATTTCTTACTAATGTCTAATCTAAGTCTTCCCTCTTCCAGTTTAAAGCCATTCCCCCTTGTCCTATCACTACTTGCCCTGTAAAAAGTCCCTCCCCAGCTTTCCTGTAGCCCCTTCAGGTACTGGAAGGCTGCTGTAAGGTCCCTCCGGAGCCCTCTCTTCTCCAGGCTGAACAACCCAACTCTCTCAGCCAGTGCTCATAGCAGAGGGGCTCCAGCCCTTTGATCATCTTTGTTAATTTTCCTCTGTATCTGTTCCAACAGTAACATATCCTTCACATCAGCTGTCACCCTGCTTTGGCTGGAAATTTTACCGTACAATCCAGCACAGCATCCAGGGGCTGCTGCCATTGCACAGTGAGCCATGGGTGCATTGGGGGTGTCTCACCCCCCCAAGGATCTACTACCATCGGGTGGTGGTAAAAGTAGGGCAGAAATGTATGCTGGCACAGAAGGGCAAGGGCGCTGCTCCCAGTGCAGCTCAGGCAATCTCTCACCTCTTGCACAGAAGTGACACACTGGAAGAAGTCCAGAAGAGAGTCAGCCAGATGAATGGTAGAAAGAAAAAACATTACAAAAACCTAGATCTGATCAGTTAGAATCTGAACCTGGCCTCCTGACATCTAAGGGTTGTAATAAACACTAGAGTAGGTGAAGAATTACTTGAAGAAATGGAACATAAATATGTAGAAGGGCAACGAAAAGTGCACAAGACAGCTCCCATGGGATACAGGTAAAGGAAGGAGACAGAAGTGGAAGGGGACCACAAGTTGAGCCACAAGACGTGGTGGTTCAACACTCCGATTCAGGCAGCGAGATCTGCAGGATCCTACTGGCCTCATGCAGCTGGCACAATATGGCCCAGCTCACAAGTGGGGCTGTGGGAAGAGGAAGCGCAATACAAAATTACTTCTGCACTTGACCACTGCAGACAGTGCTGCTGCGCTGTTTGCTCCCAAGTGGTCAAATGAAATAATTGCTTCTGGATGAAGCAGACGGGACAGAAGACACCCCATAATTGAGGTCCACATTGTCCCCAAGCTCCACAGTCCCCACCACACAAGGCAGTCTGTCCTTTCCAGCACCGCTTGTGCTTCACTGCCTCTGGGCTGCTCAGGTTACCTCTGTCACAGGATGGGTGCCACAATCATGAGCTGCTCCATGCTTAATGCCATGAAGCAGTGTTGTAATGTATCTAACATTACACTGAAACTTCCACAGCTGCAAGCTTAGGACAGTCATAATGTTTCTGGACAAGCAAGTCCAGACAGCCTGACGCCACCACGCCAGCCTCGAGTGGCCAAGCAAAGCATTGCTGTTGAGTCCTCCGAAAGAGCTCTGCAGGTGAGCCCTGCTACTTCCAGGGGCTCTTGCTGTCAGTTATAGGACCTGGATGCACTGTGGCACTGACCCAAAGATGCAGCAAGATGAAGCCAATGGCAAGAAAGTGCTTCTACTCTGCAGACCCCAGAAGCTCACTAAGGCAAGGAGGGATTGGATGCCTGCATGCAAAGCAAGTTTGTTCAAACTATTTCAGTCAATGAAAAATTGTGTCTGTGTGCACAGAAGGTGTTCTGTGTTTGGCTGGGATAGAGTTAATTTTCACAAAAAGCTGGGAGGGGACACATCGAGGCAGCTGACCCAAACTGGCCAAAGGGATATTCCATACCATGACATCATTCTCAGTATATAAGGGGTTAGTTGGCTGGTGGAGGGGGAGTTAGTAACACGGTTCACAGCTTGGTAATCATAGCTTGGCAAGCGTGGCTTGGTAAGTGTGGCTTGGTAATCGTGGCTTGGAACTCTGGCTTGGGAGCATGATGAGTATTCGTTTCCAGGTGGTGAGCAATTTGCATTGTGTATCACCTGTTTTGTGTATTCTTTTACTGATATTATTGTTGTATTTTCTCTTCCTCTGCTTCTCTGTTTTTACCCCAACTCACAAGCTCTACCTTCTTTTCCAGTGCTCCTCTCCATCCCACCAGGGGCAGGAGAGGAGCGAGTAATCGGCTATGTGGTTCTTTGTTGCCTGCTGGGGCTAAACCATGATAGGAGAGTACACAGTGTTGGCACTATTAGAGAACTTTAAACTTCTGGCTTTAAGAAATTAAGATACTCCTGCAGGAGGATGCTGGGCTGATAAGCCCTGTGCTCTGGGGAGATGCTGTACCTTCTCGACAGCCAGGGTGGACCTGGGGGCTGAGGGATGTCATCTGAGGCGAGAGGGCATATTGCAGCAGTGAGGGCAGAGGTGGGAACAAGGGGAGGGACTAGGGTGGAAATGAAGCTGAGGCAGGGGATTGCTGCACCAAAGCGAAGCAATAAGCCTGCAAAACCAAGCAGGTGGCCAGTGTCTCCCTCATGCAAGTAAAAGGGCATGAAGTCCATCTTGGTTACCCACCATCTCCCACCCTGTGGCACATCTGAGATCTGAGTCATTTCATCAAGAAGATGTGCCCAGAACCTGGAACACAACCACAACTAATTACTGCTCCAACCCAGCTGCAAACCCCTCCCATCCCAGTTCCTGCCCTAGGATGGCACGGTTCAGCTGCAGGGACCATGCAGTGTGCAGAACCCCACTGGCCACCCAGTGAGGCTTCCTCTATTACCATAAGCCTTCATCAAAGCTGCCTTTGGGCCAAAGTCAGGCAGGAGACCCATGTCTGGAAGAGGCTGACTTTTGAATGGGAGAAGAGCACCAGGGAAGGACACATGCAGTTTGTAACCCCAACTGCTCGCACCTGTCCTGCTCCAGACACATCTCCTCCTCTCACTCAATCCTGTCATGGGAGTGGGCAGGGACATGGGCATTCACTAAGTGGGGAAGTGCAAAAGCAAAGGGGACGAGACACATGGTTAGGGAAAAACACAAAGGTCTCTGGCAGCCCTGCAGATAGGGCAGCCATGCATGCAGTGGGCATCCCCACATTGGAAACACTCTCACTGCGAGCCCTGGAGTGCCAGCATCGCTGCCTCCACCTGACTGCGCTTACAAGCTCAGGGACAGCTCTATGATCTAAAATCTTCTGCTTCCCCTAGCTCTCTTTTCTGTTAGTGCCTCATCACCACCTGAAAACGCTGGGGCCTTGAGCATTGGTCGCTGTAGCTCTGATGTAGCCTTTCTTTATCCACTTGCATCTTCCCTCCTGAAAACCTGCATGTCCCAATTTAGCTGCCATGAGAGTTGTTTAATTCCTACTTTTTGTAGTGAACTGCACGTGCTGCCTGCTACCCCCAATTAAAAGAAGAAACCCCCCAAAACTCTGGTTGCTGCCTCTTGCTTGCATCACTCCCTAATGCTGTGTGAGGCTTGGGTCACCCTATTGAGCTTAAGGGGAAGACAGGGCCAGTTGGCCAGGAACATCCGCATCCTGCATTTGTCCAGCTTGCTTCAGTGAGAAGCAGTGTTTTGGCTGTGGGGAGTGGCACTGCTGGAGCCCCAGCGGCACGGGCACCAGCACTGGGTATGCCCAGACCTGACTCTGGCAGGGCAGGTGCAGTGACCAGCACCTTCAGGCAGTAGTCGGCATCTTGCCCCAATGATATGGGCATTGAGTAAGGCTAAAGGAGCTGGGAGCTGATTTTCAGATGGGTGGTTTTACGGAGGGAAGAGATTCAAAGAAACCAGGAGTCCTGTCATCCTCTACCCTCTTCCTGCCAGAAGTCTGCCCGTCTCATTTAAATTCAGCTTTGGCAGCTGCTCTTTTTTACAGGTGGTGCTAATTTCAGCAAAGTGTCAAGAAATCCCCAGAGATGGTGCTATTTACACGGCACGAAGGCGGCACAGAGCTAGGTTTTATTTGGCGTTGTTGGCATTTCAGACCCTGTTGTCGCTTCCTTCCTCTCACATGAAGTCCTGTGGGAAAAGGAAGGCAAGTGTGAGGGACCAGGAGCTAGGGGTTTGTTGCACCTACAGCCTTTCTAGGAAGAGAAGATGGGGCAGGCTGAAGGCAGCCAGCTCCTTGCAGAGATGAGGGTCACATGAGTGCTGTCATGCTGCTCCTTGCCTTTAGCCCAAGTGAGAGCTGGGTCCTTGCCAGGGTAATCGAAGCCACACGATAGCTCTGAGCCTGGGTGCATATTGGGAAGGTATCATCTTTGTAATGCAGGGGGAGGAGGTGGGGGGCAGGTTTGCACAAGGGAGGTACTTTTCTCAACCAAAATGCCCTACAAAAAGCTTCCCAAAGTCCAGGGGAGGCAGCAGGATTTGCAGCCAACTGACTAAAACAGGGAGTGTCAAGCAGAGGGGTGTAAATGCATGGGGTGGAGCAGGCCACGTGGAGATGAACAGCAAAGGGAAGAACCAAAGAACCTGGCTAAGTCCATCAGTTAGTTCCTTAGAGGCACCACAGACCCCCATCCAGCAGGGATTTGTAATTTGCTGTGTCTGGGGCTTGTCAAACGAAACTTGAACAGACGCTCTACAGAGACAGTGGGCAAACGGGCTGGCGGTTTCCGTGACCATTGGAGGGTCTACGCAGTCAGGGGTGAGTGGGAAGGGGCAGGATAATGAACATCTCACACTGAGACTGTTCCTCCCTGCCACTGGCCACGATTCATGCCGGGAAGTGTACAGCTGGGATAATAATAACCAGGCACACCAAGGGACCAATAGCTCTCAGTGCTCTCATGGCAGTTCCCAAAGAAATTTATTCTCCTCTACGGCAAAACCATTTTCATTCCATTAATGATCACTGATACGCTGCCCAGTGCCACCACACAGTTCCCATATCCTCAGTTGTGGCAGCAACGGCATGAGGGACTTCAACAAACACCACCAGCTGCTTTCTGCAATTGAAATTACTGATGGCTAAATGTCTTCTCTGGCTGCTCTAGCAGGGGAGAGGAGCAATGGAGACCTGCAGCAGGTCCCTGCAGCAGAGCCCAGGCTCCCCCCCCCCCCCCCCCCCCCCCCCGTAAAGGAGAGCCTGGAGGCGCTATTTAACAGCAATCAACTGCAGCAGGCTTTATGGATTTCCTGACAGCCTCACAATACCCACAGCCGCTCTCCCCATCGCCCAGCAGAGAGGCTCCTGCCTTGTGCTGGAGCACTTGAAGTGGTGGCGGTAGGCGGTAGGCTGCCTTCCTGTGGCACCTCCCCAGGTGCAAGAGGGCAGCTTTGCCGCTGCACAGGCTTGACAATTCCAGCACTGCTATGTCTTGTGGCCTGTGTATGCCCAGTCCTTGTGTGTGCTTCATTTCCTTTAAAATAAAGCACATTTCCAGCCTGATAGAGCAGAAGGAAGGTTTGAAAATGGGACCAGGGCACAACTTCAGCACTCCAAGCCAGAGTTAGAGCAAGGTATTCAAAGTCCCATGTATTCAAGAGAATTGGTTGGGTTTATTTTGTCCTGTACCTTGATTTCCACCTGACCCCACCAGACATCCCCTTTCCCTGCACCTTTCACGAGTCCCAGGCTGTTCAGTGCTTACACACTCAGACTTATTGTAGGTTGACCAAACCCCGCTCGTGCTGCACAAGGCTGTCAGATGTCTCCCACCTGGCCCTGCCTATGTCAGTGAGACCTTGGGGCCACAAAGCGCCACAATTCAGCTCTTGCAGGCTGCCCACCAGGAGCCACCCCTGCAGGAACCACTCCCATCCTCGGACTAGGTCAAAATGTGGCTCTGGAAGTGCTGCAAAGGCTCAGCACCACTCTGCTCATATCCAGGGCTGCCCTGGGCAGCACAGACTTGCCCATAAGGACCTTTCCTCACATGCCCTTTCCTTGATTATTCCTACCTTGTGTAGGGGATGAGAATCATAGAATCACAGAACCGTAGAATCGCTTGGTTGGAAAAGACCTTCGAGATCATCGAGTCCTGTCCACTACTAAACCAACTCTGAGCACCTCATCTACCAGTCTTTTAAACAGCTCCAGGCATTTGAAAGGGGAGCTCTGTGGGTCCACACTTTTTTTCTTTTGCCTGGTCAGCCCTGCTCCATTCTGCCCCTTCCAGAGCAAAGCCCATTCCCACTGCCCCCAGCCAGTGGTTTGCAGGGATACACTGGACACGCTTAGAGAATCGCAGAATGGTTTGGGTTGGAAGCGACCTTAAAGCCCATCCAGCTCCAACCCCCATTCCATGGGCAGGGACACCAGTCCAGGCTGCTTAATCCCCCATCCAACCTGGCCTTGAACACCTCCAGGGAGGGGGCAGCCACAGCTTCCCTGGCCAACCTGTGCCAGTGCCTCACCACCCTCATTGGGAAGAATTTCTTACTAATGTCTAATCTAAATCTTCCCCCTTCCAGTTTAAAGCCGTTGCCCCTTGCCCTATCACTCCATGCCCCTGTAAAATGTCCCTCCCCAACTTTCCTGTAGCCCCTTCAGGTACTGGAAGGCTGCTGTAAGGTCCCTCCAGAACCTTCTCCTCTCCAGGCTGAACAACCCCAACTCTCTCAGCCTGTGCCCATAGCAGAGGGGCTCCAGCCCTCGGATGATTTTCGTAGCCCACTTGTGGGAACACAAAGGCTCGTCCGGACTGTGCCCCCCAGAGCTCATATTCCAGCGTGGGAACCTCCCCAGCCTCGCGAAGAAAAGTTAATGCTGGTTCCCTGTGAGCCCCGGGTAGACGGGAGGTGTGCGCCCAGCTGTCCCTGTCCATCCCTGCCTCCTCGGGCGTGGCGCCTTTAAGGGAGACAGGGCTGCTCGGAAATAACTGAATGGGCGGCCCCGCCCCCGGGCCGCTCAGCCAATCAGCGCGCGAGCCGCGGGGCCGCCACCACCTCCCGGGCCGCTCTTAAAGGCGCGCGGGCCGCACCCGCCTGGTGCTTCTGCTGCTTGTGCTCCAGGGGACACCGTGTCGGGAGCCCCGAGGTGACCTTCAATCCGAGGGGTGAGGAGGTGCTTCCAAGGCCCAGGCGCGGGCACACCGATCCAGACTAGGCATTAGGAAAACGTCTTCACTGCAAAGGCGGTCAGGCAGTGTCAGAGGCTGCCCAGGGAGGTGGTGGAGTCACCATACCCAGAGGTGTTTAAAAGGTAGATGAAGCGCTTAGAGGTCTAGTTTAGTAGTGGACAGGAATGGTTGGACTCGAAGGTCTTTTCCATCCAAGCTATTCTATGATTCTACGTCTGTTCCTCAGGAGTGACACACCAGTAACACAAGCCCTGGGTGACGGATGGCATTCAGGGACAATGTGCTACTTCCCTCAGCCTGGCTTCATGGCTTGGTGTGGAGAAGGGATGGTCAGGTCCTGGGAACCCAGCATCCACAAAGAGAAGAGTGCACAGCTGTGTTGAGTTTCACTCCAAAGGGAGCCATGCCAGGAGCTTTGCGAGCCAAGGTGCGAGAGCAGGCAGCTGGGAGAGAGTTTCATCATCGCGCTCTTGTTCTGAACCAGAGCACTAATGCATGAGTACTTCCACAGCAGCAGAGCCCCAAAGCTTTTAAAACCTCCCTGTAAAAACACCCTATGAGATTCAGCTATGCAATATCTACCACTGCACAGAGGAGAAACAGCTGCACAGTATGTGCCAAGGGAGTAGAAAAGGACAGCGCAGCAACAGGACTGCAACACATTCATGAAGCAGTGGGCAGAGCTTGCCTCTGGCTTCAGCAATGAATGCAGGACCAGCCTAGGTCCATGCCTTGCACTGCAGTGCAGTGTCCTCTCGCTTGCTTTGCCACAGCTCGCAGTCTGCTGTAGACCAGCTTGTGAAATGATCTGGTCTAAAAATACCCCCTAAATGGGGGGCAGCCTGGCAGGACATTGCCACATTTCCTGGACACACGCAGGTGGGAAGCTGGTTGTGAGGCTGGGAAGAGATGCCGGCCAGGCATGATGCTCTCCGTGCCAGTGCTTTGGGCACAGACGCTTGTGTGCCTGAGCAGTGCCAGCCCTGAGAGCTATCTAGGCCACAAACAGTGGGAGGCCTTTGCCTGAGTCTCAATAGTTGGAATGATTTTTAGGCGTGATGCCAGTGAGGCTCCTGCAAGGTGCTTTGTACCTGCAGGCTTCAGGGCACTGGTGGGTGCTGCCCTGGAGCAAACCTTTCCTTCCTGCAGCAGGGCATAAGGTTGGCTCGAAACGCTTGCACTGCTGCAGCTATGCATGGTCCAACCCCTCAGAATAGGCAGAGAAAAGCAAGAGGCAGCACACAGCAGAGAGCACCTTTCAAAGGGCTCACGCTTGGATTCACAAGTGGGATGATACCCAAACCTGCATTCATCCACCGTCCTCCTTTCCCTAGAATCTCCTAGATTCTACCAGTGCCAAGGATAATGGATCTTTCTGCGTAGCTTGATACTGATCCTCCAAATCCTAAAGACTATAAACCTTCATGAGCGGCATCGTGGCTGCTCTATTTATAACACTGCCAGTATTGCTTCTGCCACCAGAATCCTGATTTCTGTCCAGCCTGATGCCATTAAGATGCAGCAATGTTCCCCCAGCTCCAGCACTCCAGATAGAAAGCAGCTGGCCTGCCAGGCTCTGCCTTCAAGCTTGGTTTGTTCCTTTAAAAAATGGTGAGGAGAGCCCATTTATTTTGCAGAAATGCACCCAGGAGATTTGTCCTCAGCTTCCCAAGATGCTGGCGTGGCTGTGATAGGGAGCGGAGCGTGGATGGGTGGAAGTCGGGGTGGCACATCCCATGCTGTAGGCACAGAGGCTCCACGCTTGTCGGTTTGTGCTACAGTAGATCAGCTCCAATGCTTCATTTTGGTGGCAGCAGGAATGTGGTCAGTCACCCAACAAGTCACAGCAGGAAAGGAAGGACATGGTTGCTGCTATGAGGACCCTACCCCGAGGCTGCACCATCTCATTTTGGAAACTTGATGGCACAGCAGACAGAAACCCAGCAGGGACAGCATGATGGCTCATGGAGCTCCTGGACAAGGCACTGATGGGACTGTCCCCTGTTCAGTCTCCATCCTGCTGAGGTGCCTGTGAATAGGCTCCATTCTTCCTTTCAGAGCTAGACATGAAACCCATCAGTGTGAATCTTGGTGTGCAACTCCCTAGCAGCTGTGCTCCCCTGGGCATGAGCAGGCATGTGCACTAGACAGAGGCAAATGAGGCTGCAGCATGAATGTGGAGGGAGGATGGATGGACTCCAGGTTCATCTGGATGACTCTGGAGCATGGCTGTCTGCAGGACTTTCTCCAAAGCCTCCCGCTCACTGTTTCCTTTCTGCCACTGCATGGGGAGTGCTGCGCGTACTCGCACCATCACAAAATAACTTCAAAACAGTGTTGATGACTTGGATGAATGGATGGACCAACAGTTCTGTGTCCAGCAGGGCTTTCTTGTGATGCACAGCCAGAAGTCTCGAATTCTGTCAAGGATCTACCTTTTGCTGATGGTTTTGGATAGTCCTCAAATAGAGGAGGAACGATGCATGAGCCTTTGGTTTGATAGCCTTGTGGCTCTACTGACTTCTTCATCCTTTGCTGAAGCTGTATATTGAGCTGAGGCCTAAGCATCTCCTTGTTCATCTCTGCAGCAGAAACAGCAAGAGCCTCTAGTGAAGCTGAGGCCATTCAACCCCAAAACGTCCACTGAAGTGACAGCTCTTACTGACACAGCCTGTGCTGACCCCTCCTTTGAGCAGCAGCATCCTTGGGACACAGGCAGCCGGCTGCCCAGCTGGGTGTCTGTGCTGTGCAGGGCTGATGTGCGTTACTGCAGATAGACATCCTCTTGGCTTCAGCACTTTGGCTTTTGAGCCGGTGTCTGCTATGTTGAAACACAGAACTGCTGGAGAGCATTTGAATACAGAACTCTGAAGTGACCTCCAGGCACAAAGCAGCTCAAGTGATTCCAGGGCAGCAGCCAGGGCCTCTGGGCTGTGGGTTGCTGCTTTTCTTCTAAGCTTTTCTTAAAATTAAATATGCTTTCAAAAGCGCATGGGGATACAGTGGGGTGGGGTGTCCCTCCAGGAGCTGCTTGCTACTCTGCTCCCATTGCTTGAGCAATAGCCACTTCCCGTGGGGGGAAGTGGGGTTGCAGGGCTGATGCTGTCAGGCACGAGATGAGATAAAGCAGTGGTCAACCTGGCCTGCGGCGATGGCTTCGACAGCCTGCCCAGCCTGTCCATAGAGAGGTCATGGGGTGGTGGGAACAGCAGGGCACGAGCAACCAAACAGCCTCATGGGTGGTTGAATTCATTGTCAGACATTCATCCACATCAGTGGCCTGCTTAATTTCCCTGATGCTTTTTGCAATAGCAAACAGCTACTTGGTGCTTCCACTCTCACACACCTTGCAGGGAAAATGAAGAGCGGTGAGGCAGAGGAGAACGGGGAGCTTGCAGCAGGCATTTCTGCAACTGCAGCATCCACTGCACACCATCCTGTCCTGCTGTGGGTGCCCAGAGCTGCTCCCACCAGGCAAAGGCACACAGCACAGGAACGCCCTTCTCTTTGGCCAAAGGCAAATCAGCAAAGAGGAAAAAGCACTCAAGAGAAGGATAGGGGAAGCAGACAGCTGGTCGCCACACTGGCAGCACAGCCTGCCGTTCTCTGCCAGATTCCCCAGGGAGCTCCATGAACCTTTTTGGCACTTGAGCTGTGGATTATAGGGCAGACGGACGCATCTTCTTCAGTGCCAGGTGCAGCATGGAGGGTTCCTAGCACCCTGCAGGGTTGTTTCTGCTGTGCCATGTCATGCCTGGCATGCAGGGAGGGAAGGGGACATACTTGGCCTAGTCTCAGCAGGGCTAAAGCATAGCCTGTCATCTGGTGCGGTGTGGGCATGCTCAGCAGCTTCCCGTGCACCCACAGCCTGCATGAATGGCAGCACTGCCTGACAGCAAGGTTTCCTATTCACTGGTGATTTTGTAGCATGTTTGGATTGTCTGTCTGCTGAAGCAGTCTCACTCATTCCCTCCATCACATTACGACCTGCTGTTGCTCAGTTTCAGGTGTAGAGCAAGGCCAGAGCCTCAGCGCTGGTGCTGGGCAGTGGAGCAATGCAACCCTTGGCAGGCAAGAGGGATGCACGGGCAGGTGACGGTGGGAGGGGTGGCATCGCACTGGTGGGATGACAGGGTTGAAGTCAGAGTGGCTGCAGAGCCATGCTGGGAGGCAGGAGAGAGAGGCAGGAGAGAGAGGCAGGGAAGAGCAGTGCTTCCTAACAGGCTGAGATTCTGATCATCAGCAGCATTCCTCTTTCATTTATCTTTACAGCTGGGTGCTCTCTGCTCCCTGCATGGAGGATGTGAACGATATTTATTGAGAGAAGCAGCCTTCCTGCCAGCCTTGGGAGCACAGGCGAGTGGCACCGACTAGAGGAGCATCTCTGTGGGTCTTCCCACTGCAGATGCACACAAGCCCTGAGAAGCCCTGCTAAGACAACCATGGGGCTCAGGGAAAGGTTGAAATGGAGAATTTGGCAGATAAAATCCCACAAACTCCAGTGCTCAGGCAGGATTGTGCCTCTGAGTGCTGGCATTTCAGCTGGCCGAGTCCCTTTGCTTTTGCCCCCTTGAACGTCCACTTTCACATGGAGGGATGGTTTCAGGCCACTAAGCCTTGCCATCAGGAAGCACATGTTGTTGCTGTATTTACTGATTCCACTTCCTTTGCAGCAATTTGCACATTGCAGGGCTACTTGGAGTGCACACACATCCTTGCCAGCAGACAGAAAATTTCCTGTTCCTGGAAGCATTTGTGCGGAGAGGCAATTTATTTCTCATGTGTCTTCCTGACTGAAGCAGGTTATGGTGGCTTTTGCTCTGCTGTCACTGCTAGGGAGAGCTGCAGGCAAGGGAGAGGACAAAGCCAGGACAACAAAAAACTTATTTACATTGATGGATGTGATAAGAGAGTTGCACTTACTTCAGGCAGGACAAACCAGTTCATCATCTTGCCTTTTATCAGTGGCAGGGTGTCCGTTAGAGGTCTTGTTCCTCAGCTGATAGTACCAGGCAGGCAGCTGCTCTGCCCTGCAGCTGGTGCCCTCCCTGCCCTAGCGTTAATTATCATCTATTATAAAAGCTTCCACGGTTTTTCCAAGTGCCATTTCCCATCTCAAGTGTTTTCCTGAAACTCACTTTGGAAATGCCCATGGCAAAAAGCATGCACTAAGGACTAGGGAGCAAGAAGTCACGGTAGAGGTGTGCAAGAGTTGGGCATGTAGGTGTTATCCAACCCTGATACTGTCCTGCATGCTTGGGCTGTTGAGAACCAACATAAGAGGTGATGCCGAGGTGTCCTCAGTGCCTTCATGCAGGAGTGAGGGATGTGAAGTGGCCTGCACCACAGTCCACTGACACAGCCTGCCCCCAGGCACAGCTGATCCCATGTCATGGTCTGGATCACTGACAAGGGAGACTGCTGGAAATGCTCTTGTTCTGCTGGGACAAGTGTTCAGTAATGAGGATGACATCCTGGGAAACAGGCTCGCTGTTGCATCAAAGGCCTCTGTGTCCCAGCACACCGACTGTCTCAGAGCAGCAGCTCCTGAGCCTGCAGCTCTCCAGCACCCCCTGGTCCCAGTTTCCAGGAAAGCTGCTGCGTCTCCACAGAAAGCCAAGTTTCAGGCATGACTACGAGCATGGCTAAGCCCAGCTGAACACTACCATCCTGATGCTTTTCCCCCTCCAGGTCCCTGCTCTGCCTGTGGCCAGGCTGTGATGCGTCCTTCTTCTGGGATGAGAAAGACTGCAGATGAGAGAGCTCTGCCAGAGCCCAGCCCTCCCAGAGCCCTCTCCTGCCCTCCGGGATCCCCACTGCTTCCTCCCTCTCAGGGCAGTGACCCCCAGCTCTGGGCCAGCGGCTGTAGTTCCTGCGGATGGGTGACCCCGAAAGCACCAGCGCCTGGCACCAAGGACTGGCTCCTGACCCGTATCGACACAGGCTAGGAAAGGAGGAGGCTGAAAATAAAAAAAGCTTCAGAAAAGAATGACAGGAATTATTTCAGGGCTGGAACAACCTGCCTCACACTGAGAGAGTGAAGAAGCCAATCTGTTTAGTTTATCTAAGGGAAAGTTAAGAGGGAACTTACACACATCTATAAATATCTACATGTTGGGAACATTTCTGATTGCCACAGTCCTTTATCCTAGCAAACAAAGCCAGAGAAATTTCCTGGGGCTGGAAGCTAAAGTGAGAGAAATCCAGGCTAACCGCAAAGTCCAGATTTTTAATGGAAAAGATAAATAACAATCAGGCCAGCCAGGCCGAGGACACAGTAGATTCCCCATCATATGAAGGCTTAAAATCAAAACTAGGTGGCTGCTACTAAAGGAAACACGGCAGCTCAGCCAGACATTTGGGACTGAGTGCAAGAGCCACTGCACTGGGACAGTTAGGAAGAAAATCCCTTACAATCTGACTGTTCCCGACGGATCAGCTTCTCACCCCTCGTTGATTTTGCCCCATGATTCCCCCATCTGCAGTCGTGGTTCCCTCATGCTGGCAAATGGAGACCGGCAACCAAGCTCATCCTCCTGTCGTACTCAGAAAACCACCCTTCCAAGACCGGTAAAGACTTGGTGAATGTCAGAAAACTTAGAGAGTAGCAAGAAGAAAAGGAGAAATTAAACAGTAAGGGAAAAAAATGGGGTGTTACCCATTTTATTGCAGTCCAGAATTAGAAGGGAAACATTTAAAAAGGAGAGAAAAGAAGCAGTGCAATTTTTGTATTTAAAATATTTCAGAAGAAGATTTTGAATTAGCAAACAAGCATTATTTCAAACTGACCAGGGAATCAACATTTTCATATTATTTTAAATTTGTGGTAAGCTGCATCTATCCCAACCGCTTCATCCCTCTCAAAAGTGCATTTTGCCCTTTGCTCGTCCCTAGAACTCTCCTCAAATGTGTAGCCCAAACGATGCACTTACACCAGGAGGAAGCTGAGATTTACGATGCACATCCAAATAAATGGTGTTTCCAAGTAAATAAGACAGCAGAGGAAAGCTCCCGGTAAGCTGAGGAATGGACCTGCCATTTAAGAGCTCAGAGAAAAAAATACAGAAATCTGCAGTGTGAGAGTGTGCCAGCACTGGGGGCGAGAGGGACAGGGCTGGGAGGATTTCCAGCTCCACACAGCCTCTTTAGTTCTGCACCATATCCACCTGCCCTCTGAGCTCTGAGGGCTGACACTGGGCCATGGTAAATGCTAACGCAAGGGGATGATTTTGGTGTCATCCAGCCCCTGGCAGAGGTGACTGCTAGATTTCCTAGCCTGATTGTCACCAGAATAGCCGTGAGGGAACACTGCCAGCCCCAGGGGAGGAAAATGCCTCCTCAGCACCGTCCCTGCAGTGCTACACGCACATAGCCCCAGTGCCGTCTGTCCCCTCAGTGCCAGCCGCTGGCCAGACTGGCAGGGTTGGATGTGGCGTGGGGCGCACGGAGGCTCACCTGGGGCAGGGCGCTGCGAGAGCCAAGCACCAGGCTACAGACGCTGGCTGGTGCCTCTGTCCTCCTTGCTGTCACCCTCACCAGCCGTGGTGGTGTCCCCAGCGCGCTGTCCCCAGCTCTTGTGGGAAGCCTCTGCTCACTGTCCCGGGATGGATCCTGAAATGAGACAGGAGGTACATGCGGGTAGGGCAGGCTAGCTGCCTCCAGGCTCCCCTCTGCTTCTGGAAGAGCTAAAGTGCACTTTCTCCCATGCAGGGGGCTCATACTGCCTTCTGCGAGCATCCCACAGCCTGTGACAGCCTGCCCTGCCACTGGCCCCATGGGCAGCAGTCACTGCAGGTGACGATGGAGGCTTGCAGGCAGGGGACTCTGGGGCTGTCCTGCCGCCAGGTAGAGGTAGCTCCTTGTTGCATTTCACATTTCAGTGACACAAGATGCCTCAAACACGTTTTTGATAAAGGAGGACAGATTTGATGGTGTCAGTGGGCTTGGGCTGAGTTTGGTGCAGGGAAGCCCTTAGACCCACTGATGTGCTCAACCCCCCTGCATGCGGGGCACTGCGGGGGGAGCAGGAGCGCCCTGAGGGTGCTGTGCCAGGCCCACAGCTGCTTACCCAGTTGTTTCCACATTGATTTTTAAATGTCCTTATTGACTGTCACATCTCCTCAAGGCCCCACGGACTGGCCTGGCTGCAGAGGCCACTGACTGTTGCCAGCAGAGCTTGCTGGTGGGTGGATCAAGGGTACAGAAGACCCCAAAAGCCAAAGCAGAATTCCACTGCCTATGGTACAACATCACTAAAAATTCTTTCATAAACACAGACCAGATCTGCAGGTTTGCCTTTAACTAGAGGGACTGTCACTATGAAGAGAGTTAAGGAAAAGTGGGACCGATATGGTTCCTGAGTCATAAGTACACAGGTGTGTCCTATGATTGTGGGCAATTTTGTCCTCCCCTGTTCTTGATCATCAGACTGCTTTAAAGTGTTCCTCCTTAGGAGATATTGTTCAACTCCATCATCCCTATGTGCCACTCAAATCTGGTGTCCCCACAGGAATATGATGGGAAGCCAGTTGAGTCCATGAGGCAGAAATATGGTTTTATCTGACAGGATGATTTCACTGAAAGGAGGAATTTCCCAAGTTTTGTAATTGTGCACAAATGTTCCTGTATCCCCAATTCAGGGGGATCCCACAGCAGGATCAAGGCAGGGAATGAGGAAATAAGAGGGGGACGGAAAGAGGGCCTGCAAAGGTATGAAGCAATTTTATTTACCGTGGTACCTTTGAGGTAACTGAGACCCTACTGTTCAATTCCTGCCTCCTCACCTGGTGCCCAATCTTTTAAAAGGCTGTTGAAAATTAAAGGGAATGCAAATAAGAGAGACAGAAGTTATCTGAGAGCTGGGAAATAATCCTGAAAAGGGAAACTTAAAAGACTCAGCCTACTTCACTTATCAAAAGCAGCCTGTGAGGCGACTAGATCAGACAGCTGAAACACCTCTATGGGAGAAGCGTCAGACGGGAGCAACTAATACAGCTGCAACAGCAGAGCAGGGACCAGAGCTGGAGCTGAAGGCATTTGTGTTAGGAGTAATTCAATTAACACTTGTGAACCAGAGAGAAGTTGCCTCATTAATGAGACAAGCTATGACAGAGGAGGTGTGGAAACACTGGGCATGAGCTGGCCAGGCTGTTCTGGTCAGTAGCTTCCCATGTCCCTTGCCTCCTCCTCAGTGCAGCAGTGTGGAGGGTCTGGCCTTGCAGCATTGTGCTGGAGTGGCTCTTACCTGGGGGAGGTTTTGGGGCTCTCCGGTTGTGGCTGTGGAGCTGGGCTCACTGGTCCCAGGTTGCTGCCTGGCCGTGCTGTGACATGTGTCCGGGCTGGGAGGCTGCAGGGGTGCAGAGCGTAGCGTGAAATCATAGAATTCGTGGATATCTGCAAAACAGCACAAGAAACATCCACAGGACCAGGGAGGCAGCCTGATGCCAGCACTCTGTGTGGAGTGCAGCACATGTGCCCACCCGCTCTGCTCCCAGAGCATCCTAAGTCCAAGCTCTCTGTGAGAGGCTGACACCTGGGTGGTGGCTGGGACAGGGCTCTGCTGGCTTCCCACCCTTGCCGTGCTGCCCACCATGCCTCTGTTTTCTGCTAGGCAAAAGAGGCAATGGGGTACCTGGCTCAGTGCACAGTGCCCCATGGCTGTGGAAGGCATGGGCATTTTCATGGAGCAATGACCGATACACTTGATGGGAACTAAGGGCAAACCACGCTCAGCAACATCAACTATAAACCCACCTCAACCCACTCTCCTCCAGGCTGCACCAGCCCCATGTGTGGTGCCACGTCCCTTCTGCTCTAAGAAGCCTCCTGCTCCAGGCAGCCCCTGCCTGCCTGCCCTGATGCTAACAGGCTTTTCCCTCCCTGTTGTGGCTCCCCACCACTGGCCCACGGAGGGGCTCCCTTCCCACGGGGACAGGTAGAGAGGGCACAGGGCATTAGGACAGCACGATCATAGTGTACGGGCTGTTGGTTACAGCTTTGTTATCTCCAGCTCCTTCTCCGATGAATTCCCTCTTCCCACCTGGCATACTACCTGTTGTACTGCCATGAGCAAACGCCAGGGGTATCCTCACTCTGGCTCCAAGGACCTGAGTGTGCTGCTGTAAACCGTAGTGGCTCTGGAGAGAGGCGTGAGAATGGAGTGTCCCAGCCCTCGTTACTCTAGAGACAGTTACGGGGTGGATGTGGGACCTGATGGCAGCTGCTGCCCACGTGTAGCTCCAGAGTGAGATGGATGTGAGAGCCCAGACCTTCTCCTACCCCTGCCAGGAACATTTTACCTTCTCCTGGTCACACATGAAGGACTGCAGAGAGCAGTAGGATTCCAGTAGGCTTTGCTCCTCCCTAAGGAAGTCCCCACTGCCATGCACTCGGGCAGCTGCCAGCCTCCAGCAGCCCCCTGCTCATCTCCAGAGCCAGGTCAGACATGGACCTCCAGATCCAGCACCTCCATAAGAGCAACAAAAGCCAACATACCCATTGCAGAAGTGTTTAATTTCAGAAAGAGAACTACATCAAAAATGAGAAACTTTTTTGTGAAGAAACCAAAAGGAGTAACAGAGAAGGTAAAACATTTGTGGGAGGCACTGATCCTATTTACAGAGACCCCACTGGGATATCACAAGAAACATGCAGTGCCTGGCTGGAGAATAGTGTAAAGGCAAAGGGGAGGAAAGCAAGGGGAAGGGAGGCTGTTAAAAGCGAGAAGACGTTAATCTAAACAGCTGAAGCTGTATCCAAATGAGAAAACCAGAACGGATGGAAAATGCCGCCAGGTTAAAGGTAAAACTCCAAAAGGTCAGCCAAAAGAGTTTGGTAAAAGCCTTGCAAAAGGCATAAGAAAGTAATAAATCTCTTCAAGCAGCTGGGAAACAGGAAGTCTGGCAGAGTCAGTAGGGCCAAAAAGTCACGGCAGCGTAAATAAGCACTTAGAGCAAGGAAAGCCACAGCAGGAACCCAAGTTCATTTTCTGTACCTGTGTCTGCTGTGGAGGAGGCTGGAGAGCCCCTTTTCTGCAAGCAACCCCAAGGGCAGGTGCTGGGTTTCAGCTCGAAGGGGTCACGGCCATCTCCCCTGCACTCTCTGGGAGCTCAGGGATGAAATGGCTCTGCCAGCCCTTCAGTGTGCAATTTCTCACCTGAAACTACGTCATACCAAGGCACCATGGGGTATTAAATGCCCACTTTATAAAGACCTCCAAAGGAAATCTGGTGAACACTGGACAGTTAAAGCAGGGACATGCTGAGCACTGCCCAAGGCTATTTTCCAGGGAGGCTTTCACAAAGCAGGACTGCACCCCCAGACACAGGACCCCATCCTCTCCCTGTGGTTAATCACATAGCCATGCACCACAGCAGCACATCCATATTGCAGACGGGACAGGGAGCAGCATCAACCTCCATCATCCGGCTCCTAGGGGCAGCCTGGTGACCTCCCAGCCACAGGGAGAAAGCTGCTATAAATCTTGGCTGCTGGCAGAGCAGCTTTGTGCCCACAGGGAGCCCAGCCAGGCCATGGAACCACCCAAGTCCAGGGAGCACTGTGCCACTGCCCAGTGTTGATGCTGCTTTTGGAGCTGTTGCTTCATGCTGCATCATTGCCAGGCTCTGTCATGTGCCCCAGGAGAAAGAGGAGTGGGAGTCACCAGATCCACCCAATACTCCTAGGAAGTCCCCTCTGCAGCCCTCCAGGTGCCAAGTGCACTGCTGACAGCCCCCAGAGCCCTCCCAAAGGAGACATGAGGTCACAGCAAGCAGTCATCGCACAACCAGACAAACAGGACTTTGTTTTTGTGCAAAAACATCTCTCCCTCTGGTTATAAAAATAGTCATTGTGTAATGGGATAGCAGGGGCTCCTGGCTAGCTGGATTACATTTGGAACGCACAAAACTTTGCAAAAATGAAAACAGGATTTGAACAGCCCCATCGCCGGCGTGCACCGCTGCTGGCGTTCCCATTTGTCACCCATCTGCTGCAGGAACACAGCCTCGGGCAGCCAAGCTGGCAAGACGCCTGCGGAGCAGGAAGCTTGTCCTTCCAAGCAGTTGCTCTCCACCTCTGAAACCCTTAGCCCATTCTAGACACTTGTTGGGAGAGGGAATTGTTGCTGGCACCAGGGTTTTGAGGAGTTTCAGGATCAGGGGACAGGATTCAGGCAGCAACGGACACAGCTGTGACAGGAGTACATTTTAGGACACGTGCATGTGGCATCAATGATAATTTAGATATATGCAGGTTTCCTTCGTTTCTTATGGGCAGCACAAGTTGCACACATCTGCCTTACCTGTGCAATTTAAGAGCAGCGCTACGAAAAATCTCAGCAAGAGGACATTATGGTAGCAAAAGATGATGCTGCATGTTCAGCCTTACAGCCCCGTTTCTGTTAGATGCCAGTGTAAATCTGCTCTGGATCTAATAAGGAGAAGTAACTCGAGATTTACAGAGATTAGAAGTTGTCTAACAATTTCCTCCTGGGGTCAATAAGTCAAATAAATGTCATTAAATATTTCTATAGCACCAGCATTGAGGGCTAATGCAGCGCCCTTGTGCCAGCCAGCACGTGCACTTCCAGAAAACGACATTTCTTCCCCAACATGTGCACTGTCATCAGCTGTGTCACCTCAGAGTTACTCCAAGCCAAAACTCCAGCCTCGCACCAGCCTCCCGGCTGCAGCCTTGCTGCTGTAGGGAGTATTCACATCTATGGCCACCACAGCAGAGCTGTCAAGCGAGCTACGAGTTTCCATCCTCGGCTATGAGCTAATTTGAAAGAGAAGGAGTGCTCAGGACAGGGAATCCTTCAGATTCCTCCAGTTTTCCACCCTGGCTCCTGGAGCCACCTGGTGAAGCCATGCATTCCATCTCCAGCAGCGCTGCTGGTGACCTGTGCTCCCTGCTGGAGTTTTGCACCCAGGGAAGCACCATGGTTCAACAACAGCCTGCCTCGCTTTGTGCCTTCGCAGCAGCAGGGCTCTCTGGGAAGAGCCTTTTTAGAGGTAAAAGGAGCTACAAGGGACGGCTGGGACAGACAGGACCTCATTGGGGTCTGCGCCAGCCACCGCTCGGGCACAGAACAGGAGCCAAGCCCCAGAGGGCTTTCGGAAGGAGTGCTGCCCTCTGGGCTGCTGGCAGCCAAGGTGGTTGATCGCACACACAAACCCTGCCTGTCTGCCCAGCTTCACCCACTGCAGAGGGCACAACGGCCCCTTTCAGCCCCGGCTCCAGGAAGGAAAGGTCAGGGAGCTGCTTCTGCATGCAAGCCTTGTCCTCCCCGGTGGCAAGAGACAAGGCCAAGCAACTCCCTAAGGGGCTCTGGGGAGCAGAGATAAAGCAGGGACATGATCACCCCAGCCCAGTCACAGTGTCCCTGAGTCCAAGCTTCTGGAGTGTCCTTTCGCCGGCTGTTTCCCTGCAAGTCACGCGCTTGGCTCCATGGCCTCTAATGCAGGGAGAGAGGGGCCAGGAGGAGGGAGCCAGCACAGCCTGTTTTCCCTCTGCAGCGTCTGCGGAGCAGGGGTTGCCACATTCCAGTGTGGAGCAGCTCCTGCATCACTGTGCTGAGCCAGCCACCGCGGCATCCTCAGGGACAGGAGCTTCTCCTGGCAGAGCCAGCATGCCACGGGGCATCGGCAGCTCCTGGGAGAGAGAGTTGAGTCTGGCACAGTGGTCTCAAGGATTTAAAGAACTGTGCTATGCACAAAGGAGTCTGGCAGAAAATGGTGCACGTGCAGAGCAACCCTAGGCACATTCACAGTGATGGATACATCCAGCCCTAGACACCACACAGACTTTACCTGAACATCCCAGTGGGTCCTCCCCTGAAGCTGGGCAAACTGGGGCTTCTGGAGTCCACAAACCAGCTTATTCTTTAATAAAAAAAAAGCATATTGAAAGCTATATCCCTGGCATTTTTCATGTGGAACAATCTGAAAAACTACATGATGTTTAGCACTTCTGGTAGCTGTGCTATGGCAGAATGCATTTTGGGGTTCAAAATCAAGCTGGCCAATGCATGCCTCAGGACAGCATGACCTGTAGGAGCATGTGATCTGAGGGATGTGTCATGCTCGCGTTCATGTTCCACAGGGATTGGAAAAAAGCAGGCCCATGTTGCTGAAAGGCTGCAAGAGGAGGGACCTCTGCAGGCTGAGTCCTCTCTAACACCAGAAGCATCCGGCATAGCATGGCACAGCAAGAAGGGAGCCTCTGTGCTGGCAGGCATACCCACAGCTCTCCTGCAAATCCTCCTCCCTTGGATAAACTCTGAACCAGTGCCATGACTCTGAGCAAACTTCAGACAGAGACACAGCAGCTCACTGGGAAAAAGAATGAGGAGTGAAAAGCAAATAAAACAGAAAGGCTCCACCACCCTCCCACAGGTTTCACTGTGCTCCAGTGGGTCTGGACTGTGGACACCGAGCGAGCCCAGTGTATGCCAGCTGTGTGTGTGCACAGCAAGCACGCAGCCAGACACAGCATCACACGTGTCCACGCAAGGACGGAGGAATTTAGAAACCCACGCTGTGGGGGTGCGGAAGTAATTAATGCAAATTCCTTGTTAGGTAAACACATCTAGAGAAAGCTTGAGCTGGCACAGGGAACTAATATCCTGTTAAATCAGTTGAAAAGGTCACCAGCAATCAAGAGACACTCCCTCGTGCCAACACTGACAGGACACGAAGACAGACGGCTTAGAGCAGGGAGCTGGGAAGTCTGTGCAGCGTTCACGTGCCAGTGTGCTACCCACAGCCAGCTTTGCGTGCACGTGGACGTGCTCTCTCCAGCTATACTCTCTCCACAATGCTTTTGCACTAATATGAACAGCCCTCGGCTTCGGGAAAGCTGCTTCGCTGCCTTCACACAGCTCCAGAGAGGGCTGGAGAAGCACACAAAAGCAGGCAGGGGTGTTGGGCTTTTGTCAGATTTGCCAAGGTGATCACAACCCTGCCTTCAGCACAGGGCTAATTGTGGGCTGGGGACCATACCGAGGGCAGGATGTACAAATGAAGAGGTAAGAAAGGAGATGCACACTGGTCCCTCTGGCACGGCAGCCCACCGCCCAGGGAGCCTTCCCTTGCTGTGTGTCTCTGCTGCTGCTGGCATACATGCCCCAGAGGGCAAGCCTTGCAAAAGGATGCTCTGGGGCTGAAAGCCTCCAAGTGATACTCCAACAGCAAGAATGCGGAAAGGAGAGAATAAAATAGCTCAGGACACACCACTCATCCCATGATCATTTTTAATTTTCAATGGAAAACCGGAAGCATGGAGAAACTGCTGGCACCTTAGGGCTCTGCAGGCACAGAAATGGGTCTCTAGCTGCAAAGAAAAGATGAGAGCTGCCAAGAAAGGAGAGTGATGGTGAGGACGAATGCTAGGGCTGAAACAGCCTTGGATCAAAACACACCGAAGATGAGGCACAGACCATGGAGCTCTGCATTCCAGGTCCTGGGGTGCAAAGCTTCTGGGATGATTTCCCTTCTTTCCCAGCAGGGAAACTCTGCTTCTCCCCTTGAAGACCACGGAACAGAAACCACCAGGACTGTACACACTTCTCCAAGGTCCACAGGGAGCGGAACTTAAGGAGAGGAGCTGAGTGGGAGCTCCTGCCCCTCTCAGCACGCTGCTGCTTCTGCAAATGGTTCTCTGGGATTACCTCCAAACCCAATGCCCTAAGTGAACCCACACAGGCAGGATCTGGTCTGCTCTGGCAGAGAATGGAGCAAAGCAACTTTGGAGTCCAAACCCATTGAATTTTGTTTTTCTAAGAAAAAAATACTTTGCAAAGAAATTGCATTTTCAAATGACCTTGTTCAGAGAGGCAGCCATGCATCTTGCACAGAGAAGATGTGTAGTCAGGTGAGACTCCAGTTGTGTTTGTCCAAATTCACATGACAAACTTTACGCTGTGCTCAAAATGGTATTTTCTAGTCCCCAGCCCCAAGATGAACCTTGCTGTTAAGTCTGTTTCTTATGTGAAATGGAATCACTTGCACAGTGTGTTACTCGCAAGTGGTTATGGGTCTAAGCCCAAGAAAGGCTAGGATACCCCAAAAGGAGCTCGGTACACGTGGATTCTCAAACACAGAAAAATTTAGTTTCCCTTTGGGCTGGCAGCAGGAATGGAAAGTAGCAGATTGTGATGAGGATAAGAGGTGCAAGGAGGAGTGGCACCAGAGCTAGAAACTCGGTGGTGGGTGCAGACACATCACACCTGCACTGCCTCGAGGGTGCTCATAGCATCACAGCATCCTTTAGCAGGTGCTGGATAGACCTGGCATGGCCTGATGAAGAAGGCTTTACCCCTTGTCCACAATCACCCAACCAAGGAACCCTGTTTATGTCACAAATACCCAGCGACTGCAGCCCCAAACCCCGGTATCTCCTGCCCAAGCCCTGGAGGGGAAAGACAGCCCAGCTCCCTGGCAATACAGACACCCGTATCTTCGCATAGGATGCACCCAGCCCAATCAGTGTCAGGCACCTGTGCAGGATCAGGCCCCCAGGAGAGCCCACTGACCATAAAGTCCCAGGGATCACAAGGCAGGGGCTTACCCAGCAAAGCCTGGAAGAGTTCACTTTGGAAGACGTGCGAGACTTTTCCAATAGAGGCTTTTAGCTCCTGCTCCTCTGGTGACTGCAAGGTGCTTTGGTATCTCGTCAGAATTTCCACTGCCCGTTCAGTGTCTGCAGAGATGACACGGGAGTAACAAGACATTAACACTGACGGATGGACTGACATTGTCAGGGAAGGATCAGGTACAGCCTTTGAATGGTGCAAAGGGTTTGCCTGGGTAGTGCCTCAAGTTGCCTTCCAGCTCAGGATATTTGAGTCAGTCACAAAAGTAGCCTCTTTACACATACCTGGAAGAGCTAACTCTGCCGTGAGGTGCAAAAGGGCCATGGCTGAGAGCTGGGCAGGGGCTGAAGGGGAGATGGTTCTGGTTGATGGCTCTCCTTGACCTTGAAAACTAGGGCCTAAACCCAGGTTGACTCACCTCCAAACCTCATGGTGCTGGGCAGTCTGAGCACCTCTGCCAGCCTCCCAGGCAGTGAAGGTGTTCACGAGCTGGATATATCCCAGTTGCACAGGGCTATGAGTACTGCCGCAGGAGCTGAAGTCTTGTATGTAGAACCAGATGGCTGCAGCAAAGCTGTGTGTATCCCCACTCATTTAGTGGAAGATATTGCAGCTTGGCTACATAACTGGCAAAACTTGGGTTCCTACAGGGTGAAGTGTAGGAACTGCTCCATGCAGCAAGCTGCCTCGAGTCAGCAGGGGACACAGTAGGAAAGGAACGTGATGGTTTGGGGGTTGGGGAAGGTGGGATGCTGCCCAGGAAGGGAGCTGGAGGCTGCCATGAAGCAATGCTTTGTTTAAAGACTGGGTTCACCATAGCTGTGAAACAACCTTAGATTTAAAATAGAGGAGCTGTGATCTCTCTGTGCCAGGACACATCCATGGTACTCTGGGTAGATGCCTGGAGCTGCCAGCCCAGCTCCAGCCCCAGATGTGACCCAACCCTCAGGCGGATGGGGAGCTCCCGTGGACCCTGAGCTCATCCCAGCCCTATCAGTGAATATTTCTCTTTGTCACCCAGGCAGCTTGCAGACAAAGAGTGTCTGTTTGAGGAGGCAGGGGGAGCCGTCCTGCCACTGTTTGGGACTCATCTTTTAACCCAGGAATTCATGCAGAAAGGATGACCCTGCTCATCCCAGAGCTCTCAGCAGGGAATTCAGGTCATCAAACAAGGGGGCCTGTGTCTGCTAGGGTGTGTGCCACCTGCTGTCCCAGCTCACCCAGCTGCCTTGCCTCCCAGCTCCTCCTCAGCCAAAAGGGGAAGGGGGTCCTGCCTGCTTCACTGACCCACACTGACTCATTGTGGGAGCAGAACAGAGAAAGGAGCCTGGGAAAGTGCCAATAGGTCCTGCTTGGAGCTGAGCTCCACACCTGCTCCAGTAAAAGCAGAGGCTTCTCCCAAGTTCCAGATTTATTGGGCTTTACGGACAGCCCAGCTTATCACTAAGAGCTTCCTTTTCTGCAAGATCAGACAGCGGCTTCAGACACTGCCCAGCATCCTGCAGCGGGGTTGAGTCATCTTCGCCTGGTCATTCCTGCCCTTATCAGCAGAAGCTAAAGCAGTCCATGGAAAAACAGGGCCTCCACACCAGGACACAAAGACTGCAAACCTAGTGTGAACATCCCACCCCAGTTTAGGATGCACAGAGAGAGCGGCATGCACCCTGCCCTGATCTCTGCGCTGCTGGCCACCAGCACTGGGTGGCAGCCAGCTGGAGCAGGAGGGCGCTGGCCCTGGACCACCAAACCCAGGGAAGTGCTGCGCTCCCAGCACAGGGGAAAGACCAGAGCACCCTTCCTGCAGTACTCAAGCACATGGTGTCCAGGGCCCGTCACACCATGCCTAAAGGTGCGAGTCCCACTTATGGGAGACCCTTCCTCTCAGTGCCAACACCCCATACCTGCCCTCCCACAGCACCCAAGGGTGCTGCAAGCACAGCATCCCATAGCCACCCGCTCCAAGCCACGGTGGCACGGGATGTGCCCCACAGTCTGGGAAGGGCCTGACACCGGGAAGCCCGACCTGGGCTCTCAATCCCAGGGGTGCACCGGGCGGGGGTGCACCGGCTCGTGGCGGGGAGGGAGGAAGGAAGCAAGGAAGGAAGGAAGGGAAGAAGGAAGGGAGGGAAGGAGTGCGGGAGCTGCCGGGCAGGGGCACCGGGCGCGATCCGGTACCGTCAGAGCAGACACTTGTTGAGCGCTGCGGCAGGGCAGGGCAGGGCGCTCCTTACCTTCCCTGCGGATCATCGCTCCGCTCCGCTCGGTTCCACCCGCGAGCGGCCGCGCCGCCGCCCGCCCCGCCCCGCGGGAACCGGCCCGGGGCCACCCCCTCCCGCCCTCCGCCGGCACCGCCTCCGGGAGCGCCCGCGCCGCGCTGCCCCGGGGCGCGGCTGCTCGGGGCGGCTCAGCCTGCACACCACCCCCCCCGGGAGCCTCGGCCCGGAGGAGCCGCTGGCTCCGGTTCCCCGCGCTGGCACTAGAGGGCATGGCCGCGCCGCGCATCCCCGGGGCTGGTACCGGCTGCGCTGTGCCCGCTCCGGGCCGGTACCGGCTGTGCCGCGCATCCCCGCCCGGGCTGGTACCGTTACCGGCTGCGCCGCACACCCCCCGGGCCGGTGCTGGTACCGGCTGTGCCACGCATGCCCCAGGCTGGTGCTGGTACCGGTACCGGGGGCAGCCGGGACCTGCGAGTGAAGGTTTGGAGCTGCTGGGCAGTGGGGGGATGCAGTTACACTCAACTCAGCCCTTTGGGTTCCGTCTATCGCTCCCTGCTCATTTATTAACATAAATAGGTAGGAACAAGTAAAACGACCCCTTTTCCAAGTTCAAGGCCCTGCTGCAAAGGGACAGATGCAAAGTCCCACCACTCCCTTCCCTCGTACACCTTGCAGCCTTGCGGGAGCGTAACCGTGGTCCCACCAGCCCCAGCCCCCCTTCCAGCCCCAGCCCCTGCTCCCTTTCCCCTGGTGCCACAGGTAGTGGCTGCTGCGTGGGGTGCCAGCACCCTGTCCCACAAGCGTGAAGCCAGCAGCAACAGGGGCAGGACTTGTGTTGTTCAGCACAGGGGTGGGAAGAGCTCAGGTCCCCCTCTCCATCTTGTGAAAAGCTACCTCCCCTGCATCCCACTTCCTATTCCTTAAGCCATGGGGCAGGGCAGCAGCACTTCAAACAAGGCTTGCCATCACTGGCTGCAGAGGCTGCCCTTCACCTGCACCAAACAGGGACTCAGACCCCCGTAGTCTCCAAACCACAGGGCAGAAGCCTTAGCACCAGCACTGCTGTGTAAGTACTCAGCCCCCAGGCACAAGCCAGCCCCAGGACACCCCTGCAAAGGCTTCAGTTCCTCGCTGCCAGTGGGAACTGGGAATCCAATTTAAGGTCTTTTCAGCTGAGGGCAGTTGCAACCAGGAAGGCTACGGGGAATGGGAAACTCAGGAAGGAGTCTACGAAGAAAGGCAGCCTCAAAGCTGGCCTGAGGAGTGCTTCCCACTTGAGCTGTGCAGGGCTCTGACTGCCCTTCCCCATGGCTGATAAAGGCTGGAGTGGTCACTCTTGCATCAAGCTGTTGATCTTTGTGAGAAGCACATCCGTCTCGGACTCTGGGGAGAGAGAAAAAAAAGTCATCACAGGTAGCCACGATCCCGCATCAACAGACAGAGCAGCCCGAAAAACAGGTTTGAAAAGACTTAGGGAATGTGGGATTCCCCAGCACTGTCCCACAGGGCTGTTTTCTTAGGGCAGGGCAGGAACTCCCTGGCCTGGGATTCCCTTCCCTCCCCTCTCCTGGCCATCCGAGACTGCTCTGTCATGTTCAGCTGGAGAAAGCTGCCTGCCTGCCAGAGAGTCCTGCAGGCGCAGCCTGGCTCTAAGGGAGGGGAGCTCACATCCATGCGCACTCACCTGCTGGCCGTCTTGTCTGGGAGCATTTCCTAGGAGACGGAACAGGATCGATGTTAGTATGTCTGTCTAGCCTCCCCTTTCCCTCCCCTGAGCTCCCAGCTGGAGACTGGGGCCCCACAGGACACACAGTCCCATAGAAAACTGCTCTTGGTGCCTGCAGCACTGGTAAAGGAGCACGGCCCAAGGTCCCCCAGCCTCAGCCCACCAAGCTCTGGGTGCAGAGCATGCTACTAAGCATGAACTCAGGCATCCAGCAGCCTGAGGAAGGATCAGGACAGATTTGTAGCTGCCCGGTCATAAAAGCTGCCTCCATAAGCTGCTATCTCACGTAGCCAGACAGGAGAGGACCCCCAGAATCTGAGTCCAGAGAGGGGTGGCAGTAGATACAGCTGGGTTTGGATATGCACCAGCCACTCAGGGCACACTACAGCCTCCCCCAACAGACCTGCCCCTGCCCTGGAGGGGAAAAGGGATCAAACCTACTTCAGCAAGAGGAAGGCCCAGAGGATGACAAGGATGGAGGCGCAGTCTGCAACAATCCACATCATGAGGTATGTGCTGCTGGGCTGCAAGGCAAGATGAGCCATAAATACCAGCCACGGGTAGTGTGCTGGTGGCATGGCCAAGCCAAGACCCTTCTGCAGGGTCACATGTCCCCAAGCCAACGCAGCAAAAGCCTCCAGCCCGGCAGCTGGCTGCCCATGGCTGCTGCAGAAAAAGACCCACAAGTACCTGGGGCACAGGGCTGTAGGAGGGGTTACTTACAAGCAGCCAGATGGGGTGTTTCATCTCCTTCAGCACCTGGCAGGCGTTGGTGGTGACAGAGCTCACACCAGAGCACCACAGCACAGAGAAGAGCCAGGGCTGGTTCACCACATACAAATTGACAGAGATGTTGTCCTGGCGGTACTGCCTGCATGGGGACAACCACGGTCAGAGCAGCAGACGGCAGGGTGCTGGCACTCTCAGTGTACAGCCAGAGAGGACTGTATATGTGGGATGTGATCCAGCATTTGCAGCCACGTGGAGCATCTGTCTGGAGAGCCAGTCCCAGGGCAGATTTGCTGGCAAGGCAGAGGACTCCAGCCAGCTCCATCTCCTGCACCAGCTCTGCCCTTCCCAGTAGTGCACCAGCACTCAGCCTCAGCTGGCCCTTACCTCTGCTGGCTCCTGGGACAAAGCTATGACACTGCCCAGGCCCTATAGCTCCCAGGCTCCTGGGCATAGGGCTCTCACCTGATCTCTTCAGAGCTCATGTCCTGGTAAGGCAGATTGACGTGCAGCAGTGGCTCCTTCTCATTCTGGAGTCTTTTCCGGCCATAAACTTGCTGAAGGCCTGGGGCTTGCTGTTTGACCTGTTCCCTGAACCCATCTGGCAGCCAGAGGACCTAAAGCAAGAGCCAGAAAGCACATGCAGGCGAGAGGTGCTCCAGAGAGCTTGCTCTCTTCTGATGTTTCCTTGCATGTCCAGGCACACATTGCCAGCTCAGACAGCTGCTTCCTGCCCTCCTCTCCAGGCTTAGCTTCTCTATAAGAATCTCAGCCAGCACAGTCTCTTAAGAAGCTTGCCCCAGCCAAGAAGCACAACAGACCCCACTGGGGGGAGAAAGCAGTTCTAGCCTAGGAAAGCTGTAGCAATTATGTCCTCTCTGGGTCCTTGAATGGATTGAGCAGCGCATTCTTTTGACCCCAACTCTGCAGCAAGAATGTGCCTTGGATCAGCACTACAAGTCTTTTTTGTGTCCCCTTCTGCTCTGCATTCCCAAAAAGCCAAGAAGGGAAAGCGATTTGGGTGCTAATTCATCCCCTCAGGGCAGCACGCGTCCTGTGCTGCAGCGGTTGGATGAAGTGCAAAGACAACACAGGAGGTTGCTGCAAGAGTTCAAGAGCTGCAAGGAAAGGTGTGGCGCAACCTGTTCTTGCTAGCACTGTTGGCCCCCTCCCTAAACTGAGTCACTGTTTACACACCAGGGTGGCCAGCGCTGGGGAACCAGGGGTCTGACGCTATAGGCATTAACGCCTAGTTACTGGCAGCTTCTCCCAGTTAGAGGACCCCACACCTGGACAGGGTTCCCCAGCAGGAATCACACATGGGGATGTGATATATGTGGTGGCAGGATGTCAGTGGGGTTGGTGGGGCACCTCCCACCATAATGGCAGTGTGACAGCAGGGCCCAGCAGTAGTGGGGCAGTGGCCAGCTCACCTGCTGTAGTGGGATGCCTGACCGTAAGATCACTTGAAGGGTAGCATTGACAAAGCTCTGGTAGTCACTGTGGTTCTCAGGCCGGAGGTCAAACATGATTGAGATATTGCTCTGCTTGGCTGCCTCGAGTGCCTGTTCCAGGGATGGAATCCTCTGTTTAGTTGCCTGGTTGCGATCTCCAGCAGAAAGACTCTGCACAGTGGGAAAAGGTCTCCGCTGCAAGGGAGAGAAAGAGTCATATGATGGGCAGACCCCATGTAAGCTCCCAGCTCCCAAACTGTTCCCATCTCTGGCTCTCGATTTCCTACACTCGCTTCTCCACATGCTCTCCAGTGCAGTCAGGCACAGCAATCTATCCCCTGCAATTCCACAGGGCACCTCTACCCTTCTCCCCACTAACAGTAAAGTTTAAGCAGCCCCAACACCTGTAGGCATTCAGAGCAACTCAGCAGTTAGTTAGTCACGTTTTGGGAAGAGCCTTGCCACAGCTGCTTCCAAGCCCAGGCAGGCTGTGCAGTTCAGAGCAAACACATGCTGCATCTCCCCTCAAACCTGCCTCCTCCATGACTCAGATGAGGAGTCAGAATGAACACCAGCTTGGGGTGTAGCCACACCCAAGGGATTTGTGGAGGCATGGAATTGCTTCTGCGCCCTGTCCAGGTGTCTGCCAGGACCAGCGCTGCAGAGGAAACCTTCTCCAGTGCAGGGCTTCACCCATGGATGCACCCATCCCTGACCAGCCATCCCCAGGGGCATCCTGACCTCCAGGAACCAGCTACCAGCATCCAGCTGCTGGAGATCCGTCCAGTTGAAGGCGGTGCTGTTCAAGTTAGCCCTCTCAGGGAACATAGCCTGCACGTTGGTGGTCCTGGTGAGTTCCTCATCGTGCATGAGGAATGGGACCCCATCAGCACTGGCAAAGAAGCAGAGAGGGAAGCTCTGTGTTGCAAGCTGTGTTCCAGCACTGGCATTTCTGCCCCCTCCCAGCCACCCTGCTAGGTAAGCCCCACCCTTATGCCTACTTGTGGTCTTCTACACAAGAAAGTGAGTGCCCAGGAGGAACAGAGCACCTAAAAATCAAGCCAGGAACCCAGTAGTTCCTTGCTCACTGCAACACCTGTCCCCATAGCAGGATTGCACGAGATGAACTAGAGCCAGGATCTGTTTTCCAAGCACTGCCTGTCTCCTGATGGTGCCTCCCTGCTAATGCCCTGAAAGGCAACCTGCGTGGGGAGGACAGAAACCTAGGACCTCTCCCAGATCATTGGGACACCAAGCTGGAGCCGGTCCCATATGGGAAAGGTGGGAATGGCAGAGCCCTTTGAACAGGGCTGCCTCCAAATGCAGGCTTTATCAGTTTTCCAGGTGTTTTCCAGAACGCCTCATGTGGGAGATGATATTGCAGGATGCACAGACCCTTTCCTTCCACTGAGTCCCTGCTGCCCCTTTACCTCACCATGACGTCCGTCTCAAAGACTTGCACATCACAGTCCACTGCCTTGTGCAGTGACATGAGGGTGTTTTCTGGCGCCAGCTGGAAAAGGAACAGTGTTAGTACAGAGGGCACGGGCAGAAAGGGGCAGGAGGCAGGCACTTGCCCTGCCTGGCTGCACACAGTATCTTGACTGGGCTCTAGGGCAACAGTAAGGAGATGGGGGTGACCCTGGCAGAGTTGGAGCTGGAAAAGGGCTCGGTGCAGACAGCTAGAGCCTGCCTATTCCCTGCTTCCCAGCCCGCACAACACAGCCAGGTTTTCTGCTGAGAGTCACCTGCTCCTGGTCCAGTAGTGCTCAGCAAGCAGCTCTGACCTGCAGCTGCAGCGCCCACCCTCCTCACCTTGTGCTCACCCATCTTCCAGCCTTGTGCTGCACTGGCTGGTCTCTACTGCGCTGGCCAGAGCTCATCCAACCCTGCAGCAGCAAGGGTTTGATGCTGGTGGCCCAAAGCCAGGCACAGCCTGGCTTTCAGTGACAGAGCAGCCTGCCCCATCCACCCTGACCGCTGTGCCAGGGTTGCTGCTGGGTCTAACTTACCATGGGGGCTCCTCGGTGGCCAACCAGGGCTGGCTTGGGGGGAAGCTGGTTCTCCTCCATAATGCAAGGGGAGGTGATTCCCAGTGGAGCCAGGTACAGTGCGATCATCACCATGCAGTACACAAGCAGCAGAAATACCCTGAGACCTGCAGGAAGAGATAGAGAAGATAGAGGGGTGACGTAAAGAGGAAGTATTTTGCAGGAATAAACCAAGAGTGCTTCACCTGGCATTAGCTCATGGTTGTTCTAGGCCAGGTATTTCATCCCCAGCCTTTGGAACACTGCAGATTTGTTCTTGGCCCCATACATGTCCTTGCACCCTAATCCAGCACTTTGCAGGACTCGGTCTGCCATCCATAGCCCTCCTTCAGGGTGGGCTGAAGCTGCATCAAGGGCTGGGCATGAGAAGCAGCAACTAAGAGCAGCCTTTACTACCAGTCTGAGTCCTGGGAACCTATTCCCACTGCACCAGTTCTCTCTGTGCACCACTCTGCCACCAGTGCCACTTGGTTAGGTGGTAGGAAACAGGGCACCAGTAGAAGCAGGATATGGAAAGCTTGGAGGGGGATTACCTGTGTTGCGGGTGCGGTAGATGAAGCTGGCTAGGGGCCAGGCAAGGAGTGTCATTCCCCCCACGATTCCAAAGTGCAGGAAGGGACCTGTTGCCTGGGGAGGCAAAAGTAGGGTGTCAGCCAGCACCAGCCTAATCCCTGTCCCCAAAATCCATACGCTTCAATACCAGGGATCTGCCACTGCAGACAGCACTGCTGGAAAAGCCACAGTGCCAGAGAGGAAAGGACAGGCTCCTGAGGATTGATCAGACTCTCTGCTCTGGTCCAGCCACTTTTCATTACTCTGGCTGCAGCTGCTTCAGGCAGGACTGCAAGAGCAGAAGGAGCACCCTGCCTGGCCAGGCAGAAGTCAAGGGCAGGGACCCATGGCACACAGCCATGCTGAGGGCTTGCAGTCACCACCCTTCGGCTCATCCCCATAAGCCAGGTATCTGTTACTGCGGGGGAGTCTCTGGTATCGAGGTGACTCACCTGAAGGGAGATACGTGCGCTTCTCCATTCTTCTGCCCACTTTATTCCCAGACCTGTGAAGGCTGCAGCCACCACCAGGGCAGTTAAGATCAGCAGGGTCTGTAGGGCAGCGCACAGGGCAGTTAGGGGAGTACACAGCATTCTGCAGTCCAGCTGGGCTCTGTCCTGGCAGGGCAGGCAGAGTCATCCTCATCCTTTCCTTCTGAGCTCTTGTAAGTCTCAGTACCCCACTTCCCCTACTTCGGTTTGCAGCTGAGCTCTGTACTGCATACTTCAAGCAAGAGGAATATTCCCATCCTAGACATATGGTTGGGGGGCTAACAGCTGCAGCCCGGCTCAGCAGGGACACAGAGCCACTCAGTGGGATCACAGCAGCTGCCTGTGGCCCCAGTAGGCTTGTTGTAGCTTCACAAGGTGCAAGGACAGCCAGGCCTTGCACCCACCTCCCTTCACCCCCAGACTCTTACCTTGTGCAGCCAGTGTAGTTTCAAGGGCTGGCCACAGAGCTGCAAGCACAAAGCAAGGACCTGTGAGAAGAAAAGGAGGTGTCAGAGCTGGGCTGCACCCCACAGTGCAGCCCTCTAAGGGCACATGACTCAGCCATAGGAGCTCTGCGACTCTGACACAGGTAAGGGTCTCTGCCCATGCTCAGGCTGGCACAATTCCAGGAGGCCAGATACAGCACAGGGCATGGCAGCACAGCTGCACACACCTACTAGCCCAGGTGGGATCAGCAGGGCTCACCAGCAGCACAGCTGAGTAGGTGATCAGCACGGCTGTAGCTATCAGCAGAAGCAGGGACCAGTCTACCCACAGCTTCCTCTGCTTGAAGATGAACCTGCCAGCAAAGGGGATGGTCAGAGGAGCAGGAGGCACATGGGGAGCAAGACTGGACGTGGGATCCTACTTACTCATTGAAGTTGTGGAAATCATTGAGGATGATGATGGCAAAGTACAGCCACACCAGTGTGAAGAAGAAGACAAAGAAGAGGAAAAGGAACCAGCTGTAGTCACACTGAAAGACAGAGATGACAGCTATGCACACACCCGCAGGCCACCTAGTCCCTGGCCAGGTTGCTGAGACCCCTGGGGAGCACCCACCCTGCAGCAGGGTGCACTGAGGGCTGCAGCAGGCACTGAACTATCCCACGGAGAGAGAACAGAGCTCCCCAGGAGAGCTGTTTTGGCTGAACACATGTTAATGGAAGATGGACCAGCACCTCCTGCAACAAGCTAAAATGCTGCCTATGCCAGGCTGGAGAGGACAGCGCCTGTGGCAGGATTGCCTCCCTTCCCATACAGCAGCCCCTGGGAAAAGGCTGGGACTTCGGACAGTTGAAAGGGCAGGGAGCCAGGTCCTGTTCCCTTCAGCTGGGTAATCTGTGGGCTGGGTGGAGAGGGGTGCTGTGCCTCAGAGCTGCCATTGCAGTGATGGGCCTGCAGATTGCTCCTGCCTGCCCAGCTGAAGCCAGATCCAGCTTCAGGGTCTTCAGCTGTGCATATACAGGGAGGTGAGAGGTGCCACAGGTGCTGAGCGGGACACTTGGCAGCCCACACCAGCTCGCACATTCCAGGCAAGACAGGACAAGCAGCAGCACAGCCGCTCCCATGGGAGTTGGAGACCGCAGAGAATCCCAGGACCTCACCCCTCCCAGGTTACAAATTGCTGGGGACACCCCCTTCCAGCACCCCATTGCAGGGGCCACACCCAGCCCAGGAACCGAACTGTGCCTCCTGCGTGCCTTGCCAGGCATTCAGCGTGCCTTGCCAGGCATTCAGCGCCCCGGGACCTGCCCACCACGCTCACCCTCAGGGAGTAGTGTTCTGCTGCAGGCATGTGCAAGCTGTGCCACAGACGCATGCTTGGCAAGGTAGGGGACAGCCATGGTTCAGGCTCGCTGCTGCTGGTGTGTTGGCTACCCTTCTTGCCACCCAGTGGGATGACTCACCCTCTCACTGCTCCAGGCTAGGATAGTCCCTGAACAGAGAGGTACCAGGTACCACCCCAGCTCTCTTGGGGCTCAACCCTGGGGAGCAGGATCAGTGGCAAGAGGGCAGCAGCCCAATGTCTGGGCTGAGCCCCCCAGCCACAGCCCTTCCCTACCCCAGTCTCCCATAGAGGGGCTGGCCAGCCCCAGCTCAGCATCACCCATGGTATCACCTTGGTGGTTCTCAGGCCCTTTCTCTTCTCCTTTTTGGCAGTGATCCACTGGCAGCTGTAGAGGCAGAGCAGGCAGGTGGCACAGGGGCGGCAGCAGCCAGCAGGGTCTGCCATAGCTCCTGGCTGTCCCAGGCCAAAGGTCAGGTGTCCTGTGGGGGATGCACACAGAGCATTGGCACAGACCTCCCAACACACACCATCCCCTGCCCCGCGGGCATGGGGCACTGCAGCATCTTGGGTGCAGGCCCCCTGGCAAGCCGCTGCTCCAGAGCCCTGGGGACATAGCGGGGCTGCTGGCCATGTCCCCAGGCAAGGTGTGAAGCTAGGGAAAGCAGGAGCACAGGGTGTAGCCCAACCTGTTCAGCAGGCTGCCCTGAGACCCGTTGCTCAACAAGCCAGAGCAAGCCCAGAGCTGGCAGGGAGCAGGATCTGCTCCCCAGTGTAGGGTTCAGCTCTTCACCCAGGAGCCAGGGGTACCATGAAGGCTCACTGGCCAGTTTGACACAACATTGCACCCAGGGTGCCTAGGAGTAGCCTAGCTGCAAGGACTGCACAGCCCAAGGCTCTGGCTGTGCAACTGAGGGTACATATGACAGACTGGGAAGTCCCTGTCTTCCTCAAGTCCAGGTCTCCCCTGAGGCAGCACCATCCTGGCACATCTCTACCTCAGCTCACACAGCTAAGGGGTCTCCAGGAGAACTGGAGGAACTGCAGCTGAGCAGGTGCTGGCAAGTTGTTTGTCCAAATGCTGTAAGTAAAGGGGAGCAGCAGTTATGAAGGGAGAAACCCATTGCTACAGTTGTGGCCACTCAGGCTGGGTGCAGGGGAGAGGGCTAGGACGCTGTGCTGTGGTCCTCACATTCCTAGTGCTCCCCTGGAGGAAGCAGGGAACCTCAAACAAGGTCTCCCTTTACCCACCGAGACTCTCCATGTTTATTACCACTTGTCCTGCTGCGGAGCTTTCCCCTCTCCTCATCCCAACCTCCCCAACAGGACAGGCACTCCATGTGACATTATCACCCTGCAGATCAGGTCAGACTCTCAGTTGACTGTGACCACTGAGCCAGGCATGGGAGCCAGCCAACCACATCCGCCCAGCCACATCCTCTCCAATGCTGGGGGTAAGGGTGTGCCTAGCAGGGCCATGTCCCATCCCACCCTGGAGAGGGGGAGCAGAGCTAGCCCAGACCCTCCCAGCCCCAGTCAGCTACTCCAGAGCAGCTCCACTGTGCCTCATCTGTGGTCAAGGTCAGCCTGGTCTTCCTTCGCGACACAGCAGTACCACAGCATGGCACCTCACTCCCAAATACCACCAGTGTGTTGGTCTCAAGGGTTGGAGTGCAGAGTCTCTCCCAGCATCCACATAGAGCAGTGGCTGCCGAGGCACACACAGCTAGGTACCAACCCAAGGGCAGGACCCCATACCTGCCCAGCTGACTTCTGCAGGATGAGGGAGGCCTGGGTGCTGTCATCAGCAGGTCCAGCCAGCCAAGGCGCAGCACAGCAATGCCCACACCTGCTGCCCGCTCTGTCTTCTAGGGATCAGACCAGCAGCTGTGATCTGCTTAGTGATTGTACCCAACACAAGTGCAAGGAAGCTGTGAAACCAGACAATTTCCCTCCTCATGCCCAGGGACTCTGGCTGTGGGCTCACATCCCTGCTGTCACCAGAAACATAGGCCCCACTTCCACCAGAGAGCAGTGGGCTCAGCCAGCATCCTCTGGGACTCAACCTGTGTCCCCCTTGCTGCTCACACAGGCAGAGAACCGGTGCCAGCAGCTGCTAAGGGAAACCCTGCCACCCCCCCCAGCTGGTTCTCATACATGGTACAAAGTACAGTAGGAGTGGCTGTGGGCACCAACTCAGCTTCAGCTGCTCAGAGAGGCTGTCACTGCCAGGAGTGGAGTTTGGCAGGGCAGTGGCACAGGACTGGCTACAAATCTACACCAGAAGTGCTGGCTTGAGGGTTCGGAGGGAAATAACCACCCTGTTCCCCAGTTCACATTACAACTGCAGCATCAGCATCAGTAGTTATTGTGCAACACCCCTGCACGGCACAGGTCCCAAACAGAGCTGGGCTAGGCATGCAGGAGACCCTCACCAGCTTCTGCCCTAGCTCCAAGGGGAAAGCTGCAAAATGGGAGCTCTCAATGGAATTCCATTGAGAGTTCTCCTTTAGCTCCCCTGTTCCCCCAGAACACCCCTGGCCCTAGTGTAGTGGGCACAGGAGGCTTGAAGGAGTGACAAAGCTATTGCTACAGTCACTGATACAGCAGCAAGGGCTCGCAGCCCTGAAGGGACCTTTGTGGCCCAGTGGTGCTCACACAGGACAACTGGATGGCCACAGGCAAGGCAAGACCCCCTTACCCTTGTGGAGCCCATCCAGCCCAGGCTGTGTGCCACCAGCCAGGGCAGCAGGAGCTGACAGACAGCCCCACTGTCCCTTGACCTTACAGGAGGGAGAGTAGAACTCCTGGGTCAGCATGGGGAACAGGGTGACCCCAAAACAGCAAGAGCAGCACGGCTTGGCCCAACCCCCCCACTCCCAGCCTCATGCCCTACATTTCCCCCAAACAGTCAGATGGGGCTCCCTGTCCCCACTCTCTGGAGCATGGGAACAGCATGGGCAGCCCTTTTCTTTTTCCCCTCTCAGCTGTACGCAGGTCCTGAGACAATCACCCCGTTGCCGGTCTGCCAGCTCTCCCACAGCTCCCATGGCAGCGTGGGACGGCGTCTGAAGGGCATGGGCTGCCACCCTGGGGCAGTGAGCCAAGCGGGCAAAATACCTGTGTCCTGCAGATGTTGGGTTCGCACAGCTGGGACGCTGGCAGGCCAGGTGAGCACCAGTTCTGGGCGTCCCTGCACAGCAATGCGCTGCTCTGCTCCTCTGCTCTTTGCTCACACCCTCCTGGGTGTGTTTGTGGCCCTGCGGGGCTGGTGATGCCGCCTGCAGGTCTGCACAGGCTGGCAGAGGCAGGCTGCCCACAGTGGGCACAGCAGGCAGGGCTGGGGGTCAGGGAGGGCCCCCGCCAGCGGCTTTGTGCCCCGCTGACCCCGGTACAGCCTCCGCTTCGTGGCCACTGAGAAAGCAGAGAAGGGGCCCAGGGGGGCGTCACGCGCTGTAGCACAGAGGAGTTTGTAGGCAGCCCACGCTCCAAACGGATTACAGGAGCGGGGAAGGCAGGCGGAGGCAGAGCTTCATGTATTGTTGGGCCTTTGAGCAAGGGGCTGTGGGACCCCATCTGCCTAAGGGAAAACTTTCCCTTCCTTGCAGAGGAAGCCTGGGACAGACACGTACTGGGCCACCACAGCTGACGCTCGCTGGGGCATGCTTTGTAGGTAGAAACACAGAGGTAAAAGTGGTTTCTTGTTTTAAGCCGAGAGAAATGCTTTAGAGCTAATGTATCTGAACTTTACTAAAGCAGCAGATGAACAAGGCTTTGAGATAGGAACTTGATGCCACTTGCAGATGGACAGGGTGATGCCCTCCATCTCTCTTCAGCACCGTGTGGCTGCATCCCCCCACCTTCTGTTCCAGGTCTAAGCAAAGGCACAGCCCCTGGTGAGCCAGGTTGCACTTTCCATATCAGTGACTTGCTCCATCCTTGCGTGGGATCTCAGAGGATTTCTGTGATCTCCTGCCACTTTCAAATGAGCAGAGGAAGCTGATTTACAGGGAGATGTTGGCATCCGGCATTGACACAGCAACTGCCAGGCTAGGCAGAAACCTCAGCGCTCACCCTTGTAGCTGATCCTGTTCCATACCATTATTGATAGCTTTGGCACAAATTATTGAACAGCACCATGAAATGTGCTGATCAAGTACATCTGCAAGGATCGTTCTTCCCAATGAGGGTAGTGAGACCCTGGCACAGATTGCCCAGAGAACTTGTGGCTGTCCCCTCCCTGGAGGTGTTCACAGGCAGGCTGGAGGGGGTCTTGAGCAGCCTGGTCTAGTGGGATGTATCCCTGCTCATGGCAGGGGGGTTGGAACTGGGTGATCTTTAAAGTCCCTTCCAATCCAAACCATTCTGTGATCAACGAAGTGTCTGAAGCACTGCAGGAGGGGTTGTGTAATGAAGAAGTAAACTGAAAGCAAGAAACCCCCGCCCCATATTTTGTCAGCTTGTGGGCAGCTAGTGGTGAGGTTCACCTCCCACATCCGTGGGCTTTGCCGGCTCTGGCACAAACCAATTGTGGTGCCACGGGGCAAAACAAACCTGTGGGGTCTTCCCAGTGGGACTGTGTTCTGGGAGAGCCCCTGGGATGCAGTTAATTTTACTGGATGAAAGATACTGTTGGAGTATAGGGTTGTAGATGAAGTGATGCACTTGGGAGGGGTGAAGGAACACTTAAGGAAGAGAAAACCAAGCATGAAGAAAAGAGACGTAGATGATACTGGGAGAGGGAAGGATGGAGCAGAGCTCCTGGAGATTCAAAAGTTGTGGATTTTAGGCGTGCAAGGCAAAGCTGATGGGAGAGATTCTCCTCAACCACAGGCAGAAGGAGCAGCAGTACCAGCGGCTCCCCCAGGGATCCCAACCCGGTACTGGCCGCCGTCTGACCGCGCCCGGCCGGAGCCCCTTCCCTCCTTGAGGACAAACTCAGCCGCTGCGGAGGGAGCGAGGCCGGTTGGGGAGCCCCCGCCGCCGCCCACCAGAGGGCGCCTCCCCGCACTCTCTGGCCCTGCAGCTCCTCCCGCCGCGCTGCCGGGTCATGGCCGGGCTGCGCGGTCCTGCTGAGAGGCACCGGGACACGGGCAGCTCCACAGAAGGGAGGCGGCAGCACGACCGCTATTCCCGTATGGAAGCGGTAGCCATGTTTCATCCTCACTGCTTGACGGCAGAAGGCAGCCATCTTGAGCGAGGGCAGCGGCTCCGTGTTGGTGCCTGTAATGGAGGGGAGCCATTTTGAGTACTGGCACGCGCCACGCTGCCCGATCGGTGACGGCGTGCAGCCGCCAGGGGGCGCGCTCGGACCGCGCTGCCGCCGCCCCGGAGCTGCGGGAGGGATCTCTGGGCAGCGCCCCGCAAAGCACGGGGGCCGCAGTGCTGCCTGCTGCTCGCCCGGGAGGCTCTGGCCCCCTTCCACCGGGGCGTGCTCGGCCAGGGACTCGCACAGCCCTGGCCGGGAGCCGCCCGAGACAGAATGAGCTGAGCTGGAAGGGACCCACAAGGATCATCGAGTCCAACTCCTGTCCCTGCCCAGGACAACCCCAACGCTCACACCGTGTGTCTGAGGGCCTTGGCCAAATGCTTCTGCAACAGTGTCAGGCTTGGTGCCGTGACTGCTTCCCTGGGGAGCTGTTCCAGTGCTCCACCACCCTCTGGGGGAAGAACCTCTTCCTAATATCCAACGTAACCCTCCCCTGGCACATCTTCCCTCGGGTCCTGTCATTGGTCACCGGAGTCAGAGCTCCGTGCCTTCTCCCGCTCCCCTTGTGAGGAAGCAGGGAGCTGCTGTGAGGCCCCCCTCAGCCTCCTCTTCTCTAGGATGAAGAGACTGAATGACTTCAGCCACTTCTCGTGCCATTTCCCTTCTAGAACCTTCACCAGCTTTGTGATGACTTGGGCTCAGGTGGATTTCATAGAATCATAGAATGAATTGGAAAGAACCATGAAGGCCATCCAGTCCAACCCACTGCACTGAGCAGGGACATCTTCAGCCGGATCAGGCTGCTCAGAGCCCCATCCAACCTGACCTCCAATGTTCCCAGGGATGGGGTTTTGATTCTGTACAAGGCCAATGGGGGTGACAGTGATATCTCATTTGCTTCTGTCCACATTTTGGGTCTTCGGACAGTGGGGGCCAGCAGCTCACCAAGCTGAACTCACCGAGGTGAGCGGCTGCTGCTTTATGAGGAGGGGGACTGGCTGGTGTAGCCCCTGTTCCCAGAGGGTCCCTGCCCAAGGCTGCGGATACACTGAAAAGTTGGAACAAAACTGAGGGACAATTCCTGGCTGGGTCCATGAGGCTGCCATGAACAGGAGCATCCTAGGCATGCACTGCTCTGCCAGCTCAGGTGCTTGTCTGATCTCCAAGAGCCAAGTTACAGCTGAGCAGTTGAAGCTGACAACCAGAATGCATGGTCAAGCTAGCCTAGCTCTGCAGCTGTCTCGCTGTGAACTCAGAAGTGCCTGAATTAGTTGGGAAGACAGAAAAATCATAGAATGGTTTGGGTTGGAAGGGACAATGAAGATCATTTTGTCCAACCCCCATGCAGCGAGCAGGGACATCTTCAACTGGATCAGGTTGCTGAGAGCCGCATCCAACCTGGCCTTGAGCGTTTCCAGGGATGGAGCATCTAACCACCTCTCTGGGCAACCTGTGCCAGTGTTTCACCACCCTCAGCGTAAAAAAATATGAATGTCCCTGTCAGCACAGTTGAATCAGCTTCTGCACAACATCAGGTGTTGCATTGCTGTAAGTACGGTTCATGACCTGCCTGCACTTGCAAACAATCTATAAGTGTTCTTTTAAACTCCAGTAAAGTTATAAAAACAAATACCCAGAGGAATAGTCTCAGTGTGCAGGGCAACTTACGTTGGTATATTACAGTTCAGCTGAAGCTATCTCCCTAGACTTTCAACTCGGAGAGCAGAGAGAGTATTGTCAACATCTGGAAGTGACTTTGTAGCTTTATGTTAGGTTCTTGTTTGTCAGCTGAACCAGTTGCAAGCCAGTCTTTTCAGAAAAAAATGTAAGTCACTGTTTCACTTATTTCTGTTTTTCACTATAATGTGTGTAATCTGCAAGAAATATGGCTTTTAAATTTGGCTGTTTCAGGGAATGTTTTCATGTATTCTCCCCTAGGACTCAAGACCTGGGATACAAGGCAAGGCAACACAGGTTGCTGTAAGCATTATTTCACGCTCTCTCAGCTTATAATGGACAACAAAAATTCAGTGTATCACACTGCTCTGCTGTCAACATTTTAAAAGCCAGTGGCACAGATTCCTTCCACTTCAGTGAGTAGCTGACCTACATAAACTGATAGGCCAAAACAAAGATCTCTCCATCATGAATCTAAAAATCCTGACTTGCTCATAATCTGCAGTAATACAGAATTTTCTGCATTTTGAAGCTGTCTTGCATAGGCACATTAAGAAATTAAGTTGTTAGAAGTTAAAATGTCTATTTAAGGGAGGGCATATGGATCACTCATCTCAATGGTTAGGTTTACTTTTTCCTAGAGGCCAGAAGTTTTCAAGGAAGCTGTAGTGAATGAACTTTGGGTCAGAGTTCTTTTTTCCCCAGAAGCAAGCTAGTTAAGGAGATCAGGAATGCAGATTGTGAAAGTATTGTTCAGCACGAGAAAAACCTCTGCAGAGAACTGTATTTATTTCAGCTCTTACCACTGAGTTTGTATAATATGAGGCAAATGACTTGACCCAAACTTTTCACGGGTGGTCCTTATAGTTTTCATTTCCGAAGTACTTGAAAACAGCATGGGGCTGATTTTCAGGAGTGCTAATTATTCATTGTTGTAATTGAGATGGATGATAGGAGCTCAGAGTATCAAATGCTAGCGGGTTTGAAGAGTTCAAGCTGCACAGTAATAGGAGATCTCAGATTGGGCACTGTACCAGTGCAGCATTTATCCCCACTATTTCATAGGAATCTAACACCCCTCAAAGGTTTATGGAGATACATTTATTAGAGCACAGGCTTTTACAGGAGCACAGTCAAGAAGCAGAAGGTAATCTATTCTGTAAACATTACGCTGTATACGTATGGTTAGGAAATGAATTTTTTTTTAAGGCATAGTGTCATGGCATATCTAAAATCGATAATAAGGCAAACAAGTCTTTTCTTGGGCTCGCTGAAAAAAAGAGACATTCAAACAGGCAAGTCTTGCTTTCCATTAAAAAAAAGTTTAGTTATCTCTGGCAGAGATCTGTCCTGTAAGATTTCCATGCTATACTTCATTGATGATTTCTAGGACTGAAAATTGTTTTTGTTCAGATGTAACTTTTTATTTTTGGAACTTGAACTAGTTTAGAATTTGAAAATGTTTATCATTTGCCATTTCCTAATTGCCTTATTGCATACTTAACTGAAGCTACACAATAACAAACTGAAACCCAATCATTAAGTATTACATTTAAGATACAATAAAAGGGATGGTCACAGGGTATAGTCGCACACAATTTTGCATCTTGAGCTACATATTTTTGGGTTTTGCACATCGAAAAAGGAAGCTGACTAAATTAATTATAGCAGAACTGTTTTCTGCTTGGTCCATTTCCTTTGTAGGGATGATTAGTTTTACTGGAAGTTAGCTGTACTTATTGAATGGAGTAACACTGATACTCTGCAGATCTAGTTCCACTTCCTCTGCACTGAAAAATGTATGAGCAGTATTAGTGGTTTATGTTATTTTCTGACCAATATTTGTGGTTTTTTCCCTCCCAAAATTGATACATCCTTTGTCTATAGCATAAAACATTTTATCTGCTACTTACTTCCATTGTTCTACAACAGAAACTTTCATATTTAGCAGTTTTTTGTTTTTTTTTTTTTTTAACTAACTTTTAAGACATACTATTATTTTTGCACTGGGATAAGCATTTTCTGTAGAGTGTTTACTCCTGATGCATCTCTAATTTTTGTTCAGAGTCATTATCAGATACCTTCACAGAAGTATTGAAGCCTTTTATGTTGTCTTAAAGAAGACCATTTATATTGGATGCTTCTATAAAAGCATCTTTCCCATATGTGTAACTTATCTTTGTCCTATATTTTACAACTGCTATAAGCTGTTAATTTAAATGCCCCCCCTCCCCCTTCAAGAAAAAGCCTAAAACTGGCACACTTACCAGGCAGAAGTAACTTCTTGTTTCAAACTTGCCAGTGTACATAAGCAGCAGCTATTTGCCATTGCCAGATTTATAAGACCAGCCTCCAGAACACTGTGTTGAGGGCAGGTTTATATAAAGGGCCCTTGCAAGGGAGTGGTGAGTAATTTGGTGGGGAGGTGGTGTCTGTATATATGTCCTTAGGTGGCTGGGGTGTAGCTGTGTAGTGAAGCCAGTATGTAACATTATTAACAGAGGAGTAGGTTTTATTTAAAAAAATAACACTGTAGGTTTAAAATGGTTCCTTTAACTTTTTTTGTTCCCTGTAAGTATAGTTTCCTGACTATATTCACTTATGACATATTTTCTTGGACCAATTTAAGGCCATTCCAGTTGTAAATATCTTTAGGTAAAGGCTCTACTGAATTGTTTAATATAGCAAAAATATTATAGTAGTTTAAGAAAAAAGGCTTTGGTACTGCCTACTCTCTGTTTTCTTACTTGGCTGTTGCAAATATGTACTGTGCATGCTGTTGGGGCTGTGTTTTAGTAACTTCTAGGTGATTTTATGCTGAGCCTTTAACTAGTCCAAAAGATTGTGGGGGATTTCTACCTAGTGGTCTGCATTTGTGTTTTTTTCTTTTTAATTCCTCAGAGCTGCTATGTAATCAGTATCTCTCTGGCTTGATGTCTAGGTGTCTGGTTTCTCGTGTTCAGTGTTTATGGACAAAATGGTGACGTTTGCAAGGAAAAAATGTCTGCCTCTCAGACTGCAGAAGGTGTTGATGCAGTTGTGAAGATAATGTTTTCTTGATATCACATGTTGGTTGGGGGAAAAAAGGTTCTTTTTGCATTGAAGTTAAGAAAGTGCAATTATAACCTTTTTTGTCTTGTCTCCTATGAGATCGTCTTCCTTGGAACCTAGGCTGCCAGAGACACTTGCTGCTTTTTCAGATGGAGTAGTTGGCAGCATGGAGAGGTTTGATACGGTGGCTGAGCTGTTCTAATGAAGAGTTGCTACTAGAAAGTATAGCAGAAAGCAATTTGGTTTTTTGTTGTTAGTTTTCTGACAATGGAAAACTGAATTTCCTGTGGTGATGGAGAGGCTCAACCGTAAGGCTGCTAAAACCATTTCCACAAGGTTGCCTTGGCTTCCACCTTGAGGGGCTTGCTGCAAATGACTGGTCCTGGCAAAGTAGGGCTGGGTCTTGTGTCTTCTGCAGGTAAATACTGTCCAGAATCAGTGTTTCTCTGCTATTGACTTGAAGTGGCTATGCCTGTCTGAACCTTTAGAATAGTTAAACACCATTTCCAGTGAGCAAAGAGAATATTCTGTGGGAATGTATTACCAGCTTAGAGGACTTGTGCTGTAGTATCTCAAACCTGTGTATATACGGGCTACCTCTGTTGAAGGTGCATTCTTAGGTGCGTGGGAATTTGAAATAGGCATCTATGTGATCCATTCTTTTAAACTTTCTAGCTCCCAGCTTACCTGGAAGCCCACCAGCTTGTTTCTGCTAAGTTTAAACTGATGATTAGAAATAGTGCTATAATAAAAAAAATCACACTTCTAAGTTGTGCTGCTTTTGAGTCAGTAAAATCATCAGATTCAGATATTACCAAGACCAGACAAATAGTAACTTTGGAGGCAGTGGTACCTAAAACATCATATGTATATCTTTGGGACTCCATGGATTCAAGTGAGCAGGAATATGACACTAATGCCTACCTATAATGAACTTTATGCTTAATTTGGTTTTGCTTAGCTACTTGAACAGGTTGGAATATTATAAGCAATTAATTTAACACTTGCATATCTTTTCAAGGTGCTCTTTGAGCTTCCTGAAGTATCATTAGCTTTTTGTTGTGCATTGACTAGCTGGCTGTTTATCAGGTGGTCCTTTGCCTAATTGGTTTTGCTTTCTTTTATTAGCATTAATTGATAGTTTACCATGAAGCAATTTGCATCTAGACATGAATTTGAAGAACTTCTGGGTGATTTCCAAACAACTACTCATTGTTCTGCACTAATACCTGTTGAATGATGGTTGTTATTTTATATCATTCCTTTTCCCCAGCTTGCTTATATTTCACTCAAATACAAAGCTCATGCAGTTAACTAGCACGTGCAGTTAGAGGGCTCTCCCCCACAATGTAGCTTATGATAAAATCTTAATTAGCTTTTCTGCTTTTGCTAATATATTCTTGGGTTTTGATGTTAAATTAAATGCTTGATCCTGTGTCCAGAACAGAATGTAAGTTGCATTAGAAATGAAAACAGCCATGTAATTCTTATCTCCTTTCTTGCAGCAGACATGCACTAATACTCACTAAGAATTTCTAGGCATCCCTGTGAACTGCTCACCACATAAGATACTTACACAGAGATCTAATGTCTATTCACAGAACTTACCTTTATTTTGAGAAGGTTCTTGAGTGCTCAGAAGAGATTCTGTTCCTATTTGATAGAAGTGGGCTGGTTCACAACTTACAAGGGCGTGGTGAGTTTAGAATTTGTGAAATTCTTGAAGAGGGTGCTCTGCCTTCTTGATCACTGAAGGGTGATGCTGATTTAGGAGCATTTGTTGCCTGAAGACCTCGTCTCCAGCACTAGGAAGAAAAGAAGCACATCTGGAAAAAACCTAAAGAGCAAGTCCTGAGAGGACCTTGAATGGTTGAAATAGATATTGAGGTGAAAAATGCCGCTCTCTAAGGTTGCAACTGTCATATTGGAGCTATCATCACAGATTGTACCTCATCACATTAGACATTATACAGCTATGGGATGAAGTTGCCTCAGGTACTTGCACTTGCTCGCTTTGTCAGATTCAGTTAGACAGATGGTTATGAGGAACTGAGAATATGCATAGCTCAGCATGAGGGGCATTTGTCTTGGCACTCTATCTGTTTTGTCACTGTCAAGCTTTGTTTTTAGGTTCTGCAGAATTATACAGAAGTACTGATGTGAAGGGAGAAAACAAAACATGCTTGTTTGCAAAACAAAAGAGGTGGTGAGAAGAGTATAGAAGAGTGCATTCAGGATGAATATGAATGCACAAAATAGGGATGCAGTGATGGCTGAAGCTTAAGCTGAATTTTCTAGTTGTGTGATAAAATGTTGGGTTTAAAACTGCAAAATGTAGACGGATATGGCTGTTGCCTTGTGTCCAGCCCGAAGTGTGTGTGACACTGGCATTCTGCTTCTGAATGCTGTTGGTAATTCGTGGCTTGAAAAAATAGTGAAAATCCTGCAGAAAGCCTTTGGGGTACTTTACAGTCCTCTTGGGGTCTTCTGAAAACCCAGGATTAGATTCAGCTCTGTTACAGCTTGTGGGTAGCAGAGGCTACTCTGTGGTTCCCACTACAGTGTAGTTCAAACTGCCTCCCATGCTTTGTGGTGCCAAGGGGGTGCTTCTAAGATTCTCCTTATCTTCATTCACATTTGTGATCATCAATTGCTATGTTTCAACTGGACAGCTGAATAAACCCTGAAGTGTTAGATTATGCTAAGGATCACTTAAAACTGCTACCTGCAAGCTCTGACTTACTCCTGTTCTGCTCTGCTGTAGTGCAAATACTTGTGCTAATTTACACTGTGTTGACAGTCACTTCTGCGATATATAAACTACTTTCAGATGCCTAATTAAATATTGCAAGTATCCCAACTAGAAATGCTTTAATCTAATAAGAATATTCCTTGAGCTCACTGCTACCAGAAAGGTATTTCCTTGAGTTATTCAGTAACTGTGTTCTAATGACATCAAGAGTTGGACTGCTAAGTGCTGTCAATGAAATCTTTTTGCCCAACGACAAGCCTGTTATCCTATCAGTCCTACTCTAAATATTGAGAAACACAGTCTTTGCAGAAACAGTATCAGGTGAGAAATTCAACCCATGTTGAATTCCAGGAGACATTACCAAAACTCAACAGCATAGCAGGGCTGCTGTGTACTCAGAAAACTATATAAAGGATTTTCTCTAAATTATTTGTTCAGATTTGTAGTATTTCAAAGTGAAGGTTTTCATATGCTCTGGGGCAATGTATCAATTTTGGTTTTAATGCCCGTCTGTGTCACTCACTTCCCTTAACTTTGCTGTCACTGAAATTGCCAAAGGTGTAAGTAAAAATTCCCAAAGAGCAGAGAAGTTCTACTGCTTGTATTAAATAGCTGTAAGTGCTGTAACAACTGCTAGGCTGTACTAAGCTTTACTGCACAAAAATAACTGTCCCAGTTGCATCTTTCTTGTTTCTCTAATAAGTTTAAGTGGTAACTGAAAAAAGATTCTGTCAATAATTCCAGATGTCTCATCCTATCTGTGTGTTTCTTCCTGTGAAAGGAAGAAACTGTTTGAAACAAAGCTCTCTCTACAGTAAATCTTTGATTTACCCCTGAGTTTACCTTGAAGATCTGCCCAGAACAATGGACTATGCAGTGATGTGACTTTTTTGCATGTCACATGATTTGTTTTAAGATTATTTGGTACATTTGCTTGAATCAAGCAGGAAATGACAGTCCTATCTTCTCTGGCACGATGCCTTAATCTTGAACATGTGAAGGTAACTCACTGTTATATGCAGGTGTCCTTATATCTCTTGTGCTTTGTGTGAGTATGTTGAGTATGAAATGGACTTACACTGAATAGTTCCCAGCTGCAGAGTGTCCAAAAGCTGTTGGTACTCTGCTTTTAGGCTGGTATTAACTAATGCAAGAGACAGTGAAACTGTACAGACTCTAAATAACATGTTCTTGTTTTACGAAGCTGCTTATGCACAGAGGTGATGCTGCTACGCTTTGCTTCTACTCCTAAAGTACAAAATAGAGGACTGCAAGCCAGCATCCTTGGGTTCTCTTCGTTGCTCAGCTCTGCTAGTTTAGTTTCTCAGTAATCTCTATGGAAAATTTTTACATAGTCTAAGTACTCGCCTTTAAACATGGTCGTGCCACTTTGAAAGTGGTTTTGACTGGATAAGGAACACAGCTAAAGTGTTGCTTTTTGTCCCATGGACTCCAAACTAAAAATATGTCTTTCTTGTTAGAAGTTCCTGCAGTGTGTGAATCCAGCCCTGTACTTCTGAAGTCCAAGCTGCAAGATGTTTTTGCATTAAAATTATTCTCCTGCTATGGTGGTGTCTTGCTACAGCTGAAAATTCCTGTCCATCCTTTTATGGAAGGAGGAATCTTGTCAATCTTCTTTCATAGGATTGTTCTTACTATATGTAACCCTTGCTATACCTATGAAGTAGTTTCTAATGCTGTCTAAAATTGTTAATGTTTATTAATGTGGCTTTTATGTCAAAGAAGCAAAAGTCTGCCATCATTCTGTAAATAGATTTGATTCTACTATGCTGATGAATTGTTTAGCTTGCCACATCATGCTGGAAGCCTGAAATGTTATTTAGTAGCGAATAGTCTCACATGAACTAATAAAAAAATAGCAAGGTAATATTTACAGTGGAAGCTTCTAACATGCTTTTCCAAATTGTGTAGAAAAACCCCTGTAGTCTCACTTTAATGCTAAGGTATGTGTCTTCTGGAGAGTGAGCTAGTTATTGCCTTAGTTTGAAAGTGTCTATATTTAGAGCAGGAAAGAGTCCAATAATCTAATTCTCCCAGAACCTACTATCAACAAGGTGAAATCTCACTTTTTTAGTGTTGCAAACTGGCTTGTGATGAGGTGAAAGCTTTGTAGCTAGAAATGATGGATGGTTGTGCAGTTGGATAAATACTTTTCATTTTGATGTAAATAAAATGCAATGTTTTTTAATTTAAACAGGTAATACCTGTATGCTAAATACGATGCTTTCCTGTCTTTACTTTCTCTTTCCTAGTAGCAAAGGTTGTGGGAAACAATTCAATTATATTTCGGCAGGCAGAGATGCAGCAGTTTATTAGGTTAACCTCATCTTTAGTGGGCTTTCCTGACTTTGTGTAGTAAAAATCCTTCAAAATTTGCCAATGTGTTGAACAGTCTGAATCCAGTGTTACAGAGGCACATCTGGCACTCATAAATGTAGCTACATCAGCATGAAGAAGTAAGTTACTGTCCCATGTCTGGGGAAGGGAGTCATCCATTAACTCAAACACAGCAGTAATACCTGTTGGGTCATTCAGGCTCTGTGTACTGATGTGATTTATTCTTTTCTTCTCCTCCTTTGTCCCAATCCCTGAGCTGAAGTTGATGTTAACATAACTGGCAAAGAAATGACGACCATGTAACTAGGAATTCAGTGTTAAGGGTAACATTGGAGTAGTGCAAATAAGCAAGTAGAATATTTTTCTATGAAATTTTAACCTTAAAGAAAACTGAAATGAAGACCTGTGAATGATTTAGTGCCTTGTGTCAGCTCTGATTGTGTGGATTAATTCAAAAGATTGAGAGAACTGGCTGAAGGCAAAAGAGGTGCTTCAGAACTGAGATTCTTGTAAAAGCAAGTGTTGTGTTTAGCCTCTTCCAAACTTAAATATTTGGAAAAAACTCAACCCCTCTCTGCATTACTTTTGTCATTTGAAGGCATTTAGTAAACCTTTGGTTGGAATACATCTGCTGGAGCCAGTGTACTAATGCTGTGCGTGATCTAGGACACCTGGTTGCATCTCACAGGAAAAGCATGTAAGAAGTGAAGATACAGAAGCTACCTAGGGCCCTCTAAGTTCTGGAGACCTAAGATTTTATATCATACTTGATCTTTGAGTCAGGCTGTGGAGCTTTGCTCATCTGTAATGTTCTGTAGGTTGGCATGTTCAAGGAGTTAAAGATCGTAAATATTTACATATTGACTTACTGGCAATGCTGTTTATTTTTAATGCGTACTCTTTAGGGTATGCCTTGCATTAAGCACTTTGAAAGTTCACTTAAATGAACCCAAATTTGATGTAAAGCACCAGGATTCCAGCTGAATCAGGTGTTGGAAATTCAGCTCTGTTGATTGTCAATCAGTTAAATGTCTCTTGATGCTTGGAAAAGAAGGTATACTGGGACAATCTTAAATACAATTTCCCCCACTTCAGGGAGTAAAATTGTTCCTGTCTTTGTCTGCCCTAGAATACCTTTGAGAATGAAAGGGCTGAAAATGACAAAAACCCTCTCCTTCTTTATCCATGGTGCTTCTGGAGCTCCTTCCTCCTACATTTCTGTAATTGAAGAGCTAGTTGCAAATATACAAAGGAGTCTGAATCCAGAAAAATGTTATATTTTAGTATTGGGGGTGTTTGCCAAAGAACTCTAACTTCTCAGATCAAGACTGTTGGCTAATGCATATATTTGTAGGTGTTTAGGGAAATTTACTTAAGTAATAATGTATGTTTAACTACTTTGTGTGTGTGCATTATGTAGGTGTTATGTATTATGTGAAATGCTGAACAAGGCTCTGAGGATCTTAGTCACTTAACTTGAACTAGCTTTGTTGACTAATGTGAGCTTTAATTCTGTGAAATATTCTAATGACTTGTTTCTGAAGGTTTTTCCTTTTGTGCAAGGCCTAGATAATAGTGATGCAGTTTGTTTCTGTAAAAAAAATCTGCAGATGAGTGTTGTTAATAGGAATGAGCATATATACTATATTTCAGTATTCTTATGCTTTTGAGATAATGCAGATAGGAGATATATAATGTGAAGAGATAGGATATAACCAGAGTTATTTCAAAATGCATGCTGAGCTTTTGTTTAGTCTGTTCTAGCACTGATGCCGACGAAAGAGTGATAATGTTGATTTATGTTTCTGATTGTAATATTAATACATCTAATCAATAACCTGAGGTCATTATAGCCTTTTATACACATTAAATAATTTATAATCAGCAAACCATTTTTCTTGCAGGAAGAGCAAGGCTTCTCCGAGCATTTTGTGTCTGTATATGAATGGGGGAAAGAAAATGGAAAAAGGCAAAAACTTGACTATTCCTACCATAGGATCTTGCTCTAGATCTGTTTTGATTTTAAGCAGAGGTGGCTTGTAGCAGCCTGACTGCAAATGCTATTTGAGGTGATTATTTTTTGTTGTTGTTTCAAGAACATGGTTGCATTCAGTCACAGAGGGATGAGACATTTGGAGTGGCTTCCGAAATAGCAGGGAGCTGGAACCCAGATGGTGCTTTCTGGCGCTTTCCTTTTTTTCCTACCCCAGTGTCTTGTGTTAATGAAGTACCAAGTACCTGATCCCTTTGGAGGAGGGCCTGTCCATCCCTTTTACAGACCTTACAGGCAATTCTATGAGGAGTGGGGATTGAGAACAGACGTGCTTATTTTTTTTTTTGCAAGGGCATAGGCCATTCCTGGTGGTGTTTCGACACAAGGGAGTGTTTTTGGCCAAACTGTGTTGGCAGTGAATGCATTAATCTTCCCTTGCTACCTCTTGAAGTGTGTGGTATGGGTCCTGCTTGTGCATCGGGCACCTCAAATGTATTAGGCAGTTGGTTTTCACCTCTGTGTGTTAACTTGTGTGTGCTTGAAGGCCAGGGCCCTAAACAGCAATGACATCCACATACTAAATTTCAATCTGTTTGAGCACATTTGGAGAAACTCACCTGAGATTAAATGGAATGTGAAATAATGTTTAGCTGGGAAATATAAAGATTTACTGCTGGTGATCAGAGTGAAAACTGTGTCTGATAATAAAAATAAAGCACCATGTTGAGGAAACTTAAACAGATACTTAGCGATGCTTCTGTATACAATCTAATACATGCAAATGAGATTGCCAGATGGCTCGAGACAAACTTACATAGATACTAGCAAAATAAATGACACTTCTTGCAATGAAAGTCAACAACAAGCAGATATACTTATAATGTATTCTTTTACAGTAATAGAATATTAATAAACAAATAGATTCCAGACTATCAGTGCCAGAGGGAGGTGCCAGCATCTCAAGTCTTGACAAAACTTTTGTCCTTGGTTATTTAATTTTTCAATTCATCTTTAAGCAACAAGAATAATAACTCAGGCCCTTATTTGAAGGAAGTTATAACTCTGGTCTACTCTACTTAAATAGAAGACCTCTAAACAAATGTAGATAGAAAATTGCAGGCATACATAACTAGAAAGAAGTATAAGTAATTTTGGAAAGCTGCCAGGGCCTTTAATTAAAGAAATTAAAGATCTAAGAGACTGATGAGATGCATATTCCCTAGATGTTTGTATAGCATCAAAAGGCAGATTATCTTGATTCTTCTGACTTTGAGAAAACATTTGCTCTTAAAGATGAAATGAATTTTTCTATTCAAATATTCTGTACTTCAAGGCGCAGCATGGATTATTTCTTGCATTATTGCTTACATTATAATTTGATTGCACTTGCCTGGAAATCAACAGGAAGAAACCATTTAAAATTATACATACTAAGGAGGATACTTACTGGCTCAGTTATACTCTATTCCTTCACAGATTAATTTTATATTAAAATTAATCCGATATAAAATTAATGTTTTTATCACACAATGTGTGTGATAGGCTGATGAATTCAAATGTGTATCCATGTGGGTTTTTTTGAAAGTATGTATTAGTAATTGCAGGAGTATTTGGTAGTCTTGTCACACAAGTTAAAACCTTCTAGCCCCATCCCTGCATATGGATACATTGCACCATTGGAGTTGACAGGTCATGCCTGGTGGAAAGCAACACTGTACAGAGGTACATGTGTGTCCCAGCCAGTGCTGCTGGAGAAGCAGAAATTGAGTGAGACTGAAATTGTTCTCCAAAAGGCTGGAGTGGCCTTCATGAAGGGAAGAACAGGATCTTGGGGAGAAAATATAAGAATGAGATAGTTTGGCTGACACCCAGGGTGAGGGAGGCAGGAGTAGGAACTCTGACACAAACCGGAAACAGAGGAGAACACTTGCGGTAGGCTTTTCAGTCAACTTCTAACTGGTCTAGATACTCCTATGTTCGATGAGCACTTCTTGGCAACTTTGAGGTGCAACCTCTTCTGATTCATGGAGCATCATCATCACATTTGGGATCTAACTCTCATACTTCCTGAAAATATTCATGACAGTAAATGCACCTTAAGACCCTTAAATTTTAATAATTTTGATGGAAGGATCCCTGAACTGGAAAAAGATTTTTGTGATAGGGAGCTGATCTGTTGGAGACTTCATCAGGCAATTTTTCTGTTCAAGAGCCAGGTGTCTCAGCACCAGTTCAGTGTTTGGTCTGTACTGAAAGCAGATAGCTGCGCTTTTCCTGTGATAAGCAAGTATCTATGCATGAAGACTTCAGGTAAGATAAGCCTCAGCACCATGTAATTAAACAAGTGTGTAGGCAATCTTGAGGGTCCTGGACTGCTGAGACCTGCTTGAAGTACAATCTACTGCTGGTGGTATGTCCATATGGGAACTGCAGTACGGGGGGGGATTTTGGGAAGGACACTACTAGCAGGTGCAGCCAAGTGTCCTGCTGCAGTGGGCAGATGGTGGTGATTCATTTTGCAGCTTGGAGTAACTGTTGGGGATGCATGCATTATCTGGGATTTATGTGCCAGCAAATGACCAAGCATCTAATCTTTAAAGCTGCTTAAATACCTAGAGATCAAATCTCTCTAATGGGATTTTAAAAAAAGCACTTAAGAACAGTGTAAATTTCTCAGTCACTGAAACCAATGAGACCAATACCTTTTGGTACCTTAGCCCGGTCTCTAGGCTGTGCCTCATCTTCTGTATGTCCTGTGACAGTCAAAGCCATAGAACGGTCATGGTTGGCTGGGCTCTTCATCAGAGCTCTTCAGTATGGGTGGAAAAGTTTGTCCACTGGTTATTTCCATCCACACTACCAAGGAGCTTGCCTCTCCTGTGAAAACTTACCCTGAAACAGCAAAAGACTGAAGCTGTTTCACACTGTTTCTGGGAAATGTGATTACACAGGGCCAGAAATGGTAGTGGAAGGGTGTACTGTGTGGAGAGTAGTTGGGTTTTCCTATTTTGCTCCATTTCTCTCCTTAGTTGTCTCTTCCACTTTCCTGGTTCCTGTAGGTAGCATGGTTCTAGAAGCACATCCCTAGGACTAGGGCTCTGTAGCTGGGTCCCTTGCCTTTGTGTGAGCAAATGTCCTTAAGATCATCCATATCATCCACTGAAATGGAGATAGCTGCCAGCAATATGTAACTGCTTTCGTACTAAAAGAGCAGCTTTCTAATACATGTCTATCCCATGCACCAAGCAGCATTGCTTTCTGTGTAGATATGACAGTGTTGAGGGTATGAATACCTCTTGTCACCCTAAGTTTCTTGTATATCCCTATTCCTTGAGTGTACATAGCAGACAAACCACCTATACATAAGTTCTACTGCAACATGAGTCCCATTTCTGGAGCATGCGGTCCTCCTGTCATTAGGAGAATGATGTAGGTGGGTTGTTAATGACAAACTACTTTGGGACTGGCTGAGCCCTGAACCCAGTACAACAGTTGCTGCATTACAGTGGGGTTAGAATATAGTGGTGAAATACGCTGTGTATTAATGGGGTGACAGTAAAGGCTAACAGTACCTGTACTAAAGCTCATCAGGAGGGAGCAGAGGAAGGGTAATAAATAGGAAAAAGAGCAGGCTCTACTTGTTCCTCTCCTTGGATTTGCTGTCAGGGTTGTGATGAACCGCCAGGGCTAGTATGTACTGTTTTGCCAGAGACATCAGGCCCATCTGAGATTCCCCACTGTTTTATTTTCCTTTCTTTGGCTTTTAGTTGATTTGCCTCTCAATCTTACACATTACACCTGCTATTATGCACTGTTGCTAAACTGCTGTTCAATTTACCTTTCTGCTAAATGTTTTGTAGTATGTTAAAGTTGTTCATCGAAAACCCTGTGTTGTTTCTTAGCTTTTCTTTCAGTGGTGCAAGCTGTTCTCTGGCTTGCAAAGGGGAGCCAGATTTAGGATGGTATTGGTACGTTTTTTCCTGTTTGCAAGGCAGGGGAGACACAGCCAGGGATCTTAACCTCTGCTCTGTTAAGCCTTTGCAAAATATCATACATAGACAATCTTCAAACACCACTGGTGAGAGTGTCTCAGGAGTTTCTGAATATATTGTAGCAGGAGTCCCTTGGGTAAATGGTTGAATAAATTGCATTCTTCCACTGTGCTGCTGGACTACTGAATAAAAAAAAGCATATGTGCTACTTTGATATTTTTATTAGGCTTAGCAGGGGATCTGGGAGCATTTACTTATTTGTCCTTCTTTGTACTTTATTGTATGTTTGTACTGCCCTATACTGTGCTAACTCAAATCCCAAAGTAAGTAAAAAAAATAATCTACTGCTTTTGCTAGAAGAGTCATTGCGTTAGGTACTGGACTGCTCCCACCCGAGGTGGTGAGTGGCTCTGAGTGAAGAAATGATAATGGAAATTTGATGAAAGGTGCTGAATTTACAGAACTAGTTATATGGAGTTTGTAACACTGATTTACAAGCCAGGCTTTTCTCTCTTGAAGCATAGGATAATGAATGGAGAGGTTTTCTTCAGCTCTTCGAACAACCAGTGATTAAATTTACAGAGCTGTTGCTACATTTCTCAGCTCTAGCTGCTGTAATAAAACATTTTATCATTGACTTGGTGGTCCCCTGTGGTACTGAGCTGTATGACAGCTTTGAGCATCAGGCCAGCTGTTGTTTTTATTTTAGACTGTGTCTTCCCAAGGTGAGTAGCATGTAAAATTAACAGTTTCTTGTCAGGGAATTTTGGAACATTGCATAGGCTTTTGTATTTTCATCCTAGAGGGATGTAGCTACTTGGAGTAGCTAGCCTGAGAACCTAGTGATGGACTATAACGTTTGATCATAGCTCTGCATCAAGAACTCTAACATCTGGTAGAGAATGTGCATACCCTGAAAGAGATGCTACTATGTGCCGTTAGATTTGATGAGGAATTTCAAGTGCATGTTTTGTTTGTGTTTGAAATGTTCTGTGCTGTTACTAGGAGGCTGCTTCCAGAGGTTCAAGATGCCCCTCAAGATAAACACATTCTGTCATATTAATATTTTTGGTTTTTTCTTTTCTAAATATATACTTATTATTGAAAACTTCCTGATTGTTACATGCAAAAGATAGAGCTCCTGGAGTCAGTGTCTAGAAGCTGGTGACAGTGGAGTAGAACATAGCACAGTGTGTAGCATAGCATGCTCTCATGCCGCAAGCGTGTGGATTCTTGAGGGAAAAGCTGCGTGAGTAGTTGCTCGCATAATACAGCAGGGAAATGGCACTTCTTGGAGAGTGCAGGGAGATGGCCATTCTTGCACTTGTTTATATTAACTTTTTCTCTTGTATAAATTCTATTTAACGAAAAAGCTGGAGTGAAGAGTGACTGTAGGAGGAGGTCAAAGCAAGGGCAGTTGTGGCCTGTCTAGCAACCCCTGTAAGCCATTAGCCTGTGCTCTGCTTCTTCCAACTGCTTTGCTCTAACCTGTAAGCAATGATTCAGATGCCTGGGCTGTACCAGGACATCTGAGATCTGGTATCATCATGCTGTAGAAATATAGTCATAATTGTAGGCTGGAGCTGCTCCCCCTTGAATCCTTGTAGGCACTACTGCACAACCTCTGCTTCTTTCAAGGTAAAATACCAATGATCAACGACTAAACAATATCCTGCCTCTGGCTTACAGCTCCTCTGTGTGTGAAATGAGTGGAAACTTTGTCTCAGAAGATCTTTTCTCTGTGAGAAGCAGTGGCTTCTCGCTGTGTATGTTTGCTTGGTTCCCTACCTAGACAAACTAAGCAGATAGTTACAACTACAAGAAGTGTCTGTAAACAACTAATTTTCACAGTCTCTGCAGAGAGTTGAGAAAAATGAACAGGATTACACAAAACCTCAAACCTTGAGCAAAGTCTTGGTCCTGAAAAAGAACCAGGAACTGCTTGGGACTGAGACCTTCTTTCAGTTACTTCATTTGTTGTATAATGTCTTCCTCTCCTGCTAACCTAAGGCATCAAGTTCTACAGCCAGGTTATAAAAATCCTTCTTCCAAACACACAAGGAAAAAAATTAACTAAACCTCAATGAAAAACAAGTCTTCTGCTGTCCTTTAAGGCCTAAGTGCCCATACGTCACCCTGGGGTAGTCTCCATTGCCCAGTGGAAATCAGTCTGTAGCCAGTCCTTGTGACTGTATTCCTTGTAATAACTGCATTGGGTTATCCTGGTAGAGTCATGCCTTATCAGTATGAAAGATGTGGTGCCAGGTCCAGGAGTCTATTTAGGCATTTTGCTGATATGCACCATGTGGGGGAAAAGTGAGAAAGTTAAGTCAGTCCAGGTGTGTCCTTATGTATGATGACAGCTTTCTGCTGATTAGCCCATGTTCAAAAGCGTGTGGTTTCTAACCAATATTAATGGTGCTCTGCTTTTCTCCCTGGCTTTAGCCTTTTTAAGTCATCTATAGCTTCAGTGGGAAGTTAAGGGAAAACTTACCATGTGGGCATCATTCCAGTGGAGACAAACAAATATTCTTTCTGTAGCTAAGGCTAATGTGTTTCAACAGAAGATGTCTCTCACAAAGGATACTGTATCTTGTATAATCAGCAGTTTTGCCAGTTACAGTTTGGAACACTTTTCTTTTTGGGGACCCAATTCTGTCTATGAAACTTTGTATACTGCATGTCACCTGCAAGATTTACAGTTTTTTGTGCCAAGCTTATAACTCACACAAACAAGAGAAAAAAATGTGGAGCCTAATCAAGAAATTAAAAAAAAATACACACGGCGCACATAAATCTCTAGGGAAAATGCTCTGATCTAGTGGGTCAGCTGCTAGTGGATGTGTCAGGTCAGCTTATGTGTACACTGTGCTTGCAACTTGAAGGATGTTATGTTGCCAGTAACCAACATATATACCTATTTATGACAAAGGTGGAAGAGAGCTGGCTCTGCACAGTTAGGAAATCTCTCAGTTTTCTTCTTTGTTGCAGTACTTTTGCTAGGCCTGGCTAGAGCTCCTTTTCATCTTCTTTTTTTTCACTTTCTTTTAAAACTATCCCTTCCCCCTGTTTTTCAGGTTAATTCTAAATTTTATTCCTCTGCCTGTCTCCTCGATTCCTTTTTGTGCCACTTTCAGGTTAATTGTTTGAGTGAAGCTAAACATCACTTCTCTTAGCAGTGTTGGTTATTCCAGTCAGCTCTTTCTGATCCTTAAATGTGCAGTGAATCTGCAGCTCTGCTTTGGTTTGGTCATGCATCTTCTATGTAGAAAAGCTTCATGAAAAATGCTTCTCAAACTATATCTTAAAACTTGCATTTTTGAGAAGATGAAATCACAATGCATAGTAAATTGGGTAACGTGGCTAGGTCTTACAACCAAAGCCCTCCATATCATCAAATGAGAATCTAATTAATCACTGAATATAAAATGCAAATCCTCTAATCTGCACAACGTGTCTTTTACAGAACTTAGAGAGATGGTGTGTACGGATATTCAAACTCACTGTCATTGATAACAATGTGGGTTTTTCAATAATCCCACTACTTATCATATTTCCAAGCAACAGAATTTCTGTTGGCTGATGTTCACAGGAGTGGTTTTACTTTCAATTACACTTAATTGCTTTATAGGATGTTTAATTCATTAGATAACCTGCATATGTGAACAAAAAAAGGCTTGGGTACATATTTTGCCCCTACAAGGGACAATTTTACTATTTTGTGCCTAGAATTTTATACTAAGTCTATAGAGGGCAGACCACTTTGGAGTGTTTTGCAGATCTCTCAAAAGCAGCAGGATAGCCAAAACTTCAGAGAAGCCACCTGATACTCTACAGTAGAGAAGATTTGAGACCTTTCCTATCTTTGTCCATTGGATCAATATTTCTACTTCTCTATCATTTTGAAGTATAAGATTTTTTTCATTTCTCACCATGAATTCTCAGTAGTATGTTTTCCTACAGTTCACATTAATAGTTTTTGTTTTCCAGGAATGTGGGTAAGTTCACTGTAAAAGTAAAAACATTGCCCTTACTGATGTCTGTGAAGAAACTTGCAGAATGGCCAAGTGCAACCTGCCCCCTGCCTGCTTACTTGCATACTTCTCTGTTAAAACCTTGCTGCAGTCTGTCTTCAGACTGCATGACTACAGGAACTTTTTGTGAGAGAAATATTCAGAAGTTGAACAGTTTGGCTGAGATGCAGAAATTGCTTGGTACATTTTTGTATTCTTGTTTAAACAAATGCTAGGCTCAGAAATGGATTCCCACAGGATTTCATGTAGTTAGAGATGAGTATAATGTTCTGTGACTCCCTGTAATATGGTGGAGCAACACTGCAGCTGGCAAACTTGCTAGTTAAACATTCACCAAACGTATTCGGCTATCGTCAAGAGCAGAGCTGGTGTCAATTTTCGTTTATAATTAAACCATGGTTGTGAACATGCTTAATCAGTGCTTAAGTTAATAGCAGCAATTATGTTGGCTGTGACCTCACAGTTGAGAGCTTCATGGGCAGAACTTTTGCTTACTTGGAAACCAATTGAAAATTAGGAACGTATTAATTAAAGCTCTTATTCCTCAAATCACTTAAGCATGTGTTTTGCATTAGCCATGTGCATAACTCCATTTTTATTTAATGTGATACATGCCTGTGCAAATGCAGAGATGCAGAGCAAATGCCCCTTATACCTACGAAAATTCCCCAAGAAATGTGCTGAACATCAGAGTGAGGTCTGGGTGCATTTATCCAGAACAAGGTTTCTTTCTGCATGAAGTGGCTATGCAAGTAAGCATCTTCCATCCATCAGGTGAGGTATTTCCACTATGCTGTGCACAAGGATGGTAAACTAAAATTTACAGGTGCAGAGAAAGATGACCAAGAGAATGGATTCCCTGTTTCATAATGAACTGGAAAAGCTTGGCTTGTAAAAGTCACTGAAAGAGAGGAGAGGTATATTGTTGATTTCTTTGGTACATCAAGGAATCATGTACAAGATAAAGAAAAGAGTCAAAGAAGACAGCATTTCCAGAAGTGCAAACGGGTACAAATGGGTAAGTTGTGATTAAATCTCCTTCTCCCTATAATTGGCCTAAAATAGATTATCCCCAAGCAGATCTGGAAAAGACTTCTAAATGCAATGGGAACACAAATTTTAACTGCTTTTGAGATGGTATTTGGATAGTTCATGAAAAGTAGGGTATGATATTGTGCTTGCAATAGTGAGGGCTGATTCTCAAAGCCCGGGAAATTCTGCAGCTCTTTACTGTGACAACCAGTATCTGCTGGGGAACTTTAAGTCAAAACACTCTCTCATTTCTTGATCTTTGGATCAGAGCTCAACTAAACTCTTCAGCTGGGGGCTGGAAAAAATGTGAAGAGTTAAGTGCCTTGTGGATGCTTCAGTTACTATTCAAAGTAAAAGAGGCAATGAAAGCTTGACATCCACATCTGTCCACAGCAACTGTGGGAAATGTGAATATCTTTCTCATCCCTAATATTCTTTGAAATATCAACACAGAATAACCCTACTTGAAGCCACACATTATTCCTCCCTTAAGCACAACAGGAACCGGCTGAAGAGTTGCTTTGGAGCCAATAAGCCTTGTTGTGTGATTGCCCTTTCCAAAGTTTTGTCAGAAGAGATACAGGTTCTGATAGGCTTCCCCAGCTTACACGTGTTTTCTGAGCAATTGACACCAGCGCTGTGTGGGCTTTGAGGACGAAGGGCAATGTGGCGGCTTGGCCAAGGATTCTTACTGCAGCATTGGGACAACCATGCTGTCATTCATTGTTCAGGGGCTGTGATGTTGAAGATAGCCTGTGACTGAGAAATTGCCCCCTAAATTTTATGATCGGATGTTGAAATGATCACAAGAAAAGCACTGCCCCTAGTGCATCCAGCAAAGGGAAGTCAGGAGTCCAAGGGAAGTACTCACTGTCTTCATGTATGCTGGTTAGAAATTGGTTCATTGTGCACACAGGTAAACTGAAATGAACCATGTGCCAACAGCTCTGGATTGAAAATGGATAATTCTGGATTGACTATGGCTGGTAATGTTTTCTCAGAGCAGCGTGTTAAGGGTGAAACCTCCAGTAGCTTCTGACCACACAGTTGTGCTCTCCAAGACTTCATACATGGAGATCTGAAATGTTGAAAATTTTAGCTTTTGTGACAAAAGGATGAAGAAACTATGCTACTTTAAAAGTGGCTTTGGGTGCTTCCTACATACCCATTTGTGTGTGGCTTTTGGAATATTCAGCACTGACAGGAAATGTCCTTTATTGTGGGTTTCCTGATTGGCTCCACAGTCATTTCCTTTGGGCCATGTTTGCTCTAATTAACTTGTTCTTCAGAAGACCAAGATTCTCATTCCTAGCCCTGACCTCTGAATTTCCTTATGGAACAAAAATCAAGCAGGGGCAGAGGTGGCTGAAGACATCAAGCTGGAGGTAATTTGAAAGAGAAAGGAAAGTATTGATCTACAAGCTAGCAAACCTTATATAGGAATGTTCTTGCTAATTACAAAATCTATTTGGCCTGGAGAACCGGCTTCATCCAGAAGTGACTTGCTGTGCTTGAGCTCAGTTTGAAGTCCGTAGCTGTACTGACACCTGCATTGCTGATGGGAAGGCAGGAGTATTGGAAGATTGTGGTGTGCACGTGGTCCTGTGCACTTCAGCAGAACTCAGCAAGGAGGTGCCAGTGCTTAATGCACTTTCTAGTTGCTCTAGGACAGAAAGACAGATGCAAAGACTTTGATTAGCTTAGGTTCCTAATTAAACAGTGGGATTTTTACAGTGGGAAAAGGTATAATCCATATAAAAAGTTAAAAAGCATTTCTGTGGTCCAAGAGGTGACTTCTGCACAGAGTGGATACCAAGGACGTGGTTGAGCTGGATGTACTGCGTAGTCTTAGAGAAGAATATTTCAGCTGGTTTTGGCCCTGCTGATTTTAGGAGCTGAGTTGTTTATTTGTTATTGGTATATTTCAAATCTGTTTACAAGCTTATTTTTGATTCAGTGACTTAATTCTACACGATTAGTGATGACATGAAGTTGTACCTGTCCTTCAAGGGCATGTGTGACATGAAATTTCTGGGTTTTCTAGTTCAATTCCATCTTAGCCATTAGTTATAGTTAAGCTGCCCTTAATCATTTAAAGACTGCAGATCCTACTTTATTAGTGAAGTGGTTTTCCTGTCTGCAAACATGCAGATTCTCTGGTTACAATTATCCTGTCTTCAAGACTACAGGATGCTACTAATTATATTAGTTATTCTATTTTTTATGTACATATATTCATACACCTCCCCATTTCACGGTCAGACCATCATCACGAAACTTCAGACAAACACAGAGAGGGTAAGAATAATATATTGATATATAAAATTTTGCTAATTTAACATTTCAGGTTCATCCGTGCAACATTTCTTTATGCATAATATCTGTGCTTATTCCATACAACTGTGTGCTTCTCCATGGTGGATTATTCTTTTTTTTTTCCCACAATAGGTTTTTTTCAGGCATTTCCAAAGGTCTCCAAGATCCCAGGATCTGGCAAGCTGTCCAGCAGTGAGGCCTTTTCTATTCCATTGAATAAAGAGAGATATATTTAACATTTGTGGCTTTTGCTTCTCTCACTATGACAGTATTAGTAAAGATACTTCACGTAATAAGAATGTTGTTTTACTCCTGAAAATATTTGGGATTACGTACTCCTCTCTTGGCAGGTACACCACTTGTGTTAAGAACACTTCAAAATGCATTGCCAGGATTTGCGTACAATGCCAAGGACGTAAGCTTTTATTTTTTTTCTTCACCCGATTTTTGTTTTCATATGTGGCTAAGATTTTTCTAATAGGATGTGTGTTCATATTGAATTTTGTGCTAAAGAAATTACAGTTTGACAGCTAAGGTGTATTTTTGTGCATTCTAACAACTCTAGCTTTCTCATGGAGAATAGCAGAAAATAATTAGTAATCAGCAGTGGGAGTCTAACATTATAATTCTCCAGCTGTAGTGCAAAATAACTTCATACTTATCTGGTGGAAACAATTAGTGAAATAACAAGAAATAAAGATCATGCACCACAGTTGCAGAATTTGTGAACAGAACAGTAGGGAGAAATTGATGGATTCTTTTGGTTTGTTGCCACTCATGTAAATAAAAATCTGAAAAACCTGTCAGTAAGAGAGTTGTGGTTATTAGCCTGAAAGCTGTGACATGGTAAATATAATAGGGGAGCTAGGTGCTCAAATGTAAGTGGAAAGCACATTTTCATGGGGTTTGTGTGAGGTAGGCTGTTTTGTAGAAAGGGCTGGATTCATTGGTTTGAATAGATCTTGATGCTTTGAGCTACCATGTACGTGCTGTAAAAGGTCCCGCTGTGATATGGCTCTGTCACAGCTCCTAGTAATGATACACCCTTTAGGCAGCAAATGGTTCTTTTCCCAACCTTTATTGGATATCTTTTGATTTAGTAAAACAACTTCAGTAGCAGCATAATGTGGTGCTTTTTGATCAGTGTACTGGAGGGTTGTTATTACTTTAAATAGGTTAAGATACTGTACTAGAGGGCTGCTAGAAACAGCATTTTTCTCAATTCTAAGCTTGCACGTATTGCAAATCTCTCTTCGGTCCTCTAGCATAATGGGAACACAGCTGAAACTATTTCAACATAGAGGGTAGTAGTTGAAACCATTGCATGTGTCAAAGGAAATGGGATCAAAAAAAGAAGTAAAAAATGTTATTTGTAAACAGAACTGTGAAAAAGTGCTTGCCTTCTAGCTCCTCAGGATTTTGCCATGTGGGACCATATGTCGTTTGACCTTTATTTCCTTTGGTTAAATAGGTTCCATTATAGTGAAAACAAGTTCAGAAAATGGATCTGATTGCAACACAGCTTTGATTAGAAAAATCAACAACGTTTTTGGTTATTTTCTGAAATATTCTTGGTATTGTATTTGTGCTTTTTGCAAGAACTCTTCTATGGCTGTGTCTTTCTGTTTCACATACATAGAAATTTGAGGTTATAGTTGCATATTGAGCTACTCTGTTAAGTAACGGGTTTTATGTGATATTACACATATTACAGATATTTCTGTTATGGCATTTTATAATTCAAACATACTCCTGGAACTGAATGAAAAGCTCATCTTTTATGGAAACATTGCTTAAAACATGTAGTCTGTGAAGTGACTGGTGAGCACTCACTGAAAATCATGCAAAATTCCTGCTGTGTCCCTGGTAATTTTGCCTATGGATAATGAACCGTGTGACACTGTGGCTGGGGCGTGCCCTAATGAGTGTTCTACTTTTTGTGCCTCCATGTGGGGATCATTCAGTTGTGCTCTCGACAGTTCCTTAATTGAGTACATAAGTTGCTGACTATCCAAAGCAATGAGTGTGAAATGCGATGGAGCAGTGGCATGTCTCCTGAATTTAAGGGTAGTAGAAAAATAGACAAACTTTTCTACATTTCTTTAACCCAAGTGCTCATTTTCTGTCTTTATTTTTAACCCTGCTTCGTTCCATTCTGTTATCAAAGCAATGCTTGTCATAAGAAAACCTGATGCTGTATTAATACAACTCACATTTCCCAAAAGGGACTGCATAATTCTGAGCTCCTAACTAGACAGATAACTCCTAATCAGTTTTGCCTAGTAGGAGGAAAACTCTTTCCTGGAAGAGAAACCTTGTGGTTTTCAGTCAGAGAAAGTACTGTACAAGAGGGAACACTGAAATTCCTCAGACACATCCACAGAGACTGCACTGCCTCTGGATGTGCTCTTTCCTGTCTCTTTGTATGAAGCTCTGTGGGATTTCTGTTTCTTGGAGTGCTGTTGAGTACAGAACTGCACAGATTCTGGGAAGCTGAATCCATCTCTTGTATGCTATGCAAGGGTGTCATTACCTGTCATTAATAACTCACTGATTCTGCACTGACCTGGTGTCTGGATAATTACGTTCATGGGACAGAAGCTGTCCCCAGTTGTAAATACCTGGTGTTTTGGTGAAATAGGTAATGCAGGTTCTTATGCAACAACAGCTTAAAGCTGTGTTTGATGCTTATGGGTTGCTTCTTAAGTGCTGGGAAGCAATTGAAATGCCCACGGAACTGCAATTTGTAGTGCTGCCTTGAGACTGCAATTTGTAGTGCTGCCTTGAGTCTGCATTTGTGAGAACAGTATGCAAGGAGGTGAAAATCATTTGTCATCTGCCTTGCTGAAAATTCAGTGCATTTCAAAAAGTAAAAGTGGTTTATGACAGCCTGAACTGCTGGTCTGAAAGAGGCGTGATGAGCAGCAGAAAGTCCAGCTGGAGCCCAGTTACCAGCGATGTATCCCAGGGGTCAATAACGGTGGCTGTAGAGTTTAGAGTCTTCATTAATGACCTGGACAGTATGACAGAGCGCACCCTCAGCAAGTTTGCAAAGGACACAAAATTGAGAGAAGTGTCTGGTACACCAAATGTTTGCACCGCTGTTCAGAGGGACTGGGACAGGCTGGAGAAATGGCCTGACAGGAATTTAATGAAATTCAGCAAAGGAAGATGCAAGATACCTGGATAGGAATAACCCCATGTACTAGTATCAGCTGGAATGCAGCTTTGCACATAAAAGACTCAGTGTTGCTGGTGGTCACCAAGTTGACTGTGAGCAAATAATGTGCCTTTGTGGGAAAGAAAACCACCAGTCTCCTGGCCTGCATTGGGAAGAGCGTTGCCAGCAGACCAATGGAGGTGACTCTTATCGTTTACTCAGCCCTGGTGAGGCCACATCTGGAGCACTGTGTCCAGAACTGACCTCCCCAGTACAAGAGGCACATGGAGTGAGTCTGGTGAACAGCCATGAAAATGAGGAAGGGATTGAAGCATCTGGCATACAGGGAGAGTCTGAGAGAGCTGGGACTGTTCCACCTGGAAAAGAGAAGGCTCAGAGGGATCTTGTCCATGTCCATAAAGAATGCCTTCTAGGGGCATAAAGGTGATGGAGGCAGACTCTTCTCATTAGTGCCCAGTGGAAGAACAAGAGGCAATAAACAAATTGCAATAGAGGAAATTATGTTTAAGACTTTTTTGTCTTTGAGGGTAATCGAACACTGCATCTGGCTGGGCAAAAAGGCTGTGGTCTCCATCCTTGGAGATATTCAAAACCTGCCTGGACAAAGTCATGCACCACATGCTCTGGTTGACCCTGCTCTGTGGAGAGGGTGTGGAGATGCCTCAGCCATTCCGGGCCTCTGTGATCCTGTCTGCCTGGATACAGCCATGTATCAAAACTCTCCTGTTAAAGTCAAGTAGGTGCACTAACAGCTCTAATAATCCTGTGTTACAGAAAGTAAAGATCTCCACTTAGATTTGTAGCTCTTTATGTTCCTGAGTGACATTAGCCTATTATTCTATTGCTAATAATTTCCACTTGGTAGGAAGCTATGAAACTTATTTAATTGGTTACCAGTTAATGAGCATTGCAATTAGAACAAGTCTAGCAGAAGGGAGCATAACTTCATTACATACAATATGCAGTTCAAGTGAGCACGTGAAATAAATTTCCTGAAAGAAGCATGGCGTGGATGGAACTGTAGCTGAAATCTGCCTCGTTTCAATTACTGTGTTAATGAATCCCAGGATTTGATTTATACTTTTTGCTTTCTTTTAGAATAAAGCTTCTGCAGCAGTTGGCAACTGTGCTGCCAAGCTGCTGCGTAGAATGTATGTGTTGCTATCGTGAAGCTCTTTGGTCCTCTGGCAGCTTTGCTGCAGGGGTCTGGGGACCTCTGCGACTTTTAGGCTATGTCTGGTTAGTTCGTGCTTGCATCGTTGTCTTTTGTTCTGCTCATTAGCAGAACACCATTCAACCGTTACATTTCTTATGCTTATCTCCTGATAACTTTCGAGGGAAGTATGTTGGGTTTACACAGCAAGCTTTTGCTAGTCTGAACAAGTTGGTATAGACTGTTCCAGAAGAAGTCTTTGGGGCATCTGTACAAAGGTTCCCTTTAATCCCTCTTCCATTATCTTAATTTCTTCCATTTTTTGATTTCTCCTAAAATTTAGCGCATTACTGCGGCTGGACCAGTGCCCCTAAAATTTCTCCCAAATCATTGTTGTTCCTGCAGGTGAATACACTGTTTATATCTGATCGCATGAGATTTCATTGCCTCTGTACTTTCCTCTGCCTATGTCTTTGCAGTTGCGGTGCAGAGATGATCCGGTCCCAGTTCTGAGCCTTGTAAGGATTTTGAGCCCTGCTGGGTGGAGTTGCCCTCTCTTCAGCACTTGTCTGTAGCCTTTTCCCTTGCATGAGTGTATTATCTGCTGCTGAAAACAGGACAGGACACAACTCTAAGGGTTTCTGTGTATACATGTGCGCACACACATATTATAAAGCTGTGCCTATGATTTTCACTGCAGTCATGAGCTGCTGTTGGTGATAACGGCTCTGGTGCCTTTTGCATTTCTGGAATTTTAACTGAACACTTAAGGCAAAAAGTAAGCCTTGGTTCTTAAAGTTCGTATACGTTCCCACTGTGAGTTGCCAGTTCTATTTTTTTTTTTTAATTGCAAATCTATGTTACTATTGCAGCTTTTCTTTTTAAAAATGATTTATGCATTGTGTGTTAAAAGTTATTATTAATCATGAAATTATTGCTCTACCTTTTCCATGTATTTGCATTAACATTATACTGGTTTTCCTTGGCTCATGAGCTACTTGTATTGTCTGTCTACTTTCAGCACTGGATTTGTGGAAGATTTGATAATTGCATCTTATGGATTTACTCAGCAGTGTGAAGTAACTTAAAATTCTGTGTTCACTTTTCATTTGTTGACTTCTGATCTTTATATTAAATGAGCCAAGAGTACAAAAAGGTCTTTCTGGTTTGAATACAAAAATTCAGATTTAGTATTTAAATGTGCTAGATAGAGACTCTATTTGTTGTCCCCTAAATAATCCAGGAACACATGGAAGAAAAATGTCTGATTCTCCAACCGCTACTCAGGCATTCACAGTCATCTCTTGAGCTATTTTGTCTGGAAATTGCCTCCTCAACAGAGATTTATAAGTAATGCTAATGAAATTGGTTTTGCTGTGTGCTAAATATTACAGTTTGAGGATTGGGTCTGAACTTTTGGGTTTTTTCCTCCATTAAAATGACATTTTCATCTCAAATGAGGTACATTAAAGGTATTGGCTTTTAATTTTTTTTTTTTTTTAATAGAGTGTCTGGATGAAAAGGATATTTTAATGCAATAAAAAAAAATCAAGAAATACATCAGATGTACATTTTAACTGTGTTCAGAAATTCTCAGTCTGTAAGATATAGTTGTTAATTTAATAAATACATATGCTTATCTTTTTTTCGCAGAATTAATTTTAACTCAACTTTTTATGAATCCTTATTGCTATTCTTAGCAAAGGTTCAAATAATTGAAAGGTTAGTGAATTTAGTTAGTGGAAAAGTCTGTTAAGTGTCTCAAAAAGAGAAGCAAGCTGCAATCCAGCTTAGAAAGTTCCAATTAATGGTGATATGAGAGAAAACTCTTAACATTGAATATAGTAATGGTAAGCTTATCTAATTAATAACTTCTAAAAATGTTTTGAATTTGTTTTTAAAAACTTCCAAAAGATTTAACTATTTTAACTGGTGGCAAATCTTAAACTTGGATTCCTTAGGCAGACCTTGGTATATAACTGATGCATCATCTGTTCTCCTGTGTCACTCTGGATGAAAATTAGGAAATGAGCTTGGTAAAGAAACATAGATCATGTCATCTTAATGTTCCTTTTGTTTTTGTGCAGGTGCTGGACCTGGGCGCTGCTCGACTACAGTTCATCTGAGTTGTCTGAATAATTACAGAGATGTTACAACAACCACCAGCACATTCACTGGGAGAGGATTTAGGGATGAATTAGTATGCTCACAAGATAACTCCTATCCCTCCTCGCTGCCTTGGACAGCTGGCTGGAGTAGGACCGGAGTTAATACTGGATGTGGAGATCTTTCTGCTAACCAGGGATGTAACCTGGTACCGTCTGATGATACAACTCAGCAGCAAAGCCTGGTTTTGGTCACTCCTTCGGTTGTCCTGTGTTACAAGTCTTGGTTATCTGTTTATAGCTGTGTGTGATCATTGCCTCCAAATTAGGTTTCTTCCAGTACCCACTGAAGCACAAGGAGACAAGATGGAAAACACAACAGAGTAGCCCAAATCTAGAAACTAAAGTCGGGCAGGGAAAGTGCTCCAGCAAGCAGGGAATGGTGCTTTCCACTTAGCTGAGTCGTGTTGGGTGACGAGGCTCTCCCTATGCTTTCCTACAGCTGGGTGGCAGCATTTCTGCAGCAATCCACGTGTATGAAAATTCCTCAAAGATTGTTTTGAGGGATCAGATGTGGTGTACTTATTTCTCTCAGCTGTGATTATGCTTTTCAGAGCAACATAAAACTTTGTTTACATGTCTGTGAGTCCTAACCTTGCTACTGAAAATATCAGTAGATGCAAGATTTTACAAAACAAGCAGGAGTTTATAAAGCTGTAGCACAGACTTTTCTGCTGTCCATCCTCCATCTCCTGGCATTTGGTGTCTTCCCTTACATTCACAGTCTGTGTTCAGGATTTCCCGACTCAAACAGCAGTTTTCATCATCTACATACATCTGTGGAGATGAATTCAAATGAACTGACTGCCTTTTCCATTTATCTATGCCACCGTTCACCTTCTACATTAGCAAATTAAATCTTAACTTCAAGGCTGAATTTTGCGAGCTTAAACTTTCAGCCATTGGATTATGTTATTATTCACATCATAAGGGAATATTCCTTATTATATTTACTTGTGAAATTGTCATATGATAATCACTTTTTTTTTTGTTTTAAATCTCTTAAGCTTTTTTTTTTGCCCCTCACCATGAAATTTACTTTTGTGAGTAATTTTTATATCTGTCATTTGAACTCATTTCTGTGTTCCTCTGTCCTTTGTGTAACTCATTTTTTTGAATGGATGTGGTTTTCTAGCAGCAGTTTACTAGATATATGCATAATTACTGTCACTACCTGGGTTTTAATGGTTATTTTTCATTTTATGAAGGGTGCTCCAGGCATACCGTGAGATCAGTCTGGGCCAGTTCTTGTGTCTGTGTGCTGTAATCCTACTACCATTTCCTGATGCTTAGTTGTGCTAAAACAGATTTAGTTTGATTGTGACTATTCAGTAGATCCTTTATCAGTGACCTGTCTTCATTTATTGCTCTACTGAGCTTTGCCTTAACCGTGAACTTTATCAGCAAAGATTTTACATCCTTTGTAACAATATTGAACAGCACTTGATCAAGCATTGATCTCTGGGACAGCCACCTGCAATGTTCGTGCTAGCTGAAGTTTTCCCATTAGCAACACAAAGTCCTGGTAACAAGTCAATTTTTATCTATTTTACATATCATTTTAGTACTGCTTGGTATGTTCATTGGGAACAACACAAACGCAACCTCCCCAAACCTTGCATTATGTGGAATTAAATCTAGCATCTTGAAAAAATTCAAATATAATGTGTCAAAATAGCTACCTTGATCTACTAGATAAGCTCTAACAGGTTTGTTTGAGAAGACTTAGGAAGGCATAGAAAGACTATGAAACCATATTGGCTGTCATTAATTGCATTTTAGTTTAGAATTTTCTTTTGTTATGAGAATCACTGTAACTGTTCTGTGGGAGTAATATGTCATCCAGACTGTATCTCCCTGGGTGTCCATCTTGCCATTTTTACATCTTGAAACTACGTGGGGAGTCATTCAAGACTTGTGAAATCCCCCAGTTTGTAGGATTTATTAAACACAGGCGTTTAGAAGGCTTCTCTGTTCGCCTAAGTGGTGCTTTGAAGATTCATAGACGCCAATCTTTTGGTTGTGCTGATTTGAAAATGCATAGCTTGACTGGGTTCTTTCTTCTGTTGCAGACACTTTAAAATGCTTTATTGCCCTTAACTGCACCAGTTTTGTTTTCCCTAACAATATTGGCTACTGATACCTTATTGGTTTGCACTTCTTTCCCATTTTGGTTACATATGTTTCAACTTGTAAATTTCATTGGCACTGTTAACTTTCCCATTCCACCATACTTAATGGGTTTTTATTTTCTTTGCCATTTTAACTTCCTCTGACAATGAAAAGATTCTGTTGCTGGTTTCTCTCTTTTTACATTGGTGTATTCATGTCTTTCTGACCATCTTTGATTTTTGGGATGTCCTTTTAAGGCAAATAACTATTAATGCACTGCAGAAAAATAGTGAATATCCACAACAAAACCGCTGAGCTGTCCTAAAAAATGGACTCATGGTTTATTTTTCTTTTACTAACCCAGCAGGATAGGATTGTGCTTTCAATTAAAATAGTTTAGCTGAAGTAATTAGGATTTGTTGCAATCAGCAAAGATAAACTTGATAAAGGAGACTAAACTATGTCATAGGGTTTTGTCTTGACTGTGTTTTTTGTTAGCAAATCCAGCTAAATATAATAACTTGGAGCCTTTATTGCCGAAAAGCCGGTTAGTGGCTGCATCAGGTTATGACTGAATACTAGCACCTTTTGTACATCATTTTGTATGCTTACAAATCACTGTCTTCTCAGCAATGCACTGGTCATCCCACAGCCTGTGGCTCAATACAGGATACTTTGAATAATTATGAAGTTTATGTTTTGGAGTGAACATTTTGCTCTGTTCCCAGGCTGTGAATATGATTCTTTCTGTCTAGGCCAGCTCAAATTTCTGTTTGGTTTTCCTCCTTCATGCTGGCTGCTCAGTGATGTCCTCTGCTCCAGTTGCTTGCTAGTCATTCCATAGCAAAGAAGCTTTTCTTCTGTGAAATGGATAACTTATTTACCTCTTCTAGGCTCTCACCTTTCACTGCAGCAAGGTGCTGGGCATTCACCATCTGTAGGGCTTGCTGTATCCATAAATGCATACAGCTGTGTGAGCTCAGTGGAATTCCATCACAACTGTGCCCTAGCCGTTGCAGGTTTTCCTGGGTGGGCTCTGTGGTGCTACTGGGCAGCATGCAAAATCATGACATCGCAGGCCATTAGGATGATGCCTGGCATACACTTGGGAAGGTCTGGGTGAGCTGTGCTGATGGCTCCCGTGGACTCCTGGCTACATAGCTGGTGGCGTGGTATGGAACAAGCAAGAAAGTCCTGTGGGAGCGCTGGGCATAACAGCTAGTATGGATTTGCAGACCAGTGGGAATGGATATGCAGTGTGAAACAACTGCTGCTCAGGCCTTGATGTCCATGCTGTGTGCATTTCAGGTTCTTTGTTTTTTTAACTTCAGATTAGCTCTAGCTTGGGTTTGTCTTGCAGCTGGAGTGTGTTACTAGATTGCATTCAGCTGAAAGGGAATCACTTTACCTGATGAGGTGCCACAAGGTATATAGGAGCACTCTAAGTAGGGATGTTTGTGAGGTTCAGTTCAGAAGTGTGCTCTTGAGTCAAATGAAGCAGAAAGGTAGGCTCAATAAAGTTCATTAGCGCTGTTGCAGCGTGTATTATTACTGGGACTAATTTCTTAGGCTATAATAGATCTGTCTAGTACACCTGTGTGGTGATTGCAGTGCAGCACTGAGACTGCTCTGAAGGGTCTTCTGCTTGGGAGAAGTTAAATTGGACTTTGTGTTTGTTTATTATTGTTTGATTTCATAAAATTAAATCGCAGGAAAATAAGTATTTGGGTGCTGGGTGAAAGTTCCTCCAGTTTATAATAATATTCTAAACCCATGACTATTAATCTACTTAAAAACATTTGTGCTTTGTATAGATATAACTGTTATTCTCAATCCTACTCCTACCTGTCGTTCTGTTTTTATAGTACATATACAAAGTAATGCATTATTTCAGGTAGGATAATTGTATAAGAGTATATAACAGAAGATGCAATGAATCTTTTGCGCAAATGTTATTTCATGTTTGGTTTGCTCATAAATGAGTCCTTGCCTTTAAGAACGTAGAAGAACTGTAAAATGTAGACAGTGGTAATTGTGCAATAAACTAGAGAATAACAGAGGCCTTAATTCAAGACTGGCTCAGCCCAGTGCTGCATTGTCAGAACTGCCATCCTGCTATAAACATACTATGAGATTTGGGTGATGGTGTGGTGGATTAACCTTGTCTGTCTACCAGACACCCACCCAGCCAGTCTCTTGCTCACTCTCCTCAACAAGGCAGGGGGAGGAAATAAGACAAAGCAGCTCACAGACTGAAATGAGGACGTGGACGTCACTCACCAATTACCATTGCAGGTGGGCAAAATGGACTTGACTTGGGGAAAATTAATTTATTGCCTTTTAAAAATAGAGTAGAATAGTGAGAAACAAATGCAAAATTAAAAACACTCACTCCCCACATCCTCCTAGGCTCAACTCCACTCCTTCATTCCTAACTGTTCTACTTCCTCCCAACTCAAGTGATGCAGTGGGATGGGAAAGAGCGTTGCAGTCAGTTCATAGCACTTAATTTCTGCCCCTTCTTCCTCCCCATGCTGTTTCCCTGCTCTGGCATGGGATCCCTCCCATGGGATACAAGTCCTTCACAAACTTTTCCAGTTATGGGTTCTTTCCACAGCCTGTAGTTCAAGAACTGTTCCAGCATAGGTCCTTTCCATGGAGTGTAGTTCTTCAGGAACAGACTGCTCCATGTGGGTTGGCCACAGGTCCTGCCTGAAAACCTGTGCCTGTGTGGCCTGCTCTTCATGGGCTGCAGCTCCTGCCAGAAGCCTGCTCCACTGTGGGCTCTCCACAGATGCAGCTTCCGTCAGGACACATCCACCTACTCCAGCACAGCAGGGCTGTGGGCTGGCTATTTGCTCCAATGTCGTCCTCCATGGACTGCAGGGGGACAGCCTGTGTCACCGTGGTCTCTTCCATGGGCTACAGGGGAATCTCTGCTCTGGTACCTGGAGAACCTCCTCCCCTCCACATTGGCTGACCTTGTCTGCAGAACCCTCATGGGTATTTTTTTTTTTTCTCACTTCACTCTCAGAGCTCCTGCACGATATTTTTTACGCTTTCTTAAATATCATATCACAGAGGGTGGCACCGGGTTTGGTGATAGGCTCAGCTTTGGCCAGCAGTGGGCCTGTCTGGGAACTGACTGGAACTGTCTGACATGGGGATAGCTGCTGGTCTCCGTGCACAGAAGCCATTTCTGCACCCCCTGCAATCAAAACCTTACCATATATACTCAATACGGATGATAAATATCTGTGATTGTCAAAGAAACCCCTTGAGAAAATGGATATCTTACACTTCTGTAGATGCTGAATTTACCATTCTGACCACGTACATACTCGGGGCTGACTAAACTCATGTGCTGTATATGCTTTTTTGTTTTATTTTTAACACAGTGCTTGAACCCCTCCCTTCCCAATAACATGCCTGTGTGGACCTATGTTCATCTGTCTACAAATGTTCCTCAAATGAGGCCAGTTTCTCTCTCTCTCCTGACTCCACATGGCTTGGTTTGTGAATTTGTAAATCTAATGGATAAGAAGAATACAGAATTGTATTTGACTTATTTTTGATCAGCTGAGGAGTAGTTATACTTGAGGTATCTTTCAATGCTCATAGGGAAAGCGGCTTTTGTCCAGTCTGAGAATTCCTGGTCACTAACACGCAACAGAAGGGAGGATTTGATTTAGTATGTGCAGTATCTTTTACATTAATATTTTGGCATGGTACTGAGTGTTCATTTGTTTCTGTGAAGTATCAGAATTTTGGAAATAATGTACTTTATGACTCTCAAAAAAGAACCTGGTGGCCTTAGTACAAAGTCTATCTTGAATGTTCATTTCTTGCTTACTTTATTCCCCAGCTTTCAGTTTCAGCTGGATGTGACAGTAGCTTCACTTTCTCCTAAAGTTATTTCCAGTGTTACTGGGGCTTTAAGTACCCTTTTTTCCCCAAAGTGGCTGCATTTCAATATTAGGATCTCTATAATAGGATGTTATGGTTCTGAAATATTTCTCTTTAATAGTTCTTATTGCGTTAAATACAAATATAGCAGGCAAGTTCTGTTATAACTGGGTGGCTAAGGAACTGGTTAACAAGGAATGATTTATGGACTCAAGTGCTTATAAAAGTTAGCCAAGTGGGATAATTCTAAGTCAGTTATTTTCTGTAGGAATGTCAGCTTTGTCAAGATGTTACATCAGAAATTGATGTCATTTTTGAATGATATTTAATAAAAAATGAAATGATTTTTTTTGCATTTCTGCAATTCACTCCAGAATTTGGATTGTGCCATAGGTAGCTTTAAATTCTTTTGGGATTTTATGGGAAGAATAGAAAACACCCTATATGCAAGCCAGAATTTTCCTGAGGGAAGAGTTTTGAATTGATGATGCTGTTTTTTCTTTTACAATTGCTCAGTCATGGATTTTACAGATAAATGCTTTCTTGTTTAAAATCTTGTCCTGCTTTTGATGATGCAGCTTTCCCCATTCTCACAGGCTATTTATCCACTGTCTTTGGTTATGAGGTATCTCATAGTGAAGCCTTAGAGCTGTCACTGGGCAATACCAGTTCTCAAACTGGCCCTTTCAGCTTAATAGGAGATGCACTTGAACTCATTGACTTTCTCCACTTGTTTCAAGTTTAAGACAGCTACAAGATACCCTTGCATTGCCATAGGATTAGGATTCACTTCAAAAAAGTAGAAGTATGTAGGAGTTTCTGTTGCTCACAATCGGAGTGGTAGATTTTATTGTTGTGAAGTGGTTACAAAACTGGAACAAATGTATAGGGGGGAAAAAAATTTAAATAAAAGTAGCAGTTCTGCAGAGAATATGCCTGGTATTAAGCTGTTACATCACATTGTGTTTCTCTGTCATGTCTTTTGGCAGTATCTCAGTTCTCTGCCTCTGTGGCTCTGTCTTTCAAAATATGTTCTGCTCTGGTACCCCTCTCTAATTGCACTTGAACGTTATCAGGATGCTGTTGAGCACTAATGAGTCTTCAAAGCAGTATGTAGGGACTTCCACTTCCCTTTTGTTCATGCTAATTAAGTTAGGGAAATTTTATATTGTGCCTTGATTAATTCTGGGGATTTGGAAGAATGCAAATGAAACATTGTTTATCTGAGGTTGAGTTATCTTTTGATATGCAAACACACTTTGGTATGCTGATTTTTCATTACCACAATTACCTTCCTCTTTGGGAAGGCAGTTGAATTACAATTCCATCTGACTCCTCCCTGCACAGAAGATACGACTGCTGTTGCTCATGTTTTTTGTAGTTTCATAATTGTATACAAATACCATGCTGTAGCAGTTACCTGAGCAGTGTTCCTGTTAGTCTAGCTATATCAAGAATTTATCTTATTTTATGTAAGTATCATTTATATTAAGAAAACAGATGACCAATATGGTGCTGGATTCTTGAACACAGAGTACGTTTATGTTAACTGAGAAGTTAACTGACAGATCATACTACATAGCCGTTGCTTCTAGTAGTATTACTTTTTGGACACCTTTGAGACTAAGGTAACCATGTTCTGCCATGTACTAAAATGTTCTGAAAGAGTAATGAAGTATTAAACTAGAAATTTGGGGAAGGATTCATTATGCAATTTTTATTTTTTTTTATTTTTTATTTTTTTTCAGATTTATGCCTCTGAGGGCATCTTTTCTGGAACAGAGGTCTGCGCTTTGCTGACTGTCTGGACAGTTATTTTTTTTTATATGCAACTTTCTGCAGCTCCAAGGAAGCATGCCCCAAACCATGACACTGAGTTCAGAGTATTTTTATTTCTTTGGTCCTTGTGGTTGTGTGCGGGTCATGCTTTTACTTGCAAACTTACTGGAATCCTGATCTGAATTTTTAGGGCCTCATGAAACAGTACTTGGAGATGGTTTTGTCTATGCTGATTTTAACTGCAGATCTGCTGAATCAGTGTGTCAGGGTTTCTTCCTAATGGCAGCTGTCTTTTCGTTCATTAGAAATCTGCTGCTCCATTTTTGGCCCAATAGCCATCTTGCTGCTTTTATATGAATGCCTCCTTCATTTTTTGAAGTTTCCTGAGTGTCTTCTTGTACCTTGAACTGTGCTCTGGTGCACTGTTCTGATGACAGGTGCAGCTAGTATGGACACAGATTTTCACACTGCCCTTGGGGCACTCTTACCTATTATGATTGTCTCATTCAGGACTCATTTAAGGCAAAACCAGTTTAAGTTAAACTTCCGTGTTTTGCACTGGAGCCCGAAACTCCTGGCTGAGGCCAGCACTGGTGCAACAGAGAAGTGCCTGGCACTGACAGCGATTTGAGTTTGTCTGTGGAAGTCTGCAAGCCTGAAGAGGTGAAAAGCTTGAAGACAATGCTTTTCAAATAGGCCTCTAGGCTGCATATCTGTGAATTAGAGCCTTGAGCCATTCCTTCTGCGGCTGTACAAGCTGTAGTGGTGGCTTCAGTGGTGTAGCACTTTCTTCAGCTGCTCAGTTGGGTAAAAAGTTAAGCATGTGCCTTTAATACAACTGCATGTGCCCTTAGGTCTTGGCATAGCACGACAGCAACAGTAGGTTTGTCTAGAAAAATCTTTTAAATCTTCTGTAGAGCATCTGTTAATGTCAAACCTAAGGATTCTCTTTCAGATATTTGCCCTCCTTTCCTCCTCCACAGCTATTGTTTTTCCTGGATATATAGAGGTTATCTGCATTCTGCAGGCCTTCATCTTGACTGGTTTGGCTCAATTATGCCTAAGTCTTAACTCATTTTCTACAGAAGTCTTTGAGTAAAATACTCTATATACTTATATTTAGTGAATAAACAGTTTTATGAATGCTGTATCTGGTGTATATTTGTTTTCCGTGAACAAGATGCTGTTGGGACCTCCTAAGGCATCTGTTTAATGTTTTTTCTAAACAGAAGAGACAAATTTATATATAAAAATACGCACCCATTTGGTTTCTTTGTAGCTGACTTGCCTTTGCATGGTGTTTCTCACTGGAAACACATATGGAGGACTGTTTGTGATGCTATTTTAATTCTTGGTTTGTCTTTTAGTATGTGTTGAGTGTTCTATTATAGGGTACAGAGCTAGATAATGTGTTCAGTGTTGTGGATATAATAAAGAAGGATCTTGTAAAGCTTTCTAATTATATTTCATCTTAGCCCACAATGTGTCCATACGTCTCTGCCTTATCCTGAAAGACACCCTAAACACTAGAAAGTGCCAAGACAAATTAAAGCACCCCATCTAAGTAAACAACCACATGGCAGAGTCCATATGTTCTAAAATTAGGCTTATCTATGTTTATAACAATATATTACTTATGCATCTAGAAAGGGAAATCAAACCAATTCCATTGCATGGAAAGAATCCTATTGCATTTTGGATGACTATTAGCATATTAATCACTTTCTGTGATATTTTTCAATTTAGTCTTTTGAAGTCATCCCTGGAAGAGGATTTGCTCTAACATAATAGTATTGTAGACTCTGAATGCGTACTGCTTTCAGTCATGCTCTCAAGTTCATGCGCTGTCGCAATTGAACTCTGCATTTTGGATGAGGAACATGATGAGTTATTCCCCATACGCTTCTCTGCTGCCCTTCAGTTACAGAATCATAGACTGGCTTGGGTTGGAAAGTCTCTTATAGATCATCCAGTTCCAACCCCACTGCTGTGGGCAGGGACACATTCCACTAGATCTGATTTTTCAAAGCCTCATTCAACTTGGCCTTGAACACCTCCAGGGATGAGGCATCCATGATTTCTCTGGACAACCTGTTCCAGTTCCTCACCCCCCTCACAATAAAAAATTTCTTCCTAATATCTACTCTAAATCTAACCTCTTTCACCTTAAAACTGTTACCCCTCATCCTCTCTGACATACTATATATTTTGTTTTAAGCCTGCTTTGTAGATCAATGTTGTAAATGCAATGAATTACTTGATTGACCTATACCTGAAAAAAGCTTTTTAGCGTATTTAATCTTTGTCTGTTCAGAGGCAGCTTAACTTAGGTGCTAAAATGCTTGTGTCATGATGTAAATAATGCTAAGTGGAAAAGTACAGTGGTTGAAGCAATCAGACTAAAAGTTGTTCTATGTAATGAGCACTCTGCAGAAAAGTCAAAGATTGTTTGTTTGTTGAATATTTATGTCAGCAGATCAAGCTGATTCTTCCCTTCTTGTTGAGGGCAGCAGCAGTACAGTTGACTTCTTACTTAGCAGATGATTTTCAAGCGTCCAAGAAAGATGATCAAAACTGAAGTCTCGCTATATTTTCACCACTTCATTCTTTCTGCGTATTTTGTTTCCTAGTTAAAAGGAAGGCAAGGTATAGGGACCGTCAATGTTAATGACAACAGTTGGACTTACCACTTGAAGCCAAGCAGGCAGAACTGAGTTTCTGAGCCTGTGCAGCAGGTGAGTAAAATGCAGAGAGATACATCTGGCTCCACTACTGCCATGGCACTAGTCTTGTTCTTTCCCATATTTTAAGCTGCTGCAGCAAAGTGAACACATAGTTACTATGCAAATAAAATCCCCTGAGGACGGGGTTCTCTTGCATTGTGTCTCTTTTACCTCCTATAAAATGTGCCAAGCAATTGGAGTTTAATCTAAAATTTCACTTGTCTTCATCTACTCATTCCTTAATCGATCTAACCTGCCACCTGGAATTTCAGCCACCCTGGCAGCTTGTGTGACTGTATAGGCCAGTGCAGAAGAATTACGAGGAGACTGGGTGATGGACATTGTTCAGGCTTTGCACACTCTTGTACCAAAACATGCTGCAAAAATAACTTTATTTTTGCTCTAGCCAGCAACTAGAATGTAAATAATACCATGTACCTGGCTTCCCTGGTCACCAATCATGTGAATACACAAATAGCAGTCAGGCCAATCCATGGTTTGCACCTGCTGATCATGCACCCATCTAACACAGAAAAGCTAAGATGTGCCGGACACTGTGCTCCTTGCCATCGGTCAAGGCTTGGTGATGCCATGAAGATCTCCTGCTTGCTGTGAGCCTCTGACCTGGTTGTTCTTCAGGAGCCCCAGGGAGACTGTGAGGTCTATTTTCTGACCTTGCACTGCATTGTCTCTGTGTATTCTGACCTGTCTGAGGGTGCGAAGCCCCTGTCCCTTAGTGACATGTGGGATTATCCACTAAGAACAAGGTAGAAATTGCCAAATCTTTTCATAGAGTTTACTAATTAGCCATCTGCTTCATGTGGCTTTCCTCAAGATTGGTATTACTGTCGTGCTCTTAGTAGTATAAAAGCTTGGGTGAAATAGGGGAGAACACTGCCAGAACCACTTAGCTTTGATTTGCGGAGCTGTAGATGGTACTGAACCAAAAGATATTTGCTGGATGAATAGCTCATACATGTGTTTTGCCACATAACATTTGTCATTTGCTTACCTTCAGTTGAAAGATGTCAGTGAAATTTGAAGTAGAGAGAAAGAAATGTTTGAATTCAGTCCCAGTTCTAAAGCCAGTGTAGATGCTTCTGTGTTGGAATGAGTAATAACTCTTGACTGGCAAGATTTTATGTAGTTATGGAGGAAAAAGCAGTTCATAGTCAAACATAGTGTTATAGTGAGCAGTGCTCCAACTTTCTTTTCTAGTTTATCTACATCACAAGACAATCCTTGATGATAATAATCCAAAAGTGTTTGTACATGGTACGTTTACAAAAACATAATGAAATTATGTCTGTAGTGAGTAAAGAAACAGAAATAGATTCTATTTTATATAATGTGCAAGAAAGTTAAGTGAAATACTTGGTTGCTGTAGTCAATATACCAAATGGTGCTATTTTAAAAATGTTGTGATGATTTGAGAAGCAGATCAGTGATACCACTTATACTTTCGTATCAGGGAATACAAGTGAAATAATTTGCTAGAATTGTCAGGCTGTAATGGACGCAAGAAACATCACACCTGATACACTACCTTACTTGCCTATTGTGTAACATACAGGATAGAAATGTCTGTTCATTCCTTCTCTAATGTGAGTCTGCTGATGGCGTGCACTGGTGTTTGATTGGTTTGGGGTGTGGTTTTTTTATTGACTTCTGAAACTCTCTCTGTAGGCTTTCTGTAGGTGGGTCAGAGCAGTTAGTGGCTTTAGAAGCTTGCACGCTATCTCCTTGCACCTTAGTGAGCCACACTGCTGTTTGTTCCAAAAACCTCCCGTCTGCATTCAGGACCTAATGCTGTTATCTCTGAAATCAAAGTAAAAAATTGCATGTACTTTCAAGGGAACACAATATGGTTCTGTTTTGTTTAGGTTTCAGTAATGCACGGTGTATAAAGCTAAATATGTGTCACATAGGCAAATAAGATTCAAATACAGATCATGCTACAAATAGGTAAGCTTTGATTATGAGATGAAATACAGGTAATCTCTTTTGGCTTCCTCTGAATACTGAAAATGATTCTTCCCTACATGAAAGGCGTCAGCTGAGGAGCAACCAGAACAAAAGAATTGCTATTTCTGTCTAAAATAGAGAATTATTGTCAGGCTTTTGCAATCGTGATGAAAATCTGTTTTATAAAATGGTACAGCTGTCTAGATGATACACTAAGATCTGTTTTGTTGTTTTAAGGAAAGAATTATTTCCCTTTTTCTTTATAAACTTTTTATTTTTTACAGAGAATAAGTGTATTCATTTTGGTTTTGCATTTTTGCCTGTGTTTCAGAGATTAATGGTTTAATTCTGACCTTGCTTAAACTGGCTTTATACAATATGGAATGGACTTGGTCTCAGGTTACACCTGAGATCAGAAACTCTTTGTCTCTCTGGGTAAGAATATGTTGAGATCTGTGATTGAGCCTATTGAGAAATCCGAACACTGAAGCAGCCACAGAAGGAGCTGCAACATTTATTCACCCTAATCTGACAGAAGGGCTGTCAGAGCCTTCGGTAGTCACTGGGCTTGTTTGGATCGTTGTTGGGAATGTTAGGCTTTCTGACCAAGTACTGTGACATACATAATCTATAAGAGAAACACTGCTGCTGAACTGATTTCTTTAACTTGAAAACAAAGGAGAAACATAAGCAGCCCACTACTGCGTTCTGTTTCCTGATCAAAACTCACTTCTGATGTTTTGAGAGCATCTCGTTGCTGGGAATTTGGCTTAAGGTACACAATGAGTTGTAATTGGGCTCCTTAGGGGAATCTGATGTTCTACATGTGAATGATAAAAGTATTTTCAGAGTGTTTATGCCAGGACCAAAATCTTAATAGTTTATGCAGTCCTGGAAACAGGAGGAAACTACTGACACACGTGGTCGTGTTCTCTGGTGCGATATTTCACAGGAAAGCAAGAGCTTCTGTTATCTGCTATATGTGAAGTAGTTTAAATGTGGAAAAAACTGCAACAACCATGTCTGCAAAATCTCCCTTTAACTTTATTCAGTTTCAGGAAAGGGAGCATTGCCGCCTGTTCCCAATTTGTGCATTTTGGTTGAAAAGATAATATTCTGTTAGCCTCCTTAAGAGGCCAAAATAGTTCCTGAAAACCTACCTGTCTTCCCTGGGCAGAGAAGGATTATGTGGCTAAAAATTAGTTCTCAAAGTCTGAGTGAATTGTCTTCAGACTCTTGATCTGTTATTTGAGTCCCAATGTTTTGGGCAAGCCTACATTTCTCTCCCCTTTCTTCTGTCCCAGTGTTTATTCCCCATGTGTATAGTCCTTGTGCCTTTTTCTCTAGGGATAAAATTTTACAATTCACATACTCTGTGAGCCAAGGACCTTGGTACCGTGTGTTGCAGGTTCATCCAAATCTTGCCTCCCCGGCTTATATCTTGTGAAAAAAATTTGACTAGTGGAGAACATCTGATTTGCTCAAAAGCCTTAAATGCTAAGTATTGTGGATTTTTCATTACTTTTAATAATCTTGAGCAACACGGGATGCTTTTGTATCTGAAGCTTTGCCTTGATGATTACTTGCAAAATTCTTAAACACTCCCACTACATTTTTGTGCCAGTTTCATCCTCCCTCCCACCATTGCCAACCTTTTCTTGATCATAAAATGTCCTTTAAAACCTGGCAACAAATCTTCCGTATTCCTGTGTCTGAACTTTAATCAAACTCACAAAGGTGAGCTCTTTTATGGTTCTGGAATTAGTCTTTAAAAATTAACCTGTTTGTCAAGGAGTGGTTTGTCTTGAACATGATCTTTTTCTCCTTGTTTTCTTCTCATGGATCTTAGTTGAGGCAAACCATTCTCATAACAATCATTCCATTATTGAGGATAATACAGTGTATGCAGGAATTGTTACAGAATATAATGGAGCCTGTCAGTTGTCCTAGTTGTTCTATAGCGCAGTATTCTACAGAAAAAAATGTTGTCTAGCACCTTAAAATTAATAACTTGCTGTTTTACCTTAAATGCAGCTGAGTTTGAAAGTTAGGTTCTCTAGTTTAATTTGACATGTGTCAGCGTAACACCATGAAATCCATGTAATGCAACATGAACAAAAAATGATGCCTCGAAGAAAAGATAAGATGTTAAATTCAGACCTGCATGTCTCTACAATGGCAGTTTGGCAAGTGCATAGAAATCTGGATGTTCTGTGTGTATATTAGTGTAATCATCCTGGTTTTATTTCTGAGATGGTAAGTTGAAGTTTGTTCAATCAGTTTTGGAAAATTCAAAGATAGAAAATAGGTTTCCCCTGGGAATTTCACGAGTGTTAAGGAACCATGCTATGAAAACAAAAACGCAGTTCACGTTCTATGTTAAACCAACATAGTAGGAGGAATTTTGTTGTAGCTGTAAGCTGCTTGTAGATGGGTTTACCTTAGGTTAGAAAATAAAAACTGAAGTGGGGCCTTTGCTAGAAGGGGTTTGCTTGCATGGACTGCAAGACAGGTGCCCAAAATCAAACGATAGAGAAGTTATTTTGTGGAATGAATTGTGCTATGAAGCCTATTTTAAGCCACTCTTGTGTGTTTTGCTTTCTATGCCATCTGAAACTTTACAGACACATTTCCCACAGCTTATTAATATTACTCCATACTGAAGGTTTCCAGTCGGACTCTGAGAGCACAGCAGTGGCTACACGGGAAGGCAGTGCTGCTGGAAGGTGAGCTGCTGTGTGGAGCTGTGGGATGTGCACATGGAGCTGTTGACCTCCTCAGTGTCCTTGGATGTGGTCCTCCTGGTGCAGAGCGAGACAGGCTGGAGGTGTCTTCTCCAGTGTGATGCTTCCTAGAATTCAGCAAGCCTGTGTCACTCAGGCTTGTGCAGAAGTTTCTATCGGGTTCACCTTCCAGTGGATTTACGCTTTTTTTTTTTTTCAACTGTGAATTCAATTTCCTCCCCTCTCAGTATAGCTTTTCTGTAGTGGATGACAGTGTTTAACTGGGCTTGAAAAGCAAGAGGAAACGTACCCTTTCACTGCGTTACAAGCTTGTATTTCCCTAATGTCACTTGCAATGTTCATGCCTCTCCATAAAATTTTGATGGATGTCTTTGGATCTCCAATTTAGCAACTTCAGGTTGGTTATTAGACTTCAGGTTTTGACAGGACTGTGAATATATCTTACAGTTCTCATCTGTGCTGAGATCTCTAGGGTCCCATGTAAAGTCCAAAGAAATCAATAAAAAGAATTTTGTTAATCCTTCCTGTTGAATTGGATCCCTACATTTAAGCATACACAGATTTTTAAGCTTCATGATTTTTCTTTTTTTTTTTTTTTTTTTAGGATTTTATAACATAGGAGTTGTCACATGAGAGGAAAAGAAGGTCCCCCTGTCTCTGTACTGTCTCTCTAGTGATAGCCAGGACCAGCTTTCTGAAGGGAGAATGTGAGAAATGTTGATGGAGCAATACAAGAATAGCTTGCCCTGGAGTATTTTACTTTCTCCTTACATCAGTGAGAAGCTGAATAAAAACTTGAAGCAGGAGAACTTATACTTGTCAAAGACTTAAATGCTATTACTAAAAATATTTTTTCCTCATCTAACTGTGTATAGGTTTCCCTCCACTCTTCCCCTGCAGCTAATTAAATCCTCTTCATCTGTCAATAACAGAATGTGAGTTTTTCTTAGTATCCTACATATACTGGTTAAATTCTATTTATTTTATATGATGTCCTAAATTGTGCAGCATCATTTGCAATTATATCTAACTTGTTTTGTTACGCATGCTTTCCTTAATTACTTTTTGGGCTATGTATTTTTTCATAAGCACATTTTTTATACTTAGCTTATATTTACAGAGCTTTGCAAATCACAACATGTTTCATGCAATCTGTCTCTGCTTCTGCTGCAGAACAGTTACTCATTGGATAAGAGACCAGCACTTTTAAAGTCAGTAATAAACCAGGCTCTTAAATCTATATATAAACAGGTGAATATAGGTTGTCTAGTTTCTAAGATATTTGTCAGTTTGGCTGTAGCTCTGGATGTATGGAGACTGAAGGACTTCTGATCCTCCTGTGGCTTAGGAGCTTAATTTAGAGCACCAGAACAAAAATGCCTGCCCTTGGCTGTGCTTGGGAAGATGTTGAGAACATTGTGCATTCTCACAAGCAACTGAGAGAGAACCTGCAGCTCAATCTGTGTGCCACTGCAATAGCTCTTGTTCACGAACATCAATTGATAAATTGGTGTCCTGCACGGAAAAGAAGAAATTTAATTTTATGCTGCTTTGTATTTTCAATAACTGATCTCTGAGAGTGATCCAAATCCCCCGTGAGCTTAATGGCTCAGTTCATTGATAGACCTAGTGAAATCTGACTAAGGTATGATTCACAGTTGTCATTTTTATGGAGTAGAGGATGCTGATGGAAACCCAGTGGTGGCCCTGAGAAGTAAACAATGCATAATTCACAGTTGTGGCCACTGCAGTGTGTTTCAACAGGAGTGTTCCTGCTTTCCATCTCCAGACTGCTGCTGCTCTCTGCATAGGCCATCTTCTGACAAAAGCTCTAGCAATGGGAATTTGTTGTCCACCCTTTTCTCTCCCTCCTTACTGTCTGTAGACTCCTCCTGCGTTGCACTTACTGCCTGTGCTGCCATCAAGTAGGAGTCTACAGATGAGCCAGTTTATGCCCTACTGCAGGGCTGTGTATATTCTGACTGTATCTACTCCACCTTTGCTGTGTTGATAAGTGCACATCAAAGCAGAGAAATGTTTTTGGTTTTAGGTAAATTAAATAATGTATGTGGATTAAGACTTGAAAAATAAGTATTTTTTACTCACATTACAGTTGACCACACATGGTTGGGCTAGATGAACCTTCAACCAGTATCCTGGGCTTTTTGATGGGATCCACAAAAGGGATGCTTGGGAGAGTTTAAGAACAGGGCCATGGGTAGAGTGTCACTCCCTCAAGGATACCTTCTCTGTCCCTAGAGATCTGTGGTAACTGAGAGTGCTGATTTATGGACAACTTCTTATTTCTATTCTGTTGATTTCTAAGCTGGTGCTGTGCTGCCCACAGAGGTTAGGAGTGCGGTTTAGCAGGGAACCTCATCATCGAAACTGATTACAGGTACATCAATGTACTGGTACTGGTGTTTCTTACTATCAAAGGAAGGACCTGTCTGATGAAACAAAGTGTGGTTGTTTGCTTATTTTACAGAACATTTGATTTCTATTTCAGAGAAACCTTGGATCATGTATTTCTGGGCTTGTTCAGAACAAATACGTCGTTATTTTCTTTAATCTTATTGCCATAAGACATGCAATTCAAAATGTATGTGCTTTTCTAAAGGAGGAAAAAGTTGATCAGAAGAGCCTGGGAGTACAGTTACAAGACAGAACAATGCTCTGATCATGTTTTGTCTCTTCGTCTTTGGACATTGAATCTCCCAGCCACCTGACTTTTTCTTCTTAATCGGAACTAAAGATTTTTTTTTTTTTAAATTAGAATGATGTCTTGGAGCTACATGGCTTCAAAAAGGTTATGTTGTAGAGCCTTATGTGGAATATCCCTCAGCTGGTTCTCTGTTCATTAATTCTGCAGAAACACCTTTTATATTTTTTTAAGACAGGGCAGAAAACATTGTTTTACAGCCTCACATCTTCACCATCCTGTGTCCCACAGACCCAACAGTGGGGTCGTGGAGTGGATGGTCAGTGGCACAAAGTTGTTGCTCTTCTGGTCCCAAATTTGTTTTGCCCGTAGTATACAGCTCTTAGCATTTTTTATGTGAAATCTGTGTGATATGTTCATTCTGTTTTCTGCCAGGAAAACTCTGGTCAGTCTTGATCATCTTCATCACAAAGATTTTTTTTTTCAGACCAAGTTTTTTTTTTGGAGTTCATGTGTGCTTCTGGGTCACTCAGCATGCATTCCTGGATTGTCTCATTTTACACTACTCAAATGCCAGTTGATAAACTTCTTCAGCCAAGTTCTGCTTCTCTTCTGCTGATTTTCAGTCTGCTAGCATTCCAGCAAGGTCGAGAGACTTCTGGAATGCTCTATTTTGGGGGATTTTCTTTCTTCCTTCTCTGTTTACCCTTTGCTCTGCCTGTTAACAAGCTGTAATTCAGTCTTGTGTACCCATGCAAAGGGTCTGGCTGCCACCCTGGTACAAATTTCCCACCAGAGGAAATGCTCAGGAGCCGTGATCCTGCCCGGCTTGCCTTTCCACGCCCAGATTTCCGGAAGAGGCTGCTTGAGGCTGGGCAACTTGTGTACCTGTCAGAGGTACAACTAGGGGATGCAGGAATGCTTTAGGGGTTTGTTGCCTCTGAGCCTCACAGTCCGCCCTGGGCAGGAGCACAGCACTGGAAAGCAGCCCCAGCTTCTGGGATGCTAAACCTCTGCAGGCTGCTCTTAATTAACCTGTGCTAGAGCTGCCAGTGACTTGCAGCACCTCTCCAGGCTAAAACCTGGCTAACAGAAAATAATATGCTTACCTGGTAATACATGAATGATGAAACTGCTAATGTATAGGATTTTTTTTTCCTGGTTACTTCCAATTTCTTTTACAGAAGCACCATCTGACTGCAAATGAATGAAGGTTTTTGTCAGGAGCTGTTCTTCCACCAGCTGTCCGTGGCATTTTAATTTAGAGCTCAGCCCCATTCAGTCCTAGCTATGAGGGTCCTTTTGGGAAACACTTATCCTTTATTTGCTTTGAGAAGATCAAAATTATGCTGTCTACTGTTTTGTGTAAATCCATGGCAACTGGTAGACTTAAGAGGATGGACAAGGTTCAGATATTGGGCCCGTTGCCTTGTTACAAGCAGTTTAATTTTATTTTTTTTACTTTATTGGGTTTTTCCACAGGACTATGAGGTGTGACTTTTGCTTTCGGACTCTGTTAGAGTTTTTTCATTTAGACTAAATCACTTTAAAATTTTAAAGATAGCAAAATAATGTATGAGTAATTTATTCAGTTATCAAGTTAACTCTTACAGGGAATTAATGAGCAAAGTCCTCAGCACAGCTGTGCATCTGTTTATTTTTTGTAAGATAGTAGGAAGAGCAGTCAATGTCTTTCCCATGCATGAGCAGTTTCGATTAACAGCTTTTTGATGTGGATTATCTGCACCTGACAATAATAGTTTCTGCCTTAGGATAAGTTTTTGACCAGGTTCATTGAGCCCTACTTCTCTCATCCAAAGCAAATGGAAATATTCAAATGAAAAATGCTGTGTCAGAGATCAAATCCTTCAGAAAAATATAGTTTTAGTGAGAAAAAAATTTGTGACAAAAATTGTCAGTAAAACAATGCTATAGATAAAATTGTGTCAATATGTGAAATAACAGTAAAGGGTAAAACTTACCAACCAGTTGATGTGTTACTATTCTGTGCTTGATCACAAACATTTTTTTAATATTTCTCTTGTTTCATTGCAATGAGAGTATATTTGACTAGACTGCACATGTTGTTTATCACACTTATTTACCATTTCTGGCAGCCAAAGATATCAGTGACATTAAACTGACATGGGTAAATCAACAAGAAATATACCACCTTCTAAGCACATTTACACTGCATATAGCATAAAGCAAAATCCTCTGAAGTCTGAGTTGTTAATTCACTTTATTTTCCCCAGACCTTTAATGTAATTCCTAGTAAACTTATAGGTGTGAAATTATGGACCACTGTAGAATAGCAGGTTTACTTTAATTTCCTGACTTGTACAGCTCTGAGTTGTCTGCATAACATCTGGGTTTGCAGCCATTCTTGGGACTGAATGTCATACAACTTTTGAACAGGAATTTTTTGCATGAAAAGCTAAAAGCAATTGAAAATATTACTATTATATTGGTGCGTTATCAATAAATTAATTTTACAATCAAGAAAAACTCAATTCAAAGAAATAAAGACATGCAGTAATAAAAGTATCATCAACAGGTAAAGTGCTGAAAAGTCAGAGAGATTAAGAAGATACTCGGTTAAGAAGATAACTCGGTTTTCAGTTTTCTAGATTTTTCTTGTAACTTCTTTCTTATATCATCAGATATGGAGAAAAGTTCAGCAGCTATGATGGAATTTTCTTTTATAGAACAAGTGTTGAGTAGATGTAGGAATTCAGCAGCCTCAGAACAGTGTGTACACTGTAAAGGTGACACCAGCTTGATGTACTTCAATTTGATACAGCATGTGCGAAATTTACCAAGAAGTGTTTTGGTAGCTTGCATAGATACTGGGATTAAAAACTTTGAGATTTTTTTTTTTTTTTTTCTTAAATTGGTGCATAAAAGAAGCTCATCTCCAAGATCTGCTTATGGGAAAGAAGAAAGTTTTCCATTGAAGAATCTGAATTGTCATACACTACATTCTCCTATCTGGTTAAGGGGAGCCAACAGTAATGTGCTGAGAGGCCAGTAGCTTGGTTTGTATCATCCAGGCAGTTATCTTCTGTCCATTATTCCTCTGGGACAATGCAAAACACATAGCACAGGCCTAGGCTTAAGAGTAGTCTGTCCTTCAGTAAAAAGCGTGATAAAATAGGACAAGATTCACTCCCCCTCCGTTTTTTTTATTATGTCGTTTGACAGTTGACTGAGAAATACTAGATACCAGAAGCAACGGGGAAGGGGCAAGCAAGGACAGATCTGAGGATGGGCATTCATCTAGGGATGCTGGCCCTGCAGGCCCTGAGGGGCTGATCGCTTAAAATGCCTTCCTGTGCCCCCCCCAGTTTGGATTGTGGTCTGCCAGATGTCTCGATGTCAGCATCTAATCTCCAGTGAACACCTTGCGAGCTCTACAGCTCGGAAAGAAGTGCTGCTTTTGTATTGGTGACAGCACTATGAATCCTGGGTTTGATTAGCTCCTTCCCTCCTGCTGTGGGAGGACTGAGCCAGCAGCTACTGGGAGCTGGCATGAAATGCGCTTTGCGGTGGACAGATACGTCCCCTTTGGGAAGGGGCGGTAGGAGAATGGACGCTGCTTGGGGAAGCATGGTTGAGATAAAGAATAGTTCCCACTTGCCAGCTTCCTTTTAAAGGGAGTTTTCTAGATTTCTCTTTCAAGGAGTGAATTGAGGTGGTTTTATACAACTCCCAGCTAGAAGACCAACTTACTTCCAGCATCATCTCTGCAGTAGAAGCTGGGATATGGCTCCACAGGGGCGAAATTTTATACCTGAAGTGTGCCTTCAGTCAGATTTCTGAGGTGGAGGCTTAGAGAAAGTTTGAGAAAGGGTAAGTCTTCTGGTCACCTCCAAGCAAGTCGAAAAATGAGGGGAAAGAGTGCTGCAGCATGGTGTGACTTTGCCACATGTGGCAGCATCTGTGTTATAAGTTGTCTCTGCAAGCCCAGCCACTCACCCTGCATTTATGCAGAACACAGAGCTCCTGGGTTTCTCTCTGTCCATTGTTCCCAATACAGGGAAGAACTGGTGCCAGACAAACACCTGCACTGCCCCCTCTTTGCGCTCAAGCATGATGAGGACAGGGGCATGACTTTGACTTTGTGAAGCAAATCTCGCCCTTCATTCTAGTCATGGCCCATAATGCTACAGTACGAATATGGCCTCATTAATTTGGGGTTCATTGAATGGGCATTTTCTTATGGAAACTAAAATGTTTCAGTCTCACTGTAGGTCCCTACTGCAAGTTTGGTTTGCTACCATTGTGCAAAGCAAGTGGGAAATGCGGTATCTGCTGCAAATGACTTAGTGTCAAATTTAATACAGTGTACGGTGACATGAGTTCATCTCTTAATGTGCTTTGCTGAAATGCTTCAGATGCCTGAATATGGCATTGCAGCAAGTTCTGCTGACAAAATCACGTTGCTATTCTCATATTTAATCTAATGCTTCTCCTATGACAGAGGATTGCTTTTCTGAGCTGTGAATCCTCCTTTTCTGGGAGATACAAAAATAATGTTTTTAGTGGAATGAGGTCTCCAAGACCTGCCAATAAATCAATCAGAAACAGTAATTGGATTTCTGTTCTAATACATTTGATCAATGAAGTGGAAAAAATTCGCTAAGTTTCTGTTTAGAATAAATCATCTTTCAAAAGCCTGACCTTTCCGATGAGAAGATATTTTATCCTGTCAGAACTTTCTGTGTAGGTGCAGTCCAAGTGTTCTCAGTCAATTGCAGTAGTTTTCTAATTTAATAGACTATTGCTGGGTCAATGTCACATTTATAACCATTGTCTGAAGTTGTTTTTTCCTCTTGTCATCAGAGGAGGAAGTTAACTTCATAATATTTACATGGTTTAACCTTTTAGTTTTTGTCATAGTAACCACGGACTTTTTACTCCAGAAAAATCTGGGGACTTTATTTTGACTTCCAAGTATGGAGTACAGGATTAGAGTTGATGAAGTGTTTGAAAATTTTGTGCCAATTGATACAATCTGCCTTGAGGTTTTTATTTGTTCTAGCAGTCTCTCTTTTTTTTTTTTCCCCCCCCTAAATAAATCGGATTAGACTTTCTAGAGCGTAACTGTTAGAGTAGGTCCATCTGCAATCCGTCTTGAATTGCCATTGCCCTGGCTGCCCTGTGTATGCTAAACAACTCCCTAACAAGCACCTCGTGATGCAGTATTGCCAGCTTTTCTGGTTTTGTTGTCCTGATTACGGGTTTGCTGCATAGTAATCACAGCTTCTCATTGAAATTCTAGCAACTTTGAATAGCAGTGGGAAAATTTTTAACACTGCCTAGTACAGATCAACAGTCCTTCCTAGTGATTTGTGCTATCAATTATTGGTAAAGCTATGGTTTATCATAAAATCTCTGGAATGTTTAATTGTATTCTGTGTTTTTGCTGACGAAGTTCAGCAAAGCACGCCACTTTACACTTACTCCTTGTACCGCAGACCCATGTGAACACAATATTACGCAGCAGGTGAAATACTGTGGTTGTCACCAACCATGCTAGCTCAGATTAGCATGGCAAAACATCTTTCACCTTGGAGCAGATTCTTGTCCTGCTGGTTCAGATGATGAATGTGGCCCCAAATAGCTTCAGTATATGTTTTCTATCAAGAAATCTTTTTTGTTGTTGTTGTTAAGAAAATATGAGTGAAAACATGTAAAGATGGGCAAGATGTAGGCAGATGCTATATGAGCTATTTCTACCCCAAGGCAGGGAAAAGCCACATTTTGGAACGTGTCAAGTTGTAGAAGAAAATCATGATTACTCACTGCCAGAGAAACACACAATTTGAAATTCAAACCAATTATTCCCTCCTATTCACCATCCATGAAAGTGTCGCTGTCAGACCAAGATGCCTCAGTGATATAGATGGACAAATGAAACCAAATGAAGAACAACAAACATTCATGTAGCTGGAAGATGAGGAAGTTTCTGACATCCTAGAAGGAGGATGGTTAGTGTGATATAAAGTGGAGTGTGATTAACCCTTGCAGACAGGATCCAGCTAAGACAGAGGAATCAACTGCTGCAAGCTGACAGGCTGCCACCTCAGTAATTGGGTTCATAAGTCTTCCAGTTAATACAAGTTACCAGACTGTTCTGAACTTTGTGAACTGGGAGTCCTAATTTATTTGTAACTTCTGTTCTTTGTTTCTGAGAACTGTGGGGTCAAAGTACACAATTTCGACAGAAGGAGAGGAAAAAAAACCCCATAAGATAAATATTCAATTCATATTCAATTCTATTCATTGCTACCTCTTTTAAGTTTGCTCAGCCCCGTGATAGAGATGTATGGGGCTTCAGGATTGAAGACATTAGTCTTAGCAATAAGAAGGTGAAAAGGGATGTGTGTGTGAAGCATCTTTATTTAGAAACACTGTAACTGGAAGGCAGCAGATGTTCTTTGTCCTCCCGGTGCATTCCCACTTGCTAAAGATCATAAACCCCAGTGTGTACAACTTTTGCTAAGCCTTTAACCTTGTCAGGTTGTTAGAAAGCTGCAGCTTGTTATTACACTGTAATTGCAACTATTTCTTTAAAATTATAAAGGTGATAACTCTTTTGCTACAACGTACAAGAAGTAGCACAAGTGTATATTTTAATGAACTTAAAATTTCAGTGACGTTGTGAGCTGAGGTCAAATTAATTCAAATCCTGCACTTGTCTTCAAAAGAAGGACATCCAGTCTGTGAAGTTGCTAGGGGAATGTCAGCCCTCTGTGCACTTCATATTTTGAATGCCACTGATCCCAGAATGCCTTTAGGATTGTGAGGTCTTTTCTTACACCCACAGTGGTACCAGGGGAGGCTCAGTGCTGTGTGACCCAAAGGGTGGCCAGGTTTTGCTATTTGGCCTTGCAACAAGAAACCGGATCCTGTTTATTTTGATTAGTAGTATTGGGTGGGTTAGCTATTAATGCTGAAGAGGCTTATCTTAGATTTATAAGGATTAATGATGTGAAAATGCCAGCAGCACCCAAAAAAGCAAATTGAATGCTAGGATTTGTTAGGAAAGGGTCAGAAAACAAAATGGAAAACATCACAGCATTAGTGTACCTGCATCTTGAGTGTTGTGTGTTGTACTGGTCTCATCATTGTGAAAAGGATATTGTGAAGAATCTGTCACCAAAAGGTTTTCTTTAGAGGAGACAATAGGCAATGTCTGTCAGGAATGTTACAGGCTTAGGAAATGAGAAGGGAAGAGATGCCACAGTGCAATTTTTCCAGGTGTCTTTCTACTTGGATCCATGGTTGATATTACCATTGCAGGGACTTCCCTTAGTCCACTTAGTACCTGTGGTTTTGCTTACCATTTACAGCATGCAGGTATGTGCCGGTGTGTTCCTGTTCTAAGTGTTTTGTCTACCTACTGCAATTCACTCCTCTTTTCCAGCCGCAGGGTTCCCCTTAAAAATCTATTTCCTCTTCCTTGTTTGTAATCCATTGGTTCAATTCATTCTGCTGCATAAGCAAATCTCACCTGGGACGTTACCTAGGAAGAACTGGCAGGATACGTCAGTGTCAAAATTCAGTGGTCCATTATGTAATAAGCTAAGAATTCTTTAGTACCTGATCGATTATATTTTACCAAGTGTTAAACTCTTTTTAACTTGAATAAGTTCCTCGTTGGAAAAAATATTTTTTATGAAACATGGCATTTGTTACTTGATATTAAATTTTGAATTTAATGTAATATGGGACCAATGCTCAGGCAAGTGCTTTTGTTATACCAGCTCCTCATTTTAGATTTACCTTCCTGTATGTGAAAAGAATCTGTGTATCTTTTCACTACCAAGTACATATTGAGAGCTCTGTTGCCTGTTTTATTGTTAGATGGTCTGTGGTATACGATCAATGTAAACCCAAATGTAGGTGTAAGGGCTTCTTCTGCAATGAAAGAGGGAAATAAAGATATGCAAATATATGCAAGATATGTAAATACAGAGGAAGTGAAGAATATTGGAAGAGCTGTGATAGCTCTCTGGTAGGGTACAGCATATTGTACAGCTGTTACTGCAAGGGAGCCCATTCCTGAGATCTTGTTGGCAGCCGCTTTGCTGCCTGTGATGTTGGCACCTTGCAATAACCTGAACCTATTAAAAAAACTCTGCCTGTAATAGTTCTGGGAACTCCTCTGGAAAATTGGCAGCTGATTTATGAGCTGCAGACTGGACTTTAAAGAAGTGGTCAGCATGACAAAGTCAAAGGGAGAGCTGTGGACCATAAAAGTCCCTCAGTTTGGGGTCTGCAAAAATATATTAAGCCTTATTCTGTTTCATGGTTGTTACAGTAAAGAAGAGATCACTCTTGCTTCTATGAAAATGAGGTCATGTTATGGGTGTAATGGGAAGCTTGTCACCATCTGCTGCAGAATGCAGCTTTCACCTCTGTGGAGTGTGCAGATCTCTCTGCTTTCCTACTGGATGCAGGGATTCTAGCATCCGACTACTCTAGGGGCTGTTTTTGTATCAGCCTTTGAGTCTCTGTCCTCTTATTTTTGCCTCTCATGCAGTCCTTTTTGACCTACATTGTTACACATTTTAGTGTAGATCCAGCCACAATGCCTTCCTGGAAATAGAGTGTTGAGGAAAGCCGATTTTCAAAGTTGTAGGTGTCGATCTTACAGCAAATACTATGACACAGGAAGCTGCAATTTGTGATTCTTTTGGCAGCAGTAATGAGAAAGGAAGAAGTGACAACAAATGGATGAAATGGTAATAACCCTGGTAGCCTTCAAAGTGATACAGAACCTATGGGTTTTTCTTTTTCACTCCAGTCTTGATGCTTTTATGTCTGGCAGTTAATGGTCACTGCTGATAATCACAGCTCTTACTGTATATCAGTTACAAGAAACCTGGATCTGAAAGAAGAGTGATCGTCTGGAGCACTGAAGTGACCTGACTGCAGAATGTGATTGTGCTCTTGATTCTACCTTCTGCGGTCAGAGTTACTGGATTTGTGTGATGTCTTGACTTATTACACAGACATTAAACCTTTTTTTCCACAATTTGAAAACCTTCTTCCTTTAGCATGACTTAGACGCTTGCAGTGCCTAAGAATAGTTTAGAAATGGTTGCTGGGTAGACTTAGACATTTACAAGTGAAGACCATATATTCGGTATGCCTTCAGAGAAGCAGTTTGAATGATTAATCTTATCTTGTTTGTGTTTGTTTTTTTTTTTAAATATACGTACAGTAGAGGATGGGCTAAATCAGCCTCTGGAGATCTGATGTTCATTTTCAGCAAATGTGTTGTTGCACCAGATTACACGAATATGAGTCACACGTACAACGTTTTCAAGGGTAAGGTCTTTGTAAACAATAAAGATAGCTGCTCCCCTTTGAGAGGGCCTCACTATGCTGGGTCAGGCATTGTGAGCAATGGAAACCCTTGCAGGCAGCAGAGAGGTGAGAGTTGTAACAAAGTCTACTCTTGACCCAGTTATGATCTATTCATATCAGAGTTTAGTGAAGATGGTCTTCAGTTACAGTAATTACTTGTAAAGTTTTTCTATCAACTTTTTGGATGTAGAGGAAAAGGAATCTTTTACTAAAGACTTATTTTCTTAATTTTTATTTTATCCTATTCCTACTTTGTGATAATTGACAAATTAAATTCCTCTGAAGGTGAAGGTGTTTGACAACAAGAGAATAAAATAACGGAAACTGATTTTGATAGTGAAACTCTGTTGCAGCAAAGTGCTGCTTTCCAACTTGTTTTGTAGACAGTATCTTGAACTAACACATGGAGCATGCAGTCTGCTCGGATTGAAACCCCTAAAATATCTTTCAAGTGATGCTGACTGACAACTTGAAGGACAAACAGAATCAATTTTTCCTACAGAAGTGCTAGAAACTGTTTAGAGCTTTGCTGTACTTCTACTCCTTGTGCTTGAAAAAACTTATTTGGAGACTCCTTTGCAAAACTCAAGATCAAGTTGCAGACTAGGCTCCAAACTCTGTATTCCTCATCGCGAGGAATTCCCGTGCTTGCTTCCTCCTGACATGGAATCCTGCTGGCTGTAATTTCTTACAGTAAGAGTAAGAAGAAAGATGAAAATCCCGTTACTACCACAGATTGTCACTGTGGAATTGGAGTGTCTGTTGGTTGAAATCCCCTTTTTCCTACAAGCATGAGCCCTGCCTCTGTTGAAAAGATCATAGCTGAAATTGTTTCTTGGCTTCATCAAACTATTCTTTTTAAATTCTAAAGACTTCCAAGTTGGAAAGGGCAGTTACTGTTTTGGTGAGAGGAACATAGATATGACTCCTGGATTGAACCAGATGTATGGGAGAAGAATGGAAAGGACTGGAAATAAGCTAAAGCAAAATACAAAAATCCCTACAAGATGTTTGTGCAGGGGATGGAGGCCTGCCATACGCAAATATTTACATCTTCACAAATCCAAACAAACACCTCTTGCCTGAGAAAGATTATTTGTTAGTTTCTTCATTTGGCAGTGGGGGAAAGCTGAGATGTGAAGTGTTACAAGAGCTTTTAAATATAAGACAGTAGTGCCTGAGAACATTATATCTCAAGGACAAATAAGGAATATATTCTGCCGTTCATAAGGACCTATTCAGATGATTTGCCAGAGCTGCAAGTAGAATAACCTTATTGATTAAAGTTATGAGTGCAATTTTGGCATAGTGAGTGAAAGCAAGAAGTGATACTCTTGCAAGAACAATGCAAAGAACAGAAATAGGTTCATGTTGAGGAACACCGCGATATACAGGACAAGCAGAGGCACCCAAATATAGGAGCAAAGTGGAAAAGTAAATGAGGAAACGAAAAAAACAGGGACATAAAAGCAAGAAGAGTAATATCAAAGAGAAATATCTGGCTGTGCTTCTTGTTTGTGTTTGCTGCAGTTCTTGTTCCTTCTAGGTTGGGGCAAATTGGAATTTATGGACTGAAAAATGGTGGGGCTCCTCGGGGTGTCTGCTGCGCCATTGTAGATGCAGAAATTGCCCACATAGGTGGCGGTCTCTCCTGTATGTTATTGATGCACAGTGGCTGTGTCGTAGCAGATGGGTGAGCCAGAGCAGACCCTACCTCGGCCTGAAAGAAGAGGGGTAAAGTCTGTGAGGCATGATGGGCTTCATAATGGCACATACCTGTGCTGGGCTGGAGGTGCTCGTGCAAAATCTTTCCTGGGTCAGCTTGCCCTGCAACTTGGCACTGGAGGATGCCCTACACTGTAAGGGTGCCAGGTGTGCCAGCAACTCTGGCCTTGAGGAAAGAGAGGGCAGCTGCTCTGCAATGTGCAGCTCTGATGAGGCAAAGAGCTAGAAAGGGGGACTATGGTCAGCAGTGCTTGTGGTTCAGCTACTGTTTGCCAGCAGCTCTGTTGCCTGGTAACCTTTCTGGGAACACTTTTTCTGCCACTAAATTGTGAAAGTTACTAAAAATTATCATGCCAAAGCTGTAGCCACGATGCACTTTATGACTACGTTTCTCCCCCCCCTGCCGTGGCCTCTTACTTTCTCTTTAGGAACTATAAATCCTCAGCCCTTTTAGAGTGATCATTGCTCAAAATTCCTGTCAGCCAAAAAGCATAGTAGTGATTTCTTCAGGAGGTGAAACCTTTTCTTATTAAATAATAGCCCTCAGCTCTCAGATTAGTTTAATTAAACATCGCGTTCTAAGGCTAATTCAGCTAAAAGCTGTTTCCCTGATGCTCTTTAGCTTGAAACTGAAGGACTGTTCTTTTTAACTGGTTTTCACAAGAGAAAATTCTATCCCTTATTTCCCAAAATGCTCGAGGATGTTCCTTGGCTACATCACCTAGATCTGAAAGCCAAAGTTCAGACAATTTAATTTCCTCTGTAAGTGACAGCCCCTTTTTGAGTGCTTTGCACAACGACTGTAGTTCCACAAGAAGCCATGATTATTAAATAAAAATAAATTTGTATTTCAGAAACCCCAATTTGCACTGATACCACAAGATAAGATTGTACTTGACTTGATAACTGATGCAGGCCTGCAGTGAGACTTTAATCTACGTGGATATTTAATTACATCTGAGCCATGGAGATAGAAAGAAGCATGCTTCTGGGGTTCGCACCACTGGTTACCACTTTTTGATTCCTAATTGGGCAGAGATCTGAAAGCATTTCCATTTCCAAAGTGGAATTCCTTGTCTGTTGATGCAGGCTGGAAAAAAAGTATGAAAAACATGACATTTTCTTGATTCACTTCTTTGGAACTTTAACATTAGAAAAGCATTAAATGTTAAATTTTGTTAGACAAGGGATTGATCGATTAATCTTCCTAAATGTAAACAGTGTCTCTGGAGAAACCTTACAAGGTTTTGATCTAAAAGGCAGCACTGGCATTCTTTACCAGGACGCTAGCAAATGGATTTCAGTGGTTGTATTTGGTAGAGGTTGGATATATGCTTTCTTGGTGGCTTCCTTCAGAGCATTTTCAGTTCTGCAGTATTTTAGAAAATCCAGAGAACTTTCCAGTGAGCAGACGTGAAAGCACAGAACTGGAGTTTCTTAGCAAAATACTTTCAAGCTTTTTTTTAAAAATTATTTTTATTTAAGATTTGTCCATATCTTAAGGTCTTTTGCAGAACAATTCTTTTTCTTGCACAAACCTTCCCATGAAACTGGCAGATGTACTTCAGCTTATCTAGTGGACTGTGTCGCACTGTGGTCCAAACCCTGACCCAGGCAAATATACTCAGAGCTCTGTAAACAGCTGAACTGAGAGATGAAGGATGCACTTGTTCCTGGGAGAAGCAAAGTACTTCATTTTCTTGGAAAACACCTACAGTTTCCAGAAGAATAATAGTCATAATTTTGCTCCTGCAGGAAATAGGGCATTTTTAAGCCTGATTCAGAAATCTCTTGAAATATCAGAATTGCTCTCAGAAAAGAATGTACCAGCTTTGTCTAGAAGCCAGTGATACTTATCTGTATGCTTTATCTCTCTGTAATTGGAATAGCTTTGAGTTGGATGTATTACTTGATTTTTATTCTTATTATTCTATAAAATGTTACCTTAAAATGATAACTTTCCAGTACTTTCCAGTCAATACTTTGCTTAGGTTGGCTTCCTGCTTGTCATAGGACAGTAGCCTTGTAAAAGCTTATGATGCCATAAAAACATGTTCATACTCTCTTGGCTTTGCAGAGGTAAGCTGTTTAGAATATGGTTTGTGAGAGAACGGGTGGAATAAAGTATTGGTATATAAAGTATTAATTTGATGTACAATTCTAGAGAAAGATTACAAGGTGTAGGGGAGCCTCTGTCTTGAAAATTTTCTCTGATCTGTCTTTTAAAAAGAAAAGCTCTATATGCAAAATAAGATGTACTTCCTTCTATTAATGCATATTTCATTCCTGGATAACTGTTTCCAAACTGTATTATTAATGATGAAAACTCATTCTAGCATTTGAAATTACTTGGTAGTGTTTCTTCTCCAGTTTTAAAGTCCGTATGGGTGAGTTGAATCAGTCTGGTTAATGCTTTTTCTGTAGTAACTCCATGTCTCATGCTGGAGTCGGTGGCCCTCAACGCACAGCGGTGTTCCTGAAGCAGGGCTAAACCTATCACAAAGACAGGACTCCAAAGGGCAGCGAGCTGTGCCTGTTAACTAAAACATTTTGAGTCCCTCTGCTCCCCTGTGCCAGTGTCGGTAGCTCATTTACAGCAGCAAGAGTGGATGACTGCACAAATTCCCCAGCTGTTCGATGGTCATGGGTGTGGTGAGTGTGGGGGGCTTTTTTGCCTTGCCTGGTTCAGCTCCATCCATGTTTCAAATTGGAAGTCTGCAGCTGTCCGGATGTTTGCAAATAATTCCTTGGTGGCATGCTGTCAAACCCAGCCAGGGAAAAATAACACCTTGGATGGAGGAACGGTCCCATTTCCATGACATTCCTTCTCTTCTTGATTTTTCTTGATTTCCTCCAAAAGGAGGAAAATTGGTGGCTAGCAGTGTTTCTGTTCTGGTTTAATTGAAGAAGTTGCTCTAAAAATATTGTTTGGTTCTCGTGATTTTTGCATTTGAGTACATTTTTTATTTTTCCTATTGCCCAAGTGTATGGAAGCATTTTGAATTTAATGCCAAAATTTAACTTTTTGCTAACATGCAGACACGCACCTGAAAGTGAGATTTTTTTTTGATATTCTGAAGGGTAAGGTGCGTGCGTTGACCGAAGAGAAACTGTATTTGACTGTGGATGAGTGAATTTGCATAAAAGTTAATCTGTCTCTGTTATCGAAACAAATTCCCTTTTTTTGAAGAACAGTCTATATTTTAAAAGAACTTTTTCCGTCTTCTTGATCTAGTGATCCATGTTTGCAGTCAACTTATAATTATTCCCAAAATAGAGACTTATAAAACAGACTGAAGTCATTTTCAAAGAGGAGGTAGGAACCTGGTTCTGTCCAAATCCAGCTAAAACTTGAACATGCTGTTATGTAACACGTCATAGTTTTGTAGTAGCAGAGACCTGACGGTACAACAGCACAGCAGAAATCATGATCTTCTGCTCCAAAGATGACTTCAGTTTTAACTTTTGACCAAGGATTTCTAATGGGCAGAGTGACCCTGGATGAATCACTGCCCTCTAAGTCTCACACCTTGGAAAGTCTCCTATACAAAATTTTTTTAGGAAAAATTAAGTTTGTAAAGACTGAGCTATAAATAAAGAATCTTCAACAACAGAACCTTGTTAAAGGTGAATGAGGCAGATAGTCCTCAGTCCCTGCATGCTGAAGGTCTCCTGAGAGCTCTATTATGCGATTTTTATCACCGACGGAGGGGGAGCTGCTGGTGTCTGAGCTGTGCCGTGGCCTCAGTGTTAAAGGATGAGGGAGCAGGACACGAGGCAAGAGTGCCTGCTGCAAGGGAGGGCTGACTGCTCAAAAAAATGCACTCATTGCCAATCCTGAATGCAGTTCCCAGGCACACGCAATTCAAAATGCGCATATATAAAAACTTGCAGCAGAAACCATTTCCCAGTCTGCAGCCCAAATGTCATGTTGTCAGACTGGTATTGGGAAGTGGGTTATTTAATGTGATGTTCTACTATCCCTTATCAAATCAAACATGGAATTTTGTATTTACTGACTGTCCAACTTCCCTGCACTGAAACACTCAGCAGAGAAATCAGATTTAAGGTCTGAAGTTGTATTTCTCTTCTGTGTAATCGTGAAGATTAATTGTCAATCTTCTATCCCGTTGGGGACAGGTTGAGTGAGGAGCCTTCTGAGTACCCTTACAATTGTTTCCTATGATAAAAGTGTATTTAGTGTCTGTTTTCAATCCAAGAAAATCCATGGGGCTTTGACGTTGTTACGCAAAAAGTATTCTGGGACATCAGTGGTGATTTAAGGACACAGGGATGTGAGGGAAATCTTTAAAGCACTAGGAGTTTTGCTGAAACTCCTCAGTTCTTCAAACTAAGACTTAAACTGATACCAGCTTTGTATTGTGGTATGTCATTTGTTTTCCTTTGCATAGAAAAAAAATACAAAATCAGGGAGGCAAAGCAGGGAGGAACAAGTATGATGCTAAATATATTAATATCTACTATAGAAGCAGTTTTCCTTCTTCAGGATTAATTTTGCTGAGAAATAAATGTGAAGCACTTGCGAAATGAGTCATTCGATTTTCCCATGCTAAATTAGTTGGTTTAAACTTAGGAAAACGCATTTTACATTTGCTAATGTAACTGTAGCTATGAAGAATTTTGCTGTTCTGAATGATGTTACTGGTGGCTAATTTGGAAAAAACATTTCTATATGTAACTTCCATATGCATCTCTGCTGGGGAGGGGAGACGAAAGCCTGATTGTGCAGGACCTTTGTTGTTTTGTCATAAGGAATATACTTGACTTCGAATAAAAAACTTTCTGAGCTCTGCTGACTAACCCTAATCTCCTTCCAGTATGGTGCTGAAGTGTTTGCTGCTCATTGGGATTATCCAGAGGTGCCTCACTCATTCTTGCTTCCCAGGCAAAAGTGGCCTCTCGCACAGAAGTCAAATATATATTTTTACTTCGTCTGCAGTAATAAATGCATGGAGTATGCTGCCCATCGTTACTCTTTGCATTTTGGTACTACTGATAGAGAGAAAAAGATCAAAAAGGGCAGTAATGCTGCTGTAGTTTTCTCTCTTTCCCACTCTAGAAGAAAGGGCATCCAAGATGCTTTCCTTCTGGCTTTAGTGTAACAGAGGAAAGGCAGTCTGAACTGATAATTGATTTTTCTAGAATATAGAGTGACTCATGAGCTAAATCCTGTTTGCAAAGCAGTCTTCTGACCTGAATGACAAACGTCTGGTGGCTGTGTGAATTACCAGCTCCTCAGCACGCAGAAGTAGCATTGCTGCCAGTCCAGAGTGATTCACAGTGCTTTTAATCCTGAAACAAGTAGGCTCCAGGCTCGGTTGAGCTTTCTAGGATGGCTGACAGCTACCATGGCATGGAAATAAGCTGTCCTGGCTTCCCCAGATGGTTTCGTACAGGTTGTAGGCTTTGTAAGGACCTTGCCAGTCACTGCACTCATTTGTGCAGTCAAGAACAAAATTAAAACCAAAATTTTGTCTAAGTATTATTATTTAAAAGTATTGCTCATAAAAATCACTGACATGTGGAAACAGAAGCAACAAAGCTGCTTTGATATGTTTAAAACAAAAATACCAACATGCTATTAACTGCAACGATCAATGGAGCAGGAAGGCCAAAAATAAAACCCACTGCAGCAATTGCAGGTGTACCCAGAGCCAAAGAGCCTAACGCGGAGGGGAAGGAAGTGTGCAACAGCAGGTCCAGGAGAGAAAGCTGCTTGCAGTAAGTGATCTGCATGCACCTAAGCTCAGGCTGTAAGTAGCAAAACTAAAATAAGCGCTGTTTGGTATAAATCATTATTGACTATGATTTATAGTGCAAGTAGCTTCTACAAGTGAGTGCAAATGCAGGTGGTTTTATATTGCCTTTCTTGCTGATTGGAATAAGGTCACTTTGACTCCATGTGACATTGGTTTGGATTAATTACAAACCTCCCATGCAGTCCTCTGTCCTTGAGACACGTAGTACGGTAAGACTTTTGGAGGTGGAATGATTGATACCGAAGAATGTTAATAGCAGATTTTCGCTTCCATCAACAAAATCACACCCTTCCTCATTCTTCTGCTCAGCTAAAGCATGCAGATGGCCCGGAGTTCAGGAGAACAATTTCACAGTTTACAAACACCTCAAATAATTATTCTAAACCAAGGTGTTGTTGCTGTGTATGGCTGTGGTTGTTGGGCATGTGGCAGTGGTCTTGCAGTACATAGGAAATCGGAAAGGTCAGGGAGGCGGTGCAGCAGGCTGTGTGTTCCTTCATACATCTACCTTCTCTTTTCTTTAGGCCATCTGCATCTCCCTACCACAGCAGTGTTCTCTAAGTACTGGAGTTTGCGTCCCTTTCTGATTTTGCTACCTAACGAGTGGAGATGAGTAGGCCCTTATCTTTGTTCCTGAAACCAAAAAATTAGCATTTTTGAGATGAGTGGAAAAAATATAACAATGCATTGTCATAAAGGACATTTTTGCAGTGCTTCTGTGAATTGTTGTAGAATCACAATATTTCATTACATTATTTAATTATTTTTAAATTTTCAGATTGGGTTCACTGTTTTTTATGAAAAATGGTTAACATTAATGCACCAAAATTTCATGTAAGCCATCCAAGGTATCATAATTTCTAGAAAGGAAAGGAAAATGGTTACTAATTGCGGATTTCTCCCAACCTACAGAAAATTCTATTTTTGAATGCATTCAACATAATTGCTCATTATGTAACTATGTTAAAATGTACAACACCCTTACCACGTTGTCTTTCATTGAATGTCGTGCTGTGAATTACAAATCTGTTAATGTAGATGTAGAACTTTCGCATTCCAAACGCAAAGATCTATTTTCTGTTCCAAGTCTTTTATGAGACCATCTGTGATTGCCAGTTTGTAAGAAGTGGATAGGAGCAATACGCGCTTCCATGCAGGTTGTACATAAACTCTGTGCTCTTTCTAACTACTGTAACATGCAGTTTGTCAGCTTTAGAATGCCAACCAATTTTTTTGTCTTAAGTTATGATAATTTATGCAGTATTTATGTACTGAAGCTTTTCCATAACTGCTTTCTGACTAAGAAACCATTAGGAGCCCAAATTATAAAAATCATAATTAACTGGGTATGTGGTATAGCTGTCTAGCAGCAATCTCTTTATGCAAGAGATGTAGTCTGCCTTACAAATGAGGATTTAATCGTCGGCTCTATACCAGATTAGTACAGGGGAGAGAATCTATCACTACAGGTTAATCAGGCATAATGGGGGCTTTTTGACAAAGGAGCTGTCTCAGCAAGAAGTGTAGTGCTGTGCTGCTGCATGGATTAAGATGGCAGAACCCCAGGTGTGAAGTAGAAAAATCCTAGGGTGATAGAGCGCTCCGCAAATCGGTCGCTTTTCTGGGATTGAAGTTGGCTGCACTGGGCCTGCTGCCTTGTGTAACCTATTGGTACTGCAAGGGTCAAGCAGGTACTGGCATCAAACTGCTCAGCAACTGGTACTTGCAGAGAAACTGTGGAATTTTGTTTTTTCTTTATGTGTGATTTGTTTTTTCCTTTGCGGGACCATTACTCTTTCCACAGAGGTACCCATCAGTGGGGGGAGGCCAGTTCAGCAAGGACACAGCTGGAGAAAGCCCTGAGGGTTCTGGCAAGATTAGACCATGGTCTTTCTGATTCCGTTCATGGGTACAAAGGTGCTGCTTCTGTCAGTTGGTATTTATATTCTGTCTTTTCTGTTTTCACCAAATGAAGAAATTGCAATGTTTGTGTGGGTTCTTGAATTTATGAAAGTCAAAGTGCATGGAGAGTTTTAAAGCAAAGGATGGTTTAGGTTGTGCCTCTGCTGTTAGCCAGACTCTAGTGTGTGTTTGTTTTGGGGAAGATCGGTGCACACAACAGTAGCTAAAGCTATCTGAAACTATGCTGTTTTGTTAGTTTTGAGGCTTTTCTTTTTCCTGTAGGCAGGAACTGTCTATGTCAAACAAGGTATGCAACAGCATCCACACTGAAAGACCTGGATATGACACGCTGGTCTGGGACATAAACTGCTCTGTTACCTGCTTGGGTGCTGGAAAAGCTAATGATCCTGTGATGATTTAGGTTTATGAAGACTAAATGAATAACTAACTGTTGAAAGGGTACATAACTGATCTGCAGCACATTCGTGCCAGAGGTGGAGAGTAAAGCTCAGCTTTGCCTGAGCTTCCCAAAAAAAAGGGATGATGAGCAAGACCCGTTGATAGACTTTCTGGAGTGACTGATGTTTAGGACACCAGGAAGAATGGAAAGAAAATCCTTCTGTAAACTTCTCCTGGGTTGTAGTAAATCCTTCTTTGTGCTTCAGTTCCTCTGGGATGTGGGTGCGGGGTCCTGCCCTGCAAGGAGGACTGCTTAGAGACTTGGGTGAGCTGCTGCAGACAGTCTCGTTAAGCAGTTCCTTGACATGAATGAGTCTTTGCCAGTCTCTGTCCTGATTCACTGATGGGCTTGACCATGGCTCTATATGTAGTTGCTCCTAAAGGTGTCCTTGCAACACTTTGAAACTAAAATTTTATACATGTATGTACTCTGGATTTTTTTTATTTGCATAAATCTTACACAGAACAAAGAAGCAAAGCTTCCCTGAAATATTTTCTGGCTTAAAAAAAAAATGTGACTCTTGTGGATGTCTCACCGAAATTGAGCATTTGTATTTTAATCAGGATTTTTTTTCATCTGTTTGTTGTGTCTTTTCTGTTTCTGGTTGAGCTTTCTGGTGCCTCACCTTGCAGAGAAGGAGCAATGTCTAAGAGGCAGGCTCTCATTCTGACTTACCAAGGTGTCCCGAGTGTCATATTTCTTATGACACACAGAGCCCATCAAACGGAGTAATCTTTATAAAATAGACAAAAACCATGGAACTGGGCATCTTCAGTGCAGCTACGTGACAGTGTTTGAAATACAAGTACACTTTTGCAGAAAGATAAAGTTGGGTGGTTACAGAACACTTGCTTGACCTGCCAGCTGGCAGAAGAGCTGTTTCTCTCCCAGCCTCTCCATCTGAATGCAAGAGGTCTCTTGTTGTCTATCATGGTTCTAATTTTGCTAGGAAAAAAAGAGGAAAATCTGTGTCAATGATGCCCTAGTCTGAACTATTCTGAACTGTAGGTTTTTTGAGCATTTCTTGATCAGTGTGGGTTGCTATAGATAATAATAGTATCTTACCACTTGCAAGATTGTTGTCAGATCCTAAAGACTGTCTGCTGCTTGTCAAGGGTTAGCAAAGAAAATTAACTCTGTGTAGGCTAAGTGAAGTCAAGATGAGCTTCACCAAACTTCAGATAAACCATTTACGGATTAAAAAACCTGACCTACCACCATTTATTCCAACCCATGTCCTGTCTGTCCATCCAGCAGTAGCTCTTCTCATCTGAGGGAGTGTGGTATTTGCTCTGCCTTCACTCTCAAAAATTCTGAAATGTTTGAAACTTTGCTGGTTTTCTGTCCTCTGATCTTGTTTTTTGTGAGGTTATTTTTGGTTGTGTGGGTTTTTGGTGTTTTTTTAAATCAAATTAACTCCTGAGCTCTGTGTTGCAGCCTGTCAGTGGGCCTGTCTGCAGAAGTGATTGCGAATTGTGCATCTATTTTAGCCTCTTTTCCAGAGGCAATTAAATCTTATTTGAACACACTGTCACTCTGTCCCTCTGTGTTCACCTGAGAACTTTTTAATCCTTTGTTAGGTTTTGGTAAAATCTGACAGAAAGATAGATATCTAACATGGAATTCCTCTAGATTTTATGAAAGCAGATGGCTAATTAAAGGAAAGCAACCCAATTAGTAACCGGAAGGGTTTAATTGTGTGCTTAGCCCTTGAGTTCTTCAGAGAATTTACATAAGAGAAATAAAAATATCTCAAGTATAACAAAGCTTTCGCTAGTGCCAGCAATGTGTTGCACATCAGGGAGTCCAACCACAAGGCACAAATGTACTGACATTGTTAGTCCTGCAGCATTAACTATTTTATTAAAACAAACAAAACTAGTTAGGCAGAAGATTTATGATCTCTATTTCCACACCAGCTGTTTCTTTTATGCCATTGTTTTTGTATTATTTTATTAAAACTAAGCTTGTATGAAGAAGTAAGAGAACCAATGTTGTGAACTGTCTTGTTCAGTTTGGGATGGACTTTTAGTGTTAGTGGAAGGGGACAGAGAGCTGTTGTCCCGCGCTTGGAATGGTCTGGCAGTGAATTCATCTTTGACCAAGAGACTGGGCTAGGTGACCTCCTGAGATCCCTTCCAAACTTAATTGTACTATGGATTATAACTTGATTGGTTTTTTCAAATCAAAATTCGTCACTATAATTCCTACTCTCATGTTACATCTCCCTCTTTTTCTCTCCTTCCTAATGAAAATACCAACAGATGGGTTTTTTTTCCACCATCACCCCCTGCTGCCCCAAACCATCATTGTCCAGCAGCTATGGTTTCCCTGAATTCTTCCATGAAACTCGCAGCAAGGCTATTTCAATTTAAAGATCTCTGAAGACTGTTAAATTTAAACCTTTTCAGCTCAATGGCAGGCTCTGATGTGACTTCGGGCACATTATTTCTTCTGTTCCTTCATGTCCTGTCTGTAATGACAGAGTGATAATTCTTCCTCTGCTTAGTTCTCATTCACTTAGTTTGTAAGATCTACAGGGTAGTAATGACTTCTTGCTTTGCATGAATATCAAAGCAGGGTTTTGGTTTCATCAGTGACTCCAGCTGCCACTATTAAGTAGCAAAAAATGCAGTCTCTATCACAGATGCTCTGCTTAATTTTTTTCTTTATTTTTTCACAAAAATTTCCAAAATCTATCAAAGGAAATCAGGAGAATACTAACTGATTAGTAACTATTAAATATTTGGAGCTATAATGGGTTCTATCTTAGCATGTATTTCTAAAAGGATTTTTCTGAAATAGTCTGGTTCTTTGAGTGACTTTGGTCAGGAGGTCTGATGCTCTTAATTTCTTGCAGAAGCTGAGGCTGATGGCTGTATCTGTTGGAATTGTACCCTGTGAGTTGGTGTGCATGGCAGCACCAGAGGCTGGATGGGAAGGATCATTTAGTGGTGGTTGCTTACATATGCCATGAATATGGGCTCAACTCGCTGCTGCAGCAAATCGTACCCTGAGTGTCAGAGCTTTCGGGGTAAATGAGAACTGCAGATGACTTTACACACTTCCTGAGGCATGCGAAACTCCCAGTACGTCACACCCAAAACACTGTGTCAAAGGACTAGTATTAAAGTTTCTAATTCAAGCACTTAAAATTTAGTAAATGCCTCCCCCTTGTGCATGTGCATTAGGATACAGCTTGTATTTTGTGGCCTCCTGTGTTTTGTAGAGGGGCAGCGTTTCCCTCCTTGCTCAGGAATGAATAACTTCACCTGGGGTTTTGCAGGAATCTGTGGCCGCTGAACCCGAGTTTCCATTGTTGCAGAACTCTAAAGGCATCAATGACTGGAGTTACAGAAGGAAAACATCTTTACTCTGAGTTGTAATTTTTTAGTTGTCCTGAGATTTCATGGAGAGTTTGGTATTTGGGGAACTGATTCTGAGTTTTAAAAATAAGGAGAGGAAGGAAGTTAAAAGATAGAGAGCAAATCTCAGCTCTTTTTTTTTTGTTTTTATTTTTTTCTGGTATTATATGGCGTTTTACAGTGTTTGTCTAGAATACTTCTAGCTGTTTATCTGGAAGAGCCTTTATCAGAAGCATACTACAAGGATCTATGGAAAATCCTTGAAAGCAGACCATATTACTTCTGAGCAGAACAGCCATTTCTAGAATCCCATAAATCTCTTTAATAACTGGTAGTGCTCGAGGCAAGTGTGATATGAAGACTGATTGAAGCCTGACAAGCTCACTAGAGCCCTGCTGGATCAGCAGTGGATACCTGCATTTTCAGGGACAGCTGAATACACCCAAACACTTTTGATGTTTAAGAAAACCCATGCTTTACTGCCAAAAGTAGTAACGTTACCTTGACTAACTCTTGTGACAGCCCTTTAAAACACATTAATGTTTAGTAAGAGCTGAGAAGGCCTAAGAGTTTCTCGAAAACCACTTTGATATAAAAAAGGGCCACCTGCCAAAATACACCTACTCCTCAGCATCTGCTCTTAGCTGTGGCCTGTGGGAGGCCCCTCTCTTAAACCCTCTGTTCTGGCCCATTTTCCCCCTTTTTTTGAGTTTTTATTTTTATAGTTGAATAAAAACTCTCTGAATTCCTTTTGATTTGCAGAAGAGAGAAACTAATATTTTCTATACAGGACTATGACTGTGGCAATAGTCACACAGTTTTGCATTTGGGGGACCTTGGAAATATTTTAAAACAATCCTCAGGCATCTTCTGTTGACGCTGCCTCTCAGGGCAGTAGAGATTCCTGGTAACACTAAGAAACGTGACTCTCCCTGTGGCACAAATATCACTGGGGGCTTTGATTTCTGGATCTACCCCGTTCCCAGTGCTAGGGGGTATTTAGCTTAACAGGACAGATTTTCTCGTGTGTGTATGTCTCCTAGTGCAGCCAAATGTCCTAAATAAAGCAGGGGAATATTTTATGTTGTTCCTTCTATGGTGAGGGGGATTGTGAGGGGGACTGAGAACCAGCTGGATGGGAGAGCTCAGAGGGTTTCATCAGCAGTGCAGTGTCTTGCTGGAAGCCTGTGGCCAGCGGCGTTCCCCAGGGGCTGGTACTCGGCCCGGTCTTGTTCAGCATCCTCATCGGTGACTGAGGCGAGGGGACAGCACGTACTCGCAGCAAGTTTGCTGATGGCACAAAACTGGGAGCGGTGCTTGATAAGCCAGAGGGCTGTGCTGCTCTTCAGTGAGACCTGGACAGGCTGGAGAGTTGGGCAGAGAGGAACCTGAAGTTCAGCAAAGGCAAGCATAGGGTCCTGCACCTAGGGAAGAACAACCCCATGTGTCAGTACAGGCTAGGGCTGACCTGCTGAAAAGCAGCTCTGCGGAGAAGGACCCGGGAGTCCTGGTGGACAAGAAGTTAACCGTGAGCCGGCAATGTGCTCTCTTGTCCAAGAAGGCGTGTATGAAGAGTGTGGCCAGCAGGTTGAGGGAGGTTCTTCCTCCCTCCTCTCTGCCCTAGTGAGGCTGCAGCTGGAGTCCTGTGTCCAGTTCTGGTCTCCTCAGCTCAAGACAAACAAGGAACAACTGGAGAGAGTCCAGTGGAGAGCCATGAAAATGATGAGGGGTTGGTAGCATCTCTCCTGTGAGGAAAGGCTGAGAGACCCGGGCCTGTTTAGCCTGGAGAAGAGAATACTGAGAGGGGACCTTATCAATATTTGTAAATATCTATATAACAGGCTTCCCAGGGAAGCTGTGGAATCTCCTTCTCTGGAAATATTCAAACCCCACCTGGATGTGTTCCTGTGCAATCTGATTAGGTGAACCTGCATTAGCAGGGGATTGGACTGGATGATCTCTGGAGGTCCCTTCTAACCCCCACCATTCTGTGATTTTTTTTCCTTTACCTTGCTTGGTGTGCTGTCATCACTGATTCCTGATGACCAGCGATTCAACTTAAATGCTTAAGTGTTGTTTGCACTTCCAAATGATTCTCGGGGCTGAAATTTCTACATACGTATTACATACACACAATCTTAAACTTGGACACGTTGATAGAAAAATGTATTCTGAAATACAGATGCAATTTTTGTTGAGCTGCATTAATTTAGAGAGTATGCATTCAAGTGGTAGATACTTAATTTTAAAGACATATTTCGTATACCCTTGAAACATTTTTCTTGCATCTGAAAATGTCACTGCAGTCAAAAGGAATACAATTTAAATTCCAGAGTACTTTTCATTACATAAATAGAAATTTCCAAACATCATTGAGTTTATATTGATTCAATTTTTTGAGGATTGGATTCACCGCATTAAAACTTTACAGAAGAAATCAATCATTTTTTTCACTTCACAAAGAGTAATTTTTAATTAGCTTTGTTTTTTTCAATATGACATAAAGAAAAGACATTTTTTCTTAACTTCTTTGTAAAAGCTGTTATTTTCTCACTGTGTTCTTTTCACAAAGATGATTTGGGGAGGGCAAGAGTTAAATCGAGATACTGGACTTTCAAAAATATAGGACAGACTTATATACATCCCCTTGAGCTGTCCCTGTCCCTTGTGTGCACCGAACTCCTACTTTCCTGGAGTGCATAAAACTAGAGAAACACATTAATGAGTCTGTACCACTACACACTCAAGCTTCACGGTAATTTCTAGTGGTGCAACTCATAACTTAAACATGAATTTTAACTTTATATCTAGCCTATTAAGGGGGAAAATAGTATTTCATGTAGCTATTAACTTCTCTAATGCACAATGACACTGTGGAATTTGCATGGAAAGCTTAATTAGGGCTATTTTGCAACAGATTTATCTATTCTTATCCCATCCTCTCCACTACATTTATTTTTTGCTTCTGTAGGGCATTCAGTCTGTTCAGAGCTAAAGAACTGCATAATTTAGGAAAAAGGAGCCTTGATGATAAGCTGTATTTCCTAGCCATATATCAGACAAGATGTTGCTGTCAGATCTTGTCAGTAGACAGGAGAGGCATCAACACAAAAATAAACCTTTGGACCCCTTGACCTCTCTGTTAAGTGGTATTTCTGCAAGAATTAAGCTTCTGTTGCTCTGAACAGAGCTGATGTCTGTGTTTCCGTTTATTCAAAAGGGGATTTCTCGCCATGCCCTCATCATTTGGGAGGGCCAGTGAAAGTCCCCAGCAGCCGTTCGCCTGTCTTCAGCATTAGACTACTTGTATTCTTGGGAAAAACTGCAATTGCCACATAAATCATCCCAGCCCAAGTTCAGTTCAGTTGCAGTCAGAAGACTGATGACTTTGTCCTGGCCTTTGGTAGTGTCAAATATGTATGTATTTCTAGTAAAATAAAAAAAGAAGCTCATATAGGCTTTTGGCTGCGTAACATATAATTCCTATTTCAATGGAACCCAGAAGCACTAAAGTATTAACAGGGCTCTACTCTATTTTTCAGATAAATGGAATTGTCCTTTTTTTTTCCTCCCCTAGGCTGAAAGCTCATTAATAATGACCACCAGCAATGAGATTTCATAGCTCACCTTGCCTGAGAACAAGAAACTCTGCATTTGTTTGAAGGTCTGTAAAAATTATGTGTATTTGTCAGAAAATTCTTTTTCTAAGCATTAAAAAATTGCATGAATGGAGGAAATCTTTCAAATATATTACATAAAATATGATCTTAATGGTTCATGATGTAATTAGGTATCAAAATAATAGAAATGAATGAATATCATTCTTTCTGGGAATCACTCTTGCTAGAACTCAGTGACTCACAGCTAGAACAGACTTTACAGTTTCTTTTTAATCATGTACTCCTAGCACTTTTTGCTTAGACACTGCAAAATGTGTCTTTCTGCATCCTATTCGATGATTCCTTAAACTGTTATCCTAAATTTTACACTCTTAAGAACAGAAGAGAATTTTTACTAGTTTATCTGTGTCTTGCTTTTTTCATGGGCCTATAACTTTGCTTACAATCTCATTCTTCTCTGTGATTTTTAAAATGTTCTGTGTTCTAGCGCTCATTTTGCCACTCCACTCTTCTGATTCCAATATATATGGTTTCCAGGGCTAAGATGATATATTTCAGCTGATTGGCATTCAACACTTAAGAGCTAAGTGCTAAGTTGTCTACTTCTAAACTTCAATAATATCCTTTCAGTGCTAGGAAGTTGTTTGATAGGGTGAAGTATTGTTCTTCTGTCTTGTACCACAACAGGACCTCATGCAACAGTTTCTGTTATTTTGTGAAATACTATGGATATGTTTTGTGAGATCTCCTTCCCTAAAGACACACTAAGATTTATTTTATTGGGCAGCCAGACATCTGGCTTTTATTTCTGTTCATAATTTCTACTGTGTATGTTTTCTGAGATAGAACAATATAGATTTCTGATAAATCTCCTTTGTACAATGAGGAAAGCATTCTACTAGTTGGATGCTTTCTGATATAAACAAACCCATCTGTTCTGTTTAAAGCATAGTGGAATTTAATTCTGTATCAGAAACAGTGTGGCCAGAAGGAGCAGGTAAGGGATCATCCCCTTGTACTCAGCATTAGTGAGGCTGCATCTCGAATGCTGTGCTTGGTTTTTGGCCTCTCACTACACTGAGACGCTGGAGCGAGTCCAGAGAAGGGCAGTGAAGCTGGTGAAGGGCCTGGAGCACAAGTCCTATGAGAAGCAGCTGAGCCAACTGGGGTTGTTCAGCCTGGAGAAAAGGAGGCTGAGAGGAGACTTTGTTCTTTACCACTACCTCAAAAGAGGCTGTAGCAAGGTGGGTGCTGATCCCTTCTCCCAAGTAACAAGTGATAGGATGAGAGGAAATGACCTCAAGTTCTGCCAGGAGAAGTTTAGATTGGGTATTGGGAAGCATTACTTTGCAGTAAGGGTTGTTGAGCATTGGAACAGGCTGCCCAGGGCAGTGGTTGAGTCATCATCCCTGGAGGTATTTAAAAGACGTGTAGGTGTGATGCTTAGGGACATGGTTTAGAGGTGGACTTGGCAGTGTTAGGTTAAAGCTGAGACTCAGTGATTTTAAAGGTCTTTTGCAACAGAAATGATTCTCTGATTCTGTATTTAATTCTTCATTGTGAGTAAAAGCTCGTTGCTACTGTAGGAAAATGTATTTTACAGAGTTAAAATAATTGCAGGCAAATTCTCTGATTCCGTTTTTGTTTGTTTATCCTTTCATGTTTGCAGATACTGTGTTGATTTAATATTCATCTTGCACTGCAGGACAATAAAATATCACATCTCTCTCCCCCCAAAGTCTACCAACGTTTTTGAACTAAAATTGTATAAGGAATTCAGTAACTACATTTTCAATTTTTTGTAGTGAATTTTCATAATTAATTTCTCATCACATAGCTGAAGGATAAGAATGAAGTAACCTTGTCTTATCTGCCAGCACATGCATCTTACAAACTTTTTTTGCCTTTCTGTGGACTCTCTCTTTAGACCAGCTTCTCTTTTTGGTTGCCGGATCTGACAGGCTCCAGTGCTGGTAATATTGAATTTCCCAATAATCTGTACCACAGCTGTGCTCTGATAGCTCACTCCTATAAACATGCTTGCAAAAGACACCAAAATCCTCAGGTGGCACCTATGGAAATTAGTAGATGTTTCACATGAGCATCAGATGATGCAGTAGCTGCTCAGAATTGCTTGTCATTAACCTGTTATTTGGAGACTCAGATCTCAGTGGTGTCTCATGAACAATATTATATGTAGGAGAACTCTGAAAGAGCGGGCAGGAGAGCTGTGCTTGCCTGGTATTTTCAGGAGAACTCATTCCCATCTAAATGCCCTCCCAGGAACTCAAGCAATCCATTACCTCTCTGCTGACCCCAGGACGAGAAGACAGGAAGCTCTCAGTTCTGGCAATAGCTGTGTTCTTTGATTAAGAGGTTGGGCAATATGAAAGACTGCATAACAAAGATGGTCTGGATGTATGTTTATGGTTGCTACATATGAAGATATGGTAATGAAAACTCACATTAAAATTTAAGTTGTAACATCAAGATTTAGAAAATGCCTAAATCTTTGTGGCTTTTGTTTGCGTAAACTTTATAATGTACCATTTAACTCAAACAAAAGATTTCTGTTGCTCACAAAGTTTATGTAGCAGGATATGTCTCACAAAGAAGCTATTTTCAAGATAAGAACTTGTTTCTTTGGGAACAAGATTATAATGCAGTTCAGCATTTCCTTTGCTGCTACAATAACAATGAGATTGTCTTGTCTTGTTAGCGTAGTGACTTGGTGCTTAATGGACTTTTTCCTTTTGGCAGAGAAACAATAGCTTAGCTAAAAACTCTCCTACTCCACGTTCTGCTAGGCACTGCCATAACGTTCACTGGACACTAATTTAGAAAAAATCTATTGGAATTGTATGCACTGTGCACCTATGAACAGAGCCACTGCTTGTTTTTCGTATTTCTACAGTTTTACTAATGTTACAAGTGAGAAGTATGTTCACATACAGCTCTGCTTCTCATTTCTGGAAATAACCAGCTTCTTTCCCCACTTATGAACTGGAGCTGTTAAACTGTCTCTGTGACAAGATTTTGCAGTTTGAGAAGAGCAGCAGTCAATGTGTGTGACAATAAATAAGTGAGGAAAAAACAGGTGGGAAGAGAGCAGGCTGCCAGTCTTAAGCTCAAGGCCACTTTTTCATCCTTCCAGTTTAACAGAGTTTTGCTTTCTGTAGCAGACTTTCAGTTGGGGCTGCTTCCACTGGTGCCTGTTTTCACTGTTGGTCTGCTCCCTGCAGCACCGTGATGTCTGGGGACTGAGATGCTTCCAGAGTGCTCACTGCTGCTGGCTGGTTTGCCCAGACGCTCTGCCAAAATGTGTGACTGCATTTCTGATCAGTGTGCTGATTGTTTTAGTTCTGGCACAAAAGAAAAGACACTTGTGCAAAGGCTGTGGCTCATATGTGCAAACGAATTGTGTCCATTGTTTTGTATTTTTTTTTCCTGACCTCATTCACGCTTACTTTTCTTCTTAAGTAGGGTATCTGTGCGTTTTAGTTTTGTAGAGCAGCACTCTTGCCATGTGTTTCGTAGCAGATACCTGCTCCTGGCCTTTTTGAGACAAAGCTCTACTGGGACCTAGAGGATGTCCTGTGTTGTTGTGCATTACTTAGGATATACAGAGAGCAGGTCCTAGTTGCTTGAGAATGGAGGAGAAACACTCATCTGATGAAAAATCCAGTTCTCACGCCCACTGAGCATGTGCTGGCCGGGGTCTGCCTGTGGGCTGGAGTGTGTTCCTGCACCCAGGCTCCTCCATGGCCCAGGGCTGTTGGGAACCACAGCTGGTGGGCACGGGGCAGAGCTGCCCTCTGGCTGCTGTTGTGGTCTCAGATGGCCTTTGAATTAGGAGGGAATAGACTGTGACCCCTTGCTGCTACCCGAGGAGGATGTCTTGCTGCCTCAGATGTGTTAAGCAATTAGTATGGTGAGCAGTTGCAGTTGGTCTGGTTTATTGTATCAAGCCCTGACGCCCCTGGGAATTACGAGAGAAACCATTTGTGTGCCACAAGACACCAAAGCTTTCTCCTGTGCTTTAGCAGACTGTCCTCTGCCTTCTGGCCTAGCCTGGCACTGCTGGCATCAGGGTTAACCTGCTTTGTATGCAGTAGGTAAGTGCTAGCAGAGGTTCCCTGTTTTGGAAATAACATATGTTTTGGGGGATTCAAAGGCAGCCACCTGCATCTTCAGTATCAAGTTGTGAGTAATAATGTAGTAATACCTGCCTAATAACTACCATCTGCCAAGGCTTTATAAACATTAATATTTAGCTTCCTTATGTGTGGGGATAGTATTTCCCAAGAAATACTCTAGCACTGAGTGACTAAATGGGTCTGACTGCAGGAGGGTACTGCCAAACCGCTCCCCAAAGCCTAACCCCTGGCAGAAACTTCTCGCTAACGTGGATGAGCATCCTGCTGAATGACAATCTGTGCTGGCAGATGCAAAGGATGTTTCAACCAAGGGTGCTGGGTGGGATTTTTCGCTTTCCTTGTCTTTTTTTCTTGGCCTCCTTGACCACTGAACATTCCCAAGGACCTGGCCTGTCACCGTGTGAGTTGGAGCCTGCAGATCTCAAGCCCTGTATTGGTCTGCTCCTGTTGCAGCTCTCTCAGTAATGAGCCCGTACTGCTGAGCTGGTCTTATTTCTTTGAGTGTTCCAGCAGTTTCTGTAGCTGAATAGAGCAAGTTATCAATAACGCACATTAATAGTATTGTTAGCCAGGGCAGGTCTAGCCAGCACGTTCATTTAAAAGCTCTGTGGTTTTCTAGGGATCACTAGAATTTCTTCCTGATTAATAGTGAAAGCTGGAGATTAAGGAAGCTCCCTAGAGAGCACAATTGCTCTTCCTGAAGTACATGATCATCAGAGTCCTGAGGCTTGATCCAGAGTTTCACAGAATGGCAGGAACTGTTCCAGGGATTCCAGGCAGCATCCTTAGCTCTTGTGTTTGCAAGTTTAATGTTGCCTCTGTTAATCCGACAAAAAAGGAAGATTTTGACTTTTTTTACTCTCAAAGTAAGTATCTCAGTCTCACATCCTAGATTCATCTAATTTGTGAGTCTGGTAGAGTAATCTTCAGTCCAATTCCTTTTGTGAATTTCAATGTGTTTACAGTGCTGTGTGCCTGTTTTCTGTACTGTGTGGTTTTAGATACGAAGCACTTGCTTTCCAAGTAACTGAGGCTCATTCTACTCTTCTCTCTCTGGTAACAGTACTTGTGCACCAAGGAAGAATCAGAATGAGGAAGCTGAGATGGTTGTGATGTCATGGACTATTTCTGCTTTTTCTTCCACCTACCCTTTAACTCCTTTACTTCTTCCTTTGTCAGTTATTTTGCCAGCTGCAGCTTAAAATTTCTGACAGTAGTGTAAGGGGTGGTTTTTTTCCTTTTGCGTACCTGCCATGACAGGCCGTTAGGACATGTTTGGGAATATGATGGAAAAAACCCTGGAGAACTAATGTCAAAGAAACTTGTGAGGAGAAGTTTACAAGGTCTTGGAGGTTCATAAGAAAAGTGCAAGATTTTAGAAACTATTTGCTGCTCTCCTACTAAAAATGATAAAACAAACACACTGGTTGAAGAGTATTGACTATTAAAGCATGGTTACCAACCCAAAGGTAAGATTAATGAGTGCTGTGCATTGCACCATAATCATTCCAGATGGGTGTTCTTGTGTGTGTAACCATCTCATGGCTAAAGAGTGATATTTCCTTCAGAAGCCTATGAATACCATGATCCTTGTTTGAGGATATCTGGGGTGATTGTGGTCAATCAACAAAACAAAGAGACAGAATATAGACGCTTTCCTATGAAAGGCCTTATGGATTGCAAATTTCACAAGTGTTTAGGGACAGACATAGCATTTTTCATCAGAACATTGCATCAGCTTTTAATGAAATTACTTCCACTTATGTTTGCAAGATCTGAAGGTCTTGGGGACTGCATGTACAGCATAACACTTGTATCACCATCTAGCATCTTGTCTCCATATGAAACTTCTACTATAAAACCTGCCAAACAAGATATATAGTGTTTTCTTTGGGTGGGTTCCAGTTTCCATTCTGCACTGAGAACAAGATTCCAGCATCGTGCAAGAAGACGAGGGGATGGCATAGCAAATGAGCAATTGAAATATAGTGATTTGTAGGTCACTTTACCACCAGGCAGTGCTAATAAAATAACTTGCTCGTTTTAAACTATTTTTACTAAGGGATCCAAGCTGAGAGATACATATGATATATAGTATGCCTCACAAGACTAAGTTCAATCTACTTGACCTTTTCCATAAGACAGTTCTTCACAGAGCATTTGGTTTTAATAACCAAAAGTCACAATGAAGAGTCAGTAAACCTCACCTGCTTCCTCTGATATTTCCTCATAGAGCAAAGTAAGAAGTGTTCATTGCTTATTTATTTTTGGATATGGAGAGACAGAGGTGTCATAATATGCCTTGGAGAAGTTTTTTTAAAAATTTAGTTGAGTGAAATTATGGATCTGTTAGGAGATTTTTTCCAGTTTTATATACATTACTGCTGGGTGTGATATTTAACTTACAAACCAGAGTAAATGTTACAACTGGATTAATACTCTTGCACTTCTGCTGAAACTAACAAACTGCAAGTTGGACTTGGGAAGAGCAGTGAAAATAATATTGAGCCGCGTGGAAACTTCTTGTTCTGCTTGCAAATAACTCTGTGCTACTTGGTGAAAAGTCCATTGGCAGAAAAGGTCCATGTCCTTCAAAACTGGAGACAGAAGCTGCCTATGGGAACCTGGCAGTGCTCAGGATTATATCAGTGTGTGGGAATCCAATGTCTGAATTTTCAACCTACTGCTGTGCTGGCTTGTCTTTATAATGTGCCATAAAAACCTCTTGGCATGGTGAATGTTTTCTTTGGTGCCAGTGTCCTGTGAGCCTCAGTTTCATCTTTTTCCCAGACTTCTGCACCCTGGATTTTGTATGTATGGGGTCCTAAGTCGTTTATGACTCTGGGGTGCTATGAATTCAGATTGACCACAGCCCAGAAATACACTCTGGCATCTCATGACTGTACTTAAAGCTAATTCACAGCTCTGCTTGCAGCAGAAAAAGATCAGGACAAATCCAGAGCAGATATTTGGGAGTGTTGCTGAACAGTCAGAACTTTGCTGTCCTTGCCACAAGTGGGAGGATGTGACTTCACCACATGCTGGTTTCCATGGAGGAATATCCTAGTTTTCCTTCAGACAGGGAGATTCCAAACTTCTCAGGAGCTTTAGGCTATTTGAAAATCTACATACGTATCCCAGAAGGCTGCAGTTCTTTGCCAGCAGATGAAACTTGTCATAGAGCCAGGGGCAGATGCTGCTGCCATTGCTGTTCTGCCAGTGATGGCACCCAAGCAAGCTGAATCTGGGAATCAGTTTTGCAGAGATGTCTCCTCTGGTCCATGCCATAGCACACATTTGTCTTTGGAGACTAGAGAAGCAAATTCTGACCTTATCTGCAAATATTACTACTGCTAAGTGATTGAGATTGATAATAAAAGCCTGACATCTTTTCATGGTTAATTAGTTTAAAATGAGAACAGCTCTTGTATTCACTGCTGACTATCAGAGACAATAATTACAAGAACATTTTATATGAACAGTCTATATCTTGTTCCCTTGAGATGGTGCTGCTACCCTAAACACTTCCAGAAAAAGCTATTCACTTTTCATGATGATCAGTAAAAGCAGAGTATTGGGAGAATTCCCTTCAAAGGATAAGCGGAGAACATGCTCCTCCAAGCAGTGCTTGTCAGGAAAGTGTGCATATGCTGAGTGGAGGATGGTGCACACAGACTGGGGGTCATTGCCTTTCTCCCTTTGTGATCTGAAGAATTCTTTTCCAGGAGTGATACTGCAGTGCCTCAGCCATTCCTGGGTGAATCACATATGGGCAGTAGATAAAGTTCTTTTGCTCTTAATTAGATGGATGTTAGACTAGGGCTGCTAAATTTCAGGGGACAAACAAACTTTATTAACTGGGCAAAACAACTGAAGTCGGACACTTTAGCTAAGAAGGAAAAGGAAATAAAGCAGAAATCTAAAGCAGAAGGATGGTGTTTTCTATCCAGTCATGCCTGATCGCTATTATCTAATTAATGAGATGAAGATATTAATGCATGCAATGAAGTGAGCTTCAGTAGGTACAATCATATAACTGTGAAGGAAAACATACCTTGGGAAGTGGCAATTAGGATCTGTGTAGTAGTGTATTTTGACCAGTGGCTAGTAACTGCCCCAATATTAGCATAAAATCAATGTAGATTGGCTAATAAGAATATATTTTCTTTTCCTTCAATTGCTTCTTGTATGGTTCCTGTGAGTGCTGGGGCCATTTATAATGCTGTTAAAGGACTCTCTAAATTGAGGTATTTTAGAAGAGCACATTTTGGTGCCAAGGGTTCCTTGTAACTTAAATACCTTCTGCTAGAAATGCTGTTTTACACTGAGTAGATCTTTTACATTATGTAAACAGCACCGCAGAAGGTCAGCAATTCTGCTTGTCTACGAAACAGAAACAAACCCGTTAACATTTTTTATTTTCAGTCTGTCCCAGCCTACGAGCTGTGATCATTCAGACATATTGATTGACCCAGTATTTGTGCAGGAAAAATAGACGCTTGAGTGGCAAGGTGCCTGCCTGTTGTCTTGGAGAGCTGAAAACTTCATGGGATACCCGGGAGTTAGTGTAGCTGCTCCTGCATTGCTCTATCTTGGCTTGGTGTAACATCAGGGCAAGTGCCCTGGGCCGCAAGAAGATGGGTGTTTGGTATTACTCATGGCTCTCTTGATGTGTCGGCACTCTGTGCTCTGTTTGCATACCAGGTGGGGTTCTGCCTAGCTGAATTTTTACCCCCCTTTATGGAATTCCTTGCTATGTGCTAAGTCTTGCAACAGCAATTTTTAACACAGAAGTCATAGACTTGTGAATAGTTACTTTCTACGATGGTATTACGCTTCTTTTTTGGTTGTTTTTTTTCTTAAATATGGGCAAAATTCAGAGGAAATAGATCCCTTTTTCTATTGTTGAGATAGCATCAGCTCTATTCTGGTCTTCACAGAAGAAATGCTCCTTAAACTGTATTGTATCATCAAAAAATTCCCCTGCGTTTTGATTTAATCTGGCTTTGGGGAGTCGCTGAAAAAAGGAAAACCTATTATATCTCTGCATAGAATGAAGAGAGATCGCTGGGAACCATTGCCCTTCAAGAAAGGAAGAAAAGGAGCTGTTTGCTTGCAGTTATTAACTCTGAGAAATTCTGAGGTTTTGGTCTTCCAGATAATGAGAGATCCAGGAAAAAGCCAGAGGATTTTAACCATCAGAGGTGTTTTCTCAGCACTTATTGCCTCTCCGACTTCACATAACCCAATATCACAAAAATAGAAGTGTTTGTAGAAAGAAATGAAACTTATTTCAAAGACAGAAAAGGCAGACTTCCTGCAGACCTTTTTGCTCTGTTCTCCATATTTGTATTTGCTTTTCTTGGCGAAGAAATTTAGGTGAGACTTAATGGAGAAGCTTAGTTTTTTTAAGCGTCCGTGAGTTAAATGTCATTGTGTATGTGAGTTTTTTGCTTGGTTTGTTTTTTGAAGAGAAGGAACATAATCTGTACCAGTTATTCAAAACCTACCGTGTGCTGATCTTCAGCCTATCTGATATTCTGGAAAGCTAAAACTTGAGGGTGTTGTTTTGATTAGAGTAATGTTGAATGGAGCCAATGAGACATAATATTGTTTTGCTCCAGTTATGGATTACATCCACACCTTTTTCAACTTCCTTCCCAGCTGCAGACCGAGCTGCGATATGAAAACCTGAACACCAAACAAGCAGTTTGCTATACATGTTTCTAATAGTTTTGATCACTTCAATAGTAAACCCGTGGCTGGATATGACCCATATTTCTGTTTTAAGAAAAATATTGTTTTGGCTCCTTCACAATCTGTCAATTGATGGATGATGAACGAACTTCTCAATTCTTTGTTAATAACTTAATAAATTTAGGAAAGGTCAAGTTTTTTCTTTTCCTTTTTTTTATGCATAGTTTTACGAGAGTTCTTCATGTATTAGTATCAATAGTTAACAAACAATTTCTCAGAGGTGTTTTTTGTAAGAGATCTATGAACCCTTAAATCCATTTGATACATATTAAAATATACCTGTCCATAGCAGAGTATAATTAATTAAGAATAAAGGGTTATATTATTATTAATTTTTCAGGATTTTACGAACAAACATAATTCAGTGTGAAGTGCCTATGTAGGTAGCTAAGAAAGGCTTAGAATTTGAACAGAATCCCGAAAAAAGTGTTCTGAAAACCTGTCCTCTTATGTCCTTTCCCTGACTGCCAGTATTAACTGTGAAAAGAATCCTTTAAAAATATTTTATTTCTCAGCCTACGAAGAGTCCTCTGAATATAATAAAAAACTTCATTAAGAGCTGAACTGAACTTATAGAAAATTGTGTCTTTGATCAAGTTAGGATTTTTTAAAGTATGACAGCAGTTCATTGTATGGAGAAGTAATTTCTCTTTGTATTCTTTTCAGTGAGGTATTTGATATCATCCCTGAAGGCTAGAAGACAAAAAAACAACTGGGAGATAGGCAGTTCTTTTTCTGCAGTTCCTCATTGTCCTGGTACTCTTTGTTTGCACTGGGAAGAGCCCAAGGATTCGTCTAAACTTTCAGTCTTGGTCATTTATATATAGGTTTCAATCTCTACAGCTAGAGAAATTCTGATTTTTATCCCTCTTAGGTAGCAGTGTATACACACAACAAATGCATTCCACTAGAAGCGACTTCACTGCTGATTGTGCTGCCTTGGAGAGTAGCCTTAGTGTGCCTAACTTGCTTGGATCAGAGTAGAAGTTTAATGTAAATTGCTCTTCCGCTTATTGAACCTGAAGTAATTATATGGCAAACTCTGGCCAGTAAAACCCTCTCTTTAAATGCAGCTGGATGCTGTCTTGTTTTTGAACACCAGTCTCTGCTTTCCTGGGACCTAGCTAATATTTGAAGATTAGATCCTCCAGCATTTCTCGGTCCCTTTCATAATAGGGAAAGGAGAAATCACAGTAGGGAATGATGTTTGAAAAACTCTTATAAGTGTCGTCTCCAGGAGTATCAGCTATAACTTGTAATGTACAAATCACACAATCGTCTGTAGAATTTGTTTGTCAGTGGTTGTTCTGCATCCACTCAGCTAGTGCACTTCACAATGTGCTGTCTAGATTTCCATGGTGATTTGCATTCTGATTACCTATAAGCAATGAGATCAAATCTTTTCCTTAGCTTTATCTTTTAGGTTGACATATTAATTTTGCCTGACTGTAGACATGAAAATACACTGCCGCATCTCTGGAGGGCCAATTCAGAATTGAAAGACAGAAGTATGGCAGTGTACATCCTCCCTTGTGATCTTCATTGGACATGGAAGGTTTTCAAACGCATTCTTTTAAAAGCAATTTAGAAATCAATAGAATGGAATGGAAAAGCTAATTTCTTAGCTAGAGTCTGAAGAAATAGGAATTTGGGGACAATAGGCATTGAGGGGAAGAGATGGAAACATACTGCATCCGCCTCATAGTCCATTTTCAAACGTGGAGAGAGTTAATTCAGCATGTACCCACTTTGGGCAAGGCATAGGAATCCAGCTTTTGTGTCAGTGCTGTACTGATTGCTCTGTGAAAAACCCCTCAGTGAAGCAGAGGGAGTGCAGTTCCTGCAAAGCATTGTCTCTGGGCTAATCTTGACCATTTATTTATGTAAGTTTGTTGTTGGAAGGCCTCAAGAAGTATCACTGTGTTTAGACTGGGAAATTCATTACTTCCTTTATTGCAGATCTACTGAGTAAATGTTACTGATAGAAATAAGATGACTGCGTTTATTGCAGGCAAACGTGGGATGAATCTGTACAGTAACTGCTTGGTGCATTGATCAGCCCTGAAGAGGGCTGGTGGGTCTGACATCTGCTGTGCTCATGCTTGTCAAGTGAGTCTACACCTGAATGGTGGATGCTCACTAGTGTGCATTTAAAGCTTCCAAAACCAGAATTGCAGAGAGTTTGGCTGTCGTTATTTTCAAGCTGATCCTTGCAGGGAGGGCTGAAAATGTAACGTGACTTTCTGTGCATGGTAAACCAGCCTTACTTTGTAGGAACAATTCTTTGTGGGAATCCAAGCAAAGGGTCTTTGGGAGATTAAGATCTGGAACTGCTTTAGGGCAAAATTATGCTATTTAGTGTTTCTAAAACTAACTAATTATTAATCACTAGTAAACAGTGTTGTCAGATGCACTTAAAATCCTCTGAGTTACAGGAAGCCGTAAACTCTTCCGTTTTTTGCTTGCCTACAGATATAGGATTCGGTGGTTCTGAGGCATGTTTGCTCTCTTTCTGGTTAAGGATATTGCAGTTCCCTAGCATCTGTTGCTTCGATCTTCTTTTGCCTCTTCTCAAAGCATAACTCCCACCTTCTAGTGCCTTTCTTGCTGAATGGACTCCTTCCATCCTATGCTTCAAGGTGAAGACTTTTGTTGTTCATTGCAGTCATCTCTGTGAGGACAGCTGTGCTGCCCCTCTGTAGGGGCAGTGATGCAGTTAGGCAGGGACAAGCCTATACTGATAAAGCTCTGCTCTTTATTCCAGACAATCCTATTCAGGAGGAATGTATCTCAGAATCAATAAGCACTGCACAGGTATGTTTAGGTGCCAGTTCTCCACCGAGAGTGGCCAAATTTAATGTCTTTGCTGTGGGTCTGCTTTGGACTACTATTTCTCATATCTCAGTTCAGAGATGAGAGAATCATCTTCCCCAGTTCTGTCATTATCTCAGCTCCCTTGAATTAATTCCCACTCAAAACGACCCCCTGCTAAGGGAGGAAGGGCATAAATTCCAGGAGATGTGCTCCCTGCTTTCTGTCAGCATGTGGGATAAATGTTACTTCTCTGCAATGTTAACTACCAGTGAGTTAGGAACACAGACAACTGTGCCCTGACCACGATAGATAATGTATTTGGAATGTGAATATAGTATTTCTTGACTCTTCCATAACAGAGAACATATTAGCCATGCTGGAAGTTCCTTGTCATTTTTAGCCAGCAGGTATGTTAATGAACAACAGGAAAATCATTGAAAATTCAGCTAGGTTGTGGGGTTTTTTTTAATGAAATAATTCTTCAAATTCTTGCTGCCACTGCATCGCAAACATACTTGTGCTGTAGCCCAGTTTAACACAGATTTGTAGTTTCCAGATTGCTGTGTCCTGCAATTGTAAGGAGTTCTATAGACTCCTTGCGATACTCGTGTAAGACTTATGCCTGGATCACCTGCCAAAAAAAGTACCTCTACAACCTCTCTTGACAGTTGCAGATCTTTATTCCCTCCATTGCTCCTCACAAAGGCAGAGCCAGTACTTATCCCCTTGGCAATAAAGGGACTTAATTAATTAAATTGTAGAAAGTATGACAAGGACTTCAACCCAGAGGCATGTCCAAGCCAAGAGGGTTAATTGTGAACACTACTGCGTTAGGGTAGATTTACATGAAACATCAGCTAAGCAATTTTTAAAGTATGTGTAGAAAATTTTGTTGGCAAATTATTTTTGTAAAAATTATGGTAGCTCTGGATGAAGATGACACAGACATAGGACTTCTGTCACTCATATTCCTGACAGGTGTCCTGGCTTCCATCTACTGGCTTGAAAAGGCTGCAGATCGCTCCTATGAGTCCTGTCTCCTGCAAGCCCCACGCAGATATGAATACTGTAGGAAGTGTCAGCCAGCGCTGGACATGTGTAGACATGTGAATTTTGCCCACAGTTGGATCCAAGCATGTGAAATGCATTGCTGGAGCTGGTGGGCTTTCTGTCTAAGCTTTGGAAGCAGAGAACTGTTAGTGGCACAGTTTAGCTGGTGTCAACATTATCACTTGCTAAAAAGGACTTAAAGTTTGTTACTTGCTAATACACTTGGGTTAAATCCTCTGTCTAGATAAGACTGCCAGGGTCTGAAATCTGCTCCAAAGCTGCACACATTCTGCCTCTATCACAACAAATCTCCCTTCTGCTCATCTCTAGTTCTTGTTTCACTACACTGTGTCTCTTGCGCTTTATTTCTGGCGCCTTTGTTGGCGATGTGTTGTTCATTTTGGATGCCTGTGGCAGTTGTTCAGCTGTTGAGCCTCTGTCCAGTTTCTTGTATTTTGGAAGCTCTGGGGGGTCTTGTCCCTTCTTTGGTTTCCTGAAAGCCTCGAACTAAGGGGTACTGGGCATGCTGGTTAATGGTCCTGGCCGTTCCTCTGGGAAGGATATCCTGTGCTAGAGAGGGTTCTGGTATGCACCCTGCTACTGATACCAGATGGATCCTTGACACTTGCTACGGTTCTGCGTTGCCACCAGGCCTGTTCACTGCTGATCTCTGAAGGGGTCCTAAGCTGTGTTTGGCTCTGAAAACCTTAGAGATGGCAGGGAATAGGGGTGGGAATGACATTTGCTGTAAACCTTTTCCTGACCTAGTATAGATCCTTCAACTTTGTTGTTGGACTTCATTGTGCAGAGTCATGTTGGTTGCAGTTTCTGTGTTGGCAGAAACAGCTTTGGAAGTACATTCAGCTTTGCACTGAATGTAACCCAAATCAATACAGAGTTGGAGTTTCCTAGCAAAACTTGTGTTTTCCCAGAAGACCCGCTCTGGGAGGCCAAGCTCTTTGAATACTGCTTTCTGTTTTGCTTCCTTGAAAAGGTAGAGATTGCTGTGAAGCTGCCAGCTATTTTGTGCGACTGAGCCCATCTGCAGCATTACCAATGATAGGGTTTTATGCTTAGATATGTGTAGAAAATATTGGTAGAAGCCATCAGTTTTTAGAGAAGGTAGAACAGTAAATCAAGATGCCAGGTGTCAAACTCTTCTGAGTATGTGTGTGTCTTTGTCATTAAGCAGGAATGATTTTTTGGCTAGGGCAAAGTTAGCACTTTCCTGCTCAAGAATCTTGCACACCTTCTGACTGCAAGGGAAACCTGATGAGGGAGGCATAAGTACCACCTGCCCAGCAGCAAGTGGACAGCCCTGACCACCACCTCCACCAGCCCAGCTCTATAGGCCCCAAAATAGCTTATTGCTAACACCATTTCCTGGTGTCATCTCAGGAAGAACACAAGATTTCAAAATTTTGGAAGATCAGTGGTGACGGTAGTACACATTCCTCTGCAAAGGCCAAATGTTTATATGAATCACAATTATGACTAAATATAGGCATTGACTCCCATGTAAATAAGAGAAAGAGCTATTATAACCGAAGGAAAAAAAGGCTAAGTCGGACTGTTTTCAGTGATGAAGTGGGGGAAGATCTCTAGGAAGCTTTAAAATGATTACTTCAAATGTTAGCAACTATCTAGAAAGGGAGAAGATCAAGATTGTCATTTGAACTGTATTTGCAGGTACTGTAGTTGTGTGGTGGGAAATATATCAGTCATACGTCTGCCTGGAATGCAGTTTATAACACTGACAGCAATTTTCAATCTTAAAATTCTTGAAATTCATATATATCAGAAAGAATAGGTTTTAGTTCTGACTGCTCCCCGACATCATTCTCACTCAAAAGTTAATTGTCTAAATCAGATACTGTTCTTCCTGCTGCCTTCCAATGTGAGGAATTATCAAATTGGATGTCCAGAGATTCTGTGCTGCTCTAATAATATTCCTGTGCAAAATCCTAAGAGAACTTGGTTTTGATTATGAAAGTTACATATCCTTATTATCTAATCCTTCAAACTAAATAGCTTCAGCTAAAACCTGTTCTGTTATACCAGGCAACATGATGGTCTGAGCATAAATGAAATTAGAAAGTCACCTATGCATCAGTGTAAATTTGCCTGCTATGCATCATGGACCGAGTGCTCTGAAATATCACCCCTGAGAACGAATGAGCTGAAGTCGCTGTGCCAAATTAATTCTGGGTACAACGTCACATTATGTTATTCTCCTTCCTAATGTAGCAGTGAATTTGGCCCAAACCAAAATACCTATAAATCGGAAGGAATACAAAAGACAGGTGCTGTTATCTTGAAAGATATACTCCTCTGGAAACCATAGCTCCCTCTCTTGTCTTTTCATCTCAAGGAAGCAGATGGTTTCTCTCTCACCCAGTTATAGTGAAAGCACAATGGGTAAAAATAAAAGCAGAGGCTGGATTCCTTCCTTGGTTAATCTGTATGTAGTCCTGCGAGCCCTGGTGGGAGTGCAGAGAAGGGAAATGAAGATGGAGCACAACCCAGAGACTTACAAGATATTTTGTCCAGAATTTACTCTTAGAGGGAATACAGATGTGCTCAGAAAGAGACACAAATGCACCCCACTTCCACTATATTCTCACCACTCTGACAGGCTGCTGGCTATGAGGAGGAATCCTCAGGAAGCTGTGATTCTCTTAGTGCTATTCTTCCTCCTCCCTGTGAGTAAGCAGGAAGCTCACTAGCTTAGATTGTAATCAACAAGAGTTTTAATTAACTTTTTTGGCTCTTTGATTTAATGCCTAGATTTGATATGTGTGCACATTCAGTTTGTAGAGCGGTAGGGGAAAAAAAAGTCTGCTTAGTAAAAGAGCAAGCCAACAATGAAGATCCTTTCTTGCTTATGGCCTTCATTTCTCGAAAGAAATATGAAGAGTATCTGTTAGTATCTGGTGACAAATAGTTCAACGCCAACCAATGCTGAAGTGATCCATTTAATTTTTTTAGGATTTGGAGAAAAGATCTGTGCAAGCTTTCCTAAATGCTTTTTGTGAGGAAATAATTTCTTTTAAAATTTGGCTTTTTTTGTTCTCCTTCAACAAGAGAGGAAATGAACTTGTTAATAGTAATAATATAGCAACCATTCAAGTACACTGCTGCTCAGTACATTTTTGTCTTGCTGTTCTTCCCCAAAGCTAATCTGATGAATTTATTCACGTCGAAGTGGGGCACGTTATTCATGTCATCCTATGTCACATCATATGTAATGGGTTATGACAACTCAAGGTAACGCATCAATTAGGACAAGGCCGGAACAGAGATCTGATGATGAAAGAGGGAATGTATATCCAGCTTTGGGCATGGCTGTTTGGTGTTTGGGAGTGACGAGAAGGCTATTTTAAAACTTCAGAGCTGAATTTGGAGATCATGTGCTTTAATTCAGATTGTCTTTCAGCTCTTCTCTTAGTAGGTATACTAAGTGACATACCCTAGTACTCATGCACTTACTGTTTTATGACTCAAAGCCTTTTAATTATCCCATCTGTCATTAGTCCTGTTCCGAGTGCATTTGGTCATATGCTGGTGATGGGAGTGGGATGGGTGATGAAAGCTGATGAAGGGAGGTGATTTGAGGTACTGCCTGCAGTTCAGTGCAAGCATGAAATGGGAGTTTGCATGAGTCTGCATGCTTCTGCTGATCCAAAAGGATCTGATTTGTCCTGAGCTGCTGGTGATAATTTGTGATATAGTGGCTTGGTTTCATCCTTTTATTAGTTTGTAGTAGCGAACAAAATGTTAAATCAATACGTTATTGCTTCCAGCAGGTCAAAGGTTTTTGTATGGCTTTTTTAAGTTATTAATATATGGAGCCTTGGATTAAAAGTGAAGCATGAGCCTTCCTTTGGAAGAGAAGTACGAGTTTGCAGGGATTAGGGATCAAGACAAAACCCATCAATCTGCAGGAATGAGGTGTTTCTGGGAAAAGAAGCTAAATTGTGGCTGAGACCTGGAGGAATCGGAGCAGAGTAAAGAGCAGGGAGCAAGTGCTCGAATGACGTGAAAGCACGAGGGCTGTGCAGCTGCAGAGATGGTTGAGTGCTCCCTGGGAACTGCATCCAGCCTTCTTGCTCTCCTGCTCTCTTGGGAACTGATGTCACTTTCAAAGACATTAGGGAGTCCTTTAGGGCACAAAAGCAAAGACTCTTGCTCCATCCACGAGTTCCGTTAAGCTCTGCTGGTGCTTGGAGCGTTTGCTGCTGAGACAGCTGTCAGTACGTTGTCACTCTGACACACAGCAACAAGATGCGAAATGAATGTGTGAATGGAACAAGAGTCCTTGCTTTCATGTCCCCATGAAGTACATCCAAAAGGCTCTCCCCAAGTTGTCTACCCAACCCATGTAGCTATGGTATTTCAAACAGTTTTGCTAGGCTTTTCCTAAGGACTTCTAGGGTGGAGTTTCCACAGGATCCCTAACTGTGCTTAATAATAATTACTCTGGAAGATCTTCTTAATATCTGATCTTACAGTCTTCCATATATAGAGACCAGCCACTTGGAAGGGATTGTATGTATGTTGGAGAACAGAACCAGAAACCAAAATCAGCATGACAAATTGCAAATATGGTCTGAAGCCAGGGAATCCAGTTTAGCAGGACACATACCCTGCAGCAACCCTTGGCTGTGCAGATGCAGGCTGGTGAGCAGCTGGTGGGGCAGCAGTGACAGAGATGGGTTGGGATGAGCAGAGTGAGTAACTTGCATGGGTACTTGGGTGTCTGAAACAGGCAAGCGCTGTGCCCGGTGCGTGAATGGAAGAGTGGCCTAGATGATAACAGATATTCTCCAGCTGTGTGTACCATGCTTCAAAATAGCTGGGAGCAAACCAGGAGGGGTCTGGAAGGGAGTGGCGTGAACTGGCTGATGACCACGAACTATGACTGTCGGGGAAAACTGAACGAACTGGGCTTGTTTGGTATCAGAACTGTAAATGGATGGTGTAGCAATACTGCTGCTCCAAACAGGAGAATATTCTCCTCTCTGTTTTCCTTATAGAGAGGTCTTTGGTTGTTCCAAGGGAGATTGAGATTGGGTGCTAGGAAGAAGCTCCCTAAGACAGCAGTAGTAAACATCAGAATTTATTGCTTAGGAAAATTTACAGCCTTCTTTGTTGAAGGGTAAGTTAAACAAACACCTCTGGAAAAACGGAGGTGTACTGGAGCAGGAACAGCTCTTGAGCCTTTAAGCAGAGCTTTCCAGCTGAATACTGTGCATTATCTATAGCAAGCAAGGCCATTTTAACTCCTTCTCTCCCTACTCATCTTCTGTCCCAATGCAGAAACCTACATTTTCCAGTCTTCTGAAGAAGTTAAATTTTTGGGTTTTTTTCCTTTTCTGGTTATTTTCTCTGAACTCTTTTCCATTGGTTCTTGAGTTTTGAGTGGTCTAGTTAAGGCCTTTCCTGAGGAGAGCAGAAAGAAAGGATTGCTTTTGGTGCCTCACCTCCATACATATGACTTCTCTGTACATTTGGACATGGTTTGGTGGCAGGGTTTGTGTGTTTCCTTGGGTTTTTTCAGCAGCAATACAACACCACATGGTGATGATTTTGTGGCCCCTGCATGTGCTGTACAAAATACAAATTTCATGAAAGGAATAGTAAGCAGTGTGCAAAAAGAGCCTTATTTGATTTGTGTGTGTGTGTTTTTAATGTAACAGGTGATTTCTATGCAGGATCAAGTCTAGATAGTAAAGGGATTATACAGTATATGTCAAATTTCCTCCTGGGTGTATTTATAGAGATATTTCTGAGGCAGAATGTCTCCAGTCAGAATATTTAAAACAAAGCAAACATCTTCATTGAGAATTAAACAGCAGGATGTGTGGGCTCACATGTGTACATGCACATACAGAGTATTTTGACAAGAGTTCATATCCTGCTTAGGACTGTATTAGCTTTATGGAATATCCTCTAGTTTGGCAGTAGTCAGATAAATAAGAAATTAAATAAAACTACAGTGCATGAAATATTCCAGTACTGGTGTTGAAGGTTTTATTAGATTCAGAGTGCATTTCAAGATCAGTAGAAAACCTCAGGCACTTGCCAATCAAATGAACTTGTGAAAATGCCACTGCTTTGCTTTCCTCCTTGGAGGATGATAGGGGCAAGCAAAGGCAGGTGAATTACCAGCTCTTTGGGAGAACTAAATTTATATTGCAATTCAGAGCTTGGTGTTTGAGGGGAGAAGATATAAAATAATTATTTTCTTCAGGCTGTTGGCTGAAGGAAGACAGATACAGAAGAGCAATGAAAGAAGTGCTCCCAGTCCTCTAGGACACACAGGATATTTGACAGTCCTGTGAATGTATTGACTGGCAGAGTTTAACACCAGACTCAGTCATTTCAACTTTGTGACACCGTTTTTTTCCCTTACTTTCTGTGCCGAGTTACAGAAGCTATGACGGTAGTTAGACATGCGCGTATTTTCTAAGAAGGTTGTTCATGCACTTCTACAAGCGACTGCTCAGTTATTAGTGTTTCTGTAAGAAGCTCTTTGGGTGTCTCACTGTGAAGCGTAGTTTCTACCTCTCAAATGCTTTCTGGCTGTTTCTATGGTTTGTTTCTTGTTTGACCGTTCTTTTAAAATTGTGCACTTCCTGATATGTGTGCAGCATTCCAACAGGAGTTTCACTACTGTGATGCAGGAGCTAATCCCAAACGTGCTCCTGGGCTTCCTTTTGAAACTCTCTGTCTTCCTTGAGAAGGAAATTTAATGCAGCCTATGCAGTGGAACGCTTTTAGTGCTCAGCAAGCCTCTTTTCTGGTGTCCAGAAACAGCCTCCAAATGTCTGTCTTGGAGAGAGCGAGAGTGCGGTGCCAAGAGTATCTGCCCGGTGGGTGGTGCTAATGATTTCAGTGCAGTTGCATATTTGCTCATGATTTGAAAAAGAAAGTGAGATGGGAAAAAGAAAACTTTGAACGTTGACAACAGAAGTATTTCTGGAAATTCTCTGATGGTTGAAGTGTCCTGAAGATTCTGCTACAGCTTTAGCACAGGTGTGTCTTTTAAATACTGAAAAGAGAAAATCTTTTCAAAATACTTCAAACTGCTTGATTATTATTGCAAAAGAAAAGCACTTTTTTTCCCAAATGTCGTTGTAATTTCCTATTAATTTCATATGGTACTGTCTGAGTATATGAAGTTATTAAATATTGACTGATTCCCTGCTCTCCCACTGCTCTCAGTATATCTACAAAGAGTTTCCCAGAGGAGCTTCTGACAGACTTTAAACAATCAGCCATGACAGCGTGGAGGAAAAAGTATTGTCTAGCTTGCTAATCTCTTAGTTCCCATGTTTTCAAGGCTGTTTTAAGGCATTTATCAGTGTGTCCTAGTTCTTATTTCCCTTTATAACCATTGTGTTAGTTTTGGATGTTGACTGGCTTTGGTACCTCATGGTTGGGTGGTCTAACTTAAAAGCCCTGAGACATCTTGTTCTGCAGACAATGCTCCTGTAGCGAGGTCCCTGCCAGTTTTTCTAGACCTATCCATATGTATGTATGGTTTTAGTTTTTTTCCCATTATTTTGGTTGGCTGATATTTGTCATGTTCCCATTCTCTTCCTTTTAACACAAATCTGCCCACATTTCCTTGGAGGTTTGTTTGCCTTCCGTGGGAGGACTTTAATATTAGTCCTTCATCTTCTCTGTGTATATCTACTTTTATTACTCTTTCATTGATTTGTGACGTGTGTGGAGGCCAAGATACAGTAAAGGACGCAAGTCATTTAAGAGGAATGCAAGAAGTTATTATATGCAGATGTTAGATGGGATGATTGGAAGTGGAAGTACCTATCTGTGATTTGAAAAGGGTTACCTCATCGTAGTGGAAATAATTATTTTGTGCATGGTTGTGGTGATAATCATGTGCTATTTCAATGACCGTGGTTTTCTTGTAGTTATTACGTTTAGCACCAGCCCAGATGTTTTCTTCATCTTCCTAGATTCAGCTGATTCACATTGGTCTATTTTTCTTACAAGGATTAACTTTGGAGTGGAAATAAAATCCATAACTTGAGATGTTCTACAAATTATGCAGTCAAATTCCCCGTGCGTGGGAAAATCGCAAGGTTAGAACAGCTAGAGTGCGAGGGATTGTTCTCACCCTGGGAAAAACAACTTTCTGGGCATGATGTCTACCCTGCCAGACTGGTGCTTGATTCAAAAAAGCAGTCATGGAAATACATAATTCCAACATTACGTGTATGCTGTGGCTTTATTTTCAGTGTCCTAACTTTTTTTGGCAAGTTCAAAAATTTAAAAAAATCCTGCCTGGCTTTAATTGCTAAAAGCAAAGGTGAGCAAAAGCCACTTTTCTGTTCTTTGTTAATTATGGAGAAATAAAAAAACTTTTTCTGTAGTAAACTTGTGCAATAAAATGTATTGCATAGTGATTTGCTGACATTATTATATGCTAGTAAAACAAGCTGTTGGTTTTACAATAGCAAACCTCAGAAGGAGTGAGCCTAGGAAAAAAGGAGTTCTAAAAAATCTACTCTGAGAGTATTAGATACATCATTGTGTGGGTTTTAGAAAACCTAACAGTTTAAAAGAAGAATGACTGAACATTATGCTTTTCATGGTCAGCTGATCTCCCTTCCATCTATGCATTTATTAAATTCTTTATACTTTGTGCTTCATTTGACAGCAGATTTCAATACATTGGATTAGGTAATTGACTGGATGCAGTGTAAACTTCGGCAGTTCAAAGTAATCACTATATAAGCTCTAAAAAGTCTATTCTACCATTTCCATTAGCCTCTGTTGTGGTAAGATCGAGATGCATAAGATATGTTAAATTATGCAGCCAGCTGGCTCACAGTGCTGCTGAAGCTGGGTGATGACAGAAGCTATTGTTAGGGCCAGCCAGAGGTGCTCCTTCCAAAACCCTCTTTTCTGTTGTTGGTTTCTGAACTTTGCATATTAAAAGTTTTTCTCTTTAGTATCTCCTCAAGGGCTGTAATATTCTATTTTTTATTTTATTTTTTTCCCCACAGGATGCTTTCAATGGAAGCACTAAACTAATTTAAAATAAAAGTAGCAGTGGATAGCATTTCCAGAGACTTATATTTTCTTGTGTTTTATGCTTCTGTTCTGCCAAACAAGCTGAGTTTTGGACTCGATCAGACGACAATAGTTAGCTGGGGTATGGTTTGATAGAATCTTGAAGGAAAGGAAAACTGCCCCTATCTGAAATCTGGGGTTTTTAGTAATAACTGAGAATGTGTAATGAAAACAACCCTTATCACAGCAGCACTGAGTGGGGATTTAAGAAGGAATTGACAGCGGAGGAAGAGTATATTAACATGACTGTAGCAGGAAGCAAGGAAATGAGGTACATAATGAGGGTGCCCTAAAACAAATTTGTTTCAAGCATTATTGTGTTTAATGCAAACCGAGTCCTGACTGCCCTAAGATACAAAGTTCACTGGCCAGCTGTGTCTCTTGTTGGGTGCTCGAGTCCTTTGTAGCCACAGCCTAGGTCTGTAGCTTCTTTTTTGGCACTGCTTCTGGACAGGAAAGCTTTATTCTCTAGAAGCCACAGATCCCTTCCTACATCAATACTTTATCTGAGGGCTGGGACAGACCCAGACCAATAAGACTCCTTTAATTTAATGTAGTAAAGAGTGAGTTTCTAAAGCAGAGTGAACAGAGGAGTTATTTAAGACTGTGATACTGAAAAGGAAGCAGAAAAACTCCTCAAATGAAACTTTGGAGTCTGAAGCGTGGAAAAAGAAGACACTGAGAGGGATATTGCAGAGGAATATAAAATCATACGAGGAGGGCACGCAGGGATTTCTGGTGTGCTGTCTCAGGCAGAGAGTGATACAGTGAGGGTACCAGCTGCTGAGTGTGGTGTAAGCAGAGGAGGGTTTTCATACAATGGACAGTCAACCTGGGGAGCTCTTGCCAAGAGGTGTCACAAGACAGAAGTTTGCATTGATTCAGAGAAAATGGGGCAAGATCCAATGAGGTCTATGAAATACATACAAATGATATCTGGCTTGGAAAGCTGCTGGCTTGAAAATGGTTCAATGCCAGTAGAGTATTACGGGGATGTATCTGCTTTCCTTGCTCTGTGCCCTGACCTTGGCATCTGCCTAAGTTAGGTGACATTTTGGCTTGGTCCAATGACTGTTACACTCTTGGAGACCTCAGCGTAAGGAAGTAAAAATGCATCTGTGCAGCACATCTGCTTCCTGCTAGAATAAAATCCTTTTGTGTCCCATGTAAAAGTGATTAGGTGGATGCTTTCTATGTTATGTGGTATTGAAGTAATACTGATGTCTGTGGTGCTCCCTACCTAGGGATATGGATGAAGGAGAAAAGTTCTGTGGAGAAATGAAGTGATGAATCAACAGGGAAAGATGAATGTGGTGTGGCCTTCCAGATTTGTCTTGTGCAAGTCTGCTAGCTCACACCTAGAGATCTTTTGCTGAGCACTACGCGATTGTGCAGCAGGCTGAGATTTCTGTCCTGGGCCAGCAGAATGGCTTGAAGGATTAGTGAACACGAGCTAGCCAGAACAGAAGGGACATGTATTACAGGAGCAGTGGCAACATGTTTGGGTAGAAATTGTATTCTTGGGCAGTTTGTGTACAACCTTCCATCTGGGTTATTCAGAAAGCAAAATGTTCTTTCTTCCCTTTTATTGCCTACACAGCCCTAATCCTTCTTTTTTTACAAAAAGTTTATTTCAGCCCGCAGCGTGGCTTAGGCAAAGCAGTCTCTGTGTTAACCTTTCGAAACTTAACAGGGTTTATGTTTTCTGCTTTGCTGCTGCCGCTGCACATGAAGTAATAAGGTCCATCACTCTGGGTCTTACAGCTTCAGACAGGCATTTCTTTTCCTTGAGGACCAGTGCTGCTGTTTGCTGCAGACTCCCTCATGTCCTGCATAGTTCTATAACCTTGCAGTACACATTTTCCTTTGTTTACTGCCCGCTGGCACCTGGAAAGCAATTATCTGTTTATGTCCCCCGAGTACCTACAAGCCCCACGCTTTCATGCCTCCTACGGTTGACTGCTTTTAAAAAGAGAGTGCTGTACCCATCAACAGGTGTTAGCAGCATCTGCTACCAACATGGCATCACCCTCTCAGCTGAGCAGCATCCTGCCAAAGAGCTGGCAATCGCTTCATTATGCATACTCCCCATCTGCATGCAGATTCACTTAGCACCTCTTGCCCTAGTGGAACTGGCACGTGTCTTGGTGTGGGCCCAAAGCCACTCAAGCATATGGGCTTGATCTGCTCCAAGTATGTGCAGCAGAGATGGTGCATTTGTAAAACAGGATCAGGATTCCCACATAGGAAAGGTTGTGCAGCTTCCAAGCCTGGGGCTCGCTTTTTAAATCCCTATGGGTTGAGTATGCTCTGATCTGTGTTTCTCTGGCTCTTTTTGGTATTATTCAGTGCTGTGACAAAGGTCTGTATCAGGCCTTTTTCCCATGGCTGCAGAAAGTCTAATCTACAAAATGGATTTCCTATTTGGTTAGGGTTTTTTTTCAAATGAAAATGTTTAAAAAAATCTGATTACACATAGTGTATGAACAGAGGAGTCTGTTTCCTATGGGCGATACACCGTACTGAGGTTGTTTGATAGCTTTTCTTACATTTCTGCTGTGTCTGTTGCTATTCCGTGTCTCCCTATGGCTGTTGTAATTGCAAAAGGTTATAGTCATTTGCTTTAGCCCCTGTTTTCCACAAATCCAAGTAACTTCTGCCCATCACTCTCTCCTTGCTTGTGGGTTTCTCAACACGTTGTTATGTGTCCCTAGGTCCTCAATTTGGCCTCTAAACTGAAGTGTTTGAACTTAGTACTGACCAGGGTTGCAGTGTGAGTTTGGCAAGATTCAGGTTGTTCTCTGGATGCCCTCGCTCTACCAGGGCCATTCCAGTCCCATCTGAAATGCCACAGCTGCGAGATGATTTGTCACCTGACGCAGAAAAAGTAGAATGATCCTTCTGATAATAAAGCTCATGGACTCGAACCAAAACCCACTTGAATGACAATACTCCACAAGGGGCGTGCGTGTAAACTTCATATAATGCCCTTAAATCTTCTCAGCCTTTTCTGCCTTACGCAGGGAGAAGCTAAAAAAGACTATGTCCTAGCCATCATGATATGGACCATAGGACCGGCCGTTTGAATGGCAGCAAAGTTTTCTCTGAAATGTGACAAAGACATCAGAAAATATTCTCTGAATGTTTTATCTTTTGCTTACTCACATTTGGATGCTCAGCAAGAATCCGTTCCATCTGAATGATTAAGCAGACTGCACAGAAAATCTGTGGTTCAGGAAAGACTTCCTTACTTTAAAGGCAATTGCTGACAGTGTTACCCCTCCTTAGCCCTGCTACAAGGGAAGATGTCCTGTTAGATGCCACAGTAAGTCCTCCTGGATTTCTGTAGGTAAGTGCATGGATTACCTCAATGCTTGTCCTTTCCCCCAAAACTTATTTTGTCTGTTGTCAAAAATATTGTTTGTTGATTTACAGTTTCTTTTGTTATATTTAGTGCAGAATCAGTCACAAAAAATTAGGTGTGCCATAATAGTAGCAGCCTTTCCTTTGGAATTAGTATTCCAGGAATCCTGTTCTAGTGGTTGTGTTGCATAGGTCCTGAGCAGCAACTTTTAATGGGATAATATTGATCCAGTCGATATCAGCAGAGCTTGCAAGGTACGAGTCATTAGGCAGTGTTTGCTAGGGGTGGTCTGAGCACTTCTGTTATCCAGATAATTTTGCATCAGTTAGTTTGATTTAGAATTGGCCTTTAAAGTTGTATTAAATATCCATCTGGATTCTGGTAACATGATATATCTGGAAGACTCTAGCGGACTTCTAAAATATATGTGATGGCTAACACAGTGTTGCTTTCTCCCTCAGTTATTTGTAAAATCTTTGGCATAGTTAGTAGTGGTACCCTGAAGAGATTAGTTGAAAGCCATATTTTTCCTGTGGGAGACTGTGAAAGGAATTAAATGGAAGCATTAGTTTGAATTGCAAAAAATAACCAGTTGATCAAACCGAACAAAAGTGATCATACTTAATCCTGAATGATTCACCAGTGTTTGTATAAGCACTCAATGTGCTAGGTGGAGCTAGCATGACATTTTTAAAGCAGCAATAGAGAAACCCAGTCCTTCTATAAAAGGACAACCTGTGTATATATTTTAGGTCATTCACTACTAAAATTAATGATAGGTTTCACCCCACCTGCCAAAGCTCCTTAGTCATTTTCCTTCCAGCTCCAGTTCAAATAAAACCTTTTTAGTGCTCTTGGGTTAATAACTTCAGGCTGAGCAATCACAATGCACCAGTGAGTGTCCTGCAAAGGGACCAGGAGACAAAGTCTGCTGCTCTGGCCAGCTGGAAAATGCTGGATTGACACCTCAGCCTGCGACTGGAAGCACAGCCGTGGCATCCTGGCAGCCTAGTGCAGGGTGCTTGTGCGCTCGAGCAGCAGAGATGGGGACACCATGTGCTGTGTAAATGTGCTGACTGCTGGGGCTCCTCTGCAGTGTTTCCCCACTCTCATCCTGTTACCCACTGTCTCAGAGAACGTGGAAAGGGAGTGGAGGAGAGGACAGGGGCCTCCTAATTTATCATGGGTGCAGAAGAGTAGAGTGTCCTGCTCCCTGTGCTCCAGGAGGGCTCTTGAGTGCACAAGAGCTCTTGAAGCTCCCAGGGAAAACTGGGAACGTGCAGAGCTGTCCCCAGCTGTTTGAGATAGGACAAGGAGAAGGCAAAGCTTGCTGAGCCATTTCAGAGCAAGGTTTTGACAGCTACTTTATGAGAAACTCTCCTGAGCCCCAGGAGGTGTAGGAGGAGCAGGACCTGCTGTGGTTTATGGTTTGTCAGCTGTGATATCTTGCTGCTCTCCCTTTCTCTACTGGGGTTTCTGAACCTCGCAGAGGAAGCCAGGTTTAAATAACTGCTTCTTGTGCTTTGACTCCAGGTGCTGCACAGAGCGTGGATGAGCTCTTGCTGCAGCTAAGAAGCAGAAGGAACACCCTAGCGTGCTGGTTCCTGATATAATTTTGTGTGAAGAAAAGGCGCACTTCTTCCACAGTCACCTAACAGTTTTCTGGTGTTAATATCGGTTCAGTTTTCACAAGGTTCTTGGTGTCAACATGTGAGACCTTGCAGATGGAGAGGTCTTGCAACTGGTATTTAGTGCAGCAGATTCCCAGAGAAGGGATGCTATATCTGGGAGCAGCAGGGCAGTGAACAGCAATGCAAGGGAAAGGTGGACGTTGTGCTGTGGTCTCCAGAAGGTGAAGGAGTGAAGTTAGTGTTCTGAGTGTGGGCTTAAGTCTGTTCCATGTTGCTCAGTGTGGACTTTCAATCAGAAACCAGATCAAACTTTGGCAAATGTACGGGCTAGAATTCTTTCAGAATTGTTCCCAAACCATAAATGAGTAAAACAAATATAAATAGAAAATTGAACTTGGATATAGAGTTCTGTGAAATTAGTGATGAAAGGAAGAATTGCATTAGGAAGAAAATCCCTGGAAGGAACATGAGGTGAGGAAAGATGCTAGAAGGCCTTCAATGACTTTCGTGCATCTCTCTGTTCCAATAGGTACTGGTGAGGTCCCATGGCTTTGCGGATTCCAAGTATGTGCGGTTCTGATCACTACTGATGATGCATGTGCTCATCATTTGACACCAACTGCAGGTTTCCTCAAGGGCTCTGTTCACAGTATTTCCACAGTATTTGTATCTCCCAGATGACCATAGACTTTGCTTATTGTGGTTGCCAGGTCAGAGCTTTCTGTTTATGGAGTCTGTGATGTTTCAGGCAGACGCTTTTGGAGTCTTATCTGACATTGCCATTTTCCAAAGCACGTCCCAGATGTGTATGGAATCATTAGGGCTGTTTTAAAGTATGGGTTATGAGCTTAAATGGTTAGCCCAAAGTATCATAATTTATTGTACCAGCACCAGAGGTAGAGGTAGAACCCGTCTTTCCCAGCTTCCTGATAGCAATAAGCAATACTTTTCTGTTTGCTCAGAAGGACAGACGAGGGCCATGGAGCAGAAAAGTCGAGATGTAAAAGTAGCATATTCTTCCTACAACTGTTCAGCCATTCACAGCACATGGCCAGAAGGGAAGATTAAATAATTCAGACTCACTCCTTTATAACGTAGCTCAATTTAACCTATTTATCCCTACAATAAAGCTATTATCTGTGTTTACCTTCCTAAAACACTTCTATCTGCACTTTGCCTGCACCAAGAAACAGAGGATCTACTGATTGCAGTTTGGAGTTTGTATTGATGTTTAATCATTCTTCTGCATCTGACTTTTATGAGAGTTCATCTTTCAGTTCTTATGGGTGGGTTCAGTCTTGCCATGCTTTGCTACAGCCTGTTTTCCATTTGGTACCTTTTTTTCATTATTCATAGCAAATACCTTTGTTTCATCACTGAATCAGCCCCCAACTGCTGAATGATGCCTTTTCTTCTTTCAGAAGTCCATTTTGGGATAGATTTGTGCTTGTAGTTGTGGCTACAGGGTTCAGCCTAGATGTCTCTGACTGCACAAGGCATTCAATATATAGATTGTCTCATGAATTATTCCTGTGGCCCTATTCTAACATTCCATTTTTCAAAAACATTCAAAAATTTCAGCTGCGGATGCCCCATCCCTGCAGGTGTTCAAGGCCAGGTTGGATGAAGCTTTGAGAAACCTGATCCAGTGGAAGGTGTCCCTGCCCGTGGCTGGGGGGTTGGAACTGGTCCCTTCCAACCCAAACCATTCTATGATTGTATGAAGATTATATGATTAAGGGAGCCTCAGTAAAGGTGAAAGCAGAAAGCTTGTTAAAGGCAACTGAGGGGACTTTTCTAATCCCCAGGTTGTCCAAACATGCTCTTTTGACTCTGTGCTAACAATTTCATTGAATTCTGCAAACCCATCTCACAGTGCAAATTCTTCCTTTTTTAAACCACAGGTACAGGGAGGGCTGTGAAATTATAATTTCTAAATACAACAGGATATTTTCAAGCACGACATAAATACTGCTTAAAAAAAAGCAGTGCAATGCTGACATTTTAAAGATACATGGTCATCTCTGCTTCTAAACAGTCCGGGTCATAAGGGCATATTTGTCTTGCAAATGTGATGTTTGAAAGGGCATTTAGATCTCTGATGTCCTTAGCTTTTTTCCTTCAGTAAAAACCTATTCTGATGAATGTGCATCTACTTGGGTAAACATTGTAGCTTGGTCCTGTGCTGTTTCCTGGTGAGGTGCTGGAGCCTTGCAATGTGGCTTGGATGCTAATGCCTTTTTTTGAATTCTGAAGTTTTTCAAATGTAAATAAACATCAGGATTGCCATCTTATCATGCTAATATGTGTGCAATTGTTCAAAACCATACATGCTTTACAGAATCACAAAATGTTGAGTGTTGTAAGGGACCATCCAGTCCAAACCCCTGCTAAAGCAGGCTCACCTATAGCAAATTGCACAGGAACACATCCAAGCCAGTTTTGAACATGTCCAGAGAAGGAGATTCCAAAACCTCTCTGGGAAGCTTATTCCAGTCCTTTGTCACCCTCACAGTAAAGAAACTTCTTTGTTCAGGTGGAAATTGCTGTCTGTCTGTTGCCCCTTGTCCTGTTGCTAGGCATCACTGAAAAATGTTTGGCCCCATCCTGCTGACATCCACCCCTTAGATATGTATAAACATTGATAAGGTCCTCTCAGTATTCTCTTCTCCAGGCTAAACAGACTCGGGTCTCTCAGCCTTTCCTCACAGGAGAGATGCTACCAACCCCTCATCATTTTCATGGCTCTCCACTGGACTCTCTCCAGTTGTTCCTTGTTTGTCTTGAGCTGAGGAGACCAGAACTGGACACAGGACTCCAGCTGCAGCCTCACTAGGGCAGAGAGGAGGGGGGAAGAACCTCCTCAACCTGCTGGTCACACTCTTCATACACGCCTTCTTGGCCAAGAGAGCACATTGCCGGCTCACGGTTAACTTCTTGTCCACCAGGACTCCCGGGTCCTTCTCCGCAGAGCTGCTTTCCAGCAGGTCAGCCCTAGCCTGTACTGACACATGGGGTTGTTCTTCCCTAGGTGCAGGACCCTATGCTTGCCTTTGCTGAACTTCAGGTTCCTCTCTGCCCAACTCTCCAGCCTGTCCAGGTCTCACTGAAGAGCAGCACAGCCCTCTGGCTTATCAAGCACCGCTCCCAGTTTTGTGCCATCAGCAAACTTGCTGCGAGTACGTGCTGTCCCCTCGCCTCAGTCACCGATGAGGATGCTGAACAAGACCGGGCCGAGTACCAGCCCCTGGGGAACGCCGCTGGCCACAGGCTTCCAGCAAGACTGTACTGCTGATTAAAGCCCTCTGAGCTCTCCCATCCAGCTGGTTCTCAGTCCCCCTCACTATACACTTATCTAACCTCTTGGAAAACCCATGCTGACTGCTCCTGACAACCTTTTCTTCCAGATGCTCAGAGATGATCTCCAGAATGAGCCGTTCCACTACCTTTCCAGGGATGGAGGTGAGGCTAACTGGCCTGTAGTTTTCTGGGTCCTCTTTCTCTCCCTTTTTGAAGATTGGAGTGATATTAACTTTTCTCCAGTCCTCAGGCACTTCTCCCATTCTCCATGATCTTTCAAAGATGATGGAGAGTGGTTCAGCAATCACATTTGCCAGCTCCCTCAGCACTTGTGGGTGCATTTTATCAGGGCCCGTGGATTTATGGGTGGCCAAGTTGCCTGAATGATCTCTAATCCGATATGCCTTAACAAAGGGATAGTCTTACTTTCTCCAGGCTTTCTCTCTTTCCTCCAGGGTTTGGGATTCCTGAGGGCTGGCCTTAGCAGTAAAGACTGAAGCAAAGAAGGCATTCCGTTACCCTTCCTCGGTCGTCGTGGCACCCATCTAGTTCTTCCTATTTATTCCCCATGCTGCATGCATTGGTGTACATGCATTTCAGAGAAGTAATTGTGCATGCAGGTTTCCCTACATGAATCCACTATAGCCATACACACCTTGGAGGTGGCTGACCTTCTGGTTCTTGTCATGGGAAGCAACTAAGGAATATTTTCCGCTACCCTGGTTGGTCTGGCTTATTGCCTAGTTGGGTGTGATAGCACGAGCATTGCCATTTTGGACCCCACTCCCTGAATCCTTCAGTTTAAACTTGCCTCACCAAGTTGGCCAACCTGCTGCCAAAGATCCCCTTGCCTTTTCTAGATTGATGGATTCCATCCCTCTCCTGCACGCCCGGGGTTAGTATGCTGGATGCTCTCAAATGTGTCTGCTGTCTCATTGCTTGTTTGGTATGCTAGGCATATCCTTCAACATGAACACATCCACCACCTGTAGGTTTGAGTTTCAAAATGTTTGCATCGTTATTAACTAAAGTATCAGGTAGGAATGCAATTGAAATATATTTCTAGAAATTCTGAACCGTTGTAGTTAGGTTTCTGACTCCTGAGGCTTTCTGCTTTATAACCACTATAATTGTGGGCGTGTTTCTTTAAGTTTACATTTATTTATTAAGCCTTTAAAGCCTTTGACAAGGGCTGTTTTCAGCAGTTTTGTTTTTGTGAAGGGCTGTGTACTCTAACTGGAATAAGTATTTTGGTGGATCACGTTGTTTAGTGAAATTACAATGTGAATGTCGTGTCTTGCAGTTGTTTGTAGACATCTTTAATGATTCGGCTTTCTACGGTATGACACCTCATGGCATAATGTCTTCCTTACACGCAAATATTTTGTTTTAAAATGAAGTCTCGTATTGCCCTGAATCAAAGGGAACATATTCGCTGCAGCGAAGTGTGGCCCACTTCTACCCTCACACACAGGTGCATCACTCTCAGTGACAGGTCTGGTAGCTGACAGTAACATACGACCCTACCGGCCTGCGTTTTTCACACCAGACCCCTTTAGTGCACGCAATAGAATAACTCAAATCAGCATTTGATCTTATGAATTTAATGGACAGTCCTTTCCACTGAATATAATTTTGATTTGTTAGGGCTTTAAAAAAAATAATGGTGCCTGTACATAGACTATTTCTGTTCAATATGTTGCAGGGTACTGCTACATTTCAGGGCAGACACTTGCAGCGACGTGATGGTAGTCACTGTGCTGTGTTTATATGCTGATCAGATGAGTTCATGAAGCATTATACTTGAGAAATCCTGAGACATGCTCTGTAGAACAAATTTCTTTGATACTCAGGGGAAGAACTTCAGGAGTAGAAAGACTTAAGTGTCTCTGCTGGCATTTTGATCACTACTTATACATTTTTTGTAGGTCTGATGTCAAAAAGACTTTCTTTGAGACATGTGATGGTTGATAAAGACAAATTTGAACTAATTCGCTGTGGTATTTTTGCACAAAACCACATAAGCTGTAAGCAGTGAAATTTGCATTGCACTCATCACATCAGGTGATCACATATTAATAGCCCCTCTCTACTAGCACAACAGAAAAGCAGGTATTTATTGTGTTGTGGTGCACGTTTGCATCAGTAATAACTCTTCACTGATTCTGTGTTACCTGTATAAAGTCTGTACTTTTTCTTTCAGGATATTATTCAGAAAAGCCTGAAGTTAAACTATGCGTAACTTACAGCTTCTCCACCATACTAATTTGTTTTGTCATTGCGTGATCAGGCTAAAATGTCCATGCTGCTAATGCCTTCCCTCACAGAGATGAAGGCAGGTATTGATCAGATTAATTTTGCTGCCTCCAGTGTGCTTGGAGAATCAAAGGTGTTAATGTGATGCTGTGTGTGACGCAAAGTGGTTTAACAAGGTCTAGGGTTTCACAAGACTTTGTCCTTTGTCCAGCACAAACGTGTGTATGGCAACAATCACTACTGAGAAAAAAATAGAGATTTTTAATAGGGTAAATTCCCAGTTTAAGGGACTTTTAGAAGAGGTTCAGACACTACCTGTTTGGGGAGCAGGGGAGGGAAAATCTTGATGTGGGCTGGAGTTACTGCTGTTGCTCTTGAATCCGAGGTGTAACATACCGAAGGACAAACCAGAGTATCCCAAGGCAAACAGGAGAGGTTATTGGGAGAAGCGAAGAGGGAAGGTGGCTTTTGGCGGGTGCACAGCCTGCTGGCAGCACTATGACAGGAGGGAAGTGGCTGTAGCACGAGAAGCTACAGCCAGGCTGAGACCTGCTGACCTCATCAGAGCTTTAGCATGTGTGGCACATTGGATTTCAGTGTCTTGCAGCTCCTGGCTCTGAGAAGAATTTCAGAAGGGATATTCTTTCTGAGTAACATCAGGGTGCAAAACTACACCTGCTGCTGCTGTGGTCCTGGACCGTGGCAGTAGCAGTGACAGGAGCAGTGCCAGTAATCAGGCTCTCCTGCCAAGCCCAGAAGAGGGGCACCATGCTCCTGAGGTGCGTCAGGTCCTCCTTGGCTGTCAGGGACAGTGGCTGGGGCTGTGTGTGGGAAATGACGCTGCAGTGGCCAGACAGCCCCATGTCTGGCTGGGATGCTGGTGGAAGGGCCAGTGACGAGGGTAAGCATTTGATCTGGGTGGCAGGGACTTGATTTGGCTCCTGGCACAGTGGTGGAAATGTGGGAGGCCTCCCTCCCAGACCTTGATGTGGTGGATCTCCTGCTAGCTGCCCCTTCCCTTCCCGGCTCCCAGGGTACTCTCCTTCCCCCAGTCTGGACAGGGCTCCTGCCTGGGCTTCTTGGTTGCCTGCAGATGGGTGAGATGCTGGGGCTGGAGCTGTGGGTGTTTGCGTCTCCAATAAGCACACGTGAGCAATGTGCCTTTAAGACTAGCAGGAGAGCAATAGTATCTCCCTCCCTCCTGTTAATTGTAGCATGTTTTTCAGCCATGCTTTCCAGTCACATTCGCAGGCTGTGAGGGGGAGCAGTGCTGAAGCCCGCAGGCTGAGTGCCATCCGGACAGCGGGTGCTCGCCTGTGCCCACAGGTAATGGGCAGCGCCTGGGGCCAGAAGGCTGGGTGCCAGAAGCAGGAGTCCTACATGCCTGAGTTTTGGTGACACAGCCGGGCTCACCACATCACCTGTGCTCCTCGCTTCCTCCCCGGTGTGGCTGTGGCCTCCAGCGGCAGGTCCAGCACCCTGGCCACCCCACCTCAGCAGGCCCTCTCAGAGGCTCCCACGTGAGCTGTGAGCGGTGCTTTGCCGGTGCCTGGGGACCTGCAGTGGGCGATGCAGCAGGAGCCGTGTGGTGCCTGGCTGGGGATGCTGTGGGCTGCCGTGGGAACGTCTGCCTCCCCGAGCACAAAGTGACTGCAACTAACTCAGGGTTGGGACTACTTCTCGGAGGATGACCTGTGTGTTTCCAGTCACTCCTCTCTGGCCTCACGGCAGAATATTTGGAGTTGCTTGCTCACCCCTGCTGAGGGGGGACAGAAGCATAGGCCTCCAGAGGGTTAAGAACATCTGCCTTTACGCCAAGTGTTTGAGCAGGAAATAATCTGCAGAGATACATGTGCAGCAATTCAACTGCTGCTGCTCTCCCAGGCTGCCGCTGCTGCAGTTCAGTGTGTGAGAGAAGCCGTGCTGCTACAGAAGATGCTTTCTTGGTGTGTCCGGAGCACCAGGCATGGCAGCAAAACCCCGGCTGTCTGAGCTGGGGTAAGCGTCTCCATCCGAGAGGAATTATGTTGACTTGCTGGCTCTGTCGTCTCACTGAGGTAGGTGCTGCTGCCTGTGCAGTATGTCATGATCTTTGTTGAAGGGGCAGGGAGGAGGGATAGAGTTCTCTTCTCAGCCTGGGCTATAAAATTTAAAAAATCTTTCAATGGGAACACATCTTAATTTACAGCTTAGTGCTGGATGGAAATACGTGTGTGAGGCTTTTGCGGGTGCAGCAGGGAGGAGAGACCAAAGGATACCTAAGCTATACCTTTCATGCCCGGCAATAAAGTTGTTGCACTTAATTGGAACAAACTTGCCTTGGTTTCTGTGAAATACACCTGGAAGCTTTTGCTTCTTTCTGGCATATGACCTTTTGAAGGGGTTGGCTGCAGTATGCTGGGTTATGCTTTGGTTCGGAAACAGGGACACAGTGCACTCTACAGGTCCCTTCGTTCTTCTCCCCTGGATGTGGAGAGGACAAAGGACACTCACACAGAGAGAGAAAAGTGTTGCCAAAAGGGAGGTGGTATTTTTTGGAGGAGTGAAATTACACTAAAAAGAAGAAAAGAGGTGCTCTTCCCTGAGGAAGAGGGAATTTTAAGGTCCTAAGGGCTGATCTTGATATTTGGAAGTAGAAAAGGAAATTTGTTTTAGAAACAGTCTGTGTATGAGTCTGTTTTTTATGTTTTGCTTTCCCAGCTCTGTGGAGAGGAGTTTTGTTTATTTCTGGTAACTGCTTTACCACCTGCAACCTTTGCTTGAGGATTTTGTGCAGCAATACCAGGGAGAGATAAACTGCCAGTGCCATCAAGTTTCCTTAGGCTTGTTTAGGAAGATGCTTTCTCAGGAAATCCCTAACAAAATCAGCAGCAGCTAATGCTCTTCCTTTCTCACTGGTGGAGCATGCATTTTCAGTTTGTCTTGAGATTTCCAGTGGGAGTTTTACTCTGTAAAGATTATGCTGAAAGGGAAGTTTTCAAACAATTTCCTTTGCAAAAGCAAGGTGTTGGGCATTGGATACCTATTTGATTTGGTTCTCCTGGTTGACCTACGTATTTATGTTTACGTGTTGGCTCCTGAACATGTGAGTGCAGACCCTCCCAAGGAAATGTGGCTGTGCAGAATAGGTGGGTTCTTCCTGGATTACATGCCTGGATCACGTGGAGAGAGGTTTGTACACGTTTCTGACATTATACATCTATTGAGCACAGCCAACAGCGTCACTGCCTTGTAATAGTTTCAGAGGTGTTTCAGTGGCATCCCAGCAAAACAAATGTGTCATTCATAACTGCACTCTTCAGGAAAAAGAGCAGGACTGTCATCTACACTGCAAATCTTTTTAGTCACTTTTGTTTTCTTTAGTCAGGGCTTCCTGACTGGAACATGTTGCTACCTGAGTAGTTTGGTCAGAGCATTTATTATTGCCTCAACACAGGCCTGTCATGCTCTGCTTGACTCGGCACTGACCTATCCCATATGGAAGGCTGGAGAATAATTCCCATTTTTAGCTGTAATTTGGGCCAAAATGCAGGCAAGAACATGTTTCCTTTTTTTGCAAGAACATGATGCTTGTGCACCTTCCCTTGGGATGCAGTAGGAAGACCTCTACTGCTGTGAAAGACCTCTGTGTTGGAGGTGGAGGAGCAGGTGTGGGGCTGGTGGATTCACTGCTGTGTATGAGTCAAGAAGCCACAACCAAGGCTGGGGATGGATTCCGCGATGGTTCCTGGGAAGTAGCACCTTCTTTCCATTCTGGAAAAGAAGATCCCTTCTTACTCACACTCTAGGTAAACTGGGCAGCGATGCTCCATAGCAACACTCGTTTCTCCCACAAAGAGGAGGAAAATCTCCTAACTTCACTCAGAGAGGGGAAAACGTAAATGTATGAACATCCAGAGGAATCCCACTGGTGTAATACTGGTGTGAGGTCATCTGAATGACTTTTCTCTAGACTAGTACTTTTAAAAGGTAGTAAGTGTTAAATAACCCAACTGCCTGTGCAGGAAACACTAGAAAAATTATATGGTAGTGATTCGATTTACTACTATTTGCACACAGGAAGAATGGTGGTTAGCGGTGGCTGAACTAAAGTGCTCCTCACATGCTTTCAAATTTGAAAACTAATTTGGTGTTTGCTGGCCAGTAACTGTTTTGATTGTCTTTGTGTCCCTTTTTCAGTAAGTGAATTTTTCAAAGAGTACTTTGGTGAAAACAGCAAACTGTTGGAGCGTATTCATGGGTGATGTGTTTTGGAGGAGTGGATCAGAATATGTACCTTACAGCTGTATTTCCATCCACTCAGGAAATCAAACCGGTACCTTTGACCTGCTGATTATTTCTAAGTAGCCTTTCTGTTCAGTAATAAAGTTTTGCATTAAACTCTAATTATGTGGAAGTCAAGAGCTATTTGCTAGTGTTAATAACGGTAATTTTTAAAATTGTAATTTATTATGTGGAGGCTGGTCAGTATTGTGTGTCACGTGCTGTTCTGATACTTTCCTCTGCCTGAGAGTCACGTGACTGCCTACCTCTTAGACCAAGGGCAGGGCACTCCTCGGTGTGCCCCAGGGGTACTCTGCAGCTTGGTTAATCTGTGCCCAGTGGTGACCTGGCAGCAGCAATGCTGGGGTCCCTGTGAGGTTTGCCTTTTCAGAGACAAATGCCTGGCATTATCCACCTGGTCCCACACCTGGTGAGCCAGACTGGAACCGCTGGCTAGTGGTGTGCTGCTTGGCAGTCACAGGTGGTCACTGGATAACAGACAAGTGCAAAGGGAATAACTGGAAACCTGAAGAACTACTCGCTAGGGAGTGATTTCCCTGGTTTCTATGGGGAGGTAAATGAAGGCGACTCATTAGGTGCCTGCGGTCTTTCAGTGACCGTTGCGTGTTTATGCTTTGGATGCTGCTTGTAAATCAGCTACAGGTGATGAGAACCTGTGGTCCAGAAACTGCTGAGTCAGAAGTAAAACTATGCCTTTCTGATAGTGCCTGGAGTGTCTTTAAGAAACTGTGCTACTCCATTTGAAATCTCTCTGGCTTTGTACCACTTCTAAAATGCATTCACAGTAGGTGGTGGCATCAACCTCCTCTTAGTGAATGCAGATATTTATATTATGCAAAAGGTTTTCTCACTTTGCTGTATTCAGATGATGACTAGAGATACCATTCTTGTTAGATAAAAAATTGAGTCTGACTTTAGAGGTGAATTCAAAGAACAATTTCTATTTAATATATATAGCAGCAAATAGGAACAAAGCTGCTTAAAGATTACTTTAGTGATGAATCATTATATGGCTCTCACAAGTCTGAAAAGCAATAAAAGTCAAAATGGAGTGCTAGGATTTTGTCGTTTAGAAAATGCATAGAAAGAGACTTGTATTGTAGAGATGTTTTTACGCTGCATCAAAGTAAAAATGTTTTGAGGTGCCAAATTATCAAACGACTTTCCACCCCAAAGATAAGACGCAGTTGTTATCTATTGTTTACTGTTCCAGAAGGTTATTTTCTTTGGTTGCTGGCCACTCTTATAATTATTATTATAATTTTATTTATTTATTTACTTTTAAAAACCCATACTGATTCTCCCCACTCGCCACCCCATTTCAGAGCAGATGCTGTCAGAATGCTTTCTCTTTTGGATGCTATCATTTTTAGTACTAATCCTAATTAAATGCTGTAACTTTTGAAAATCAGATTAATTTGAAGCATCAGCCCAATGCAAATGCTCTAATCATTTGAGATCATAAAATGTTCAAGGGACTGTAATTTTACTACAAAGCCGCGGTGGCATGTGTCCAAGTATCTTGCTACCTTTGTTCAGATGATGTGGATTGTACTGCGTGCGCTTCTACATAATGCAGCACGAATAGAAATGACGTGGTCCTCAGCTGTTGGATTGTACATTCCAGCCATAAGTCAACAAACATTAGAGAAATGACATCATCTCTCCCATCACTGAAATGTTCCTTCCTCGCAATAAGTAGGGTATGAATTCCATGGTTTCTGCACAATGGATAAGGGAGCAGATAGAGCTGGGAAGTTGTTTCATATCAAATTTGCACTTTATTTATAAGCTAGGTAGTATTGGACACGATAAAGGTAGCTGCACTGTCAGCCGAAATATTTCCACCCTCGGTCCACAGTTCATGAACTCAGGTGGCACAGGAGCTACTACAACTGGTTTGAACTTAAGGCAGGATGCACGCTGATCAACACTTCCGTGTCCTGGGCAGCAGGACAGATACTGTGATGTTCTGGTAACCTGGTTCCACTTCTGATGTTCTGGTCTTTTTTTTCCTCCCCCCCCAGCTACTAGGTAGCAAATAATTAATTTGGATTCCAACTTGAGCAGTGGCAAAGTTGGTCTCCCTGCTCCATTCTACTTTATTTCTGAGGTGGTGACATTGGGAAAGATCACATTGGTCATTATGGATGTAATTACCCATCACTGAAAGACAGAAATGTGCAAACATTTACATTGAAATTTGTTGTTTAAACTTTCTTCACAGCAGAGGGGAAAGGCACTCTGAAGGAGCCATTGCTCCTTCTCATTTTAGGAATCTATGGTAAGATGAGATGGATTGCAGGCCAGAAATGCCCAGTTCTCTCTAGTCAAGCAGGTGGTTTGTGGGAGCGGCTGAGGTGAGATGAACCCCACCAAGCAATGGTGGTTGGTTTCAGTCCTCATCCAACAAACTTGGCTCAACCTGGGTTGCTCTAGGTTCCTTCCAGGGGTTTGGTGGAAATGAGAGGCGCGGTGGAAGATCTGACCCTACAGGTTTGACTCTGCCTTACTTGAACTTGAGTCGCTTTGTCGCTCTGTATGTTGAGTGTGGCTGGGAAGTGGGTGCTGTTGTTTGCCCCTGATCATCTCAATAGCAGATATCCTTTATGTTTCTGATCACTGGGACCTCGAATTTCTACTTGTTTGTAAATACAGTCTTCTTGATCGGTTACTGCAAATTATGCTCCCCGTCCTTCCAGTGTTGTATGTTTCAGACTTTATCTGTGTCAGTTTAGAGACTGATGTTTGTGTCAGTGGGTTTTGCTGATTTCCTGCTGCTGCACACTTTCTCACCACCTTGATTGCACACAGTGAGTTTCTACTGCAGAGGGAAGACTGTACTATGAGACTTGTCCCATGAAATATTTTATATTTGGGATTTACACAGCAGGCTCTTTTCAGCCAAAATGTGGAATTCGGGAGTGTGTTTCCATGCCAAGTCTTGCAACATTTGCCTAGCTCTGTAATTTTTCAGCATATACAACATTCAGAAATCTCTGGGCAGACATGTATGATTTTATAACAGCTATTGCTTGCAAAGTTAAAAATGAAAAAGATTGCAGAAGCACATTAATTATCCACAGTTTAATGTATATAGTCGTTTGCAAACAGTTATTGTGGACATTGTTATCTGAAAGACTGTAATTTTAACGGTTCTAATGGGGGCTATTGTAGGTCTATTGAAACCCTTACAGTTGTGGTTTAATTTTAATATGGGCTCTATTTGGAAAAGCCTATATTTTTAGATTTTGTAGTAGCCAGTATTATGTGCTTGACTTATGGCAATAAAATCATAGTTGAACGCTGGAATGAATGTGAATATATCCGTATCGGAGAGATCTCTTGCCTTGATAACTTACCTATTTTTGAAGGTTAATCATCACCTTCCCTGTTTTCTAAAATAATGTGCAAATATAAAACCTTGTGTAACTATTTAAGTCTGAACATAGCAGCTTGCTGAGGCAGGCACAGATACCAGCTCAGTTCTCCATCATGCCATTTTACATATTCCAGTGCTACAGCCAAGGGATATTTGCAAAGGATCCCACTGGCTATACTAGTCAGGCTATACTTCATTCAGCAAAACGTGCCCATGTGCCGTCTGACAGGCAGCAGACTAAAAGGAAATACACAGAGGCATCAGAGACCTGCCACCAGCATAATTAGCTGCATGGCATGAAACGTTCTTCCTTTCTTTCCCCCCCCCCTACAAATGCCAGTGTTGTGGAAGCAATAAACACCCTGTGAGATTAGTGCAATCATTTTTTTACTGCTCTGCAAGTCACTGTGTAACAGTGAGATGCCAACACGCTGAACTTTGCATTCATCAGTGAAGTACGAATTTTCCTAATACATTGTAAAAACAGTGTTATCAAAAATGTGAAAATAACTGTAAACATTAAAGTGCTGTATTTCAAAATTTAAAAAAATCAGTCAGTTAAACTCTTTATGCCCTCAGGAAGAGTGGTGATGCTAAGCAGTCTACTGTAGAAACAACTTAGGCTTAAAAATGTAAGCTTAAAAAAAGAAATCCAAAATGTGTGATTCCAGTTCTGAACCAACAAGAATTCTTCTCAGTCTGCTAATCCTTGCCCAGCTGTCTTCTCACAGCCTGGAACAATGGCAGAACTGCCTCTTACCCTGCCTTACACACATCATCATATGCATTTAATGAAGGTTTTACATGGCAGAAGAATAAAGCAGTTGCTGCAAGCTATCTCCTCCCCATTGGATATACACTAAAAAGCCCCTGTGACCTTTGAAACCGTATTTTTTCAGAGGTGAGGAGAGAGAAACAGAGTCCAGGCAGTCCAAATAGCAATGGAAAGGACCCCCATGAGCACACAGAGCTTACTGCTTCAGCAGGGAAGGAAGAAGCTTGCGCTCCTAGGTGTCTCTTCTCCCAAATTAGCATCATTAGCACAGTAGCCATGTCTGCTCTTTCCCAGTGTACAGGAAGTCCCACTGAAGTGCTGCAGGAAGATATAGTATTTGCCCTGCCGTAGTTGAAAGAGCCAGGGGAAAACCATACCTTGTCTCCTACAACTCTTCGGAAAATTAATTGGAAACCCAAGATGAGCCAAGCTTCTCCAGCCTACTTTGACAGACTAAACACAAACTATACAACACAAGTTGGAGAAATAAAAGGAGAACTACCATAAAATCTACAGCCAGCAGCAGTCAGGGACAAAGTTTAAATCTCCAGTTAATAGCATCTATTACTTTCAGGACTCACCACAGGCTGAAACATTTCATCTCACCTTGGAAAAAAAATACTGCTTCTCAGGCTGAAAAGGGGACCTCATCCAGCACTCCCATGGGCTGATACTGTCAATATAGCAACCTTTTTTGGGGACTATGCTCTAATCGATAGTCTAGTACTTAAAACGTTAAAAAATGCACACTCACCTTTTAATATATATAAAAGTGTACTTAAAGCTAATAAGACTTGTTTGTTCTAATATTTTCGCGATTACTAGAAAGCCTCTGCACTGCAAGATGACAGCAATAACTCCAATCCAAACAAACTTTGTTTACAAGTAGCACAAGGTTATCTCTTCAGTAAAGGATTTTACAGTATAATGTCCTCACAAACTGTGAATAAACTCTAGAGAAATAAAGAACAGGGGCAATAACACCACTACCCTCCAGGTAGAATGGCTTTCTATTTCCCTCTGGCATATTTATGATTTAGTTTAATATAAAGTTAGCTTTCTTATTGCAACATTTATTTTTTAAAAGTTATGTTTTTTCTATGCACCATATCAGCGTTATTAAAACAGTATCAGCTTAACACGCCCTTGCTGATCAGCCTAACTTGAAACACGATGAGCAGTTAGCTCCCTGCGCTTTCTGTTGTGTTCAGGTGTCCACTGCTGGACTAAATTTATGTACATTAGATAAGCACATGTATCCCTCCTGCTAGGATACCCATAAAACATTCTCTTAAGAATAAAATTAATCAACCCAACCCAAAAATGAGTCTAAAAATTCTTAAATAATTATGGCATCTTCATTTTGAAGAAAAACAACTTTAAAGCAGTCAAGGTTTGAATATTATTAAGACTTCTAAAAGAAATATTCTACAGCCCATGTAGAGCACATATTTTATTTGAATTAGCACAACACCTAAGAGCTTTAGCACATATTTTCTTCCTAGGTAGTCCTTATTACTTTGTGACTGTTTTGTATCACCCCTAAATAAGACTGTCGCTAGCTAAATGAATAGAGTGTGCCATACTTACAGGTGATTTATACAGAACTAAAACATATATCAGTAGGCACATTTCTACCCCGAGTCTCTAGATACAGTTGCCTTTGGCTTCAAAGGAATTATGAGCCTTTCTGCCCTGAATTTATAACAAGCTAATTTACAAATGCACATAATCCTGAGTTCTGGCGTGCAGAAATTTGCATAAAGTTGGAAACTTCCATCTGGGAAGGCAGAGTGTGTGCTTCACCCAGTTCTCCTGAACATCCCCTAAAGCCACCACTAGGATCACTTGTCATAGGCACTCCTCTGCTTCTAACAGGAGAGGAAAAAAAATAGACAAGAAGAATACTGTTCAATGTTATTCAATAATCACATGGCCTGCAATGGATCAGTTAGAGCTGTAAGGACTTATGGACTTACCAACAGGAACAGAAGAACCTTTATCGGCGAGGATGTGAAGAGCTGAGTACCGAAGGCCGGTCGCATCAATAACATGCCTCTGTCTTCCCACTGGTCTTTTATAGGTCATCCTAAGGAAGTTCCAAGAACTTCTCCCAAAATTTTGCAGATAGTTATGAACAAAGCAACAACAACAAAAGAAAATGTATCATGCAAAGAAAATAGGAAAACAAAATCACGGTGTTAGTAACGCTGACCATCACCTGATGATAAATCAAACTGGAAAACATGTTGGTTGCTAGAGTAGTGATAGTAACAGAGGAAGCACACAATTGAAGAACTAGTAATTAGAGGTTTAAGGCCTGCAACATCATTCCTCTGATTTAGCTGCTCGGTGCTCTGGATAATATATTCTTCTTGCTAATAGAGATATATTTCAGTGCAGCTTCAAACTCAGCATTTTAAAAAACTCAAATATATTTTTCTACTTGCTACACGCAATTCAGACCTTGTTTCAGATTTAAAGGAATACTGGAGAAGTTTTCAGATAACAAATAATCTGGAAATAAAGAACGATCTCCAAAATAACTGTGAAGATGCAGACAGAAAAATCCCCCAAACCCTCCATACACAACCTCCTACGATCTTGTCTGCTGTAATACACCTTAATGTCACACCATAGTCAACTCCACATCCTCACAGCTTCCCTTGTGCCTCATGTGTAGCCCTGCATCTCCAAATTACTGATCCAGAGGAGCAGCTGGACAGCTTGAGGCCAGCCCCTACTGCCAGTTGCCTGGCCACAGTGTGCATGTTGGTAGTGCTCCCTGACTGCAGAGCCATGGGGCAAGCAGGACGGACACCTGTAATCTCTCTTGGGGTGAGGGATACTGTTTTGGGTCTCTCACTCCATTACGTGGCTACGATTTTCACAAAGTTTTTGCAAAATCACACTTGCAGCTACGTCAGCCCGTGTTACAGCCAGCCAGAGCCTGAAAGCTAGAGGAATGTGGCAGGGAGTGCAGTTGTATGAGGGCTCAGAGCTAAATGTAAGGACTTCTCCCTTCACCGTGCTACACTGCAATCATCTCCTCAAGAAGCCTCCAAGGGAGAGAAACGTACGCTCCCGCTCATTCAGGTGTGAGGAGCCCTGCAGATGAACCCCAGGACTGGCTTCCTGTGCTAAGCGAAGCAACACCAGGCAAGGAGAGGGTAGCGCTTTTGGAGAGAGGTGGTTACGCGAGAAAATTTGCCATCTTGTAAAATTATCCTTTCCTCACCCACATAGTTTTAGGCATTATATACCCCACTGGGGATGTGCTTAAACACATTCACAACACAGTCAGACCTACGTGATACTAATCGTTGCTGGCAGGATATATTACGGTTATTATGTTCTCACCTTGTTTCTTACATTATTCTCTAAGCATCTGCTATTTGCCATTGTTGGAGACAGGATACCAGGCTGTCAGTGATCGTTATGTCAAGGAAACAAGTGGACTGTTCAAGAAGAAACTGTGAAAAAATGAAGATGGCAGAATGAGAGAGAAAAAAGTAATCAAGGTGGAATCATAGAGTCCCAGACATAAGGACAAGGGTTGCTAAATGACTAAGATATACCAGGGTGAGCACTGAGGGAATGGGAAGTAGAAAGCAATACCAGAGTGATGGAGGGAGGAAAGGTTTTACTCCATATTCCTGCTGCTAGGGAAGTACCTCAAGGGAGGAGAAATTGAAAAAGATGATCAAGCAGAGGAAAAGACCCAGACACCAGCTGTGTGAAATAAGGAGCTGAACAGGAGATTTTTTGATGGACCACAAAGAGATAAATTACTCTAACAGTTGTAAGTGGTTAAGATGGTTATCCAGCCTGGCTGTGGGCCCCAGATCAACAGCACAGAGCAATTGCTAGAGGACTGGACTCCTAAGGAATGAAAAGAAAGTAACAGAATTAAATATCAGCAAGAAACCTAAAAAAGAGAAAAAAGAATGGAGAAACAGAATAGCACTCAAATGCCTAATCTGTGATCTGTTTTATCTTTGTCATGGGTGATTTTATGAATACCTCAATAGCAATAGAAATCTGTTCAGTCTCTGCTGGAAAACGTTACCCAACAGCCATTAGGAAGCAGTAGAGGTGATTGCGACTGCAGGGCCCCCTGTACTTGCATCTGATGGGAACCTCAATCAGCCCTCTTGGGTAAACCCCAAATGATTTTTAGTACACTTAATAGAGTGGGGGGCAGGGGGAACAGAGCAGCAGAGCAGCTTGTGCATAGCATTGCAGGCTTGTTTTTTGCAAACAGTTTAGTGACACACCACATACTGACTGTAAGAATATCATTATATGAAATTACTATGCTTTAAAAAGCACTGATAATCAGCAAGATGTAATTTTAAAGAGGACCCATCAGTGAATGGAGATGTTTTTAACTGGGCCTACAGAGACCATACAATTCCATGCTTGTTTAAGTGATAAACACTGGCAAACTCAGGTGACTACAGCCAAGCAACTCAATCCTTTTCATATGCTGAATCCTGTCAAAGATCAGGCATTGTAATGTAGGAAAACACGAGTCTGCTTGTCTAGGATCAAAGAATGCAATGGTGAATGACCTAACCCACTTATAGAGGGGCAATATTGGAAGTCAGAGACTTAGAAATAGATATGGGAGGCAGGGCAGATAAATGAAATATAAGGTCCCAGGGCTCTGCTGAAGCTGTAGGATCTAATGACACACGTGGATGTCTGAAGAGCAGCAATTTTGTCCAAGGTTAGAAAGGTGATGTTTTCTGCGTATGGTGTTAGTGAGAATATTAGTAGAATGTGGTGTTCTGCTGTTCCAGAATAGCCATCTCTGATGTCCATGGTTCAAAAACATACTGAAAAACTGGGAGAGAAATGAGTAGGATTTGAGGGCCTGAAAAGGGGTTGTGTGAAAAGAGTTTAAATGATATGATCGTTTTAGTGAAAAGAAAGCTGAACAATGATTTGTCCACATAATGGGAAATAATTTACATTACAAGCAGACTCTTTAATTAAGTAGACAAATGAAGAATAAGGTTCAACATGCGGAACAAGTGAATAAACTCAGATGGGATATTTTTCTTTTAAATCACCAGAAATAATGACTCATCAAAATAATTTCCCTCAGGACATCCTTGAGTCCTAGTTATCTGCACTCTTTAAAGAGGCTGAATAGGCCTGAGTTATCAGGAGGCCAAACAACATGATCCTAACAATCACGTGTGCCTTATAGAACTGAAGACTGTTAGACAGTATTTGCCATCTCCACAGCTGTTTGGTGTTCATGGATTTCACTTTCCTGAGCTCCTTCTCAGAGGTTTGAAGCTATGAGAAGCAAAGTGATCTGCAGTAGCTGTAAGACAAACAAATACTTAAGTTTTTGTGGAATGCTTTCCAGCACTCTTTTACCACGTTGTCCGAAGAGTCTCTTATTAAGGTTTTACAAGCTTAGCTAGTCAGGCAGCTTTAATGCTCTGTTTGTCATCTGGTTATTAGCTGTGGCTGAAGGAAGCCTAAATCCAGGATCCAAATGAAATACTCTCAGTATATCTATAATAAACAAAGAAAAAAACCCTAACCTCTTCTTACTTTCTAAATATTGCCACTCCACAGCTACATAAACATTTTTGTGTATAGTGTGCATCCTGGGCGGTGGATTCCAGAAGGTAATTTTGATGAGTAGATGGCTTTCAGCCACATCCCTGCCCCAAGCAATGATGAATTCAGAACCCTCTGTATAGTTTGTAAGTGGATTTTCAATGCTATCTTACACTAACACAGAAGACTGCATCTCCCAGAGATGAGTAAAAAGCTCACTGGAAACACTTTGTGAATAATAATTATAGTGCTGTATTCACCTCTGATTTTTATTTTGAGATGTCTGGGAGAAAACTACGTGCTGAGATAGATGGAATTTTCTCTTTATCTATGTCTTGCTCAGGGACTTCTTTTTTCGCTTCTGGATGATTGAGGAAAAATGAGAAAATACTTAAATTTAATGCTAGACTTCCTAATAATATGAAAAGCATCCTAAGGGGCTGGTTGGATGTTGTAATGGCAGTGGTTTATTTGAGGATGAGTAAGTGAGAGGTCAGTCTTGAAAATCTTGATACAGTTTTCTAAGATAGTTCCAAGTATTCAGGAAGACAAAGTCTTTTTGCTTGTTTGGTTTATTTTTAAAGATAAGAAGAAGTAGCACCTTTCGGAAAAAATGCCCTGTTATCCCCTTCCTGTTTTGCACAAATGTAGACGCTGATTCCAGAAAATGAAGACCCGAGGACAAATTACTGCCTGGAGTTTTTGCTACTGTCTTTTGTAATAGCTGTTGCTGTATAGAAATCCATTGTAATGGTAGTGCTGGGTTACGTGTGATTCTGAAACTGCGTTAGGTTCTTAATGACTCCTGAGGTTAAATTACCTGTTTGTTAACAGTTCTTTGGCTATCAGAAAATCTTTTGAGAGTGCTCAGTGTTTACAGGTTCTGTATTCTGTTTCGTGGGGTCTAGGGCACTTACTGCTCATGGAAGAGCTCTGCAAAGGATTGGCTTTTTGAATGATATGGTTCATTTCTGTGCAATCTCTGAAGCTTGTCATAGAATAGAACATCTCCAGATTAAACATTTTCCCAAGTCAGTGGCTTTTATGTGGATGGTGATTCCAAGTAAGTAGTGAAGGATATTAAAAAGGTATGTTATATGTGGATTTAGTGAATAAAACTACATAATATTTTTGTAGCAGCTACATCCTGTTAAATGCCTTTGAATACCATATGCAACAGCATCTCTTCAAATACCAATTACTGTTTCACTGTAACCTCTCTGGTTGAGGCAGACTGTGAGTCCCAACCTACTGAAGGGTTTCTTAAAGGAAGATATCAAGTCTATCAGAATAAATAGGTTTGCACTATGTGATTATTAACAGCACTGAATAAATGTGTGAAATCCTCGAGGCTGTGTGCAGTGTTTTACCCAGAAAGGTCCCTGGTAGCTGTGAAAACTGTGTTGGAAATAGTTAGAGGTTATGTCCTCAGGAGTCATAGTCTCCCAACATATTATGTGAAAAGGAGGAAGGAAAAAAAGGAGCCGACCTTCGGTGCAGGAACTTCTCAAGTTTGCAGCTGAATACCTGCCAGAGCTGAATGGAGAAATATCTCCCTTGTCCCTCAAAACTCTATCCCACTCAGTGCTACATTCAAAATAAGGTGGTAACTGTTTTCTGTCTTGTGATTGTACTCAATGAAACTCACAAATACTGGCACAATGAGACTGAATACCATGTTCTGAATGTGCAATAGTATTTTTTCTCCAAGAGGCTTTTTTTTATGATTTAATTATTGTATGACAAGGATTTGTCTGTGCTCGTAATAAGAAGGCAATTTAATTGAATTTTCAATTTTACAGGCAGGATCTAAACAAGAATTACTAGAAGGTGTTTTTCATAATATTGACAATTCATCTTTTATAACACTTATTTATAGGCATTTCATGGCTGACACAGATGTATGTACAGAAATAGTAAGTATTTATAGACTAGGTCTATGGTTTAAGGCAAATAAGCAGGCCTTGCCTGTAGTAGAATATTTTCCTGCATAAGGACTCTGATTTTAAATAGTGCGGATGATGGTGTCTTTGCTATCTGAGGAGTGTATGGGTATGACTCATAGTGTCATAAATACTACGGCTATTACAGTGCGCATCCAAGTGAAATTACACAAAATTATATATTTGCCAAGGTTCTTTTCTCTAACGGCCAAACTTCAAAATAGAAAGCTTTATTATGCATTTTGATGCATTTGAACTACTGAATGTTCTTGCTGGCCCACTAGACAGTTTAATAGGGCTCATGAACATCATCAATAATTCATGTGTCTCTTAAACAAGGATGCGGTACTCGTTGTTCAACTATAATCTGAGCATAGGATATTGTGAGCTACTATAGCACGCTCAGGAGCATGGTCAGTGCTGGTCCTTGAGTTACAGAGATGCAAGGTTCTTGGATTTCAACACCTGGGGGTGGTGCTCCTGAACAAGCTCCTGTCTTTTTCCTCACCACAACGGTTCCTTTTCCTGAAAGAGAGATGATTGTTATCTGAGAATGAGGCGAGCTCCCTCCAGTGTGACTTCCCTGATGTAAATGATGTAAGTCATCCCCAGCATGTGCCTGTCAGTGCTGGCTGGGCCAAAGATGGGAAACTGATGGTCCATGTGGACACATGTGGAGGAAGCCTAGGTTGTGGTTAGTGAGGGTACAGGTAGCATTAGCAGAAGTGGAAATGAGTTGTTCCAGTTCAAGACAGACTGAAAATCCAGTGATTACTGAAGGATATGATAACTGATATTTATGAAGAAAACTGATTGTATATGATTTTTTTTTGAAGTATGTCTTTGACTTTATTGGTTTTATTCCTATTTTGTGACATCCCTAGTTATACTAAGTACCACATCCAGAGAGATGATTTTAGATTCAAAGAGGATGAGAAGGGCCAAGGACGAGTACAAGGAAGGCTGTCTCCAAGGACCTGTCCTCTAGACTTACCTCAGGGAGTTCTACTGGAAGAATTTGCTATCTTTAATCGCATTTTACCAATGTAGAACAGAGGCATACAAAGCATTGAGGCACGTGTCACGGTCCACTCGATGGACACATGATGGTTCGTTTGCTGTGATCTCGAAGCACAAAAATCAAGGCAATCACACCAAGGGGTTATACTTCAATCAAACAGTGCAGCTTTATTGTTCTGCCCATAAAGCAGCGCGAGATAGACAAAAACACTCATAGGAAAGGAAAGAAAAGGTAAAATAAAGGTAGGAAAGAGGATTATAGCTACCGCCATGGGTCCAAGGCGTCCCTGTGGTCCCAGATCCAGACAACGGCCTGCTGGTCCTTCCAGTCGTCATGATCCTTGATGGGGAAATGGCTTCATCTTCTTCTTCTTCTTGGTAGCTGAGGAGCCATCTTTTATGCCAAGCAACACACCGTGCTCCCCCTCGTCCCAGGGATTGTTGCCAATCTCCACCTCGAAAGATTCTTGCTTTGTTTGCCAAAACTTTACTGCGCAGACCCAGTAGGTGTGGGTAAGGGAGGAGTTAGCAAGTTTGGCTGAGGCAGCAGGTGAAATCCATCTTCTGGACCGCAGATGTGTGGCCGTCACAGTTGTTACCTGCAGTCCCAGGTATTGGGGGAACAGTACATTGCTCCCTGTACCCCACAGTTTGTTCTTTCAGGGTGTTTGCTTCTTGGTATCTCTTCAAGTCCTTGATGGTGATGTTGAGACAAATACTGTTCTTCAGACTGACTCTTACAGCATGATATGTCTAGGATGAGCACCTCGGCAGAGCTGAGAAATGACTGCGAGTTTCCTGGATAGCAGCCTTTTCCTGCAAGAACCTTCATCCTTTAGTCTTGTCACATTTCAGCCATGATCTTGCATTTCTACAGATAGAGTAAGAAGTTACGAAGAGCTCAGAAATTAAGGGTGTAGTGTCTTGGACAGGTATTCCTGAAGACAGTTAACAATGTTATTTTTGAATAGAATTCGTTGCACAAACAGCAGTGACTTGTCAGATAAATGCAAGAAAATAGTATATGTAACCATTCAAATAAGAGTTTTACTGTAGGTGGAATGAGTCCAAAGCCAAGACCTTCTCTCTCCCTATTTGAACTTATTGTTCTTTATCAGGCTTCTAAAATAATCTCCCGCTGACTTCCTGAGATCTGTGTTTGCTATCTGGACAATGGTCAGCTCGTGCCCCATTTTTGTTCAGGATGCATAGTATGAGGAACTCCATGGCTATGCAGCTTTCAGGAGTCAAGCCACAATCCCCAGGCAACAGTGAGCTGTGCTGGTTTGAAAGTAGCTTTTATACAGCTAGTTTAAGGGCTGGTAATGCAGCACGGTGCTGCATCCTGCCTGCATGATGTCTGTGTTCAGTGAGCTGGGGAGCAGCAGGAGTCTGTTCAGTTCTGTCCCATCCTGACATTGCTTATGTTTGCAGGAGATGCATTTTCACCAGCATTGGTGCTGTGTTCCATATGCCTTAGGGTTTCTAGCAAAAATGGACCGGAACTCCTATTTTTCCACAGAGACTGCAGTGAGTTTAGTCCTAACAAAGTGCAGCGGATTCTGGACATAGTTTTCAGGTGGTGGATGTTTGAAAAGAAAGATGATGGTTCTTCACTTGCTTTTTGCTGTGATGATGGCATTGAGATTTCAACATTTCTCTCTCAACTGCTGCATTTCATTGATCCCTTTCTTCTGTCTGGCTGAAGTGTTTGGGCCGAGATGAGAATTCTGGCTCTGTGGTGAAAGAGCAAATAATGAAAGTGGCTGGCAGCGGTTCCCAGCCTTCTTGCACTTATGCTTTGGAGTGGTCGCTAGCAAGAAAAAGCCAGTTGTTTCATACTTGTTACCATGCTTGTTTGTCTGGGACACGCAGCCTGAACAAACCTGCTTTATTATTAGGCTGTCAGCAGGAGATCTGAGGTCGTAGCCCAGGTACCACACAGGACAGTGTTCGTCATGTAGAATCTGGAAACCCTAGCATTTGGACCTGCACATCAAAGCTTGTTTCCAAGATGTTTGAATCTGACATAAAAGGGCTGTGAGTCCTTCTGATTGTGGCTGAGCTCTGAGCAGTGCTGCCTCCATTGCCTGTTATACGACTGGAGCCGCTGCTTATTGCAGTGGTACAGGTTGTGTTGCTGTTGCCCAAACTACTCATCAACAACAAAGTAGCTCTGAAATGTGACAGGGTGATACCATTTAATAAGGAAATATTTTATCCCTATTTTCCTCTCTCACAGCTGTGACAAGTCCTGGAGTCCTTCCAGACTGTCAGTGGGCTACAGCCTGGGACCCTCTTTTCAAATCTATTTTCTGCTTTATTTCTTAGTGTCATGTTTTGTTTCCATGGAAACTCCCCAACCTAACTGAAATTATAAGACTGTCAGGTGCATAAACAATGCTGTCATTAAAGAGCATTCTCAGCTCTGGATGGTGGCTCATCATGTGTCCTACCAAGAAGACGATGTGGCGGCAGGAGAGGCTATGCGGCCACCAAAACTTGTTGGGATCCTGCAAGGCTTTGCAAGAGCTGGTGAAGCCAACTGCTGCACCCCTGGAGAGGAGTTTCCTTTAGGTGGTGTTCCTTGAAGCTGTTGTGCCCATAACAGTTATACCCATAGGAAAGAAGGAATATTTTACCATGAAAAGGATGTGCTTGGGTGACATGTAAAAGCCTGTCTGCAAAGTATATTGAAAAGAACAGATTTGCAACTGCAGTGAAAAAGTTAAACAAAAAAATATGATATTTCCAGGAAATATAGATTAACCATGAAGTGTACCTTGGAGAGAGGTATTAACTTCTATCATTGATTGTGGAAATATGCCTTTGAGATATCCAGGAAATTTTTGTACCTGTAGTGCTCTGATGAATAAGAATGGTTGGTTGGCATCAATATTTCCCATCCACTTGCACCTTCGTGTAACGTAAACTGCTCATGGCAATGTCTTCCTCCTTGCAGTCTCATCCCTACTGTTGTCATTTAAGGAGAACATCAGTATTGGAAAAAAAGCTTTAATGATGTAGGGACAAAAATTGGGTGTTTATTGCATGAAAGAACAGTTTTTCTTTTCCTGTCTTTGTGGAGATTTACAGATACTCTTATATTGATAACCGCTTTTTGTAAGTGCCACATTAGCAGGACAAAAACATATGCTCAGAAGAATTTGCAGCCCTCTAAGGAAGAGCCATTAGATTATGAGATAAAATGTGGCTCTGCATCTGTACAAGGACTTCAGTTTTGGTAGCCAGGAATAGTCTAGGCATCTTCTTTGTAATTATTAAGAATTACTAATTTATACAATTACTACTTTAAGAGAGATGTGAATGCTCCTGGTATTTCAGAGGAGAAGAACTGCCAGGCTGGAGAAGGCTTCAGGTCTGTCTTGTTTGGGATCTCCGCCTTAACAGACACTAAAGTCAGAGAAAGGGAGGAGCCTTGTCTTAGGAGAGGTGAGAATTTCTTCAGCCAGTGAAAGCCAGTAGGTGAGAGAGGGAGGACGGCAGGGGTGCAGAAAAAGTATTACTTTTCTCATCACTTTCTTTGCAATGACTGTCACATTACTTTTGAGAAACCCTAGAAGAAAACAATCAGTTTGGAAAATGATGGATGCCAGGAGGCTGTTTCACATAAATCAGCAGCTACTCTGGTTTACTAACACGAGATTTTGGTACTCAGAAGCTCCTTTCTACATTGCCAGTCACACAGCCACAGCCTGAGGAGTGCCTTAGGGCCCCCTGGACCCAAGGAGAGGGGGATGTCTCATTATTTATTCTCTGGGTCTTGGATCATGTTCAATTAGCAGGATTGGCCCTCGAAGCCTGCAGCCTGGATGTTGGGTGCAGCAGAAGTTTCTGCAGCGTGGAGTGGGGTGATCAGGTCACGGCTTTGCTAATCATCTGCTTATATGATGCAAGAAGAGCAACTTTTTCTGGAACTGTTGCAAAACGCCCACAATTCTGCATCTTAGAACTGCTTTTGCATACCAGTTCAAACAATCTTCCATTTTTCTTCTGTCAAACCGTAGCAATGTACTATCATCCTGTAATGGGAAGGGGTCTTTCCCTGCCGTGTAGATCAGCTCTGTTCTTCTGCATCCTCTCTTTAGTGTCTGTCAGGTTTTCACGTTGGCTTTTTGTTATGTTGTTTTGGGGTTTTTTTGTTATCTTATTGCATTGATTAAAATAGGTGAGATAGGATGTACTTTTTGCATGAACATTGCCAGAACTGGAAGCATAAAAAATTGGGCTGTACTAACAGGTGCAGATATTCCTTGTCAAAAAACGGGGGTGGGCTCACTGTTCCTGATTGCTTCTTTCATCAGTTGGGTGGTGAACGCTCCTCCTGGGTACAGGCTACCATTTGGCTCTCACTCCGGCCTTAATAAGTATTTCCTGCTGCAGAATGCTATTGGAATAAGCTCTTAACATGCCTGTCTTCCGGTCTGTTTTTCAGAGCACGTTTTCTTTTGAAGTTTGATTCAAAGCCCATTGTAATCGGTGTAGTCTCCTGTGCATTTTAATGCAGTCAAATCAATGGTCGTGCATTTGGTAACAAAGAATATCGCTTGCATCTGTAGGGTGGGAGCATTTGATCTTGGAGCACCATGATGTTGAACAGGAGTTGGGTGTTGTGCTGAAACCCAGGCACAGGTGGGCTTGGGTTGTACCTGTAGGAGGAAGGATTATTGCTCCCACAGACCCTGCTGACTAGATGGCTGCATAGACATTCAGCCCCACTCTAATATTAAAATATTTTTTTAAAAGGATTATAGCAATTTGTAGAGGGCTCAGAAAAATTTTGCAAAAATGACTGAGTGTCCGTAAAATCTCATTTTTAATGAGACTCAGTCTAGTTAAAATAAGGTTAAGAGGATTTATCAAAATATCAGATACTTACCAGATATACTTATCAGAACTACAGCAGGAGATTTATGGTCCCAGGAGGATTTTTGAACTAATGGGCAAAAGTAGAACTACATAAATCAGTGGACAGAAGCCAAAATTAAGCTCATATGTGTTGGAAGAAGCATAACCCTAAAAAATCTAAGAACAGAGTGGATCTTAACCACTAGAAATCCTTAGGAATATACCAGTTTTGAAAATGAGCACGTTACTGACTTCCAGCGTAGCTGCAGGTGACTGATTAAAGATTTCTGGGTTATTCTATGTGTGAGACCACACCAAATGTTTAGATTCTCTACTCTTGGCCTTAAAGCCTAAGCATTTGGCTGTCATTGATGTGAGTGAGCTTTGGAGAAGACTTTCAAAATCACACCATTAGGTGCCGATTCCCAAAAAGATCTAGACTCCATTATCCAGAAATTCTCTGGGACACAATAATTTTAAAAGGATTATTTTACTTTCCTGGTTTTATTTAATTTTTTTATGACAGTTCATTATTTTAAATTGACATTTCTTAACATATCTTTTTGCTGGAGTAGGTTTAAAATATAATGTTTTTATCTATATATAAAATTATCTTGCTGATCCTTACGAATGTTTTCTCCCAAGAGCAAAATCTCTAGCTAAATATTCTGGGCAAGTAATGAAACTGTCTTTAAAAAAAACCTCTTTGAAATGCACATATTATATAAGTGAAGAGAGGAAGGATGGGGAAGAATTTTTTGGTTTTCTTTCACAACTTCAAGCTCTAGTGATCTTAGTTGTTACTCATGGATTTAATAGGTATAAAATTATCAGAAATATTTACTTCCTCCCAGATTTTATTTACCTTTAAAAAACAGTAGTCAGATTTACAGGTCACTATGCATGTTGCAAATAGGATTTTATACCAAGATAAAAGTTTTGAGATTACATCTCTTTTTTTTGATATGACATTTATTATGGTAGGACTGAATCAATGTCCTATGCATTGATGTCCTTCGGATAGCACTCACCGTTTTTCAGTTCTGTCAAAACCATGCTCAGCTTGAAAGCACCATCTGCATAAGGGTTTCCTCCAACTCCATACATACAGATCGCCACCCATGAGGCACCAGTTCGTCCTGTATCTTCCTTAACTGTTTGTAAATTATATGCTTTGGAAAGGAGAAAGTGATTTTGATTTTGAAACCAAATATTCTCAAGGCAGACTTGCCCTGGGAAGTTGTAAGTTGCATTCTTGCCTTGGAGAATTTTAAATTCACTAAAGTTCTAAAGCTTCGGCTGAAACAAGGACGTGGGTCAGTGTGGCAGTGTCACAAAACCCAAATGGATGACATTTTAATGCCAAACAGAATTGTACTTCTGGAAAATAATAACAGTACTTGGCCCTGCTGAGTCTCCTTCAAAATGTTTCATTTGCATTAATAAAGTTTGGGCTGTCCTTGTATGGTTGATGTTATTAGTATTGCAGAGCAGCGCTTTCAATGATAGGAACATGTCTGTTGAAGTGCAGCATATGGGTAATACAGGAGTAAGAATAATATAAATTTAACTAAACTGGCTTAATGTGCCCACTCCTGCTGGAAAACCACCAGTAAACATAGAATGAGATGGACTGAAGAAGCAAAGAACCTCATCAGACAACACAAACACAACATGCAATCAGCTACGCTGGTCTTTGCAGAGAAACTGCTGCAGAGATGCTTCCAGAGAATGAGGGGAATGCAATCCAAAAAGGTAAGTGCTAATAAAGGCGCCTGTGCATTTAGAAGAAAATGGCAAACAGAATTAAGTCTTAACAGAGTATTATTGTTTTTAAGTTGCACACTGTATCTTATGAAGTTGAAATAGAGCCACTGGGTTATTTGGAACCTATGTGCAGCTGGAGGAATGGAGCGGTGCCTGAGAGCATCTGTGCTGCCCTGCTGGTGGCTGTGTGGCATGACTGAGCGAACCAGTGAGCACAATATGTTGCAGTTTTATTAGGGGTGTTTAATTATTTCCCTTTCCGATTTCCATCCTTATACTTTCCATTAGGTTTGGATAAAACCTGCCCTTCCCTTGACAAATGTTTGTTCCTTATATTTACCTTGACACCTTTCATAGCAGTTGCCAGTCTGGCTGTTTTTTCTCAAGTATTTGTTACGGGTGCACTTCAGGGGTTGTGTTGTTTGGGAATCCTTTTAAGGCTGAAGAGCTCTTTCTAATGTTTATCTGCACTTACTGTGCTAAAATCTTGGGAGCTGTTTTTTTTCTGTGATTTCAGTAGGCAGTGGTAGCTTTTGCAAAGATCAACATCCATTTATTCAATTAGGTTTAAAATCTGATTTTCCCAAGATTTTTATAATTTAAAATATGAAGTATCTAAAATGCCGAATTTTGGCACATTTTTTTTCTTTACAAATTCTACTTTTTTCTCAGCTTTACAAAGCTGTCGTAGCCTTCTGGGAAGGCAAGGCTTATGTGCCTAGAATTGCTAACATGTGATTCGTAGGAAATCTCAGCTCCACTTCAAAGAGAAATCCTTTTGATTTGGGGTGCCCATGTAGAGCTGTATGGTGTTTCGTCCCCAGGGTTATCCCTATTGCAGACATCATGCAAACATTTATTTAGTTTAGTGCTAACACGGATGCATCAACTTTTTGCCCTTTTTTTTTTTTGGTGTATGTTTTATAACTAAAGCATCTGTCTGAAGTCCTTGCTGCAGAAGAGAGCAAGATAATTTTCCCTGATTTGTGTACTGCAATATTCTTCCATTGTATGCTCTGTTCTTATGAGTCCACAGCTTCTATCTGTCCTTCACATTTTGTTTTATCTAAGTCCATGAGGCATTTCTTAGCCTGCAGACTTTGTGCAGCTGCTGTTCTTCAACTGCTGTTTTGTTGAAGGAGCTGTAACACAGAGTGTATTTCTACTCTCAAAAAATAAGAACTTCTTCCTACCGTCAGTCAATAATAGGGTTTGTTTTGTTCCTGAAAGTACGTAATTCAGAAATTGGAGTCATCACTTTGGGCTGAAATTTGCTGTGCCAAACATTTCTACTTCAAGGAGTCTATTTTGCAATTGGAAAAGAAAAGGCTTCTTGATTATGAATGTTAATTGTCAAAGTTATAGGATACTCTATTCATTAATTCTGAAAGCCTTTTTCTTAGAAAAAAAGTTTTGTGGGTGACTAATCTGGTGTGTGTGCCATTATTATCATCATACTGTGTGTCATACTGTTGAGCATGTGGGTTTGTAATTCTGTGGAAGTGTGTGAGAGTCAATGCTCAAATGGCAATTTCTTATAAATATAAATAAATGAAATACCTTTGAAGAGGGCAGAACCAGGTAGCACAGTCCAGACCTTAACCTGAAATCATTACGGAGTAAAGAAAAATGTGTTTACTCAAATCATTACTGTTTTTCTGGTATTCTGTTTTATTGTCATCGAGTTATTCTTTAGCTGATAATCTCAAAAATAATTCCTTACATTGATTTGAATGAATCACCTGCTGTTGTGGGACATGATTAGTGACATAGCGTGATGTGTAATACTGTTGTTTATTTTTTGTTTTGTCTTTAAATAACAAAACCCCTACTTCCTTGTGACTGGCTAAATTTCTGGCTGCTCACTGAAAGCACGGCTGTGTCATGGGGAGCACTTGATGGCCACCATTGGAGCTGGGTGTTGCCTCCCTGGCTGGCTGCTGCACTAACTGGGGCTGAGACGCGCGCAACAACTTGCCAAGGACACAGAATAACGGAAATAATTTCTCAGATTTTGAGTCTATTTATAACTACAAAAAAGTGCTTTTTAAAGACGAAAATCGCATGAAATGTCTCCTGTCAAAATCTCACTCATCAACGTCAAATTCTCCTGACGTTGACAAAATAGCTATTTCTGCCTGGAAAATGTGACAAAACTGAGTTCTGAATTCGCTGCTGACTTTTGTATCTGCTACTTTCATTGGAATTAGCTCATTTCTCTGGGAAGATGTTAATTTTAAGCTAACAACTCTAAAAATGGGTGACTTTTCCCCTCAAAGTAATCGTGATGTTGAGTTTTTATTAAAACTGTAATTTACTCTTTATGAAATACATGCCACAGGAGCCAGGAGGAGAACTGTGCATAGAAACTTGTACAGTCAGGTATACAAAGCAGTAAATTCATGGCCTTTTCCATGACTCTGACCCTGGAGCCCATAAAGATGTCTTCAGCCCCACCAATGTGGCAGAAAGCAGAAGCTGTTGCCGTATGCTCAGTGTGAGGATTAAGGCACTCATTTTGTCACGATAGTGTTGTCCAATACATGATATGCTTGTATTATAAGGCTTTCTCAAGTCTAATGAAAATTTCCATTTGATTTGCTCAAGGGTAAGGGAGAATAAGTGTGAAGGACAGTGGAAACCAAGTGTGTATGAATGTTCTGTGGATGTGGTCCAAGTCTGCATTGATATTGATAAAACTATAAAAACGTAGGTTATAATCCTGACAGACAGTAAATTACAGGCAGCTATTTGTTTCTGAGCCCAACGGCTTTTGCATTTAATTTCATATCCTAAGGGAACATCTTTACAGCAGATCAAAAATGTTCAGAAGTTAATGGTCCTTCATCTGCAAGATCATTTCCCTTTTAAACATGTACCGAATGCTGTCCCTTTGGGATGTGACATCTTCAGCTTCTGTTTCAGAAACCACTACGTGGAGGGGTTCAGGCTCAGTTTCTTAGAGAAAGAAATATCTCAGGACCTGCATAACAGTCTGTTCTGCTCCCCTCCTAGGCTCACTGGAATCAGCTGCTGCTGGCTGACATGCCTCTTAGGAGAGGCAGGACCTGCCAGGGAGCTGTTTGGAGGCTCTCCCATGCTCACCTTGAGGCTGATTTTTATCCTTCCTTTGCAGGCACCTGTCTTTGCTTTCTTGTCTCACAGGTCTTATTCAGAAACCCACTTTATTTTCATAAAAAAACCAAGGATCACACTCACAGTGTAGGGATTTTAATTTTAAAATCTGTGACCGTGAACGTCTTCAGAGAGAACAAGAAAAAGGCAAATGGAAGTCAAGTTTTGATGACAGTGTTACTAAGATAGCTTGTCTTGTCCTTTTGATACGAAAGTAGGATGGAGTGGGGAGGTGGTGGAGGATCATCAAAAAGGATGCTTCTAACATGATAATAGGTAGTTCCAGAAGGAGACACATGGAAATTAATTCCTGGAGAGTAGGTTTGATGAGCATCTTGAATTCTCCTGAGCTTGACTGGGAACTGGTAATATTTAAGTATAGCACTGAGAGGTTCAAATAAAGGTTTGTCCTTTACACAAACTTACTGTCACATGAGTATCTGTGTCTTGTGGCTCTCAGTGGGAAGAAGGCAAAGCGAGCAGATGATGCTGAATTATACAGGCAGTAGTGCATAATCACATTTCTCATTCATGGCGGAGGAGGATGGAGTTTCTGTAGAGATATATTTGAAGTCCTCCTTAAATATTTTTAATAAAATCATGACTTACTGGTTTCAAAGCAACCAGCTCCTCAACCTGATGATTACACGTGGCAATACAGAAACCATGACATTTTCAACATAAAAGACTGCATACAAATTTTGCAGCTCCAAGGTTTACTGTAAATAGCATAGGAAAACAACAAGCATCTTAGCATGTGAATTAAGATTCAATCCTTCCTTCTGCATATTATCCATCCCTTGTTGATTGATTTATTTTATATAAGGAATTCCAATCTACCGCAGAACACTGAATCCCAGTAGTAATGTCTGGTACAGGTATGCATACCTAACATTAGCCCCACAGCAACCTGTAGATTATTTTATGCTGTAAGAAAAGCATCTTTAAAAAAAAGGGAAAAGCTGAATCCTGTAATCATTCATGTTGAAATGAAATCCTTCTGCACTCTGTGTCTGAGAGAGACAGCTGCTGCATTAGGAACTAAAGCTTCATGTGCTTCAAAGGAGGAAGCACAGCATAAATATTTCTTTCTGTGAGTTCAGTCCTGTTGATGTGAAAACATCTGGTGCTGGGGCCTTCCTTGCTTGCTCGGAAACTTTTGAACTATGTGGATCCCATGTGCCCGGCTTAAATAGTGCCCGAGAACAATATAACCCCTCATTTGAGGTCTGCGGTTCTTTGTTTTACTGATCCAGCTGCTCTGTAGGTTTCAGTCTTCCTTCCAGTTGTGGTCTTTGACCCACTGTAGGCGTTTGCAGACCACAAACGCAGACTCTGTGGTCTTCTCTTTAGCCAACTGAATGGCTTGGTTGGAAGATAGATTTCCCATACACAAGACAAGTATGACAAGACAAGGAACCTTGTAGGTGCCTTTCGCATTGTACATATTGTCCATACTTCCTCTCTCACAACATCGCAAGCCTACCATCACCATCCTACTAAAGCAGCAACGAAAGGGTGACTTATTTGCCCAAGTTTGTCCAGTGGATCTAGGTGAGAGTAGAGAACTGAACTTACTTTCTTCCTTGGCTGCTGAAATGGTGATGAGCAATGGATGCAGCCTTTTCCAGGCACTGAATGCACCTAAGGCGGCAGAGCCCCGCGGCAAGACCGCTTAGTGCTGCAGCAGTACCAGCTTTGCAACTGGGTTGCCCTGCAGTGTCCGAGATTGGAGCACAGTGGTTTCACAAGTGTCTTTAAATGACATTGCATTATTGAGAAGTAAGGGTGTGAGTTTGTGCTCCTAACCTCTGTGTTCTGCTGTAATTCTTTTTTTTAGAATTTGGAAGGGGCATAACCACAATAGGTACAATGTACCTGTTGGGATGGATTGTGTGTCAGGTGTTTTTAAAACGTAGAGAAATGACCTCTTGTCCCTTGTATGCAGTGGATATTCCATCTGTATATGCCATTTATTACTGTTTTGCCCTGCTCAGTTTGTTTACCCCAGATGATGGGTCTTCTGTTGCTGTCCTATAAATGGTTATATGTTACACAGAACTTCTCTGTGATTACAAAAAAGGGAGTTTTTCATATCTGTTGTTCATGAAATACGTTGTAAGTTTACATAATTATTTTAAATCCATGATTATTTTCAAGATAATTTATTTTGGTGTTATCACTTTTGATAATTATGCAGCCTAAAGCCATCCCTTAATTACAGGATGGCATGGTAACTCAGTTGCCATACAGAAGTTATGCTGATTTTTGAAATCTGCTTCACCCCCTAAACTAATTTGGTACAAGCAGGGCTCCAAAATAACTTCACTAAATGCTGTGGAATCGAGCCTATAAAAGCTCATCTTTTATAACTGCTAGAGCAATAAGGAGCATAGCTAAGCACAGCTAACACCCATAATAGAAGTAATCTTTGTGACAGAGTGGTAAAACTTGCAAGGACTTCTCTCAGTGATGACTATATTTAAATTGGTGTGCCAGTGCAGGGCATTTGAATGATGGATGGCTGACTGCATATGCTGGCAGTGCTGGGTACTGAGGAGTTGAGCTCCAAGTATGAAGTTTCATTTACTCTGGTATTTGGTAATCCATTAAAAATCTGATTTTATTTGATCTACATTTGAACTGATCTTTAATTGGAGTTATATTTTTAACGAGAGAGAAAAATCACATTCAAAATAATTCAGTGTGCACATCTGTTGCCATTCCCTTTTAAGCCCTAAGATTTTCAGTACAAAGATGTAGATGTCTAAGAATGTGTCTATGACTCTGGTGCCAGGATCCTTCCTTTATATGCTCATATTTACAAAACATAAACATTTATAGATCCTGCTGTAAGATATTTCCATATTGTAGAATTCTATGACAATGTCTATGTGAAAATGTGTGTTTGGAGTTCTTTGTGATGACAAGTTTCAAAATTAAATTACATAGTTGCGTCCATCTCTTTAGGAAAGAAACATTAATAAATTATTCAAGACTTTTCAAAATTATTGTTTAATGGATACTGGCATATTCTTGTATGAAGTTAGTTCTCTTATCTAAGGTTAAGCTATAAAAGGATATAAGCCTTACCCAGAGTAGAACTAAGGCATTCACAATATCTGCCTTAAATACTAGCTCAAATTGTTCGAACTATGGTGCAAAATGTGTCGCTCTTCAATGAGAGTCGCTCTGAATTTGAGCAGCAGCATTACAAAAGCTTGTGTACTTGCACGATTAATAGTACCAGGGTAAAGTAAACATTTAATACTTATAAGGCAAAGAAGGATCCGCTCTCTCTTTTGGAATCTGATGTTTCTTTTGGAAGTCGGTTTCAGAAATGGGTTATAAGATTTGTGTGGAAGGGAATTCTGCGAAGCTGGAGGTGCCTGTTTAAATCCACGTACATGTCAATGCTTGAGTGCTGAGCCAGACTCTGACTGCACGAGAGCAATGAAGTGGCTTTGGGACAAAGAGTGGAAATGAGGAAACGACAATAGGAATATGGAAAAATTGGGTAGGGAGAGCTCAAACATATCCATAAAACTTATGCATCAAATCTTCATTTCCAGTTATGGATAATCAACCAACCTGCAGAGCTGCAGCACAGGCTGGATATGAGAAAGATGAGCCCGGGAGCCTGAGTGCAAGACGGCTCCAAGTACTCATGAATCATGGAATGGAGCACAGCCCTGCCTTGGGCTTTGTCCCACGGTGTCTCTGACAGCTGGCTTTGACCCACAACCAGCAGATTTTAAACTGGAAAGAACAGACTCCAAACATGGTAAATGTGAGACTGAGGAATGAGACTGCTGATTCCAGTTCATTTATGTAACTCGAAGCCTTCTTTCTCAGCATAACATGTTGAATGTTTTGCTTTCTTGAGTGTCCATGGAACAGCTAGGCAAACAGCTGGCTGTGTGCCGTTATCCATGTGCTCTTCTGCCATGATTTATTTTGTTCAGCTAGTCCTCTCCCTTCTACTTTTGCTCCGTAGTTAACTTCTGTGTGTGGAAAACAGAAGGAAATACATTGCTGGGTATATAAGAGAAAGTATTGGTAACGGTTATGTGATCTGAATTTCATAAATACCCTCTTACTAACCTTTCTTTTTCTTAGTTCAGATACTTTATAATTGGATTGCCAGTCTGTGGAAAATACTTCTTCCCCATGCACAGTAAAAGGAACCAGTGCAGTTTTGAACACCAGCAGGTAGTGTCAATCTTCCTACTACTAAGCAGAGTGTCCTGCCTTCGTCACACTGGGGTCATGCTTTTGTTTTAATAGTTGCACTATGCTGCACTGCTGACACTTTCTCCTTCATGTGGATCTTCTTGCAGTCATGTCTGATCAAAATGATGAAAATACCCGATAATCTAAATTTACCATAGTTTGAATGGTTTCTGCTCCATGTATGGTGGCATCCCAACCAGTCCAAAAGTACAGTAAAAAATGTGTATGCATTTTGCTCCATTACCCTTCAGATCATTACCGTTTTATTAAATGCCTTGATAAGGACTCTCCTCTTCTTGATATTAACATAAATTAGCAGAATAATAAAAGATCAAAAAAACAACTGGGATTGGCTGCTATCTATTTTTAAATTGTGTTTTATTCCTCTTCGGTTTCCCAGGGTTTTCTCTCTCTACCATCTCTGTAATACATTGGAAAATACAAAGAATACAAACAACTGCATCGAGCACTGCACTGAATATATCCTGGTCATCGGAATGACAGTTGAAAAATAAAATAATAAGCACCATACTTGTGTGAAGTGTTAAAGTCTTGAGATGCTTTACCTTTAGCTCTATCTAAAATGTGTTACTTTCTGTGGTGCACTGAGGAAACTTCCCACTTCTGTGTGTTATATTCTGCAAAAGGAACTTGGGGAATAAGGTTAAGAAAAGTTTATCAAATGCTGATTTTTAGTTATTTGTCTCTTTCTTTCTGGACTGCTACAAAAGTGCTTGACTTTACTTGCAGGAAATCTGCAGTAGATTCTGGGGAAATTTTAACAAGTTAAAGTGATGCTGAGTTCTGTGACTGCACAGCAAATGGTATTTGCTGAGGAGCTAGTGATATCTAAAGCGATGAAATAACTATTAAGTCTTTTTTGTGGATCGCTAATGAGATACACATTCACATGACCTATAACATAGTAGCATTTTAGTTCGTTATTGTTTGTCTTGTTTACTAGACAAATGATTTTTATTTCAGACTGCTCAGCAATAATTATTTTATCTTTAATTAAAGAGATTTTTTTTCTTGTCTTTGCTTCTTGTGCTCAATTGGAAAATAGAACAGCTGAAGTGTACTGTATTCCTTGAGAGCTGAAAACATCTTTATTTTGGCTGAATATAATTTTTATAAAATCACTTAGGACCTCTTCAGAGGAATACAGTAAGTGTTCACTTTCAATGTGTCCTTTTTATTCCACCACCTGGTTATGAGGGAAAATGTCAACTTCTGGCCTTTCCATTTCCATCTAGACTCCAAAACTCTGAGGTTATGGCATCAATATCTATTGTTCCCTCATTTGTTGCTAAGTTTTCTTTTGATGTTTGTGATATGCATCACAGTATCACAGTATTAGTCCAACATCTTGTCTGTGAAGGCAAGGAGATTCTTTGAAGGGACTTTTCCAGTTGACCCTGTATTGATGGATGACCTTGCAGAAGACCTGGTCAAATGCAAAAAAAAAAAGGAATAATTAGCAAGAGAGTAAACAATTATTGAGAGACTGATGTTATGATGTACTAGTTTGGGCATATTCCGCTTTGTGGCAGTTGATATACCACACTATCTCCATAAAACCTCAGTGTTTCCTCCCATTTCACCAGCAAAGATCCAGTACCAGAGTATTTCAATATCGGGACTCATCTAATCTGAATCTTTATGTTCTACATTACGTGATGCTTGCTGCTATTGTCCAAAATAAATGCTGAAGTTTAATGTTAATTTATATGAATAATGCACATTTTCTAATAGGAGATCCTTGCTTATTCTTTAAACAGCATCTCCCACAGGTACCTGGAGTAAGTTCTGTGGTAGGTCTTGAATGTGCTCATGCATTGAGAGATGGGAAAAACATTCCCCTGACATTGTTTGTATTTAGTAGAATTTTTCACCTCTGAATACTTTGTTAGCAGGCAATTGCCCTCCCTTAATTTAGGGAGGTGATTGCACTGCCCCTGATCCTGAGGTTTCCATCAGAACAAAGGGGCTGCTGCTGGAGTGGAGCGAACGTGTTTATTGGTACTCTGTGCATGTACAAAGGAGAAATGTGCACAGCCAGCATTCCCACGGGTGGGCAACTAATCCAGGTCTGATTCATCGTCTGCAACTAGGAGAATTCCCAGTTTGGCTTATTCTAAGGAAGATACATGAAAATAGTCCAGATATCCCCACAGATACATTGTTACTGCCTCATCACAAGATCGTTTTCTGTTTATGAAACTTCTAGAGAAAATATTAATGCAAACTAGAAATTTCCAACATGATGTTAACTTCTGTCTACTTGCAAAAATATGTAATTGTAATTTATTGTACCCCTCATTTCTGTTTTCAAGGGGAAGTACTGGAATAAGATAACATGTTGTGAAGTAGATTTATTCCTATGCAATACAAATTGCCTTTCCTTCTCACTGAGCCTATTATCTATTTAGCAATTACCAGTTTTTCATAACAATGAACACGTTGCATAGTATGGATAATTTTTACTGCCATTGTATTAAGTTTTAATAATACTTTAAAGTGAGCATTTTTTAATGACATATGTAATTTCAGTGTCCCATAAAACAGTTAAGAGAATAGAACAAATTAATGGTGCTTACCAATAATGGATCTTGTCAAAATTCATTTTAAGATAACAATGATCATAGTAATTCACTGCAATGAGTTTCTTGTGTCAAGCACTCTTTGTGCAATTACATTTGATAGAAATGATGATTGTTCATCAGAACTCATCTTGTGATCTTGCCTAGATTTCAGCCTTATTTACCCAAATAAGCATGAAAGTAAGTCCACAGAACTAATGGATAAATCTCATAAAATAGAATCAGTACAACGCTTATGTAATCAAATCCACCTGTTAACAAGAATATTTTAAAAAATCAAATAAGTATCGTCCCCAGGAGCAAAAGGCTGGGATTTGTTCTTTATTGATTATTGAGCTCAGTGGAGATTTTTATATTGATTCTAAAACTCAGTTGCTTTGCCAAGAGCATGAATTATGAATGCAGTCTGTTGAAACGTAAAGTATAGCTCCTCTTAATGTGATTGCTGCAGACACTAAGCTACTGTCTGCGAACAAAGAGCAGGTAAAAGCGGGTGTGGATATGCAGCAGTGTTATCGGTGATAACTGCTTGGATATGTACTCTCAGGGCTCAGGGCAGCTATTGTGACGGGCAGCCAACGTGCTGCCAGTCTACAAATTAGTTTATATTGCACTGATTTACTTTGTGCTAATTTATACCTCTGGCCTCAAAAGAAATGCAGATGGTGTTGACCCAGTCTACAAGCCAAGACCTGAAGGGTCTCTCCCTCCCCTTGCTGGTCTCTTGTATGATGAGTGGTGTTCTCAGTGTGCTTCCCATTTTGAATCTAGGGATTTGTAAATCAACGCTATCGTTGGCTTCTCGAAGTCTTGCTGTAGTATTTTTTCCTATTCTTAGTTGCCTCTAACAAGCAAATGCCAGAATCCGGCTGGTGATCCCTAAACTATTCCCCGCATGATTTTCACACAGGACACTTCACTTTTGAGAGGAGAAAAGTGTTAGTATTCAGCCCACCATAAAGGCAGATGTGTTCAGTGGCACTGGAGGTCTGATGCTATCATTTCCTCATCCTGCCTTGCTCAAGGGCTTGCCCCCATTTCCTCCTCCTGGGTACAGTGTTGAAAGCTCAAGGCAAATTCCTGCTTCATGGGAAATTCTTTTGCCACTCGAGCAATGCTTTGTTTTTTCTGCCTCCTGTAGAAGACGGGGTGTTTGAATCTCATACTTTGTACAGCAACTGCTTAATAAGAAATAAACTTGCAGCATTTTATGTGTAGCAAGTATTTTACTGTAAGGAATAATGCTTCTACTGCAGGTTCTGAGAGAGAAAAGCCTCCTATCTTAGTAAACACAGAGAGGTTCTGTGGACAGAAACATTAGTCCTGTGCTGGTATCTCACAGGATCTCTGTGCTTGTACAGCAGACCTATGGAGCAGTGACCCCAATGTCACAAGTTTTTCATAACAAATACTTATCTGGATTTTATATTTTATATGTTAAGCAATAATTTATCTTATCTTTTATTTTATTTTTACTTTGTTTTATTTTATTTTTCTACAGAAATGTTGTGTGCTGTTGCCATCCAGTGTGTAGTGACTCAGCAGAGAGCTCTGCCACTCTTGGGCACCATGGGAAGCTCCCCTCTAGCGAGCTGATGTGTAGAGAGGAGGATGTGATGGAAAGTTGGAAGCAGGTACTGAATAAGTTGTGCCCCTGCTGAGAAATTTATTGTTACCAATTAGCTGTTACAATTATTGAGGCTTTACCAAAAATTTAACACTGTAGTTTCAAGCAATAAGAAACTAAATTCACAGCGTGTTTGGGACAGTAAGAACAAACCAACTGTATCACCTTGCAGAAGGGTGGATGTTTGTTCACATGCCAGACTTTAAGAAGTTTTACTCTGAATGTATTATGTCCTGCGGACTTCTGGAGAACTAATCTAAACACACCACCTATTTCATAAAACTGGTGTTTAAATAGCTGTTTTGAGGAGTTTTTGTTTGGCTTTATAAATTCAATTGGTATCTGAAAGTTGTCATGCAAAATTCAAGTCTTAGAGCAATTCTCTGCACTGAAGTCTCCCCTCCCAAAAAGGTAATTTTCTTCCAAGACATTTACTATGAAGAGAACAGCTTGTTGCTATAGAACCAAAAATAAGTTTTTCGGATTTGATTTTTGAATGACTTTAGCTTTTGCACTTAAAACTGTTGAATGAATTATATTTGAAAATGGAATCTAAATTACCATTTTTTTAGAAATGAATAGGTATTTATGCAAAGATTAGGTCAGTCTCTCATTGTCTGTCGTAGTAATTGATGCACATTACCTCTCCCTGAATGACACAATTATTTTGGTGTACTGTGTAACACCCAGCAAGAATATGATTTAGACTTCTTTTGGAGACCTGGTATCACCCTGACTGCAGGCTTTGAGTGAAAAATCAGGAAGGCTATAGGGCGATGGAGCCTGTGGGTCAGTCTTGAGGAGCTGGTGCTGAGCTGGCGCTGGCTGTGAACTCTACTGAAATGACGGCTTGGGGAGCAGTAAAGGCCCTGGTATGGTGAGTTTGCACTCTGGGTAGACCTGTTTCTTCTGGAAGACATCAAAATCTGAGACCCAGACAGTAGGTAGTTATTACAGCTTTTGTGTAATTCTTTGGTGGTATTCACCAAGATTTTATTTAAACCCTGATATTAATATGCTAATATGAGTGCTCTTGCTAAATTCTAGTCTGCTTAATTATATTCTTTTTAGCTACCTTTCCATTGATATGGTTTTATTCTGCATTTCTTACCCTAATTTGTTGTATTGTATAAGATCTTTTAGCAGACACTGAGTATTCAACCTATCTTGAGAAATACCACCTGACTGGTATGTGAGATGGATTGGGATTCTTCTGTATGGAGCTGCTGGACAGAGATATAAGGCTTTGCTGTAAGCAAAATTTATGACACAGAAACATTTTACCTCCTCTGATGCTCTGAACATTCATTGCAACAGATGGCCCTGTGCTTGGTGATTTCTACTCTTAGATTTGATGCTGTTTATATATATAATCTTTAATACCTAAAGAAAACAAAAATGCAGGTCTCTCTAGACTGAGATAAGATACAGAAGAATGAGTGAAGTATACTGGTAAATGAGTTATCGGTGTGCCTGCTGACCCTAAAAGCATCATCACTTACATCTTCCAAATAGAAATCGCAGTAAGAAAAGAGCTGAATACTTGAGGGAATACAGAAAAAGGAGCTGTCTTGGTGATCAATGGACGCTGCCAGCTTTGGCAGAGCTCTTCAGAAGCTTAATAGTTTAACAGGAGTATCTTAAAGGGACTTCTTTTATAAGAACCTTTTATATCTACTTCATAATAAATGAGCAAGTGGTTCATGAAAAAAATATGTCTGTCTACAATAGACTATTTTTTCTAGCCCCATATTTTCTGAAAAAGCGTGAGTTGTCTGAGGTAGGGATTCAGTGTGCATCCATTTAGAACTGTCTTTGGATATGCAGATACTCTTCCTGCTGGTTTTGCTGTGACAGGGTGGAGTTTTTAACATATGCATGGTTCTGCAGAGATAATGTGAATTTTTTGCCAGTTCTTGCCATCGGTACTCAGTTCCTCGCGGCAGTGCGCCCTGCTGCAGTCTTTGGCTTTCTGCGAGAGGTAGAGCAGGCGCCAAGGGCTCTGCATGACACCTTGGTCAGTGGTGACAGTCCAACTTAGCTCTCCACCCAGTTTGGCACTGGTGGGTGGGAGGAGGCCTGTCCCTAGAGACTATGGGAACAGCCCGGCTCGGCACTGGGTTCTGGGAAATCTCAGAGAGGCAGGTCCCATGATGTCTGTATTAGCGTTTTCTTGCAGAAGGTTGTGATGGAGGAGAATTGTAATAACATAGCATTCTCAGGGTGGATTTGGACTATATAGATTCTGCTCTTGTTGACAGTAAGTGTTTCCAACCATAAGTGTTGCTTTCCCATTAGTGTAATTATCTCATACTGGTAGAGCTACAAACAAGGCAAATAACTGAGTGTAATTACAGCACTGATGAGACCTGAATTTGTGGCTCTCTCTACAGGGTTATGTTCTTCTTTAGATTAAAACCTTTAAGCTGATTGACTGAAATTCAGAAGGAGCTTAGCATTGCTATGCAAGATGTCAGGGACACAGTGAACCCTCTAAGGATGGAAGCTGCCGAGGAGCCTCAAAGATGGGCAGATGCAGCCTGGCTTGGAGCAGCCCTGACACCCGTGAGCAGATGTTGGCTTGTGCTGAGGTTTTCTATTTTTATTTGTTTGTTTGTTTTGAGAACAGGCAGGAACTTGAATTGAGAAAGAGCAAGCTGGATTTAAATAGGCACAGGGAGGCTTTTGGTGGGTGATGCACTCCAATGGGGACTTTGGTGCACTTGGGACCCTTGTGAGTTCCAGGGCTCTGAATTTTCCATAAGGCAGGTCCTTCAGCTCAGTCAGTTCTGACATCTCTGCAGGGCACTCCAGAGCAATGTTATGTTTAAAGGCACGAGTAAGAAGCACTGCTCAGAAGGATGGTGTGCCCCACCGTGTAGTGCCCTGTGACAGAGATCAGCAGATGAGGCTCATCTGGAAGTGAAATCTCTTTGCGCAGAGAGAGGCTGGGTTGATGCCCTGCTGCTAGCTCAGGCATTGGGAGAGGTGCTAAGGAAACTGCCTTGATCTGAAGTCATGTATTCACAGAGCACTGACAGATATTTTTTCACCTTTCTTATTCTGTTCATGTGTTTTGGCCCCAACTTCTTGTGTAGAAGTGAGCAGTTATGTAATTTCTTTCCCTATTTGACTCTGGCCACCTGCTCTGACCAGTGTGGAGAGGGTTGGAAAGCGCATTTTACCTTGAGTTGTGACCCTAAAGTGATCTCTGCTACCTGTCTCTGGCCTTGAGTGGCTTGGAAACAATGGGAGATAATAGGATGACCCATCACTATTCCTGCACAGAGAAATGTAGCCTGGCTGACCATTACTGCCTTGCAGAAAGTGCTGTGAGATCACATGGTGCTGGCACTTTGGGATGGTCTTTTAAATGGGACAATGAGTAGTAAATGTGGGCTATACAGGTTTCTATTTAATTTATTAAATTTCTTAAGAGAAGAATCCTCTAGGCAAGATTATACATTGCTGCAGCAAATTATCCAAATGTACTAGATTTATTGAGAAGTTAAATGCATCTGAATTATGGAGTGCCAAACATCCTGGGAACAGACAATTCTGATAATGTTCTTTGGTTGTGTTAGAGCCATTTTATGGGTAATACATCTGAATAAATCTGAAAATGTCAAACCTATACATTAGCAAGAGATTTGTCTCAATGCTTTACACTACTGAACGGTGCACTGCACAGAAATTGCATTTGGCAGTGGGAAGGGCTGGGGATGAGAAGGAGAGTTCATCTGCAGGGACAGCATTGCTATGCGTCTCTCATGCCTCTGCCTAAATCTGCTTCAAACCAGGTCTCTGTTTGTGGGGGCGACTGTTGGGTCCCTGATGATTTCTGGAGGATGTTCTAAAAATGTTGCTGTTAGTCTGAATTACTGGCAAGATGAGTAATGTGGTCAGTTGGATCTCACTTCTACACTGTCTTTGTATTCCAGCTACACACTACACCTCTCACAGGCTGCTCACCTTATCTCTGGTTGCTGGAGCATCAGGATGTCATGGAAAACCGAGCCAATGCTCCTGTCTTCATACAGATACGCTGACAAGCGAATGCAACAGGTCATCGCTATTTGTCTTTTATTTGAACAGAAGTGACCACTCCAAATACTAGCATAAATGAAAGAAAAGAAAAATCTAATTATAAAAGATAGTGTTCAATGTAAGGGTTTGTTGTGGGTGTTTTGTATTTTAGGGGGAGGTTGAGTTATTTTATATTGGTGGATTTATTTTTTTTGTCGTAGTTTGTTTGTGGGTTGTTTTTTTGTTTGTTTGTTTGCCTTAGGTTAACATCAGCACAACTGTGCCTGAAGGAAAAATTGAGCAGATGGACTTCCAATAGCTACCTGCATTAACAACAGGATAGCTTTGTGAAAAGGAAGCTACTCACTGCATGCTGGTGAGATCTAAAGAGCTCCCCTGCTCTGTGGGAGTGCTCCACGACAAAAATTATCCTTCTAAAAGGACTGTCATATGTATGTGTATAAATCATGTCACTAGAAATACTAAACAAACGCCTATAGTAATAACACTGAAATATTAAGTGTCCCTGTAGCTGGGAATAAGTAGCCAAGAGAAAAGGCGAGTGGCCTGTTCCAGAGATGCAGTTCAGGAGACTTTGTAGAATGAGGCTCTCTGATGCCTCGTAGACTTGCTGCAATGGGAAGGTACTACCTTACATGCATGACAAACTCTGAATACTCTAGTTCCTGGTGTACTAAGCAAACTTTGCAGCCCACAGAGTTTCAGTCTGTAGAAATTATGTGGCCAGCAATCCAAAGGCAGGTTTCACTTGAGGTTCCCAAGCACAATATTTGGACGGGTACCCCTGCTCTCAGTGCTGTTTAATCATTAAATTTCCTGCATTTAACCCTTGTTGTCAGATAATTTTTTGTTTATGTAAATACTTGTATTAACAATAGGCTCCCCACTGAAATGTATCTCCCATAGAAATAAACGCAGAAAATATTACAAATAGATCTATGAAGGAAGACAGCACCAACAGTGTTTATGTTACCCATAAATAGAATTAAAACTGGAGAGTAATCCTTTTGTAGTTCTAAATGGAGTGCTACTTACCTAAATAAATTAAAAATAACCTCGTGCACCAGGCTGCAGAATTATCTCTTACCCCAAAGAGACATGGCCAGTGAATATCAGGGACGAAGTAACTGATGGTGTCATACTCTGGGAACAAGAAATCAGAACTCCTTTGGTTGAGATGATTTGCCAATTAGTTAATCTTGTAACAGAAGCAGCTTATGATGAGTGAACTGGGGACAAAGACAGTGATTTTTGTTTTGTGTTGGTAAAGTGCTTAGGGCTGGAGCCCTAGAACATGTTAGTGACGGAGGTGCTGTGGTGGTATAGAGACTTGCTGAGAAAGGTGATGAATGTGGGAATTCATAATTATGACTAATTATGGCAACGTAACAGCATTTCCTATAACACTTTGAATGATCCTGTATGAGTGTTTGGTTACGTATTTTAGAGTCTTCTTTTGTTAAAGCAAATCCTTGAATAAGTATCAATATTTAGAGCATAATTTGGAAAAGAAAAAAAAGCCTTCACCCTAGTGATTATCTGTCCATTTATGGATTTAATTGTGCAGCTAAATAAGTGCCCTCAACTTGAAGACTCTGAAACGTGTCAGGAAGCTTTGTCAATATGGAGTCACAACATGCAGAGCAGTGATCCGTCACCTGCAGAGCGGCTGTAGCATATGCAATCCCATCGATGAGTGAGAGTAACTTTGCCTCTCCTGAATGAAGATATTGTCGGTTCTTAAAGGAATCCTTGGTGGTTCTGCTCTCCAGACTGACACAGTACATGGTGCTTCAGTCTGCGAAAGGGTGGGACACCTACCTTTGGAGAATTGTTGTTTTACTAGTCTAGAAAACGGTACGGCATGTTGAGTCTTTTATTCTTTTTGCTCTTGTCCCTGTTCCAACCCCTTTTTTTCCCTGCTTGTCTGTTTAAATAGGCTGATAAGCAGGGAGTAGCAGTCCACTATAAGTAAATTACAGGTTCTGCTGAGCGCCGCTTGAACCAAGCTGCCTCCACAACAGGCTCTCCAGCCTCTGCCACTGTAGCAGTGGGAAGGTGCCTGCTTGATGCACAGCTTGGCATTGCCCTCCCAAACCGCTCACCTCTCGGCTGGGGCCTGTAAGTGCCCCTGGAAGTCCTTGTGTCTGTATTGAACACCTACCTTGGCAAGGGACAGATTGCATTTTTGTTTGCTGATAATGCAGTGAGGTTAGAGCACCGCGTCCCTCCTTAGGGCTTCCTAGTGCACCATGTTGACTAAAGTGGAGAGAAGCAAGTGATAGCATCAGGGTTCAAAACTATAAAGGCTGGGGCTGAGTTTGGTATGGTTTGGTCTAACTACCTTTGACCTTGGATTCTCTGTTCCACTTTTGCTGCCGAGGAGGTCTAATTTACTGTGTTCAAGGTTTCCAAAGAGGTACTGTGTTTTTTCATGTAATGACAAAATTCCTACTTGTTTCATACTTTTTTAAAAGTTTTTTTCTCCCTAATGGGAAAACATGAAATACCTCAGAGAAACTTCACTGCTTTTCATTTATAAAACTCTTTTCAGTATGTTTTCTCTGTGGAAATAATCAAAAAAAAAAAGCCATGAGAGTATTTCAGCAGTTGCTGATGGTATGCAAGTGTATTTGCATGCTCTTTTTTTAACTTTGTTTTTAAGCCTATTCTTAAAATACCTTATTTCTAACAGAAATGAAAGAAAATTTAAAAATATTGAAAGAGGAGGTAGAAATACAGTTACTTTTCATTTGTGCTGAGGAAAGATTTCATTCCTCTGAAGACAGAGAGTGGGCGATGGTGAAAACAGCTGTGAATCATTCATTGCTGAGACCTTTGAATTTGAGGAGATGCAGGGCCAGCACATCTCAGCTCATGGCTGAACTTTTGCCCCAGATCTGCATGCTCTGGAGCAGCCTCCACCTTGGGAATACGAACAAGAAGTAGGTTCTTGGGGGGAGAAAAGCAGCAAACAGCCTGCATCTAGTTCAGGTTATCTGTGTTAGACCTCTTCCACCATGCTCTCTGGGAAGAAGGATAACATCTTGCAGATTTCTTGGCTAAAAATAATGGTAAAAATAGACCAAGACCTTTCTTTTTTTTTTTTTTTTTTAAGTAATTATAGGAGTTGGCAGAAACTTGGAGTATCTGCCAGTTTGCAAATAGCACAGAGAGTTCAGCATTTCTCAAGACATTTTTTTTTGGCAGTTCTCTGAAGCAGGGTGATTTGTATCTGAGTCTGATCTCTCTTAGTGTCTGAAATGGCAAAAATGCATCTGACTAATCGATGACATTGGGATGGCCTTCTTGTGCTTATAAGCATATCAAAGGGACTTAATCTCCCCAGCCTAGAGACCTGCCCATTCTCCCTTGTGCTGGGAGTCTCATTGTTTTGCACATTGTGGAGTTGTTTCAGAGCCCACAGTGAGCATCAGAATTATCAGACTTGCAAATTCTTCAACTTAAAAAAAGCCACCAGCCAACCAAAGAAAGAAATGTAAATATCTTTTTTTTTACCAAGACAGAAGAAATCTTAACTCTTCTCAGACTCTGAATCAGACCCTATGACCCATTGCTTTTGTTTTTCTGTCCTCTCATAGCACTCTACATACCTGAACAGCTAGTTATCCCATCCTACGCTGCTTGATTAATTTTTATTTTATTGGGCAGGGGATGTTTGTGTTCTCATGTGTCTTCCCAGGCAGACAGATGGGAGACAGGGATTGTATGCTGCTCAGAAGCAAGGCTCCTCGATCTGCCTGTGCGTACACTCAACCTCATTCCACGGCCGGTGCTGAGCGTATGTGTGCTCCTCTGCTTCTCTGCTGTGGTCTCTAAAGGGCTCCTCAACGTGCAGCTGCAGACGTTCTGACAGGCTTCCTCATTCCCTAGGTTGCTGAAGTTGGGAACGTTTTGGAAGGCACCGTGCATTACCAGGGCATGCATATGGAGCACCTCAGGCATCAAGAAGTATGATTTCTGAAAGTGGGATAGCAATATCTCTGCCTGCACGGCTCCTGCTTCTACAGCTGTTCTCTAAGCTACTGAGTCAGTGAGGAACTGGGCTTTTGTTAACAGGATACTGCAGACTTTTAACACCTCCAGAGTTCATATTTACACTTAAGAACCTGGCCGTTTTTTTGGGAAATCCCCACCAAGCCCATTAATCAGGCCGTAGGGAAAGATTCACAATGATATTTATTAATCTAGCTCAGCATTTCTCATTGCTAGCACTTCATGGCTTATTTCTGTACTGACAGTTCTGCTTCTGTTAATCTTGCTGTGAAACTCAAGGTAATATTTCCTGATTGAGGCAAGAGGAATCATTCAGGTTTACGTGACCTGCAGCTTATTTTGGGTAAACAGACATAAATTCCTAAGGGGCTCATTCATCATATAGTAACATTTTTCCTGAGAACGGACAAACTCAAGCTATGGAGACCTGAAAGCAGCAAAACACTGAGATGTTTCAAAACATATATGAAATGATTGTATAGGGTGGCTTTTTTTTTTTTTTTAATTCAAGAAGTCCTTTCTGCACCAACTTTTAGTGCTGTAGTGTTGAAGTAAGGCTCAGATCTGGACTGGTGACAGCTGTAGCTAGTTTTAAAGTATAAATCATCTGTATTTTGTATATTTAAAAGAAAGTTATTGCAGTCGTGGTTCTGTATAGATGGTTGAAGGCAAATTCTCATTACAGGGCGTAATGGATAAGTTAAAATATGAGATATTGCTGAGTGGAATATCTGTACATCTATGAACAGATTAACATTCTTCACAATGCGTCAGCAATATTGTATAGAGGAGCATGTGCAGACAGGAAGATGACTAAATATAATGTTGAAAGATACATAGCCTGAACTAAATGCATAACACTACTAAAAATTTGAGTTTGCGTGCATCCTTATCATATGGATGAAATACTCATTAAAATAAGTGCACGATGGATACTTGATGGAAGAAATAACGAAGAAGAGTGCATGATATCATGTATAAAGAATGCGTATAAATGCTTATAGAGAAGACAAAGGATTCTTTGGATAACAATAGTAGTGAGTTTGCCTTTTGATTAATGGCAGACCAGTTCAGTACTGCCCTAACAAGGAAAGCCAAAGTCTGCAATGAAGGCAGCTAGATATGGTGATTCTGGAATCAGTAGTTTATAGAATTCAGAGGAGCCAGTTAAAATGAAATGAGAGCAGCCAGATTGTTTCCCACCATGTAAAGGCATTGCATGCTGCTAAACATCACCTTCCCAGAGATCTGGCTGGGGGAGGGATTCAGCAGCAATTTGCTGGGGCAGAAATCCTGGGAGTCCTGACTTTCAACAGGAGTCAGAAGGACTGCACTGATGAATCACCATATTTTTGTTGGTGTATGTTGTTACAATTATTCAATTAGTATTTGCTCTTCCCTTCACCCCTATTTTAAGGCCTGACTTAAAGCATTTTAGGCCCTTACTAATGACTGGAGTATGCTCTACAAAGTGTTTGTGCGTCTGAATTACTTATGTATTCAGGTCTAGTTTCTTTTATCCTACCTAGACCTCTTCAGTACTTCCTCACTGGATATTGTTGGTTTGTTTTTCTCTTGAGCTGAAGTTAGAGATAAAAACCAGTGTGGATCTTACCTATAGCCCAACAGTTTCTTGTCTGCAGTAGCCACGAATGCAAATTGGATGGTTTATCAGTAGCTAATTTGCCATTCTTAATGTCATTCTGCAGATGGCTTCAGGAAAAGTGGGTTTATATACAAGTAATGCCTACAACTTGATTAATTCTAGATGAGCTCGAACAAAAACTACTCATCCTTTAATGCTGAGGGGGAAAGAAAGCCCCATATTTAATCTCAGCAGCATACGCACGTGGCAACGGGATGAAATCTTTGCCTTTCATGGTGTGAGGATCTTGGTGCCTTACAGGATGGTTTTCAAGTACTGGGAGAAAGTGCTGAAGGATGAGTGAGATGAATGGAAAAGATGTGGCACAGGTTCTGTGGTAGGGCAGCGATGGGGCAGAGGTCCCTGGGACACCTCTTGAGCAACATGCAGGGTAGAGGGTCCAGCGAGGAGTGGGAAGGAGCTAGAGAAATCCTAGTCCTGTCCCCCACCCCATATCTCCCAGCCACCTATGGGCTGATATCCTGGTGTCCCTGTCCCCACGGAGGTGCCCCATACCCCGAGCTGGGACTGCCTTCCAGCCTGGCTGGTTTTCTGGCTGGGGTAGTAGGAAGTGCCTAGGCCCCCAGGGACCCCTCAGCCCTCGCTGCACCACAAAGCAACTTCTTTTAAGCTGTGTTTGTGTCTGTAATTACAACTCTAACTGACGTCTGGCTCTTCATCAACGCCAGAATTTGAAAAGGAAAGACAAAGAATACTTGTGGAGTTTGGTGTGAAACCTTCAGGTCCTTTTGTACCAAGTGTAAGGTGAGGTAGGTCTAAACCTGGTTGACAGCTTTGAAAAAGTTGTAGATAAAAGGATCTGCAGTCTATCTGATGAAAAAAATGCCTTGAAGAAGTTACAGTATGGCCAAGACAAATAAACTTAAAATTATACTTTGAAAGACAGTGCTAGAAGAGAGAGGAAGGAGGAGGGGATCGGACGCTAGAAACAACCTGCAGTTATGTTTACGAAGTCTCTGCAATATCATAAAGAAAATGTAACGAGATGAACTCAGAACAATGTCAACTGTGTCTACGAAAAAAAGCTTAAAAGAGTGGAAGCATTCAAAGGAAAACAAGAACAAATCAACAGCACTAACCAGTCTGGTATGTAGTGATTGACAAGAAGAGGACAGAAAATCCTATAAAGAGTTTTTATTTGGGATTATGCTTCATGTGGTGTAACTGTTGCAAACAAGAAATATTACTGTTGTTTGACAGACTTGCCATCTTGCAAAATATTTCCTAGCATATGAATAACAGCTTTGCAATATGCTTGCGAATGAATAAATCAAGGTGATGTATTTTTCCAGTGAAAGTCAAAGGAATGTATTTTGGAAAACCTGTTGTGTTCAAAGAGTTATCTTTCTGTGTGGTAATTTCTAAAGAAAGCTAGCTTAGCCACATGGTTTCCTCTTGCTAAACAGCAAAAATCAAAATAAAAGCTTGATGGCTTAAAAGGAGGAGACAGGCTTGCTCTCATACACAGGTTATACGCAAGGAAGAGCCACATCTTTGTATGCAGGGGTACCTGGGGAGGTTCAATTGATGCTCTCACAAGGTTTTGACTGACCTGTTGGGTTTGTGCTTGTGCTTCTTATAGCACAAACGTTCAGGCTCTAAATGGTTTGTACAACATCAAAACTGGAGAAGAGAAAAGACCTTTTGGTCTTTCTCCTGCTGCATAAAAAGCACATCTGTATGTCAGTGGGATTTTTTCCTGTTGTAATTAGGGAGATTATTTTGCCATTTCCATTGAACATCTTTCCCAGGGATGGGAAGAGATAAACCTCTACGGTTTGTCTGACATTCAGCTCTCCATTCTTCTTTGAGTAATTTCTCCATTTTTTTAATCTATTAAGTATTCTTATTGCTTTCTGCAAACCCCTCGAAGCATTTAGCATCCGCTGCATGATTGCTTGGTCCACATGTAGGTGCTCTGCTTTCTTTGCATAGTAATCTCTGTAGCCCTGTAGTCTTTGTGGCTGCCTAAACTAAACAACTAATTGTATTCATCTGCAAACTGCTCTGATGACTTAGTCCACTGAAAAAGAGCATTAAGAACAGGTGGCGAGCTGTGATTGCTGTTTCCGATTGGAGAAGAATTATGCATGTCCTTATTTTTATTATCTTTTCCTCTTCCCACCTGCTGTTGGGTCTGGTCTTAATACTGCAGCAGGGCTTGTGTTTTCCCTCTTTCACCACTTAGGCACGAAGATAATGTTAGAGAGGGGCCCTAGTTCTCAGCTGCTGTACTAATTGCATGATTGACATTGAGAGACTAAGGCAAAATGTTGATTGAGAACCAGGGGAAGACAAAATTATATGAGTTAATGATGGAGGGAAGGATTAAAATTGTGCTCTGAGCTTTTAGCCATGCAAAATATTTTGAGAGCAATATTTTAACAGGAAGAATGAGCAAAATGCTAAATCATTGAGATGCTTGATGGACTTGGTGGTTATCTCAAGACTGGATTTGGTCCTTTTCTTAGGGAAAACTAAGCTTTCAGGGCTGGATCTCCAATGTCATCTGTCCCGAGATGTTAGTGGATGGAACTCACTACAGAGATTACTTACTGGGATAATCTGAATCCACAGCAGAGTAAAAGGTCTGTGGTTTTTGTCCTGCTGAGGTTTCGCACAGAAGATATTTTCTTGCATGAATATGAAAAAGGAATAGCAAACAAAGTAATATTTTTTTCAAGTATAAAAAGCTTCCCACTACTGTCTTAAGCTTAAGTGAACCCTGGGAAGAAGACCTTTCCTTTCATAATCACCTACAGCCTCCTTTGAGCTTTTTGCATGAACTCAGGTAGCTGACAAAAATGAGTTAGTACTTTGAAAGGGTGAGCTGGAGTCCAGTGCTCTCTGTTGTAAGTCTCAGCTAAAATAAGCTTTCCTTTTTTCCTAATAGAGACAAATATGTTCTAAATTAACATACGCTGTAGTAACTATGTTCTTTCGATGAGGGAACATTCAGGAAATTGCAAATGAAGATAATAAAGAAAATATGGTAGCTCTTGCGTACCTTGCAACTCTAATGAAATTAACTTTACCGGTCTCAGTTTTAAAACAGTGAAAGAAGTGCAGCAAAACTACACGGTACATCAGAAGGGAAGGCAGTGGTAAATTTGAGCTGCAGAAACTTTAATGCTCCAGTCCCAGGAACAAGGTTGCATGTGGCAAAACATTGGCTTGGGTGGACTTTGTGTAGGACACTGGTTGCTTTTTAAACAAAAGGTTTTCCCTTGTTAAACCACAGTGGGTAGCTATGCCTGCTGATACAGGAAGAACAGGAGGGAGTCTGTGCCACTGTGCTGAGCCAAGCAATGTCAGCTGGAAACCCTTTGGGAGGAGAAGAGCAGCTGAGGTAAAGGATGAGTGATGAGAGAAGGAGGAACTGGACTGCAGCTGAGTGACTGGTGGGCAGGCTGGGCTTAGATGGGGGTGGTGGATGAGGGATAGTTTTTCTAGGATCTGGGAGAAGCTATAATTCTCTGGGGCCGAGTAGAGGTATTCCTGAACGTGTGGAGCACTTGCTGCTGTGTTGCGAAGCCAGTGCTTGCCTCTGCATGTGCAGATGGTACAGGTGCTTGGCATCACAGATTTTGGTTTTGGAGGGAGTAGCAAGAAGCTTGCTGCAGGTAAGGCTGAAACAAATGGCTTGAGATTGAGCTAGTGGTTTCCTGCAAGGAAATTAGGATCTTGCAGTCATTGGAGAGTCTTGTTTCTTGAAAATCTGGTTGTTCTTGTAAGCTGGTATCAGTGCCTCATTTTGAAACGTTTTGAAACCTACTTCCATCTTAGTCACTGGCACTTGGTATGAAGTTCCAGTGGATTAGCTAACATTTTATGTTTAGTTTTAAATTGCTGGCCCTTCACCCCTCTAACTGATCTTGCATTTCACAGCACAAGAGGGAGAAGAAACCTAGATATTTTTGGCCTAGTGTCTCTAGGCTCCTCACTTCTTTATACCATGCTTTGTTTTTCATTGCTGTCTTTTCAAAACTTCATTAATCTTCTTGTTTCCTATTCACGTAGCAGTTCCCACTGGTTTATGTCATTATTGTTGCACTCGGTGACTTTTATCATCTTTATCTCTCATTGTAAATATTTTCCTTTATAATAATTGTAGGATTACTGAAAGCAGTTTCATTGGGTATATGATTGGATTTTATAATGCAGTGTATTCATGAATGTGTATTGCTGATGTCCCTAGAAACTGTAGTCTTGAACAAAGACCTCATTGTCCTAGCAACTTTGTAGATGCATCATGGAAATGGACTGTTCCTGGGAGAGCTAAAAAGTATGAGATGAACTGGTTACAGGCACTCCCAATAGTGGGGGTTCATCAAGCTGGAGCTATTGCTGTTGCTGCCATATTTTGTGATGGAGCTGCAACAAGAAATGGGTGGTGAATGAGCAGGTATGAGTTAGGACAACTTCTGTCTTGAGAGACATGAGCAAAGGCTCCCAGGTCTGTACCTCATCCTACATAGCAAAGAGCATGGACGCAATCTAGATGAGACTGATCCTTCGCGTGTCCTACCACTGCCCACTGTGAAAGTCAGACAAATTCAACCTCTTTTATGGCACTCATCGGACATAATAATATTCAAGTTCTAACTTATGAAATTAATGTGAAGGATAGTGATCTATAGTGTTGGACTCATTCTCTGTTGCATTGACTCGTGCTCAAGAAAGAAATTTCTCAAACTTTTTTAGTTTGCTTCCTCAGATTCATTCATCATATCTGTCTACAAGAAGAAAAAGCTTTTGTTTGAATTACAAGTGGGCATATCTTAGCTACTAGGCTATGCAGGGTATTTTTGCTATGCTGTAAGTAGAGGGTGTAAAGATATGTAGGAGTATGTCTCTAATCCATTAGCAGTCGGTATCTTAGTTCTTATCATGGTGATCTAAAGACCACAGTTAACCTCTGAATCAGTAGGCAGCTGAAATTTGGAGTGTCCTATGAGAGTAGTCTGCAGACGTAAACTGTGTGACATTTAAGTAAAATGTCCGGAAGTATAAGAGATGAACAGCCTGTGTAGGGTGGGACCGAACAGAGAATGAAAACCTGGCACCATTGCTGCTCAAGGAAACCTTCCCAGGCCACTGCATTGGTGTCAGCCCAGTTGATCCTCTGGTGTCTGGAATTTTTTCTGTCTAGAACTGATGTGAGCAGGGAAGATTAGGATTCAAATGCTTACAGTACAGCATCTATCTCCAAATGGACTTTCAAGAAGAGGCCAGTGACGCTGGCTGTCCCATAAGCTTTTCATTAGCTGACTCACTTAGCACTGGGAATAAACAAGGAACTGAATCAAGCTGGGCCTGTCTTGGACTTTTCCCTTGAATCCTATTTTTAGCTACACAAATGCAAATCAGAAGTACTTTGCTGAAACTGGTGAGGTACTTTATAATTTATTTGTCAAATTGCTGCAAAATTTCTGAAGCACACAGTTCCAAAAGAATAAGATCTGTTGCTGCAAAATATCTGCTCCCTCTGGACAGTGAATGCTGTTCAGCTGTGCCTGAGGATGCGATGAGCTGCTGGGGCTGGGAAAATCAGTCAGTAATGCAGACGTGAATAGTGTGTGTTTTCCATGAAATGAGAAGGCAGCAAGCATCATTAAAAGAACTAAGCTGACACACTAAATAATCCATTTTAGAAAAGGTCTGCCTCTGGAAATTAGGTGTTAGCATTTGGTAGTAAAAGACTAAACATGGGAAAATTGTGAAACAGTGCTGTGAATATAGTGTAAGAAAAAGTAGTGTCTGTAAAGTCAGCTACAGGCTATAGGTCTGCACTGATGCTACAATAAACAGTCCTGGTATCTTCAGGTTTTCACTCCTGTACCTCCTGTGTGCTCACACAAGCAGCAAACCAAATTGAGGAGCTGATCAAAATAAAAAATAACTTCTTTCCATGAAAGGCTTGGTTGATTTTAGCTTATTCCTAAAGCTCAGAATGTACCTCAAGCGTGGTGCGTAAATCTGTGTATTTTGGGAATGCTGTAGGCTTTATAATTTCTTATGACTGTGTAATTTTTTCTTAGGTGTTTAGTAGATGCCTGACACTTGCGATCAGTGCTTGATCCCAGTATCCTGTGCCATGCTTGCCTCCGTAGCTGTGGTTAGGATGCTTTCTCTGAATATCTGACAGCTTCTGCTTTGTTAGCCAAACGTGGGGTGTTTTGGAAAGAAAATTATGCCACGAAGTAGTACTTCATAGCAATCCTCAGCACTAAGCCTTTTACAGCTGTCAATATTTAGGATTTGTCTGTACATAGAGGCTTAGATTTATCTGCGAGTGAGGCCAGAGGTGAAGAGCATTTGTAAGCTGAAGGAAACAAGTAGGCTGGTTCGTGTGCTCAGAAAGCTCCACGGTGTCCATCCCTGCGCCTGCTTGCAGCACAGCACCAGGTAGGGAATCAGGTTTTACCTCTCTCCAAGATGGTTTTAAAGTTTTGAAAGGTGAGTTGACTGAAAGAGGAGGTAAAGCACAGGTTAGTGTAGCACAGAGTGTAGCAATCGCCTGCTTAGGATCCAAATCGGTCATGGTATTAACTGTCTGCCCATGCCTGCATAGTTTTAATAAGTGGAATAACTCATTTTTGGGCTACTGACACATCTGGGATTTTTTTGGTACAACATTGGGATTAGGAATGAAGAAAAGAAGACCGACATATTTCTGTTTATAATTCCTTCTCTGCAACTGCTTTTATGTCTGGCTTTCTGGTATTTGAGGTCTTGCATCTTTGTGTAATGTGGCACAAGTAGCCTTCCTATATAGGCTTGCAGCTGCAGGATCACCTTAGTCAGAGAGACATGTGCAGGAATTACAGTGTACTGGATCCTGCCCTGTGCAGAAACTCAGTTTCTCTGTCTTCATCCCCTGCTTCCTGCAGACTTAAAGCTTATTATAGCAGTATGCGGACTATGAACCTTGATGGGCTTTGGGGTAGGATTTCGCAGCCAAGAATGTAGCAGCAGCATCAGTCGTGCTTCCTTCTAAATTAGAATAAGGCTATGAAACAGAAATTCTATGTGAACAACCTACCCTAAAATTTAACTGTTTGAGGGCTAACGCTTCTCCTCCTAGAATTCCCTTTCCTTACCTTTGGTTGAGCCTTTCTGGCTTTTTATGGTCAGCCACTGTTTGCTGAAGTGTCCCTTCACTTCAGCATCTCCTATCAGTTGTGTTGTATCATTTTATTTGGGTGCATTTCTAATGGTTATTATACCCAGCTGATGCCCCTGCAGTTATTAATTTGGCTGCATGTCTTTCAACCTTTCACTGCTTGCTGAAATGCTGATAACTTCACTCAGCTCATACTGTCCTCGTCTTGCTGCATCTCTGATGTTATTCCTTCTGCCTTTTATAATATATATGCCAGCGGCCTTTTGCCAAAACACTGCTACTGAAACCCAGTGAAACAGGAGAAAATAACTATACTTCTAGGAAATAATAATACCCAGTTTATACTGCTGAATGTAAAATAAACTTATAGGCAAATATTAGCCTTTTGCCTACTTATAATTGATGGCTATACCAATTATGGCTGTTTTTCACATGATAAAGAGCGATTAATTGCCTGTTTGTATAATATAGTTCTGGGGACAATGGGAGTTACTGGGCTGCAGGGCAAAGCCCAAACAAGATTAAGCCATACAAAGGGAAAAGTTTCCTGAGGATCTGTCAAGGTGAGCAAATACAAAGGTGGGAGGGGTGGATAAGAGTGGAAAGATGCATAGTAAGTTTCTCATAGATCATCATTTGCAGAGATGCAACCTGCACATATCCTATCTCTTTTTTTGCTTTGTCACTGATTGAAAAAGGGATGAAAAAGGGTTGTGCTGTAGTAAAAAGCTGTAAAGATGTAGTAAAGAAGTAGATGGAGGGCTGCATCTGTAAAACTCAGGGTGAAGAGAAGTCCACTTCGAAGGGTAAAGGTACAGCTGTGTGTGCTGCACCTTGGGGAAAGGCTGTCAGGTTTGAGGTAACTTGTATTAAAGTACCTGTCAGAAGAAAAGCTGAAGCAAAACTAGAGAACTGTCCAACCTGTCTCAATGCAGCCCTGAAGAAAAAGCAAAACAAACGTTCTGTTGCTTACAAGTGCTTTCACAGCGAAAAGGTAGGGTCGATTGGCAGCAGAACGTCTGGACAAAGACCACAGACAGACCTAACAGTGGTGCGTCCCATGGTTTACAGAAGACAACTGAGGCCTCCAGAGGTTTCTAGGTATGCAAATGATTTGGCACAGTGGAGATAATCTTCAAGATTAATTAATTGATTTTCATTGTCATAAATCTTGCTTTATTAAAAAATGTCTGAGATTTTATTAATCATAAAGCTATGTATTATAAGACATGCCGATGTTACATCAGTGATGCAACCTCTGCATTGACAGCTTTGACAGGTAATGAGCAGCTCTCTACACTGATCTTCTGTCTGAACAGTTTGCGTGGAAAAGGGTGAAGAAGCATCAAGTGAGCTTATTTAATAAAAAGGAAATTACCTATGCCAAGCAGGCTCATTTTTGCTGGAACAGTTTAAGGACTGTTCGTATAAACACCTCAAATGGATGGAGAGGAATACAGTCTCTGGTGGGAGGCACGGTGACAAGGTGTTGAGGCAGTGTTGGGGGACAGCTTCAGGTGAGAGTGGGCATTCTTGTACTGTCAGAGGAACTGGATTTTCTGGTGCCATTTTTGTGTCCACCCTGCCAATAGCAATCCTGTTTATATTGTTCCTGCTGCTGTTAAAACTACTGTTTATCATAATGACGTTAGAGGATCCTGGATGCAACTCTGCAGCTTGTTAGATCGAGGTCTGGGGTCTATTTATTGTATTGCGTGTTTCAGTAGAAGCTCCTCATAAGCCACATACCCCTCTGACATTCAGTTCATTGCTTTTGTTAATGCTCTGTGAGTGCAGTCACTTTAATTTTACATGATATGTTGTAGTTGGTGTATAAATATCTATATCAGTCTATGTGGTTGCAGGAAAAAAAATGAGCTATAGAATCTCTGGAGGAATTCAGCTCCATAGAGACTCAGAATAAATATTTCTTGAAGCCTATAGTTATTTGACTGCTCTGATATAAGACTCTTCTCATGAGTTCCAACAGTTACGCCAAGGAGATCACAACCACTAATGCGAGATCCTTTTTACGTGGTGTTGGAGTATCTGCTATGTAGTACCTTAGCTTTTATTTTTCCCAATGACCTGTTTTTTGCTTGTCTGCATTTACTACCTAAAATATACTTGAGCTAGTTTAATTCTCGCTGACTTCCTGCTGCTCACTGGCTGTACATTCCTCTGAAAAATATAATGCTGAAATTAAGATTTCTGATTTCTACTGCCTTGGGAGGGTGTTGTTCTCAGATACTGTCCTGAAAGTAGTAGAAGAAACTGTGCCTTTTTATTAGTTTGTACTGGCATTCTGCATTAATTCTAGCAATAGAAATGAGCCAGCATGCCAAGGATGATACGCCCCTCTTGTGCTGGTTTGTAGAAGAGACTAAGAGCTAATGCTGCTGCATGATGGTTATTCTTTCTCTGTAAGGGTACCTGTTTTTTAATGTGTTGAATGAGAAAATGATGCCGAACGTGCACAGCTGAGGGTAGATGGGCTTCAACAATTCTGGTTAAACCTGCTGGTTTAAACCTGGAGCCACTTGTGGATGTGGCCACTGTTTTAAAACTGTAACTGAAATATTAATAAAATATCTACGTTTCCTTCTTGGATTTCAGCTGGACTTTGCATGGCTGTCTGCAAGCGTATCGTGTTTGAATTAGGTGGTCTGTGACCACAAGACTTTGCAATGTGGCTCTCTATGGTTTGCTGAACTTTATGTAGTTATGGTTTGCTTAACTTTACCTGCTAAAAGTTTCAACGTTGTCTGAGACGGTTAGCATAGGGCACAGCTTGCTGCAGATGCCATTTCCAGGGTGAAATGCAATGTGTATCTAATTGCTGAGGTTTCTATCATGTTGTTCTGGAACCAGGACTTACACTTTGGCTGATAATACTGCATAAGCCACAAAGAGAAAGCAATAGAGCAGTATGTAAGGAGCTGTGGTAGGAAGCGGGGCCCTCTGCAGAGATTCAAATATTTGAGTAATTCATTAGGTGAGTCATCCTGCGATGGTTCTTTGGACCTTTAATAAGAATTAGTACTTCTCCTTACAAAGAGGAAGGAAAAATTAATTCAGAGTTTCTAGCAAAGCACAAGAAGTGACTTTTAAGCCTTGTCAAATGTTTCTATAGTTTAGGGATCCAGTGCATAGGGGCAGTTTATCGGTCTGGGTCAGCTGGAGTGCTGCCTTGAATGAAGTTATCTTGATCAGCACTGGAGTCTGCTGATAGAAAGATGTGAGCAAAGCCAAATATGTGCCTGCTTCTAGTTTCCTCTTTGATGCTAGCTTCAGTAAGATGCTCCAAAAATACAAAATACAGTAGTCTCGTTTGTATTAAAGCAGTCAAAGGATGCAGGTCAACTTCAGACGGTGACCTCTTCAGCTGCTGGGAAAAGATGTTGCATTTCTTTACTAGAACAGGCAGCAAGGTAAATTAATTAGAACAGATTTCCCTGCTTCTGCGATAAAAGCAGAAACGTTTATGTGCATGAGAGAAAATCTTTCCAATTCATTATTTGACCTCTTGGTCAAACTGTTGGATCACTTTAGCTAATACTGACTCTCTCAGTGGTACAGATTGGGATATGCTGTCCTTTCATCCCTCTTAGATCTGTACCTTCCTCCTCCACTTGAAGCCATTGTTCTAATTTTTCACACTTTCAGCAGATTGCAGCAGAATCCTTGCCATCATTTCAGACAATTTTCTGACTGTTCTTCTTAGCCTGTCACTCTCCTCCACATTTATGGGGCCTTACTTCTCAGGGTATCAGTGTTCATTGTCTGGATTTCCCAGTTTGAGAATTAAATGTTTGTAGACTTTGGAAATCTGTCAGTGAAATAATTGTGGTTTTGAACAATCATTTGGAAAACTGTTCATTTGGAAATAGAAGTCATCCTCAGTTGGTAACTGAGGATGTGCACGCACTCATGTGCATGCCTTTTCTAATATATTTGCAAAGCAACTTTAAATAACAGAGTTGGAGTTGTGCAGCCTGGAGAAGAGAAGGCTCTGGGGAGACCTCATAGCAGCCTTCCAGTAACCGAAGAGGACCTACAAAAAAGTTGGGGAGGGACTTTTTAAAAGGACACGTGGTGATAGGATGAGGAGAATGGCTTAAAATTGGAAGGTGGAATATTTAGACTGGACATTCTTCCCGCTGAGGGAGGTGAGACACTGGCACGGGTTGCTCAGGGAAGCTGTGGGTGCCCCCTACCTGGAAATGTTCAAGGCCAGGTTGGATGGTGCCTTGAGCAGCCTGGTCTGGTGGGAGGTGTCCGTACTCATGGCAGGGGGATTGGACCTGGATGATCTTTAAGGTCCCTTCTGACCTAAACCATTCTGTAATTCTATGATAATGAATATTTTGAGATATTAAACACATTTACACTTGAAATGTTTTTTACCTCTTCTGACTTCAACCTTAGGGAAATTTTCTGAAGATGTTAGCTGTTTGCTCAACAAACTCAGGATGTTAACAATTTCTTGCCAAGGAGGAAACAGATCTAATATTTGCTGTCTGTGATTGTAACTCTGAGTGTGACTTGCATTAGATTTTGGTGCAATTTGACAAGAGAAGTTTTATGCTGATTCACTTTGGATGCAGGAGGGCTGAAACTATTCATGCCAACCTGAGTGTGCAGGATGTGAGTCATTGCCTGATGGTCACTGCCTGGTCTGGCTAAGAAGTATATTTTCTGTGAATTGAGTCTGTGCGTCTTTGAAAATTGCCCTTTTACATATTCATGAAAATTTACCTAAATTCATTGCAGCTTGGCACTGAAAATGAATTGCATCCTGGGAAGTGCCATATGGCCTGTGCTTTTATATTTAAACAATTACTGCCTCAGTAATATAAAGCCTCAAAATCTGCTCTCAAACCATTGGATGAATAAATCATTGAATTCCACCGTGGACTTGTAAGAACTGTGTGCAGCCCTCTGCAGGCTTCTTGAAGTCCCTGCTCGGGGATGCATCAACATGTGGTCCTGAGCAGAGATCATTTTTTGATCTTTAACCTATTTCTGATGACCATCCTTGAATGCTAGTCTGGGTGTAAGGAACAGAGTGGGTCAACTTGATTTTGTGGGAAGCCAAAAGTGGGTTTTGTGTGGGGTTTAATGATGGTCCAATCCTGGGGGTGACCCACTCTGTAACACTGAAGCCACTTATTGTTCTGGAAACAGCATCTAAATCTCTTCCCCCTCCTTGCTCCACACAGTGCTGATGTACTCCCAGGCCAATATCAGTCTGAGCGTGTCCAAGCTTCTCAAGCCTCTTCTCTCTGCTTCGAGTAGGCTGCACACAGAGCTTTTCAGCTATATTAGCCATCAGAGAATATTCTGCCTCAGGGATGGAGTCAAAGTCTCCTCCTGATAGACACGCAACAATATTTTCTGACAGCAAGACTATAAACTATATCAACACTTGGCTGGAAAGTCACCATGATAGATGCTGCTGTATATTCAAATGTGCTTGAATTTAATTTGGGCCTTGCTGGGGAAATAAACATCATCATTCTAAAAGAGACACTAGAATATGAAACTAGTTTCCCTGAATGGATTTAAGGGACCTAATTCCTTGTTGAACATCTGGCCTTTTAGGTGGCTGGCAGTGGTTAACCGTCATGCGTTGGTTTTCAGACAATGCTGTCTTCATAGGAAGTGTGGAGCTGGTGCAGACCTGCAGCATCAGGGCCTAAAATAGCGTTCTTGTTCTCTGGTAAAAAAGTGAACATTTTGTAATTGCAGATTGGAATGAGATAGTGCACTCTTTTTTTTTTTTTTTTTTTAACATTAAGGAAAAAAAATTATGTACCTCTGTGTTGAGAGGATTAATTGGTTACTGGATGCAAGCCATTAGTGTGAAATGCTAAATATTGTTCTCCTGGAGAGTATATCAGCTAGAACTGGCCAAGTATTGGAGTGTATGTTTGTTTCTTCTCCCATGCACTAATTCATTAGAGTAATTACTATTTGAAGTCTCCTACAGAGATAGAGGGGGAAATAGGGACTTTGGCTAAAAATTAGCCTGATGGAAATTTTTTGTTCCAGCTGGCTCTCTTCTCAATTCTTCATTCTACTCAGAGTTACTTTTTCCCTTTCACAATGGATACAGGTAAATTGTACAGTAAAAGCACTAGTGTTCTGTCACAGTAGAGACAGAAGGTAAGAGAAAGGATGTTTCTGCCTCTCCCTGCTTATCTCTGCTGTTGTGAGCTAAATAGCTGCCACCTTGCAGGTCTGCAGGGTGAAGCAGGAAGGGGAACCACCACCTAGCATTCCCACTGTGCCCACTCAGTGGGGTGTAGGTGATGTACAGCCGTGAACAGGGTGTGCTATTGGTTTCTGGTTGGCTTGGGATGGCTTGTGGTCACCTCTCCCACGACTGTCCCAGCAGTTAGCCTTCTCTGAAACTCTATCCTGGCCTCAGGTAGCTATTTCTCCCCTTAAGTATCGGTAAGTAACAAGCTCCCTTCCTCTCTCATCCCTGCACAGCTGTCAGAGATGTCACCCTGTAGTCCACCAGGTCTGAATGGAGCCCTTTCATCCACTTTGAACTGCAGCTTAAAAATGGAGTGAGCCTACCACATCCATTAAAGGACATGGGGAAAATCCATGAGCAATTTTTAGATTATGAAAACTTGCCACAAAGGTATCCTTGATGAGACTGGATGTCACAGTTCTAACACTCCAGAGAGGATGGATGGGATTAAATGTTGCCCTGGTGGGGGACGATAGCATCTGCCCCTCAAAGTGATGCAGGGGCCATACCTGTGGGACAGGCGGTGCTTATATTTATTTAGTAGGAGCTCAGGCTCCAAGGTTTGCTCTGTGCTGCCTCTTAGGCTCTCCTTTCCACCATCCCCTTTCTCTGTCCTCCTACCACTCTCTTCTAGTCTGCAGATCAAGGCATGGTGGGATCTCTGCTCTTCACTTCCACATCCTGATTTCAAGTCACAGTAAAGGCTGGCTTCTGTGCTGCAGGTTTTTCTGTATATATTTGAACAGCTTTCTTCCTCTGAGATTTTTGGAAATCAGCTCAACTTTCCCACTTGGGGATGGAAACCATTTAAAGAAGTTTTTCTCACCATTTCCATTATGCTTCAGGCTGGCTGGAGATACCTTCTGCCCACTGCTGGGTGAGATTCAGGGGATGAGGACTTTGTGCCTGTGCCAGCTGCCCGTGGTGGTATGAAAGAGTCTGTGGTATGAAAGAGTCTGTCTTCTGTTTGCTGGTGCTCCTTTGACCAAGAAGGCTGCATGTGGTGGCATTGTCCCCAGGAGCTGTACTCTTGCTGGGACACTTCCCCATCCCTGCTCACATTGTGCCCTCTGGCAGATGGTGGCAGCATCACTCTGTTCTCCTTTCTCATGGCATCATTTTTTTTTTTTTAACTTTGGTTCACTGATTCTGATGCTTTGAAGCTGAAATACTTGGTAACTTGCTAAGTTTGAAGTGAGCTCTCCTGAAGAGACTGCCAATGGTGCCGTTTCTTATGCTTGGAGGTGTCTGCAGCTCCTCTTCCTACTGTCTTGTTGATGTAGATAATTGTGCCATTCTTGAATGTGTGTTCAGCATAAGGGAGTTTTAGTCTTAAATATAACAGTAATAGGCCATGGTTGCTTTTTTCTCTGATCCAAGCCAAAGCAGAACACAATTCTGAAGACAGCGGTGATGTGGGGCTGCCTGCCGACAGTGTTAGGTGAAACAAACCTGAGTTCTAATTCTGATATTGAATGAGTCTAGAAAGTGTGATTTCTTTTCTTTTTTTTTTTGTGAGCCAATCGATTATTCTCAGCACTGCAAGACTCCCACCTTTACTTTGCTAAGTGTTACTAAGGAATTTTGACCCTGATAAGAACAAAAGATCTAATTTCCTTAGTTGTCTGCCTTCCTAGATCTGCAGGCACATAGGAGGCTCTCTCTGGTTTCAGTTAAAAAACCAGAACTTTCCTTTCCTGCTTTCATCCGACCACCTCTTTTTCTTCTGGATGCTCAAACCGCCACCTAACGCTGTAAATGCAGCTTGTGTCTGGATTTTCTCGTATAATTACGACAGCCTGGCCTGAAGGCTAGAAGGCAAGAAGTTTTGGTGGCACAAGATGCTGGTCCTGCGGGCACCGCAGACAGCAGCTCTGGCAGAATCTGCCTGTGGAAATCGGCTTTCCCCTGACCTGCTATGAGAATGTGCAGGTGGATGGATCTGCGGCGATGGGCCTTCCTTGTCCCAGCCTTCTGCTCCTGCAGATCCCATATCCTTGTTAGGGATCTCTTTAATCATGGAGATACTGAAGACCTTAATCAATTTTTCCTTGGTGCTTGGAGAGCAGCAGCTGTGGGGGTTGCTCACGGAGTGAATCATAGCAAAAATTAGTAGTTGTCTTTATGAATTATCTCCTCACCCGCTTACCAGATATCTGCTTGGGATTTTTGTGGTGTGTTTTTTTTTGTTGTTGTTATTTAAGGTTAAGTTTCAACTTAGTGTGAATTTCTGGGGAAGTCCTGGTGATTTACTTGCTTTTATGAATTGGCCCTCCCCTGGGGCACGTTGTTGGGTTATTGTGCAGTGTTTAAATGAAACGTGTTTGGGGTTTTTAGTGTGAAATAGACAGTTCTGGTACAAGAAACAAGAGCACTGCAAATATTTTTTTCTTTGTAACACTTCTAATTTCTGCCAGGCTGTGGCTGTGTTTCTCATTCACCTTTAAATTTTCCTATGTGTCAGAATTCAGACCTGGAGGAGACGGCAGAACCGCTGCTACTCGGGTGCTTCTCAGTCTAATGACAGACGATGGTTACGTGGTTTTAGGTATAACTGCCCATCCCTGCATAGTCACAGGAATGGACCTGGCTGATGTTTGCTATGAACCTTTGAAAGGGGCACTTGCGTTAGCAGAGGCTGAGAGTGCTGCCAGAACTTCTCATATGTTTCTAACAGGGAAATCTGATGACTTTGTATTAGCCAGCTGGCTTTTCAAAGAGCTAGTAGCCTGTGCTTGATGGTTTCCAGACTTGAAGTCCAGGGCCTGAAATCAGTAAATGTCAAAAGAAAATCAATTGCTGATCACTATCAGGCTGGATAAATATTAAAAGCAAAAAGCCTTTTTTTTTTTTCCCTTTGCAAAGAACTTTTAATTCCTCCTGGGCTATTTTATTTGTTTTTCTTGCTTTACACTTATAAAATTTTTATTCTTTCTTATTTAATTAATTTTTAAATTACATTTGAAAATCTTGTCCTTACATTTCACTTCTTGAGTGCTGCTGCCCTCCCTTCCCAGATCCATTAGAGCAGTGGCATTTCTGAGTTGAGTTGAACAGCTGCCATCGCTTCCTTCTCCTCCTGCAGCAACGGGATTGCTGCCTTCCCCTTGCTGCCATCACCTCCCTTCTGTCCTCTGCTGGGGATGGCACTGGCCCAGATGACAAACCTGGCAGAGCTGTTTGCCTGGATGCTGCTCTGTGCTCGCTGGAGGAAGCTGGCCTAGGGAGTACAAACCAGTGGGACTTCCAGCCAGCTGCCTGCACAGCCCATTGCCATGGGTCTTGCTGGTAGTGGTTTTATCTGCTACTGAAATGTTTAATTTTCAAATTGATTTGAAATTCAGTATGTAAGAGGTTAATTACCTCTTACACCAGAAAGTGCAACGCCAAGTACTGTGCTGACTGTTTCCAAAGATCAGTTTTGGTTGACCACAATCTCTCACAGAGTGAAAGGGATTAACAAAAACTAATTAATTTTTTTTCAGGATTTTGGCCACATAAACAATTAATATAGCTTTTCTGAGAAACGTGAAGTGATGCATTCGCCTTCCCATGAAAGTACTGAATGTCTGGGATGTGGAGTAGCTCCTTTTACTAAACCCTGAAGCAACACAAGTGCTCCAGGAAATGTTCAAACACAGCAAATGTGGTGAGCTGAGTATTGCCATTATCCACTCTGTGGTTTTAAAAAATGACTGTCAGAAGTGCTTGTCTTCACTGCCAACTACTTAAGCTGGCAAGATAAATGTAACCTTTTAAATGTGTCTTGGTTTCTTTTGGGTTGATTTTTGTTTGTTCGTTTGCTTCTTGAGTTAGTATTTATTTATAATATTTTTAGCGAGTGGAAAATGATGATGTTAAACTAATTTGTGGTCAAAGTAAGTATCTTTGGGAAGGAACTCCACTTGCAGTCCTATTGCAAGATTATGAGATTTGAAGTTTTGCACGTTCTGCAATAATGAGAGAACTGGAAGAAAAAAAAATCCAATTAGGACCTAGAACAATACATCACAATAGCAAAGAGGCAGCTTCCCAAAAACCACAGTAGCAGCAATTCAGATTTCCTTTTCATTCTTATCCATGGGGCTGCAAAGTAGAGGAGCATATCTGTAGTCTGGGAAAGCTTCCAGAACGATTTCTAAGCAAATGAGGGATGCAGACCTGAATTCTCTGAAGAGGTTCTTTGCCTGCCCCTGTTCTGCTCCCAGTGCTCCCAGTTACTTGTGTGCCCCAGCAGATGGGTTTGCTTGGAGTGCTTCACTGGGAATTCTCAATTGCCAGTAAAGCAGCAGTGCCCTTGACAGACCTGCTGTCTTTTTAACAGGAAGATATTTTCCCATTTGTCCAGACAATGAGACCATTTTTATAGACAATGCTTCTATATTAGAATTTCTTAAAAATTCAGATAGAGCAGTGAAAAGTGATCTGTTGCTTCTCGGTATTAGAGCAGACGGGAAGAGGGCAGTGCTGCCACAGTGTACTTTGCTGCTCTCAGAAATTGTCCTACCACTGCAGATATTGCTGTAGAGGCTGATGCGATGCACAAACCACAGATACTTACATGATAATGGTGATCTTTTCACCTCAGCTTCTCCTAGGCTTTAATCCAGCTGAGTATATGCAGGAAAACACTGGAAAGGGGTAACTATCAAATCTTACTTTTTTCTGGTTAAATTTCCAGGATATGAGGGTAAGGAGCTAGGATTTTCTGGTTCTACTATTTTCTTCTTCTGGCATGGAGACAGAGAGGGGATTTTCACTGCCCTACAAAATTCTTCTCAAGTATGAATCACAGTTACAATTTATTTTTGTACACACCAGTATAAAGGTTAAGTCAGAACGGATCTGGTAGTTTTTCCTTTAATATAATTATTTCTGTACTTTGAATAATTCATAAAGAATTATAGAGTAACTTAAATTTTTTGAATATACAAATCCAAAAATGTGGAATAAAATCCTAATGAAGTTCTGACAGAAAAGAATATTTTCTATCATTTAAATTTCACTAAACTTTATATATTTTTTAATGTTTACACATTAAAAAAAAAAAAAATTGCAAAGTTTTTAACAGTGTTTCTTCTACATTGGATCCCAATTAATTTGATGAGCCTCCAAAAAGCACAGGACTTACCTGGAAAGCCTTCAGTCCCTCTATGTCAAAATATGGACAGTTAGTTGAATGCTAGTCCTTCCCTTGAAGGAATTGGATGCTTAAAGGTTTGGATTGTAGCCTGGGACCTCTGAAGATCCAGAGCCAACCAGTGCTTTTGTGAAAACCTGTTAACATGACTTTGTACAAAGTAGCTGAGTCACTTGGTAGCTCATTCCCCATCTGGAAAATGGGGATGATTAAATTTCTCCACCACTCATCTGGGACAAACTGCAGAACGATGTAAGCTTTTGCAGAAGGTGGAATATCAATATGATCCATCAGTTTGTGTCTTTCAGTTCAGACCCTTCTCTCCCTAAACACTGTTTACAAAAGAGATGAATAAAACCATTGTTTGGAGAGAATCAAACAGAAAGGCAGAGAGCAGCCAGGCAGGAGTGGGACATGTAGGTAAGCCAGGGCTTGCTGTGCCTGGATGGTTCAGTTTGGAGATGCAAGTAGGAGATGCATTGGCCTCCTTCCCAAAGTTCTGGTGATCCCAAATTCAGGTGATGCTCTGTTGGGTTTGAAAACTTGTGGGTGGATCAGGGCTGTGACCAGAGTGCTCAGCAGCTCTTGCCCCGTCATGCGCACTGTGTCAGGGAGACGAGTCTCTCACCGCGCATCCCAAGCCTCTTTCAGTTTACATTGACTTCTGTTGTACTTTACACCTGTGCTCTGTTGTTGTAGTGAGGTACTGGTGTAATCACTCAAAATCCATACAGACAGAAGCTGCAGTAATATTAGTCTTTTCTAGTGAAAAGACTGGAAATCATTATTCTTTTTGACAGCTGAACTTCTTCAGAGAGTGAATAGGAGGCATTGCTCTTAAGCAATAAGTGGATTAAGTGAGATTTCTCAAAGCAGTAATATATTCAATTCCAGATTTGAAATGTTCGAAATGTTACATTGTGACTGCAAAAAAAATAAATTACTTTAACCAGTGAAAAATGCCAGGGAAATTCCACCCTCAGTGGTTTGATTTGGGGAGAGAACATCTCTTCTTATACTAATGCTGCTCTCTATTAGATTTTTTTCCCCTCCTTTTTTTTTTTTTTATTAGGGAAAAAATTCCTCAAAAAGAATATGCTGCTAACTTCAGTAACTGAGAAAACCAAAGATCTGCCTTTATTTTGGGAAGGTTAAGATCATTCTTTGTTCTACAAGTAGCAGAAAAAGCAAGTATTAGAGGACAGTGTTAAAATAGTACCCTGTACTTCTCTTTAAGAACATTGAAGTCTTTTCTGCTGTCCAAAAGAGAGGCAGGAAAAAAAAAGATTTTGGGCAATGTTTTATAGTAGAGCCTGAATAGATAGATTTTAAAACTCTTGTTTCGTAAATGCGTAAAAGAATCTTCACAGATTTAATCTTCATTTTTTTTATCATTGCTTTCCTTATTATGCATCAACTTTAAGTTCCATGATATCATTCTGTAAGAAATAAAATATCAGATGTTAATAGCAGTATGCAGTGGCACTTTTATATAGTGATTATAATGAAGCCTCCCCACATCATTTTCCTTCCTTATTTTTATTTCTGCACTTAAAATGAGAAGGAATAATTGTACCTCTTACTCAACAAATATTTTTATAAGACCAGCAGTTGATTGCTGAATGTCAGGCTGTGTGGCTTCTTCTGCACATACCCAGTGGTGCACGGTGACTTGTGGAGAGCCACATCCCTCTTTTTTAAGCACTTGTGTTCTCACAAAGACACCTGTAAGGGAACTTGCTGCAATGTATAGTTTTCTGGTGTCACAACATTCTTCACCCTTTCCCATTCATCTCCTTCAGTTCAACGCCGCTACAAACTCTGTTGATGTTCTGAAGCTGCGATGCTCTTGGGCACTCTTGAGCGGTAACCCGTAGCATTTCTTTCATAATACTGAACGATGTTAAAAAACAAACAGCAACAGAAGAAGATACTGTTGTTTAATATCTTCAAAACAGTGTGTATTGACTTGCCAGTGAATCTTGCACAAAACTCTTTGCAGAGGTAGTACAGGAATCTGGCTGAGTGGTAGGAGAAGACTCTGCCATGAAAAGCTTTTTCACAGGTACTTCAGGGAGCGAATAATCCTTTTTGGCAATGCACGTTGAATGAATGGTCCAGCTTTGCCTGCCTGCACTTTCAACTGGATTATTTCCTTTTATTTACAGTGTTGTGTTAATTGAATTTTTTTAATAGTAATAAATAATATCTAGGCATATGTTGACTTTCTTGACTTCATTGTACAGTAGGCATTAATGCAGCAGAGCTGATTAGAGCTTTAGTACCTCGGTGACAGAGTGTGAAGCCGGAGAGTAAAAGCAATGACAGTTCAGCATCTTATGCGGTGTTCTATGTTGTCGAAAGCTACTTTAAAACCAAAGTAGGAGTTATTTCTGCAGTTCTAAAATATGCCAGGTACTTTCAGGTATCCAGTTTTGGCTGGTATCTTAGAAACAAACTTAATAAATGTAAAGGAAGTTGAACCTTGTGCTTTTAGCAGATCCAAACTACTCCTTCTATAACCATAAAGCTGGTTTTGCCGTTCCGTGTCCAGTCATTAGACGGACCAGAAAGGCTGCAGAATCATACAACTTTCAGATTAGAACACATCATGCCTTCCTTTGGCAGGCTGAAAACAATAACAAGATTTGTTATTAACCACTCTTTCTTGAGGCAGAGCTGTGCACTTGCCCTCAGAGCAACCATCAGCAGTAGGTGTGCACTGATTTATCAAGATTTTTTTCTGTCAATATTTTAATACCAGGATTATTTGGGGGTGGGGAGGTGTAGTAACTGTTTACTTGTGTATATATCTATATTTATTTATTTTTTAATTCTTCTGGCTTGTTTTCTGAGTAGAAAGGGCATTCTAACAGCCTGCATGGAGCACGCTCGCAGCATTAGGCCCTGTGTGAAAACATCGCATCTCTGGGAAGGGAGGAGATGGGTTACCGTCTTGATCCATGTTAGATACGCTGCTTTCTTACAGCCACTATAAATACCACTTTGATTGGCATGGTAAAGGATTGTATTTTTGGTACTGCAGGTATATACAGGGCTGCAGTTTAACATAATCACGTGCTGCTGATTTCCAAATGAATAATCCTCACCTTGACATTTAGTACCTGCTGGGCAGCTGACTGGGACTGCAGGGAGCATGGTGGATGGCTTCTCCATGCTCTCCCTGCCTGCCTCGCCACTTGAACTGGTTGAAGTGAAGGTAGGTAGGGTCCAGAAGAGGTATGAACGTGAGAGAGGATAAAAACCTGCCTGTGGGAGGGGGGTGTTTGCTGCAGAGGGAGCTGCTTTTGCTGGCTGCCACTTTTGCTGTGAGCCCTGTGTGCCTCCTAGCAGAGGAGCCCTGGGAACGGATTCAGAAATACTGTTTGCCCAGTTTCATCTCAGTCTGACTCTGCATATCCATCTTCTGTTCCCTATTGGGTTCACTAATCTGATTTATCAGCTATCTTTCTGTAAAATACAGGATTAACTTTTATCTAGTATTTTGAGCATTATGTTCTACTTATATTCAGGATACTTTGTATGATAAATAAATCATGCTCCAGTAACAGGTAAGCATTAATAGCCCCTGGTGCTTTCATCTAACAGCTTTTTTTCTGTAAAAATGTTTTTTCCACTCCAGTTTCAAAAACCCCCTTTATTTTGTATATCTCTTTAACACGGTGACTTTCAAGATCATCTCCGTGTGGTTCTGGTTTTTATTTGTGGTCATTAAGCTGCATTTTTAACACTTTTTCCATTTGTGATGAGAACATATTTTTCCACAAGTCTGAGTTGACTGAAACTGTTTCATGTTTACAGTGGTGTAGACATGTAATAGGCTGCAGATTGCTTGATAATTCCCTTCTGAGTAAAATTAGAACGAAAAAAATATTGCAAAATTAAAAGATCACTTAAATTACAGCCCTTTGTTCTACCTTGTTAGTTAACATTCCAAACAGTGATATACAAACTGCATAATTTGTTTTGCTAAAATGTACCCAGTGTGGAGCCATCTGTGTAATAGTTAACATTATTTATATTCAAAAGGGATATTGTGATAGCTGGACGAGCCCCTTCTCCCAGCTAACCATTTCCAGTGCGACTCTAAATTATTGATTTGCATTCATTCTCTATTAACCTATTATGAGTTCATCTGCTGCTTTCAGCTGTCTTATCATGTTGATGTACTTCTAATTTTCCAAACTGAATAGTGATTTATTGCAAAGACGTTGGGAAGAATTGTTCTCCAGTGAATATCTGAAAGCCTCCTCTGCCCAGAGAGCCTCTTTCATTTGAAACCTGCATTGGGAGCCCTGATACATACTAAGGCCAGCAGCAATGCCTCGGCACTCCTGGAAACGTCCGTTTCCGTGGGTATATTCTTATATTTCGAAAAAAAGTATTTATGAGGTAACGTACTTGGTGTCTTTGTAGATGGAGTGACTTCTAGACTTTCTGGGCTCTGCCCAGGAGGCTCATGGGCAATGTGAGTTGGTTTCTTACCTATTCAGGAGGGGCATCTTGTTTTCTGCAAAGTGCTTTGAATTTTCTGAATGTTATATGCTGTGCAATTGCACTTGGTGGCTTTTTCATGCTTACTGTGCTTGAGTGGATTTTGTTCTGTTCTAAAATATGTTTACATATTGTGCAGCGATGAGGGAAAACATATAACTATAGAGGAATGAATTTATTGCTAAATGTCTATTGTTTCAGTTAACTTGCATAGTAAAATAAATTTGGAGAATGTTTGAGTTGGGAGATTTGACTTGGAAATAATTTTTGAGGAAACTGTAAAACAATAGTAAAGTACTGTAAAGCAATACTAAAGTAAAAAGCTAAGTTATACGAATGCTATGAGAGCGTGAAATTGTATGTTCTAGAATTGGCTGCTTTTGAAGAGATCTAGTTTGATCGGTGCTGAGTACAATGCAATTTTTAATCTTTTCACAGGAATTATAAAAATATCACTCTGAGACTCCGCTCTGTGTTGTTTACTCATGGAAGATGGTTTTACCAACACCCAGGAAAAATGCAATTAGTAGTTTGCAGCATCTTGAAATGACACATGCAGTCATTGTTACAGGTGCCACAACTGCATGGCAGATCAGAGTCAAGGTGAAGGACCTTTTTTGGTCTATGCTTCTGCAGGGACCTCAGTGCTGCAGCTTGAGTGCTTCCCGCCGTGTCTCCAGTCTGGATCCTCAGCTGCCAGCAGCAGTGGTTTGCGTATCTGACCTATAGCGCTTTGGTGTTTTCCTACACTGCTTGTACAGGTGCACCACAGTTGGAGGAGTCAGAGTTAAAATGCACATTTTCTGCTTTGAGGTGTGATACCTTGGCTCACAGGGAGGTGGCTGGAAAGCCTTCTCCTACAACTGGGGTCAGTCATACTTCTTTCTGGGATGAACCCTAGCCTTGCTCTGGAGTAAGGGTGCTGAGCCAGCAAAACTTTTTCCTCAATGCTGTTTCGAGGTGATAGCAGATGAGTTGCATGATTAATTCATCATTTAGCACTTATTTCCTGGCTGAGCCAGAGCCTGTTTTTGTGGATGGCTTTGTGTTCATTTTTCCTGTGGGTGTATAAACTCCTGTGCTGAAATGGCAGCAGTGGCTCCTAAAGTGGATGATGCCCATATGGGTCCTAGGTGTGATCCTGAAGGTTGTGTGCTGTGGTGTAGGAGGGCCCTGGTGACATTAATGATGACAACCGCCTCTCCAGGTGCCCACAGAGGTGTCTACTGGCAATTGTAAGTAGTGACATGGGATGTGTGCAGCAGCGTGCCATACTCTTGCTTTAGAGTGGGGAGAGCCTATGCTGGGAATGCTGGTGGGAGTCTGGGAGCAACTGATCCTGTTGAGTGCCTGCAAGCACGGCAAAAGGCTGTCAAAGTTGCTGGCCCTGCAGGAAACAGTGCTTTCTGGCTCAACCTTTCCTCTGCATGGAGTGATCAGCAGAAGCAGGGAGACCCTGTGATTCACCAAGACATAATCTCTCCTTGTGGTGTATGGAGGCTCTCTGTGTTCAGCCAGGAGCTGCTGGCCTCACCAGGAGGGCTGCTCCAGAGGCAGATGTCCCACTGAGCCTAGCCCTGTTATCCCATGTTCTTCTCCATTTCTAGCCTGGGGGCACACATTCCAACTCTTCCATGTAGTCACCAAGAGTTCCTCAATACTTTTTCCATTGTAGCAGAGGTGCTGCTCCGCATGAAATCCCTCCCAGCTGCTGCCATTGCCAAGTCTGACGCAAGGTTCGTTTAACCTGCTGATGTGAGGAGACTGAGTCAGATACGACAGTGCAACTGTACCAGAACATAGTGTTCAAAATAAAATGTACCGAGCCTTTTCCTCCTTTTCTCCCCCATCTTCACCCTGACCTCCAGGAACACCATATAAAGTCCAAAAGGTCTTGTGAGTCGTGAAATAATGAGAAAAGGATCTCTTCCAAGTACTATAATATGATACAACCTAACTCAAGTACGTATTCTAGAGCAGAGGCAACATATCGGTTTGTTCTATTAAAGTATAATTAATTACCATTTCAATAGTGCTACTAGGTGTACATATTCTTCCAGTGCATTGAAAAAGCTTCTTGTTATCTAACGGATGATGTTGTACATTGTGGATGCAACCCATTAATATGGAAATACCGACACATTCATCTGGAATAATTTCCATGATGTTATTCCTGACCTAATAAAGAAAAAAGTAGGTCAGCTTCGAAGTTTTTCTGCAATGGGAATTAAAGCAAGTCTTTGATAGTTTTACACAAATGGCTGAAACTTGCAAACCTTGCACATTCAAAATGGTTTGCCCATGATGATGACTTGGAGATATTTCTAATTAATTGAAGTAGTACATCAGCACTGAATTTCCTTGGTTTTTCTGTATTTCAGTGCTTTTTACAATTTAATGGAGTTTAAAAGAACCGAAATACATGGTGTCATCTGAGAAAAGGTGGGTTTAGAAGGAGATTTGATAAACTGTATCTTACAGAAACTTATGCAAAATAGTCTTTCTTCTTCAGGAAGATTTAGTTTAGCACTGAGCATTCCGGGTCCTTTCTAGTTGCTTGAGAGTATATAGTATGTTACCTGTACTTATTGCTCTGCTAGCTTTTAGCCTTGCTAGTGTTTTGCAGGAGGTGTATTTGTGAAGTAGATAGTGTATTTATGACTGTGTCTAAGATGATTTCAGTGTTTAATCGTGTCAGGGGAGGTTTAGGCTTGACATTAGGAAGAAGTTCTTCACTGAAAGGGTGATTGGTCACTGGAATGCGCTGCCCAGGGAGGTGGTAGAGTCACCGTCCCTGGAGGTGTTTGGGGAGAGACTGAATGAGGCACTTAGTGACATGGTGTAGTTGACAAGTAGGAGTAGGTGTAGGTGTTGGGTCATGGGTTGGACTTGATGATCTCAAGGGTCTTTTCCAGCCTTATGATACTGTGTGATACCTTAACCATCAAAATGATGATCTTCCTTCAGGAGCTTTGATTATTTGCTGTCACAAATGTACGATGTTGAGAAATGTTTCAGGAATGTGAAGATTACTTTGTTGGATTAGAGTTGATGTCCATCAAACACCATGCTCAGGGTGCATCTGCACTGCAGGCAAAGGTGTGACTGCAGTGCGTACAGGGATACTCAGTCTACTTCAGCTAAAGGCCCTGTGCTGTGGCTGCTCTGCCAGTCTTTTCTCCCTTGATGAGTGTCACCCAGCTTCTCCAGCTGATGTGTCCCATCTCCATGTTGCTCTGGCTGTAGCGTGGTGGCAGATGAAGAGTGGCAATCTGAAGGCAAAATGAAAAGACCAAACTCGGGCAGTGTTGCAGGGAGTTTGGTGACTCTTGCCCCAGCCAACGTGATGTTAGGGAAAGGCACTGAGTATTTGAGCCAGGAACCATCTGTGTGTGATGCTTTCTGCTCTAAAGAAATGCATTTTTGATGGACTTCTCTGTGTGTTGCTTACCGTCATTTTGAATTGTTCTGGGAAATCACTTGCTTGAGCTCGCTTGCTGTGCAGGGATAGATTTTTAAAAAATATTATGCATTTCCTCAGTGTTTTCACTGTTCTCTTCAGCTAAATTTCACAGCCATGGTCCCTCACCCAGCAGATATCCTGCCGCTAGATGCTTAGATACTAAGTTCTTTAATATACCACATATCGTTAGTAGCTGGTTGTCAAAGAGTCTTGTTCTGTAGAGCGTTTTCTGAAAGAATGGTTATCGTGGATATGAAGAGTTATTTCAGTTTTTCTGCTTTTTTGCTTTGCCCACTGAATATCTGGCTGCTCTCCACCTGTACGAGATGGCATATCGGTTCCCTTTGAAGAGCAGAGATTTGCTTTTTCCTGCTTCTGGTCTATTAAATGCTTTTCTTCTGTACTGAAAATGGAGAGTAAATATGGAGTCCTTTTTTTTTGTTGTTTGTTTGTTTTTTGATTTGAATTCTGAACACTTGTGATCCAAGAGCTCTGCTAAATCTGTCAGATATTTTTCTTGAGGGTGGTAACTTCTGATAGAGTCACAAGCCAGACTTAAGATAGGAGCTGTGCATGTCCTGGTCCTGCCCACGTGTGTGTTTGTGAAGCTGGAAGAAACTTTTTATTGTGAGACTATTTGCTCCCTATTTGTGTTCACTTTCTGCAAGAAGTTCTTGGTTTTATTTTAGAACAAAAGATGTGGTTGAGGAAAATGAAATCAGAACATGAAGAACATGCTGTGATTGGAAGGAGTGGCTGCTTGTATTTACCTGGTGATTTTGTGAAGCTTTATAATAGTAATAGAAATGTTGGTGGCTGGATAGGCCTGGTAGCTGAGTAAAGTGTTTAAAATACTTGTCTATTTTTAGAAGAAAACTCAAACTGATGCTTTGTAGTATGATTAAATTATTTATGCAAACACTGCTTCGTTTTTAGGTCTAATGAAATCCCAGAAAGAAGACAAAAACTATTAGGGACCTGGCTTCTGTGAAATTTCTAACGAGTCTTGATAGCACAGGAGTTTAGGGAAAAAGAAAAGTTATCTGAAATCCTGTTTACTTGTAATAGCCTGTCAAAATTCCATTGCAGAAATGAGAATTGTTTTAGCATTCCCCGTCCTTGTTTTTTAATATTTGTTTTCATAAGGGAAATCAGATTGATTCAGAAAAAACAGTTTTCTTTCTATTCAATATGACAATATTTTTCTATGTGAAATGACATTTTCTCATCGTTGGACTACTCTGAGTAGTCACATCTCCTGAAAGACAGTGCCACCTAATACGTGTGTGAGCAGGTAAGAGCTGCAGAAGTTGGAAAGAGAAAAGAGTGCGAGTGTCTGCCCATCCTCGCTCCCAGGTGATGGATGGAGTGCTGTGGGGTGGAAGGCCACAGTGCAGCCTCGGGGCATGGTTAAATTCCTCTTTTAGAGGGATAAGTGGCTCGCACTCTGTCTCAGAGCAGATGCCACGGAACAGCCCTCAAAATCAGCCTTGCATTGATTCAAAGAGAAAAAAATTGCTCCCCTAAGCTTTGGATACCGAGAATGTCCATCAGAGTGAGTGACAGGCTGGGCATGGCCCCTTCAAACTTGGGTTTGGGGACTTCTGTTGCCAGAATGCTTTAAAGGGAAAGGAGTGTTGCTGCTCATTAATTAGTAAAATTGGAGCTGGCTCAAGTGGTGCTTGGAAATATTAACTACTAGACTTTGGATTCATGCCCTGGGAGAAAAGTGACTTTTATGTTAGTTTTCTAGTTTTCATTAATAATTCTCCTTCTCTTAAAATAACTCTTCAGCTCAGGAAGTATGCGCAGCTTTAAGCAGCTGGACCACTCTGAACGGTCAGTGCCGTGGAACAGGCTTTTAGGGCTGTGTTATCAATGCTGAGTAAGGGCTGGGTCTAACAAAGCAACGTGACAACCAGTAAGGGTGAGCTCAGAAAACCCTTGAGAGCTTGTATTGCTGCCATCATGACGATGAACTCCTGATGGTTTTCTAAACACCGTATCCCAACAGTCACCTCACAGTGGTCATCACCAGCTATGAAGATTTTGCTGGCAGCACCCTTTGACACCTTTTCCTTGCCAAATTGTACTTTTCTCCCTGCATCTCCTTTTTTGCCCTTTCTCATCTTTCTGGATGCTTCCACACATACCCTCACACTAGTAGCTTTTCAGGGGTGTTGGAGCTTTGACTTTCAGCTCAAGGTTGAGGTGTGGGTCTTAGGTACCACTTTGGACCTGTCTGTAAGCCATGAACCCCTCTCCAGTTTCTCTGGAAATACAATTGCACCCTGCCATTTGGACTTTGAAGACAGCAACCTGACAATGTGCTGCATCTCCACTTGTGGACTGTTAAGTCTCTACTCTCCAGAGGCCAGTGTCTGGGCACGTACCAAGTACATGTTGACATGCAGTGGGCTTGGAGGCCTTTCAGTTTTTCCTTATTCTATTGAAAAAAGTAGTCACTGTCCCTGTAACATTGATAAAGCTGTTCAGAGAAAGAAATGCCAAAAGTTGTTATACGATTGAACAGGTTTGAGAGTAACCAAAGGGTTAATTTACCCTGTAGATGGATATGCTCTTTTGATGTAACAAGATGACCTGCCTCTTTTGTAAAATTAGAAACTGAATGTGCACAGGCATTATGTAACTGAAAGCTCATACTGTATATGGCAGTATGACGGATTAATATATATTGAAGTCCTTGATATGTTCTCATTTCTGTCCTTCTGGTAGTTTATGGAAACATATGAAAAGTTTTCAAATGACCTTTAAAATTAGCTACTAACTTATATAGTTTATCATCATTTTCTGTTCCGTGAGCCTGAGGAGTTAAAGGATTCATAATTCAGTATTTCAAAAATTGTCAGTGGCTTCACTATATGAAATTTTAAATATTCTGAATGGACTCCTGGCAGTCAGCAGTTGTATTTGTTCATTCAAATGTAATGGATATTGAATAGGATCTATTATCAGCTTGATATAGAAAATATATTTGAATAATTACATATGCCTACATTTGATATAAATTTCAATCTTTCTCTGCCGAGAGGGCTGCTAAAAGAGAACACAATCTTTATTGAATTTTATGAAGATGCAGTACAGAATTTTTGAATTCATGGGAGAGGTTCTTATGGAAAAGATGGAGCCAGCATCCTTGGTGCAGGTGCAAAAAGTGAGGTTTCAGTTCAGCATTTCTAACAAAATTTTCTATGCTCTTTCAATAATCTTCTTTTACTGACTTGGAGAGATTGCAGCCTCTGTTTACTGTAAGCACGTGGGCCTTTTTCTGAAGGATGTCGAGAAATGGATGATGTGGATAGCGATGGGTTCTTTAGAGTATGATTATCAGCTGCTTAATTGATCTAACATAAACAACATACAACCTTGTCTAGTATCACAACGTCTGCATTGACTTCGGTGTCATGAAAGACAGATGCTCTCTGGTCCAAGTGCTGTGTGCTGCTAACGGCTGTCTCTGCAGTAAGCTGGTTCTCCCGTTATGGTGGACCAGGTCGGTAACCATAAGGATCAGTAGCTGCTGTTTCTGTTTTCTGCAGCCCCAGGCAGAGGCTGCCTTTGGACCAAGAACAGGTATGGTTCACTGTCCGTAGCGAAGGATATCAGTGAAGGCAGCTAATTTGCTGAATGTGGTACATTTGAGATTGGTTGAAAATTCCACTAAATATTTTTACAATGGCCAAGAAGTTCCTTTAGGTCGAGAATAGGAAACTGGCACATTTTACTCTGTTTGGTGTGAATGGAAGAATTTTAATCTGAATTTATTTATTGTTCTGTGAATTAATGCTTGGATATAAGAATTACATTTTGGAATCTGACTGGATTCATGGAAACCGCTATACTATATCTTACGCTGCCATAGCAACATATGAGTGCAGCGCATTAGAAATCTCCCAGTTATTAGAAAACTGAATTAAACCAACTATGGAACAAGATTGTGTTTGCATAACAAAGCTAGGTTTTGCCTTCGCTCCTGCAGTTCTGACCTTGTTTCAGGTAAAGAGGTATCCTTGACTCTTGAGAAACAGGCTCGATTGATATAAACCGCTTATACTACAACGAAGAGTGTGAGAATAGACACACGGTTATTGTGGACTCATATTTGTGAACATATATTCTGGCTGCTGAGTGTGCTTAAAGCTCTCTTGAAGAATATTTAAAAAGGTAGTGAATAATGGTAAGAAAAATTAAATTCGCTAGCTTAAGTTCCTCATTTGTGAAATAAAGATGCTTATATGTTTTTAGTTTATGTGATGAGTGATGAAACAAAAAATGGTATGAAAAAGCAGACTTCTGGAAGGTGGGGAAATAGCAAGAACCTAATATTAACTATGAAGAATAGTTGTTTGTTTCTGACCTGCTCCTCTAATATCAGAGGAGAGGACTGAAGCTGGCAGCAGAAGATGGTGGTGTAAATATGGTGAGGCTAAGAATATTGTATCACTTTCCGTATGATATAACTCTCTAGTAGGACAAAAAAGGAGGTGACTTTGTGGGAGCATTAACGGGAAGAAATTTCTGGAAAATATTTCTTTTATGAGGGTAATTTCATTTGGAAACTCTCCTGTCACGATCTAATGCCAGAAAGAATGGTTCTGTGAGCTCTCAGTGAATGCAGAAAATCTTATCTTTTTCCTGCTGTCAGTGACAAAGTGAGAGATGGAAGGAGGAAATGCATTGTGGCATTGTTTTATTTTTAATCTTATTTTTGCTGGTCATTTTTATTTGAAAGTTTATCAATGTATCAACTGCATTTTGATCTTTTGACTGATTGCTAATATGCCTCCAGCCCGTGTTTTCTGCTGAGATTTTATAAATACCTGGTTACAATAACCATAAAAATATCTGTAAGCTTTAATAAATAAAGTTGTATGGGAAGTCTGAAGCACAAAGTTCTGAAAGTACACTTTTAGCACAATTCTCAAAAGCTACGAAATACTTTGCAGTTGGTAGGATTGGGAGAATTTTTTCATATTTTGAAGAGGATTCCTAGCAATTATCAATAATGTGTTTTTAGAGATCCATGTAATAGAGTGAGAGTTTAAAAAAAAATGCAAGTGCAACCATTTTTAAGACTTCTTAATGCACCAATAAATCTGTTGACTTCCAGTAACACCGCAGAACCATTAAACTCATATATTTATAACTGCAATTAAATTAGATTATTTCCTACAAGGCCTTCTGAGGCACTCATTTTCTTTTATCTTACCGATTTTGAAACAGTTACTTTCCTCTACAATTGAATCTTTGGGATTGCTTTTGTCTACATCAACTCTTCTTCCAGTAGAGATGAGTTCCCAGCATTCCTGCAGTGCTTGGGCCTCCAGATGCAGCTTTTCCTTTATGAAACAACTTGCTGTGACGTCTCTGCTCTGGCTCTATAGTGTCCTCATTGTACATGCTGTGTGTATTTGTCACATACACAGCGCATGCAATGTGGACATAATGGAGCTCAACTTACGCCCGATAAGGAGAAAAAACAATGGCATCAAATGTTGTATGGGTTGGGGGTTTTTTGGTGTGTAGTATTTTAGAATTTATTTATTTGGAGTGTGCGTACTATTCTTATGTACAAGGTGGGGCTCAAAAATTTTATTGTGGATACATTTCAACAGTGAAAATAAGGCAGTGGCAAGAATTGGCAGGTCATTGCAGATCTCCGGACCTCCACAGGAAACACAGTAGCAGGACTTAAATAGTGCAGGTATGCAATTTTGGCTCCTGATAGCGAGGGGATTGATTTTAGGTTCATATATTCTATTATTGACATTCTTGTTGTAATTTTTTTTTTTTTTGCACATTCTGTTCTTTGTTCTGTCACTTTAAGTTTTGGGGAAAACTTACCTTTTTCATATAACAGGAAAATGTTGTGTAAATCTTGTACCAACATTTATGTTTTTGTTGTGGCCCATGGGATTCTGTTGGGTGGGTTTGTTTTTTGTTTGTTTGTTTTTTAAAGCAAAAGAACCAAGCAAAACCGGATCTTCTGGTTTTGTTTTTAATAAAAAACGCTACCATTTTTACTCTGATATTTTGAAAATTCTGTTTCATGAAAAGTGCTTTAATTATTGGGTTTTGGTTTGCAGTTCTAGTTGCCGATCTGCATCAGCAAACGCAGAGCCACATTCCATGTTTTCTCTGCCCTGAATTGGCACTTTTAAATAGCAAGGTTTTTCATTAAGTGGTTTTGTGTGAATAGCAGTTATCCTGGGAAGTGCTGAAACACAAGGAATCAGATACTCAAAAAACCAAAAATTGTTACAAGGGCAAATATCGCACCTGAAGTGACTTGTGGAGGTTTCAAAAATTAAAATCCATTCTCAGTTGGATGTATTCTGAATCTGTAATGGGCCAAAATCTGCTTTCTAGAGCTGAAGCCCTGCTCAAGAACAGGAACTGCATTAGAAAACTGTAATTTTTTCACTGCACTGAAATTAAACTTAAAAGGGAGGTGGTGGTAGTTAGTATGGAACATGACAGTGGGGAAACACTACCAAACAGCTACCTCAGAGGAGCTGCACTATGCATTATTCCAGATGCTACTGCATTATTGAATTTAGCGGGAGTTTTTAGGATCTTTGCCTTTCATAGGATTAGCTGTGATGGTGTTTTGTATTATTATTTGTTTGTTTTATGGTGGCAAGAAGACTGAATAAAATGGCTAAAGCTGGTGGGTACAGGAGATACTTTTCCTTCTCTAGACCTCATGTTGCTTTTGCTGCTGTACAGTGGGCTGTGTGCTTCAAATTTCATGTACAGCCATGATATAACTGAGTGATGAAAGATGCTCTCCTGCATCAGATTTACTGCATAAATGATGGTAATCACAATATGTAGTGCTTTGTTTCCTCTACCACGCTTGCAAGGTGCTCCAGGAGCTGCAGACCTAACAAAGCTTGCTTTCCTCTGGGTTTGTTCTGTGTTCCCTCATCGGGCTCAGTATATGGTGTGCAGAGACATCACTGTCAACAGAAAGAAGAAAAAAATAAAAGTTTCCTAGGCTACGGAAAACCCTGATAGAGCAGTAGTTATGTTAGGAGGTGGTGGTATCAGCTCTACAGCTGTCTCATTGGCTGCCCAAAGGCTGTATAATTAAGACTGGATGCGAGATGGTCAAAACCTGTTCCTGATGTTCAAAAAACCAAAAAAGGTATCCAGTGCAGACAGTACTGTGAGAGCAATCCTTTACTTCAAGGTGTTCTTGCAAAGGGACCTGGGCCATAGCCCCCTCGAAGCTCACTCCTGCAGATGCTGCTAATGGCTGATGCACACTGATGAAGCTTCACTCTGACCTCGCTCTGTGAGTCCTGCTGGAGCAAAGGACCCCTTGGAGGCTGTGGCTATTCTCTGCCAGAGTGGTTTTGCTTTCACTGGATTATTATTTTTTTTTTCTATCCCTCCTTTAAATTGCTATTTGCATTAATCCAATTGCTGGAAAGGGATTGTAGGCCCAGAATAAAATCCAGTCATAATTAAAAATGTAAAAGCGGCTTATGTTTTTAGGCCAAAGTTATTAGAGGAAGCTCTCAATGTACCAATATTAATACCCCCATCTCAGATGGGAGGCTGTTATAGTGATGAGTGCGTTTGATAATGGGCTGGTTACTGGGTATTTTATAGTAGATAACTTCTGCCTGTGTTTGCCTCGCATCTATGTATGTCATAAGCAGCACACGCCAGCCTCCCTCTCACAGGCTTTGTGATCATCCTGTTTTTTTCATATTTCTGGAAGACTTTTTTGTCAGACATTAATCCAGCTATATTGCGAAAGAAAGAAGAGTTTGTGAGGGGACATTCAGAGCACAAGGGCTGTGGGAATTACCCTCTATAAGAGGATTGGGGTGTATTCCAGTCTTCAACATCTGCATCTTAAGCCATCTTTTCATAACAAATACGCCCTTACCAAATATCCTCTCTGCCTTTGTAGTTTCCATTGACCTCTTATCTAGATAAAATAAAACGGCAAACCGGAACAGCTCTCAGCCGTCCTGTTACTCATGCCTTGTCCCCAGCTTTCTGGCATGCAATTGTCTGGGTATTCTGCTTGCAATCCTACTTTGCAAGTCTTTCTGATTAGAGCTACTTATTATTACTATTTTTTTTAATCCAGGAATTGAAACTTTCCAGAAATTGAAATCTTTGCTTTCTTCAAATGGGAGGTGTTTAATTTCATCACTCTGTCATTTTGAATTATATTAATTTTCTGTGAAGGAAAGGATGCTGAAAGACTTACTCCCTGACGAAGGATTTAGGTGGAAAATTATGGACCCGAGTCACTCTCAAACTGCATTGTTCAGAATCGCTTCTGCCTAGATTGTGCTGAACTTTGCAGACTAAAAATCTTTCCCCTGACAGCTTGTGGTGTTTGGTCCTCAGATGGCAAATGAGGTTTACAGAGGAAGCAGTGAGTGAAGTCTTCTAGAGCACAAGTGCTGAGCTGCTAGAGGGATAAAACCAAATACCCTCACCTTCCCAAATGTCAATTTATCAGCCTGTGAGCTACAGAGTAAATGAAGTAAACTCTTTCTGATGTTTCTTTCTGGTTTAGATTTTCTTTTTCTTTTCTCAATTTGCTTTCCCGTTCCTTTTCAGGAAGATGTTTGACTCTTTCCTTCCAGTACCAGCATATTTGTGATCTTTGTTCTCTTCTGAGTGGCCCTGTGTGACTCGTTCTTGATTTTTTTTCTTTTTTTTTTTTTTTTGGATGTGAGAAGAAATGCTGAGTTTCCTTTCTATCTTGTTTACAGAAGCTTTCTGTTATCTGCTCAACATCACCTGTGTCCCAGGCAGGTGCTGAGGTATTGGCTCCTATGTTTCCTTCGGCTCTTCTGGGAGCTCTTGCTCTATGCGGTAGTTCAGCTGCTCGTGTTTAGCTGGGCAGTGGTGGTTGTATTCTGGGGTGCCGGGTGACATTGCTCCAACTACTGGTACAAGTTATTTTGAAATGTTTATTTACATAACATAACTGTAGTCTCTAGGTTGTGCTGAGGAATTCTCTGTATCTGTAGACTGTGATAGCAAGAAAGATTCTGTGCCAGAAACTCAGAGCTTTCACAGGAGGCAGCATTAGAGGACTACATGTTTTTATCACAGTGCATGGCTGAAGAACTCCAAATTTAGTATTGTCTGCATGTGGTGGAAAATACCCACTCAGGAAAAAAACCCTAAAAAAAGAGAAATGCCAAGAGTCAGCAGCGCTTTCCTTTTTGCATTTCCACAGTAAAAGTCACGAACCTCAGTGAAGTGCTGATTTTTCCTCTGCTAACACATTTGCAGCTCTGCTGTGTACAGCATGAAATTTACTTGTTGCTGTCGACAGTCCCCGTCTTTTCACATGTGTGAGGCTGGTGGAGGGAAGTGAGGGCTGGGGAGAGAAGCCTGTTGTAAGATGTCCCGTACAGGGAGAACTTGAAACTTTGCCTCTTGCCCTAAATAACCACTAATGCGCAAGATTGTTCTGGTGCCCTTTCCTAAAACTGTATGTGAATTAGGCTTTCAAACTGCCGAGTACTGTGAGTTTTCATAACCTGGTCCCCTTGTAAACCACTTATACCAGGAAACGAGATGTGCTACCCCATGCCCTGGTTCACAGAGAGCTGCCAGTGCAGGCAACGGCTCAGCTGAAGCAGCAGCGTTTTGCTTTCTGCCTGAGCTCTGGCTGCTCTGTTTCTGCCAGCGATCTCTCTACAGAGGGAGGACTGTTCGAAGCTATCACGAAGGGCTGTGTCGGCTGGTTTGTGGGTGTGCACGTGTCTGCATGCCTGCTCTTCAGAGTTCTTTCTTCTACCTACTTCTAATTGCTTTGTCCTGCTGAAGATCTGCCCTGGTTTTGTGTCCCAGTGGATCAGGAGTACTGAGCCGTGAAAGCTGGGCCTGTGTGAGAAGAGCGTGGTGTTTTCTTGATGCTGTTTGCTGTCCTGTTGATGTTCAAGAAAACAACTGTGGAGTGATGTGATGGTGTGCTGGGAGGAGGGGGTGCATTTCACCTTTATAATGCTACGCCCTTTGCTCTGGAGCAAATATGGGCTGTAAACCTTCGCTCTGTACCAGTTCCCGAGCTGTAACTCCCACCCTGGTGCGGTGGAGCCACAGTCTGCTGCCGAGTCCCGTTTGTAGTAAATGAAACTTCTGCAGGTCCAAGTTGCAGCACATGGCTGTGTGATGGACTCACTGGCAGCTAAGGATGGCGCAGGATCTGCTTGGAGGGATGGCACTTGCTCTAGGTGTCCCTCATTGGACTGGAGGCTGGAATCATTTCCTTATGAATGATCAAGAGAAATGAGCTGCCTGTGCTGATCTTTTCCATTAATCCTTATCTCCCCAGGAGTGCCTCCGGGCAGCATGGTCTCCCCTCAAAGCAGTTCTCACTGGCTGTTTTCCTGTCCTTATGCCATGTGGATCAGGAGTGGCTGTGGCTGCCCGCGAAGGCACGTGGGTGAGGAGTGGTGTCCAGGGAGGGCCTGGCTCCCAGGGCACCATCCCGTAGTTCTGCGGCGGGCAGAGTACTGCATTTGTTTCCTTCTTTTCTGTCAATTGCCTTCAGATAATTTCTCATTATTTTCTGTATTTTTTTTTTTACAGTCTATTTTCTTTCCTCAGTTTGCCTCTTTTCTCCACAATTTCCTTCTCACTCTATAACGTTATGCTTTGCACGAGATCTGTTGCGGCAGAACTACCCAGTATTTTTTCCTATCCAACAATTACAAAAGCTGCAGGGCTTTTTAATTACTCTGACACTGAGGAATAAAGTTTCTTTCGTTATTTTTTTTGTCACACTTCCTTGAATACCTTTAAGATATTTGTAGTATTGTAACACTTATTGTAGGCCTTTTTTACATGGTGCTGATGATGTGGATTTGAAGTTGCATGGGTGTATTCCAAAGGCTGTGCGTGAGTTAATTCACTGCTATTGATTGGAAATTCAATACTGATAAAACCAATGACACTGAGAGTTACATGTTGAAAAAGGACGTAGCACAAATAATTTAAATATTTTTCTCATGTTTGAGTATATTTGTGGCGTCTGATTGAGATGGTTAGCAAAATAAAGACAGATGGCAATGAATTCATTCCAACACGTTTTCATTATGGTACAGCTATTCCGACTTCTCACGGCACTTGTGCAAATGATTTTCTTGTTTAAGGTTCCCTTGCTGCTGCTGTCCACACTCTGTTCACGGAATTCAGAGATAGTGTGTTTACCATACGTATGGAAAACTGATTTTTATATACAATAAAAATAACTAGAAATATGAGCTGCTTGTAATTAACCCATATAGTGAGTGCTGTGGCAAGTAAGAATTTAACTACTCTTTTAATTTCCATACCAAAACTTAGCAGGATTAGAACAGAGCTTATCATAGTTGACTCTTAGTCAGGCATCCTTCAAAATCTGGACATGACACAGTGATTTACAGTGCTGTCTTTGTTAGGAAGAGCGAGAACACTGTTATTAATGCAAGCAATGAGGGGCAAGAGCAGCCGCCTGCCCCGTCTGCCTGTGCATTCCCAGCAGCTCACGTGTTTGAACACTGCCAGAGTGATGTGACCATTATTTCTTTGCGTGTGAATGGTCAGCAAATATGTTAAAGTTTTAGCAGTTTGTAGGTCACAGAAGGAAGGAGAGGGGAATACCTTGCAAGGACAGCAAGCACTTGTAATTGTTGATTTGTCAGTAACTCTGGTGTCCTTGAAGTTCCTGGCCTAAACAAATAGAATCTTTAAAATACAATCTTTAATGTTTTTCTTAGTTCAATTATTATGTTGTCTAATAAGCTCATCTATCATTTTAAAGGAATACTTGACGTTTCAAGAATTACACTAACTGGTCAGCACCTTGCCTTGTTCCTTTGCCACTTTTCAAAGGTGACAATTATTTTGGTATTATGCATACAGAGAAGATACTACAATCCATGTATATTCTTGAAACTGCTGTACTCAAAGTCTATATGAAAAAGTGTGCAGAAAACACAATAAAAAAGTAGTATTGTCTGTAGTATAAGTTGTATTTTCTGAGATGCCTGCACAGAATTTGCATAACTGCTCAGTTTGTTTGGTTCTTCTGTTCTTCTATGTAATGTATTGCTGTTATTGTTTTTATAGATCTGAGGCAACATATGCCTTGAATATGGGAGATTAAACTTGTTTTTCGTTGCTGCTGAGCATCCTAACAGCGACTACAGTGTGGATATGCTGTACTGTTTTCCCTCCCAGGCTACCCCTCCATCTGACCCCACTGCCTGTGATGGCTGTGTGCATGGGCAGAGTGAGGATGGGATAGGTGCAGCTTAGCGCTTCTCTGCTTCTCACCTTTCTCTACCTCCTGCGCTCCTGGAGGATCCTGTACTATCTCCTGCTGAGACAAACTGCCAGCCCCTGGGAGGGAAGAGCGCCTACAGGGTGTAAGATGTAGGAGGACTGAATTACTGGGACTGCTGAAGATCAGGGATAGTGCTCTGTGCCCACCATAAAGCATCGGAGTAGTGAGTGAGGAGGTGTTAAAGGATAAGGCTATTAGTCTCCCTGCGGGAGCACCATCTGTCTGCACTAATAGCCTCGTGCAACTGTAATCCTGGCAGTGATGGTTGGCTTTGCTGCTATCCTGTTAGCACTTGTACCACCCCTGGCAGGGCTCTGGGTGCTGCCTGGGATTTCCACAGCAGCTTTCCTGTAACCAGGTCGGGGCTGGTTTTTACACCTCCCACAGTCACAGTCTGTCCCGAGCCAAAGCAACACACAGACTACTCTTAAACGAAGGCGGCTGTGGGATTGTGGTCAGAAAGCTCCAACTGAGGCGGCTGCAAACCCATGGTACTTTCTTCAGTGATAAAGCACTAATTATTAATCCTGACTATCTTGGCTTTCAGCAGGGCTAATTAGGTCACAGTGGTGTTCGGCTAAAATAGCTATAGCGGTGTGCTGCATGCAGCGTACTAGCAAAACGGGAGTAAGACAGCGTGGATGTGCCCAAAGAGCCACATGGCCGTGTCTGAGCAGCAGCATTGTCAGCCAGGGCAGTGGTCCTGGAACAGCCTCTCTGCCCAGCTCAGGGCAATGTTTTTTCTGCTCCAGAGGACTCTCTTCCTGTGGTTTCCTGCTATGCACCATGCTACAAATGCACAAATGTGCTTTTTTTTTCCTATTTAATGTAGTTTATTTTGTACAAGAATATTATTTTCATGAGAATTTGGCATTCAGGATACTAAAATTTTCTGACTCTGAATTATTGCCATGTCTATTAAAGGAAGTGTTTTCTCCCTAGACATAATAGACCAAGCAAAAAGAAATGTGTAAATAGTGAGTTAAGTACTGTGTGCTAAAAACATGGTTCTGTTCTATGCTGGAGGTGGTGAGAGGACCAGGAGTACTTTGATAGAAGGAAAAAGAAGTGGAAATTTGAGGAGAAAAAAAAAAAAGGACCTGTGAATATGCACTGTTCTGTGGAGAAGGTAGGAGGGAATATATTGACATCTGTAGAGAAAAGTTGCAAGCTAGGATTACAAAGAGCCAAGAAGAGAAGCATGCTTAGGCTCTGGCACGTGTTTTGGGAGAGAAGAACAAAGTAATAGCAGTTCAGGGTGAGACCAGCCCTTCCAGCAGCCTTTGTCCACGTAGCTTTCCCCAGTGTTGATGTTGAGAAAGCCTCTTGAGACCTCCGGGACTGCCAGAAGCATCAGATCCACCTCTTTCTCCTATTGCTCATCTGGAGATCAGCGTGGATGCTGGCTTCCCAAATGAAGCCTCCAAGGAGGCCAGGAGGTAAAAGCTACTAATAAACCTAGGGATCTAGGGGAATGTCAGCCCTTGGACAGCTGGTGAGTTTTGTCATCTCTAAACATGTTAAAGTAGGGAGTTATGTTTGTGGGAATAAGAGAGTCTTCTCTGGAGCTGTTGCTGGCTCTGTTGCAGGGCTGGTTTGCTGGCTGGGTGGATGCTTTGTCTTGAGGGCAGTTTTTTCAGCTGCCTGTAAGCAGCCCCTGCCCAGCTGCCGGTTCAGGGTGCACCTCTTGCTGGTACTATATGCTAGGAAAAGGCGATCATCCAAGAAAGTGTGTGGAGATGGCAGGCTGATAATATTCTCCTTACCTCCTTGGGGCTCCTGGATTGCCAACACATTTAACTCTGATGAGCCTAATGCCCTGACTTTTATTATAAGCCTAGTTTATGGAAGAAGAAAGTTTTTGTTTTATTCTTTTTCGTTTGCTACCAAACCAGCATGCAATTAAGGGGACAGTTCTGGGGTTTTTTTTGTCCTCTGTATTTGTTGCATTTTTGGCATTTACTGTAGTGCTGTAGCATGTTCAGCACATGGTATATTCTCATTCAGTCCCATCTCTTCTACATTTCCTACAGCAAAATTATATCATTCTCTCTTTTCTTTCTTCCTTTCCTCTCCTTTTTTTATGTTCCTCTCCTACTTTCCTTTCTACATAACAATTCTGAAGAACCCCTGAGAGAAAGCTTTCACAGAGACGTGCATCCTGCATTTTGATTTGAGTTTATTTAGCTCTTATCACAGCCTGACTTGCTTACAGGAAGAAATTGTGTTAGCAGGTCCTAACACTGACAGCACTAGAGAATATGTTCACCGGATAGAGATATGCATACGTCTACAGCAAATGCAGACCTATATTAGACTTGTTCATGCCTTGAACAGAATAGCAGAGTAACATTTTATCACGTGAAGATAACCAGACCACTGTGCTCGATGCGATAACACAAACGCAGGAGATTAAGCAGCTCCCATTTCACTCTGTCACTATGATGCTGCTGTTCCCTGACAGTTACCCCATTAAAGCTTACGTAGGGCTGCCAAAATGTGCCATGCTCACACTTGTTTTACTGCAGAAGATTCTGATTCCTATCTCTTTTTGCTAATTGCTGGTTTTGTAAATGGAGTGGGAGACTCTCAAGTTGTTTAGGTGAGAAAAGTTGTTGGTAATTTATGCTTTTTCCATCACAGATTGTGGAAAGACCTGGCCATATGTTCTTTTAACTCACTTATTGGTAAGTTCACAGATCATGATATTTCTAGCTTCTGCTGAATAACCTCTGTTTTTAGGGCAATTTAGTTTTAAGGTAAAGCACCTGTGCTGATGTCTCCCTGGATCATGTAGCTCTATTGAGATATTGTGAGTTAGTCCAGGAAACGTTGTTCTTACTGGTTCATCTGCAGAAAAACCAGTGGCAAATGTGACTTGCTCAAAGCCAGTGAAGTTTGGTGACAGGCTGGTCCCGATTACACAGACCTTCTGGAGTCTATCTTGGCAGGTCTCTACTCCAGTATGGATTGCTGCAGAGTTAGTCTGCCTTTGTAACGAGCTCTCACCCACAGATGCATAATACATTCTTATCTGTGCTTGTGTATTCAGGGTATCAGTTATATAAAAAATCTTAGCTGTGCTGCATGGTTTCCCTTGCAAAGGTTACATGGTTTAGGTAGGTAGACTGTGTTTAAGTGTTTACTTGGAACGCATGAAAGATTTCAGAGAAGTACGACCTTGCTGTGCGGCAGGATTTCTCAGTGAAAATGCTTTCACATTAAATAGCAAAGATAGACAAGAAGTTTGTCTCAGGGCCAAATGCATGATTCATGTCATTAGGGTGAAATTTGGCACTTCATTCTAATGTCTCATGCCTGAGAGTGAGCTTATGCTTCTCCCTTGGAGCCACAATTTACCTTTTTTCTGGCCTCTTCTTTCACCTGCTTGCCAAAGATTCCTGATGCTCGTTGCCGAGCGCCGATGGGTGCCTGCAGCGGAGAAACCCCGGAGTTGTCATGTCACTCTCAAGTGGCTGTGGCCTTTGAGGATGGTAAGAACTGGAGCCAAAGTTTGTGTCTGAGAATGTTTGCTGTTGTTTTCATTTCTTCCTCCCCGAGTTTTTCTAGCTTTGATTGTTTGAGGGTCTGAGCTGGGGCAGGGGGGAAAGCAGAAGTCTGATTGGAACTCTGATTAAAAGTATGATTTCAATGCATGGTAAATCTAAAAGCTGGAGGACAAACAGTGTGTCCTACTGAGCTGCTTGTATAGGAGAGAGCCTGCAAAGGGATGTGGTGAGAGCCTGGGTGTTCAGTGACTTTTGTAGAGATGAAATCTTCTTGGTACCTCTAGGAAGCAGAGTGTGTTTTCCTTTTTAGTATTTGTTTATTGCGGCTGATCGAAGCTGTAGAAAAATTGCCATCTTGGGAATGTTGTCAATAATATTTCACATTTTAATAGGTGGATGTTTCTGAGAAACCTTATTCTTTATATTGATACGATTCTGAACGGGAACAGACAAAGGAGTATTTTTGTGGAAATGCTTACAAAAATACTGCTCTATGTCTGGACCAGATCTGTGTAACAGTTGCTAGGAGCCAAAAATGAATGTGGAACTTCAGTATCTGACTTTATGTGTGGGAACTAATTTTTATTTAGAAAAATATAAGATCCCATAGATGCACAGATTTTTTTTGGTTTTGCTTTTCCCCCCAGTTCTCCTTACCAACTTGGGCTGAAATTAGAATAGTGTAAGTCACTAAACAGCTACAAGAAATCCCTTTTTTAATAGCTATGACTTAGCAACCTAGAATTAAAGTTTCTGGGTGTCAGATGGCATCTAAATTACTGAGGATACTTTTTTTTTTTTTTTTTTTCCAGCAAAACTAAACTTCTAATTTTCAGGACAGCCTGTTGTCCTATATGTTATTTTGACTGGCTGACGTTTGCCTGGGATAACAGATCTCTCAATGAGTTTGCTTTCCTACTTTCCATATAAAAGTAACAAATTACTCTGCCCAAAAGTGTGTTCATCAATTGCTCTGAATTCTAAGACTGATATTCCTGAAAAAGCAAACAGTTTATTCCTTATCACAGGGTATTAAACACATGTTCCTTGTACATATCAGAATGTGTCTTTTTTTATTGTGAATTATTTAATTACTCATGGTAATTGTTTTCCTGAGTTGTAAGAGGCATAATTATGTTTCAAAATCTTTTGGAGAAGAGAATTTGCTTACTTGGAAAATCGTAGTCTTTATGGGGATGTGTAATGAGAGTCAGAGCATGGGCAAGATCCTGGTTTCCCCCTTGATTTAGTGTGGTTTTCCTTCCTGCAGTGATGTTCTGTGTCTTCATAGATGGTGTTATCTGTCCCGTGCCACTGTGTCTGGTGGGAGTTGTCTAATGGCAAAGAGCCTTTCTTTAGAGACAAAACTGGGTGAAGATTAGGATTGTTTTCGAGACTGATTAGAGGAGAGGGAGATGGTGCCCTGACATTCAGACAGTTGTGGTGTCTAAACCAGGAAGCTGCTCATCTGAACTAACTCAGCTGTGGCAGTGAAGAAAGGCAGGAATCTTGAGAGAGCGATGCAGAAACCCAAATCAGGTTCCTGCCTGCGTTGCCCACTGGAAGAGTATCTTCTCACTGACTGTTGCTTCCTGTTGCCTCTCTGCTTGTGCAGATCCTCTTGTCCGTTTTGGATGTCACCACAAACATTTTGGACCCCGAAGAGAAGAACATGTCTGAATGGAGATTGGGGGAGGGGAAGGAAATGAACACCATTCACTTCTGAGGTGGTGAATTTGGAGTAAAGCAGTGGAGGCTGCCGTGGGGCGTGCTTGTGCCTCAGTTACCAAGCAGGCTAGAAAATTTCCTGTGATGTATCTTTTGCCTAAGCCACTCACTCCCTGTGAATTTGGTTAAAACCAGTCCTCTGTGTCCTGGGTATAAACTTGGGAAAGATGTAGGAGCTAAGGAACCACTGAGGAGTGTACAGATGTCAGGGTGCTCTGCAACAGCTGCAAGAAAATGGGCAGTAACAGCAGAGCAAGATCCCGTCTGTGGTTTCATAGCTCAGTTAACTTGGCAGAGATCAAACCCTGACCCGTTTCTTCAGGAACAAGAAGGGATATAATTTAAATGTGGCTGCCACCAGCAAAAATGATTTATGGGAAGATAATTTTCTAACCATCTACACTTGTTCCAGTCTCTTCAAGTGGCATCCTGCCCAATGGTAAGTCAGCTGGAGCATGTCATGAGGGCACGAGTACCAAGCAGCAATATGCTTTCACAAGCCTGCTCACCCAGGAGGTGCCATCTCCATGGCAATCCATCCTTGGGGCAGACAGGGAGATACTTGCTTTTCCTTATGCTTCACTGTACCTCTGACTTTTCTGCGATGCTTCTCAAATGCCTCTGAAATGAAGACAAAAGTGCGAATGTCACAGAGCCTTGTAGTTGCCAAGAAGAAAATTCAGATGTTACAGGCACAGGGAAAATTTGGAATGCAGAAAAGGATTGGAAAATCATTGGCTGACTTGCCTGGAGAATTAGGTCACCAGTAAAATATCATGGTGACTGTCTACAGCTCGCGTTTTGCAGCAGTAGCCATTGCAAACATGTACAAATGGTGCAACAGCGGCTGGGAGTTTCAGCACTTTTGTGATCATATCTGATAAGAGCCTATCAAATATGCACGGCATTTTTAATGGGGGGTTCCCAGCAGTTGAAAGGTGTTAGTTTAAAGGCTTGAGTGTTGTCTTGTCTTTAATACAGATTCTTGTAACAGTACCTCATTTAATTCAGTGGATAACTAAGTGATGGAGTTTTGCTGTTGCAGTGAGCGATAGATTTCAGAGTTAATTCTTTTGATGAGGAGAACAAATATTGCTACTCCTTTTGTACACAAAAAGGGGCAGAACTGGAACTCTGTCAGTATTTCTGGTGCCTAGTCCAGCTGCTTCTGCTGCCCTGTTAGCACCTAAGGATGCTGAAGCAGAGATGAGCTGTCAGGATGTGTGTGCTCAAATAGCAATATTAAACTGATAAACACAACTTCAACTCCTTCTACAAAGCTGCTTTTTAAAGAGTAGGAAATAGAACTTGCTACAGACTTTGGGCTTATTTAAGGAACTGAATCTTTCATTTAGAAGGATTAACTTAATTAGTATGTTTATTTAAGCAGAGAGCTAGAAAATGAAGCATCATAAAAATATTTAGGTTTTTGTCTTGCTACTGTGGAAGACTTTGTAAGAGGAATTTTTCATGAGATGATAAAATCTTTGTGCGATCCTGCTTATGTTTTTCCTTCAATAGTAATTTCTAGCTGCTGACCTTTGTTTAGCTCCATTATTGTCTGCCTCAAGGGTGGATTCTTCAAATCTGTGCAGTAAACATCAGAGTACCAGAGATAGCTTCCAGGACCACATCATTGTGGCTGGGATCCTTGAGAGCAAATGTCAGCCCGCTGGAATTACGCTGGGACAGTTTATCCCAGTCCATTGCAGGAGTGAGTGCTGAGCTGCATGCGTTGAAATAGTCTCAAATTATAAATTTTGGCAATGGATCCTATGTAGCTGGGTGTGTTGCAAGTGTGGTACAGTAAATTCACATTCAAAACTGCATCAGTATTCATTCTTTCTTCTGTACCAAATAAGCCGAAGCCACGCAGCCTCCTTGTCACCTTAAGGAAGAATAAGCACTGCTAGTTGTTTCAGACTCTCCAATAGCTCCATATCCTGTACATCACTGAAAAGGTATTTTGCAAGCTAAAGGTTGTTAGAAACAGATGTCTCTTCCTTCTAACATATATATGGGGTTAAGGAATTAAATGTTACTGTTTAAAATCAAAGATGGAAATTTCATTTTCAAAATTTTGAGACAGACATGCTGAACCCTCATGTGGAAGTAAAGTATTCAGATACTTATGTGTAAGGTAATTAAGCCTAGCTAGGACACTACTGCTTAATTAGCAAAGTGATTCAGCACTGTTTTAACATTTATTTTCATGATTTTTTCCTGGTGTACAATAGCTGGGTAGACTGTGTTTTGCCCAAGTGGGATGTGTAAAATTTCATGGGTTCGTGCGCTCTTTTCATTATATCACTGAGCCCGCTAAGAGCAAGAGGAAGTGTCCAAAATAAGGTTACAGGAGTGTGCAGCAGTTGCAGTAATAACTTTTTAAGTGCTTTTTCCCTGTGAGTCTTTGGGTTTTGTCATGTTGGATGGTCTGGTGTTGTCTCCTGGTATGATGCCTCAGTAAAATAAAATAACCTGCTTTTATATATTTCAGGCATACTCAAATGCGTGTTTTGGTTTGAAATCCTTTATAAAGCTTTGAGTTCTGCGGGAACTTATATAGGTGAAAACTGTATAAGCTCACTGCTTTTGTAACTCTTATCTTGTTAGTTAAAAGGTGGCATGCTGATAGTTCCATTTCACAGCTGATTTTTTTTAATTATCTCTGAAGATGGATTTTAGCTTTTCAATTTTGACCATCAGGTAACATAATCTACAACACAGTACACAGAAAGAAACCTTGGATTGAATGTGCTTCAGGTCATCTCTTAGCTCTGAAGCTATATTTATCTGCACAGGAAAATTTTAACTTGACTTAAAGCAAAAAGAACAAATCAATGAATCCAGTGAGGGTTTGCAATGTAGCACTGATGTAAAATGTGATTTATTAAGCCTGTAATAGCAAGAATCTGTCATAGAATGCTGCCTCAGGGGAGTGTAATGGATGAATGGTTAAACACAACTTGGTTTTAATGTTTTGTGTTTTGGTTCCACCATAGATAAATGATGATATTGAAATTGATATTGGCCAGGGTGGTCATTCTCAAAAAATTCCTTCTTGACCATGAAATGACAATCCTGTAGAGCCCCATAGCTTGACCTCCATCCAGTGGACTGGCCCTAAGCAGATGGATGGGGAGAGTCACCTGGTTTTACAGGTCTGGAGGAAAAGCTAATAAAAGGTACCTGTAAGAAGCCCTTAAACCTCCTTATGAAAACTTCATTTGAGAAAAGAGCAAGCTTCATGCAGACGCTTGTGTTTAAAACGTGGATGCAAGGAAGAAAGAAAGAATCTTTTCTGCTCTGGCTTTCTGAAGGTCTCTATATTTCTGAAAGAGAGACAAGGAGCAGATAAGCTGAGAAACTAGGAAACGCCGGGGACAATCCAGACAAGGTCACTGTCCTGTATTTTCACTGTAGCTCTTGAATGGCTGTCCTGCCTAGCACTATGAAATATAATGAATTTGAGAAAACTGAAAAGCCGAACAACACAGAAGTTTTAAGATGGCACTGGCTGTTGGTCCTCAGGAAACAAAGCAAGAGCTGATAGATGGTGGACAACTACAGACCCTTGTCCCAGAGTCTGGGAAGAGTGGCAGGCAATGGGATGTTTCAGCAATGTGGAACTAAATGCTCCATGTCGTTGCAAATTACTTGGTTCTGGGTTCAATAAATACGGTAAGTCAGTGTTCTGGCTGGAAATGGTCTATTTCTCCGCATCTTGCTTTATCAGAAATAATAGAAATGAGTATGCTTTTGGATGGAAAGTTGAGGAGAAATTTACTGCCACATGTCTGTATGCTTTGAATTAAGTTTTCAAATGGTTCAGTAAATGGTATTTCCATGTCATGTTAATTTAGAAGAGCACAGACTTTCCAGACTGTGCCATGTGCCATTCTATTTAATGTTTTGTGCCTATGGATTGTATACAATGTTTAGAGTAAATGAGGGATTGGGGGATTGTAAGATGCTTCAGGAAAGTGTCTTCCATAAGCTTTGCTGGCTGATCCTAAAATGTAGAATATGCAGTCATAATGGCTTTTACATATATACAATTTATCTGGTTTTGAACCTCAGGACTGAAACCCTTGTAGCTTTCTGAGCTGCTTTCATGAATTTACCAACACTGGGGAAGGTACTTAATATTTAAGCAGATAAAGACTCTACATGGGTGTTCCTTTGCAGCTTTACCCCTTATTCTCTGCACTTCATTGAGTTGCAGAAAGAGTACACTTATTTAATACCCCAACCAAGGGATCCAAATTCTTAGCTAAAACTGAATGAGGAAACAGTTTCATTGTTTTTTCCTTCAGGATGTCAGAAAGGCAGTCTTATTCTAGATGCCGAAAAATATTGCAGGCAGGTGAGATGGAGAGAATGGGGAGGGCAATATTACTGCTTTGAAGCTGTCAAGCTTACTGGGTAGTGCAATAGTTCAAACTAGTGTATATCTGGATGGAGGTTCACTTCTTCCTCTTCAAGAGCTTCAGGTATAGTCTTTACAAAGGGGTCCAGTTAGCAAAGAAACTAATCAAGGCACTTGTTCCTAAACGGTGCTGTTTGTGAGGCTCTGAAGGATTGCTAGGAGGAACTATTGCAGAGCAACTGTATCTGGTTGATAAAGTGCCTGATCTCCGCAGCCGTGAGATCTGCAATCCATCAGACCCAAGACATTCATCCCTTTAACAATTTTTTTTTTTTTTGCTTCTAACAACATGGGAATTGCAGCAACTGCTTCATGTAAGAACCAAGAACCTCTGTTAAATAATTTCTGAGGTGAGAAGTAAATATAAACTGGGTTTATTTTACCTCCCTGGGTGATCGATCCTCAGAGCCTCCCTATGGGGTCACTCTAAGCACTGAGTAGGGTGAAAGATATATATATATATATATATATATATATATATATATGAAAGAGCTGTACAAGGAGGTGGTACGTGTCCGTCCAGAAAAGCTGGATCAGGGTGCAATCTCTGGAAATGTCTGGCACTCAACAGTTTGTTGCAGAAGCATCTAATCCTGGATCTTATGAAATTTCTGAAGACAGAGATGGGTTAAGTTGAGTGTGTGTGTAAGAGAAGATTGTTGAACACGCAGCAGGAGCAGAGCCATATTTCCAGACTGCTGGTGGGGAATTTTTTTGTGGTGTTTTGCCAAATTCAGGGCCACTGCTGAGTTTTAGGAATGTTTTCAAAGAACAGCAGTATGACTTTACAGAGATAAATGTTACTTTAAGGCTTCCTTGGAATAAAAAATCTATAGTGAAATAACAACTTGTTCTCTTCACTGTTCTCCTGTCTGCTCTTTGTCATATATTTTTCTGCTCTTAATGTCCCACTTATGCGATGTGCAGCAGGACCAGTACCTGAGAAGCAAATGAACTGGGTAGGCAGAAGCTCAGTTTTCTGGAGAGTTATCGCGTTACACCCTACTGGCACTTACCAGTGTGAACCCACCAAACTCATGAAAAACATGGCCATTGCATATTCTTATCTATTTTTACTGAAATGCTGTTTTGCTTCTGTAACTTATTGTCCATGTCATGTGTGCTTAGGCCATGGGGCTGAGAATTCTGTTCTCTATTTTATGTACTGCCAAGCTTGGTACAATAAGTCAATAAAAAACATTTTCTCCTATTAGCTAAATGGGCTTTTGAGGAATTGTGAATCTACTGAGATTGGTGGGAAAATAATTGGTTGCATAAATAACAGCGAGGAAAGGGTAATGACTTTAAGATGGCCAGTAATATGAAGAAATAAAGTAAACATCAGCATTTTGTAGTGGCTATCACTTGGGATTATCTGAGCAAAAGAATAATTTAATAGAGCTGAAATCCAAACTACTCTGTAGAACATCTGGGGAAGTCTGACTTTTGGTGATTATCCTTGTAAGTGATGAAAGGTGAACCATGTACTCCGCTATTCCTGATGCCTGGTCTAATGATAGGGTGATTAACAACAGTTATGCTGTGTTTTCCAGATTGTGTGGGTTGTCATCAATACTGTTTTGGGTTTTTTTGGTCTGTTCTCCATTTGTGAGCAGAGAACATAAAACTCTTCCGCATTTAGATTTCATTAATCTAGTGGTTTCTAGAATAGTGTGGGGGATCTGAACTTGCAGCTTAGTAACATTTTGTTGCAGTTTCATAATATGTTAATTAGCATTCTGACCAAATGAACAGTGAACACTTTATAAGTGTTTCTAAGCCACTGTGAATTATCCTAGATTGGTTTAAGATTTTTGTGTGTGTGTACTCCTGCCTGGGTTTATGACAAAATAATTTATCTTGTCGTTCTAATCTCCAGAAAGATGTGTTCTGTTCTGTCAATTATCTTGGAAAGTTTCTTGGCTTTGGTTTTAATTTATATGTTGCTTGTAATTGCAAGATAATTTGAATCTTGGACCTCTTCAATTTGTATCTGAAAATACATGTTTTCTCTCAGCTTCTGGACTGTCATTTCAAAATACTTACTGCAGTGGGAAACACACACTGCTAAGTCACAACTGGTTAAATGTCGAGACTTTGAGAATTTCTCAGTTATTTCTACAAAGTTCTGAACTTTAGTAATATGTACAGACTTATTTCTGCTCCTGAATATTTAAAAAACTACCCTCTTCTGACTTACAGGACCTGATCCTGATAACTGGAATTGAAATATATTCATTAAAGAGTTACTGTTTTCAATCTGGAGTTTGCACTTTCATGAGTTCTGTTTTTCTGTAATTCCTCTTCTGGATCCGGAAAATTAAATGCAAAATCATATGTCTGAGTTTCCTGGGAGAAAGTCTGAACATCTGCTAGGAAGTCTGTGAGCATCTCTGTGGCTGTTGCTAGCTGTGGTCTCCTCTGGCTTCAGTACTCATTAAATGCTTCAGCACCTTCAGCCTCATGAAAACAAGGATGTCTTGTTGACTTGTAGGATGATTTGAAGAGATTTCCAATAACTCACAATCTCTCTTTATTTTTGATGCTATTATGTCCCTTGATGATCTAAACCAGCGAACAAATAGTGTGGTACCAGAGGTGGCAAATTATAGTAAATCAGATGCCTCTCTCAAAGCCAAGGAAATAATTCAAAGGTATCTAGAGAAATTCCAAATGAAACCAAAAAACTGCTTTGAGGTTCATTCCATGAAAGGAGACGCTAATGAATTTAGAGCCTGCAATCCAATATAAATAAATCAAAACTGAGAGAGGGAAGGCCAGTAAAGCTCTGGGAGGTGTTGGGGTCATAAAGGACTAAGAAATATGCATGACTGTGTGATGTGATGAGGCAGCAGAAATCACAACTGTTATGATGTGTCAGTGCTGAGCCCTGGAAGAAAGGAGGAGCAGAACACTGCTTTTTGTGGTGGCATAAGTGGATCTGGAATAGTAGTTTCATTTAGGGAGCATCATTATGGAAGAGTTAGGGAAGAGATGAAAAGTCAGGAGGAGCTGTGACTGGAACAGAAGAATTCTGGGGGTGGTAGGTGTGGATGAGCAGATAATGGCAGAGACAAGGGAAGTACTTTAACCAGAGAGGAAAAATCGGGGGCTAAAAACTACATGGCAAATAAAATCAATAAAACCAAAGTTGCTGACTGCAAGGCGTGTTAACTTCTAGAAATACCTTCAGAAAGTGTGAGAGTAGAATTTCTGCTCCCTGCCTTGATACTCAGCTCTGGGAAACATTCTGTGTGTTAAGAAACTCTATTTAGATTGTAATTTGGGAGAGGTATTGACTGGATGCCCTCGTGGATCTCTTCAGTCTCAGCCAGTAGATCGCATAAAAGTCAAGGAAGGAACAAATGTGAGTGTTGTGGCAATGTGATATAATTTGCTGTTACCATAGATACTTGTGACTGTACATAAGTGTTAAATTGGTATGGCTTAGCTCTATGGGAAAAGCTACTGTGGCTTGATTTCCTTTTCGTGCAAACAGTTTGAAATATTTGGAGATTATTACCATAACTTATTATCTGTATAACTTCCCAGTACAACCATCTCATCAAATTAAGGACTGTAGTTGGAAAGCAAAATCCCAGTAGAGACAGAGGGCATTTGTGTACTACAACTAAAAATCATATTTGCCAGACACGTACAAGCAAAAAATTGCTAAGGTAGGCAGGTCTGCAGTCTTGGATTACCCATAATTTACCTCCTTGTGACAGACAAAATCTTTCTTTCTCTGAGCCGTCGTTATCTTGTTGATGTGGACTTTTTTTTTTTTGGTAAATTGCTTTGAAATTACCTAATGAAGGATGGTAGACAAGAGATGATGATCTCTGTCAGGAAATATGTGTTTTAGCCTTCAGTAGGTGGGAGGTGTGGAGGGAAGGTTTTCAGTAGTGCTATGAATATGTTCAGGCTATGTATAACCTGATCTTTTATTACTGAAACTGGTAGAATAGGAATTATCTTAATTGCAGTAATTTCTATGGGAACTACAGAAACATTGCTACAGGGTTAAGAAAGGGAAATTAAAATTGTTTGCTGTGGTGAAGATAAGGCAAGGGCAAGAGGTGGGAGGCAGTAACAGGTAAAATAACAACACTTCTTCATGCAGAAGAGAAGCACATTAGCCCAGAATGTTGGGCCCGAGGGGCTTCTACAAGCAAGTCATGTTTTTAGCTTATCATCACCACCTAGAAAAACAAAAAACAAATGTAGGAATTTAAGAGAGAACACAGCTTTCTGCATTTATGAATTTGGTGCCTGATAGTGCAGGCAAACAGATCTCACCTTTCATACATGACCATTTGCCCTTGTATGTTGCTTTTTTTCACCCAGGTACTACTTTTGCAAGACTGTTCCTGCTCTGATGGCTAGAAGTTTTCTTCTGGTTGTATTGGTCACTAGTAGACAATCTGGCTACTTTTTGCCTTCCGTCGGTTTATTGAAACTGCAGTTGAAGAGATGGGAACAGAGTCCTCCTTGGCTGGATGCTCAAGCTCCTTGCTTGCATGACACAGTATCCTTGATTTTTTTCATGCCCTCCACATCTTGTACAGACTATGTTTGCAATGTGTACTCAGATCACCATCATGATGGCTGGGTCCGCAAGAACTGCTGTCTTGGAGTTTGAGTGTATCTATTCCTTTTTTTTAGAGGATAAAAATTTTGTGGTGGAAGTGATCTTGGTGGCGAATACCAAACCCTAGTACCTTGTGGTAATTACCTTGAGAAGAACATATATGGCCTATGAGGCTTTCCTTACTTTACTGTGAGCATTGTTGGAATTTTGCATTGGGCAGCTGTTCCACTAATGCTGGCACTGGCCAAGAGTATAAGATCCAGGGAGTGATTTCTGTTTATGTTCTCTTAGCATTTTTCATTATTAGACGATGCTGAACAGCTTGAGACAGATAATGCTACGAATAACAAAATGCTTTTTCCTAACCTGAAGAAAAATTTACTTGTAGAAAAGAAAGCAGTGTTGGATTGTCTTAAGGCATCGCGCTGCCCATAAGCCAGTGGGGACAACAATTTTCTACTTGTAATTGCGTGCCAGTTAAGAAAAAAAACCCCAAACAATAACCAAGCCTTCCATATGGAAACATTGTTCTTTTTTCATAAGAAGCAATCTATTCAGAAGTGCTTTCCTATAAAACAGAGAAGATGTTAGTCTTCAAGAGAGGAAAAGTATTTTTTTATCATTCAATCCTGTATGTTGAGCTCTGTAAATTTATTGTCTTGGTGTTTAACATTGAGTTTGCTTTATATTTTAATAGCATAACATATGATTTTTAGTGCTTAGAAATAGAGCCTTCAGAACTGTCTTCAAGGTTATGTAGGGTTTTTGTTTTTTTTTCTTCAGTGATCTAAATTATTAATTTGCCAGTTTTGCCGTGTGGCTGGAACATCAATGCTTTTGGGAAGGTAACGTGTGTTGTACTTGGCTGCAGCCTGTTCAGTTGTTTGCTGTGAGGTGGTGTAGTGTTGCCTTTCTTCCTACAGACCAACTTCAGAGGGAGGGGTAGGTGTTGTGGAAACGGGCTCTAGAATTGCGGATGTGTTTTAAACCTTTGCAGACTTCGATGCTGTGGGTGTACTGTGTGAGCAGAAGCAATGTGCCGTACAGAAGGTGACTGCAAAGTTGGGTCATAACCTTACATTAGCCTGGTCTGCAAGAGGGATTGCTGGTGACATCCTGGCAAAACCTAAACTATTTTCAGAGGGCATAGCTTTGCTAGGCTTGTGTACGCCACATGCATTCAGAACTGTTTCAGGCTGATTTCGGAGGCATCATGGTGAACAGAGGTTGCATGTGGCACAGGAGGGGTTTGAAGGTGCAAGGCCTGGGGAGAGGGTGACACAGCAACCTTCTGGGCCAGAGGAAGTACCAGGGCTGGTGTGGAAATGTCCACAGTGTCTGCCTGGAGTCAACCCAGGCCAAAAGTGGTGCCAGTTGTTGCCTCCAAGGTAGGAGTCTTTGGTGCATCAGCGAAGGGAGCCTGGCTGCACATGTGTGGTTTTGAATTGCCAGGTCACCAAAACGAGAAGAAAGCAGTAAATCAAGTTGTCAGCATAGACAAACAGTACAAAAATCCCTATAGAAACTTCTGAGGTGATTGCAAAGCCGAATTTCATCAAGGTGTTTTGTACAAAAGTCAGTCTTTTATTTAAAAGGATGATTCCCAGCTCTCCTGGGACTGTGACTAAGAATTTACTTAGAGATGGGAGCATGAAGCCTTGAATCCGGATGTTATTCTACTTAAAAGCCGAAATGAATGAAAAGAATGAAAGCTTGTGGAAAGAACAAAAGTAGGCTGAGATTTAGTCTGTTGGGATTGCACATGTTCTTATAAAGTTCCTGTTACTTCTTTTGCTGCTGCTGTGGCAGAGTGGAACTTTTGATTTTACTCGAGCAGGGTGGGCATGGGCAAAAGTGTTTGGTTTAGACACTGAAAACCACTCCTAAAATCTAAACCTGCACGTTTCTGTATTGCTTGTAATCACGGTAGCTTGTCCTTTTGTTTGAGCATGCTTTTTGAGGAAAGCTCGCTTTTTCCCTTTCATAGCCATAGCAACGAGCCACTGCTAGGGGTTTTCAAACTGCTGTAATCTCCGTTTTGGTCCAGAAGAGGGACCTAGGCTTGCACTGGAGATTACCTTTCTGTCAGTCAGACTACTGGGTGATACTTTTGATAATACACCTCTTTCCTCTCCTTAAGTCGTTGCTTTTTATTTAATTTATGTCCTCAGAGGCTGCTGCTAATGTGGTAACCCTGTTCTCTCTTTCCAGGCTCATGCTCTGAAAATTGCTGTAGTTCTAGCGAGTATGGCCCAAGTCCTTCTTCCAAGCTGTGAAGGAGGCATTTTAAGATCTTAGGATGGTTTTTTTCTACCTACCATTTATATTTGTTTATCCAATAGTGTTTACTTGATAATGGCATCATAGGTGTGGGAATGTTCTCCTTTGTCAGGCAGATGCAGGGAGAGTACAGTGGGTCAGGCAAGTTCAGTGTCTGTAGCGCGTGACCTGGCATTTGCTGTGGCACGGTTGGAAAAGCTGCTGCGTAGGTGCTTCATGGAGTGCACAAGGTGGGTGCACTTGCACAGGTGAGCTGCTCTTCAGCAGTTTTAGGGAAATTCTAGGCATGGGAAAAATACAGCATGAGCTGTTGTTTGGGCCACCTTTGCTAACGGTTGCATATGATTAAGCTGTTCCTTTGGCCATGTGCTGGGGTGGCAGAGAACCTTGTAAGAGTAGTGTGTTTATTTCACCTCCTCTGTTCCCAGAGGGCTGCTCCCACAGCTGGTGCTTATACGATCTCTGCCTTGCTGTCTTTTATGAAGCACATCGTAAATTCATCCTGTTCCCATGAAAAGAAATGTTTTCAAATAATTAGATTTATTATAGGAGAAGGCTTTGTTTCTCAGAGCATGACTTTTATAATCTTTTTCTTTGCAGGTTACAAGCAATACATATTCCCTGGCATTTTCATTATTTTCTTTTTTTTCTCAGTCATCAGGTTTCATACCTGAGGTTCCTCTTTAGAAGTTCAGACGTGTGCTGGGCTTCTGTCATTGGTGATGTCCTGGTGAGCTCCGAGATGGAGCTCAGACGCCCACTTTTTAATTTGGAAAAGCAAGCCTGGTTTACTTTTATTTTAGCAGTTCCTTGAAGTTTTGCTCAGCAGTGAATAAATCCCAGTGTCTCTAGCTCAGAGCATGCCGAGGAGAAACAGGTCTATGGCCTCGTGGCTCCACGCCCAGGAATCTACTGGAATAATAAATCTAATTTATGTTTGTGTATAATAAATGCTGAAATGTTCACTTATAGTGTTTATTGAGAAGCTTTACCGCACATGGTAACTTTAGGCTTCTCAAAAGTTTTTGTTAATATTTCTAATGTCTTGTAAGTCTTAAGAGGAGAAAGAATGGTTGCTTGCTTTATTATGTTAATTTAATACCTACACTAAATTAAAGACCACCAAAGAACAAAACAAAATCCATTAGTAATTAAACTGCAAAGCACAATCTATTTAAAACTATCACCATTTTGACAAGCTGAAGAGAAACTCACTTAAAGGAAATGCCATCTTCATGTCTGAATTTTGATTAGCTTCCAGCTTGTGTGAAATGTTGAATGTCGCTTTCTCTTCCTTCTCTTGATTTAGTATTAGACTTTCTTTAGCATAGCCCTTGGGATGTGTGTGAGGCTATTCTTGATTACATTTTGGATGACAGTTTTGCAATTAATTTCCCCAGGTTTATGTCAGTTCTTCCACTATTTCATTTTTTGCATCTCACTTAAGATCATTAGATTTCTTCTTTTCTGTTCCTCAGTGGTGCTGGGAAATAACTAACATATCAAGGAATTTGCAGAAATTAAGGTTAAAAAGGTAAATTGAAACACAAGTCAGTGAAGCAAGCGATTAGTCATCTGCATTGCTGGGAGATACACGAGGACTGCAGTCCTTGGCCACCATAAATTCCTGAGCCCCCCTGGGTCACATTGCTTTGTCTTGCATATTGCAGAGGTCCAGGTAAAATAATTATCCTTTGCTTATTCACTATTGGGATGCTCAGTTTGGGAGGAAAATCTCATTCTAGGCTGCCTGAGACAGTTGACTCCATAGCTGTGAATCAGCCTTGATTTAGACATGCTGAAAGGTGGCCTATTCCTCACCGTTGCCCATAGATAAGACTGAAGATGATGAGCCACCTCTGTTCAATACGTAACTGAGTTTACTGTGGTGTCTGGATGGTGACTCATTGCTGCAGTGAAGGAAAGTGCATTTCCATTCAGTAGTCTCCCAAAATTATAAATCACGTGCTTCAGTTGAAGGAAAAATGTGTCCAGAGAGATGCAGGACTGATGTCAGAACACTCTTTGTGCCAGGTTTCCTATACTTTATGTGACCATGATTTTCAAGATAATGACCCTCTAGTCCCTTTTGCAACTTAGAGAAGTGTAGAAAAGAATGAGAAGAGATTTAAGAACTATGTAGCCTGCAGAGCAGCTACCTTTCATTTACCTGCTGCTCCTGCAGGCTTCAGAACTGTCTGCTAGGCTTAAGAGCTTATAATTTATTTCAGCTGGAAGGTAAGTAATTATATTTCTAGATGTGCTACCTTTTACTTTGCCTTGTTCTAAGAGACTGAGTTGGCAGGTTAAGGGCCTTTTCTTTAATTTATGTTCATCCACAAATCTCTCATCAGTTTCTCTATGATTTTCTCTCTTGCGCTGATAACTCTGAGCGTGCATTGCAGCCTTTGGTGAGAAACGAGAGCACCTAAATCCCTGCAGCATGAGCAGTGTTTGATCCCCGAGAGGTTCCAGAACTGTTCTGCAAAAATCTGGCCTCTTCTAAACCCAGCTCATGTACTTGGAGAGCCGCTAGCTGGGAACGGAGGTGCCGGAGAGGACGATCCCATTTCTACAGAAATGTCAGCGTTTTTTTTCCAAAGTTGCCAAATCATGCACCATGTTTTAAGTGCAGGTTTAAGAGGGAGAAGATGACTTGGAAAAGATGTTAAGTTAGTGCCACAGGCAGCCGTGAACAGAGGCATGTTCTGCTTACTTATTTTTCTAGTCTGTCTTGGCTGGTTTCTTCCTTTGCCTTGTCCTTTGCTACTGTTTTGTCCCCGACATTTATGGATGTGATTTTGCTGTATATGTATGGGTGGTGGGATCGGGTATATTTTTAAACTGTCAAATATAATCTTAGAAATGCTCAAGTGCATTACTCAATTCCAGAATGACTTGGTGTGAAAGCCAGGTGGCCGTGCATAATTTTCTTCTTTAAAAAATATTATCTTTCCATAAATACTTGTAGCAGCTTCACAAAATTCACTTGTTGATGTCTCAGATCAGAAGGGATCTTCCTGAGTGTGCAAACCCCTGCCATCAATTTGTTTAGCATGTCAGGGTTGGTTTTTTTTTTTTTTCCCTTAAATTGCCTGGTTTTGTATCTGCATAGGAACATCAACTGGTTTTGAAGGGATACAGGAAGAACAACTGCATGTCTCTCCATCCTAGGAATGCCCTGCTTTTACTAGTACTTTCCCTTTCTTTGAATACTGTGGCAGCTGTGTATGTAAATTCTGTGCATAAATCAGGAATTGGAGCCTTGTGATGTCAGGCAAGAAAGGCACAGTTGTTTCTCCTGGATCACTACGTATTCGGTGCTAGGATTTTATACTATTAGAACACCTTCTCCTGGGAAGCAAATAAAGTTGTTTCTCTTGCTCATCTACCAAAGTTGTATTTAAAAGTTAACAGCTTGGAATTGGAATGCCTTTCTCTTTTTGACTAAAATTATTTAACTTCATTCTGTTGTGGAATATATGCCTGTCTTTAGGAAGAGCTATATCGAATGGGCATTTGGGAGTAGTGTGGAGGTTGAAGAGGGAGATAACTTTTAATAAACAGAGCCCTTTAATATTTATATACATAAAACCCACTTTTGTGATACTGGAGTTTTTCTTCCAGATCAGGATCTTAAAATTTATTGAGGAGGAAAGAGCAGTAATGTAATGGGATTCACTGCACATTAGGGTAATGTCTATAAAGATCTCTATTGTAGCATGTGAGGTTTAGAGCTTCTCAAAAAGTTTGTGTTCATTAAAATAGGCTGTAAACTGAGCATGCGTACAGAGCAGGGCATCCTGCTCATGGCGATCTTCCTGAGCTCCCAGCATGGGGTTCCCGTAAGCAGGGGCTTGACTGACTAGGGTGAAAAACTTCCGGTTTTTAGGTCCATTGACCCACGAACGTTGAGTGGATATAAAGGTTCATGTTGTCACTAAAAAGCTTAGAGTGGTGACCACAAGAGATTTGATGTCATCCTAAAGGGGTTTTATGCTTCATCTTTGAGAAATCTGAAGATAGATGGAAGTATCCAAAGGATGGAAGGAAGAAAGGTACAGATCAGGTGACTAGTGAGGACAGACTGAGGGCACTGGGTTTCTTTAGGTTGAGGAAGGCTGTTGTGACTTTTCAACTTATAAAAGATTCTTATGAAGAGAATTTTCATGAATTATTATCTGGCTGTTGAAGAAAATAAGAGAAGTAAACAATGAATTTTAACTTTGTTGAATTGCATGGAAGTCTTTAAATCTCAGAAAACATTGTTCATTTTATCCAGCTGAGACACATTCCTTACTAAGCAGGGAAAGGATCTGGGGTGTTGGTGCACCATTTTTTTTATTTTTTTTATTTTTTTTTTTCAGAAACTGTACTGTGCCTTTTAGGAGAAATGTTTTCTGAACTGATTAAGAGGCCAAAAAAAATATTAAGAGCTGTGTTGAAGTTAACTACTTTAAAACCTTCAAACAGAAAAAGCAGTTTAAATTGCTTGGTACTTAACATAGGATTACATCAACATGGAGAAATGCTTTACTTTGTCAGTTCTTGTTAAAAAATAAAAAGAAAAACCAAAGCAAACCTCCAAAAAGACCTTTGTACTACAATGTAAAATTAGTTAGGTCTGTTGCAATACCAGATAAACTTTAACGGCTGCATTAAAAAATAGCCAATTATTTGTGCATTATGTAAGATTAATGCTAGCAATAAACCACTACCGGAAGATTAAAGTAGCTCTAGCAAACTGCACAAGGAAAGGAATTTAAGGAAAAGGTAACTCACAAGCTTGATCTCAAACACTTAAAACATCTGATGTTGACACATTTCCATCTTCATAATGTGGTCATTCATTGCAGTAACATTTTCTTTGTGCTTTTACTTATCCTGGTGGCATGTTGAGAATAAAAAACTGGGCTAAAATCAGAGATGGTGATAATGTATTTCCTTCCTCCCTTTCATAAAGTTCAGGTTAATTCTTCAGCGTTTAACCATATAATATATGCTGCCCCATATTGGGTGTAATTTCAACAGAACAGTGACAGACCCGAATATGATCAGCCATTTGTTTTTCCTGGGGGATATTCTTAAAACCTGAAAGTAAATTAAATAATAGTCAAGGTCTCTTTTAAAGAAAGGACATTTAAGATTTTATTTAATCTGGAATACCCCTTTCAAGCTCACTTTCTCCTGTGAGGCTTGTTTTATATTTGATTAGTTCTAGTAGATGGATTTTGACATTTAAAGTATGTGTAATAGAAAGAGAATAATGACATAGTTGGGATTACAGAAAAATATTTGCCCTTGAAAATGATAATGCATTGTTAAATACAGGTTGCATCATAGCTAAGTATAATAAAATCGAAATGAAAATGTGAATGATTGTGTTGGGAATGAATAGTCTTTGAATGTGACAAAGGAAGATGGAAGAGGGGACCTTGGCAATTCTAGAAAGGCAGCACAGCACAGCTGAAAATGGATTTTGTAGCATGGGCTCATTATGTTTTGAAACCTGATTTTTTTTTTAAAAAAATCATATTTTGTTCAGAAAAGCCGAACATCCAAAAAAGAATACCTGAATTAAAATGAAAAAAAAAAAAAAGATTTAGAAAAATATCTGAATTAGATGTAAACACTGGCGTTCCAGTCACTTCAGACCTCACTCAAATCCTTGGAGAAGCTCCCCCTGGATGTGACGCTGTGTTGACTCTTAATGAGGGATGCATCTGTGCGACTGTGCTGTTAATGCTGTTGAGGGGTTAAAAGTAAAGTTTTGCTGGGGTGAGGAAAGCAGAGGTGATTTGCAGGGTGCATCATTCCAGATTTGTAGTGTGGCCCCCATGAGAGCTTTGACGGCACAGCTGCGGTGAGCTGAGATCCAGAATGGGAATGCAGTGCACGGGAGAAGGGTGGGGGAAGATTTAGCACCTGTAGCCCGCATGTCATCTGCAGTGGGTGAAGTCTGGGGGGACACTCTGAAATGTACAGTTTAACAGTTTTTTCTCAGCTCTGCTTTTTCCTGTGTTAGTGGTGTGCAGATGTATTTATTCCCAGTTTTCTGATCAGGTATAAACTATGCTGAGATGAGAAGAGGATGAGGAGTCCTTTGGGGCCATTAGAATTGATCACAGTTGTTTTGTTTTGTAGGTGGCTGGGCTATTTTGTTGTTTTTAATTCACGTTGTTGAAGTCAGCTCTCTAGGGAGCTTCTGGCAGGGTGTTGGTTGCTTTCCCAGATCAAACTGAAGTGTTGGCAGCCAGCTGCCATAGCTGGTGCCTGTGCTGGGGCAGGAGTTCAGTGACTGACAAAACGAGACTAAAAAGGTTAGGCTTTTGCCTGGTTTTTTATTCCTGTTAATGATTCGTACCCGACCACGTAAACAATGCCCCATGGTCCTTGCTGTCATTCTAACAAGATTTTATGAATGGGTTTTGTCTTTTGGGCTGAGCTCTCTTCCAAATTGTCATGCACCTGCTTGGGAAACAAAATTTACAGTGCGAGGGCATGAAGAAAGGTACAGAGATAGGCAGCAGCATATCTGCTGATATTCTGCATACTTTTGCTGATTTATTATATTAGACATCAGGACTACAGTGTGGGTTTTTTGATTTGGGGTTTTAGGGTTTTTCTCCTATCCTTTCCAGTTTTTAGCTCTCCTTAATTCCTACTGACAGTAAGTGAATTGAGTTCTATTCTAGTTGTATCTAAAGACTAGAAACCAAACCCTAAGAACAAGGATTTGCAAGCAGTGAAGAATGTGCTCTGGCCTACCACAGCTCAGGTCTTCATACAGTTGTTACGGGTGTCTCTCAGATTACTATAATGTTTTGACTGGAAGGAAAACACAGGAGTCCTTTGTTAATGATTTTTGGTCAAAGTGGAGGAGGTCTGGGCTTGACTCTTTGTATCTAAACTATGCATTTGATTCACTTACCTACTCTTGCGTTTTCTCTAGCCTCTGCCATTCTGGTATCTATGTGCTTGCTAATGGAATTTGCCTTGTGTCTCTCTACTGCTAGATTGCTTCTCCCAGCAGAGACATCCGTAGGGCTCATAAAAGTACAGCTGGAGAAATTTATGTTGTGCCTCTGGCAACCTTAAGACTGCAACAAATGCAATGCATTTAAAGAAATGATTGCCTGTTCGTCATTCTGTAGCCTTCCACTTCTGTTTTTAAAGATGTCTTCCTCATTGCTGAGGATTTCATCCTTGAAAGCGAAAGTAGGAGCTGGTTGTCAGAATATGCAGCACAGCTACTACCATTTTTGTGATGTGTTCCCCATCTCTAACCTGCAAAGTATCTAAGAAATTCAATATTCCTTTTCCTTTGTTGCGGGATTAGGGATCACTCGTGACAAAAGATGCTGTAGCCCAGTTGGGTCCCTTCTGTACTTGAACATACCAAGCAGCTCCATCTACATCTGTGCTCCCATCCAATGCACTTCCTGAATATGGGAACTACTTTTCCTCAAATCCCAGTGAAGGTGAGACTTGATGCAGACCTTTTATCATGCTTTCAGGAAGGAACTTTGGCAGCTCAGTTGCTGTAGGTTGCAGGTCTCGGAGCACTTCTCGTGCTATCGCAACTGCCTTTCCTTTGTGCTTTGCCTATGTTGGACATTCCTATATGGTGACATCTTGTCTCAGGGAGGCACATATTTTTCTGACTTCCTAAAAGAGTCATCCTCCCACTCTAGAGCTCATCAGATGCAAATAGGCAGCTGTTCACCTTTCCACTGACTCAAAATTGTGCGTGCTCTGCAGTGCTCTTTGTGATTTCCCAGTGACCTTTCAGATTTCCAAATGTACTGATCTTGTGGCATGCTGTGCCAGCTCCCATCTTCTCTTCAAAATACAAAAGTGTCTTCTTTTTATCACCCTTCTGTAACACTAGTTGTATGTGTCATTCAACTGTGGAACAGCTTTCCAGTTCTCTTTAAACTCTCGTTGGCACATCTGTTCAATACTGGAAAGTTTCTGTTATTTAAATCTGCAGGTCTCTGCAGGCAAACTGGCTTTCCTGATGATATGCCTACTCACTGTCCTGTTCAAACAGTGGCTGGTTTCCTGGTGAAGATGCAAAGTCAGTAATTTCAGACAAAATGAATAATTTTTTTCCCAAGTGATCCACCTAACAGCGTGTGGCTATGTGTTTCTGAGACTGGTGTCTTGGAGACCTCTTCCGTGATTGGTGTCTCTGAATTTTCTGGAGGTAATTGTGGGAGAGCTGTAGACACCTTTTGTGGAAGTGGGCAGGTTAATACACACACATATAAATAATATTCAGTATGTGTATATATATTACATATCACAAATGCTTGAAGTCAGCATAGGGAGTCTGCAGTGGGATATGGTCCTGGGAAAAGCCAAAATAATTGTCTTTAGAGAACAGGGAGCTGGCTAGAAGGAGCTTGAGCATGTTAGGAAATTAAGTTGGTAGGATGGACTGGGAGCGACAGGAAATTAAATCACATAGGAACTGAAAGGATGATGATGCCAGAGAAAAGTATAAACACTAGAAGTAAGTGTAAGTGGGCTGCAAAGAGGATCTCTGAGCAGTTATATTGGAAAGCAAGAGCTAAAGGATGTGTTTAGTATCAGGGTTGGCAAAAGCAACAGGTTATTGAATGTGAACTTAACCTAGGATATTTCATTCAGTCCTCCTGTATTGGCTCAATGTGGGTAAAGAATGTTATGCAGCAGCAAAAGACAGATTGTTAGATTAACAAAAAGTGAGTACATGGTGTGAGGGGATACCCAGAGTGGGTTGAATGTGTTAAACATGAATAAGCAAAACAGTGTCCTTGCCTTGGCTGGTTGGCTTGTTTTGCAAGCTCCAGCTCCTCTGGACTGCTTATTTTTATGTAAGGACTTGCACTGGGATATTAATCTGCACATCCAGCCATTAATCTATTTTATAGGATCAGCATCACTGCTGTCAATGTCCAAATATGCATCTCTAGGAGTGATAATGAGTCACAGATGGAACTTCGCAGTTACTGATGGATACTTCTCCATGGATTCAAATGACTTGCTGCAAAAAGTCAGATCTATTCCAAAAGATGCTGATGATTCTGATACTGGTTTAGATTATCGTCCATCTAGATTTTTTTTTCATATGACGTTACTTTTTGCCCATTATGGCTTCATTTATGCTTGAAAATTCAGGAAAATTAAATGCATGTAAAATGACTGTAATGTAGTTGCTACATGTATGCACTCTCAATGGGTCACAAAGGAGCCACTCTGCAGAAAATTCATTCCTAAGGAGTGACTGGTTTTGAAAGACTCTTCAAAAAGCAGTTGTGTTTCAGGGAAAATGTTTCCATTTATATCGATCTCCCCCCCATGTCCTTTTCCTCCGTTAATTAAACCTCTATTAAGTGTTTATCAAAACAAAACATTTTGACCGTTTGGAAAGTATTTGAGCAGGCTGTAAAGAGGAGCTCTGGAGGAGAGCTTGGCCCAAGCAGCAAAGATACAGTCTCTAAAATTAGTCCCATTTGACATGGGCCAGTTTGTGCCTTGAAAGCTCATAGCTTATGTGAGAAGCACAGTAGATGGAGAGAGAGAAAAGCTGCATGCAAAGGGAGAAGAAGGAATAAACTGGCAGTAAACCAGGCTGGATGCTCCAAGAGGGAACAGCTAATTGGATATCATTGCACCTTCCAGATACTGGTACCCACACACCTGAAAAATAGTGACTTGGCCATTACAGCAGTCCAGAGTTATCCTGCCTTGTTGTGTGTGGAGTGGTTCCTTCTGTCTGAAGTACAGATTTGCTTTCAGACCTATTTCTCACCCCACTGGGTACCCTTGCTTGGTACGTTGCCGTCAGTCACGGAGGGAACTCTTGCCCTGGGCAGCTTTAGGTTTGTGAGAATATTCTCTGGTTTGCTTATATTATGATTTTGCCCAGTTCCTTGTAGTAAAAATTATCTTTGATATAGAGGAGAACAAATGAAAAAAAGTCTTCCACCATACCAGAGGAACCATGTGAGAGAGACTGGAAGTAAGAGGAAGGACTTTGAAGTAGACTATTAATTATACTGAGGGCTTTTGAATGCAATGCTGTAAATGGGAAAGAGAAAACTGTTTCCCTCTTGGTTTTTCAATAAAGAAGGAATAAAATTTATCCTTTGTGCAGTAAGCATGAACATATGGTGATGTTGAGGCATTGCTGGAGCCTTGCCTGAGCAAGAACAGCAGGATGAGAGCCCCATGGAGCAGTACTGATGTGCAGTCGAAAGAGATAATACAAGAGTGGAAAGAACGCTTTATTTAAAGAACACATCATGAAGCGGTGTCAGGAAGTGTTTCTACAGATGAAGATAAGTTACCGGTATACAGCCATCCCATCAGACAAGAGGAAAAATAAATGTTACTTATAAGAAATAGTAGAACTGTTTTTGTAGGAATGGTGCAATGCAGAAAGTGATCCTAATGGATTTCCTCCAAACCAAAACATAACTATGAATTTATAAAGGCAATCAGAAAGAAGTTTTTGATTCTCAGTTTCTGTTTCACTGTTGTTTCTCTTTACTATACAAAACAGTCGTATTTCAGACTTGTCATAAGTTTTCAAAAACTGTTGGTTTTCATTGTCCTCGTTTTTGAACAACTAATTAATTGGCATTTGGGGCTTGCACCACAAAGAGTATTTCAACTGTTCAGTATAGTTTGATTTCACCTCTGTTCTCAAGTGAACATCTTTCGGCTTTTGCCCCAGTACACCTGGGTGACACTGGAAAACAAGCTAGATTTTGGCAGCACTGTGTTGCAGGTCTTGCCTCCCTGCATTCCCTTAGTTTTGCTCTGTCATTTCTCCACTTTGGCAGGCACTGCTCTTCCTGCTACACTCCACTGCTTTTACCAGCACTGCATCATCGTTCTTTAATGAGTGAGATGGAGAGGGGCTTTTGGAGACATTAAGCAATCTCTATGCTTACTTGAATTTTTACTAGGTCTTAACTTGATTTTTTTTATTATACTGGCAAATGGAAATCTTGGAGCCATTAGAAAAGTAGTGGCACTGAAATGGCCTCAGATTCACCCTTGATCCTCTAATTATGCTTTCCAAGATACTGTCTCATTATCTGAAACTCAACTGTGTCATTACTTATATCTCCTTTTTGTAATTGCGATCTCTCTATTTGTCATAACTATGGAAGCAGAAAACATTAACTTTACGAATCTGTGGTTTATGCAAACTCAGCAGGAGTTGCTGATGAGTAAACATTCTTTTCTGTCTCTTTTAATTTTTTTTTCTCCAAAGGCTTTTTCAGAATCCTGTAAATGGAGATTAATCCTGAAAATTCAAGTGATGAAGTTCCCCCCTTAGGCCTTCTTCTTGCTTTGCTGTTGAGATATCTGTGTCTATATTAACAGACCATGGTAAATAAATTCCCTGAAATTGTTCTTAAAGTATGTCATTCTTCATCTTGGTTTCACAAATAAAAATGTAAATGCAAATTTCAGAGATAAGATTAATGCAACTACATAAACAATAATCTTAGCAAGCATCTGTTGACATAGGAAAACTTTGCACTGTAGAGGAAAGCAAAGCTCAAATTCAGAGTCTCTCTTCCCACAATTTCTGGGTAGTTAGCTGAGTGGTCCACAAAACTTAACTGTTGGCCGAGTGGTGAAAGCGATGCATTTAGATTATGGTTTTCCAGGTCAACCTCTTGAGTTTGGAGACGGTATTTGTCAGCTGTGGTCTTCTTTCACATCTGTGTTATACATTGTAAAATCACTGTACTTGTCTCCATGAAACCACAGCCAAACTCCAGTGAGAGTGGAGTCTCAACAATAGCAGAAGTATTGACACAGTTAATAGGTTATTTCCTTTCCAGTCAATCTTTCCTTCTGTCTGACTGAATTATGTCGGTCAATGACATCATAATTGGCAGTGCTGAAGTAATTGATAAAATTTTGAGGTAATCTTTTATCTGTTTTCACAGCTTACCTTCCCATCATATTCTGCAGTGTGTTTTGTGTGTGGAGGTAATGCCAATGTTATTCCAAGGGTGTTCAAATGAAATGACAAAATATTTCAGCATTTCTATTTGTATGATGCAGCCAGATATTCTATATCCATAGAATTGAACTTAAATTTGTATTTTTCTGAAACAAAACCCCTATTCAAATAATGTATTAAGTTGTTCCAGATGCACAGTATTGCTTTGCTGACAACAGCTGTCTGTTCTGGAAACAACAACATTGGTGTTTAATTAGAGCTTATATTGTGAAAACTGTGTCTAGACTTTATAAAAGATATTATAATTTCTACATAAATGGAAAAAAGCCCTAGAGGATATTCACACTGTTCTACGGGACTTGAAAAAGAGCAGACGGTATTTCACTTCCTACATTTATTGAGATTAAATCGAAAACTACATAAATGCTATGTTTTATAGTCTGCGGATCCCTGCTGAGCTATAGATTGTTTCTAAAGGGTCAGGCAATGCCAGCTGTCCTGGGGGACCGCTGGCGGCAGTCACCCCAATGGCCAGAAGCAGGGTCCCGTACCACTGGATATCTCTTTGTGCCTCTCCTGTCTCTGTAAAGTGTAGGTGCCCCACAAGGCAAAAAAAGAGCAGAGCCCAACTTCCAGCTTGTTTGACGATGGATCTCCCCTAAGAGATTGTCTGTGCCAATGCTGGCACCATCCAGAGCATTAAAAACCCAATTTTCTCACACCAGTGTAAATCAGGAGTTGTTTTTATCGGAGCTGGTGCATGAAGATTTGCTTTGTTTGTGCCATCTCATGGTTAGTCCCTCCACCCAAAGGCTCGGGGAGCAGGCAGCACCCCTTCTCGTGTGCGGCTTTGGTTTCTGGAGGGATGAGGCTGGAAAGACCATGCAGGGCTTTGCACATGGGTGTTCACCCAAGCAAATTGGAATCAGAGTTTGTCCATGGTCCTGGGAAAAGCGCAGTATAAAGTTAATGTGTTGGAGGTTTACTTTGCTGGGCTCATTCACTTACAAATCATCCATCTCCTGTCTTTTTAGAAAGAAATATGCTAAAATAACTCTATTTTGATGACAGCTTTTTTTCATATAGATCTGTAGGGAACAAGGTCTTTTTATGAAAATCCTTTTGTATATTTTAATTCAAATGAAATTCATATTTAAATCATTCTCTTTAGCTAAAATGTAAATTCAGATGCTAAACTGAACCAATCTGTCTGCTGCATATGCTTTATTATCTAACTGTCTTGTCAACCCTTGTTAACATTTACATAAACTACAGGCTAATAATAATGATGATGATGGAATTAGCTCGTTACTATCTTATTTTTGTTATGTAATTTTAATCTCTGTAGGAAGGAGAGCCGATATATCTTTTGAATTACTCAATGACTCTGCTTTACTATTATTAGTTATTTGTATGCATTTGTTTCTCTAGATAGTGCAGAAAAGCATGCTGGTTTCCTTGCAGGATATCTAGAAATCTGTCTGTTGTGCTTGTCATGTAAATTATTAAATCATTTAATAATGATATTTTAGCATGTTTAACTGACCTTTCTCTGAAATGTATTCAGTGCTGAATCTGGTTGGCAGTAATTTGCAAAGTAGTTGTGAACAGCACGATCGTGCATCTCATCCACTCTATAATTTTTCTAGAAGTCATGTCATGGACTGGTGCAGAGGACTTAGTGAGTTGGTGTCGAGCTTGTGAGTAGTCAGTACAGCAATGTAACAAGTTATGGTGTGTGTCCTAGAGGAATGGGACAACAGTCATATTATAGCCTTGAGGTTCTCTGTGTTTTCATTTCCACCAGTCTCTGTGTTTTTATAAGATGTGCGAGTTTGGTGGTTAATATATTTCTGTATTTTTCTGTACTGGCATACAGGGTTTTTTTCCTTCTTCTTGGTTCAGTGATACATAAGAGCAAATATAGGTAATTTTAATTTTTATATTTTGAGTATGAACTGCCTAAAGTCTCTAAAATGATATTTATGAAAATTCTGAAATAAAGAAGTAATTGAGTTTTTTAACCAACGTGCAAGAAAGAAAAAACATCTATTTTAAATGGTTATATTAAATATGCATATACTTAAGAACATAGTTTCACAATGTAAAATTATTTATTGAGCTAGTTTTAACTTCCTATTTAGTATTTTCGCATTAGCAATAACAGCGTATAGTTTTGCAAAAATAACCTCATTAAAAACCTGGTTTGACTTTAGTTTTCATTTCCATTGTGAATTATTTTTTTTAAATAATGTAAGGGAGCAAGCCATGCGACTGTCTGAAGTTTGGAATATTTGCTTTATAATTATAGCTTCTAAATTATAGGAAGAAGGAGAAATTCCCTTTAATTTTAAATTTTATATTTATATCTAGGGAGCAGAAATCAGTGGTGCCAAAGCACAGAATTCTAGCAATTTCTAGCATGGTATGATATATCGTCATGGAGAGAATTAAAAGAGAAAAAGACACGGAAAATCTCTGCTGGCCATTGTGAATGGTGTGAAAGAGATTTTCATGCTGTAAATTCTTGCATACCATACTGATTGGTTTGGATTTGAGCTTTCAAGGTTGTATCAGCAATGCTTATTCTTCTCCTATTTGATTTTTTGTTGAGGACCTTCGAATCCGTCGGCAGCCCTCCAACCGGAAGCTGCAGCGAGCCCTCTCCTTGTGCCCTGTGTTGGTGCCTCCAGCTGGTTCCTTTCTACAAGTGTGCTCCCCCTTTCACATGCTCTGGCACAAGCCTGTGTATCTGAGACAAAATGTTGCCATTACATAAGGAATGTGACTTGTACAGTGCGCAAGTGGTGTGTGGGTGAAGGCACATCTTGGGGAGAGTGGAGCGATGGGCTGTGTAAAAATAGGCATTGCGGTACGTGCCAAAATGAGTAAGTTATATTGTCGACTGAACAACTAAGCCTAATCCCCCTTCTCCTGCCCACTTTCCTCCCCCAGCTTCTAATAACTGTAATCCAATAAAATAAATGACATGAGCTGAAAGGAAGTTGAAACTGGCTTAATTTCTGTCACTTGTCAAATGTTCAGTCATTTTGCCTGCTGTGAATTACATTGAAAATCGGCCACTTTTTGGAGTGTGTAAAATATTTTCATGGGCAAACAGACAGCATTGGTCAGTTCTCTGTGTGTGTGTGTATAGGTGTGTATACATATATATATATATATATATATATATATACACGCACACATACAAATAAAAATCTACAGGAAGGACCATGCTTCACTGCCTTATTTAAGGATCATTCAACTGCTTTTAAAAATGTGTTAAATTGCAAACAAGGTGGAAGTTGCAAATAGAATGGTTAACTGTGATGAATTAGTGACAAAATGTGAAGTTGATTAGTCATTTTATACCAGCTGTAATTATGGAACATTACTGCAAATAAATCATGTACGCTGGGATATACCAAAAGGTAATGTTTTTGATTTCATCTGACATAATAAGCTCCTATTGAAATCATACAAAAGGTACTTTTAAATCTTAAGTCTTTGTCAGAATTATAGGTTTATGGTCTAAACATTAAATTAGTTAGTTTTGTATCACAACCATGATGCAGTTTAATTTTGGAGTTTTGGAAATACGGCTTGTGTATAAGAGCCTAAGTTTGAAGTTTCTCGTGGTACAACCCCCAAGCCAGACTCTCAGATGCTTCCAAACGTTTCAGGTGCTGATATCTATCATTTAGTATTGCACTGGTTAGCAAAATGCTTTAGAAAGTCCAGTCTGTAAGGACTTTCATCTTGCACAAATCTGGAAACCGTTGGTCTCTGCTTCAGCTTTGGGATTTGTGACGTATATTTTCTGTACACATTTGACTTAAAGCCAAAGGAGAGCTGAAACTTTGCAAACCAGATGCCATGTTACCAGCTCAGCCTTGGAGTTTGTTAATAGAAGAGTCTCCTGGGTGCCAGGAGTTGACAATATGAGTGTGGGTGACTGGGAGAAGTTCACAGTGCTAGGAATGGGGCAAGGACCTTGTTTTCCCCCTTAAAAAGAACGGTTTGCTAGGTTGGGTAACACTATCCCATTAACGTGTGAGTTTGTCCGTGAGTCCTGGGCAGCCCAGGGAAACTTCTTACTGAATGTGCGTGAGAAATGGTTTTACTTTGCCTTGGCAGCTGCTGATGAATGCTTGAGGTGGCTGAGCAACGCCCACTCCGATTCATAACTCTGCTTTGCTTTTCTTGGTATTTCAGAGAAAGATCAGCAGTCTTGGCAAAAACAAGTGAGTTGGCAGGTCTGAGTTTTCAGCAGCTTGTGAGATGTCCCCACCTGAGGAACAAGTCTGAGGCACACGATTAGGCGATAGGTAGTATGTCCACTTCATGAAAAGACTGTGCTGTCCATGTATGTGACTTGCTGAGCTGCCTGTTGTGGCTGTGATGGGTGAGCTCTGTTTTCCTGGCGGTTAGAGAAATCTGCTATTTACTAATTAGAAGTGAAATAGTGAAAGTTTTTGTCTGGGAGGTATATCAGTATAGGTCAATTGTGCTCAATAGCCTTGCGTGTGATTACATAAATCACAAATTATTTAAAAGGATGACTAGGATTTAATGAGCTTGACTATTGAACATCTTGGAAGAGTGAGGAAGACTTTCATGGCTTTGTTTGGCATAAATAAGCTTAACTCTAATGCTTTGCTGCTCATGTTTGTAGTGCATTCTCCTGGTCTCTGTTTGCAAAATCAGAATCAGTGCGCCAATGCTTAAAATCTTTCCGATCCAGGCATATTGCTTTTGACTTTGTGAAATCTTGGCCTAGGAGGCATAAAAGGCTGCATGGAAACAAACTCAGGACTTCAGTTACCCTGTTGTTTGTGGATTGACAGTCTGGCCAGAGGCACGTACCCAAAGGCATCAGAGAAAGCATATCCTGTACCAACCTGAACTTGCCAGTTGAAGAGAGAACTCACGTGTGGGCATAATTCACACATTACTTCTCCTTGTTGTAAATATTGTGGTCATATTGGGATTTTTTTTTAACCTCTCTCAGTGCTGTTTCGGTCAGAAACACACGACTGACTCATTCCTACATCTGGGTATTGACGTCATTGTGATGCACTTTCTGACCATTCTAGCATGATGTTCCAGTCTCTCCAGTAGGGAATTTAAATGATGCCATTTATTATTGATAAGAAGTAAATTAACTAGAAAAATGACATTCATGGTCTTTCCAACTCATTCTTCATTGCATTGAACATATTGGACATCAGAGCCTGTCAACACAGTCATCCGAAAATGTCTCCTTCAGTGTTTCACTCCTAAGAGCCTGAATTATTCATCAGAGATTTTACTATGTTAACATATTCTTATGATCACATTGAATTTAATCCCAGTGCATGAAAAAGCAAATTCACTGCTTCTGCATAAAATACAGATAAAAGTATTAATCCTTTATCAGCCACCCTTCTAAATCCATCGTAGCAGGTCAGAGCAGAAGGAAGCGCAAAGTAATGTCAGATCACATAAAATTAAAGTGTTTATGATAGCCTAGGTGATCATGAAGCACTAGTGAAGAAGTTTCTAGTTCTTGGATGAACAATGTGAAATAACAGATGTCTGGATTTAGGAAGTTGAAGTGTCTGTTCTATGGGATGGGGAGTCTGGAGCAGGACGCCCTCAGTGCTCGGGCCCACACATGCAACGCATGTCACAGCGCTCTGTCACGGGGAGCTGAAAATACCGTGGGCAAGATGGAATACTTGGGAACAGGACAGAAAGTAATGAGTTCTGATACAGTTACTGCTTGGTGAAAGGATGGGAGGTTTATTTTCTAGTCTTTGATTTTTATTTTTTTTTATTTTTTCTTTGGAGACAACATAAATGTATTTTAGAGGGTTTCTCTGAGCTGGTGTTCAGGGACTTCTTTATAACTGGCACTGTGGCAAGGGGACATAGCAAAAGAAAATTGATTTTTGAGGGAGAGAAATTTCATTCTGTTGTGTCAGTGGGCAAAAGTGAATGGATGACTTTTTCTGAAACCTGATCAAAAGTTTTGTTATTATAGGTCTATTTACAAGCTTGAAAATGAAGTTTAAGGGTTAATGTTTAGACATATATATAACTGTGGAAGATGCCAATGACACTAAGCTGTGTGGCACAGCTGACATGCTGAAGGGAAGGGATTCCATCCAGAGGGACTTTGATAGATTTGAGGGATAGGCCTGTACTAACATCATGAAGTTCAACAAGTGCAAGGTCCTGAACTTGGGTCGGTGTAATCCCAATCACAGTTACAGGCTGGGCAGAGGATGGATTGGGAGCAGCACTGAAGAGAAGTGCTTGACGGTGCTGATGGATGAGGAGCTCAACATGAGCTGGAAATGTGTGCTTGCAGCCCAGAAAGCCCAACATAACCGAAGAAGCGTGACCAGCAAGTCAAAGGAGGTGATTCTTTCCCTCCATTCTGCTGTTGTGAGACCTCACCTGGAGTCCTGCATTCAGTTCTGGAGTCCTCGGTACAGGAAGGCCACAGATCTTTTGAAGAGAGTCCAGAGCAGGGCCATGGAGATAATCAGAGGGCTGGAACACCTCCCATATGAGAACAGGCTGAGAGTGTTGGGGTTGTTCAGCGTAGAGAAGGGAAGACAATGGGGGGACCTTAGAGCAGTCTCCCATTCCTGGATATGTTCAAGGACAGGCTGGACGATGCTTTAACCAACCTCATCTAGTGGAAGGGGTTGGAATTGAATGATCCTTAAGGTCCCTTTGGACCCAAATCATTCTATGATTATACATCATGGATTTAGTTCTGCATATGTAGTATTGTTTAACCTACGAAGTGGAGGTTAGCACGCTGGAGCAAAGCTCTGAGACAGAATCTATGTAATTCATCTGCTTCAAGTGCTTGTGTTCCTATGTGTTCAAAGTATTGGTTTTCATGTAACTGTAAATCATCATGACGGTCATTTCCCCATCAGCTCATAACTGACATCTCGTGTCAAAGAAATATGTGGTCCTGCTGGGGTAGCTAACTGCATGGTTACACAGAGAACAGGAATAGTATTTCTGAATGTTTGTATGCTTTTACACTGAGAGAGAACATCAGTGCTGCAGATAAAGCTGAATATTTAGCCATAGTGTGAACAGAGTCAATAAAATGTGCTTTGAGTCCCAAGTGCAGGTCAAATGACCCAATACTATTGCTTATGCAAAAAAAAAAAAAGGCATCTCAAAATTACTGGCATAATTTAAATGTGGGTGAAGTATGAATTTGTCTTAAACAATAAATTGAAGGGCAATCATAACATAGGCCAAATAGCAGGATTGTGGGGTTTTTTGGTTTGCGTTTTGGGTGGTTTTTTGTTCCCCTGGCTGTTTTCTTTCTTTATGTTGGATTTTGGTTTGAATCAGACTGAACCATAGCATTAAAAAATTTCCATGATTTTAAATTGCTTAGAAAAGTTTATTGAAGAAACCCCAGTCCACGAGCTGCCTTGAATAAGACGTATCCAGTGCCTCCTCTGCTGACACAAGCACAGTTTAGAGGATGTCAGCAGAGGGAAAAGAGGATGGGTGAAGTACAAATTATCTGACAACGTAAGGAGCTGGGAGTGTCTTTTGTTCACCTGTCTCTCCCCTGATCAATTCTAGTGGCCTCTGCAGTTACTTGTATGAATCCCACCCCCAGATCTGATGGCCTGGTTAAAGTCTGGACTTTGTAGTTCACATCTGAAGCAGGATGTCCTTAGCTGCTCGCTGCCCAGGAGCTATGGGCAGTGGATGCCCATATTTGCTTGTCCAGAGGCACTGCGTGAGCTCTCAGCAGGAGCCTCAATAAGCTGAGCAAAACTAAACTGTCCCGTATTCTCCAGGGTTAAATCCTTTTATGAGAATAGTGTCTTTTCCCACTAACTTTTATTAGACCTATCTTGATGATTATTATCTATCTGTTTTGAAAACTTTTTATTACTTTCTTGCCACTCAGCAAGCAAGGACTTTTGATATATATATTGAAAATACATTTATAAGAAGCATTAGAGATGTTTGCGTGTCTAAAGTACTGCAATTGAGTTTGGAATATTAAAGGAAAAACTGTTTTAAAATTTGCTGCCTAGGGGTACGTGAGTATTTTTATAACAGGCACTTTTATGTAAAACCAACTTAATTTCGAATATTTATATATTGTGAATGTGGAAGCCAGCATATATATTTGATTATTGTTGAGAAGGGGTGCTGCATTGTGTTGACTGCTAATGATTGCATTGGTACTGCATCTCATTGGTAGCAAAATCATGACAGGAATGCGTGCCTAAAAGATTGAATGCTAAATATTTCCACCTAAGGTTTGCAACTCTACTACCATCAAATGTTTTGAATAGAATTTAATAAGTAATGCTGAAATTGACCCCTTTTTGCACTACTCCTACATATTTTGCAAGGAGAAAAAAAGCTAAATTGAGTAACAAAATATTAATTACTGATTACTGTTTAAACCTGTGTGACCTTAGATTTCCTCTGGTGTTTAGCTTTGAACAAAAAACCCTCAATGTGTCTTAATTTACAGTTTTCAGCAAGTTTTTGTGAAGTTTCAAGAGCCATATACATACTATGAATGTATACGGTGTAAAAGAGGAAGAGAAAAGGCTACAGTAGATTTCATAAGACCATTTGGTGAGGAAAGGAGGCAGTAGGCAGTACTGAAGCCTTTAAGTCAAATGTTCTCAAAACAAAGCACACACACACTCCCCATATGTGATAACAACTTTTGTGATGCATCATGACTTATGATGCTTAATGAAAACACCCTCTTATTTCATTGAGTGATTTTTGGCTTTGTATATTCTATTTTTGTATTTTGAAATAGTTAATTTGCTCTGTTCACATGCGACTTCTAGTTTGCTCAGAGCTTGAACCACTCTACCACTCTAATATTTAAGATAGTGGGTTTTCAAAGTTTGGTGTAAAAAAGATTGTTCAGATTTTGTCTTTTGCATGAAGAGTTGCTTCTTGTCTGTAGGCTTTCATATAGTATATTCTTGGAAAAGAAGGAATATCAGCAGTATCACCCCCATTAAAACCGCTCGTGTTTTCAAGGTGAAGAACTGAAGGTACCAAACCCATCTTCTCCCCAAGGGCCAGGGTTCTGCCTCAGGATGGGAACAGCTCCTGGAACAACCTACTCAAGGGATCCAAAAGCCAAACAGATCAAACTCAAATGCAAAATGAACGAATGAGAAAAGGCTCCCTGTTCTTAGCTTACCAACACGTTGCTGTCTAGGAACTGCATCTTCTGCACTTTGCTTTCTACAGGAATAACCAAGTCTTGCAATATTTTTTTCATACATTGGTATAAACTACAAGTTCAATGCATAACTAGTGGATAACATTCTAGGAATATGATATGATTGAGAACTGCAGTTTGATGCGTAATGTCTATTTAAAGTAGTCACGTAATTTATTGGAGCCAAGATTGTGCTGAAATAGCTCTGCAGTTTCATTATCATTTCTGTAGGCAGACCTCTGATCTAGGTAACCAAGTGAGTGCTATTTTGGAAGAAAATATTCTAAATGCTTTCCTCTTTGTGAATTTCAGAGGGATAAAAGGAAGAATACTTCCCTTGTGAAACAAAGGACCATATTTGTTTCTCAAGTATTTCAAGACTTCCTTTCCTTGAAGCTTAAAATAGAGCTTCAAGAATTTTTCACCTTAACAAAATGCTAGGTTTCTAAAAACTGAAAGATTTCTGATCCCATGTATTCTGTCAGTTTTTTCTTATAGCATTATATTCATCCAAACTGTGATTTTTCAGCCCGTTCTGTGAATGTGTGCCAGATCTCTTCTGCAAATCCATAGCACAGGTTTAGCAGTTCTGAACAAAGTACATGTCTGTAGGCTCTGCATTACTGCAGTCCTTCACAAGTCATCCTGATATCTTAAAAGCTGAGTTCCATTTCCAAAATGCCAAATTGTTGTTTTTTATATTGAGACTTTTTAAAAGGTGATTCGAAGTAGCTATAAATCAAAGTCTCAGCCTCTGAGTTTCCCTCTTAAAGGTGGCTTAGGAATGCACCTGTTCACAGCCTTGGCTTTTCAGGCTCCAGAACCTGCAGCAAAGTGTTGAGACCTGAAAAATTTTTATGAGCATCTTGGTTTTGTATCATAGCAGTAGCCCCTTGATGCATGTGATGCAGGTAATTCTTCATTTATCTACATCTACATTAGACTATCGACAATTTTTGGCTACCTATTTTCTGCGTTGAATGTGCAGGGAAAAGGTGAGCAGAGAGATGGCAGTTGAGAGATGGTAGAGGTCTGCTCTGAAAAATGCATCCCTGCAGTATGGCTTAAATACAAGGTTAGATTTTGAAGTACATACAGCTATGTTCCTGGGTTTCAGAGAACCACTAAAACTTCTGCAAATACTTTTGTTTATTTATTTGTTTGGGTTGTTTGGTTTTTGTTGTTTGGTTTGTTGGGTTTTTTTATTTTCCGTAGCACTTCATATGCTGCTAAGAACGGAAGCCAGCAAGCTGCTGAGATTTACAGCTTGATTTTGGCAGAGGTTTGTTTTTTTTTTACAAAATCTTGAACTTTACTCTACACTTCTCCTTCCCTTCGTAACAAAACACAGTAAACTTATATTGTAATAAATAGCATTTATGTGATTTTGTGTTTTTAGAGTGAAATATTCTTAAAAGCTTTATTTTTTTGTGAACAAACTTTGTGATTAAAACTGTTCTGCAGAAAGATGCTTTCTACTCCTTTTTGTTTTGGGTGAAGAGAAAGGGAATGAACATTGCATTTTATATTGAAATAAGCTGAGAGGGGAAGACAAGCTCATTGAGAGTGTTTGCTTTAGTTCAACTGTTTAAGACTCTCAGCCATGCTATGCCAGGACCACGGGGCACTGGACGTGAAGGTTTGGTCACACCAAACTCCTGTATCTCTGACGTATACTACATGTGTGTTGGTAGTGTTGAAATTTCCTATTTTTTTAGTTTTTAGACCATTTCTTCTTGGTGCTGTGGGAACATTTATCCCATCATTCTCTTCTGAAACTCTCCAAGCAATAAGTGACAATTTATCTGTGGTTCATTGTTCAGTTAACTACAGGTGCATTTTGGTTAACTTCTCCACTGTTGCTAGATTTGTAGTCTGGGAGAAATTTGAAAGCTGGGAAAGGCTATTCATAAGAACCCAGTGGAGCTCTAAATGCTATTGTATATTTCAGTAGTAAGATGGGATCTTTGGAAAGTTCTTAGGAAATATATCCTGTAGTTCAGAGCTGGTTAAAAAGGAACTGGAAAGGAGAGGGTAGGGAGCTGCAAGGCTGTTTGATTGTGCTAGAGGCTTTAATATGTCCCTGGTCTTATTTCAGACACTTGGAGTAACACTTTGGCTGAGCAAGCAATAGTACACAAAGTGATCATTAATCAAGGTAAATAACGTGGCTGTAGCAGGAAACATAAGGCACTGAATGCAGAGAGAGTTTGCATTGATTCCAGGGGATTTTGGACAGTTGGGTATCACTGCCTCAGTGTAAATACATAAAGATTCAGATTCATGATTAGTTTTACAATTCAAGAAGCATCACCTGTGCTCTGGTAATAGTATATGAGTCCTTAGCCTCTGGTAAATACTGCTGGTTTTTAAATGCAACTTCAACACTCTTCTCTCTTTACTGCAGGCCAAAATCATGTATTCACACAGCTACCATTACTCAGCCCCTGGTGGGCTGCAGGGTGTTAAGCTGCTGTGGCTTCAGTGCATGTGTGAAGGGCTCCCAGAAGGAGTCTGTATAGCCAAGACTATGAAAGGGAGGTGCTATCGTGCAAAGTGTCCACCTGCCAGTTTCACCAGATCATCATTCCGTTACACTGAAGGGAAAACATTAGTGAAGAATTTAATGAGGTGATTTTACATTTCATGTTTTGTATATGATGCATAAATTTTATCTCTTGTCTTTGGAAGGCTGCACCAGAAACAAGCAATTTGAAGCAGAGGATGTGCTAAATAGGAAATGATACGTAAATACATGTGCAGGAAGGCAGGCAGGCAAGCTGTGTGTAGTAGCAGGGGAGGCACTGCAGTACCTGCCAAGGGGCAGGAGGAAGGCCTGCTAAGCCAGGGAGAGACTTTCCGCCTTGAGAGCATTGGCACCTCAACAAAGAAGTCCTGTTTTACCTCAATAGCACTAGTTCTGACTTAACCACAGAAAACCAAGGCTGCAAGCTAGCTACTTGGGCACTGGAGGATGATTTTTTTGTGTGTTCTGGGTCAATAATGTTTTCTAGTTTTGTCCCTTTACAACTTTGAAAAAAATTGTTTGAAGTGATGTAATGTTTTTTACTTGCTGATGGAGTTGCTTGGAAATTACAGCTGCTGGGCACCCTTTATTCAAGGATCTGGTGATTCATAAACCTGGGATACTGGGACATCTTAACTCCCCAGCTCCTGAGCTCCAGGGTAGGAAGCAATTAGTGCAGTCAGACTATACAGGCTGGCATGAGAGCTGGCTTTGCAGCAAGGAGAGGAAGGCAGTGAATTCTGGTGATGGATGACAGGTAGGAAAGCTCTGCTTTTCTACATGGTGTGGGAAACTCAGTCCCAAGTAAATTTAAGGCAGGGGTGTCAAACTCACAGCCCATGGGCCGAATCCAACCCTCCACCTTTTTTTATCTGGCCCAACACCTTGTTCCTACCCAACAACAGCACTGAACTCCTTGCCCCTACGCTCCTGCCAGCGCTGGTCACGTGTGCAGTGTGTGTGACGCAGGAGCAGCAGAAGAGCCATGAGTTTGACACCACTGGTTTCAGGCATACTTGGATTTAAACCCAGAATCAACAAAATCCAAGCACTTGCAGTCAAAAATCCATAAAGTAGTATAGGTCAGACAGGATCGCTGGAGATATCTGGTCCAAATCCCTGCTGCAAGAAAGGGGAGATTAGATGAGCTCCATCAAGGCCTAATCCAGTTGAATTTTGGATTATGTCCAAGGCTGCAGAGTTTCATCCTTCATGTTCTCTTGTTTATATTGTATAATTAAAGAATCTGCCCTTATCTTGCCCAATTATGGAAGTTACAGAATGTGACTTTGGATAAACATCAAAATAATGCAGGTAGTATTTGATTATTAAGTAGCAACGTAACTGGGAAGCCAACTAAGTAAGTGTCATTTTACTGCCTCAAGACTAGTTGAAGCAAATTATACACCTCATGAACTGACCTGCTAACCTGATCGAGGCCCATGGAAGCCAAAAATTGTTTCAGTGCTGTTATCTACTTCGTGTACCTGTGGAATAAATCTCTACGTCTCGCAGAGGATTTTGAGAATGTGGATGTGCTAACATTGGCTTTGTAGGAAAACCCTTGGAAAGGCTATACAGAAATTTTAGAAGACTGCAACTGGTACGGCTCTGTACTGGGTCCAAAAGGTCTTTTGGCACAGACTCTGATCTGAAAGAAGAGAAAGGGCCTGTACAGCAGGAACTGGGTTTCAAGCCATGGAAGCTGATCTGGTTCCCTGGCTAGGGCCGATGGGGGATGAAACGCTCTTGCCCCTTCCATATATAAATCTGCAGCTGATGTCCTCCTTCTTAAGCCTTATGTGCATTGAAAATTATTGTGATAGTGTGAGTGGTCAGCTGCAAAATGATTGCTTTTGTGTCTGGGGTTTGCTATTATGTGTTTGATGTTCCACAATGCATCGGCATTGACTGCTAAAAATAGTTTCAGCCTTCAGCACACGCAACTGCAGCAAGGCCTGTGCTTTTGGAGGCAGTGGGGAGATGCTAGCAGACTGCTCTGGGAGCACAGCACTATTTACGTGTAAATGCTCTTTGTATTACCAAACTGATACACTGAAACACGGTGCTGAAGTAGGTGTAGCAAAAAGATTTGGCATGCCCTGTGTTACGTCAGTAGAAACTCAAAAACTCTCTGTGTATGTAGAGGTAATGGTACTATCAAGCAATGTGAATTCAGTGGATAATACGTTGAGGAGGGATAACTAATGACTGATTCCTAAATACGTGGCCTGGCAAAATGTCAATTTTAAATCACTAATAACACAGACTTCCTAGCTGCAATGTACCTATGTTGCAGAACAACTCTTCATTTTGAAGATTACGAACAAGTAGATAGCAGGAATCAACTGGTGTCATCACTCCATGATCTGATGTGGTGCTATAAAAAAATCAATGGCAAAGCTTGCACAGGCTTCAGAGAGAAGGGCTCTGGGTGTGAATGGGCATTTGTCTTCCCCTCCTGGAACCTGGAGGTACTTTACCTCAGGAATTGAGTGTAGTTTTGCAATTGACAGTCTGCTGGTGAAAGAAACTGTAGTAAGAGATCAAAAAATAGTAAGAAGGTAAGAATGAAATGAATTCTGGGATCAGAAGTGACATTTGTGTGCCAGCCTGTCAGATTAATAACAGAGACAGGATCTAACGTAGAGCACTAAACAGCAGATTGTGTTAAGTCATCTGATCTGCTCTGGTTTACACATGGTGCCGTGCAAAGAGACTTTGGAAATAATTTTGGTTTTCCACTGTGAGCACACAAGGTCCTGAAAATAACACAAATACTTGAGCAGATTTTCTTAAAAACATGAAAATTTTGCTTTCTGCAAGTGCTCCTTTTGTTGTTGTGGTTTAAAATAAAACAAGTTTCCATGCATTTTTACTTCCTTGGGCATTATGGGAGATTATCAACTACTTCATATGCGGGGTGACATTTCAGATGTGGGTGTATGGGGCCCTGCATACATTTTGTAGCTATTTGCTTTATCACTTACTTCATCTGTATGTGACCTGTCTCCATCAGTGGAACTTGACATGTTCTGTGAAGTTCCTGCAGGCTCCAGTTTGCCGAGAGGATTTATTTCTTCATTAAACTGTAAATATGTGGGTGCTATCACTCAGTTTCTTAGCCGTAGCTATAAACAGTCTTTGGGGCTCTTTGATCCCAAACTACTTGGTGACTCTTGCAAGTCTGATGGTGGCTGTAGGTTGAACAAACCAGTCAAACTGAGAGGGCCAGGTGGGACTCCCTGGGAGATCAGAGAGCCTTAAGCATGAGCTTAGTAGTAGTATCCAAGAGATGGTTAGAGTCAGAGCCCAGAGGCTCTGGGATAGCTGAGGATTTCCTGAGATAGGCAAAGAGTGAGCTCCAACATTTTTGAGAGGCTTTTGTGGCGTTGTAAGACACACCTAGTGGGGTGTCTGATTCATCTTTGCTGGGTAGGGCAGAGTAGGCTGGGAACAGAGAAAAATGGCCAAAGGAGTAAAGCAGAAAGGCTACAAGGGAAAAATGAGAGAACTTTCTCCCAAAGAGACCAGGTGCCAGAACTATGCAGCTGAAGATGGCCCTTACTTGCTTGTGAAGTACAATCAAATACCCCCCAGCTGTGGCTCTGGCAGTGCCTGGCAGCAGGGAGAAATGTGATTATTTGAATTGTGTGACTATAAAGAAATGGTAAGACACTGCAGATCACGCTGACTCCACATGCAATGATCTTTTAGCAAATAAACCTGTTGGTCCTTGAGATAATCAGTTGTGGAGCAATACCTGGAAACCGCTTAAATGTCACAGACAGCATTTGAAACAGAAGTTTGAAACTGTACGTCTCGTAACAGCCAAGCCAACTTTTGCAATAATGTGTAGCAGCTAGTGATAAACGCTCTGTAAGCACAGAACAACAGAATTACCCCTGCCATGTGCTTTATGATCAGATTTGTCCCAAGATATGGAAATCTGAGACTGGAATTTTTTAAGTGCCTCACCTCACCTGTGTACAGTTTGTAAACCAGCGGCCCACAGCTAGGACTTTTCTCAGCTATTACTGCAATATCAACTGCAATATCACAAATTTTGCAAACAAATCATCTACTTACTTCTTACTAAGAATTTTTTTCTTGGGATGCTAGGAGAGACGTTTCTTTGCTATGCTCAACCTCACCGATAGTCTGAAAACTAAGAATAACTTTCATATAGCTGAAAAGCTTTCTGGGGCTATCACCGAAAGATTTATTTTTTAATTAAAGATTGAGATATTGGTAAAAGTATAGTAAAATTCAACTGAAAATAACAAAGGATAGCTGCCTGCTTCCAGCATGGATCCTGTTTTCTTGTTTACAGAGGTTATTTATTTAGTCATGCATTGGCAAACCAGCCCAATTAGAAAAACGACCCTTGGCACAACTTTTTTCTCCAAGTGCTTTAAACTGAGGAACTGCCTGACTAATTTTCTTCTTAGTAGAAGTAATTACCTAGGTTTGTACCTCATGGCTTTCCTTTTATTAAGTTTTAGAAACAATACTGTATTTTGAATCCCATTATTCTTTTCATCCTTACCATTAAGCATAACATTAGTTAGCCAGCTAAGGGGCATAGGGTGAGCACATAGAGGTTTACTTTGCTCGGGGAGGAAAAACATCGTTGAGGTTTATCAGCAGTTAATAAACTCTGTGACTAAAGTCAATCTACAGCAGCAGGAAAGATTGTTTTATAATGTTGCTTCGTCAGTAAATGACATTATAGTATTTCCTTGATTATTCATCTTTCTGCTGGCCATGCTGTTTCGGATACAGGTCTTCTTGGCCACCTGGGCCACTGTTATCTCACATTCATCTGGCTGTCAAGCAATACCCACAGGTCATTCTCCAACAGGCAGGTTTCCAGCCATTATTCCCCAAGCCTGTAATCCAGTTTTCTTCTGAATGCAGTCAGACACGGGTACAATATGTGTCTCAAGAAATGAGGGCTTTTATATGCATCTCCAGTAGTGTTCCCAAATGGTCTGTGCTAAATGAAATGTATTGTTTTGTTGATTTAGCTTTTACCTTAAGAGCAGCATTTTCAAATAGTCATGCATCAAACCCCACCATATTTTGGAGAGCATTATGCTCAATAAATTAAGCAACTAAAACATCATCTTCCAATATTCCTGCAGCATGTACATTTAAAATTCAGGGTGTGTTGGGGGCTAACACAGCAATGAATACCCTGAAACAAGATTGAGACTAGATTTTAGCAAATGAGAGGGGTTAATCTCAATGCTCACAACAGATTAAGACCTTTCCATGTTGGGTTCAGATCTTGTTACTCCGAAAGAATTAGCACGCAGAGTTCAAAGTCAGAATGTTTTACACAAGATAAAACCTGATATTCATTATAAATCATGATGGGTACAAAGAAATATTATTTTGAAAACTTAAGGGAACTATAATCACAGTTTATATTCATTTGTCTAGGAACTTGCAGAGGAGTTAAAGATGACTACACAGCTCATGGAGACTCTGTTGTTTTGGAGCTGGGGTTAGTTGCTAACTTGGTTTCCTTCTTCCAAGAAAATCTTTACTGTCAACAATAAATAGAAATTTTTTATTTGACTTCTTTGTCCACCTGACTTTGCTGGTGATGACAGGTGCATGTACAGAGTTGTATTGTGCTGTATGCCAGAGTGGTACTTGCTTGCCACAGCATGTGTCTGAAGCATAAAGATATTGCACCTCAAGAATGATGAGTTGTTTTTTTGAACCTTAGGTTACAGACGGAAAAAAGTTTGATTTATTTGATTTGGATATTTATAGAGATTTATTTACATGCAATTACATTGAATTATTAATCCTAAGCAGACTGTCTTCTCTCTGACTCACCATTTGATGCCTCTGATTTAGATAGTGAAGGTGGGAGATCTTGAGCTGTGCTGCAGTCAACAGAGGAGAAAGTTCTCCTCTAGGTATGCCTCGCTGTGGTCATTAAGGCATCCACCTATAGATACACGTACACCATTATATGATACAGGCTGGTGGTCGCTTTAGAGAGAACAACACTTGGGAGAGACTCTCTGTCTGAGTAGATTAGTATGAGATGAGGGATGATGTGATTGAGAACAGCCCTGTGGAGAAGGACTCAGGGTGCTGGTAAGAAGCTCAACACAAGCCAGCAATGTGTGTTTGCAGCCCAGAAGGCCAACAGTGCCCTGGGCATCAAAAGAAGCATTGCCAGCAGGGAGAGTGAGGGGATTCTCACCCTCTGCTCCGCTCTGGTGAGACCCCACCTGGAGAATTGTGTCCAGTTCTGGAATCCCAACATATGAAGGATATGGAACTGTTGTAGCGCTCTTCTGGACCTGCTCCAAAGATGAATCAAAGGGTTGCAGACCCTCTGCTATGAGCGCAGGCTGAGAAAGTTGGGTTGTTCAGCCTGGAAAAGAAAAGGCTCTTGGGGGATTTTACAGCAGCCTCCCAGTACCTGAAGGGGCTACAGGAAAGCTGGGGAGGGACTTTTTACAAGGGCTTGTAGTGATAGGACAAGGGGAACAGCTTTAACTTGGAAGGGGGAAGATTTAGATTAGACATTAGGAAGAAAGCTGTGCCAGGGAAGCTGTGGGTGCTCCAGCCCTGGAGGTGTTTGAGGCCAGGTTGGATGGAGCCTTGAGCTGCCTGGTCTGGGTGGAGGTGTCCCTGCCCATGGCAGGGGGTGGAACTGAATGGGCTTTAAGGTCCCTTCCAACCCAACCCATGCTGTGATTCTATGATTCTAAATGTGGAGGCGCAGGGGCTGGGGCAAGCCACTGGAGCTGGCCCAGGAATTGGGCCAGGACTACAGCCTTTTTCAACAGGTTTATGGGAATGTATGCAGTATTTTCGCCTCTGTTTCCCAGTGCGACAAGTAATTATGAGATAACAGCAGAGAGATCTTTCAGGTACAGGATGAAGAGGAGATTAAAAAAGGAAGAGCAAGTTTTTATAGAAATCTGCATTTGTATAATGAAATATCAAATATTATGAAGTGAATTTAGCCTCATGAAGTGAATTTAGCCTCATTTTTAGTTCTCTTAAGGTCAGAGGATGATAATGTAAAGGAAAACCTATTCTAGACATTTCTTCAGGCATTGCAGTTACTTCATTAGCCTTTATTTCTTCTCAGTTCTGCTCTCTGATAGATTTTCAAGTCTCAAGTTCTTCCTTTTTAAATGCTTTGATGTGCTCATCTGTCTGACAGACTGTTTAAGGTCTTCATCTTGATTTAACATTTGTAGATACCCACAGAGAATTTTGTTAATGAAGTCTTTAAAATACTAAATGAAGTTCCAGTTTTCTTCATGAATAAAGTTTTGTCCTTGTCATTATTTTTCCTTTGGAATGATGTTCCTATTTAACATACAGGAGATTCTTATTCCTGCAAATCAGCTTTTAGAGCTAGGTATGTGCATAAATAAGAATTTTGTATTTCTTTGGTAGGACTTTTGTTAAAAGAACAGGAACACGACATAACCGAAAAGGTCTTCTCAATGAAAGAAACTTTTGATGCCGCAGAGGCAGGTGAGGAAGTGGCTGCTCAACCTCTGATTAGGAGTGCTTCTGTAAATTTATGTATAGTGCACTGTTTCTGGATTGAAGCTATGGTTTTCCCTATCTCAAGTTTGGTGTAAGATGATGAAATTGAACTGAGGATTTCTCATAAACTGTATTAATTAATTTTGGAGTTACTGATGATACCAATCTGAATTCCTGAGTCTGTAATATGAGACTGATGGGAATAATTAATTTCAATGTTGTAACCTGATTTGGCATTTCATATCCATGATACAAGATACAGTGGCTATAAATTCTTCCTTGAGGCAAAAGGAAGAGATGTATATAAGAAGAAAAAGTTGACATTAAGAGGAAGAAAATGCTTCCAAAAGGCCTGTGAACCTAGGAAGCCACATCTGCCTTATTGTTAAGAATATTTTTGTCTATTATGGGAGCCCTGTTGTGCAGCCCCAAGGAGAGACCGGACCAAGAAGAGCACAGGTGAGAGAGGAGCATGTCCACGCTGCCCTCTTTGCCCTCAATGAGATTGGTGTGTGCAGATTTTCAGTATAGTCAGAAATTGTTTTCTACTTGAATCACACAAAATATTTCTTTGCTATAGTAATATTTACATTAAAAAAAAAAAAAAGCTGTTAACAGCTTTCCTGGTAGTGTGAATAGTATAAAAGTCCTGCCAGTTTTAGGGCATTTGTCCTACACTTGGTCACAGCAGACCAGTCAAAATGTGATCTCTTTTTGAAAAGGCAAAACAATCGTTTTTTTTCAAGGAGAAACTTTAGGGAAAAAAATACTTCTGCAGTGTTTGTTGGGGTTTTTTTGTTTTGTTTTCTTTTCTTTTCTAAGTGCTTCCCCCAATAAATATACGTTGTCTAAAATAACATAAAGTAATTGTATTTGGCTACTGCCTCAATTCTTCATATTTTTGAAAAGAAAATATTTTGCCTTCGGTTGAAGTTAAGACTCAGCATGTTCAGCCTTGCCACTAAAACAGACACCTTCAATTCTTAATGGCAGGCTCATTCTTTAGATAGGGAATGAGTGGCTTTGAAAATGAGAAAACTGCATTAAGAGGTTTGACAAGGTTCATTAAAGTCCAATTAGAAGATTAATTTTAGCACCAGGCACCCTGTCCCTTTTCTCTCAGAAGCAAAACCAATAGTTTCATCACATACAAGTAAAAACGTATTTTTAAAGTATTATGGAAATAAATAATCTTCATGTTTAATTCATCTGCTTGTATAATAATTGATGTCCATTAAGGATTCTAACCTGGCACGAGGTAGGACCAGCTTCATCATAATGCAGTGTAACATTAGATGTGTGTCTCAATTGTCCATAGTAGAAATTTTATCAAGTGAATTGAAATAAAAATTATTTTCAGAAAAGTTATGAAAGACCTTTTTTAGAGAGCTTATCTGTTTTCTGAGCAGTGCAGTCTTGGCACGTGCTCAAAAATACTTGACTCAGCACCTTTACATTGAGGGACTTTTAATGGTTCTTTTAACTACTTCTGTAAGTTTTATTCATTTTAGGCTCATTATTTTCAGTTGTTAATTCTCATCTATGGGGAATCACCTCCTTCCCCCTGCTTCCAATATTACAAAATTGAACTTTCCACTTGTTTGGTTGCAGAATAAGCCTTTTGTGAGACTCATAATGATATGGACATTTACAACATCAGTAAATCCAGACATAAAGTTCAAGTGTTAGGCAGCTTCTATGGCCTATGGCTCTTAAGACTGCCCTTAATTCCTCTTTTGCACCAATGAACCTGCCTGGCCTGCAGCATTTGTTATGCTGCGGTAGGTGTTGTGCGGAGCCAGTCCTTGTCCCCAGTGCCCGACCTTTCCCTGGCTCTGTTTCCTCTGCAGTATGGCTTATCTGTGTGTCATGGTGCAGCCTCCTGAGATTCTGCAAAACCTTTAAATAAACATCGTATTTTGGACTGAATGCAGGTGTGGGAACTGGGTGACAGCTTTTCAAAGTGCTGGATTGTGGCTGTTCAAACACTACATCTGAGTGGCCTGTGCTGTGGTGCAAATACAATACTCCTGCAAAATTATTCATTAGAAAATGATCAGGAAGGGAAAATGAGTTCTGTGATACTTTTTTTACTGCATATATCACAATTACATGCAATTCACATAAAAGGATTTCAGAAATCTTAAAACATAGAAAGCAGAGTTTCATATGGGCAAAACCTATGGAAGGTAATGGTGCATTTCAGGGAAAGAGATGCCCATCGTGCTCTCGATTTAAATCTTGGCTGTAATGAGTTCAGCAGAATTTTTGATTCCCAGATTGGTGATTTTCAAAATTTTGCTGGAAGTTGCAACTTCTCATTTCCTAGTCCTGTGGTCATTAGGGACTACAGCATCTTGGCTACCCCACAAGAAATGTATTTCCATGGGTTTTAAATATTATTCATTGGTACTGACCTTGCAGTAACAGTATTGCCTAGAGGAAACTCACATTTTAAGGCTTCATAATTTTAAATGTCAGTCACTTTGGAACCCTGCATTAAAGGGGAAAACCCTCATAAGATATTTATTTCACAACTGTAATTATAAAAAATACTGCTCTGGTTTGAAAGAAAAGACTAATACATAGGAAAATCCACAGGGAACCCCTTAACATCTAAAACCAAGCCAACCCAGTGACTCAGATATTTTTAGTTGTTATTGCTTCATGTTCTTAAAGAAACTTCTCTGAGACTATCTTGATAGATTAACAACTAAATGAAATAAGCTGCACTTTTCCTGTCTTAGGTAGACTAGATCTTAAAGCTAACAGTGTAAAATGTGCTCTGATAGCCTTGAGACATTAAACATGCACTTTGCAAAGGCAGTGGTTTCAATGGAGGATATGGTGGGTGTTTTTTCACCCCACTGTGAAAATTATTTCAATTATTCGCCAATTATTTTGGCGAATCCCACCTGAAGGGACAAAAATAAGCACACCCATGTTAGTAGAAATGGCTCAGTAGATGGTGACAAAATTAGGCTTGTGGTTATGAACTTCTGGGGTAAGTACACTTGATCTTTCCTAAACTTAAATTTGACCTAAATGTTTCCTGCTGATAGAAATGCCACTTCCTTCACTTTGCACGTATTCAGCGGTACCTTATATGAAGTCTGCAGCTTGGGCAGTGCGTGTCATTCTGAAGAAAAGAGCAAGCTAAAACGGAATTTTTTCTACCCAGTGATACTTTTTGGAGGTTCAGTTCTCTTTTTGCTGCCTGTACTGCTGTCACCCAGGAATAAAAGCTGTAGATATCCCAGGGCTGCAGCAGGGGCTTTCATTGACTTGGATGAGGACTGCAGAGATGCATCAGAACAATGTGCTCAGTGACTTCTGGGAAGATGATGAAAAAATGAAGTATGTCTAATGAACCTGAGTTCCTTTCTTTTCCACTTTGGCAGTCGTTCATGATAACGCACAGTAAGTATAAAGCCTGGTGCCAAGACAGAGCGCTGGTGGTTTAGGCTTATTTTAAGAGATCCTAAAGCCAAGAGGGATCTTTAAGGGCTTCCCTGAATTAATTCCTCTTTGAACTAAAGCTCAAAGCTGAAACCAGACCTTGCAGGACTGCAGCTGCCTTCATCATGGCCGTAGCAGAAGGAAGCTGAGCTCACAGACTGTCTTTGTTGCTGAGCTTGGGTTCAGCTGGGTGTGATGATTTGCGTGCTCAGATCTGAGCAGGAGGAATGTTTTGCTGGGTGATGCTCTGAGGAGCTCTCTCCTAGGCTGCCCTGCATCTGCTGGCCTATGGGTTTCACTGCCAGCTAGAGGTGTGTTCCCCACAACCTGGTGTGTGGGGAAGAGCCTTGCGGACCACCTGCACCCTCCTGAGACCAGCGTGGGTCACATTTGTCATACTGAGCAAAACTGGCACGGCAAAATTGCCAGGGCAAGTAGCATGTGCGGATTTTTCCCGCTTTGGCAAGCAGGTCAGAGGGATCCAGTGAAAAACAGACTAAAGGAGCGAGTGTGTGAGCCTGGTGATGAGCTGAGATGTGCCCAATGTCCTGCTCTGCAGGCGCCATCACTTTGGCACCATCATTTCAAGGGACAATGTTGTACTTCATCACAGAAAAAGAAGTAGACTAAAGACGCTTGGGCCATTTCTCTGTTGGCTACAGGGTATTTGTACATTTGGGGGCAGAGAGCAACTCCTGACCTGGTAAATTGTGGGCAGTCCAGCTGAACCTCACTGCTAAAGAAAGAATGTCTTCTGCTTGAAGGCATTTCAGGAAGGGAATGTTGTCTCCTGTTATTTCGGAAGTCCATCCCCTTTCTTATGCAAAGCATATAGTAACAGTAACAGAAAGCATCATTAATCTTCCTCTCATTTGGGGAGGAACTGGTTGACTACACTAATGAGTATATTGGATATGAGTATATTGGATAACAAACAGGAATGCTAATTGGTGACAATGTCAGAAGAGAAGTGTCTGAGGGATGGAGTGAAATGCAACGCTTCTGTCTTGTACTCTGTGCAAAAAGACTGTGGTAAAAAAGAAAACGAGAGTAAAGCTGAAGCTGTGTAAAATTGCTGCGGGTTTAATGCATTTGCAGTACTCTACTTTGGTAGCAGAAAACCTGCCACTTTTTACAAACTATTACTAAACAACTGCTGCCTACTTCCATAGCTGCCTTTCTAATTAAATATCTGTAGTGGTTGGTTTCTCAGTCCTGGACTTTAGGTGTATAATTTGTTGCTATCCAGTGTCGTGCATATTTTTATGTACTTTTTTTTCCTTCTTAGACATGTTTGGGATGGAAGGTCTCTTCTCCATCTATGTTACAGTAGGGTTGGAAGTGCTGGGTATAAGCTTCTTCCCTCCTGCAGAGGAAGCAGGCACGTGGCTTTACTGTATCTAGAACCACAAAGAAGCTGCCCGGGGTGCACTCAGTTTCACTGCACCGTTCTGCAGGGTTGCTTTTCCAGTGTGGACAGCTGCAGACCAGCTCCATCGCATCTGATCAAGCTGTATTTCTCACACGTGGCCTGTACCTTGCAGTTTCCTCTAGCGAAGCCCAGTTCAGCAACCACCGATGTTTCTGCCTCCTGCGCACACCCATACCTTGAGGAGGATGCTTGAAACAGGCAGCCTTGACATGGGTTCAGTGTACTGGGGACATGATCTGCAGTGGATGGGCTACCCTTTGGTTTTCTTGGATTTTCTTAGTGCCAGGAGACTCCATGGGTAGGATTCAGATAACACCCCCTCATCCAAGGAATAAGTATTTGTCTTAAACAGGATTGCAATTTGCGTGCTTTAAGAATAGTGTGAAGTCAGCATGGGTGGCTTTTCTTTCAAAAGAAGGAAATATCTGTGAGTCTCCTTCATCAGACCCAGAAGAAATCCTGTGGGCTCAAAGTCATAGGTTCAGAATTTTGCCTGTGGAAGGACAATCTGGAGATAGTGGGCTTAAAGTAGAAATAAAAATGGAAAAAAAACCCCTGAGTAAAACCCTGTTCTGTGTCTCAGTCACAGCAGTTTAAAATTGAGTTGTTTTCAAATGTTTTTGTAGTTTTTTGGGTTTTTTTTAAGACAGTTCTGAGTAGTTGTGTAGCAGCTCTACAGCACTAAACTCAGCCTGCAATACACTGAAAAATGTATTAATGATGGTACAGAATCTTAAGTGCCCTGATATTATCCCGGCTACTACACTGGCTTTAAACATTTACACATTTCAGGGGAACTGCAACTTAATTCTTAATTAAAATCACTAAGCAAATGCAGATTATATTTAATTTAAATATTTATAGATTTTGTTTAAGCTTCCAAAATAGATCAGACATTGAACAGCAAAACTGCTAACATCTGAATGATAATTTTACTTCTGAGCCCAATTCAGAAACTAGTCAGGAATAGAGCTAATAAGTTGCTGTGGTTAAGGAAATATTTTATAGTGTTTTATGGTCAGAGAGACTTTAAAAGCAAGTGCTCACAAGAAAAACGGATAGTTTAGAAAAATGTTTTTACTTCTGATAGTATTTTAAAACCTTGTATTGTCTCTTTGCTTTCTGGGAGTTGCAGTTCTTCCTGTTACTCTGAAAGCAACTGGAAAACCCACATAGTGAACCAAAGAGAGAAGAAAACATACCAACATGCCAATTCACTTGATTTTTGTAACGTTAACATGTTAAATTGAAGTACATGATTATCCCAGTTGATTTTAATTAGTCAACACATAGAAAGTTAAGCATGTATGTAAATGTTTTCAGAGTAGAAGTATAAGCCTGAATAAAGAACATTTTTAAAAATCTTAAGTGTGTTCCTATCTGTAAAGAAACTCTTCAAATTAAAATCTTTCACATTGTTCTGCTCAGCTATATTGTTTTGGTAATCATGAATATCCTTTGACAGCATTTTCTTCTATAGGGTTCAGCTACAAGCTACAGAATATCAAGGCATTTTCAGAGACAAGTTCAAGTGCTTGGCTTCTCGCTCCTGTTTCCCTCAAAGTCAATTTTACTTCTTGCTACACCTTTTCATTTTGGGAAACATCTTCCCTATTGCATTTATCTGTCACATACCTAAAGGTGGTCAGATCATACAGGCTTTAGGATGTAGGTTTCATTCTGCAAAAATGTTAATGTTGCCTAAATAACCTGGTATTTATGAAATCTTTCAGGACTGGTTTTGAAACTTTTGGAAATCTGTTTGATGGTGTCTCACATTATTCAGTGTGGTACCAAGTGCTCCTGAAACTGAAAGGCTCTTTGTGCCTTTCATACAGAAGTTTCAACAGTGCCTCTAAACTTGCTTTATGGTCTCCCATTGGTTTTTACTCTGTGTTATGAAGTCTGTAAAAGCTGAAACATCTTTTTTGACTTTCCTTTAAAATGCTACTAAAGATTATGTGAGTTGTTTTAGAATGTATTTCCTGTCTATTTGAATACTGCTGGAGTACTGCACATGTTTAATTTTTTCTTGGCCTCATTACATTTCATTCCCTGCTTCACTGCATCATCTGTCTTGTTAGTCAACAAATCTGATCTATTCTAATCACTGTAAAGTCTCCATTACCCCTAGCTGTGTGTCACCAGCAAGACAAGTCACTTTGGAAACTGCATTCCTGAAAGGTCATTTTATGAAAGATACGAGAGGAGGCGTGGTGCAATGCTGATGCTTAAGGCTGGGGGCTTGTCACTTGTCTTAGCCCCAAAGCAGTTGCTGCAGTCTGTTCTTCGTTCATAGGCTGGTCTTGGTAGCTATCGCGTGCTGAGATGGTTACCGAGCTGGGTGCCTTCAGTTTCGAATTAGTAACACAGCAAAGTCTTCACTGGGATTTGTGATCTGTATGCAGTATAAATTGCATCGTATTTGTAGAGTGACCTGGTAAAGGACAGTTGCCACTTCAGAGTACCTTTTGTTGGAAAAAGGACTTTTTAAAGACAAAGGTTTTGTAGGACTTCGGCAGTGATGCAGAGGAAAGAACATGCAGTGACTGTTTCACCACAGGATCCTCTTACACAAGAACACGCTGTGCGAGTCTCCTGTGCTTCGTGCTTGGCTTTCTCACCTCTTCCAAGGGCACTGGTGGGTTGGTGCTTGGTGTATTGATATGACCATAGGTCTGTGGTTTAGCTGAGATCAGTCACGTTCAGTAACTTTCCCATTTTCCATGCTTGTCAGTGCCTTGCCTATGCTCTCGTTTTCACACCAGTCCTGCTCTGGGGCTCATTTTGTGGCACACTGTGTGCTGCAACCAGCACGCGTCAGCTTACAGCCTTCCTTATACTGCTGCTGCTTCTCCTCCTCCTTCCCACTCACTTAGCACTTCTGCATTGTGTTAGATATCCAAAGGGAATTCTAGGGTGGAGATTTCCATCTTTCTTCGATGTCTGTAAACCCTCTAGCAAAACGAGTCTTGGCTGAGATTTCTTTGATGCTCTGGGGTCTTTGTGAGTGCGTAGGGTGCACTGCTGAGTTTTGTCATTTTATTTTCTTCGTCTGTGCAGCTGTGATGTTTTGGAGCAAAAGCTGTTCAGTCCCTCAGACTCTTTCCTGGCCTGGGTTCCTGTGCTGTGACTTCTCTTGCAAGCCATGCTGCGGTCCATGGTACATGTAGTGGCTCATGGTTGCAATTCACACTTGCCAAAGAATACTAGTTACTGTCTTCGATAAATGAGTTCGAGATTCTTGACTGAAAAGGATGGGATGAAAGCTAGATACTAGTGGTTATTTTTCTTGAATCCTTCCATGCTATTTTTTATTTCTTTCTGGTGTTTCAAATGAGTGCTTGATGATGCTGTAGACGTAACCAGGGGAGAATAAATGGAGATGGAAACATGCCAAGGTTTGGGTGGATCACTGTAGGGCAGTTTCCAGAGCCATGCGATACTAGTGCAGCAAAATTCAACTCTGCTGTTTCATAGAGGTTTTATTTAATTCATGTATTTACTTAATTTTTTGAGTTTTAGTAGCTTTATAATGACCGTTTGGATTTGTTTCTGTTTGTGGGTGACTCAGATTACTTACTTTTCTAGCCTAGGGATGCTGCAGCATCATGTGTCAAGGTATAATGACTTTGATAGTCCACTGGTGACTGAAGAAGGTAGAAATTCTCCCTGTTGCACAGAAATACAACGTTATATTCCCTTCTGCGAATTTGTCATATACACGACTTTACCAAAATTAATGCTAGGGGTCTGATTTCTGAAAAACTGTGGTGACGGATTAAATCTTCCTGGCTGGAGCTGGTTTGTTGTATTTGTAAAAGAGCAATTGGAATGAGAACGAGCCTGCATCGGTTGAACCCAGAGAAGGAATTCAGATGTAAAGCGGATTAAATAAACAATCAAAGTGGAGTAGAGAGTAGTGGGAGCTTCTGCTGGTGCTTGTGCGATGAAAGTTTCTCATATTTGAAGATGTTAATGGTGAGAATTTTTTGCTTGGTATTGTGAAGTTTGAATTACCCAGAACTATGTTTGATGATAAAATAATACTAAAACCACAACAAATTCTGAGTAAGCCACAGCTGACCAAGTAATCTGATTAACAGGATTTCATCTAATGTCCTTATTTAATGGGGATATTTGAAATGTACCGTGTAGAAGCCACAGATAGATTTAAATTTCAAGGATGAACATCGTTCTTCATTTTTCCCTCTTTCTCTCTCTTCCCTTAAAGGTCTCCCTGGCATATTTGAGTCTGCTCCCTGGTGACCAGTTCAGCTTGATGCCATCTACAGGTGCAGAGTGCTTCAAAAAGAGCCCACTGAAAACATGGTAGCAAGACACTGAGTCACAGACCGAGCAAACTTTCCTAGCTCATCACCGTACCCTGACATCAAATCCTCTTTGGAGCAAATACCAGAGGCGCTGAACTTTGCTTTTTCCTGCTGTGCTGCCTGGGACCTTTTCTTTGTTAGCAAAGGCTGATGGAAACCTGCGTCTAGGTGGTACCGCGTGAGAGTGAGACACTCGCCCTGCTCCCTGACAGCCTTTCTCTGCTTTGGTTCCTGCCAGCAGTGCTGTGTCTCCACACACCAGATGTGCAGGAGGCTGCAAAGAGCTTCCCTTCCTAAGTGCAGGCGCTCTCTTTCAAGAAAAAAGTAAGTGTTGGTCAGCAAATACTGGGCAAATGTACTACTGCATATTTGAACAAAAAAAAATGCTACTCTTTGGGGGCAGATGAGGGGGAAGAGAACAGTCCAGAAGTCTGACAGTGACTGGGTTGTCTGGATTCGGAACATGCCAATGCCAACCTGCTGTCCCTTAATTTGCCTAACAAGGCAGCTCTCCTAGATGAGGTGAAATGAGGTGAACCCAGGACCCTCTTTAGAAAGGTTTACTTGGTTTAATGCTTCTGACTTCTTGTAATTTTTAACTAGTTCATTTCAGTCTTTATTTTAAATTGAAAGGTACTTTACCTAAAGTGTTCTCATAGCCAAGACGCTGCTGGATTCACACAAAAGTAGTTCAGTGCTCATGTGTCTCATTTCTTCACTGTTCAAGGTGAATCTTGGGTGGATAACGCTCTGAAATATTTGTCTGAAAAACAGAGCCAGTTAGACCTTTGTAAAGAAAATAATTTAGCAATTGGTGTGAGAGACCTGTCTCTAAACCAACCCATAGTAATTACAGCATAGTAATTACAAACATTTTACGGTAATAATACTGATGATGCCTTTCCATTATTGCCTGCAACTACAGGGCTGGGCTGGTTTTGCATCCTCTTTGGTGGTCCTACATTAGAAATACTTTATAGTTTGAGCTTGACATTGCAGATCTGGACATTGAGCAGAGACCTTCTTCTGAAAGCTTCCCTAAAGCTGTTGGGAGGTGAGAAAAACCTCCCTGCTGCACTGCTGACAGGGCAGTGTTACCTTCCCAGTTTTGTACATCAGGGAAGGATCCAGGCCTTTGCTTTCCCGTAGGAAGATGAAGAAGGAGCCAGATAAGTGTGTGATAAACCCGCACACCTCTGCCTGCCAGCCCGTGCAATCAACAGCCACGTTGCAGGTGTCTCTTGGAGCCCAGTAGTGCCTGTGGGATGGCACTGGTCTCCTACCCTGCCCTCCAGATGCGCCAATTTGAGGCAATCTCACCCAAATGCAGAAGTTTCTCACTCTCCTATAAAATCAATATTTCAATGCATTCTGCTATTTAGGTATGTATAGTGACTCTTAGAACTTTTATCTAATCTCAAACTTCAGGCACTTATAATTTTTTCTCATTCTTATTGCAAATAAGAAAATACTTGTTTGTTTCCTCAACACACATTTAACAGAGCAGTTTCTTACCTTCCACTCAGCAAGGTCCCACTGTGCTGGACATTGTAGAAACACAAAAGATACTGCTTTCTGTTTTGAAATGTTTACTGGCAAACATAAAATGTAGGGTGAAATATGGGTAAGCTGGTTTACAGTTGCAATGTTAATCCCAAGGTTTTGGCTGTGGTTTTTAGCTTTATTTTTTACTTTGATTGTCAGTTGTTTATAGTGTTTTGAAAGCTTACGTATTAAGATAAGGATCAAGTTCCTGTAGCTGTGCTGGTGAGATGATCACTATTGTTACATGTTATTTAGGGCATATTTCTTCAGGGGTTTGCTCCTCTGGCTTGGTTGCTGTGGGATGATATGTGGAAAAAAAGATGTGGGGAGAAGCTTCCCTTGAAGCTGGGGGCAGGGAGACAAGTAACATGGATTGTCCCATTTCAAACTCGGGGAATCTTAAGTCACCACTTTTTCCTGTGGTTCACAGTAAACCAGTCCAGGCTCAGCACATACGTCATAGTTAATGTTTTGTCATCTTGGTTTCGTGTGATAAACGTTACTGCCTGTTTAAATTTAAAACATGGAAAAAGACAACAAGGTGCAGAAGTGATGTGCCTTGAGGAACTGTGATGCTACTTGTAGCCATAGAAGACTTTTCAGTGCCTTTCACAGAATGGATTGCAATGCTGGCAACTGTTTTCAGCATTGGTTTTTTGAGCAATACTAGTGAGGAGGGAAGAGAAAGAAAATAATTTCAATTGAGCACTAAAGGTTCATCTAGAAGATTTTCACTATCTTCATAAAAACACCTGCAGACTTAATCTAAAAAAAATATAGCAAAGATGATTTACCTCCTTTGTGTAGTACTGTCTTTAAGCCTCTTGATTTTTAATGTACTATCCTTGCCCCTTAAAATCTGGAAAAGTGTTTTGAAGTTTTACAGACTGAAAATCCAGTAGGTACCTATGTTGGAGGATATTTTGAGAAACAGTCCCAGTGAACAGGGAGATAGAGGTCTGCGCACAAGGACAAGACCTCAGGGGGATCTCACCGATGATGCGAGACTTGCTGCAGCACATCCTCCTCTGATGCAGGTAGAGAAGTGATGGGTTTTTTGCCCCAGCATTTTGCTTCATTGCTATTTTAGTCAATGAGTCCTTGGTTCTGTAGAGATTTGGGGATCAGCGGATCCAAGTGGCCAGAGTTTACTCTGAAAGAGACTTCTCAAGAAAGGGGAGGACAAGAATTAGTGATGAATGGGCTGGCATTGGCAGCAGAGGTAACCAGTGAGTGTTTCAAAAGGTAGACTCTTCTCTTGTTCTTTGAGGTATTCTTAGCATTTGGAAAAGTCAATCAAAAAAAAAAAGCCAACAAATTTTAAAAATAGGTTTATTCCAGAAATGGTATTAAAGAGGATGTGGAGGCTGTTATGCATATTCTGTTCAAGGCAAAACTTTGGTTTTCCTCTCCTGGCAGGAGTGAGAATGATTTGTTAGAATTTGTCAAAAAATTAATGAGAAAATAACTTTCTGGTGGAGAAACAAAAAAACCCGTAACAGCACCAACCTATTATTGCTTATAGATTTTGATAGTGAAGATTTCTATTTTGTGATTTTATTTCCATGAAAAATCCATGGTTACTGTCTAGCTTGAAGAATCACACAGACTGTTTCTAGGGGAGATTTTCTGCCTGTGATGGCTGCAGTAGAATTGCTTTGTGCTTCTCTCAGGAGAGAAAAAAAACCCCTAACCTACTAGTGTGTTCCATGAGATCACCTACAGGATTTACCAGCTATCCTGCTAATCAACCAGTGGATGTAGGTTAGGATGTCCTGATGTCAGTGTTCAGACACCAAGAGGAAGAGAAGCCACCTTCAGCTGGATTTTATAGAGAGGTATTTGTCTCCAAAAGTACCAGCAGATTTAAATTACTGCTACTGTTGTCAACAAGATCCTCCTGAATATTCTGTAACAATTAAAGTCCTTGGAGGTTTTGAATCACTTATGTTTCTCAGTGTAGCTGCAGATTGTGAACATAAGGGTTGCATCAAGTATATTAAATAATGAATTGAAAGGCAGAGGTTCCTGTCCTTCTGTGTACTTTTGGTAGAAAAACTCCTGCTGTCTCCTCATTTCTTGATACTGAAAAAGATAACCTGGTCAGGTAGCTAATTGTTAACATGGAGCTTGCCAGCTTTTTCATTTGATATACAATTGGTCTTAGAAACAGCTGCTTGCTGCTACTAGTGCCAGAGAGTGTTTTGTTTGATGGCTTAATCAACGTGTTATTCTATCAGGAACCATTTGTGCATTCAAATAGAGACATAGGATGATAATTTTTGCCAAAGAAGTTAATTTCCTTGAATTCAAAACATGCTCATCGTAACCCAGCCCATATCCTAGGACTGATATGCTCTGAAGCCAAGTCTAAGCAGATTGTGTGCCTAGTCCAAACTATGCAGGACAATGACTTTGCTCTTATTATCTGCAGCAACTTTTCTTAGAACGTGATGGCTAAAAAAATGAGGCCAGCTTTTTTTGTTTTGTAAATGTTAGAACTGTATCCATATCACTTGACAAATTATTGTTTGATTACTTTCTGTATAGACTCAACCACTCAGCAGCAGTTTGAGAGTCACCTTTCAAAAACACGAGAGTTAAAATGACTTGTCAAAGCCTTAGATAAACCTAGCTAACAAGCTGTAGTGTCTTCAGATTACTGCTGGTTAGTGATCCTTATTCTATCCTAAAAAAGAAAAAATAAATTAAAAAAGAAGTGTCATCTTAGACTTTTCTAAAGCAATTGTAGCTAAAGGAATATGTTGGGCAAGCTTCTTGCAGCATCACAATTTTGGAAGTATACAGAGCAGGAACAAAAACCTGGGAACAATGGGTCCAGTCCTTGTGCTTGAGTGGAGTGATGCTGAAAACTTTTAGCTGGTGTGTGAGACATTCACTACACCCAAGGGGAAAAAATGGACACTTGGAGTTATCTTTTCTAGCCAACAGTATGGATTAGTGCAAGGGAAAACCCAGTAAAATGTAGTATTTATTGGTGCTTTGTCTACACAACCCATTTCTGATGCTAGTGAGATTGATCTGAGGTTCCTTCTCTGTTCCCATCATATTCTCAGGCTGCACATATTGTTGACCCATCATTAGTTGCTTCATTATATGAAGTTTCCTGTGTTCTGGAAAGGAATGGCAGTAGGAAAACAGTGTTTCTAGGGAAAAGAAGCAAGCTGGAAATGTTAATTCTTTTTTCCTTTCACTCTGTAGAACACCCACAGGTAAGTAGAACCTGCCATGCTATTAGGGTGGAGCAGAACAAAGAAAGTACAGGCCCTGCTTTCAAATCATGAAATGTCTAGGTTTAAGTCTTCAGGGAATCTGAGCAGTGCTCTGCTTTTCCAAGAGGCAGTCCTAGGTATGGTAAGCCAGAGAAATCATGACCTTCTGACTTGTACCCAGCTCAGTAAATGATGCCTGAAACACATAATCCGACCTCGTTTACTCTCCCCTGATTTGTGTCTGTGCTCAGCAGTGCGGATGGGTAGTTTCTCTTTCATGTCTTTTCAAGAGTTCATGGACTGCAGAACAGCTGCTGCTGCTTGTCCACTGCAAGAACGGATGAACTAAATATTTACCAGTGCTTTTTTTGGTACCAACAGTAGTGTCTGGAAGTGGGTTACTGAGTTTAGTTTTGTTTTGCACTCTTCCTTTGTTTCAGCTTCCTACCAATAGTGACGCCAAGTCAATCAGAGCATTGCGAAGGTTCAAATTATTGATGTGCTCAGCATTTACAGCGATTTATTTAATTGAAAAAAGAAGAGGGGACAAGTCTTTCTGCTCCATTACGAAGACAGTTGTTTTTTATGCTGAGAAGAGGTTTGCTTGTTTGTGGTTTTCCCTTGGAAATAAATTTCATTGAAAATCTTTACTGCTGCACTGAATTAAAAGCTGCTTCTACTTATAGGCATTTTGATAATATTGCAAGAAGCCAATAGCTGATAACTTCCAGAAAAGTCCTTTTCTTCTAAATTTGGCTTCTGCTGTTCTTGATTCTAGCTGGTACTAGACACTTCAATAGATCCAATACATTCAGGGGGGTTTGGACAATATAAAAGGTACAATGGTTTGGGACAGCATGTGGGTTAGATTATATTTTACGTTTTCTTTTGAAAGGCATTACAAATTTTTCCTATGGCAAAAATTTGGATGCAACGAAGTGAAGGTCAGCTTTTCATTTGACATGGCCCTTTATTACCCAGGCTTGTATCTAATCTTGTTCTCTCAGGTTTTGTATTGCTGCAAATCCATGGTGCTTTGACTAAATGGGATGAAACCCAGGACAATTGTGTTTATCCTGAAGACCTTAATAGCAAGATTGCTTTGTGTGTCACACAAAAGTCAACAGTTTTTTTTGAATCCTGACCTGTACAGATTAAAGACAAATTTAGCTGCTAGTCTACCCCAAAGCTTCAGCATTAATTGAAGAGATAATCAGTAATCCTGACTTTCACAACTTTTTGTAAGTTTATAGAATTATATAACTATCTCTTGGAAAGAACTTTCTTGATCTTATGTAACAAGGAAAACAGGGAGCTTAAAACTGGCACAAAAACAGGTTTATTTTTTTTTAATTTCCAGGGTCTGATCATGGCATGTTTCCTCAATTTGCAAGCAAGGACACGAAATGCATCTCTTTCACAACAGCAGATTTGTCCTCGCCTCTGCTGGGGAGATGGGTCAGCCTTAGACAGTTGTGTTTCTTCTCTCCTTTTTTTCCTCCCTAGTAGCTTGCTCACTAAATACGTCCTAACTGTCTTCTTTCTTTTTATTGACCCACTCTTTTGAACAGGGGTCAGTGCTTGCTTGGTTTCTCTGCTAGATATGCTTGCATATTTTTGTAGTTCTTTTGAGACAATCTCTTAAAAAAATGAAAGAAAGAAATCCTAATTTATCTGGCTTGTGGATAAGCAGGATTTAAAATACTGCAATTTGATTCATAACTCCCTGTAACGAGCAGGAGGAGGCATCTACCTGTTCTGTTAAGCTTAGCAGCTCTAGTGTATCCTGAATGAACAGGGATGTAACTATTAATATCTACTTTCCTCTGATTGTTTTAACGCTTTCTGGATAGGTTAATCAGGAACTTGAACTGCAATATGTGATTATGACCTGCAGTTATCTAGTGGAACTTGCATAAGGATGTGTTTTTTAAGATAAAGTGAAGGAATGCAGACTGTATCTTGAGAGATGTTTCTTTCAGCTCACTTCTTAGCAGACCTTTCCAGAGGCTTTTCCTGGTTTATTCTTAGCTTCTTCTGACACCCACAAATGACTGCAGAAAGACGGGTTATCCCCCTTGTGTATCAACTGTCAGCAAGCAGGATTCTTCACTTCTTTGGGCCAATAACAGCAGGAAAAACTGTTGACCCTCACTCGGTTTTATTCTGAGTAATGATGCTTACTCATGCTGCTCTGCAACTTTGTGGGGGTTTTTTCCGTAAAAGCAGTGATGTATTAAGAGTAGAGGTAGATGGCATCACAGAAAATACCTTCAGCTGCTGTGAGTTATTTGCGTCCATTTGGCAATCTTCTTTTATCTTCAGTTAAATGCCATATTCCTCTTGTTTTCCAGCATATCCATTGCTACCCAAAATAGGCACTACTGTGTCAAAGGGGATGTGTGACCAGACAACAAGAATGTTAGGAGCTTAGGGAATGACCACTGCAACCTCTTCTCAAATACACTGCTTTTGTAACTGGTAATTTTTACAGGCTAGGGAGACTGGGAGTGTATTCTCCTTGTCTGAACTCTTTCTCAGTTTGGGAGAATCTGTTTTACATTGAATGTCATCACAGTTCATACCTTGACATAGGAGAAGCTATTAGGAGATCTTACCTCATGCCAGAGCAGCTGGTAGCTACATAAGGCATGGCATTAGGAAGCAGCTTGCTGTTATCAAGGGAAAATACTAAAGGCCCTATCTCCAGATCTTGTAAAATGTCCTTAGTTTGGCATTGTGAAAATATGAGGTGACATCTCCAGTTGTTCTCACACAGTTGTTTTGGCTTTGTATTGCTACTCAGCTGGAAAGTGTTGAGGAGGTCAAGCAAACTCATACATGTCTTCACTGTGACCTGGTGGAGTGGCTCATAGGGACAATAATAAACAAAAAATCTTGCAGAAATTCTGCAGCTAAAGTTGTAGCTACTTAGGCAACATCAGCCACCAGCATTCTTTGGCTCTTTAGCAGGCTATGATGTTTTCTTATGAAAATCCATGTTATTGTGTTCTAGTAAGTAGGAAAGAACTCTTGGGGCAGAGGCAAACAATTCCCTACGACATTTGCCATGAGGAGGACACCTGCGCCAGAAGTGAAGAGCACTCAGACTTTAAGGCTATGTTTAATATCCTGTCTGGTGACATTTTGTTAGTAGAGAGCTGAGAGTGGTAATACTAAGGGTAGTCTCTGAAAGGGTATGTGCTTTCAATCAGCTTCTCAATAGTAGGATAATGAAAGCAATAATCCTTTTACTATTCTGCTTCTACTATCTATATCTACTTTTTTTCAAAGTCACTAAAGCAGTAAACAATGTGATAAGCTTCCAAGAAGTTGAACTGTACTGTCCTGACAAATGTCACACCCAATACTATGGATTGTTCTCCTGCTTCCAGCTTCTGGTGAGGGAGTCAAATCACGTAGAGAACAGACTGAGTGGTTTCCCAGGGCCCTGGTTACAACAGATTTCCAATATAGCATGAGCTTCATGTTGTGGTCTCTCAGCATTGGCATTAGAGTGTCGCTGTTGGGTCAGTCCACAGCTCCACGCAGCCCAGTACCCTGTTTCCAACAGTGACCAGTAAAAACTGTCTCAAGAAGAGTGCCAAGGACAGGAACACAGTCCTCATTCTTGTAATCTCTCAGGTTCCAGCAATTTCTGCCTAGGGACTTCCTAAGACAGATCTTGTATTATCTTCTTTAATATCCCCAAATGGACTTTTTTCCCTCTCATTATTTTGTTTAATTGCTTTTTAAACTCTTCTAAAATTTAGTATTCACGACATTCTGTAGCAATGAGGCCAACAGTTTTAACAGGTCATTTTTTAAAGAACTATTGAAGAATTTCTCTAGTTTACCACCATGTCACTCGTATTGGCTACTCCTAGTATTTCATGGGAAAACACAAAAACTTTGAGATGAACAGTTATTTGTGGAATTTCCTAGAAGGAGAAATGTATTCTTTGGGTAGTTATTAGTATACATATATAATGAACTTAATAGTTCACATACCATATTAATTGCAGCTGTTTTAACTATGGATGATGTCACTTTTGCCTATATAGATGTCTTCTGAATGCACCTCTTGCACCTAATTTAGTAGCATTCTATGCCATTTAGCAGCAAATTTTATTCTCCTGCATAGAAAATGCGCTCCATTCTTGTTTAGGTCTTGATTTGTTCTTTCTTTGATGTTGCTTAAGTAGAACAAGCAAGTTTTATCCTGAACTCTAAATAATTATTTTACTACCAATGTTTTTGGTTAATTAAAAGATGTAGCCAAGCCCCAGTTTGTAGGACAAGACTTATTTTGATTGCCAAAACCTTGAGCTGGTGTTACAGCAGAGCTCTTGTCCATAGCCAAGTTCTGTTCCTTACGCTGTTCATGTGGAGCTCTGGTTACAACTCTAGCTCTGTTGGCTGAAGGACTCTCCTTGGTGCACAGAGTGTGAGGACAGCCCTGTAACAGTGTTGTGTGTGTATAGGAGATGGAAGCACGAACAACAGTGTTAATAGATTAGAAGCAGCAGGATCAGGCAATACTTTCTCATGCCAGAAGAATCCTGCCCTTTTTGAATCACATAAACTGTAAAATTGAATCCCTTGCAATTCCAACCCAGAAACTTTTTTATTTTAGGTGGTGGCCATGTACATTTCCTCCCTGAAAAGGTACATGGCCAGCATGTAACAATGACAGCATTACTCTTAGTGTCAAAAGCCAGTTTTATTGCGTACTGGGGAAAAGTAATGATTTTGTTTTGTGTACTCTGCAGTAAACATCCAAGCCAAATTGTTGACAGTCTTAATGTGTTTTGGACCAAATGCATTTCCTGAGGTACAATGTGTTCCACCTTATCCCTCAGTTAATATGTCAATTCTTATGCCTCAGGCAGAGATGCTTAGGCTTGTGTCTCTTGGTTGTTGCTTTTAATTTGAATTCAGTTATGAGCATTGAAGATACTGTCTCAGACATTACGGTTGCTTAAAATTCACAATAGAAATGGTCCACGAGCCATCACATGGTTTTCAGACACTCATTCTGCTGAAATTCAGGCAACAAGCTTAGTCGGTGTCAGCTGCATAGGGCAGCAACGATATTCAAGTTACATTGAAGTTACATAAGAGGAGTTGAGCTCCTCTGCTCAACTACCTGCTGAGCATCTAACTGCTTTTGAAAGGACAGGTCCTGCTCAGGTTGCCCCACCCTGCCTTCACTCAGTGCTGTGTATTCCCAGCACTTCTCGCATTACTTCTTACCTTCACCAAACTCATTAGTGAACTAATTCAACTAACTAATTAGACAGTGAATATCCCAGCTAGGGTAAAAAAACCAACCAACCAAACAAAAAACCCAAACAAAACCAACAAAAACCCAACAACCCCCCCCCCAAAATCCAGAAAAAGAGCTGGGCTGGTGAGCTGATACAGCTTGCTTCCAGGTAATGAATTCAGGTATGATGAATAGCCAGTCCAAAACATGCCCAAGTCGTGCTTCCCTTCAGATGTGCACTGAAGCATGAAAGCTCCGTGAAATAAATTCCCAACTATCCTAGTTTTATCATCGCCCTGTATTTTCTGTCTTTCTGTTACTGCTTCTAGTTTGGCAAGCAGAGTGGTTATCAAAGAGTTCCAGTTTATATAGAAGGGTGTGCTTTGCTCTTGTGGCAGAGTAAAAAACTTGAAAACTTAGAGTGTGCACAATCCAGACTTACCCTACTGAGAAACCAGGGATGAATCCAGGTGGTTTGTTGAGCTGTACGTTGTTTGTTCTACTGCTTCTCCCAGTTTTTACCTCCAAGATAGCAGGCCTTGATTTGTCTACTTGTAAACTGGATATAAATGTGTTTGCCAGTGTTGTACAGACATTGTGTGGCTGAAAGGCTGTCTGAGAATTCAGGAATACTTGAGTTGCTGTGGAAGCACTTGTAATGAGTAACTTAACCATGAGCCAGCAATGTGCCCTCGTGGCCAAAAAACCCAATAGTATCCTGGAGGTGCATCAAGAGTGTGGCCAGCAGGCCAAGGGAGGTTCTTCTCCCTCTCTATTATGCCCTAGTGAGACTTCAGCTGAAGTACTGTGAGCACTTCTGGGATCCCCAGCTCAAGAAAGACAAGGAACAACTGGAGAGAGTCCAGTGAAGGTCCAAGAAGGTGATTAAGGGACTGGAGCATCTCCCCTGTGAAGAAAGGCTGAGAGTCCTGGGTTTGTTTAGCCTGGAGAAAAGAAGACTTAGAGGGGATCTTATCAATGGTTATAAAAGTTTAAGGGGCGGGTGTTGAGAGGATGGGTCCAGACTCTTCTCAGTGGTGGCCAGTGACAGGACAAGGGGCAATGGGTTCAAACTGGAACACAGGAAGTGTATTCCACAGGAACCTCAACATGAGGGAAACCTGTGAGGGTGACAGAGCACTGGAACAGGTTGCCTAGGGAGGCTGTGGAGTCTCCTTCTCCAGAGATATTCAAAACCCCTCTGGACGCATTCCTAGGTGACCCACTTCAGGTGAACCTGCTTTAGAATGGGAGTTGAACTGTATGAGCTCCAGAGGTCCCTTCCAACTCTGACCGTTTTGTGATTCTGCAATGAAGGAATTCTGCCAAAGTCGCTCTCAGTCTTTCTGTAGAATTTTTGCTGTGAAGGTATAACAATATATTGTTGTCTTAAAGGATGCTTTGAAATATGATCAGGTGAATTAGTTCACCGATAGAAAGAACATGTAGTTATAGTTCCATTTCTCTCTGAATCTGACACAAGCTCTTTTCTGAGACTGCATCACCAAAAGAAACCCAGACTGTGGTGGTCTCAGTTTTGCTCTTTCTTCCTCTCCCATTTTGTCAGCGTGCACAGCCTCTGCCACTGGCCAGGTATGTAAGTGTAAACCTGGCAATATTAACCACAGAACACTTCCAAGTCTGGCTTAAAGCAAGACCAGCTGCGATTCTTGGGGGTAGGCTTCTTCAGCATTACTGCCTGCATCACACCTTACAGTTCACCAGTGGTGCCTTAGGTCAAACCAACCCATGGGTCCTGAGGATGGTGGGAAAGCATTAGTTTCATTAAGATTTGTAGATGAGCTGATTAGTCATGATTTACAGCAATGACTAATTGATTGGTCACCTTCTGAGTACAATCTGAGTTCCAGTGAAGGCTGTTTGCTCTGTGACGGTTCCCTGGTTTTGTTTATGACTGAAACGGAGTGGCCTTTTATCTCAGTGTTTGGCAGTAGGTGAAGCAGTCATACTATTTTGGCTCCCCTCTGACAGCTCCTCACAAGGATGCTGGGACTTGAGACAAGCATGAATCAATTGGCTTCTCAGAAGGATTCTGAGAACTGGCTCTCTGCCACTCTGCCTGGAAATGGGACAAAAATAATGTCATCGCTCCATTCTCTTCCACTTTGCTGAAATGCTCCCAAAATCCTAAGGCTAGAAAAATGGCCCACAAAACCAATAAACGAGCAGTGTGTTTCTGTTGTTAATAGGGATGAGATTTAGGGTGACCGAAATACCCAAAGTACTTGGATTTGCTTGGTGAACTGAAGCAGAGAAGTATGGACTGAACAGCCAGGTGCTAATCTGCAAAGAGCAAGTGGTGGGATATTTTCTCAGGAAGAAATCATGCTCAGGTATGAGCGATGCACAGCAGGGGAGCAAGGCTGGAGACCCCAGCACTAGGTACTCTTTCTTGAGCCAAGGAGCTTTGCTTCCCAGTTGCACACTGTACTCTGCAGAGCTGCCACAGATTTACAGAACCTGTAAGGGTGGAAGGATGTTGCTTAAGGACAGGGTGCCAGACGTTATTGTGGTTATTTAGTCTACCTTCCCGTGTGTGTAAGATCAGAAAATGCAAGGGCAAGTGATAAACGCAACAGGAGTCATTTGGTGAAATGCTCAGTCATGGTTTTAAGGCTGAGAGCTCAACTGTGAATAGTAAATGTCCCATATTATTTGTCACATATTATTTTGTAGGGTCTCTTATTCTTAATAACTCAACTTACTTTTTCCATTCCTGTTCAATTAAGTTTGAATTAAAAAGATATGTCCAGAACTAAGCACGTTCTTGCCAATTTAAGAAGTTATTAAGAATATATTTGGACCTTGAACAGAGATTAAAATTTAGTGTTAGTTACTTTTAGGAAGCTTAATGTTTTTAACAGAGAGAAAAATCTATCTTATATAACTAAGCCTATGATTCTAATTGAAACTGTTTTAGCTGATCTGACAAATAATTAGTGAAATTGGAAATTAGATAAATTCTGATTCATTAGCGTCTGGTTTTAGAATGTAATTGTAAGGAGGAAACATGGATGGGAAAAGGGTGTTGGAAGTGTATCTGTTGTTAAAGTAATAATTAGAGAGGAGAGAAGTAATTTAGTCAAGATTTAAGATTGCCTTAACTGACAGTACTTATTTTTTTCCCACAATGAAACATAAAACAGTGCTAAATATTTCCCTGTTATAAAACTCAAGTGAAAGTGAGGGTCATCAAAACTCCTATGAGGACCATGAATATATATAAATAACTTAGATGAATCAGTAACTTGTATTGAGTAAGAAATAATAAATTTATCTCATTGATTGTTTTCTGGATTTTCATCTGGGCTTTATGGGATTACAAGGTAGAATGGGTGGGAGCAGGATGATGCCAATGAACTGAAAGCTAAAGGAAAAACTTATCCCAGCCACTGTGGTGAAGAAACCCCAAAATTAAGCATTAATTTTTCTTAGTTTGATATATGTGGTATAACACACTGTAGTTGTGTAGCTGTTTGATATGGGCTGTTGTTAGAATGTGCTAACACTTCTTCCATATGCAGGATTTTCTTCAGCTTGTTTGTGGACAGCTGGTGGTCTGTGAAGGATTGGGTGTTGATGTGGCTTCTGGTCCTCATTTCTAATCCTAAAAATACATGAAACATTTTCTTCGTATTACTCTTCCATGCAGCACAACCACCCCAAGCCTAACCATGCATCTGTGAAGTGTAGGAATGACAGGATCCACTAGACAAGGGTGTCTGGCAGGGGTCAGTCTGTGATAGGGAAATGTCTGTCAATCTCATATGAAGCACTGGAAGGACTCCAGCTGCTTTAAAGATTTTAAAAAGTTCTGGATCCACAAGAGAATGTTTCTCCCTGCAAACCAGCATCTCTGTCAGTTTGAAAACGTTGCTTTTTGAGTGCCTGTTTCCCACACATCGCTGTGCCTTCTATAGCAGAGAAGCATGTTACTCTCATCTGATTGGAAGCTATTTTCACTCTGCTGATGGTGGAGTAGGTCCCTATGTATTAAGCAAGAAGACTTTCTACCATCTCTGTGCCCCCAAAATAACCTCTGACATGTGTTTTGGTGAGCAACACGAGCTTGTGTGCATGGGAAAGAACAGAGCTTTAGGTGCCAAACCAGACTTTGGACATGTTGAATTGGCTGCAGTTTATTACAGGAGTCTCTGAGCCCAGGCTGGTGGTGAGGGATTGCTGAGAACTCAGGAAACACCTAGAAAAGCAGGGTCAGGGATACCACTGAATTAAGATCTGTGAGAAACTGTTTTTAGATCTTGCTCATGGTGTTTGCATAAGTTACAGATGGCTGATTTTTTTGTCCTCTACTTTGTATCTAGTGTGCTATGAGTAGTTTCCTCAGTCTGTAGTGAGACAGCGCTCTGTCATTGCGATGATTCATTAACTCACTGTCGTTCTATACATGGTTTATCAACCCAAAACCAACTTTCAGAAAATGCCTGGTATGTTTACAGTATGGGAAGGCTACTCAACAATGGAACTAGCTCTGTGGATAATTAGAGATTGGGTTCAAGGACATAGATGATACATTATTGAAATGGCCAGTTCTATAAATATGTTGGTAAAATTCAGAAATACTGGAAAACAAATTAACAAAGAATGAAGACCCAACTGTTCAATTGGCCCCAACATAGCCCTTAAATCTGTGTGAACAAATGTTTATAGGCAGAATTAGCCCATTTGGCTATACAATCTGTGCATTGTATACTTGCTTTCACTTGCAGTAAATGTGGACAAAAGACTTTATCTTCCAGTGTTAAATATACAAATCTAAGCCCTGGATCTGTGCTATGTTTGCTGATGCATAGGGTACATTGGTGCAGAAGCCAAACTTTAGATCATTTCTTGAAAAGCTGACCAAACGTGTGAATTACAAAATTGTGCTCAAGGTCCACAGTACTGATTTCAAAAAGCAAAGTCCCAGAAGGACATTAATCTTCCTCCTTTTGATACCTACTTACTATTTTCAGCACCTCAGTGAAGAATTGGAAAAGTCTGGAAGGACCCAGACTGAGTGTGTTTTCTTCTTCAAGGACTTTATTCCTTTATTGTTCCTTTGAAGAGTAACTAAATACAATATAACAATTCACTTTAAATAGCCCTCTGACAGAAACCTCTTTTTTTGCCTCTCTTGCAAGGCATCATTTTTTCAACAGGCTCAAGAAAAAACATTCACAAAGTTTCCAAAATAGGTGTTGTGGTTTGTAATTGGCAATCTACCTACCTAGGACTAAGGTTCATTGTCAATACTACTTTATTGCAGGAGTAATGTTTTCTTCAAACTCAAGCTGCTCTGCCAAGTTTAATTTTATAGGTGTGCAAAAATCCAGGAGATTCTTGAGTCTTCTTCAGCTGTAAATATAAGACAGTGTGGGTTTTCATTTTTCTGCCCTACTTGCTTCCATCTGAAAATCAAGACAAGGATGAAAAAGGTACACTTTCATATTTCGGAAGAATGCCAGCTTGGATTTATGCCTAGTACAAGGGTAAAAGGGTTGAGCGTTTTCTAACTAGGATTGTCATTCTCTAGGATACAGCGCTATGGTTGACTCACTTCATATAAAAATAATGTAATTCATTTTATTTTGTAGGTACCAGAAAATACTGAGGAAAATGACCCTACTGGGTCATGATTTTCCGCTAGTGATTCACACAAGTCAGTCCTCTGTCTGAGTGTTCTTGAGGATGATCTTTCTGTGTGATAGAGAAGAACTCAATTCTTGCTTTCAGCAGAAGTTAAACAAACTGCCATCTTGAGCAGCTTGGGAGTGATAAACTGTGCTGAACTGAGCTCAGCTACAGGCACGCCTCCTACGCGAGGCCCTGGCCCTAGATGCATGCAAACTACTACCTACATTCTTATGCTCCAGGGAATATTAAGTTAAGAAACATTTTCCTTTTTACAAAAACTATGTGAGTGATGTGTGCCAAAATGACACGTGTTTGGACTTTAATACGTTTTCTTTTCCAGTGAAAGCATCAATTACAGGTAAATCAACTGCCAATGCACCTCGGGCACTACCGTCTGCAGTCCCACTGCTGTCACACAAAGGCAGTCCCAAATCAAGGCAAGTTAAGTAAACTTGAGAAGTTATGAGGACTCTTACTCAGTTGAACCATAACTAACAGCAACACATTCCAAAAAAACCAAAATCAGGTAATTATTAGAGAACAATAACATTGTTAGGCTGACTGGGCTATGCACTAAAGCTCTGTCAATCACCGTTGTTAGGAAAAGCAGAACATTTAGAGGCTGTCAGTCATAGCTGTTTGTAAAAGCCAAAGGACTTCAGGAAATTAATGCCTGAATTTACCAAGTGCAGAAATAACAAAAGCACCTGAGTCTCATGCACACTGATACTGCTGTTTATGTAGAAGTTCTTGCGTAAGTTTATGCCTTTATTCATCTGAAAATATCTTCTGACACTCGGAAGCTGGAAAGGTTTATTTTTCAGCTTGGTCCTTCTTTTCATTGGTTTTTGTAAGGCTGCTTAGGTGTGTCAAATCTAGTGACAAAAAAAGGAAACTTTTGTTAGATTCCTTTGCTGTAAAGCAAAAATGTTAGAGTTAGCACCCAAATTGCAGAGAGCTGGTGCTGGAGCCCTTTGTGTTCCTGGGGAAGTTCACACATTTCTGCATATCCAAAACACTGCACAAATACCAGCTGGAGGATTTAAAATGACTTAGGAAATCCTTAACATGGAGGTACTTACCCATAGATACTATGAGAAATGGTTCCCACGAGACCAAAAAACATCCCATGGAACCTGTTCATTTTTAAGAGAAGAATTGAATGCATGTGTTCATCTGATTTAAACCCAAAGAAGCAGGTAGTTGTTTGGGGGGGTTTGTTTGTGGATGGTTTTAGGGGTGGACAATTAGTCAAATTTAAGAACTTTTGGGAGAAAATGGCTTTCTGATGATGTCTTTCTGCTTTTGAAAAAAAAAGATTTTCCTGTACCCCATCAACCCATTGTTTTCTGGGCATCCTGGATTTTTTACATTTTTTTTTTCTCATGTTTGGAGCTTTACCAGGCACAATGTCAGCAGCATGTTCCCTGAGTCCTGATATCTTCTTTTCTTGCTGCAAGTCATTATTGCAATGATGTCTTCAGCGTCCTACGGCATTGGGAACTTCATTAAGCGTGGTGGGACTGAAGAAGAAAGGGGAGAAGTTCCTGGTCCAAACAGCCTGACCGTCCTGAACAGGTTGGAAAGGGAAAAGGAAAAGGGCTTAACTTGTCCAAAGTCAGCTGGTGAGCCGATGGCAGACCCAGAGGTAGAAGTTACTTCTCTTTGACATTTGAGGAGTTCTTAGGTGTATGTGGGCCGCACAGCTCTGCTGATGGCATGTCCATGCACTGCAGCAGGAAGCGTCCGCTCAACAAAGCCACGCAATCGGTAGTTAATTCAGTGAATTTTCAAAGCAAATGTTAATAATTTAACTGAAGTGGCTAATGAATTTCTACAGAAAAAAGTCAAATTATACTTTTTAAATATGGAGCTAGAATTTTGTCTAATTAGAAGAAATATGTTTTTCCCATGAGGGGCAGTTGCTGAAGTGACAGTTTGGAGACTGTTGTGACAGCATTTGCAGAAATGGGTGGCAGCCAAAGAACAGAGCTTTTTTAGTATCTCTGGTAGTGGAGTAGTTTCTTTTGAAGGCTTAATTATGTTGCATTCTTTGCACAGTTCATTAGGAAAAGAAAAACAAAGAACTTGTATTCCATGTGGTTGGTGTTCACACATTTTTATCTTAGCATGATAGAAGAAGTTGTTAAAACCAGAGAGTAACATGGTGTCTCTCTCTTTCACTGCTAGCCTAATAAGATAACTAGTGCTAGGTGGAAAACAGCTTTTCTAGCCCACAACTGATATTCAGAAGTCCATTTTTTTTCCTGTGTGAAATCTCAGAAAGTGTACAAATGTCAAAAGGCCTATATAAACTAAAAATTTCAACAAGAAATAAGCTTGGGGCATCTTGACATCTTGAAACCTTGATTTTTATATAATCTGAAATATGACTTTTTTTTGCTGTTACTTTGTTAAATATAAAAATGAAAAAGTAATTTCAAACTTCAGGATTATTTTTCTTTTCAAACTGTAAAAATGAAATTTTCTCAACATTTTCCCTCGGTACTTTCTGTTGAGAACTGCTTCAAAACTGTTTCCCCATGAAAAAGATTCTATGTTAACTTAACAGATTTTTTTATGGCAGGAAAAAGACATTTTGTGGGACTATCACCAACCAACTCTGGTAATAAATATTCTTTTCATTACATATTACCATTTGCAAGCAAAACAAGTAAACAGGGTTGATATATAGCTAGAATTTATCAGCGGTGACAAGATAAAGCAGGCGTTTTTTTGATTATATGTAAGGCAGTCTTTAAGGCACAAGTATATGAGACAATAAACAATCTTTACTAGTCATTAAGCACACATAGCAGAACTGAACAATATCATATTTTCAGAAGCTGGGAATTGTTTTTTCGCATCTCTGGTTTAGTCCCTTTATGTAATACAAAGGAGAAAACTCAATGAATACACCCCAACACCTATAACCTACCCCATTCAAACACAGCCTGTTCTACTGGTTATGAAGGGCTTAACTCCCATTTCTTTCCCTGAACTGCCCTGATATGGTGGGAAATTAGCTCCATACCCTCGGACATCCAAGCCTCAGTGTTGAGACTGCTGAGCAGTGATGCTTGATCTCCTCAGATGGAAAGAAGAGTATTTTTAATACAAGAAGGAATAAGGGTCTACAATAATGGTTTGTGCACTTTCTAGCCTTAGTTTCTGCATTTTGAAGAGCCCCAAATTCTGTAGGTAAGAAGATGCAGAAACCTAAACTAAAATTTGATAACTACTAAGTAAAGCACTACTAAAGTGAATTAAAACCACACTCTTATTTGCAGTTCCCCAGCTTGTTTCTCTGTATTAGAATTGTTATGGGTTGGGCACACTAGGAATGATCTTTCAGACATCGACGTCTCCTTTGTGGCAATGTGAGGACTGGAGTGGGCAGGAGTGGGTGATCCGTGATGCTGCTCAGTGGAGCAAGATCCTGGCACGGTGCTGGCACCCACACAACACGTAGTCTGTGCCAGAGCTTAGAGGGGAGTTACATGCAGGAGCTGGTGCTTTACTGACTCTTGTCTTATGAAAGATTGAGCACTTGTGACTGTAGGGATTTTATGGGGTAATTTGAAAAAAACCACAAACCCAACCCTTCCTGCAATTCTCTGTTGATTTATTCATGCTTGCAGGAGCCTTTCCTCTGCCTACAGCAAAGCAAACCTTTTCCTGCTGCAGAAGCTGGAGAACTCACCAAAGCCAGCAATAACCCCCCAGATTAGCAGAGAAGCAGAACAAGGGGCTGGCTGGTTGGGAATGTTGCTTCAACCTTTTCAGGCAATTTGCAGCTTCCTCCTTGCAGCTGAGGGAATTCTTCCAGCACACAGGAACATATAGCAGAGATGTTCCCTTGTTACAAGTATTTTCTCTCTGTAACTCCAAGCGATGAGCTGTGAAGATAAATCACAACTGATCTGCTACATTTGTTTTGGAAAGAACCTAGTGGTACCCCAGGATACAGCTGTCACTGTGAAAAGGAAGGGTGGAAGATACTATTTTCAGTCACATAGAAAGATGGTGCTCAGCTCTGAAATCTGCCCAAACCCTCTTCCAGGTAGAAAGGCCCTCTCACAGATAAAAGGGATTTGAGGCAGATATTGTGGCAAGGGAAATATCCAAACCCCAGGAGTCTGTTTTCATTCTCTTTCTTCCCCTCCCCAGCCCCCACGCTGCATTTGTTTTAGAAAAAGAAATTAACACTGAGCTATTTATTACTGACAAATGGATTGAGATCAAATTCATGCATGGATTTTTTATATATATTTGTGCATATATATATATAAAGCTTATTACTTTCCAATCTGAGCTGGAAGGCAGTAAATTGGGAAGAAATCTTGGTTTTCAATGGCAAGCCGTTTTGGTAGGAACTGGACAGAGTCCATTCTTAGATGTCACATAACAATACAGAGCCTGGTATTCTGTGGAAGGTCTTACAAGCATTAATAATAGAAACCCCCTTCTAAAATAAAGGACACTCCTGGCATGGAGAAATTAATTCCCTGGTGGTTTGTTGCTGTCACTGTATCACCTCTACAAGTGAGGCGTGTTGAAGCATTGGGGGGAAGAAAGGAAGATGCTTAAGTACATAGATGCTGTTACTCAAAAATCAGGCTAAAGCTTATAAAAAAAATCAGCACCCCTGGGTATGTATGGCTTTAGTTTTGATAGCTCTGTGTGAAGTACATCAGAGCAAATGTGCTTCATGCTGCCTGTATTGATAAAGAAATCCTTTAAATAACATTTATCCAAGCAAGGTAAGAGGATGTTTATAGAAGTTTTTCATGTCCTTGTCTTGTCCAAAGAATTGTTTAGTATTATAGCTTTGCTCGTGTATTATTTGTGTGCATTTTGTATCATCGAGAGACTCGGTTTTCTATCTCCATAAAAATATATGGGGAAAAAATTATGTAACCAGTTACTCACCTTTGGGGAAAAGGGATCAGCCAGCATAGTCTGTTGGGTTAAAATAGTACAGTCCTGCCTGATTATTTTTTCAGCCCCTCGGTGTCGGTGCAGTAAGCTGTTCTCGGTGGACCTAGAGAACAGAAGATTAGGATGTCTGGCTTACCTTTTCCTGTGCACCTGTAATATTTTTTTTGCCTTTCACTTAAATTTCTGTTGTGATGCTGTTTCTAATTTGAGGTCTTCTCACTGGTAAAGAAGCACCTTCAGCTGACCGCCAAGACAGCATCTGTGGGCAAGAGGCTTGTGAATGTCAAAACCCATCCTGTTTTAGGAGGTTTGTTGTACAAACTGTGCATGTACTAAGTTTGTATGGACGTTGGCTCATGTTAAGTTTCTGTGATGCTCCATAGATATTAAAAAACCGCCCATGTTTTCGATGGCAAACCAGGGCTCTTGGCACCAACACCTCTCTCAGGCCAGAATGTCCCCGCTCCATTGTGTGATGCCCTGCTTGCGGAGTAGCTTCTAGCTGGCCAGATGCAGACTCTGCTGTGAATGCTCCTCTCTGCCCAAGAGCAATTAGTCACCATTTTATGGTATTAAAAACTGGTTTATTATCTGTCTGAGCAAACATCCATAGTGTTATAGGAGAAGTCTGCCCAAATCTGGTTCATCCTAGAGATTGATTTGACCCAGCTGTGGCTTGAACAGACTGTAGATCGCACATGCATTGTGCTGGATAAGGTAAAAGGTAAACTTACATCACAACGCACAGGACAGTCAAGGCCTTGTTCCCTGCTGCCTGGCCTCTCCTTAGGTTTGGTACATCTGAGAGGTGGGAGGTGGAGTGTGGGTTTGGTTTGGGGAGGACCAGTGTTGTGGAACCCTGAAAAATTAAGTGCCAGCTTTGGGGAATATAGTGTGTTATTCTGGGGACATCTGTAAATAGTGTTGTGGTGGAAGGATGGTGTCAAATATAAAGCTTGAGCCTTTAAAAAATTTAAATTTTAACTGTTCTGGATGTGAAGCTTTTTCAGAATCTCTCTTTGAAGTTTTTAAGTGCAAAGTCACTGGCCTTGAGAGCCTTTTAGAACCACAAGTCAAGTGCTTAAGATCAGAAAAGTCAGAAGATACTACACCCTTTTATATATATAGTTGGCTTATATTTTATTTCCTGGGTTTGAAGCCTTTAGGAGACGTCTCTCTCCTCTTTTGTCCTCAGACATGAGACTTACTGTCTCAAAGAATTATAAAAGCTCAAGACAGAAACTACTAAAAGACTTGTAAGGAAGCCCTGTGACAGTTGCCAACACTAGGCTAGTTTCATTTGTCCCAAAATAATATGAAAGCAGGAATCTCAGTAAACTCACACTGCAGTTACATCTTATAACTGGACTGTGCTTTTGCAGTGTAAAAGAAATGAAATAAAAAGAATTCATTTGACATTAAACAGAAGCAAGTGGGAGCAAGAAGTATTTTAAGATGTTTATCAGAATTCTTTATTATATTGTTTAAAAAAATAGTTTTCAGATTTTCATATGCCAGCCTTGTCCTGTATTTCAGTCATTCCAGTAAAAAAAAGCTTATTCTGTATTTTTCCCATTATACACAAAGAGTCAGACCTGTGAAGTATTTGTCTCTGTTCCTCTCCTGGGAGCAAGCTCCATGGACTGCTTGGCTTTGATGTAAGATCTTGCTTTTCCTGGGTCTTGTTTTTCTTTTTATGTTTTAAATATGAATATTATTATAACGAGCAAGCTACCAAAACATCTCTAATTCTCAAGAACTAAGGTCTATTCTTCCAGCTTTTTCCACCCTGCCCTCATAATCACACTCCTAGGTGTTGTCACTGAAGCCTCACAGCTTTTCCGGAGCTCAGCAAGAAGTCACCCTTTCTGAACTCTGCCGAATGAAGTGGCTTTATGTCACTTGTCATATAAGTATCAGAACTTACTTTTTTCTCAGGGGGCTGCAGTCACATGGTGAGTAGGATCAAGGGGAGAAGCACAGCACCCCTGTTTCTGAATGAATTAGCTGCTCTGGATCGGAGCTGGGTCTTGCAGTGTATCAAGCTTTCTGCGCTGCAGCACGGTGCTGATATTTTTGGCAGAATAAAACCCTGCTGCATCCGAATGACTACAATACTGCTTTTATCTAGAAAGTGTGAAGCGTTACGTCTTTCAGACTTCTAAATGAATTTAATGCTATAGAAGCGTCAAATATCAGAAATTTTGCTTGGCACTCTTATGCCTTATGAATCCTCAATGAAGTTAATATCTCTAGGGTTTGGTTGTTGTTTTTTCTGATTTCCTCCTCAGTTTTGTGCTTGAACAATGTCTGTACTCCCACACAGCTTTGCTGGGGAAGTGAAAGCAGGATTAAGTTCATGTTTCTTAACTTTTGGAGCTCTTCTTTTCTGTGCCCAGGGCAGAGTTGACTGTTGATTGTGTAGGGCTCAAGTTCCCATAGTATACACCATTCCTCGGTCCTTCGGCAAACATGAAGTCATACAACTTGGCTGGCAATGAAAGAGCTTTAAGGTAATGTCCTTTACTTTGCACTTCCCGTTGGCTCAAACGGGATCCTCTGAAACAAACTCCTACTGGTGTATTTCTTTAATTGCTTCAGTTGTGCTTAGGTGACTTTCTCCAGTGTTTCAGAGGCATTTGGTTTCTAACATTTTGCATCCTAACAGCTCTCACAGCTGTACTTAAACACTGAGACTGCAGCTAGGTTAAAAATCCACAGTTTTTCTCCAGAGCTGTAAACTGATATTTCTACCCATTATGTTTAATGACTGCTGGTTGCCTCTTCCATCACTGAGGTTTCTAACAGCTTATCCGGTGCTCCCCACTTTGGTGAATGTGTCTGCCTTCCTCCAGTCATCCTTTCGGGTTCAGTGCTGCTGATGGGTGTTCCCAGGTGTGTGTTTTGGTAGCCTTAGTCTGGAATTATGCTCAGATGTCTGTTGTGCCAGAACTCCTGTTTTCTTTAAAGCTCTTGCAAAGCATTGTACAGTAGCACATGACAACCAGCACAGTTTTTGCTGCCTACCACCTATTGATCATCTCCTGCACAAAGGGGGTTCCCAGCAGAGAACTTATTCTTGTTTTGTGTCAGAATTCGTAGTGAACTTCTTGGTTTTCCGACAGCTCAGACTTGTAGAACAAAGTGCTTGAGTAAGATATCATTTTTAATGACACTGAGTGGTCTGTTAATTCTGGAGCAGAACGTAAAGCCTAGTTCTGCCTAGGGACTGTAACTGGAAACAGGGCTTGCATTGCACTCCATACGGGACTTTCTCCTCAGTAAAGTTTAGATATTCATGTAGTCCTGTCTTATGGCCTTCTGCATCCTGTCTTCCTCTCCTTTACGTAAGGATGACACATTGACAAGAGTGAATATTTTTACTTTTGGAAGTTATTGAGATAGTTCATTAGAGGGTTTGCAAGCTAGAGTTGTGAGTTCAAAACCATACGCCTCTCAGGTCAGCTGGAGAGACGGACTTAGTGGCTTTTTCCCCAGATCGTTAAGGAGATGATAGTGAGTAGCGGTGGCGGAGGTTTGTGCCATGTCCCCTCATCTGAAGTTCACAGTTTCAGCCCTGCAGACTGATTCCCACCAGCAAGGCACCATGGCTCACGGCAGCATCAGTGGTGTGGGATGTGGTCCTCTTGACCCGTGTGGGTGAAGCTGATTGCGGCCTCACTGAGTGGTTAGTGTTTCTAATTGCTCTTTGTACTGCTTTAGTGTAATAAAACTGGGAACTGAGAAATCTGCTTGATACTTCTCTGACCTTTATATGTAAATCTTTCTTGAGGGTCAGATGCCTGTGAGAGAAAAATGATGACAGTGTAATTTAAAAATTGTATTATGATATTTGTTAGCTCATCTGCACGTGAAAGTCTATTATTGCCTGTTAATTAATGGAAGAAATATAATTATTTCATTTAGAGTGCTGCTGTTTATCAAAACATGTTTATGACGGTTACACGACCTAGTGTAAAGTTTCTTGAAATATTAGGTTACCTAGCCTGATGCTGCTTATTCTTAAATGTTCTCATGATCATTTCTGTGTATTAGTTTATAGCGAGTTTAGAAAATGAAAATATAAGATACACTTTAACCGTCACAGAATTTGAGAGGTGTTTGCATTGTTGTTGCAGGAATGTACTCAAGGCCCATAACTGTAACTATACAGCTAGTCTGCTGGTGCAGGGAAAGATCTCCCTTCAGCTGGAACGTGCAGGAATCATGGCCAAATAAATGGGAATGATACAGGAATCAAGGCTTTGGGTTTCTTCTTCTTGGCTTTCCTCTTTGCTAATAGGTCAATAGGCCAGCATAATTAATTAATCCAGCCTGCGTGGAGATTGCATCCATTTGGCACAATGTGTACTAGGAATCCCAAACTATAGTTGATGGAGCAGGAGCGCCTTGTGTGGCACAGCACATGCTGTGCAAAGACAGAGCTGATTCCCAAACGCAGCCTGACTGTGGTTATGTGGTGCTTGTCCCCACGCTGACCAGCAGAATAATTAACGGGCCATGTGCCCACAGAGATATCCGTGCCGCGGACTCCCCCATGTTTTTCCATGCAGTGCTCTGTGTGCTGTAGTTGTACTACAAACTAAAGTAATTACTACCTTGAACTGTTAGGTTTTTTGAACTGCTTCTTGGTAAGAGACCCACTCTTTACTCAAAGACTTAAAATGTCAGAAAACATATCGTGCCTGTTGCCTTCAAACATACTTTTGCTCCTTGTGAGTCTAAGCATAACCTGGAATTTAATCCTTTTAAGTGGAGTCAGTGGCAAAACTCTCATTCACTTACAGTAAATTGTGCCGGGACACAAAGTATTTTAGTTTGTGGGGATAGTAAAGTTGTTAGAGATCAGAAGGAATGAGTGATGGACCTGCCCTGTTGTTACTAATGGGTTATTTTCCCTCTGTGAAGGGGTTGCTGCTACCGGAGGAACAGAAATGGTTCTCGTTGAAACGTGCTTTATCCAGGGGGAGGGGGAATGTTTTTCCCCACTTGACAACTGATGGTTTGTTACTCTCTTAACTTTGAGCTGTTTGCACCTTGCTGACAAAGTGAAAGCAATTTAATAATCGCTTGTGAGAGAAAATCGACTCCATTAGAGTTTGGTTGCCTTTGTTTCAGTCATTGAAATGCAGGTGCTACCTGATTAATATATAAACTGTTTTGATAGTTTCATTATTTTTCCTTAATTGAGTTTATTAAAAGTGCATTTGACCACCTCCCTCTGATATGCTAGAGTGATCTCCACAAAGAGAAGCTGGTCTCCCACCACCTATAGCTTACACGGGGAAGGCTCTCTTTGGATCTCTGATCGCAACACCACAGTCAACTACAGGCTGGCTGGAGAGCACTGCTGATGCACCTGACAAATTTCACCCTAATTTTAGGCAAATGTAGGAAAAATACTCCATTAAAACAGCTGTTTTGGATTCTGTTTGAAAGATGCCACTTCTAAATACCAGTTTTCCTTCCCTTCTTTGTAGATTGTCACTGAGACCAGTGGTTTTCTTTACATTATAGTGTCCGGATCATTGTTAGTCCTTAACCTTCATATTTGTCCCATCTTTTTGCTCCTGGTAGTGTCTGCAGCTTCTCTCCTATTTTAATTTTCTTTGCTATGGTCCTGAACATTTTGTTAAGTGCAGCCAAGCATCTGCCTGCGCTTTGCAGCTACAGCCATCTCAGGACTGCTTCCCTTGCAGCAGTTTCAGCACGTCTCACGCACTCTATTTATGCTAGAACCTGAATTTTACAAAATCATTATTTCACGTCTATGTTCATAAAGAGAACTGGGTCAATTCAAATTACATCAGCTTTTATAGACCTCCTTTGCTTTTCACGTCATGCTGGAAACTGAAGTATTTTCTATTATGTTCCACCTCCTTCATTTTGTTTTTTCTGACTCATTTACTGATGTCATAGATGACAGTTTGAGCCACTGCAATTTGCTCCTATGGAAATTACTCCCGCATGTGTGCGTGTGGCATCCGACTCCTCGCTCTTTACTCCTTACATAATTTAGGAGCTATCAGAGCTCCACCTCAACGTGCTCATCTGTCTATTCCCTCAAAGTTAATGAACATTTTTCATCTTGCTTCAGGCATATTACATGCCCTGACCTATTCATAGATGGTGTCTATTAAAATAGTCAAATGCTTTGAAAATTAAATTATTTCTCTAAATAAATAGCCTGCTTCTAATCTCATTGAAGATGTTAGAATGCAATTGGCCTGTTTTCTAGTACAAATGAGGAGTGATTATACTGAGGTCTGTCTGACCAGAGAGGTGATTCTTGTTTAATTGAAGATATTTGTGATTTACTATAGTTTAAGAGCTCGGAACCTGCCTTTGGCTTAATCTGGGAGCAGCAGCACAATGCAGAATGTACCTAGAATAAAGCAGTCCATTTAAAGTGGCATGAAGCAGTGTGTTTGCTTTTAGAGCAGTGGAACATTCAGAAAAACAGGTGATGGCTGTAAACTAACAGTTTATCAGTTGGAATCAAAGATAATAACTTCAGTGTCTGAACCATAAGTTAGTACAAGAGGAACAAGAAAGAGACAAATATAATTTTAGCGCTATATATATATTTTCCAGGAAAGGGATTTCTTGTAAAGATAAGGAGGAATTAATGCCACTGGCACAAGACACTTGAGTTCCAATACTTGTATTTTTATTCACTAATCTTATGTTTTCAAGAAAGATGATTCAAACAGGAAGAAGCCTGTGCTTTCATCAACAGGAGTGTCCTCCCTGTGAGCCAACTCCAAGCAGCAGGTCATGGATATGTTGCACCCAAGATACGTTAGTGCACGGAGAGGTTGAGTAAGCATCGGAGACTGTTGTGCCATATGGACATGGTCATGTAGAACATCATCAGTGAATACACAGGCTGCTCAAAGGCTGGGCAAAATAAGTACGGTTGGATTGCACTCATTCACAGGGAGAGCAGAACAAGAGTGTCATTTGAGAAGAAAAGAATAAAAGGCTTGGCTTTTTTATATGTACAAGGGGAGAATGTGCAGTGGACTCCAACAAAGTGGACTTGATCACCACCACAAACCCTGAGTCCTCATTACATTTCTTTCTGTAGGCTCCACTGCGGCAGAGTCATAGACACGACTCTTGCTTTCGTAAAAAGCACTCAAGCAGCACTGACTCCTGCCAAGGAGGCTGAGGGATGTTCAACCGGTCATTTTACAAAGCTGAATGTCAGCCACTGGGGACATGCTTATTAAAATAATAATATGAACCACTCTGATGTAATCATTCCAAGAGGTTAGGACAGTATGCGATGAAACTCAGATTTATTTTGTTGTAGTATTTCTACGTGTCTGAGCTAAGAGAGTAAGTTTATCACTGCAGGGAACAGCAGAGTATCTACATCTTCTTGTGGGGTTCCCAGGTGCTCTTCCACCAAGGGGAAATAAAAAATAAGGATGCTAGTCTTACAGACAGAAGGTAGATTAGGGTCTCTTCTGTGTGCTTGTATTGCCTTGAAATGTCTAGAAAAGAAATTAATGCCTTTCTGACTCAGTGTAAGGAAAGATACAGAGAGGAAAATTAATACTATTCGGTTTTGGACAAAATGGTACTGATTCGTAATAACGACCCTACAAAATATCGTTACTTGAACTTGTGTCTGAGAAAATCCATTTTCCTCTTGTTGTGAAAAATGAAATATTCTTTTGTAGCTTGCAAGTAATTAAATAGTTATTTTCTGTGTTGGAATTAAAAGAAACACTGCTAAGAATCAGTGACCGGGGAAGTTTCCCTAAGGTTTTATTAAGTGGGTTTTTTACACTGATTTATCTCCAGTAACTGCCGGGAAAACTTCCAGAATTTCTTGCAAAACTGAGCAGGGAGTATTGAACAGTTCCTTGGAAAGAAAGTCCTTAATCAAAGGTCTAGTTATATGGTCACCAGTTCAAGAATGGCTCTGGAAAGTATTTAAATACTTAGAATTAGGTATAAGCAGTTCTCTGGACTGCATCTTGTTGATTTTGAAGTGGATATCTGCAGAATAATCATTATGTTTTGATTTTTCTTTTCCTGTTGAAACAATTGTGAAAACGTGCCTCTGTTTTGATAGTGCATGCATTGCTTTCAACAGCCAGGAAGATTTCCTGATGCTACCAAGAGACTAAAATGAATTGAGACTTTCTGCAATTGCTGCTTTTCAGAATGTACTTGAACTTCAGGTCACTCAGATACCTGAGACCTCAACACCTGGTGAGGACTTGGCATCGCTGTGTGCATCTCCACAGTGTGACAGGGGCAGGTGTTGATGCAGCTGTAGGGTCCCGGTCCCCACATTGTGTGAGCTGGGGTCCTCACAGTTGTGCTCTCCCACCTAAACATGCAGTTTTGTTTCTGGCTTTGGGGACACTGAAGGGGACAGGATGTGCAGGAGTTACATTGGTGTGCATCCAGGAATAGGAACTCTAAAACATTCCCAGGTTGGACTGCTTTGCTCAGAAGCACATTCCTGATCCAATCGCAGAATAACTTAGGCTGAAAGAGACTTCTTGAAGGTCTGCAGTTTGACTCCATGCCCAAGGCAGGACTAACTTCAAAGCCCTATCAAGCATCAGAGGGTAATTCCCAGCTATGTTTTGAGCATCTCCAAGGACAGAGATGCTCACAGAAACTCTCTGTGACCTACTTCCCCTGTCTGACCACACTCATTGTGATTCCTTTATCCATTTATTTTCTATTTTATACATGATTTCCTTAGATCTATCACTTTGATAGCTACTTCTTGTCATTTTGCTGTGCACATCTTTGCATAGCCTCACAGTCTTCTCTGTAAGAACTACCAGGTAGCTGTAGACAGCAAATACGTTCCTGTCTGATGCTTTTAATCTGGGCTGAAGCAAACCCAGTGCTGAACAAAACCCAGTATTTAATGAGTTTCAGCCTCAGTCATCTTGGTGGTCTCTGTTGGACTTGTTGCATTCTCACACACCAGTTAAAAATAGATCCGCACAGAAATGCAGATGCATCTCCTACAAAAAGAAGTAAGATGAGTTGCAATTGCCTAAAATAGAGGATTCTGTGTATGTAAAAAAACCTATTTTATTTGTCAGTAAAACTTAAGGGACCATTGCAAGGGTGCCATGAAAAGATGTATTTTAAAGCAAGTTTCTATTGCCAAGAAAATGAAAATGTATTTTGCGAGGCATTAAGAAGATAAGCTAGTAAACATGCAAGTAGCAGGAAATACAGAGTTTATAGGGAAGAATGAAGCCTTAAATCTGCCTTCCTGAGCCTAAATTGGGTATCCTTTTAGATAACTTAAAATAATTTGTCATTTTGTACAGGGCCTCATGGAGATATAACAACTTACATCAGCTGACTCTCTGGCTCAGATAGTTGTGAACTGTCTGCAACTGTTTTCCTGTCAAAAATCACTGTACTTGCAGTTCAGTTTACTTGACTTCAGATTTATTTTTACCTTTGTGGAAGTCTACCATCAGAATCAAGGCTGAAGGAAAAACTTTTGATTTAAAAATATGTTTGATATTTAACAACTTGTTGACTTTCATCGTCTTATCAATGAAATGTGAATGCGACTCAGAATTGAATATTGCTCACAGTTAGGAGGAAAATATTTTTTACTTGCATACAGCCTTCATGCCTTAAACAAGCCATTGGGTGCTGTTTGGTTTTCTTGCAGGAGGGAATTGCTGCAAGTTATTCCTTTTGATTGTATAAACACTTGTGTTTCTCACAGCAAGACTTGCCCTGAAATAATGTATTATTCTCCTCTCTGGGTCTGCCTGAGACTCAGGTTCTTTTTTTGGGTTGATGACTCTTGATTTCTTACCCAATTTCAAATGCATGTTGTTAACATTCAGGCTTTGAGTCCCAGAACGCTGTTAAATGATTTATAAGAATACAGGAGCTCTGCAGTCTGTCCAGGAGAGGCGGGATCCTGGCTGGGGGCTGGGGAATGTCTTGAGTACTCAGCAGGTGGCCCTTTTTCTCCAGGAGAAAATGTTCTGAACTTTGAAGAGTAAAACAACTAAAGATGAATGCATTTAATTCAAAGGAAAAAATAATTGTGTTTATTCCAAAAAAAGGTTGGTTTGTTTGTTTTTTCCTTTTAGCAAGAGTAATAGTGGTAAACACTCCCAAAGGCATGTGAACCCACCAGTACAGACTTATGAACCACTGTAGCTTTGTTTCTTTTAAATTTAACCTCTGGAATATCTGAAAACTTCACTATACCAAAGTCTTCCTTTAAATAATTCATGTGTTCTTGATAGAAGAGAAACAAAGATGTTTTTCTAGCTTCAGTTTATTCTGAACTGGACTTAAAGACTGAAGTTAAAAAAAGCATTCAAAGAACTCATTACTTGCCTCTATCAAAAAGCAAGAGTGGCATAGACATGAACTTGGCTTTGCTGAATGTTTAAATTATTGTGAGGACTGTTGGTAGTAGATTGAGCTGAAATTGATGACTGACGACAAAATTCAGTGTATGTGCTTTGTGTTTAGCTATTGGAAAAGATCTGTGGTAGGCAAAGGTTTTAATTTAAAATTATGGAGATATTTCTTAAATATATGCAGAATTTATGAATAAAATGTGAATTATTTTTCTGGTACAGTGATATGCTTAGACGACTGTAACTGAAGTAATTAGTCATTAGTTTTACCTTGTGGAGACTAGGGGATGCAGTGAAAAAGAAGGCTGATAATTTCAAGCCAGAATCCATGTAAAATAATACAAAAGTATTAACAAAGCAATAGGATGGTTGATGCTGAAGGTAGAGCCCAATCTTGAGCATTGCTGTAGTCAAATTCCCATGTATTATTTTTCAAAATGAATGTACAAAATGCTTCCTTTATTGATTTTAAGGCAGTTGAGATATTTTTTTAACCATTATAGTCTTGGCTAAAACCTATACTACATTTGAAAACCCTTGTTATCCTGATGTCCTTTACAAGCTGTTCTTGCCACCAGAGAACCTGATGCTGACAAGGTGATCTGCTTAGTAGATGAGGGAAAACCTGTGGATGTTGTCTACCTAAAGATGTTCACACTGTTTCCCACAAAAGTCTTCTGGAGAAACTGTCTGCTTAAGGCTTGGATAGGCGTACGCTTCACTGGGTAAAAAAGTGGCTGGATGACCAGGCCCAAAGAGCTGTGGAGAAAACCCAGCTGGCAGCCGGTCACAGGGGGTGCTCCCCAGAGCTTAGTGCTGGGGCCTGTTCTGTTTAGCATCTTTGTCAATCATCTGGATGAGGAGATGGGGTACTTACTCCATAAGTTCTGTGGGAGTGTTGATCTGTGTGAGGGGAGGAAGGCTCTACAGAGGGATCTGAACAAGCTGCACTAACTGTTCGAGGTTCAACACGGCTCAGAGTCAGGTCCTGCACCCATGCTGGGTTACAGACCTGAGGAAGAGTGGCTGGAAAGGCGCCTGGTGGAAAAGGACCAGAGGGTGTTAGTTGACAGTCGGCTCAACATGAACTAGCAGAGTGCCCAGGTGGCCAAGAAGGCCAACGGCATCCTGGCCTGTATCAGAAACAGTGTGCCCAGCAGGAATAGGGAAGTGATCGTCCTCCTGTAGTCAGCACTGTTGAGGCCACACTTAGAATATTGTGTTCAGCTTGGGGCCCCTCAATACAAGAAGTATGCTGAGACGTTGGAGCATGTCCAGAGAAGGGCAATGAAGCTGGTGAAGGGTCTGGAGCACAAGTCCTATGAGGAGTGGCTGGGAGAACTGGGATTATTTAATCTGGAGAAAAGGATACTGAGGGGAGACCTCATCACTGTCTACAATCACCTGAAAGGAGGCTGTGGTGAGGTGGGTGCTGGTCTCTTCTCTTAAGTAACAAGTGATAGAACGGGAGAAAAAGGCCTCGAGTTGTGCCGGGGGTGGTCTAGATTGGATATTAGGAACCATTACTACACTGAAAGGATTGTCAAGCATTGAAACAGGCTGCCCAGGTTGAGTCACCATCCCTGGAGGTATTTAAAAGACTGTAGATGGGGTACTTCAGGTCATGGTTTAGTAGTGGACTTCACGGTGTTAGGTTTATGATTGGACTCTATGATCTTAAAGGTCTTTTCCAACCTCATATCTTCTGTGATTCTGGAATGAATAACAATGATTATTCTGGCAGTGAAAATTGAAAATAAAATAATAAATAAAGGCAATGTGGAAAAAAAAAGAGACTTGTTAAGGACTGCAGCATGGGTTTTTTCAAGGAAATGTTGTAGAACGGAGTCAGAAGCATTGACTCAAACCTAAGAGTCACTTCTCTGCCATGTAATGTTTTTCTTTCTGTTTATGCCAAGGTAAGACATAAAGGTCTACCACTGTTTATGCCAGACCTGATGGTGACTGAATTTAGACAACATCAAAACAAGTGGTGATGCTGTTTTGAACTGAGAGGTTAGATCTTCCTTCCTCCATTTATTAGGCGCAGGGACATGGTTGCACCCAGGGGTGACTGTTGGTGGCAGCGAGAACAAGGACTGCCAGCTTCTTTCTGGCCATTATCAGGGATAAAGTGACATACAGAGCAGTGCCAACATCTTCACTCCATCTAAACCAGGATTTTTGGGGCTATAGGATAAAGGCAGAGCTCCTGCCAGTGTCTTCGCTTTTTCTACGCATCTCTCCTGCATATGTACCCAGTTATTTCAGGTATTGGATTTCCATAATTGCACCCAGAAAGCACATTTTAGGTGTCTTTGTGAGTTCTTTTTCTTTTCCTAGTTCTATATTGGCACAAAAACATTAATGGTTCTCTTCATGAGTCACTCCAAGTAATAGACAGGTGAATGGACCGAGTTTTAAAAGAAATCATAATTCTTTCTAATAACAAAGATGGAATTTGAAGTCTGAGATTAATTTTTACTGTTATAGTCCTAATTCAAAAAGTTTCATTTCTCAATATCATAGTATAATTTTATTCTTGCATATAGAACGTCTACATTTTTAACAACTGACAGCAGTGTGGAGGGAGGATTATTGAGAAATCTGCTAGACTTTAGAAAATGTAGATTTCTTGCTAAGAAGTTACTGTGTACCAGATTTGCAGAATTTACTTTGTACAAAAACCATTTTGCTCGAAGTCTGGCTTTGTGGTAGTTTGAAAACTGCTCCTTAAGAGCAAGCGAATGAATTTTGAAGTCTCTCTTTGTTAGACTTTCCTGAGAAAATTGATGTTTCCTCCGAGGGTAACTTAATTCAAATCAAATTGTATTTGGTGACTAGTATAATTTTGGAACTGCATGCTTTGCAGTATGGTAGTAGCTGTATAATGTGCGTTTTAATTTTAATAATAAAACTGATGAATAAGCAAGTGATAATTCTACCTACTGATTTTTTACCTCTATGTTCTGATTCAACATGGTTCATGGAAGAAAGTGCCATTGCAAATACATCTGCGAAATGCAAGAGAGAATGACCCTACTGACCACTTCGGAATTCAGTCCTGAGCAGTTATAAAATCAGACATTTTTAACTCGGAAATCTCAGTTAGGTTGGTTCCTTCGGGGTTGTTTCTGTGATCTTGAGTTAAGGTATCTTCCTGCCCATGTTCCTTTTGGCAACTCTAACAAGCTCGTGCTGGGAGCAACAAGCTCATTCATATCTGTGGTAAAAGTACTGGTAGCACCACCTTCTCCAAAACCTCCAAGGGCTTAGACCAGGGAAGACATAAGACCAAGGCTGAGTATCCTGCTGGCTGACCATGTCTTCATGTTTGGGCGTGAACTTTCAGCTCATCCTGCCAAAACCATTATTGTGGCATGATTAGGAGTGGCCAAGAGTGAAGAGTGGGAGTTCCTGAAGACACAGAAATTCACACTGGCTTTATTGGGGGCAAAGATCAAGTGCTACAAAGCTGCAAAATGTCTCTTTCACTGTTGGAAAGGTGATTTGGAAAAGTGGTTGATCTTCTTCACAGCTCTAAAGTAAGAGCTATTTTTTTTAAAAAAAAAAGTACTTTGAAGTATTTTTAAACTTTCTAGAGACTTTTTAGACCAGCTAACTTGGAAATAAAAATGGTCCATTGACTACTTGCTAATTCATCTGCATGTGCAGCTGCAAAATTATTTTCCATGCACACAGTGTAAAACTTCTCCCTAAATATGAGGTTTAGAGACCCTTTGGGAGTAATTAACTATAACACAGAAGCAAATCTGAGTTCATTGTACACACTGCTCATTTAAGAAATGTTTTTGTGCACAGATTTCATTAGTAAGTTTCCAAAGCCTCCATGAATGCTAAACATTTTATTATAGGACTCTGAGTGCTTCTTATTTTAAATAAAATCTAACATAATCTCATGAATTACATTTAGCTTTCGATCCTTGGATAGCGAGTGGCTGCGTTACGTGTGCGCCACAGTGTATTCAAGGGCTAAAATCTAGCTTTTATTTATTTGTTTAACAGTGATAGAACAACCCTTTTCCTGTGGACTACACAAAATGTTGAAGATATGCTCAACATAAGTTGCATGCTACTGATTTTATTCCACTTACTGGTCAACATCCATACAGTGTCGGGATTGGGTTTTTTTGTTGTTCTAACTGCTTTCCCTCTGTGCTTTTAGTCCTACACTGTACACGGTTGTTAGGATCCTGACTGATGCAGTAGAAATTCAAAGCAAAGCTGCTGTTTTTACAGTACAGGACTGGCAGTTAAGGCGATTGAGTTCCTGAGGATCTGATTTAGCCATTTAGGATTGGGAATACGTGCCCTTAACCTTAGTGGGTCTAGGCATGTGCCTGAAGGTAAGAGTATGCTTAATTTGCTGAATTAGGTCAATGATGAGGCTAATGGACTCCTTCAGAGGCAGCAGCATAATGCTTTCTGCCCTGTATTAAACAGGCAGTCAGGGGATGTAATCTGACTTGCCCTCAGTGTCAACTAATTTATGAAGAACCATAAATCATATGAGATACTCTGAGGAAATCTATCCTACCAGCTGTGCATGTGATGAGGGTGTTGAAACTTGCATGTGCTGGGCAACAGTCTTGGACAGCAGGTTGGAGGGGCTGGGCTCGCTGGCCCAGGTGTGTGCTGATGACCTCTGAAGTCTCTGTTATCTGTTTGTTCGGAGAGACTGGCAGCATAGCATCGTGTGATGTTACCTAATGTAAATTGCACCTTACCCACCATTTATTTCCCAATAAAAACTAGTCTTCATTATTATAGGAAAGTTAATCTTTAACACCTGAGGGGTTTTACACCACCTGTGTTTTATTTCAGAATATACAAAATATATCCAAACACTTGCATTTAAGGAGATGGTTTACACTTTGCTTTGACTGCACTTTCTGGATTGGTTGGAATTTTTGGCGATTACTATTTTACACAGCGGCAGAGTATCTGTGAAGTGGCTATCAATTGAAACATATTTTGCTCTTCAGACTTGCTTTTGCAGGTTTCACTAAACATTTAATTAGTGATAATCAGCTTTTAACCAGCCAGAGCACACTGATGTGATTCTCTCCCCCATAATTGTAGTCATAGTCTGTACCCATAAGATAAATTACTGGCACTCTGAGGAACATCCTAAGCAGCAGGAGGAGAGAGAATAAGAATGTCATTTGCATGGGGATAAAGAAGGTGGTGCCTATACTGTGACTTCAGTGAAGGATATACTTTTTCTTTTCTTTTCAGAATGGTGGACCTGGAAACCAGTCGGAGATTGCGAAGTCTCCTTTCCCTTGAAGTTGCTGGTCAGTGGTCATCTTCCACCACATCCAAGGAAACTAGGAGAGCTCCATGCTAACTTCTGTAAGGTTGCTTCACTATGGAAGATCAAATGATTTTCTGGCTCAGGTTTTGTGAAGTTCGGCATCTGCCTTGGACCTGCAATTTGGAAAAGAGATCATCTCTGAGGCACAGTTAAGAGACAGAAAAACCAGTCCCAGACGATGAGCACTTTAAGTAGCACTGGAATATTACTCAGCTTAACGACAGTGTCTGTTACACTGGATTTTAGTTTGCATGGTGGTCTGATGGCTTGGTCCTTAAGCAGCAATTTGACTCTGAATCAGAGTTTGCCTACGTCTGATCCTCTTAATGCTTCTGAGAAGGGTGAAGTGTCTCGGATGTCTGTAAGGGAGAAGAACTGGCCAGCCCTCTTGATCTTGGTTGTCATCCTGCTGACCATTGGGGGGAACATATTGGTAATTATGGCTGTGTCCTTGGAGAAGAAGTTGCAGAATGCCACAAACTTCTTCCTGATGTCCTTGGCAGTGGCAGACATGCTGGTGGGTATCCTGGTCATGCCTGTGTCGCTCATTACAGTTCTGTATGGTAAGTGGCTTCATTCATTTTTTGACTATAAACTTTTGCAGGGAATCCCCTGAGGCTGCAGCAATCAGCTTTACCCAGTTTTTCATGTGTTGGTAACTTAAGGAGTGTGTGTGGACTTGGTCATGGGTCTGTGCTGAGGTTCATGTTCCACTGGGTGAAGGAGATGCTCTGCTGGGGGCAGAGCCTCTTTCCATGCTGCTGGGAGTGACCTATGATGGTGTTGGCGTTGGTTTTGGGATTGGGGTGGGTTGTTGCTAAGGCTACCCAGAGAAACTGCAACAGTGAGTTAGCTTTTTGCCCTTTGGTTGGACTGCCCCAAGATTAGCCAGGACAGAAAGCATAGGGAAAAGCTGAGGAATGCTTTTGTAACTGACCCGCCCCTAAGCCAGGTCAGAATCAGTCCTTGAGCTCCCTCTTATATAGGTGAGATTTGACCAATAATGTGGTTAAGAAATGATGTTTGCATTAGTAGGTTGACATTCAAACAAAAGCCTTCACTCTTGGCATTTGTACCTGAGCTTGCCTTGTGCCTTTCAGGGGGTCATTTTGCCTTTCTGTGCCTCAGTTTCCCTATCTCTAACCTGAGAAAATGTCTTCCATTTTAAAACACTTTGAAATTTGCATGTATAGGTGTAAGCACTTATTGCTGCCCTACCATACCCGGGTCAGTGTGTGCTGAGGTGGGGTGTTGTTCTTGCACTCAAGTGTAGAATCACTGTTAGCACTTCAAAGGAGTAAAATCTCAAACACACTCATGTTTCTCGTCTGTCTAAGACTGACGACAATTTTTTTCAGTGTGATGCTAAGACACACCGTTCCTGGATATTACAAAGGGGTATTGCATTTGCCTCTGTATCTCTGATCGTCAGGCTTGTGTACTCATGCATCAGTATAATGTGTGTACGTGCGTTTAATAGATAACGCTTCATCATTTTTGACGTCCGTTTTCAGTTTTTCTTTGAAAAGTGTTTTAATATTGATATTTCTTGGAAACAAATAATGCTGTTTACTTCCAGATTTGATTAGAAATTGGTTTACTGTCCTATAAAGTAAAATGCAGAGATATTTATGTGACTTCTTCCCTTGCCTAAATGATTAAGTCAGAGAGAGATTCATTTCCAAAACTTATATAACTTGTCTACAGAGAGATAAATCAATATGTGATTTAGGTACAGACCTAGCCACAGAGATCTTATGCATAAAGCTTTTTATTTTGGGCTGTCAGAATAGTTATACCTCTAAATCTTCTGCGTATTGCAACATGTGTATTTTATTTTTAGCATTTTACTTCAGTTCCCTGGAGCTTGAAAAGAAGCATATAAATACTTGAATTATTTGATTGACCTGTGCTTGCATAAATTCTAGGTTACCCTGTGACTCTAAAAAGGTGAATTTATGGAAGTGATCCTCCTATGTACGTACTTTCAGAGTCTTTGGATACTAAATGGAAATAGATTTTCTGTTCTACCTAGAAAATGATTACTTAAGGTCGTTTAAAGGTATAAACCATGCTGCATATTTAGAGGCAAGTAAATGTTGTTGGTTTGAAGAGGAGTTGTAATTATTCCTCTTTTCTAGCAGAGCACCAGAATTAGCTGTTGATGGCCCCAACATTTCTTCGCAGGCAAACATCACTAAACAGATATTTTGGCAAAAAGTTATGATTTCAGAATGGACATAGAAAATTTATGAAAATACTATGAGGAAAGAGAATAGCTGCTGTTACGTCAGGGGAGCCAGGAGACAGCTGGAGCTGCGCTGACTGCCGGCACTGCTCCCTTGGGCCAACTCGGTAACCACTGCTGGGCTGGCCCAAAGCAGACATGTTGCTTTCAGGCTTTGTGAAGGGAGGAGGAAAAGCTTCATTTGGGAAGATGAAGCCTCACAGGAACTTGTGAACTGATTTGAAGAGGACTACTGTGAAACGGCTTTTCTATATTATTGAAACTACTCATTGTGGAAGTAAGCGGCCAGGGATGTGCCACTTGAACAGCAAGGGGAGAAGGCTTTTAGAGGGAGCAGAGAAAGTCTGTCCCCTTTCCAAAGAGATTATTTGCTAGTTCATCCTGAAAATTAACACTTGGTTTGATATCCAGCAGCTAAAGGGCATGGAGTGACTGGGTATGGCTGAGAAAGGACTAAAGGAAAAAGACTGAGATCATGCCAAGGGTTTTGCCCTCTTTGAATCCACCATAAGACGTGGGTGCTCTTCTCTAAGCATCTAGAAAAATTATTTAGGATAGAAGACTAACAGGGCACATCAACAGCCTCAACATTTGGTGATCCTTGTAAACGAAACATTTATGCAAAAACACAGAGGAAAAGAAGGGTAAGCCTGTCACGCATCATTGCATACTGCTTGGATTGAATACAGGCATACTTTTCTCAGCTTCATTTGTGCTGGAGTCATCAAGCTTTTCAGAGCCCTACACTTATTTCTAACCTTGGCTGGGAGGGGAGGTAGGTATCTTGTATGTTATACCCAGCTTGGTGGGCCAGTTCTTATGACGACACGAGACAGCAACTAGAAAGGCTCTTGGCAGAGTCACAACATTAACAAATGCCGTTATTACAGCTGACATCCTCCAGAGATCCATCATTCATTCCTGAGTCTCTTTTATGTGGTGTCATAGGTAGCATCTCTCTGCACCATTCCGCACACTGATTTTCAGGACAAAATCTGGCCTTTTGTGTAAAAAAAATTTCTTGGCTTAGTTGCCTTTGAGCTACAGATTTTGAAAAATGGTTCTTCTTACAGCTGGCTGCAAGCACGCTGCATGCCACAGTGGCTGGTAAGGCAGAGGATTTTGTCTTGTTTTCTAAGTGCTAGAGATCAGGAAATCCAAACATGTACAAAGGTTTTGTAGGTTTTATATGCTGTTTGACATGGCAGCACACAAACCTGTATCAATGATTAAGGGGGCAAATTTCCATATATCAGCAGAATTCCTCTGACAGTAACAGGGGTTCATGACCATGAACTGACCAGGGAGAGTGTTACTGCTTGGAGATGTAATTGTGAATGTTCAGTGATTTTTACTCTGTATATTTTACCCCGGGCGTTCTATGTAGTCTATGTATGACGACACGGTGTTGTTACAAAAGCTGCCATTTGCTGTGTGGGAAATGTATGGAGCACATCTCTGCCAGATTTGTAGAAATCTCTTTTAATTTATGTAATAAGAAAGAATTCTTAAAAAATACATATCATAAAGACAAGAATTATGAAGTTGCTTTTAAGTTTCTACATGAGCGGTCCCAGCCCCAGTGATAAATTCTAGTTTGCAGAGTAGGTTCATTTCCCTACTTTTCAGCTAATGAGGTGAAGTAGGTTTCACTTCAAGCATAACTAGAAAATTGAACAGACACCCTCCAAAAAGACTTGTGGGTTTTTTCCTTAATTAAAAGAAGGAAAAATCAAGTTGTCAGTTAATTAAAGAATCCTATTACAAAGGAAGGTATGGCAGGATGTATCATGCTGATTTTTCACTGATTAGTCAACATTGATACATTTATCAATTAGTCTTTCTTAAATGTCTTGGACTAATTGATGACTTGCATTTGACAACTTCGTATGTTTTCCATGGTGTGCAGTTCCTGAAGAACTAAACAAGTGAATAAGTTAATAATCATGTATTGGGGAGAGTAGATGAGAAATTAATATTGTGTTTAATCTCAATGGAGAAACTTCTGATTCTCCAAAACAAAAATACTGGTGTGATAGGGCATCAGGTATTCTGCATGTAATGGAGCTTCTGACAGCAGATGGAGATTGCATTCTCTCCTTGGACCATTTTAGGGACAGCCAGTAGTGGGTTTGCATCACGTCTAGTGTTTATGGGCAAGAAAGAGAGAGCTGCTTTCACTCTCGTAGGAGCAGTGAAGGAATGCAAGAGAATCTCATCAGCTGATCTGAGTGGAAGTTACAGAAGGTATTAACTCTCTTCATTTTAACGAAATGGATTCACAGCTGCTAACGAGTTGCCAGAGTGTCGCCAGCAAACTCATCTGCGAATCCAGGGGCCCAGGCTTCTCTCTTCTCTTCGATTTTCAAAAAACACTGCAATGCTGGCAGCCTGCTGCAGCTTCCAGGAAGGCTGATATGAGATTCTGTATCCATTAGTCTCAACTGCTGGAGCAGCTTTACATCCAGATTATTGTTATTATTGATAATTATCGTCATTATTATGTGGTGACAGAGATGTGCTGAGCACTTGCGGCAGAACTTTGCTGTTTATTCCCCCTGCAGAGGGAAGGGGGGGGGGAAGCAGAAAGAGCTGTCAGTCAAAGAGCCTGTTCTGCAGTCTTGTTTCCCCTGAACCTGCTTTGCCTTTCTAGGGTAGCACTTGCTATCAGTCAGCATCTTGCAGAGAGGCCTGATCAGGTGAGGCAAGGACAAGGTGTTGCTGAGTAAGTTTCTGGATGCAGTCAATATCTGAAAGGACAGATGGAGGGCGCCTGGGGTGTTTGCAATGCAGATCTCAGCAGTGTCAGGGCATGCTGCACACCTTGACGATGCTGGGTATTTTCTGAATATGCAACAAGGAATAATATGCTCCTTCAACAGCTGGGGCCATCTGCTCTGTCATTATTATTTTTTAATTTAAAGAAAATAATTATTTTTTCCCTACTGATTTCTAGTAGTGACACTCGACGTACAGGTTAGTATTTACTGCTGCCAACCAGTTACAGGTGCCTGCACCCAAATGTCGAGTTGGAAGAATACAAGGAGTTAAAAACAGTTGTTGTTTTGCCTCTTCATTCTTAAGAAAAAAAAAAAAAAAGAAATTAATGAAGAAGTGATATTTCTTATACGGGAGTTCCCTTAACTCTTTTAGCGCATTCATGGCTGTAAGTTAAATGACTGCAGTGCTGTGTCTGTGTAAGTGACTGTGTCAGTCCACCTGGATTAATTAACAGTCTTCCCCTTCTGACAAACTCCTGCCTTATTTTCTAGCTAGTTATCATCTAAACTAGTCATTGGCTTATGACTGACACAGCAAACTGGTGAGATCACCCTGCATTATTTTATTGTACCAAGTTGTGCTTAAAATCCATCAGTGGTCTGAAAAAATTGCAAACCCCAAATCCATGGACTGGCAGTGGACATTTTGTCATGCCCCATCACACAGCTTGGTGTTGTGCCTCCCTGTGCCGGGGCAGTGTCATCCGGCCGTTTCCGGGCTGCTGGAGATGCATTTACACAGCTTGCTGTAAGGACCAAGGGAGTTTTTTTCTCTCCCAGCTGGTTGAACTGTCGGTGTTCCCGGCAGTAGTAACTGCTGCTCCATGCTAAGGTCTGCTGGTGACTGGGTAAGCTGAAATTTTTGGATGTTGTGGGATTTTGGTGCCCTCACAGCCTGGCTGTTGGGCTGATGGTGTCTGGAGCCAGGGCTGGCATTGTAGCAGTGAGGAGCGGGAACATCATGGTGAGGAAAGGAGTGAAAACAAGCACAGTATCAGCAAGGCTTCATCCCCAGAGAGCACTGGCAGCGTCTCCTAGCACAATGCAAGCTTGAGGAGCTTTTTTTAACATGAATATTTATCAGGTTTAGCATTTGAACCTTCCTAGGGTTATACAGATACTTACTAATTGCTTCTCTCAATGCTTTAGTGAGGTTTTAAATATTTATATGATTGATATTAAGTGTTAACAAGATTACTGTCAGGAGAAAGGTGAAATCTCACCTTGTTAAAATAATGCCCTTACAAATGATGCTAGAGGTACAACACCTTCACTCCTGAGGAGCTGGTACAGAACAGTACTGGTTTCTGTGTGTTTGTTGCATCTAATCGATGAGCTGAGATGGTGGGAAGGAGCAGAGAGAAAACAAGTTTTTTATGTCTTATAACCAAGATCCTTGGAGAGCAACTGAAGGAGAAGGGAAAGCAAATCGAGAGGCTGGCATAAGAGCAGTGAAGACAAGACTAACGCCTGCAGCAGAACCTTGGGGGTGAGAATGAAAGCCATGGGCCGCCAGCCTAGCCATGGCGTGAGCCAGTGACAGCTGAGCCTCCTAGAGCCTTATAAACATCCACCTCTGCCCTGAGAGAATTGTATTTTGGCAGCAGTTCAGGTGTATTTATAAGAAAATTATTTTTAGGAATGTGGATGGGCCTTAGTTCTCTGACCCTCAGAAGCAAAAGCTGTTCTGAGTACGCACACCTGTGTCTCATGCAGGTAATGCTGAGAGAGCAGGATCTGCTCTGCTGTGTGCAGGGGCGCTCTGAAGGTGGTCCAGGAGCTGAGTGGATGGCTGCAGGTATCAGAGGAGGTGCTGGTGAGATGGTTCCCTTCAGAAGAGACAACAATGAAAGGAGAGTGCAAATTATGTAAAATCTCTGCAAAAAACTGTCAAACCACATAATTACAGGGACCCTCAGTCTGCCACCAGCTGCAATGGAAATTAGAAAGGAAATTGCAAAGTATAAATGGTTGCTGTTATCTAAAATATAGACTAAGTTCTTAATGAATGGAAAACCCTGGAGAATGATTCTGGAGTATAACTGCCAGACCAAATCAGATTAGATACATGTCCAACTAGACTAATATTTTTTTTCTCTGACAAGAGCCTGAGCAAAGCAATGAATTTGTCTGTGCCAGGCGTTCCAGGAAAGCCTTCTCAAGGCAGTAATTTTCTCCTAGACTATATTGGCTGGTGTTTGACTTGTGCCCTGTATTATGAGAATTATATCTCCTGTTGTGTGTGTGTCTCAAGGTTTGGTTTTGTTTAGCACTTTGTGATACGATATTCAGATATCTGGAAATGGTCAGTCATTTTTAAAATCCTGCCAAGTCGTAGCCTTAGCTGCATCTTGACTACATCGGTTCCAGACAGCAGTTTCATTATTTTCAGAAGTTTTTTAATGCATCACCTTTTCATTTCTAGTGAGTTACCACTACAATTAATTTTTCTGCTGGAGTGTGAGTGAATGGAAACACGTTGGCTGCTTGCTCTGTCTACTAAGTCATACACTTAGACATGGGGGCTTTTTTTGTTCTCCAGTAACACCTTGTACCTGGGAAGTGTGCAATGATATTTATATCCAACAGCATGTACTAGTTAGTTTTCTTTTACCATCAGTAAAATCCATTGGCTGCTACATTGTGTGCTTGTCCAGCAACATTTATTCTCTTTTGGAGTCCCCACAGCTTCCTACTAACCTCAGCTACCCTCAATAATTCTGTCAAATCTAAAAACGTGCTACCTCATTGTTCACCCTCTTTCCAGTTTATTAAATTCAAAGAAAACTTTAATTCAAATATTGAGTATCTTGCTACTGAGTTTTCTCCGCATGAACAACTGCCTGTTTACTAATGTGACAAATGGGATTAAGTTGTGGCATATCTCTGTTGCCGTTGGGAAAGAAAGCTCTGTATGGTGCCCTGTATCCATATAAAACTTTTCTTCTGCTTCCCAAGGTTCAAATCGTGCTTAGAGTAAGGGGAGAAGGGGAAATACTAAATAGTCTCTAGGATATTCTCTGTATCCTGTTGAACATGAGACCTGGCTGTAAAATATTTTGAGGCAGTTAACTGCCTGCTTTCAGGATTTACTAGAGTTGCTTAAAATACTACACCCTGTGATGGCACTCCTCCTGTTCGTGTTTGGAAATGACCTTAGGACCCTGTGTAGCTTTGGCTTGTGTTGGTGGGAAAACCGGTGGCTTTTGGTCAAGTGAGAGTCAAAGGCTGAAGGGCTGAAATGAGCACAGGGGCTCAGGACTGGAGAGGATGGCAATACCTGACAAGAGAAGGGAACAATGGTACATGACTTTTCTCAGCAGTGATTAAATTTGCTCGCTTATATTAGCATCGACCTCTTCCAGAACACTTTGAGTAGGAGCCTTTAGCTTTTAATTGTTGTATTGAAAGCTGGCTTTGTTCCATCCACATAAATTTCTTCTTAATTTCATTTCTGATCTCATCTGAGATTATTTATACCTTGCTTTTGGCTTTTGATCTTGTTTATTTTATTTTTTTGTTAAGTTTTTAATGTTGGACTTTGTACAAGACTGGAAGCTTAGTGAGGAAAGTATTGTCATCTGAGCAGTGCTAAGCACTTTGAAATAAAAACCGTAGTGCTCAACAGAACTTCAGAGTCATCTTCTTGCCACTCGTATTAAGGAAGAATTGGTTTTAAAAATTGTTAAAGGAATTTAACTTATTCTAGCCTATTGTTATTCTTTCTTATTATTTTGAAATGTCTTTTTATTGATGTCTTGTCTAAAAATCTCCTCAAGTTTTATATATTCTTTTGTTATGAGATGAACAATCAAATTTGGTATTTGCAGGATGGCACCAGTATGAGGTGGATACAGCCATCGGCTTTTTTTTTTTTTGTCTAACTGATTCATTTCTACTTGTTCATCCAAGGAGCAGGCTCAGCCTCAGGCAGATTGCTTATGAGTAGTGCAATATTGTCCAATGAGATAAATTCTTCATATGAAATTAACATGAATTACTTATCTTTCTTTCTTATCTTTCACTTTTTCAATTAATTTCATATGAAAAACTGCTGGACACTTCTGGAAGGCATGTTACAGTCTTATTAAGCTGTGCAAAATAAGAAACTGTTTAAAAAGGAGGGAAAAAAAAGGCTTAGCCCTTGTTTTTTTGTTGTCTTCCTCTCCAAGAGGTCATGTAACAATCCAAAGAGAATTAACAATATTGGGTGGACCAGGACTGTAGAGGAAGCACAGCTGATGTCAAACCATGGATGCAGTTAAGTGAAAAAATGGTATTTATGTGGGCACAGCTACCCTTAACAGAGACACCTGGGGCTTAAACTTGGTTTTATTTTCAGTGAAATAACATGTTACTGGTAACACCCTGTACTGATTGTTCCTATTGTCTGGGAACATTCATTTAGCTGAAGTGGCTTCATCATACACTCCTTTCCAAGCACCCTTGAAGTTTCCGTCCTCATCAGATTGAGTAAGAGAAGGATCAAAAATGAGCAGCCCATAAAACTGGAGAAGGATAGTCTCCACCTCTTCCATAATGAGCTGCTGCCATCTTTTCTCCAGTCTGTGTGAGAGTGTGCAGTGACACCAAACCCCAGCCCAGGCCATGGTCTTTGCTATGTGCCATGTGTAGGGGCCAAAGTCAGAGCAAGTATTGCGGGGCATTGATGCGTGTGTTTAACCAGCTGTGACTGCCACCCAGCCTTTGTGATATTTTGATGCCCATCTTACCTGCTCTGCCATCTGTTACACAAAGTAGGACAGGTGAACTGGATACTAATAACTGGCTGTAATGAATGCACAAATCTTCCTCCTGGGCTATCAGCAAAGCTCCATTAACTTCAATTACGGACGTGAAGGTCATGTTCCACAAGGTGTACTGCCCTGTCTGATTTGCAGGCATGTGCTGTGAGCTGGGCAGCTCTCTGGAGCCTGTGGGAAACAGGAGCTGGTTTCTGTGGTCAGCAAGCACCTTCCTCCAAGGAAGGAGCTCAGCGCGTCCATCTCTGACAGTGACGAAGACAGCTCTGCCTGAGCTCCCGGGATGCACCAGCTCACATATTAGCTGTGTCCTGCAAGCTTCTTGCCCGTCACTTTAGCGTTGATTTGGGTTCACTTGCTTGTGGAAAGTCTTGTATTTTTTTATTTTTCAGGAGGAGAGCAGATGACCCTTTGCCTTAGGTCTCTAATCTTCCTTCCTGTACTGCTGAGCTCTGGGTGATGTAGCAAAGGATTTGCTGTTGCAGAGATTAGCCCCAGAGTATATCAACCCCTGCTGTAAGAGAGAGTTTGAACGGCACCTTTCTTACCTGCTGTGGGTAGGGCCTGGCAGTTTTGTGCCTGGTCCTTATGACCAATCTGAGCTCAGCTATAATCCACATTGTAGAGCATCAGTTTATGGGACTCTGAAGACCTATTTCTGCTGTCAGATACAGAGGCAGAACAGTTACTATTTAAATTTTTACCACTTCCATCTTTCTTGTTATTTCTTCACTCTGCGCTGCCTGTGTATTATCCAGCTCTGGCTTCAGCCTGCTTCTTGGTATAGGCAGAAGTATTCTTTATTACCCTCCCTGTGTTCCTTTCCATTGACAAGACGATCTTGTCCGTATGACAGCTTTAGGAGAAAATACCAGAAAACAATAGATGTTACACATTTGTAAGCGTGCTTTTTTGCTCCTCCTAACCTCTCACTATTAAGCAACCAGCTACTTCATCCTTTGTGTGTTAAGGGAGCCTTTAGCCAGTGATCTGGTGAAATGGTGCTGAACATATTGCTCAGGCTGCTCAGTCCAGGCACAGATGAGCACAAATGGACACAGATCAGCACAAAAAATTCCATCAGCTTCTGTTTCTGGTAGCTTTCATCATGAGGGCTGGTCACGGAGAAGGCTGCATGGCTGCTTTCTGTTGGCTGCTGGAGCATTTACTGATTTCACACCCTTTGAATCTGCTTGTGTTAGATTTGATTAAACAACGCCCCTCCAGAGAGGTTGGCATCACAAAGCCCCTGAATATGGACTCAAGAGCAGGGCACACTTTAGCACATCAGGGGGCTGTCGGCATTGCAGTCTGGCAGAGATGGATGTCAGGTGTGAGCGAGCTATGTGTGCACTGTTTGATAGTCTCGGCACATTATGGCACTGCCAGGCTGAGAACTAATCCTGGCCTTTTTCAGGAAAATGTGCTTGTAGACCTGATTTTCAGAGAGACTCGTCGTTTGCCCTGTGGGTTTGGCAGGTTTTATTGCAGACAGAGCCTCTTGCAGAAAGGCCTGAACAAAATCAATTGTGCTAATCTGGAAAATGCCGCATGGCGGCATGAATCCATATTTCTGAGATTTAAGGTGACCCGTCAAGTAGAAAAGAGAAATTCTTTTTTTTTTCGCCCCTAAATGTAGAAAAATGAAAAAACAGGAATGCTTATTTTCTAACTGTGTTACTGCCTCCTTTGCTTTGATCGATGGCAGGAGATTCAGGTACGTAACACCATGTGATTTTGTTTTCCCCCTAGGTGGACCTAGGAAATGACTTCCACAAAATTCACCAGTGGAGATCCTGACCATGCTAAAGTCAGTGGAAATATTGGCAGCAATTCAGGGAGGCTAGGGCTTTTGTCAGAGTACTTCTTTGGCTCCTACAACCTTCATTACATTCCTCCTGTGTGGTCATGATGGTAGCTTTTGGCATGACTATGGCAGCTTCCTTCATCCAGAAGGGTCCCAGATGTTCTGCTGCTCTCCTCTGGTTCTAAGGAAATTTCTTCTGCCATTGCAGTGCAACTCCCTTAGTGGCAATGCTGTTGATTAGGTTTCAGCACCATCACACAAAGGACGAGCCACTCTCCAGTTAAATCTTTATGGTACATATAGGGAAATTAGGTGGCATTTGTCCAAGTAAAATGACCTGATGCTGTGCAGTGTGAAACCTTCAGCTCAGTGCTGAAATGTGTTCCGAGTTTAGTCCTAAATCCTAAACCCAGTCTGATCCCAAAGTGTATTTCAGTGGGCATTCAACTTGCTTAATATGGTTTGGGATGAAAAGCTTCTTGTTATTACTTGTGCATTGACTTTGTGATGCCGGTTCTCTTTAATGTGTTTCTCTTTTGCTCTGTTTCCTGCTGTAAAAGGAAGGAACTCCACTCTTCTGGGTTGACAGGGGCTGTTAAGAGGTTTTTTTGTTTATTTCATTGGTTTTGGTTAAAAAAATTAAAAATTAAAAAAGGCAGAGGAAGCCAATTCACCTTAGAGAAAGCAAATATATTTTGCTGAGCAACATGATCCAAATAAGAAAATGAGATCTCAGAGATTCTGAGGAGAGTTTTCTGATCCCACAGGAATACAGGAGTGAAAAGGACTTTCTGATTCAGCGTGTCCTGTTGTTTGCTACAAAGTGTTAGTGAGACATTGAGCTACTGTAGTCAGAGACTACAATGTCACATCTTTCAGGTCTGCCTACTGTTGGGATGCTGAAGCCAGAGTTTGTGTGTGTCACTGTGTAGCTACAGAAAGCCATGACAAATCTCTGAGCACCTTCTTACAAAAATCAAAACCTCATCTCTTTGTCAGTCTCAACTTTCTTAAAAGAAGCGGTTTTTAAGCAGAAAATCCTAATGCTGTCATGTGAAAAAAGCAGAACCTCCATGTACCATTGTACTTTGTAAGAAGTAAATGTACTTTGCAACTTTTCTTGAAAAGCTGATAAACTGGGCTGCTTCCTCTTTGCCGTTTTATTGAGGGGAACCTGTTGTGAGCACTTCCTCTCTCACAGCTCTACCAGGGCACAGGAAGTCATCACTAGGTCTGTTAGGCAAACTTTCTCTAAACCATTTAAGACTGTGGTCTAATATAAAGCCAGAAGCTAATCAATAATGAGAGTACGTTGCAGAGCAGGTTTCTGTAATAAAGCCTTGGTGGGCACTTGCTAAGTGGAGGCAGGACTTTTTGCACAGTTTCCAGCTCCGCAGGTCACCTTCAGATATGGTCTTACCCTAAAACAAGCCATGGAAGCAGTCCTAGGTAAGCGCTAACCGCGTAAAATATTACCCAGGTATTTCAGTGAGGATGCGTCCCTGAATGCAGCCTCTACAAATGTGGCAGAAAACACCCCCAGAATCCACCTTTATCCTCCTCCCAAGCTCTTGAGAGATGAAGGTAAATGTTAATGTACACTACATGATTTCAGTGGATTCACTCCTACTTTAAGCTAGTTGAACATATGGCTTTATAGTTTTCTAATTTGCCCACAGCGTGTATGTTGCATCCAATCACAGAGCCATTTTTCATATTTTAGACACTAAATTAGACAGGCATATCTTGCCTACTTGATGTAATTGAGAGTTGCCCATCCAAAATAATTTTTTTTATGTTCGAGTATGACTCATTAGAATGATTTTGAATGGCACATATTTAAATACTGTTATTTAATGCAAATAAAGATACAATTATATTTTTTATTTCATCCTTTTGCTAAAAATTTTTGGAAGATGCAACGGATTTTAAAATTCAGAGGAGTGTAGGGCCCAAAAATCCCTGGATTGTGAATAGTTACATTTCTGTTTTACCGGAGTACTGATGTCAGTTTAAATAAAACAGCAATTTTAAAGCTGTCAGTACAATCTTCTCATGCCCAATTTGTTTCTAGATCAGTGAAGCTAAATGTGCTTTAAAATACATGAATCTTCATTTAATTTTTATGATGGTAGCCTGGATGTTAGTCCCAGCTTAAGTGCCCCTTTGGAAAACTTGCCTGAGTTCAGCTTCAGCTGTAGCTCAGGCCTCCCTCGTTCTCACAATCTGTTGTCCATTTGGAGAAAGACCTGGTTAAAACGTGCACCACCTCTCCAACCACATCACAAAGACTGGTACTCAAGCAGCATCTGCTCAGTGAGCAAGAAAACTGACTGTCAACTGACATTTGCTTCTACTGATTTGTGTAAACGGTGTGAGCTTTTTTTTTTTTTTTTTTAAAAAAAAGAAGAAAAGGGGAAAAAAGAGAAAGAGGAACAGTAAACTCTATGAAATAGCAGAATGGAAAGGATAGCAAATTCTCTTAATCTTTACCCAAGCATTAGATTCACTTAGGAAAGTGAGAAATAAAATAATCTCCATTTAGAAGCATTGTATGTGTGCCCTGGAGTTTAAAACACAGGTGTGACCACAGCAGCCTGGCCTGAGCTGTGGCGGAGGAGTACGTCTCAATGGCTCCATCCATTCTGTCCATCCTGAACACACCAGAGTAGTTATTATTTTACTTCTGTTTCCTCTTGCCCACAGAAGCCTTTGCTTCCCCTCCTAGAAGGTGCCTACAGCTAAATCTGGCAACACATTCACACACCAAATTTCTAGGACATATTATCTCATGCTGAGAACTTGCTACCTCTTCTCACTCACCCCAGCACAGTGAAATTGGGATGAGGACCTAGTTAGTAGCATGTGTTTCTCAGCACTTGCCAACAAGCAGTTACAATTTCCAGGAACGGTCCTACTTGCAGTCTGTTGTAAAGATTAACATATGGCTCATTTTCCTGTGCTGGCTGCAGCTGCAGAAATTGGAGAACGTAAGGGGAAATGCAGAAGGACTCCAAGGGTGGTCAGCTGTATTTCTGTATTCTGTGTTGACTTAATGCATAATTGAAAAACTCTTTCGCCCTTGTTCTGTTTGGAAATTATGCTCTGTATTCACTTGAGAAGTCTTGTTCATGTGTGTAGATAGAGGCCTCGTGTCAGTATTTTGCTGGCTGGTATATCTATGTACATCCTATCGTATTTGTTGCTTTTACTGTATTGTGTTATGGGCAGCATTTTTGGAAAATAAGCATGATTTATTTTCAGGGTATGGTAACCTTTATGTGATTAATACAATAATATAGTAATTTCTTGCCTAAGGGCTCAATCTGAGTAATGGTGACATGCCAAGACCCTGAGGAATACACTGCTAGATTTTCAGAAGAAGTGCACAAAATAGGCGAACCCAGCCTTTGAGCTTAAAAGTACAGAAAAATCAGTGCCACTATGCAGGCAAATACATATATAGACAGCTACTTTACACTAGATGGAAAGAAATACAAAGAAGCAAGGTGAAGTCACTTAAATATATTGTAAGACAAGTATATCAATGTAATATATTAGTTTAAATTATGAATGTTTCCAGGATTGGGTCAATTAACTCAGAATTAACTCAAATTTTTCTTCTACTTCCTTTCACATCTGTCTATTAAATTGATAACATTAAACTCTACTCAGCAAATTATGATTTTAATGTCTCTTACCAATTCGCTTGACATATCTCTTTAAATTCTGGTTCTAGAGTTGTCTAATATTCCTTAAAATATGTGCCAATACCCTTGTAGATTAGTTCAGTTCCATGAGATCTAATGGTAAGAGTAGCATTAAGTTCCCACTATGTTTTATCAGCACATGCTGGGAAAGAGGCTCTGGTGTGATTCATCTGCTTGCATGGTAATTAAATGGAAATTACATTGATGGAAGAGGGGCCACATGCCAATTGCTCTGCTTTGCTCTAATTTGCTTGCAGCCTTATTGATGCAATACAACCCTTTTTCTGAATGGACAACTCACAAGAGAAACAGAATGGATCTTCACTAGCTTTTCTGCCATAATTGTCATTAAAGATGATGACGACACGAGGGGAATTTGTGCATGAGCCTGTCAGGGAGCCTAGGCTGTGATTACCAATATGTATTTCAACATTTTGGTTTCATGCATTAGTTTTAAATACATATTCCGTTTTTCTAGCTTCCTCCATGTTTTTAGTTGTAATAAGTGTCATTGTTGGAAAGCTTTGCTAGTCCTGCAGGACCTCTGATATGCACAGTGACAGCAGTGGTTTTAGTGAGTGAATCTCTCCTCCGAGATGATGTCTCAGTCCCTGGATGAAAAATGTTCAGGACTACAAAGTTCAACTAGTAATGCCCCAACATGAAATACCTACTTCCTCTATCAGCTCTTAGATTTTATGAGCAAGGCAGGACAATTGGTAAGGTTCTGTTGATTCTCTGTTATTTTTTGGGTGGTTTGATTTCCATTCGTGTTGGCATGTTGGCAGGAGGCTCTCTTCTCGAGCCAATCCCAACAACAAATAGAGGCTGGGTGGAGAATGGATTGAGAGTAGCCCTGAAGAGAAGGACTTAGTGATGTTGGTAGATGAGAAGCTCAATGGGAGCCAGCAATGTGCACTTGCAGCCCAGAAAGCCAACTAATATCCTGGGTTGTATCAAAAGAAGTATAACCAGCAGGTCAAGGGAAGTGATTCTGCCCCTCCACTCTGCTCTCTTGAGATCTCCCCTGGAGTCTTGCATTCAGTTCTGGATTCCTCAGCACAGGAAGGACATGAATCTGATGGAACAAGTCCAGAGAAGGCCACAAAGATGATCATAGCACCTTCCCTATGAGGATAGGCTGAGAGAGTTGGAGTTGTTCAGCTTGGAGAAGAGAAGGCAACAGGGAGACCTTATAGCAGCCTGTAAGTACTTAAAGTGGGCCTACAGGAAAGATGGGGAGGGACTCTTGATCAGAGAGTGCATTGATAGGATGAAGGGTAATGGTTTTAAGCTGAAAGAGGGGAGATTTAGATGAGGTATTAGGAAAAAAATTATTACTTTGAGGGTGGTGAGGCACTGCCACAGTTGAAGAAGAAGACAGAGAAGTCATGGATGGTCCATCCTTGGAGGTGTTCAAGGCCAGGTTGGATGAGGCTTTAAGCAAGCTGATCTAGTGGAAGGTGTCCCTGCTCATCACAATGAGGATGATCTTTAAGGTCCCTTCCAACCCAAGCCAGTCTGTGATTCTGTCTATGAGTCCATTTGCAAAGATCTGAATCTCAGCAATACTGTGCTTTGACACATTCACAGTGATGTAGGCGCACTTACCACTTAATAGAACTTGAACTAATACTTTTGTTGGTGTGTGTTCTCCAGCTATACTGGAGTTATTGGGGCAGACGAGTTGTTAGTCTGACCGATCTGTTTCTGCATTCTGGTGTATAAGGTTTTGGAATGTATTTATTTTATGTCAGTTTTAGGTGTTTTTCCTGTTTTTGTAAAAGTCTATTTCCATTGTCAATCAGAGACAGCAGCTGAAGAAAACAGGTCTTGGTGTTGTTGACATATGGAAATTGTATGGCAGGCTTTTACCGTACCTATTTGGCACCCACTGGGATGTAGAAGACTGTAAGGGATTGTCTAACACCTATAAATATTGATGTCTGGTTTTACAAGGCAGCAGAGTTCTGTCCTTATGCCCACATTTTGTTCAGAATGGTAACTACTTCTCACTCTGCTTTTTAAATTGTGAATTTGTTGGGTAAAATTTTGAATTTGCCAGTTAAGCTTTTGTTGATTTCTTCTGATTGGCTGATCTGAAATGAACAGAAGAATAGATTGTATTTTAACACAGCAGAAGCCAGAATTTTTGAGTCTACTGTTAACATCCAGCTGGCTGACTCCATCCAAGATACACAACAACAGGTTATTTGTTTGATATAACAAGGTGAGTTGATGTCGGCAAGCATGGACACAGGAAAACCAGCTTCCATGATGAAGTCCTTTAAACATACCCTTTACATCTTACTTTACTTTCCATAATGAATTTTCCAAGCTTTTTCTAGTCCACAGTGGGATAAGTGCCTCTTGTGTCTTGGGAGTAACTAGTTCTACTACAGCACCCATAGTACTCATCTACATTTTTCAAATTTACTCCAACACTTATTATATTTTGCTAGATTATTGCATTAATGCATTGTTTTATTATCATAGTTATCCCTGGTTTTTATTTGTAATCAAGTGCAAGATTTCACTGTAATAATAGTATAACCATGATAATAAAATAATGTTGCACTTGATTACAAAGCAAAAACAAGTCTATCAAAAAAACCATAGTATAACTTAACTAAATATCATTTCTTTATTTTCCTTTTCCACCTCATGAGACCACTGTAATTTTCTGTGTAATAGTATTCTTTCTAATATATCAATATGCCCACACTTCATTTATCCAGGTTAAATTCAATTTCTACTTCATGTTAATGGAACCTACAATAGGCCTACAATTTCTACAAAACTCAAAAATAAAGGAGTGCAAGTGTACCCAGATGGTGGCCATAAATGTTTAGACTCACTTTGCCTCTGATGTTACCCATCTGGAATATGTTCCACATGCTGAAACATTGCTATGGGAAATGGAATAACCTTGTCCTGCATTGCCATTTTCAGTACAGACCTTCTCAGGATCCAAGCTGCATTTGCCAGAGAGAGACATAAAGTCAGACAGAATTGGTGTTGCTCCCTGTTTTCTTTTTGGCTGAGGGATGTCACCTGAATTCCAGAATGTGAGAGCGAAGGTACACGTCTTGGCACAGTCTGAGGCATTTCTGCACCTTTTGATCTGTAAAGAAAGCTGTGCTGAGTTGACTCTTATGTGTCCTCGTGCAGCAGTTTGACAACAATCTGGCATTTTATAGGCTGTAAATGCTGTGGTATGAAAGCACCATAATCCAAGATTAAATCTTATTCCAACTTTGAGTCTTTTATAACAGACTGTGTTAGTAGTGAGTGGTTTTAATTAGTAACGAGATGTGTACAAAATACTTACAATGATGCAAATCCTTAACATCGTATTATGTGGTTGTACAAGTTGAGCTGTCACACCGAATAAGAATTTGGTTGCTTGGAGTAGAAGACTGCTTTAAAATACACCACTTTAAAATATGGCTGGTTGGTGGCGTATCAGCTCTGCCAGGCAGACATGGGATGAGCAGGGGGTGCAAGAGCCTGATGTGTCTAGAGAGGGACAATGCGGTTTGAGCCACATACAGTCTTCCCAGGCCTCTGATTTCCTAGGGTTGCTTTGGATACCTGGATGCTGGCAACAGGGTGACCCACCCTGTTCGAGGCAAGGGGGCTTGCGATGAGGCAGTCTTCTCTGAGTACCAAACCCTGATGAGCGGTTGGTTCCCACTAGGGTGAGTGAATCAAATCCCACCAGAGGGCCAGGACTTGAGTTTCTCTGCCGTAGCACTGGCTGCTCCTGAGCTAAAACCAGAATTAGCCTGCAGGCCTCTGCAGATGAGAAATACTGCAACGTGCTGAGATGAAGTCCACAAGCCTCCTTCCCTCTGAGGCTTAATGTAGAGACATCCGCAAGCTGTGATTCTGTCCATACTATCCAGCAGAGAGGTTCGATTAAACATGAGCATTTGAAGTTTGTACATTCTTGTAGTGATAGAAGTAGAACAGATCACAGCAGGAGCTCTCCACTCGCACTTCCATGTCCTGCAGGTGTCTGGGCTGTCTAGGAAAGCCTTCTGTACTGCTGAGGGAGAAATGGGTTTTCAGGCAGGAATTATGCTGTCTGGCTTTGCTGCTGCTTGCTGCAGCTTCCAGGCCTAGTCCTGCTGTGGAAAATTATTTTCCAGGCCTGTGGAAGGAGCCTCTGGGTTTCCTATGGCCTGGCAAAATGGGGAACTTCTAACTATTGTGGTACAACAGTGGGAAGAAGTGGGGCCAAGTAATTCAGGTTGACCATGGAGGGTAGCGGACTCCAGACTTTGAAACATTGTACTGAAAGATAAAGGCTACTGAAACAGTATTTTTGGAGTCTTGTGCAAGGTTTTAGAAGAGCTCAAGCAGTCACGTAGCTTTGTCTAGTTTAACTGCATTTTACTTCATCTCATTTCTACATCCTATTCCTCAGTTATAAGAAGTCTATCGGCAAAATTCCCCCAAAGTGTAAGTCTGGATTGTACCACTGCAAGAATCTGTCTGGATAACAGTACATTTCTGGGTGCAATGTGGGTCTTGTTTGCACACTTGCATGGATCAGCAGGTTGTTCCTATAGAGTATAGAACTCATGAGCAATACATGCATTTTCTAGATTGCAATTAGAATTATTTAATTAACTATTTGAATCTTGTTTACATGCTGGATGAATTCCATTCCAGTCTTGTTTCAGGGAAGGACAGTGACTCTTCATTGCATTGCCTTGTGGTTGGAGTACGTTGCAAGTGCTCAGATTATTATGCTGAGTCGGCACTCCTAGAAAACAGCGGTGCTCGCTCACATGCTCAAAGATTTCCTTGGGATTGCTGCATATGGAATAGTGTTCACTACCAAATGATTTCCTGGAGAAAGCCACTGAAGGTGCTGTTCTATCTGCTTTAGGACTCCCACAATGAAATTTTGCAGTGTGACCAACTGCAGTCTGAGATTTCCTCTGTAAAGAAAGATGTATGTGTTCTTGGTCAGAAGCAGCCTGGGCATGGTGGCAGAAACGCTTTGCAAATGGGAGTTTTACATCTAAGATATTCAGTTACAGGAGGACAGCAGATGGCACTCAAGGACGCAATTCTTTACTTTCCCCGCACAGGAGGAAAAAATTAGAAAATATTAGAAAGAATACTATTACCCAGCATGCAAGGTATCAGACTGGCAAAACTCCTGAAATCATCTGCATCTGTACACTCAAAATTAATGCTGGTGATTTGCAGTGTTTATTTAGAGTATATCAGTTCTTAATAAATTTCCCATCTTCCTGCTATATCTAGTAAAACACTGGCTAGTTACAGATGATAGACCTGTGCTTTCTGAAAACAGAATCCTTTACATCAAATTAAGGAAATCCTTAATACGTTTCTTTCTGGAATCAGAAGTTTTATCAAGATTCAGAGGCAAATTTGTTCAGTTGCGTTGCCAGGAGGGAGCCCAAGCTGAAAAAGAAGAGTAATCCCAGGTAGGTTTGCAGAGAGCTGTCAGGATGGCACGGACATCTGAATTGTCACTGACTTATGCTGAAATCAAACCAAAGCCCTAAAAAAACTCCCTCTTTGATTTTGTGTCTTCTCACTAGTCCCAGAGACAATTTTAGGGTAGAGCCATAGTCTAAACTTTATTTGACATTAGAAACTCCGTGTTTGAGCAGATGGCTTTTTTGGTCCAGCAAAGGTAACTGCTCAGCAGCTGGCTGTAATCTGAATAATGCCACATTATTTGCAGTTCTGAATTTTAGTTTCTGCAAATAATCTCTATGTTTTGGCAGCTATTTCTTATGCTAATGGATCTTTTTTAGTTTCATCAAAAATAGGGAAAACCACCTGTTATTGTCACATGTTTCTGTACTTTGTTATGAAACAGGTTTTTTGAAAATATTTCTGGTTTTCCATTTAGGAGGTATTAATTTGGAGTCTGTGTTTGCTCATGGGCTTATTTGCCAGTGTTATGTTGGTTCAACTGTTGTTTTATTAGTTGTTTAAATAATATGTGAAGGCTGATCCATAACCTGCATGAAGGGAATTACAGAGAGGCCACTGTCCTTATATTGTGCAGAGTATCAGTAAGAAGCAAAACCCTTACTGATGTGAATATTTGATTAGATTGTGGTTTCATTTTGATAAAATCATATGAAGAACTTATATCTCAGAACTGCGTGAAGACATCATATCTGTTTGAGTCAAAATGCTCTAAGGAACTCTTTATAGGAAGTTGGTGATACAATTCAATTAATTGTATCATTACACTGTTAACTAGCCATATCACTCAACATAAAAATTCCAGATGCAGCTACAGATGCTTAAATTGTGAGAAAGAACATTGTTAAGCCTAGAAATTTTTACTCTGACTTCAAACATAGTTTTAGTCTCCACCAATAAATGAAAAGATGAATGTAAAATATGGATTTATAGAATGACAGACTGCACTAGAATAATTTATGTAAGATAAGGGATGTTGCTTTGGGATTGCAACGGCTTTCTCTATGCTTTCTTCTTAGCAAACATCCCGTTTTATTAGCAGGTTTGTTTTAAGTATAGTATGCGATAAAGCTGGCTTCTCACATTTAAAATATTACTTAAATTATATTCAAGCAACCTTTCCCTGTATCAGATAATTACATCCCTTCTGGCTTTAAATTTTCTTCTTTCTTACAAGTCCTGTCAAGACTGCAAGTCATTGCCATACGGGACAGAAAGCAAAATTTAACTCACTTATTTAAGTTCTCAGAACAGCATAATGGGTGCAATTGTTTAATTTGCAATAAAATGCAGTCACACAAATTAATCCCTATAACTTGTGAGGCAAAAACCAAAAGACTTTTGGATGCACATCCAGCTCTGCTGGGCATTCCCTCAGTGATGGAGGGTTTCCAGAGGAGACCACACTATTCTGTGCCCATTGCCTGCTGTTCCCTGCCCCAGGGCTGCTTATGCCATGCTGACAGCCCATCCTCTGCTGAGCATCTGTTGAGACCCTCAAGCCTTTTTGGACTTGCAGCATTCAAGAATACAGGCTTTCTCCTAAATGGTGTCTTCATTCTTTGTGTGTGGATTATGTCCCTGTGTCTGTCTCTGCTAGAATGTGTGCTATTTAAGGGATGTAGAAAGCTTTAGGATAGCCCTTTTTCTCTCTAGAAAAATGCAGACTGGGATCTTAAAAGCTCAGTTTCTCACGTAACCCACTGCCCAGAAGTTCAATATGTCAGAAAAATTTTAAATTCCATTCTATTGATGATAATGTCAGAAGCACTTGCAGTGCTGCCCTTGGCACCAGCTGTTCCCCCAGACGGGAATCTTGGCTGCACGCGTGTGATCCCTTCTGCGAACGTGCTGGTAATCACTGAGGATTGCGGTGGTCAGGCAAGACGTTCAGTACTTCTCAGGCATGATGGATATTTTCAGCACTCGGTTGTGTGACTCTCAGGGTGATACGGATGTCTCTGAGTCATTTGTCTATGAAAATCTGAAGGAAATAAATGAGCAAAACCGAAGTACATAGCTTTGCAGTTACCGATACGGTATTTCAGACTAAAAAATACTCTACCTCCTTGATAAGAGAGAGAGAAGAGAATCGTTTAAATTCTTTCATCCCCCTGGGAATAATGCAATGCAGTAATGTTAAAATGGTATGTAATTTCTTTCTATTTTTGTAAAGCTGGTGGCAGCTATGAAACTTTAAAGTGAATACTGGAAAGTCTGGTTAGTATAAAACGCTTCAGTTAGAATACGTTAATGGTGCAATGAGGGTAAAAAGACTTTTAGCAGTGGGAAAGGGTAGGCTTTTTTCCACAGCCCATGACAGTGAATTTCCCTAGAATATGTGAAAGTATCTTCAAAATCTACAAAGTCTACCAGAAAGTGACAGCTTATGGGTGCATCTTCTGGGTTGCTGTTTCCCATCATCTGCACGTTGCTCTGAGTTACAGCAAGGAAATCTGAGCAAACACCTTTATTGAGTATCATACTCTTGTCATTTTGGAAGGCTGTGTCTTCATTTCTCAGGCATCTCCTGGATTTTATTCCTGACCTTTCCAAGAATCGGAGCACTACACTGAGCATTAGATCAGTGTACGGCCTGGAACAGACCCGTGGCAGCTAGAGGATGCTTCAAGCATGTGCTCTGTTGCCATGTTAACTGCTGGGAAATTGTGCTTTACGCTGCAATTAATTCAAACATAATGATTTCCTATCATATTTAGTTCAATTTGTTCAAGTCATACTGGTAGTTAAAGTGAGATGTAAATATAGTAAGGATCAGAACCCCAAGAGGAGAAATATTGCATATATTTTAAGTTTTGACCAAGCCAATAACCAACAATAAAATAGGCTGTATTTGAACAGATAAGCAACTCTAGTTCTTATTTGCATCTCTTCGCTCTATTTTTTATATATATGTCTAGATACATTATGTATGTGTGTATGCGGATATACAAAAAATGTCACGATCAGCCTAAAAGATGAAATATAACCTTATTCTTCCTGTGTGATTTTGAAGGGTTGTTTTTACCCTTTTATTCAACCTGATAGATATAAAGCACTGGCTAAATACAGCAAATGCGTTCTGAAGCCTTTTCCAAATTCCTGTTCATGGTTGGTATAGAAATGATTGCTGCAGCTTACTGTGAGTTTGCCATGAAAAATTTCCGAAGCTACAGGGATGAATTTTACATAACTCTTCACTTTATTGTGGTGTAAGCAGGTATTTTGCTACTGTTATTCTAGATCTGTTCCGAGTGTTACACTGCATATTTCCAGGATATATCCTGGAGCAGACTACGCTGTAGAAGAAGCAAACGTGTACAAGCAAGAGTCATTTTGTTAAAATGTAGCTATAATGAGCCAGTCCATTTGTAGCATGGAGTGTGCTTGTCTGTATGTGTACACACAATTCCAGTCTACTTCAGGTTAGCACAAAAACCCAGGAAAGCTTGTGAAATTTCGTTCAATGCTTTGGAGAGAAGGAAGGGGGTTTGTGTAAGCCTCTGTCTGTTCTACAGTCCCACAGTTTCTTTTCAGCCACAGATTCTAACACTTTATTTTATTTTATTTTATTTTATTTTATTTTATTTTATTTTATTTTATTTTATTTTATTTTTTACAGTTCAGCCATTCTCCTACAATCTGGAGTGATTCTGTTTTAACATTTGACATAATTCATTTTCCTTCCATTTGCTGTATTTTGGTTTATTCAGTCACCTCCTGCTGCAGTGGCTGGTCATTTTGACTCTCATACAATGACCATAATAACAGTGTTACAAAACACTTTCTACCCATATGCATAAAAGCTCTGACAAAAGTGATTAAATTTAATTGTTGCCATCTTTCTTGATGGAAAACGCAAAAAATCTAAAAGAACTCTCATCTGACGGCAAATTAGCCACACACAGAGATGGTCTATAACTTTGCCAAAATGCTTTTGAGTTTCTGTGTTTCGCTGCCAACGGTTTGTGCCCATCTCAGCTGTTCAGTGACACGCAAGGAACTGTGGTTTGATTTTTCATTTATGGAGCATGACTGCTGGCTACATATGAATGTTTGACACATGTTTCTCATGAAGAACAGCTGCATCTCAGGTTCCACGAGATGCTGTTCAGTGTTGGAGGCTGACGCGATACACAGAGGCGTTCTGATGAAGTTTCCTTCCAGGATTTCATACACAATGTTTTTACCCTTATCAGAGACGGAAGCTAACACTGATCTACAAGTAATATCATTGCAATAGTCTTCTATATGCTTTTCTCCGTGAATTTGTCCAGTGTGAATTTCTATCATCCTCAAAATGACTGGAGGCAAAGAAATCTGCAGTTTGAGTACACGCTGGGTAAAGAAATATTGCCTTTTGTTCTGACCTGCTGGATTCATCTAATTCCCTTCAACCCTCTCCTATCAGCCAGTGCATTAAATATATGACTGATCTTAAGGGCACAGATTAATTCAAGGTACCAAAATTAGAGTTTCTTACAAAGAATTTGGGGTTTGCTTACCCAGGTGTTTAGCACCTTTTAGTTCTTTCTGGAGCTAAATTTGGCCTGAGATGTGTGCTTTCCGTTGGAAATGCATTTACTAAAGCTTGGAAGTGCTGGGGTCCAAGAATTTGTGTCACTTGATCATCTACACTTCTAAATATATGGTAATTGCTATTCTTTGTGGATGAAATGAGAGAAAATAGAATAAATTGGGTAAATGTTACCTTCTGCAGACAGAATATTTCTGAGGATAAGATTGTTTTCAAAGTATAAACGTCATTAACAGAATTGGGTTTTTTAATCCTTGTTTGCATCTTGACACAATTACAGGGCCCGCTTCCTGTGTTTTATACATTTATTTAAAACAGAATTAGAACAAACTTTTTTTCTTTTTGTACAATTTACCGGCTTTGTAGGCAGTGTAGGTGTTTTTCAAATGCACACACAATGTCTACTTAAAAGCATTAGCATTTTGAGATAGGATATATTATGTCCTTCCTATCAAGGTATATTATGCATTACAAGCTGTCATTCTACAGATTTCCAGAGTGACATTTTATTATTTGACATCATTTTAGGAAACTTCCTGAGAAAGCAAAATGTCTCCTGTATAACTGCCTTTTCAGCTAGAAGCGTAGCAGAGTGCCTTGGGACAGTAAAGACTAAAAGGATTATCCATTAGGAGGGCTCTCTTATCATCTTCATCTTTAAAGACATCCTGACAGTTTGCCCGGGCAGTACTTCTAGGCAGAATTACTTTGATCTGTTGGTGGCTGCGATTCCTATAGTGCCAGGGCTGACATCAGGCAACTCTTATGAACCTCACACCATGGGTATGAACATTTACTGTTGGTTTTGCTTCTGCTAATTTTTTGGTTATAATCCTGTTGCCGAGTTCACACCAATAGCAGAAGTTATTCCGGGGGAATCAGTCACGGGAACTGTTCGGGTAGCTTGAAGGAAGGTGGTTGCTGTAGAAACCTCTTCCAGGTCTAGCAAATGTCAAGAATCAGATTGTACCCACTTCAGTGCCATAGATCAGATCGGAGATGCTCCCACGCGAGGGATCCTGCAGGCCTAGCATTCCTTTCTGGATACATTGGAGATTTGCTGACCACCTGCTTGCTGGGGGGAACAGCCATCACCATCACCATCCCTCTGTGAAGAGGCTGCCTACGCAGTCACAGCCACGCCATGTGTATTCACAGGGGCCAATTCATCCATCAGGGCATGCTCGCCAGTGCATTCCTCCAGGTCTTGTGCTCACAGCTCATTTAAGCCTGTAACAGAAAGTTGACTCAAACAACTCAGAAGGAGAAGCAGCGAGGAATAAGGCATGACTTAAGTGCGCTGGCAGCAAAAGCCTGGGGCTGTACAAGCAGCACAGGTACCACTTGAAAGAGATCAGGCTTTTTTTCCCTGGAGCGTTTACTGAGGCACCATTAAAGACCCAACAAATATGAGGTGTGCTTAGCTGGAGCTCTGAGCTCAGTTGCAGGTTGATAGCAATGATGTCCCACGCTATTGCAAAGTCTGAATCAGACCAAGAGGTGCAGAATTTGATCGTAGCTTCCTAAAGAGCGTGAGTCATGAATTAACCAAGTTCAATTCTACAGGTGCCTTTTAAAGTAGATATGGTCCAGCCAAAAAGTGCTTTACTTATCTTCCTTTGAAAAGTACCCCTTAAATGCTTGCTGCTTTTTGGATTTCCGTCTACTTATAGTCCATCTAGTTGGGGTGGTGCAAGCTTGCTGAAATGAATGGTTTACCTCTCCAGAGCTGAGGTGGTCTTGTGTGGGTTTCATGAGTTACTTAGCACCTCTTCTGTGGTTTTGCCACTGTTAAAATGAGCAAATGAGTCTGTCTCATTCTGCCGTGCTCTTTGTGAAAGGTTCCTGGGCTTTGCTGTGACAATTCATAATAATTTGTTCTGATTCAGTTCTTCTTGGTTTTCTGCATGTAAGCTATTCTGGATCCCTCTTGGCTCAGTGATTTGTTTCAAAATATGCTTTCTGAGACTAATGTTTCTCCCTTTTCATTTGAGATCAGTAGGATGGAGCTGCATCGTTATTAATATAACATGGATTCTGCAGGGTAATGTTTCTGATCCTTGGGGTAAACTTCAAGATTGCTTTAGATATCCATGTTCTGAATGAAGACACAAGACTATCTTATTCAACTATTATGAAACCTCTCATGTTTACAGCTGCTCTAGATACTGTTGAGTTGTTTTGATGAGTGTGTTAGAAGCCCAGAGCTTTGCAGGACATACTATTGATCTCACACAATCCATTCTGGGCATTAACATGGGAGTATCATTCACAAACCAATTTTCTCTGACCTTTAATTTAACTACCATTGCCCCCTGAGGATCTTTCTGGGTCACTTTTATTCTCAGGCTGTACTGAGCAAACTGATAAATAAATGCAGGCACCCAAACTAGCAGTGTGCCAGCTACTGTCAGATGCAGCTATCTGTTCTGTTCAGTTTGCTGGCATGCTTATTTCTGTAAAGAGTAGTATTGAGCTCTGTCTACCTTCAAAACGGTTTTGAAATTTCAGCCACTTAATCCCAGCTGCTCCGTAAGGAGGCAAGTACTCCTCTGTTATTAAGGCACACTGCCTGGAGAGAATATTTAAGGCGTAGCAGTGTCATTAACTAGTTGTTAGACTGTGTAGAAAAACTGTCTGCTACCTTCCTCCTCAACAGACAGAAGCTGAGGAGTACCTATCAAGAGAGCTTTAGAAAGGATCTGAGTGAAGTTAATGTCACATAGAGCTATGCAATCCATGAAAAGCATGTGATGAGGCAATTATAAATTAATGTAATATTTGATTTTGTAAAGGTAAGGGGAAAAGGTTAAGAGAGAGGAAGAACGCTAGAATGGCCACTTGAAAGCACTGCCAAATTAGTGTTTCTTTGCCTTTAGCTACTGGTCATGGAAAACATGTGTGGGAACTGGCTATGGGTTTATGGAGTGTCTGGAGCCAGGCACTGCCTGGGAAGAGGCCCCACAACAGATTTCTTTGTCCACTCCTTGTGCACGGGACCCTTACTGGTACCGTAGAGTTAAAATATCCCAACAGTTTCTCAGAAATGATGGCCTAGCTTCCCAAATTATTTCCTTTCCTTTTTTCCTTTCATTGCTTTTCTCTCTATGTTTCAGATTATGCTTGGCCTTTGCCTAAACAGTTGTGCCCTATATGGATTTCCCTAGATGTGCTCTTTTCAACTGCATCTATTATGCATCTCTGTGCCATCTCTCTTGATCGGTATGTAGCAATACGCAATCCCATTGAGCACAGCCGCTTCAATTCCCGCACCAAGGCTATTATGAAAATTGCTGCAGTTTGGACCATATCCATAGGTAAGCAATGCGGCTCACGATATTAACTGTGTCTTAATGAATGATAGTTTTACTCCAATTTTAATTTAGGATTTTTAAGAGGATACTCAAATTAATGCACCTGGCCTGCATGCCTGAATATAAAAAATGATTACTGGGAAACAGAAGTCTTTCATTGCAGTTGGTCGGTGACCAAAATTAGTAGTCATTTTTCTGAATACCACCCCTTCCAACGCTCAAGTATTGCTGCTGTGTCCATATCAATATGTTGATAACGATGGTAACACAGACAAACGGTACCATAAAACTGCTGTGTAAACAAAGGAGAAAATAACATTAGCAAAGGCTCTGGAAGGAAAATCCAACCAGTACAAATGACGTGTCTACGCTGCAGCTGATGCAGTTAAACTCCCTCAGATTCTGGTAATGGCTTAAGTTAAGCAACACAGAACTGAAGGCAGGCTAACAGTGAGGTATTTGCTGCTCCTGCACAGGCTTTATAGCTTATATTATATTTTGCCATAGTTGGATTGCTGCTAGTACTGAGCTTGCAAGTTTGAAGTCATAGTAAATAAGGAGTAGACATAAAGGAAGACACTTTTGTATCACCTTGGTAAAAAGCGATAAATAAAGCAGCAATAAAGTAAGGAAGAAAAGGAAAAACTATAGCAAGATAACTCTGTAATATCAAGAATTCTGTGAAGAAAAACATTTTTTCGGGAAATTCTTTCAATGTTCTTTATAAAACAGACACTTGGGGCAGGGTCAGAAGAGTTGTTAGAAAACCTCTCTGCTGTATTGTGCTTTCTTGCTTGAATACAACGCAGTCTTACAGATTCAACGTGTAGCTTTTCTTTTACAAAGCGGTTGTCACTTTCAGTGCTGTACTGTGTATTTCAGGTGCTTGAACTTCTCTTGGGTTTTGACTGATTTAGAAGTGGAATATGATACCATATTCCTGGGTGCTGCAAGGGCTACTTTTGATGAAGCTTGCCATGGAAAATGCTGTAGAAAAAAAGAAAAAAAAAATAGTAGGGGAAACATACCTTCTCTGCTCATTAATATAACAAGAATATCTGTTAGAAACAAATTTTCATGTGCCACAGGCCTGGTATACTTCCTCTAGTTAATACAGTCCACAGTGAAATTGGATTTGGTTGAATCAATTAATTTAAAATTTGTTTTAAAGTCATTATTTTAAATTCTCTGTGCTACCTGCTATGCATAGGAAAGAAAGCTGCTGAAGTCAGTGCATAAGCAGTCATGTGTGGACAGCTTCACGTACAGGATGCTTGGGCTCGATTTGCACGGGCAGCTCAGAGTCAGCGCAGAATCTCTGCCCTGTGTTGCCCTGTACCACACAGGGAGCAGCCGGTATCGCCCCTAGCACAGCTACATAAATCTGCCAGCAGCATTAAGTAGCTCAGAGCAAAACCTGGGCAACAAGACTGTTCTTCCACTTCTGGAGTTAACTTGCAGGTTTTTGCCTGTACTGCCTTAATGTTGCAGACACATCCTTAGAAATTTTGGCTGCACTTATTCCTCAGCATCTAAATGTCTTTAGGAGGAAGCTGGGAGCAGTCATTCAGTGGGATGTTTGCAGTGCACTATGCTTTGGGGGATTGCCCCAGGCAGGGCTTCCCTCCCCAGGCTGGAAAGGGAGATGCATTACAGCTGTACCCGTGTGCCCTTCTTTGCTGGGACCATAGCTGAGAGGGCGTACAGCATGTCTGGGCTTTGTTTACATTTTGTTCTTTCTCTTTGACTGAAACAGAGCTGGCCCAGGGGAGTCTTTGCTTGCATCCCTTTCTTTGAAGATAAAGGCAGAGCTGATACTCCCCAGAAAGTCTGTTCAGGACACTGAAATGCTGCTGGATTTACACCCTCCCCAGTGCATGCAATAGGTCTTACTCATTCACTCAGGCTTTCTCCAGAAGGTTGCATTAAATGGAGAAAGAAAAGTACTCTTGGTATATATCTGACTTATTTTAGCGTAACAATTTTTACTTCATAAATGAATTTAGACATATGACAGACACAGGAATAAACTGAACATGGAAAGAAATAGAACTCACCCAAAGTGTATTGTTGCTGTCTGCTGCCTCTTACCTACTTGTCACTTGGAAAGGCCTAATGAAATCACATGCAATTTTCAAGAGGATGAAAAAGGCTAAGTAAATTCACCCACCTTTCAGTATTAAGTATCTGTTCTGGTTTGAGCTAAAGTAGAATTGATTTTCTAACTTTTCAGCCTAGCCTTGTCTAATAACTCTGTTTTCTGAAAGTTAACTACATGTTTTACAGATAAAGTCTGTCTCTAGAAGTGATAATACTAAAAGATTATGATTATCACCAAAGTAATGGGGCATTGGTGTGCAGAAAGGCCATTGTTTATACCTATTTCTATGGACACTAAGGTTACTTTTGGGCTGATGAAAAGCTGAAAGTCAAAAGGCTGAAAAAGCGTCAGACGCGCAGGGAGGAGTGGACAGGACAGCTCATCTAAAACTGACCAACAAAGTATTCCATTTCACATTTGCCATACTCATTATAAAACTGAGAGAATAACAAGGGTCAGGCCCTCTTCTTTGACGGCTCATTTGGTCCTTTTACCTCTGATCCTGGATCTATGTATTCCTGAATCCATCTCTCACCTGCCATTGAGTCCAGTCTGAGACCTTATCCCCATTCCTGCTCTGCAGCATCAGTGGTGGTTTTTAGTCATCGGGGGTGGGTGGTGATGGCGGTGTGTGATTTCATGTATTTGTATATATTTCATTATTTTCTTTATTTTTATTATTGTTTCACTAAAGCTATTTTAGTTTTAGTTTCCAACCCACAAGTCTTTCTCTCATTCCCGTTTATATGTGAGGGTGTTATTGGGATCACAACTGCCTGCATTTAGCTCTGACCTGGCCGGGAGCAGGGCTGAACTCTGGCAGTATCACAAAAGTGTTTGTCCATTTCTGTATGTGATTAATATCAAATTCAAAGCTGCACTTACGTGCAGGCTGGTCAGTTCATATTTACTAAATCCTGCTTCAGCTGGACTGAAGAAACTTTTAAATGCATTTCACGTAAAGAATCCTGAATTCAGTTTCTGAATCGGAATTTAAAATAGGAAGTAAAAAGCATGTAATTTATCTTAATTTAGTAGCTTTTACACTCCATTTTCCTGAAATGTTAATGCTGACAGTAAAATATATAATAGAGGATTTTTGCTCATTGAGCTATGGATTTGGCAGGTTGCACAAGCCTAAACCTATGATTAAGTTTTTAAGCAGGGGAACATAACAGGGTCCTCCTGTCTGTTGACAATTGCTTTATGAATGGGTCTTCTCCAAAGCCCTCTTTGTTCCAGATTAAAGTACATCACAGCCAGTTGTCCTATGTTTTAGCAAATGTAACCCGTGCAGGATTTTTTGTGTTCAGTTAGAGAAAAAGTGAGTGCTGTGAAGTGCTGGTCTTGTAAAAATGAGTTTTGTGATAAGATAACACTGTGCTGAGGCTGGAAATAAAAATGTAGAGAACAGAAATATCCACACAATTGAAAATGAAAATAAATTATATATGTGATCTTGCTGGCAGAATCTTGATGTTGTTTCAAGACTTTAGGTTTTGCACAGTTGCAATTGCAAAGGTTTTCACTAGTAGCATGTGGACTTAGTCATCTCAGTAGACTCCTTGTATCCTGCTCTGAGCAAGGTCCCTGTGCAGCTCTCAGCAGGAGTGGTGACTCTAAATGCATGCCATATAACATAAAATAATATATATAAATATATATATATATATAAAAATATATATATAAATAAATAATATAAAAGAAATATCCCTTTGGAAACATGAATGAAAGAACTTCAGTTGAAGGGTGCGCACACATTTCTTCTGATGTGACAATAAGTTAAACTTTTTAATTTTGAAGCTTCTTGTGGCACAGCTCTGTGCCTGCTAGCTCAAGATGAGTTTTCCTCTGCTTCCCAAAAAGTTCAAGGTCATGTCATTTACTAGAGAGAGCCAAAATTACATGTGCTACTGATTTCCCAGCGCACAGTTTAACATCCTTAATAACAGTGTAAATTCAATTTACTTGATAAGTGACTGAGATAAGGCCATCCTTTAAATTCTGCTCTTTTTCATCAATGCCGTAAGCAGACACCATGTCTTTTGTTGTTTGTTTGAAAACAGAATAAGTAACAAAAAAAGGAAATGTGCTGTTGAAAAATAGTGATACTATCATATATGTTGTGTTAAAATTGGACTTTTTTCTTTCCATTCTCTCCCTGACTCACTAATGATATTATAATTTTGATTTCAAGTAGATATGTAGCATTTGTCTATACAATAAAGCATTCAACATTAAAAAGGAATTTTACATCCCCATTTAACTTTCATAATACTACATTGTTTAATTGAAGAGATCTGTTTAAAGAAGTATGAAAGACGTGTGCTGCAAGGATCAATAAATGCTCAGATTGAGTGATCTTATGTCTAGTGGCTTTTTGCTTCTGCCCTGAGTGTTCCTCTCTCACACAGGCTGAGTAGCCCCATGCATGCAAGATGTCCTAATCATGCCCTTAAAGAGCCTCCAGGTATAAGTTAAGGCTTCCCGTATCTCACTGGGGATAATCTCAGTGGGAAATCATACTCAGTTTGAGAAACACTCAAGTGGCACCATCAATCTTAAAAGGAATTCTATTCTCCTAACAGGCAGGTTGTGCATGGGGGTAAGGGAGGACTGGAGTAATCCACGTAGCCTTCCTTGGGTCATGATTTTAGAGCGTGCTTAGGGTTTTGGTTTGTGTTTCTGCCCGTAGGTGTGTTTCTGGGATCAGTGACTTCCTCAGCAAGGCATTCATTTGTTCCCATGCTGTGCTTGCTCATGAGACAGGCTTGCTCCCGAGCACCCTCTGTTCTGTGCTGGGCAGTAGTTGCTCCTGAGACACTGTGCTTTGTGATAGGAGCTCACATCCAGGAATTTATTTGCAGGCTTCAAGCCCTGGTTACCAAACAAGCCTTTGAACATGTTTCATGGAAAAAAAACGGCAAAACCACCGCTAATGGAGAAGACAACAAATGGAAGGTTAAAATGTGTTACCAGGATTGTCTCAAACCTTTCCCACCAAGCACGCTGGTTCTGTTTGTGGCTCATCACTTTCAGACAAGGAAGCAGTATTATCACTGGCAAAGCAAATGTTAGACAGGACCCTTCACCTCCTTGGAAAAGTGTACAATTTCCTGACTATGAGCACTACTTTGTTAAAAGAACAGTAATTCTATTGCTGATAAAAATGGTTGCATGTTACTAAACCCTAAGAGAGGGTAGCATTAATTTCTATCCAGTTTTGGGAGAAGATTGTGTTAATGTATTTTTGCCTTCTTATGTTTGACATTAAATGTCTGATGGCATATGTTTGACTGAAATGCTTCCCTCATGAGCATGAGGGTCTTAATTGATGTTCTGTAGGCAGAGGTGCTGCAGTGGTGATGATCCTGACAGTTTTTGTTAGCCTCAAGTATGGACAGAGGTGGTGTCAGCGTTGCAAGCCAGGCTACTGCTTGTTTCTGATGGAGCAGTAGAGCAGCTTTGTTCTCATAAAACTTTTTCAGGTCTACCTTCTGGTCATGGGTGAGACAGAATCCCTTGCTTTATGGCCTAGAGCATGACTTTCAGTCTTCGTCTGCCTCTCTTTCACATTTGTTTGAGTTGACTCTAAAAACCTTCCTTTGCCTGAGTGCTTGTACCTTGATGAGAGGCATTGATCTCCCTAGTACATCAGCAAGAGTTATCAAGGTGAGGAAGATCACAGCAGTTTATAACAAGTTGGTTTGTAGCAAGAGAACTACCTTGGGATTTCAGGCACGAGTGCCTGGATTGGTTTGATTTGTCATCATACATCAGTGAAATATTTTGCCTGGGACAGCAGCACATGGTGACAGTCTGTTAAGTGTTTTGCACAGAAAATGGATTGACCATCCCACCACACCTGTTCCCAGGGGCAAAGAAGCTGCCAGTGTCCCTTGTTTGAGGTTAATGCCGCTGAGCATCAGTTTAAGCATCACTGTTTGATTTTTTGAGGAAGTCCAGCCCTGGTAGCAGGTAAGCTGTGAGTAGGAGCACGAGCCCCATCCTCCTTTGTTCCAATTCCCCATTGGAAACATGTGGCTAAGCAAACCAGGAGGAGTAATTTAGCAAAATAGAAAGGCAGGTGTGGAAAACAATTTATTTCTTCTGTCTTTTAATAGTGCTGGTTGGTTTTCCATCTGGGATTGGGTTGTTCAGCACTCTCACAAGGTTTAAGTAAAGGTCAGCAGCTTGTTCAGGCACAGTCAGTAATTACATTCCTCTGTTTGCAGTTACGCTTGCTGTGGACAGGGAGATCCTTCAAAGTTCAGCCCCCTTTTATCTTTGACTTTAAACCAATATAAGGCTGATGTTGTTTTCTTTAGAACAGTTAGATAAAATTAGACCTAATCCAGCCCTGAAGGTGCAGTGTTGCTGTATTAACACATGAAATGCACTGCAATTAGTCTGCTGCCATGCGGGGAATATATGGAATTTTTGTGCTTTTGAACATTTCAAAAGCCTACCTTCTTCAATCTGCCTCTGAGGAGATTTCCTTCCTGAAACCCGCGACTTTTCTTTTACAAAGCAAGTCAGGAGGCTACTGTCTGTTGGCGTTAACTTCTCGTTGTCTGTTAGTTATTATTATAAAAATGTGCAGGCACTTTGAGAGACACTTCTGTTAAGAAACCAAAGAGATTTGGTTTAGTTTTCTCTTTTCTGAGAGGTTTAGGGGAGTCAGTTCCTATCACCTCTAACAGCCTTTAATGCTAATGCATAGTTAGAGCAGCTGCTAACATTCAGGTGGACGTCTTTTAAAGTCGCAAGCCACGTTTATTTTGTATAATAATAAATAGGGGGTTAAAGATATGGGTTTAAACATGCAGTGTTTACCATGAATAGCAGCAGCATAGGCTGCTTTTGTGGCAGCCATAGGCTTGTTTGACACAAAGCTCTTTCTCTAGGCTTTTCTTTTTAAAAATTGTGTGTAAATGCCCGGAGGACGGTATTGAGGTCCAAAGCCCATCTGCATCAGTAGAACCCTTGCGGTGGACCAGAGCAGACTTTGGATCCAATGCTGACACCAGGAGAGGTGATACCTGGCATTCCCAAGCCCAGGTACCTGCAGTAAAATGTGACCCCTCTTGAGTTCAACCCTGAGAATCCTGCATGTGGAAAGACATACATTTCTTTAGTGAGGTGGCTGTTCCTAGAGGAAATTAAATATCTTCTAGAAGCATGTTGTGAAAAAGCGTGGAAATTATTTCCTTTCTTAGTGGAAATAACCATCAAAGACTCTGTCTTTCCAGTAATCACTGTCGGTCTCATGGGCTTTCGCAAAAGGAAACAAGATATTAAACACAAAAACATTGTTTTTCATTTAGGTCTAAATTCTGTGAATGTTAATTTGGACTTTTGACTGGCTTTTTCTCTGGAGCGAGCTAGTGAATGTTTTAAAAATCTGTATTTGTATTCATTTGGGGTTTGTTTTATTGAGAATATGTGAAGAGCGTCTGTTACTCTGTGTCCACAGCATCATGTCAGCCCCATTTGGTGAAATGTTCCGCTGTCTTAAAAACATCTTTAGAGCTGACAAGAAGAAGTTAGGTCAACAACTGTAATTGGATTTGTAATCTAGAGGGTCTCTCTCCATCTTGCTTCCCACTGCTCTGTCAGACAGAAGACAAAGGAGAGTAGAAAAGGAAAAAATACATTCATCTTCCCCTTTCTGAACTGCTGTTTTGAAAAGGGATGATCAACCTGCTGCCTGGCAGAAGGGTGCACAGAGCTCCCAGTGCTGAGTCTAGCAGGGACCTGATTCATGGCTTGCTGGCTGGTCGTGGCTGGTTCTTACTGGGGCAACAGCAATTTGTCTAGGCACGGCTCAAACATCAAGCAAGAGGACCAAGCTTACACTGAAGAGCAAAGTGTGATATGTAATATGCTTGCAAATCTTTTACTTTGCAAGTTATTGAACGATGCAGCCTCTCTTTGGGAGTTTGCTGCTGCCTTTGTTGGAAAGGGTTGTTTGATACAACTGGATAATGCCTCTGATGCTGGAGACCGTGGCTCAGTAATCAGCCTGATGTTTGTTGATGAAGAGTGTCAGCTCAGGCACAAGGCTAAAGCTCATGAGATGCTCTGCACTGGGACTAGGAGAGCTGAATGGCAGTAAGGCTGGACAGCAACAGGCTTCAGAGCCTCTTGCCTGATTTGGCACTCACCATCCTTGTGCTGACGTAGTAAGTTTGGTTTTCTCTGACCAACTGACCTTAGTTCTTAAACTGTGAAGTTACAGCCACAGTGTTAGTGCTGGGGGTTGCTTGAGTCAAGTGGAGTTTAGTGAATTCTCTGTGCTTGTTCAAAGAGCTGAACTTGAGTAAGACAGGCATTAATGTTTACCCATGTCCGGGTGCCATGGGAATGCTTAGTGGTAAGCACAGCACGTACAGGTCAGGGTAGCCCTTTTGAAATCAGGGTACGGGTGTGAGCTGTGTTTGCAAGCAGGTATTTATGTATTTGGGGTTGTGGCAGTAACAATTTTGTAGTAATCCTCCATGAAGGAAACCCCTCTGGGGTGTCTGAGACCTTCGGTGTCTGAGACCTTCCACACTTCACTTCTCACTGCAGGGGTGCTGTAGAGTTAGCCCATGCCGCCCAAGTATTGTAACAGACTTTGTCCCCTTTAGGGCTGGATTGTGGGGTGGATCAGTGATAATCTCATTAAGGAATGAGTTATAAGAGAGAAGTGTGATGCAGAAGAAAGCATTTGAGATGAGGGTAATGCTCCCCATTCAGCAGTGGTGCAGGGTAGCTGGCAGATGGACGAATGTGTGTTCACAGCCCCTCCAAGGGCAGCTTTCTTCCTGCTGCTGTTAATGATAGAATTTTCCTGGATTGGATGAAAAAGCAAACAAAGACATGGTGCTCTCTCTTTTCTGTGCTTTCTCAGTTTGAAATTCCACTGTGTTATGAGAGAGGTGAGGGACACTTTTCTGTTACAGCAACAACCTCCTCATTCCTCGTCATTAGTGCTGAAGCATCTCGTGCTCATGCCAGGTTTTAGATTGCCATCAGTGCTCTTGATTTATGTATTCATCATATCCCAGAATTAGGTTATTGTTCCCAAATGTATTTTATGTGTGACCATGAAGGTATCCTGAAACATCTCATTTCCCTGGGCTAAAGCAATAAGACTAAATTCAACGATGACTACTTCATGAATGAACCTTTATTCCCTTTGGAACCCTGTTTCAAAGAGTATGTGTTATAGAGGGCTCTAAATTATAAAATTACCCATGCAAACACAATCCCACTGTAACGCCATGGACTAATCTGTCTACCTCCACTTCCCAAATATTTGTGGGCTGGTGGAGCCAAGGCATTAGAACAAACTGTCTTTATTGATAAAGAGTCAATGACTTGATAGGATGAAGGTTATTGCAGTCACGTGGATTTGGCACAGTCAAGGGAACAGGGGTTAGTATCTCAGAGAGGAGGCAACTGCCTTATCAAGGGTAAGCTGATAAACATTGGCACATAGAGGGAAACAAGAAGGAATGCTGGAACTGTTACTTGTGCTGAGGAAACATATGCTATAATCACTGAAGGCATTTGTAACAATTACTTTTCTGAAGAAATTCCTTTACTAAAATACTGGGAAATGATATTTTTATGGTAGTGACAAATTGCACATTTATTCTCCAGTATCCTGGGAAAGACTTAGCTGGAATGGGAAAAATGCCCTGGTTAATCTCTTTAGCATGTTACTCTTTCTGTTCAGAAATTCAGAGTCCCACAGGATTAGTTCTAGGACCTGTGCTGTTCACAGCAAACACCCCCCCCCCCAGAAAAAAGAAATCCACACAGCAGTAGCCTCAGCACCGGTTATTTCTCGGGTGAAGGAGCTAAGGAAGGGCATGGCCAGCCCCACAGACATGTCTGCGGAGTAAGTGCTCATAGATAGCCAAGCAGCCAGAGGGTAGGAAAGGGAGAACAAAAGACATTCTGCTGCCGTCTAACTCTTGGGATGTGCAGTTTTTTTCCTTTATTTAAAAAGACAGAGAGGAATTTGGAAATAAATGGGGAAGGATAATCACAGCCATAAAATTGGTTTGAGAAGAAAGTAAATAGAATAGCATACTTCAGTTCCAAAAGAGATATCAGACAGTAGGGATTATAAAGTTCTATAAAATCACTGAGAAGGTGGAAAGGGTGATCAGAGAGTGATTATTCACTGCTTCTCACAGTAAAGGAACTGAGGGGGGTCAAAGGAAATTATTAGGCAGCAAGTTTTAAATAAGCAAGAAATACTTTTGTTCATATGACAAACAGGGTGTGGAACTGAATGCTGCTGAGTATTGTGGAGTTATAAATGAGATCGAGAATTCACAGAAGACAGGTCTCTTGAAGTTTATTTTTAAAATGAGGTGTGAATGCAACTTCTTGCTGTGGAGTTTTCTAAGCTATCATGCTGACAGCCGCTCCTTTTTGTACCATGGCCCTAGACTTCTGGTACCAGCCAAAGACAAAAGACAGGGCTAGATGAACCCATGATGGTCTAACTAGATCTGGCCCACCATGTCTTTTCCATGTTCTCATGTACACATAGGTTGTGATATTCCAAAATACGTTGTTGTTTTTGCTGGTTTTGGCTGTGTCTAGACAGATTTATTTGGAAGGGTTTGGGTCCATCTTAGTGTGGGACTGAGCTCTACAGATCAAGGGACAAAATTTGGATCTCAGGACGCATGAAAAATATTCAATTGAGGTGTAGTACTCCGGCATGAGTTTTGTGTTCCCTCTTCTTTTTGCCCTCATAGTAGATTGTTGATAACTTTCACAAGGTAGAATAGAGCAGGTACACAGATATATATCCCTTAGAGGAAAACACTGTTGGAGGAGATGAAGTAAATGCATCTGAATTAGAGCTATCCATGCCTTCATCTGTGAGAGACAAGTCAGCAGGTAGCAGTGTGTGCAGGCTACTATGTGCAGTGCTGGGGAATCATGCTCTGGGCTTGACATGCCGTCTGCTCTGCCCATGTGCCAAACAGCATGGACACACAGATGTCTGCAGAAACCCTCCATGCAGGACTCCGGCTTCTGCTTCAGAAAGGCCTGATGTCCTGAAATCCTGGACAAACAAGCTGTGCTGGGTGATACTGAAGAGAAAAAGAGATCCAAAATGTTCTTAAGCTTACTTGTCCGCCATTAAGGCCACAACTGTAAAAATTGCTGGGCCACCAGGATACAAGAGAAATTGTCTTGGCAAGTGCAATGATTCCTGAGGCTTACTAGTCTGCTTACTGCTTAGGAGCAGCTGGAAACTGTGCTGTAGTTATTATTATAATTGAATAGTTTAAAGTTTCCTTCCTTTCAGCCAGAGGGTTTGTAGCTGGGGTTCTGATTTCAGACCGTCATGTCACTCTGATTAACATTTCAGTTATACCTTTTCTACTCTCATATTGTCTGTTCCATTTTTAGCCCTCTGTTGAAGAGAGAGGGATAGGAATCAAGCAGATCTGTGCTGCAGCCTTTTCATTTGACTATGTAATTGGCTTCTCTAAGAATTCAAGCAAGATTGTCCCTGTGGTACTTCTCTGCTTGTGGGTGAAACGCCTGGGCAGGCAGAGCTTGCAGAGAGCATTGTCTGTCTGCACCAAGATAGTCAATAAGGACCCAGAGAGCTATGAGTTTTCTTGCATACATCTGTGATGCCATGACGAGAATGACCATTTTTCTATCAGGATTATTTTAATGTCTTTAAGAAACTTGCTTCTAAATCTTCATAGCTGTGGTTTTTTTACGTTTTGATAATTTTCCTCTTTAAAGTCTGGGACTCTCTACCCTATGTCAGTGATTGCAACACACCACCCCTCCAACCCCCAAACTGGCAGGCATAGAGTGGCCAGCTGGAACAGAGCAGGGTAATGACTGCCCTTTCTACACCCACAAATTACAATTAATGCTAGAAAATGAACTTGATAAAGGAGTTTTGCTGCATTTGCTGTGTCAGCTGTGGAGCACAGCAAAGCTGCAGTTGTGCCCAGCGGAGGATGCTCATGCTCTGGAGTTACCCTCCCAGGAGTGTTGTTACGTGAGGTCTTCCCTTCCATCTGGGAGTAGTAACTTCGCTTTTGAACAGCTTTAAGCAGCAGCCTGAATTCATGCAGGACCTGCATCATCTCTGCTGCTGTTTTGGAGCCCTCTCCGTCTAGGTAAAGTCTCTTTTTTGGTCTTGTTCTTCTAGGGATATCTATGCCCATTCCAGTCATTGGTTTGCAGGATGACTCCAGGGTGTTTGTGAATGGGACCTGTGTCCTCAACGATGAGAACTTCGTCCTCATTGGATCCTTCATGGCGTTCTTCATCCCACTTATCATCATGGTAATCACGTATTGCCTGACTGTCCAGGTGCTGCAGAGACAGGCAACGGTGTTCATGTGTGGAGAGGTAACCAAGCAGAGGAGGAGCAGCGTAAACTGCCTCAAGAAGGAAAACAATGCAGAGAACATTTCAATGCTTCACAATCACGAAGGGGCATCTCATTTGAACTCTCCTGTAAATAAGGAGGCAGTGCTTTTTCGGAAAGGAACTATGCAGTCTATCAACAACGAGCGAAGAGCCTCCAAGGTCTTGGGTATTGTCTTCTTTTTGTTCCTCATCATGTGGTGCCCATTTTTTATCACTAATGTCATGTCTGTCCTTTGCAAGGAAGCCTGCGATGAAGACCTCTTGAGTGAACTCCTTGATGTGTTTGTTTGGGTGGGGTATATTTGCTCTGGAATTAATCCTCTCGTATACACGCTCTTCAATAAAACATACCGCAGGGCTTTTTCCAATTACATCCGTTGCCAATATAAGAACAGTAAAAAGTCAGCGCTGCGGCAGAATCAGTGTCTGAATGTTGCTTCAACAGCTTTATATGGGAAAGATCTGACTTTAACTAGTTATCGAAATGGCAATGAACTCAATAGCATGGAACTAGATGAGGAGGGCCTTGAAATGCAACCAGGGACTTCAGAGCTCTCCATAAACAGCTGTAATGTTGTCAGTGAAAGAGTGAGCTGTGTGTAGAGGTGGCTAACACAGCCTTTTGCTACGGTGTGTCTGTAGCCAAAATATATTGTGTAAAAATGTAAGTGTTGGTCAAAGGACAATGTAAATATTGCATTCTGAACAAAGCTTTCTTTTTTAAAGAAAAAAGAGTTGTCTTTCCAGTCCAGTACTTAAAATCATATAATTAATATACTGCAGTGAAGTTTAAGGTCCTATATTTACTGTTAATACTAGATCAGAACTATTAATTATTTTGCATATGTCATGGACAAAATGTTTGAATTCTTCTTCCAGTGCATGAACAAAAATGCTGAATATTTATCTCAGGTGGCATTTGCTGGAGTCCAGAATGGCACGTTAATAGTTATATATCAAATACATGCTATTAGACTTGGTCAGTATAACTTTCTTTTTCAAGTTGACAGTAAATATATACTTTAAATCCTCACCCCTATTTGTGCCGTGTAAAGACTGTACAGAAACCTGGCGGAGAGATATCATGAAAGCGTAGTGGCTGTGTAGGCACCTGGCCAGACATGTCCTGTTACAGGTAGTGGCTTGCTGCCATACTTAGGCAATCTTGCACTTCAAGGGATCTCTGTTTAATTTTGACTCCCTCTCCAAACCTTCTGTTTTCTTTCCATTCCCTGAGAGGCTCCAGCTCCTCAAGGGAAGGTAGGGAATGTAGTTCTTGTGAGGTTTTGCAATCCTAGCTGGGATCACTTGCACACTTGGAGAAGAAGCACAAGAAACAGAGTGAACCCCAGTTATCTGCTTCGACCATTTTATAAATGGAGTGCTTCAGATTTATAAAAAGCCCTCCTTTGGTCTTATAGATAACCATGAGCTCTGGGATGGAGCAAGCTGTGTTTGGTGTGGATGACACTGCCTTCACAGGTTGCTTGGATGGTCAGGGTCTTTGGCTGACCTGGAGAAGAGCACCCTGGCTTTGTATGAGCTCATATCTTCTCGGTTCTCTCATCTATTTATATCTTATCTTGTTTAGCACTTGCTTTTATTTTTCATCATCCTGGGACTTGCAGCGCCGGTGATAAAATGCTGCTTTGGGTGTAGAGCAGAAGCTGCCGCACATGTGGTGCTGGTTGGGGTCAGCCTGTGAGAAGCAGGATATGCCTCCCTGGGGGATGTTAGGGGAGAGGCATAAACAAAGGTCCCTGCTCGTTTCTCCTAGCTAAGGAGGCAGTGGGTAGAGTTGAAAAGAGTATGTGACTGGCATCATTTGCTGGTGTTGTGGTTCAAAAGCAAAGAAGGGCCTGGGACAGGAAGGAAGCAGACCTGGAACTAGTCTAGATGGAAGACTAATCTGGATTAACTTTAAATTTGATTTATTCCATTTCATTCCCAAAATAAATTATATTATACCATATTCACACCACTTACATCTTAATGAAAGCACCCACATTGGGTTTAAATGCAGTTTAAGTAATCCGCTTTTAATTCACACCATGTCTAATTTGAATTAATTTTCCTCTGTGTTCCTGTGTAGACAAACCCCTCAAGGCATCATGTCTTTCTGGCGCTGTGCTTCTGGGGTGATGTCTCTCATTCAATTTTCCTTGTTTATAGTATTGTCTAAGGCCAGATATTACCCATAAGGTTTTTAAGTCTTCATTAACTAATACACAAATGCTGCGGTGCCCATCTCACATGGATGCGTTTAGCATCACTGGCAGCCTCTGGCTATGAAAATCCACAGAACAGAAAAGCTTACACTAGGCATGGATAAATTGCATTTTACTAACAGGAACTGCTTTTACTCTAAGCTTGCTGTGTTCATCCCACCAAAAATGAACCTTTAGAATAAATGGAAAACTCTGCTAGCGTTTCAGCATAACGTTGTGCTGTTGCATTGCTGTCTACAGCAACAACCTCTCTGAGGCCACTACCGAAACACAATACACCGGTTGCATCTGCTGCTAGGTTGCTCCCAGCTTAAAGTTTTGATGGTCCTCTTCTCTTTCATCCCTTCCTGGGAAAAATTCTTAATACTTCCATGTGGGCAGGAGAGGTATCCCGGTGTAAAGCGTAGCTCAGGAGTCGCAGAAGGCAGCAGAGATGCACCATGTGCCAGCCTGCTGATACTGCCACAGGCCTGAATGCTCAGGAATCTACTTTCCTCTCCAAAAAGGTCTGGTAACCAGTAGGAAAAGGTCTGGCTGGAGACACAGACTTGTGCCTTCCGTGACTGCATTTTGCTCTGGTTCGGATTTTGTTATCTCAAACAGTACAGAAAGGTTACAACGATTACATTACTTTTTAAGTTCTTTGTTTTGGGGGGTGAATTCATAGCACATCTTTTCCAAACATGTGTATGTGTGCGTGCATGTATATATGTGTGTGTACGTATATACATATATATATTTAAAAGCCAACCACAGACTTTACAAGCATTTAGCAATAGGTTGAATTACAATAGCTTCTAGCACATATGTGAATAGCTCATTTTCCACAGCATTCTTGAAGTCCACTCACAGGCATTGTCTTCTCACAGAAGCCTTTATGTCTTACCCTTGCCATTTCTGTTGTATGGGTAAAAAAGGAACCTACTACATTTGGATTTACACAACAGGAATTGAACAGAGAATTTACAGAATTTTTATAAATGTTTTTTAAAAATTCAGCAGCAGAACTGTAAATACATCAAATGTTGCCACTCAGCTGGAACTGTTCTGATGTACATCATTCATTTAGAGAAACAGACAAGGCATCTGCCTTACACCACCTGCATTTTCTCCCAGCCAGTGGGTGATAACATTTTTGTTAATGTTAAATCCTTCATCATTTACCCAGCTTCCTTTGGGTCATTCACATCAGGGTTTTGTGGTGTTGCTATTAATTTATTAAAGAAAGTTTGTTGGTTTAATCATTCAATTTTTTTTCATGGTCCATCAGAAAATAAATAACTGAATGTGCCCTCTCTTTCTTTCTTCTGTCCCCAATTAAAATCTTCCCTGAGTGAAAAATATGACATGACCAAAACCCCAAACAACAACAAAAGATGAGGATAAGGCTGAGGATAACTGTCATTTCTCCTCCCACGCTTGAAATATGGCCCACAGTTGCTTAATCACAGAAATTAGTGTCAGCAGATATCCTAACAATTCCAACCTCAAAACTTGTTTATCTTATTAAACTATTAGCCCTCTTCTCCTCGCTTCCTACAGGAATAGCTGTTAAAAGTGATATTTTTAAAATTATCTCAATTTGAAGAATGGATGTAGTTCTCTGCAGCTTAACCAAATCCAGGTTGTCCCCATAGCAGCTTTGTTTTTCCTGAGCTGTAGTCATTAACCATGGAGGTGCCTCAAGAAGCCCTGTCCTGGGGCTGCCTGGTGGGAGTATCTGCTGGAAGTTTTGTGAGTCCTCAAACCTTGGCTCAGGTATGGTTTTGTCTCATTCATAGCGTGCGTGGTGGTGTTTTGTTTTGAGTTTGGACTAAACAAGTGAAAATAGTTCCTTGGAAATTGTGCTGGAGGCTGAAACACGTCAGTTGCTTTGTTTCCCAAACCAGATGGGAAATGTGCAGGCAGGCTGCCCGTGCGACTGAACACACCCCGCAAAGAGACCACCCAATCTGACTTGCTCTGGGGAGCCTACTCGTGCAGTCAGCCTCTGAAATAGCACCTTTCCAAGCTCTAGGAGCTTGCAGCCTTCCCCACCTGAGGCCAGAAGCAAGGCTGGCCACGTCTACTCAGGCACAAAGCAACCTTGAGCAACTTGGCTTCCAGACCTGAGCTGGCTCTTCTGCATCTGTGACGTGTTGCCCCACAGAGCCAAGTCTAGGGTGTAACATCCGTGGAGCCAGGCACAGTGGCTTTGGGGACCTCTGAGGGCCTCAAAGACTGTCCTTTGAGGACAAGGGCCTGCTCCTTCAGTCCTGCGCTCACTGAAGATAACAGCAGCTACCCAGAGGCTGTGGCATTTAAGAGGCTGTGCGGTTCAGAGCCAACGCTGAGGAGCCTCAAGGCATCCCACCTCCGCATGGCTCCCTCCTTGTTTTAACGCCTTGTGACTCAGCAACAGTTTTTATCTGAATGACAATTTAAAGATGGTAATGTGTGAGTAGTCAGTGTGACGGGGTGGTTAGTGCCTTTTTCTCTATAGAGGCACTCCTGTCAACCATCAGTGTGTTTCTTCCGGACAGCCCTACACAGAGGTTTGTCACTGGCGTGAAGCACGGCCGGTGCTCTTCCCTTCCGAGTCAAACAGGCTGATTGCACCATCAGATGTGCTGGAGCCACGAGGGCTCTGTATATGGAGACCCAAATTCCAAAGGAAAAACAAATTTGAAAGAAAAAAAGAAAACCACAAACAGCTCTTTGGAAATATTGTATAGCTTTAAGCTAATGAAAGGTGTCTGATATTCTTGCAGACAAATTATACTAATTTGGCATTCCAAAAGCAGCGGCCACCGTGTGATAAAGATGCAGATGTCTCTTGAATGGGTTTCCTCCCTGGGTAACAGTATCATTAGGATAGCCACATGCCAAGGCGAAAACTGCACTTGGCTTTGTCTCCATTTCAAAATGAGTTGGAAAATACATCAGAAGTTTTTTTCCTGGGAAAAAACATACAAAGACACCCCCAGCCCTAAACAAGTGCAGCAGAAAACCAGAGATGGACAGATGTACACACACATCTGCACACATGAACACATGCAGCCCGGAGCCCCCAGAGAACAACGAGAGGTGTCATCATGCTTCAGTCTTCCCTTGAAAAAAGGGGACTAGCTGAACAGCTTGGGAGGAAACCTGTAATGGGAGATCAAATGCAGCTGTAGGTTTCACTGTGAAACCGGAGCTGTTCTAGTGATAAAGTAGTGAATGTACCAAGAAGTGTTTCTGTTTTTTCTTTTTGAACTATGAAGTTCTTATTGACTGTTCTGCCTCTCCCTCATTTTTCTTAAAGTCTCAGGTCTTCTGCTTGTTTGCCCTTACCCACGCTGAAACTTGTGCTCTGAAGCTGTCAGAAGTTGACAAATACCTCTGTGATGTGTCATTCCCTCTCGGCTGTGCAGAGATGCTGCAAACCCATAACAACAGGGAGATGGAGAGTCTTCAGGTGAGTGATTTTAGATATATATATGAGACAGACAATCAATGCAGCAAGACACGCTTGCCGATTAAAGAAGCACAGCAGAGGACAGTTAACAGTTGAGTGCATGAGCTACTCACTGAAAAATTTTTCTTGAAACTGTCCTAAATCACAGGTTTTGCTGACAGCAGGAGGGTGTGTTGGTACATGGGGAGGGAGTCTGGCAGTGCAGCTGCCCTGAGCCGCGTGCTGCTCCAGGAAGCCCTCCTGCACGCACACCCTCCAGGAGGGTGGTTGTTCTACGATCCGGCACAGCATGCCCTGGCACCCCGCCCAGCAGGATTTAGTCCACTCTGCTCTGAGCAGTGCAACTGCAGAAAAGGCTGCAAAAACCTGGCCTCCTGGTCCACAACTTCAAAGGTTTGGGAAGGGGCCACACAAGTGGGTAAGTGACCAGCGGTCACCACTCTGGGGTGGTGAAAGCAAGAGATGGGTGAAGTCAATGGGTGAAAAAATATTGTGGAAAATTGAGACTGTGAAGAAATCCTTTTACATATTACATCTCTCACGAATGTTGCCTTATGCTCTACTTCCCCCTAAAATGAAGGATCTCTTAGCATATAAATACAATTTCCCCAGCAGTTTCCTGGGACAATGGTTGCCGGTTTGTCGCTCCAGTGGGCTACCAACACTTCGGTGACTTGAAAAATGAATCATGCAGCATCACACAGAAGCATGTTAAACCCACTGTTCTGGATTTTCCTGTGCTTGAATCGTAATTAGTTCAACAAATTGGATAGATTAATGTTCAATTAAAATACAGCCTAATTATCCAATGTATGTTTCTAATAGGATCTAATTGTGGAATTTTGAGTTATTTAAATTGCTGCTACACTAAAAAACAATGTGTAGGCTGATGCCTGTAGGACCACTGCCTGGTTGCATTTGTTAAATTTAGAGCAGTTTTACATCTATGTGTGCTGCTGATGCTAAACCTCTCATCCTGCAGAGGAACAAGCAGGTGCCAGCGATGGATGCTCATCAAAGCCACTGAAGATTTTAACCAGGGTTCTTTTCCCTGACTGAAGACTAGAACAACTCTTCTGTGACCTTTTAGGGAGGAAGACTTCAGCAATCCTCCTGCATAGCCCACACTTCCCAGAGATCCTGATAATGCTCAAAGCAACAGGTAAGTGCAAATGCTTAGCAGAGATCACAGCTGTGTTGCAGGTTCCTCCCCCGTAGGCACCAATAGTTTGTGTTCCAAAATATCTTCGTAGAGGATCCACGGGTCAGAACAACTCATCCAATAAGCATGGCAATATTTATCCTCCTCAGCTAAGTCCTCCCCTTCTTTTACAGTGCAGCCACAACGCTGGCACACGTATGGGCTAACCCTTGAATGAGCATTTTGTCAATCTTGCACCTTTCCTAGGTGTTGCTGAAAAGAAAGCTGGCTGCATCCTTAGCCAGATCTTTTCTCGTTGAGCGTAAATGAATGTAATTGCCTGTTGTGCTGTACTTTGGTGTTGGTTCTGCTTTAAAAAATAGACAGGGCTGTGTGCTGGGTCTGAGCAGCAGCTGCAGTAGTAGGCATGGTGGAGGGGCACAAGTCCAGACAAGGGCATAAAGACCCCTTTTAATGAGAGGAGAGCAGAAAGCTTGGCTTGCTCCTCCTAGCAGGCAAAGATGGGTGGAGAAATCTCTCCATCAGGCTGTCAGGGAGTGCTTGTTCTGACTAAGGATGGAGAGGAGCTATTCAGGCCAAAGGAAAACACTGGCATACAAAAAGGGCCAGAAATAAAAGAGGAATTAGAAGCAGATTTCTAACAACCGGAGCCTAGGACTGTATTTTCTGTGAGGGAGCAGTAACAGCAAATGAAAAGCTTATTAAGAGCTGAGCTCTTGCATTCATGCAGGAATTTATGCTACAAGGGTACAACAGGAGGGCCCAGTTCAGCCCTTGTGTCCTCAGCCTTCCCGGCTGGCAGAGCTCGAGCACCAAGCCAGCCATCTGCGTGGCAGCACCTCTGACCTCCCCAGTGGTGTGTCACCAAGTGTGGGAGGCAAAAACCATCTTCAAACAGGAACATTATTTTTGTGCTACAGTCCTTCCAAATCCTAGCAAAGCTATGAAAAATGCCACAATTTTGGAGGAAGGCAGACGAGGCCCTGCCAAGTCAGTGCATCTCCTGCAAGTAGGACCATGTGAAGTCAAGGGATCATGCTCCTAGCCCTGAGCCAGCCCCAAATTGTATGAAGCAACACTTCATTTGCATTCTCAGAAGCATCCGGAATCAACCAGCTTGGCTAGCCCAAGCCTCACTGCATGCAGTCATGTAAGTTTTATTTATCCACAGCAGCATTTTGCAGACACTGAGTATTATTGGAGCCAGTCTCAGTCTGCTCTGGAGAGCCGCAGTGTTGAGGTAATGTCCTGTTGGGCTGCCATTAGCTGGTGTATCTGAGAAGATGCTGGTGAGCAGCTTTAAGGGCTAAAAGCCCGCTTTGTGCGTCCACTGTCTGACTTATTTAATCTTTTTCTTTGTCACTACATATCCAACAGTGCAGTCAGGAACTTCATGCTCTTGCTTCAGCAAAATAAATTGTGTTGTTGACCTTTTAAGCTTACTGTTGTTAAAAGTGGACTCAGCTGAACCTGGCAGGCAGGAAGGTTATTGTTTTCTCGGTGTGAGTGTTTCTAAATAAATTGGCAGCATGGGCACAAACTTGTGGGCAGCTACCAACCACGACCAATTTGAAAGCCCTAAAGGTTGGGACACTTTTCTGGTTCAACAGTCAAGAGCTGGAACATCAACAGATAAAAGGCAATGACTATCTTCTCCTGAGCTTTATGCATCAGGTGGTGCCCTCTCCATGGCACAGTGGCTCTCCCATGCTCCCTGGGTGGCCCTGGCACTGTGGTCAGATCATGTGAGGGTACAAAGGATGTTCAAGTACCTAGAGGTAGGATGGGAATCTGCAACTGTTGTTTCTTCTCCTGTGTAAATTTTCTGTAGGCATTCCATGGAGAAAGCTGTATGCATCAGATGGTTTAATGCACTGTTTGCATCTGTTTGCTGTTACTGAAGTCTTGCTTGTGTGACATGACCACGCAGGGAGGGGCACTTGGTGAGGCTGACGTGGTCAAGAGCAGCCAAGAGGCTGCAATTCTTGTGAAGATCAGATTTAACGTAATCAGACTGGCAGAAAAATCTTGCTGTAAAATGCTGCAGCCGTCAGCACACATGTACATCAACTCCAGATCCAAAGCAGGATGGAGCTGGGGATGGTTGGACACATATTCACATGAGGCATTTGGCACCTTTGGTTTACCTGGTGTACGTTCCAGTGCAACCTTTCCTTCCAAATGTGGACAGATAAATAGCTCTTCAGTGCTCTGTGCCAGACCCTGAATGGTGAGGGACAGATGTGTTTACAGATTTTAGCCTTGGGAGCTTCCTCTTCCAAGAACATGTTTCTGTTTGGTATGCATGTTTTCTCCACCACTGTGTGAATTCCAGTGAAGAATATACTGTAACCTTTCATTTGTGTTTAAATCATACATACGTAGATAAGTGCATGTAGAAGATGCTCCCTGGTTTGTAAAAAAACAAAACAAAACAAAACACCTTTTTTTTTTGTTTGGTTTTTCTTTTTCCTAAATGAAAATGACTTCTGCAAGTCTCTGGGGCTTTGGTGAGGTGGGACATCCAAGCACACCAAAGGTGTGATGTGCCTTTACCACCGCCATTCACAGCTTTCCAGGCAAGAAGAGAAAAGACACAGTTTGTGGATAATCACGGATGACCATGGCTCCAATCACCCCATTGCAGCTGCAGGAACTCGGGGCGACCTTTTACACCTTCCAGCAAAGGTAAGGTGATGTACCCTAATTCTGTATCTCAGCGAAGGCAGAGCTGCTGCGCGGGATCCTGTTGCTGTCAGAGATAAGCGTCGCATCATCGGGGACCACAGCAGGGCTGCCACCATGCCTGTCAGGCCCCTGTGTTTAAGGATGTGCCTGCACTGAGCAATCTGTGGACTGAGATCTGCTTATACACTGAGGTTGTTTCCTGGGCAGAGCCATCAGATAAAGAAATACCAAGGCCATGTTCAGGATTTTTAAATCAGTTTTCTTTTTTTTTATATGTGTCTAGTGGTATAAATCTTGCTGAAATGGTGTTACATTTCCTGAGCACAGCAGTTATGTGGTACATCTGGATGGGGATCTGGTACAGGAGGCAAACAGCCCAGGAAACCAGGGAGGCAAATACACGGTTTTGGTGCAAACCTTGTGGTGGCCGTCTTTTCTCAGCTGGTTGTTTTATCTCTCCGTACTCGGGGAAGAGGATCTTGACACAGACGGTTTGCAGAGCTGTTTCAGCTGTTCAGACAGCTCAGCCACAATATGTTGCCTCAAATTGTTTTGTTAAGCACAAGCATCAGCTGTACTCGTTTGCCTTAAAGCTATGAGAATTACAGACCCGCCTGAGAAAATTCAGTTTCTACATAGACATAAAGAGCTTGACAGTGCTCTCACATGTACCCTGCTGCACAAGGCAGTGAGCTGCAAACCTGCTGTGGTCCATGAAGCTCTCTAGATTTTAGATTGTATCATTAGTTACTGCACTCCCAAAGCCTTGACATCTGGAAGCTTGAGCCAGAAGGGCTGTGCTGCTTTACATCCTTTTAAGATTTAGGTACTCCTTAGAGCCACAGTGGCTTGGGGCTGGGTGCCAAGACCTGTGGAAGCTCTGGGATGGGTGCTGAGGCCCATGGTGGCTCGGGGATGCAGAAGCTGATGCCAGAGTCAGGCAGGGACTTAGAGCGGGATGCAATCTCCACCTGGTTGCGCCTCCAGTTTCAGTCAGCGGGGTATTTCTGTGGGTGCTCAGTGGCATGAGCGTGGGAGGGAGGCAGAGGCTGGTTTTGTTTGGCATGGGAGACATCAGCTCTGGTCAGTGCCATGAGGCACAAGGGGTGAAGTTACTTGAAGGTCAGCGTGGCACTGAAAGATGGAGTGAAGGTGTGACACTTCTCCGCTTGGCAGTACAAAAAGAATAAAGCACAGCTGTCTTACAGTGAGAGAGCCATTCTCCCCTCTATTTAATTTTCGTGCACTAAAACCTGAATTCTGGCGGAAGCGATGCTGCACCTGCTTTCTTCCTCCTCTGCGTCCAAGCACAGATGCTGACACCCAGTGGCCATGGAGTTTCTAGCGCCTGTACGAGGCTGAAAACTTCAGCAGCAATGGCTCAGCCGGTGAGATACGACTTCCACATTTTCATTTCCTCAAGTGCAAGATGAGTAAAGAGCTCCTGAGAGATGACAGCCTTGCTTTATGTGTTTCAGTCATTAGCAGGTTGTAGCGGTTGAAACACTTCATAATTTTGTATTCAGAGGCCAGTCAGAAAAATGAAAAAAACATGAGAATGGATAATGAGGAAACAGAAGGCAAACTAGTTGGCAGCTTGAAAATAGACAACAGTGAGAGGTGGAGAGTGATTTTGCAATTTCAGAGACCTTGGCATTCGCCTTCCCTGTTTTGCTACTTCCCAAAAGCACTTAGATTATGACAGATGCAAATTGATTTTGCATTTCCCTGCAGCTTGCACAGGATCGTGCTTTCATATGTTTGACAAGTATTGACATTCTCTAGGGGGAAAAGCTCTGTAGGAAAAGTTGATTTCTATTCTTCAACAAATGACAGAAAAAAGACCCAAACTCAAGGGTATGCAAAGGAGTTCTCTTTGTATATTTGGCAAAGACATGCCTCACCAGACATGCAGGGCTAAGATGGTAAAAACACTGGGGAACCCAGACATGAGCTGGGAATAATAAAAGCATAATATGCCAAAGGAGGGATTTTTGAAAGCACTTTACTGAAAATATTAATTATAGACTTCAGCAAATGTATTAAACCACTGTAATGCAAATATTGCGTGAAAGAAATAAGTAATTAATGTAATTCTATAAACACAGAGGAAATAAAGCACACTACTGAAATTCTAGCAAGGTTCAGGATGTTAGGGAGGGCTAGAGCCTGGCCACATATTAAGATTAAACTTTACACATGCTGCAAGTGTGATGCTGTGAGAGAGCGGGTGAGGGGTCTCACTGCTGCTGCAGCAAGGACCCTCTCCAGGGGTGAGTTTGGTGAGCCAGGAGCCCTGTGCTGGGGCCAAACTCAGCTTTCCTTACCTAAACACTTCTGTAAAGCTGCAGCATACAGATACCATAAGTAGATGTACTTAATTTATCACTCTGTTACTAGGCAGGTTTCTAGGCAGGCTTCAGCCTAACTTTTATATTTTGTGGTTACTGAAATAGCTCTGATCTTTTTTGGGGTGAGTTCTGGCTGCGGAGGTACGACATCCGTTCCTTTGCCACCTCTTACCCGCATCTGTTCTCTTTAACTCTTCTTCCTTTCTTACTTCTTTTTTGGGCAAAATTAGACTAGAATCTTTAACCCAGCTTAAACCTGTCCAGAAGGTCAGGGTTGATGCACCATTTGGACCACTCCGAATGCCTGTGCCCCATGTTCCTGTGTGGTGAAGTGGGTGAGCTTGCGTCAGATGTACCCAGGGCAGCTCTAGCTGCCTGCCTGCTGTTTCCCCTGAGGGAGGTTCGCAATGTACTCATGTTTTTACTAGATCTTTAAACTGTTGAGACAGACAGAACATCAGAGGCCCACTAGGAGAAATTTCCAGTAATGCAAATCTCAACGGGAGTCCTTCCAATAGTTTTCTCTAGTGCTTTTTCTGGTTTTAACTATTATTGTTAGTGCAGTAACTGTTTCCCCCGTGGCAGTTCTGAAAACTCATAACGCAAATGCTGCCCAGTTCTGGATGTGCCAAAGTCCTTTAGTTCCTGAAAGCACCCAAAGCCCCTAGAAGCAACTTGGCTGAGCATCTCTGCTCATCATGATCTGGCAGAGGAGGAGATCCAGGCTTGGTGCTCCTGGAGATTGCCCTGCCCTGATGGCTCACTGCTCTGCAGAGAGGTGCATGCAGCCCAGCCTCCAGTGCAAGTCAGAGCAAATGTTTGTGCTGTGTTGGCCAGGGGCAGCACTGGTGTAGGGCTGTGCCACTTGTCGCTGCTAAAGTCCTGCCGGAGTCCAGAAAGGGAGGGAAGGGGCCCCTGCAGTTGGCAGGAGGGCATGAAGAGCTGCTCTCTCCCTTCACACAGAGGAGGAAATGTTGTCCCGAGTCTCCTGCATCTGGTGCGTTGTATGAACTGTGCATTCCCTTGAATTGCTTTGATGACCATATTTTGGAGATCAGGGAGCTGGGGTTGTTTATCCTCGAGAAGAGGAGGCTCAGGGGAGACCTTATTGCTGTCTACAACTACCTAAAAGGAGGTTGTAGTCAGACAAGGGTTGGTCTCTTCTCTCAGGTGACCGGTGACAGAACAAGAGGACACGGTCTTAAGCTTCATCAGGGGAAGTTTAGGCTCGATATTAGGAAAAAGTTCTTCACTGAAAGGGTGATTGGTCATTGGAATGCGCTGCCCAGGGAGGTGGTAAGAGTCACCATCCCTGCAGGTGTTTAAAGAGAGATTGGATGAGGCACTTAGTGCCATGGTTTAGATGATGAGTAGGTGCTGGTGTTGGGTCATAGGCTGGACTCAAAGGTCTTTTCCAGCCTTGTGATACTGTGATACCATGCTTGCTGGCCAGAAGCCCCAGGAGTCGGTAAGGGCAGAGGTTGTGTCTCATCAAAATAACAACAGCCAAGAAACTTCATTTCTGTTCCAGTCTGTGCATAGACTGGTTTTTTTCTGTTGCTTTCCTCCTTTGGTTGCTCCCCAAATAACTTGGGTTGTTGCCCATTTAGCAGTGGAGGCAGCTGATAGTGATTGAATAATTTTGCAGTTGGATGTGTAAGACGGCACTTGCTGTGTTGTTTTGTGCCTGATTGGATTAGCATGGCTCTTAACACAGCTGATTGACACAAACTTGATTTTCTCTCTGAGCTTCAGCAGAAATTCCCATTTTTAATAAATGCTGCTGCAAGAAAATATGTTTTCTGGGTTGTTCAGATGAAATGAAAGCACACTAAATTTCTGAGTTTGAGTTGGTTAGTTTTTGACCAAAACCCCATGAGAATGGGCTTGGAGGACAGTGTCTCATCTAGTGCTGATTTTTAATTTTTTTTAAATCATCATTACAGGGAATGGTTCCTTAAAAATCAGTCAGCAACATGGTGTTGAGAGACATCTTGGGTTCTTCATTGAATTCTGATACAACTGCCTGTTTCCTAGAGAAATTCCCACACTGCCTTTGCCAGAGTAACCCTCAATTCCCCTCTGAAGCATCTGGCTTTTGCAGTAGCTGTGATTATGCCTTTTAACAGCAGAACTCCCTCTCAAGGCCTCCCCGCTTCAGCTTTGCAACAGATAAGTCGTATCAGTTAATGAAATAAATAGCTCAAGTAGCTCACATTCTGCATTTAGATGCTCTCAGCTGAGGATTTCAGGGCTAGGAAGACATGGTGAGAGTGAGGTGGCATACAGATGCAGGCATTTGTACCTAGAATAGTGTGTGAAGTGCTGCCCTTCAGCGTGTCTCCTGTTGACGGATTTCTAATCCTTAAAAGAAACCCCCCAAAATAAACAACAAAACCCCAGAGCAACGAGTTATCTTTATTCATGGCAGTTTCCACAGCCTCCTTTTTTCTCCCCTGTCCTATTATCAGAAACACCTTGCTCCAGAGTCAGTTTAAAACTCCTCCAAGGTTTTTCTAGGCCCACTGAGAACTTGAATTGCAACCACCAGCTTCACAAATGGCAGCAGGTAGGGAAGACCCATGCGGTCTATAGAAAGCTCAGGGCTTCTCAGCTGTCCTTGGGATGATGTTCTAGGACCAACCCATCAAACACAAGTGATATGGCAGTCACAAGCAGAGTCAGCATCCCACCGGTGAATGCAATGGCTTTCCTGCTGGGGATCTGAAATGGACACAGACTGTTATTCCCAGCACTGAGAGATAGCTGGGGACGTGCTACAGCATCCCCATCACACATTGCAGCATCCCAGTGGCACTGCAGGAAGCATTTACCTTCCACAGATTTCTTGCTAGCACCTACACTTTGTTTGAAATTCACAAACCAAAATGCTTGAAAGACAAGTACAAAACAACGATGAAGAAGTATATGTCTCAAACTCCATGTATTTAACTATTAAACAGGTGTTAGTTCATCTCTGAGGACAACAAAAAGGTATTTCTGTAGCCAATTCTCCCTTATCAGTGATGTCTTAAAAGGCATATTAGAAAAGCTACCTGCTCACTTACACTATATGGCCATAAGGAAAAGATAATATAAGTACCAGGGAATCCGCTCTCTCTAAGTGATCCTTTAGACCTGAAGAAAGTATCATCAGTAGCAATAATTTGGGTTTGGGCAAATTCGTCCACTGCATCTGCTTTCCCTACGTGCCAGCATTGACATGAATGCAAAAACTAGGACAGGAGCACAAAGAGAACGAGGCCTTAGTCCATAAAAATGGTAATTCTTTAACACAACCAGTACTAATCTCTGGTGCCTGAATGGTTGGGGGCAAGATAATGACATTATTTATGCTGCTGTGTGTGCAAGTAATTTTGCTGCATTTAACAGGAACAATCTGGGCTCGTATGAGCAGAATTTGGGTCTCTGCTGTGAGTTTATGGGTTGTTGTAAGGCATTTCATAACAGAAACAGCCAGGCTTACAAGGTTGTTTCCTGAAAATAAGCTGTTTGATGTGCAATTTTAGAGCATCTATTAATGTTTGGCTCTTGGTGTTTAATATGTTGTTCCATTTATAACTAAATGTCTGAGACGCACACATAAAGCACATTGCATGGACAGGCTGCCTTGGTGCTTACCTTTTCTTGCACTGGCCAATCAACATAAATATTATAAGGCTACTTGACAAACTCAGAATGACTGGAATGAGGAAAAATAGCTGCTTGTCCTGTTTTCTGAACACTGAAAAGACAAATGACAGCAATTAAGAAAACACTAGCTTCCAGAACGGGTCCTTAAAAAGCTTGGGCTTTGGTGCAAACTCAGGTCCAAGTTTGCTACCCTGCATTCATTCGTTTACTCATTTATTCACTTCCCTCTCAACCTCTCTCTCTGCCAGGCATATATTTCTGCACAGGGTAACACACTCCTTCAGGGTAACATACATATCCTTGCAGCAGTGCTAGTGCCCACAGAGACAGCCCAACAGATGCTATGGAGTGCAAAGGAGCTGATTTGTGGTCTGTGGCAGCCAGGAGGATGCTTTCTAGAGGGAGTTTGAGTACCCCCCTCTCTCAAAGAGGTCACCAGAGAGCTTCTGTGTACCACGTGCCCTCTCTTGCAAAGCAGTCACTCCTCCATCACAGCTGTCCTCCTGCAGCAGGGAAAGGTGGTGGTGCAGAGGCCTTAATATGGTGGGGCATGCCTGCTAATTGCACTGGAGATTCAAAGCTGTAGGAGTGGTTGTGTTGGAGTAGGTTGAGGGTGTAACTAAACCAGGATCCCACTTCCAGCGTTGGACATGAGCAGATGCCCGTAGCAGCCACCAGCATTTTGTCTCAAACAGGCTTTATAAAAGTTGTAAAAGTGGGTTCCATACCAGAGAAACAATCCTGTGACCATTCACTCCAAAAGCCCTGGTCAGCACAGAAAATATTTGTTCTTCCCCTGACACGAACACATGAAACACGGCTTTGATTTGCTCTGGAAATTGTTAAAGTGGTCTCCATTTGTGTGGACACAGACTGAGAAACAAAACAGAGAGAAAAAACGTCAAGGCATTACATGCCATCACCAGTAGCTCTGCACAGGCCTGATGTTCCTGAACTTTCTCTCCAGGCTCTGCAAACCCTAGGATTATGGTTTTGGCAGTTTTAAATGATTTCATAGTAGTTTTGGACCAGCTAATGCCAAAAGGATTATTATGGAGATGAATCTACTGAAAATACATATGTTCTGGAGGGTGTCATCATGTAGATTGCCATTTATGTCTAATAATCTATTAAATCTTTCATTAAATTAGCCAAGAAGACTCAAGTGTAGAATATGGCAATTAAAGAAAAAGTGTCCTTCAGGTGCCCCCTATGATCAATTAGGTTTTGCCATTTTTGCTATCAAAATTTCACCTGCATAATGCACAGGGAAAATGCACCATGTATAAAAGACACGTATTCCAGACCACTTATTTGGAAAGACTAAAAGCACAGTTTAATTGGACCAAGCTGTTCCACCAGAGTTGGGAAAACAAGCCAGAATAGCCTTTAAATTTCCATGACAGCTTTCTGAGATAATGGGCAGGAGGCCTGAGAAAGCAATTGCTCAGAGACTCACACTGGGACCTGTTACTGCTAAAGCAAATGCTGCACCTCGGGGTCAGGGTGTTAAGTTGGAACATGTGCAATGGAGCAGCCAGTCAGTGTTTTCCACTGGCAGCACAGCTAATGTCTCTGCACAGTCCATACAGGATGGCAACTCAGTGCAAACCCCAATTTTCTGGCGTGCCTCCCCACTGCCAGCCATCAGGCAGGGCTCCCCCAGCCCTTCCCCTCCCTATGGCACAGTGTGTGTTGCCCCTACCGCCCAGGCAGCCTTGGCCTGCCCCTGGTCTTCTGCCAGCTGAACCTCATACTCCAGGCACTGGGGTGGTGTTTTCCCACCTGGTGGGCTCCAGTTCATGTGGAGCTCCTCAGATGCAGACATGGAAACCACCAGCTGCTTCGGGGGTGAGGGCTTTGCTAGGGGGAGAACAAAAAGAGGGAGAAGGTCAAGAGGTGCAATCCAAGAGAGGCTCTGGAAAAGGCTTCGATAAATTACCACCAACCTGTGCCCTTTTTCCCTGTTGATGTGATTTCTGAGCTCCATTGTTATCAGACATGATGCTGCAGGAGCAGGATGTCACTGAGGCTGGAGGACAAGTTGTTTATTTTAACTCGAACATGGCCTGGGCTAGGTCTTTGCTCTAAGCTGTGGTGTAGGGGTGGGAGCACTGTGCTCAGCACAGTCCCTTTGCAGTGCAGCCAGCGAGCCCTCCCTGTGCTGTGAGGGCAGCCTTGGCTCGTACAGTGTTGGTCTGACACTCTCTGCATCCCAGGAGAGGCTCTGGTTTATGTCAGAAACCCAACGCCACACATAAAGCACATGGCAGCACTAATTGAATCCAGAAACCCTGCTTATCAACCCTGGAGGTCTAGCTATTTATCCCCCTGACATCTACATGTGGGTGAATTCATCAGCATGGTAAGTGCCTGTAATGGTGTGAGTACGTGTATTGGGTTATACATCACGCTGTGCTTTGCTTCCTTTTCCTGTCTCTGATGGGTTTGAAATCCACCTTTGCTCTGGCAGACCCCATCACATCTTACGATTCTCCCTAGCCCTCAGCTTTGTTTGAACAGCAAAGCTTAAAGATCTGGCCAGTCTTGCAGGAGCAGAGCAACAGTTCCAATTCCAGCAGGAGTAAATGGAGCCACCTTTGTGGTGGTTAAAGCCAGAAACCCCTGTGGCTGCTCTTCCCTCTGCCCAACAGACTGTTTGTGTTCCAAGCTGTCCGATTGCTGAGTACGGCACTGGGAGGCACCCACTGGCCCTCTAGGTCGGGCACTGAGGTGTGCTGCTGGCCTGCAAACACTGCTGGAAACTGAAGTCCTGTGTGGTAGGTGCTACAGTCCCTTCTCCAGGGGTAAAATCGACCCAGACACATTACAGCCACCCATCTACAGGAGCGCACACTCGTTTGAGCTGCCTTGTGCAAGACCTAAGCCTTGGGCGCCTGATGGCTGTGCAGGTCCCCAAAGCCCTGCTGCTTTCCTGCCGGTGTTACCTAGGTTTTGAAGGCGAAGGGTGACATACAGCGGCCGTAGCAGTGTGGCTGCTGCTGAACCATTGACACAGATGCTCAGATCCTTATATTCTGCCTGGCTTAGATTTTGCAACAGGCAGCCGACGTTTATACCGTGGTCCTGAATATATTCATCACACTGCGCTGCGTGGTCAAGCCCATCGTACCTGGTGATGTATTAGGAAAACAGAAAGAAAAAAATAATCAAAGCAATGACTGATTGTACATGGATGAGGCTTTTTTTTTTTTAAGATTGGATCTAAGCCTCAGGCATCACCTATATCCTACTCACTCTTTGCCTTTCGCAAGTGATCCAAAGCACAAAGTCATGCATTGGTCACCTGCACTCTTGCCATGGGAAAAGAGAGGGGAGGAAAAAAACCCCAAATTGACATACACAGATGGCTTCCCAGGTTGGTTTGTAGGCTGTGTCAGCCTCTCCCCAAGTCCATTCCTGGATAACAAGAGTCCTCATGAGGTGCCACTATGTGAGTGGAGCTAAGGCAGGATCTGGCCCCTGTGCAGGAGACACATCCTCCCCTGGGGCACTTATAGGCAGCATCAGCCATCAACTCTAGAGCTGCAGAGAAGTCCCCTTGCAAGCCGAAATCCAATGGTTTGTGGCAGATGACATGCCAAGAATGTAGTGAGTGCTGACGAGATGCTACAGTTAGATCCCATGTATCTGCATGGGCTCATAATGGAAACCTAGAGGTGGGGGGAAGGAAGTGGTTTGCTGGGAATTAGCCAATGTGCAACCACAACCCTGTCCTCTCACTCTGCCTCCTGGTTTTGGGAGCCACTCTCCAAAGCTTAGCTGCTGATCCCATCCTGGAAATACTAAGTTGTATTTCATATTACCTTCTAAGACACGTGTGCCCTTGAGGCAGGGTTGAATCCAGCCTGTGTACTCTACACTGAATGAAAGTCTCCCTGCACAGCACATTATGTTTGAGGGAAAAAAATTCATGTGGTAGTGCTATAAAAATTGACTCACAGGGATCAAAGGATGCCTTGGCTGTGTTCCTACCCACTCTTATTATACAGTGGGATCCATATCCAAACACCTGGGTTTGTTACAAGAAATTAAATGAGGGAGGGGGTTTGGGTTTTTTTTTTTTTGCGGAGCGTTTCTTTTTAGAAATGAATCATGAATTTCCATGGTTTCATACAAGCAGACCATTGCAGTTAGCAAAGTGTTTTAAAATCAGTGTTTCTGCTTTGAAGACTATTTCCAAGAGCTACATGGAAACTATTTTTAAAAAGCAGTTATGGTTTCTTCTGTGTAGTCCCAAAAGCATGAAACCCAATGATTTCCTAACTAGTCATCCTTACCATAGTGTCACAGGAATTGAAGTACAAATACAGCATTTACTTTGTCCAAAAACACTAAGTCTAGCTTTGTTTTTCTTGCAGAACAGAATCATTAGGGAGCAGCAACTGAGAAACATGCATTATTACTACCTTTTCACAGCATGTTTGCTTTTATGAGATGTGCTAAGGCTATGAACATGCATTTGAAGTGTAAAACTATTAGTTGCCAAGAAGCCCTGCTCTTTGTATAGGGTTCACTGAGCTTGATAACATCCTGCTAAATCCTGTCCTATAGAGATGTATGCACTGTGATCAAGGGAAACGGGAGGCCAGAACGATCCGGGGTACGTTCAGGAAAGGAAAAGCACAAGGCTTTGTGATGGACAGCAGACAGAAAGCACTCTGTAGGGGTGAATAAAAGGGAAAGAAGAAAGGGAAAAGGCATTCACTGCAGAAGATCAGAACAAGCCTGATTTTAGGAAAGGAAGCCTTCTTTGCCAGAAGGCGCACGTTGCTTGGGGCATTATTTTTGGATCATGTAATAGCATTGCCAGCCATAAAATCGTATTTGCTGTGACATTTTAGTACATTGAGAGGTTCACTTGATTGCTGCCTCAATGTTTTTCTATTTTGCTGGTACTTACCAATAATATAGTCCATAATGTACGCCACGAGGAGCGAGGCGACCTGGTTGCCAAGTGCACTTGAGATATTCCCAGTCATGATAGATGCAGTGGAAATTCTGAACCTCTGATTCTAGATTTCCTGTCAAACGAGAAGGAAATAACCACAACTTAACAACATGGCAATTAGGCCCAGCAGAAATATCATTCTAGGTCTTTGAACAACCGTGCACTGCAATTGAAAGATAAAAAGGGAAAGAAAAGAAGGCCAGTCACCATTATTAGTTAGTTTTGCTGCCAAGTGCTGTTTCCTATTAAAGCTGGTTCGCTCTACTCAGAGCAGAAAGATGCACAACTGACCTTTTCATTCAGCAGTGGTAATCATGCAGGACAACCCAGCAGAGCCGGCATACGGGCAGGGGGAAATGAGCCCCAGGTATCCAGAACCACAGCCACAGCCAGTGGAAGCAGAGATCCTCTGGTACCTTGTACATCAACAAGCACCACAATGGCTTATCCATCCAGCAACCCTCAGGCCAGCAGTGGTTCATGCAACAGGTTCATGCAAAGGGCAGAACTACACCAGGTACCAAAGGCTGCTCCTAACCTTGCAAGGGAACCTGAAAGGTAGCATAAATCCAGTCACTTTGCACCTCCACGCCATCGGTACACCGTCCTTCAAGCAGTGTCTGTACCTTCACTTCAGCAGTCCTGCTGAAGTCAAATCCAACTCTGAGTTTTAGCTTCCTAGTAAAAATAACCTGATTGAAAGACAGACTTTGTAAGCACCTTGTTTGTCACTAAGTGGGCTGCAGAATTAGCTCCTGCTCTAGCTGTGAGCAGGCTCATTTGTGTCCTTTAATGTTCCTTTAACTTCTGTCCCGTTTCTCCTGCCCAGTGCTTCTCCAGCACTCTGGTACTGCCAGCTCTGTCCCGCCTCGCTGGCTTTGAGTGCCCCCACCCTACCGGGCATCAGCAACTGCAAGACAGAGCAGACTATGGTTCAAGGAATCCCCATCAACCAGGAGCACCTGGAAGGGTCTGAGGAAGATACTGCCTTAAATCCAGATAAAAGGCACTTGTTCATGACTTGAGATAATTAGAAAGAACAATGAGTCTTGTAACTAATGGTTCCCACGGGAAGCACAACCACACCCCACAAGGATGGAGCCACAGCCAGGCAGTGCAGTGTGTGTTCACCAGCGCATGCTGCTGGGCTTAGGCCCTTTGCAGGACTTTTTGAGCAGTCCCTCTGAAGGTTTGTCTATTTTTTTTTTCTCAGACTTACTCACCCTTACTTTACACAAGATAAAAATAAGTTGGCAAGAGTTACAACAGATTATTAGAGAGATAAGGTGTTGCGTTATCCCAAACAGGATGGAAGTAACATGCCATAAAATGCAAGGTGTGCTGCAGCGGGGACTGCAACGGCACAGCTTTTTGTAGACAGTCCCAGAGTGTAAAAGCCATGTAGAGCCATGTGTTTCTAAAAGACATCAGTGACATCTGCTTCCATTGATATCCCATGAGGTTTTTTTTTCATTTTGACTCTCCTTTGTGACCTGGGGTCAAGGTTTTGGCATGGTACGAGAGGTGATTTTTTTCCTACTTCTTAGATCTGCCTTGTATAAAACACTTTTATTACTTGTGATTTAGGAAATTCTGATTGTTTTAAAACTTTAGGGTTTTTTTTTGCCTTTGTGCTTTTTAAATTCCAGTTACAATTTTCATAGAAGAATCTACATAGCTACATGCAGTTGCATGGCTGGGAGTGTGACATGCATAATGACCTATGTCAGGTTGAAGAACCTCTTTCCGTGCCCTTGCAATTGCAACCCATAGCTGTAACAGCATGGGAGAAACCACGCTCTTCCACCTCTCCAGACTCCCATGGGCTGGCTGAGCCCAGCCTGGCAGCCTTGGCTCTGCTGCCTTGGGAGGGTGAAGCAGATGACCAGCTCATGCAGGACATGCGGAAACCATTCACGGCAAGAGGCTGGGGTCTAGAGCACTGTTAATCCAATGTGACTGCTTCTTCACCCTCTTCCTGGTCTCCTGAGCTGGCAAGGTCTCCAGCAACCCTGCCTAAGGATTCCCTTTCCTTCAGGACACCAGTGTGTGTTTTGGGTTGTTGGAGGGCATCCTCAGTGTATATTTTGTGTGTTCCTCAGTACCTTGCACCAACCAAACAGCCTACTGGTGGGTTTCTCCTCTTTCCACTCCATCTACCTCACCACAGCATCTTTTATCTCCTAAGCACTCCCAAAATACAATCCTTTGACCGTGCCTGTACTGTGCCTGTCTGCTATTGACCATCGAGAGAAGACTGACGATTTTATCACAGTTAGAGCCAACCATCTCTAAAAGACAAAAGTAAGTGGTAATTATAAACATCCTTTTGGATAAAGGGGATGTGGTAGAGCATTAGGATAATTAATGACATTTAATCTTTTAATTAATCACCACTTTGCATTCCTAAGGATCTGTTGACATAGAGTGTCAGTTCAAGTCCCATAAAGATTTCTAAGTATAGTGCCTTTTACAATGAGGAACTCTACTACATATTATTGGATTATTTTTGGCAGCAAGTGCCACACCCTCTGACAAAAATAGCCCCTTCTCTGCTGGCTGCTGCTGTTATATTTCAAAATACATTCCTATCTGACAAAAGATTCAAAACACTGGAACGCTCTGGCTTTTCCATGGAAAGCTGGAACTGCTTTGGTACCACTTCTGCTTGAAATCCAAACATAAACCTATGCAGGAATGCAGGAACTACAGACAGAACAATAACCTGGATTTAAGAGGATTAAACTGTGCTTTGCCTTACCATCCATTCTCTGTCACCAGCGTTGCGGTATTCAAACTTGTATTTTACTGTGCATTCATTGAAGGTTTGTACATTGAGTGGGGGGTTCCACTCGATATCGAGAGAACCTAAGAGTCCAGGATCAGTGATGTGAAGGCCTTGTGGGGGAGCAACTAAATTGAAAACAAAGCAGAGGGTAAAACAGAGAGTCATTGTGAATAAAGCATAGTAACATCTCATGAGACTACAAATGCAATTGTTGGATGTGGAGGGAAGCACTGCTGGTCCAGGTCCAGTCCTGGTCTCAACAAACCTGCACCAGCTCAACTCCTCCCCACCTGCAAAAAACAAGCCAAACCCAGTTTTCGCTTATGCTTAGAGACTACTCAAGGACCACTGAAAAGGCATAAAGAGTGCCACATCTTTGACACTCATTTTCAAGATGTTTCAAGCAAAACTACTGTCCTAGGATGACCTTTCAAGTCCTATATTAACTTACATTTAATTCATTATACTTACTGACTGTCAGGACAAGTATCCTTGCAAACATTGTGATCAGCACCTACCCCAACACAAGATGACAGCTCTCAGCATGCTGTCAAGGAAATTTGTATTCCTTAACCATAACACATACAAATCACCCATATTCCTTTAAACGTTCCCTTCAAGTATGTTAAAGATTAATGAAAATCCAAGGCGAAAAACATATAGGAGCAGAAAAGCAGAGAATTTAAAATCGTTCTCATTTTGGACATCTATCAGCTACAAAAAGGGGCTTTTACAGTCAATCTGGCTTTTATTAAGCTATTGTAAGGTGCTGCCATATGTGAATAAATCAGCATATATTATGGATGAATTCTGTACTAAGACATGCTTCCTAAAAGACTTGCCGTGTGTGGAGCTGTCCTTCACAAAACGAAAGCTGTTTGGCCATTCAGCTTTCTTAGTTCAAGTGAATCCAATTTTTGTAACATCTGAGGTCATTTTTCTCCACTGTCTAGAGGAGAGGTTATCCATTTGGGTTTCTACATATTCACTGCATGATACATTTAATTCATTGTGATTTGGAGTCCGTGTCCTGACAGTGTCAGTCCTTTGTTCGAGTCTGGCCTCCAGGTCACTGATCTCTCTGCCAAGTTTTTCATGTCTTCATCAGGATTTACATCATATTTTCCTCCTATTCTTTTATTAAATCCATCATGAAAGCAGACTCTGAGAGTATCTTTCAGTGGAAGGCAGTAATATAAATTAAATTTTAATGTGCTTCTTGGAAAGTTTGCAGAGAACATCGCTGGAGGTTTTCTTTCTTCTAAGGAAACTCTCCCAAATGACACACGCCGCAGGCAGCAGTCTTACGATCCCACTTTTCCCAACATGCAGGGCTCCTTGGGAGAATTGTTGTTACATTAGATGGCAAAGTAGGATATCACAGCAATGTATTTAGGGAGGTGCTGGAGCAAGGAACAATATAATTTGGAGAAAAAATAGATTTTATGCATTTTTCTGTGTAACAAGTCAAACACCGTCCCTCTCAGCAGCTGTGAGTCCTATGAAACAGCCTGGGTTCGGAGGGTGGTGGTGGGCTTGTTTCAGCTCCAGAGGCAATGGGGCATCGCCCTGCATGTGCAATAGCTTGTATTCAGTAGCCCCAGGCAAGGATCTGCTATCGCTGGTCTGTGACAGAGACAGATTACCCAGCAGGGGCAGAGGAGGGGGGGTAGGGGCAGAGGCAGCTCTGTCTGTGCGAAGAAGGGTCAGACTGGGCTCTTGGTGAGAAACAGAGGGGGGGAGCGAGGCGAGAGCATCTCAGCTACCTCCTGGGTCTTCACAAACGTGCAAAGGCTCCAGGAAAGGGAGAAGCAGTGCAGGGTAGAGGAAGTCTGTGAGAACCACGACTGAAGAGCTGCAACTGCCAAAAAATCAATGACTGGCTTGTCCAGAATGGTTATTTGTAGCTGTGCTGAGGAGGGAGGGGGGAGAAGAAGAAAGGACGTTCCTCCCACCAGCCAGCCCAGGCTGAGAGCCTGCCAGGCTGGCGTAAGGGAGGGCTTCCACATCACCAGCGCATCAGGTCCCAGAGTCAAACCCTGTAGTGGTGGCTGGCACACCTAATTTCCATAACAGGCTGGTCGAGGTGACCTGCTGGCAGGGCTGGACTCTCCTGCACTTGGGAAGCTCCTCCTGAGTGGATAAATGCTGAGCCTCACAGCTGTGCATACAAAGAAGCAAAAAGCTACTAGTTTCTGTGAGCCTGGTGATAAGCTGTCCAGAGGGGACTACATGGGTCAAAACCAGGGTTTCTGACTGGAAAAGATAACACTCCGAAATTTGTTTCCATCCTGAGCTTGAACAAGACAGTAATATTTTTTCAAAACAATTGCAACTGTGAACAATTCTTGCAAAAATAAATTTTACTGGATTTCAGAGGGAACTGAAAAGTTTCTTCTTGAAATGTGGCTTGTGTTTTGCTATTTGATTGTTCCTTAAATGTCAGCGCTGCCTCTTGAAGTTTCACATTTTCACAATACAACATGACAAGCCAGTCTCACTCACATTGTTCATACAGAACACAGGACTAGAAATACTCTATTTCGTTATCCAGTCTTGGAGGAAAGCTGCTCCTGAATGTTTCTTGGAAAAGAAAAAAAAAAGAAGACAGCCACCTCCCTACTGATTTGCATGGTGGGGAGTCAGGCAGCCATGTGCTGGTCACACAGCCACCACCCCCAGGGCCACCCGCTGCTGGCTGCTGTGCGCACGCACTCAAACATCACAGCTTTGATGACAAATCTCCTGCATAGCCCCAGCTGCCTCACCTCACACCGTGCAGTGCCTGAGGCGGTGAAAGCAGCAGAAGGTTTTGCAATTTTCCACCTATTTTGCCAGTGGAAAAATTTTTGCCAGATGCCTCCCCGTATCTTCCGTGTCTGCACTTCTCCGTGCGGGTCAGAGACGTGCAGGCTACCTCTGTGGTTCGAAAAGCCCATTTTAAAAGCAATGCATGTCTGCTGGCAGCTTTCCATGTGTGCTGGCCTCTCAGTGCCTTCCTGGCAAAGTTTTCACCCCTCCACCATGCACTGACTGTAGCAGGGAGGGCCAGGCTTGCTCACTGTCTCTCTGAAGAAGGAAAGCTTTAGGGTGCAAAGTCCCAGCTAGCAGAGGTCAAAAAGAGCCGGGGCTGGTGGATACGGTGAAGGAAAAAGGTGTTCAGGTGCTTGAAGTGCCATTGACATAGGTGATAGTTTGCAAAGAAATATTTTTTTAGAAGAAAATATTATTCTCCAATTATGAATAAGCCTGGTGTTTCTTACATCTAGCACAGTCATTCAGGCTGGGACCATGCTCAGAAGCATTTACACACCTAAGTGATATTTATATTTGATAACTCTATATCAAACAACATATTTGCTGTGCACCAAAGGCAGCCTCTGCTCCTTTTGAAGTTACTCAGAAAAATATCCACTAAACAAACAAAATATTTACACAATTGATTACAGGTTTGTAAATCAGCCACTGGCTGTAGCACACACACACACGCACACACACACACGAAAAGCCTCAGCTGAAGGACTGATTTCATGAAGGGTCCAAGCTAATGGGAAGCACACGTTAGGCAGCAGCATAAATGGCACGCCAGGATTTACCTGTGGTGTGGTAAGAGGAGGAGGAGGAGGAGGAGGAGGGTGACACGCAGCCCCACACCAGCGCCATGGAGAGAGTGGAAAGCCACCGGAGAGCCATTTAGAGGCAGAACGTCAGGAGTTCCCGCTGGAATATGTGCAGCGTCAGAAAAGCAGTCCTGTGACACACGTGCAAGGAGGCTGGAGAAATAAAGCAGAGTTGAAAGGCTTCAGCGCATCAGTGGGTCCCTGGCATTCCCCCTGCAGGGCAAGCACTGACAACAAGCACTTTTTTGCTCATTTACCAAGTCTGTTTAATCATTTCCCAGAGGACTTCTTTTATTCGTAACTTTTGTGGATGACAACACATGAATGACTTTGGTTTCATTTGAAATGGATTCTGGTTAGCTAAGCACGTTTTCCAAAAGCACGTCAGCCTGTTCGTCAGCCACCAAGTCATCTGCTGCAAATCTTCTGTGGAAAGGATGACACAGCGGAGAGTTCGACCTGCCTGTCGTAGGAAGCACTTTGGATCTATGATATTTTCATTTAAAAAAAAATAACAAAAAAACCCAAACAAACCAAAACCGACCGCCTGAGCCTCGCCTTATGCAATTAGCAGATGTGTCTAATGCAACTGTCACCAGTGCTTTTGCCTTTCCTGTTTCAGAATGTGGTGACGAGAAAGAAAAAAACAAATGCAGAGAGAGAATTTCCTTTTCTGATTCACCCTCCAACAAAAAAAAAGAAATGGTGGGAATAATTGTGAGAAGTTTTCATAATTGCCGTGATCGTTTTGGAAGGGGACAAACTTCTCTTCCTGAGCAGCTCTGCTGGAGGGAAGGTGGGGACTGAGAGGGAGAGAAGAGCAGAGTTTCTGGGGGAAGCCAGGGGTTGGTGGGGGTGAGGAGGAGTTCTCCATCCTTCAGATTTCTTGCTGGAGGTGGGTGGGAATTGGTGCCTATGGACACACCAGACCAGCCTGCTACCCCACGCCAGCAAGCACGTGGATTACAGGTAAAAAGAATATAGATGGATATTTTTTTTTCTTTGTTTTTTACATATGGGTACAGGTATAGCACAGGTTAGGTAGAGACAGGAAGAGGGAGAGAAAGAGAAGAGAGATTATCTAGATTAGATATAGAAATATTTTTCTGGGGGAAGCTTGAAGCCACTGTTTGAGCTCTGCTTATATAAGAACATGGCAACATCTACCTGTACACACAATGCACCCCACTGAGCTCCTTTCAGATTACAAGCTCGCTATACATTGTCTGTGCAGCCTTGGCCATAAAAGGGGGGCTTCTGGGTCATACTTTGGCAATATTGCTTACCCCTCAGCTATGGTACGACTATACGAAACTGGGGGTCTGCTGAATGGCAGAGCTTCAAGTCAGAGGGACCCTGGGAAACCTGAGGACTGGGGCCAACAAACCCCCCATCATTTGAAGAAGTAGTGGCTCAGGGGAGCCAGAGGAGAGAGGTTGTGCTGGGGGGGAGAGAGGAATTTAAATCAACCAGAAATTCTAACAGGCAACACACGGCAGCAATTAAAAATACACAATTTTAACAGCTCATTTTCAATTTAGATTAATATCAGATTCCCCCAAGTCCATCACACGAGTATAAGCAATACTAGTAATTTTTCTGTTTCACTGTGAAATGAGAACATATGGAGAAGTTCCAGTCAGAAAAGATGACTGGAATTAATTCTTAACATATCAAACACGATATAAAACTTGTGCCAGTACCAACGGGGCCGTGTGCGTACGTCTCCACTTTGGAAAGGTCTCATAATTCAGTACAAGGATGTGCTGATAAGGGGAGCCGGCTTGCAGAACTGAGAAAAGCAGCAGCTATAACTCAGCTGCTGAGTAACAGCATCCAAGAACTGCACATGAATGTTAGTGGAGGAAGCTTTTTTATTTCCAGTACAGTTAATTTTAATGTATTCTCATGGTTACACAAGGCACATAAAAATAAACAAAGGCTTACACAGCAGAGTGCTCTTACCTGGACCTCTAAGTGCATGGGATCTCATCTGCATCTGGAGCACCGAGCTCCTCAGTAGCATTGTGGCTGCTCTGCTCAAAATTTCCTGGTTGGTAGAAATTTTGAGGTTTGTTTTTTTTTTTTAAAGAGGTTAACCTGTTCTCTTCAGGGATCAGATGACATATTTACAATGTTTTGGCACTTGCCACATGATCAGAGGCTTTACTAAGCTTGCACCAGAGAGGACATCACTGGGATTTATGAGGTGTTGGTGTTAATTGTTGCCATAATTGTGCTCAAGTAGGTCAAAAGTATGTTTTAAATGTTTAAATTGTTAATTAAAATGAAAATTAAATGGCTGTCTGCTGGAGGCTACCTTACAGCAGCAGTGCTCACAGTTGTCCCCGGTGCCTGGATGGTGCAGCCTCACACAGTGCCAGGGTGGTCCCCCGGGCGCCGAGCCTGGTCTGACCCACCACATTGTCTCCCCTGGAGCTCAGTGGCTCTGCTGGCTCTGGTGCCAATCCAGCTGTTCCTGCCCCTCAGGGGTCTGCAGGAAATGTACAAAATTATCCACCCCCTTGCTTCTCTCCTGTGGGCTGGGCACATTGGTACAGCTGGTCACCAGGGCTCTTGTACAGCCTTGCCTGTCACCATTTACATCATCCCTCGTTCTCTGCATCACCCTGCGAGCTCTCCCTCCTGCGGAGCCTGGAGCATGCTCTGCACGGCACGGGTGCCTCAGCCACACCTGGTTTGCCACTGGTAAGAGCTGTCGTACCGAATACACCTTTCTGAAAAAAACATTTCATAATTCGTGTTGCTGTGAAAAAGGATCAGCCAGGGTTGTCCACGTTGCCCCGTGTGAGTCAAGCGAAGTCAGTTGCAGCAACCTACCTCCAGGGGTGACAATAAAGGATGTTTTGGAAAGAGTGAAGCGAAGGTGTATGTGCCCTGACAAGCAATGGGCTGTGACTGAGGCCCCATCTTCCCATGGCCAAGTTTAGGCACATTAAGAAACAGTTCAAACACATTAAGAACGTGAGAAACAGCATCAGGAACCAAAGGAGTGCTTCTCGTTAGGAACAAAACTGCCCTCAAAGCACCTGTACAAGACTCAGGATAATTGCCTTTTTCAAGGTAGCTGCCAGAAATTCAGAACTTTTTTTACCTTTTCTGTACTAAGGAAAAAAAATCAGTCCCCTATGTCTGGTTACAGCAATTGCCTCCCAGAAGAGACACCAGCTGCTGCGTCCTGGGTAAGACCACAGCTTTGAGATCCAAGCAAGGAAGTGCACTCAGACTATAAAGATCAGTCAGCTCTGATGGGTGTCAAGGGGAGCTCCGAAGTGGGGAACCGGGGAACCCACGACCCACCACTGTCCCCATCTGTGGTGGCATTTGATTGAGGAACAGCCCTGGAAGATCATAGGGCCTTTGTCCATGGTTGGAAACTACTGAATAGATGACCAGCCCCTTGCTTTTCATCTTTCCAAAGCAAAACCCACCACAAATGGGTAGTACAAGCCCTGTTTGCTTGAGTGACCTGCGAATTTTGTTCTCTCCTGATGGCAGTTGCACAGTGTCAGTTGTTTCCTTCTTAATTATCTGCAAAGGATGGGGAAGAAAATGTCCCTTGCTGCTGGTAAATGTATGGTCCTGCTTGCGGAGTTACGCAAGATTAAGATTTACCATTCGTGCGTTTTCGTTGTGTAAGCTACACAAGCAGAAAAGGTCACACTGGCCAGTTCATTTGAAACAGATGAGAAACGTTTGCCAGTAGGAGGAATGTCAGTTCCTCGCTGCTAGAACTGGGTCAATTCCTGAGGAAATTAGGTTGGAAAAAAATCATAGTTGGGATTTGCAACAATAGGGCTCCAGCACTAAGCCAGCAGCGCTGCAGCAGCCATTGTTAATGGACTCCCCATGTCAGTCCCAGAGGAGGAGATCAGCTGAGGGCAAGCTGGGGAGGATCCGAGCCCTGTTCCAGCGATGCTGAGTGGAGGCGCTGCCTTTGGTGGGAGGGAAACTGATGGCTCAGGGCACATCTCTGCAAAGGCCACCTAAGCTTGTACTGACTTTACCTGTAGCGGTCAGCAATGCCCTAGAAAGCTGTGGGAAACACAGGGCAAATTCCTGCACATGCTGGACCAGAGCCTCAAGGCCTTGAGCTTGGAGCAGGGACGGGCAAGCGATTTGCATCTTACTAACTAGTCTGCAAATGGGGTTAAATTACAAAAAAATCCTACATAAGGTGATGACGAACTTGTGGAAGAAGGAGGTAAATCTGCAGGGACTTTTTTCCCTGTTCACACGGCTGCCCTTTCCATTGCAACCTTATTTGGAAGCACCACTGACTCATTTGTTTTAGTCACAAATGAGATTTTTTTTTGGATTTGTCAGCTGGGTGAGTGACTCCTGGAGTCACTACGTGCTCACAAACATCCCAGGAGCTTCCTCCTCCTCCAGGAACCTGGCCAGGTCCCAGAGTCTCACAGCTGCCCTACAGGGGTAAGATTAATAAAAGAGCTAAAGGCCACAGGGGGCAAACTTGCAGAATAAGAGATTTTAAAGAGCAGATAAGCTCCTGGGCTGGGTTCTTGGCATGTGACAGATAAGCTGGACAGGTGCATGCAGATATTAAAAAGCAACTGTGTAAAAGTCCATTTTGTTTGAGGAAATAAAGGAAGAGCAGCATTGTTGCTGAGACAGCTCATTGCAAATGGCAAAGTGGTTGACGAAGATCTTTACTGGAGCCAAGTCCAAAAAATGGGGTAAATCCTTTTTGGTTAAAATAGATTCAATGCATTTCATCCCAATTGTGATAAATTGGTTCTGTCAAGCAATCCATTGCCTTCCTACATTAAAATACTGGGATCTGACAGTTCAGAATAAAAATCTTCAGCTTTGCCATTCAGTTCCATGTTTAGAAGTGTCTTCCTATTTGACAAAATAAAAACTACAAGGCTCCTGCTATGAACAGACTATTTGGTATCAAACAGCATTTCATTTGATCCAAAGGGATGGTTTCAAACTGCCGGTAGCATGAAAGACCAGTGACTTGTAAGAGCCTCAAGTGCCTCGTGTTTCAGGGAATCCAGTCTTATTTACACAACTTGCATTAAATAAGCTTTTTCCAAGATGCCGGAATAAGAGACTCTGCAGTTCCAAACAGACCTGTGGCCTCCAACACAACATCGGAATTGCACCAAAAATGAGACGTCACCACAAGGAGATGTGCTAGGAAGAGGAGCATGGGGCAGTGGAGATAGAATGAGTGTTGCAAGAATAATCCCTTTTTTACATCAGTAACTTAGTTAAGGCTTCTGTGAGACTTCAAGAAATGATGGAAGGAATCCATACTCTCTAGCAATGCCCAGTGTCAATATTTATTCTTGTGGTGAGTGGAGAGCTCAGTTTTCCCTGTTTGCTTGCTGATGGCTGCTGTTGGGGATTAATCCTGGCTTAAATGTCATCTCAAAGAAGGGACAGCAGCTGTTTGAATGTGCCTGTACCATGTGAGCCAACAAGGCAACTGCCATGGAGATAGCACAGCTGAAATCTTTGCTTCCTGTAATCAATTAAGTTCCCAGAAAGGTCCATCTAACTGAAAGCCAAATGTCATGCACTCCCGGTGCCTTTCAGCTTACTCCTCTGCAGGTTCTCTGATGCATGAGGCACACTTTACTCATCCTGATCATCTCAGTTTCCTGTAACTGCTGGTAAAAAAATGTATGTAGAGAATGTTTTCTGCCTTGGGATCATGCCCTGACCAAAATGTTCAAAACCTGCTGGCTCCTGTCTTCACATGACACCAAGTCCTCTTCTGATCCTTGAGTGACTTCTTCCACAACCTGCATGTGCCCTTTGCCCACCCATGGACTTGCTCTAACTCTCCCTCCCACGCAGCTGGGCTTGGGCTGGAGCTTTAGCAGTGCCCATGAGAACATTTTCAGTCTTGTTGTGGCACAGGGGCAACTTTTAATAAACAACGTGGTGAGTAGGTTCTACCCCAGCACACCAGTGCACATAAATTTTTGTAGAAAAACACCCCCACAAGGCAGGCTGAGGAATTAGACAGCACAGACCGGGATGTGTAGCTCTGTCTGGGAACCAGCCTGCAGCAAAGATGGGCTCCAGGAGCCAGGGGTGCACAGAGAGGGCTGTGGGGATGCCGGGGACCCTCAAGCCTGGAAGGGGATCAGGAGTACAGCCTGGCACGTGCGAGAACAAATTCTGCTGTTAAATGCACAAGGGAATTACAGGGAGAACTGAAATGAAGACACAAAGCTGGCAGAGCAACAGCTGCTAATAAATGGGTCACAAATACTTCCAGACAGAAATGCAACAGAAGCTAAAATTTCTCTCCAGAACAAAGACTCTGGTGTAGCTCTCAGCAGGATCTGGGAGGAGGAAAGAGCCACCCTGCGTACGCGTGCAGACAGTGCTGTGCTACGTGGCTGTTCTTGGCAGACCTGGCTGGTCCCAGCACCCTAAGCACTGGGTGCAACTGGGTTCTGAGGCTGTGGCAGGCTCTGCCAGGAGACATCAGATTTACAGGGAAGGTCTGCTCAGTCTTTGTCCCTAGGAAGGTGCCATTGCCTTGTCCCTCCCGTTCCTCTCTGTCTGTAGACTCAGACCTGTGCTGCCCAGAGGTGGTGGGAGCTGCTGGCCCCGTGCTGGGAAGCCCAGGACTGCTCCAAGACCACTTTCTGCTCCACAGGCAAGCGCCGACAGAAATAAAACCTCATTTGCATCAGACTGAACCATTACCCTGTCTGGAGCAAAGAACCTCAAAATGTCCAAAGATAAATTGCTCCCATCCACACTGTCCTAGCCAGCTTGTCTCGCAGCCTCCTGGGCACCAGGCTGTGACCACGGAGTTGCTCATTAAGAGTTATAAAACCTGGATTCGCTTCCCCCTACCAAATCCATCAGTTCCCACAGGTGGGTACGTGAGTTCCCCAACCGGTCCAGAGGCCATCAAAGGAAAGACCAAAGACTTCCCACCACATGGCCATGAGCCCAGCTATAAAAATGAATTTACCTGGAATGGCACAGGTCTTACACAATTTTACACTCCTGAAACCCGTTCGAGCTGCAGTTACTGGACCGAGCAGAGCAAGCTCCCAGACTGGCTGCCAAGTGCTGTTGAAAACCTGGGAGTGCAACACCATGCCAAGAGCCTGGCGCATTTCCATTTCCAGCTTTGTCACCAGAGCAACACGACGGACAGCAGCTGGGATTTCAACAGCTACTGCAGTGCTAAATACTAGGAGGGGAAAAAAAGAAAAATCTCACCATACCAGCATCCTCAGGGCTGTCCTGCTGGGATGGTTGAGCCCTGCCAGCACGTGTTGCCATGTCAGCCCAGCCTCCCTCCAGCAGGGTGCTGCTGGCATGCATTGCACCAGCATCCCACTCCCCACCAGCCGCCCGCCCTGTCTTGTGCCAGCTTTTTTTCCCAGCAGCGTTTGCCCCCAAAAGTAGATTTATGTTTTGCCTGTAAGTTTTAATCTTCCTAATTTCACACACCATGTCTCACAGGACAGGGATAATTGCTTCCAGTCTTGGGTTTGGGTCGCTCCAGAATTAAACAGACAAATGAAAAAGGTCTAGCGAGTTGTTATGAAAGTAGAAGAATTTTACATCAAGTGCTCTCATGGTAAGTGGGAAAACAGGCCTGGTAGTGGTGCAGAACACTACAACTCAGCCCCAAGAGCATGGATGGGGAAGGAGATGCAACAGTCAAAGCAGCGAGCCTGACACACAGAGACCAGCTGCCTCTGCTGCCACTGACAGCGAAAGGAGCCGATGCTCAGCTAAGATCAGCTTTCAGACCATGTTAAAATAAGAATAACCTCATGGCTTTTGCTTCTCTGCATAATTTTTTAATGCTGAGTTTTCCTCTGCAAGCCTCCAATCCCTTGGGACAAGTAAAATGAGTTTCCTGACCCCTCTCCTTTGTGCCCATCCAGGATCTTATACTAGAGAGCTTAGAGAGGCGTTGGCAGAGGTCCTGCGGCTGCAGTCACCGTGCAGTGGGAGTAATAAGTGTGAAAGACAGATATTCTGTACAGCTGAACGCCCTAACCTGGGGTGTCAGGGATCTGGCCGTTCCTGCTCACTTCATGCTTACCTCCTGCCTTCCTGTCCATCGGGGATGCAGCACTGCTGCTGTCCTGGTCAGGGCAGGATCTGCCAGGTGCCAAGCTGCTGTCACCGCCACAGTCGCTGCTGGGTGTCCAGCGCACAACCGGCAGGGACATCCCACAGGGAGCCCGGGACAGCCGAGCCGCCCTGGATGGCTGGCTAGGAGAAGAGGTCCTTCCCACATAACAATGCAGCCTGGGAGTCCCGAGGTGCTTTGCAGAGCCTGATCCTGCCTTTGCTGCTGTGAGCAGGATCTGGCAGCCAGATCCAAAGGGATGAGCACAAGGTCAGGGCAGCCGGAAGCTGGCAAATGCAGGAGAAAAGGCAAGGTCCAGATTGTTACCACAGATTAGTCCTTGAACCCTGAGCTGCAACCCTGAGGGATATCAAATAGCATTTACCCTGGGCAAGGTGATTTTCCTGGAGCTGGGTGTGCCTTTGAGGGGGACAGCAGTGCTGGCCTGCTCTCTTTTGCCTTCTACATATGATGTGGTGGTCAGGAATCACCGATGCAAAGAGCAGTCCAAGCCTCTACGTCTCAAGTGAAAATCTTACTGGTATTGAAAAAGGTTTCATTAAATGTTTTATTAAGGATATAAATTTTGTCCTGATGGTGAACAAACTGAGAAGAAATCTTTTTTAAAAAAAAATAAATAAAAAGGCACCCCAAAAATGCCGAATGGATTTGTCCTCCTGAGATGTAAATCATTTGACACCTCCCCAAAAGAGCAACTGTGTTAAACTCAGATTAACTGCTTGGCCAGGAACAGGCAGCCCCTTGATATCCACTAATAACTCTTATCAGCAAGCAAACGCTCATTTAGGACAATCCTAAACACTGCTTGTTCTATTAAAAGCTATATAATTCTTGCCATAAAAGGAGAACTATGAGAAGACACAAGTTAGGAAGGACCACAGGAAAGGTTTCAGAACAGCCTGAATGTGCCTTGCAAGTGACAAGACACAGTGTTGAAACAACAGTGGATGTAAACATGCACAAAATTATAAACATGTCAGTCTGAAAACCTGCAATTCAAGCATGACCTTGAAATCTGAGCAGATACAACCAAAGTTATTTCAAGAACACAAACATTAGTACCACTAAAAAAGAAGCAAGCACTGGAAAACTTTCAAATTTGTATAGAAATGCTGGTATGCAAAAAGCCATATTCTACATCACACCTGTACAGCTGTATTGAGTTTCAAGAACACTCACAACAAAATAAAATCATAGCATAAAGCAGACATTCTCCCACCCCCATTTTGGTTAAATGCTGCAGAGAGCGAGTTGCTGAGATTTAATGCTGATCACGTTGTCACAACTTACCATAACGTGTCAGGATTTTCTTTTAAGCCAGGTAACACGCAAGATGAAAATATTTACTAGCTCTAAAAAAAGAAAACTGGAACAGCAAAATGGAAGAAAAAAGTCCTGTTTCTGTTTCCAGAGAGTAAGTTTCAAGCAGCCAGCCTGAAAGTGTTTTGTGTATAGGATGCACATGAAGAAATAATGATAAGTGCTCCTCACTGCCCACGGCAGGCGTCTGGTTCAACATCCCCTCCCAGGCAGCATAAGCACATTACAACACACAGGACAACACACGCCAGGCTTTGAGGGGTTTTCCTATCACAAGATGCAATTTGATCAGAAAATTCTGATTAACATGAACTGAAGTGTTTTGTGGAAATACACTGGTTCCAGTTAACTTCTGACAGGCTCCTCCTTGGCTGCTGGCCAGCTTGCAGCGAGGCTGCTGGTAATGCAGCGATCCCAGTGCAGGGGGAGCATCACGGGGAAACACCCCTGGCAGCAGGGTGGCTTGCTGCAGGTTCCCGTGTCTAAGGTCTGGGCTAGGGGCTCTGCAGTGAGCCAACAGGAAAACCCTGAAAATCCTGGCTCACCTCAGAGGTTGCCGGTGTTCCAGCTGCCATCACATGCGACGTGGCGACTACTGCAGCTCTGCACATTGCTGAACTAACATTCAGCATCCCAGCTGAGGGCAGGCAAGCCTCCACGGGCAAATGACAGCTGGACTGCTTCATTTGTAGGAAGAAGCCAAAAACTCCAAGTGTATGAAAGAAAACCACTGACTTTTTATCCAGTGGGAAATTTTGCTTCCCCTGGGTCCTTTCAAACTGCACAAGGCTCCTTCTCATCAAGGAATAGCTTTGCTCGATTGTTGATTCCCAAGAAATAAATTTTGACCGAGGTCCTGATCAGATGATTTCTGCTTTCAGACAGGAACTCAGCAGACAAAGAGCTGCTCCAAGCAGTTACAGGCAGAAGGGACACTGGTGGGATGGATTTGATTCATTGAGAGATCGTACCTCACGTTCCGAGAAAAGATGCTGGTCGTTCAGCAATAAATTGCCGTGCTGAAGGAGGAACTGTTGGCAAGACTGCTCTCCAGGAAGGTGCAGTCAGTCTTCCCCAGCACTGATCAGGATCTCTTGGTTACCAGGTAGTGAAATTAGGAAGAGGTTAGATTTCAAGCAGTATAAAGTGGCTTGTAGATGCTCTTAGAGGTTTGTACTGCAGCAGGAAAAAGGGCAGATCAGCCTCTTTTGGCAGTTTTTAAATCACTGTACGTGCACAGGAGCACGCACAGATTGTGTAACTGTGAAAAGAAAAGGAGAAGAACGGTAATCCAGGGGGAGACCAACGAGCTGCTTTTCAGCTCCGCAGTCTGTTGAGGACAGGATACACAAAGCCTCTTGACAGGGTGTTTTGGATAATCCAGCTCAGCTGTGCTTGGAAAGGCAAACCCTGCTTTGAAAACCGTTCACTGCCACTCTTGTAATGGGAGGGATCAATCCTAGCCAGGGGTGTTCCTGGGATGTTGGGGACAGAAGTTTTTGCCAGATAATTTATCAACAATTTATAACACAGTTGAAGAAGTGGGTCCACATGACTGGACTTGAAAGTAACAATGCTCAAAGATTTACAAAAGCACAGCGGATTTCCAAAGCCAAAGCCCTGGGTAGGCTATTCCCACATAAGTCTCCTCCTCATCCTTTTCAATAGGAGCTTTGTTGGGTTTGCTCTTCGGAAAAAACTCACAGAGCAGCATTTGCACTAACCACAAGCCTTTTACCTTGGGGTAAACATCATCTTTGACATAAATCAACAATGTTGGATTGACCATGGATAAAGGAATGTTAAACTGCCAGAGCCAAAAATCTGATGTCATGGGGAACAGCAGACCAGTGAAAAGATGAATGAGGGCACTACTGAAGAGCTATAGAGCAATGATTTATTGGTTCAGTCTTTGCAGAAACATTACTGCAAAACCCCATGAGCAAAAAGATGCCCGAGTTCCTACTCAGCAAATGCTGAGCATGCAGAACATAGCACTCAGCAAGCCACATCTTCCAAGGACTCCTGCAGCTGAAGGTCAAGTGTGTCCCAGTGTCCATGGTCTGCTTGAACAAAAGCCCTACCCCTGTAACAGCTGGGTGCAGATTTGGGTCCTCAAGCACACAGTTGTCAGGTATTGGTGTCTGAACTTCCTGCTATGTAATTTCAGGCTACAAGGATGCTGCAAGCCAATGCTTTGGAAAGGCCAGAGGGTGGCATCTCACCATTACAAGTTATTCTTATCCTGCCAGGTTGTGCAACAAATTCAGTTTACCTTCAGTGAGGCAGATTAACACATTTCCTATGATAGAGGGTATGCCCACATGCAAAGGAGGAAAAAATCTGAGTATGGTTCTTAAACAAAATGATACAGTTCTACCGCATTTCTCATGCTCAGGCACTGCTGGAGGCACTGCCACTTCCCAAAATAAACTCAAGCTGGGACAGCTTGATAGCAGATCGTTTACTGGTAGGAAAAAAAAATAGCATTTGCCCCAGTTTCACCTGCCCACAGGGCTCAACTTGTTGAAAGACTGCTTGGGCATGTTGCACACAAATATCAGTGAACACCTAACATGTTAAGTCTAATGGTTGAGAAATACAGAATTGTTAAGGGTAAAGGCACTTGTGGGTGTGTAGGATGAAGCTCAAGGATGATCATGCTATTTCCTACTTGTTCCCTTTTCTGACTTTCACTCGTGCTATGTAATGTAGTTGGCACTTGCCCTATGTTACTCAAAGTTGACAGCACACATGAGTAATGCTGCAAAGATGTACAACAGGAAAACAGTATTTCAACAGGCTTTAAGAAATATACAAATAAACACTTCATCAACATGTTAATCAGTTACCACTTACAAGATGGATTTCAGCTGGTAGAGGAAAATTTATCTTAATAGAGGACAGAAAAAGATTTATTTTAATGAAAGAATCTCACTAGTTTGCTTGTTTTTGTAAGAGACATTCATCAAACCTTTCAGTGCAGCAATCTGCAGTCTCCTAAAAATGAGTTAGTGTCTCCTAAATTCCTCACAAGTTGACTAACTACTTTACAACACACTTTTAATCCAGCTATAACCCTGGATGCTGAAGAGCTGCTGTCTTCTGAAACATCTCCCAGTCTTGCACTGCCTGCCTCTGCAGAAAGCCCCTGGGAACAGGCCATGGGAACAGAGGCACTCTGATGCTTTGTTAGTGAAGTCATACTTCACTCTAAGTCCCTAAAGACATTAAGTCCCTTGATCCACACATTGGCTCAGCCCAACCCATTGTATGATATGGTCATATTTAAATAAACAGAAGAAAAAAACATGTATTGTCAGGAACAGAATAAGTAGGAAAGTTCTGCACAGACATTCAAACATGCCATGCCCTCAGTACGCCAGGATATTGCATTTAATTACACAGGCTGGGATTGCAGGTAGCGATGGGTAAAGGTTATTGCTGTTTCTGCTGGGCCAAGAGCTGCTGGTTCAGCCTGGTGCCAATCCTGCCTTGGGCAGAGGGGAAAGAAGAGAGCTCTGGGGATACGGGAATGGTTGTGTGCTGGACGAGAGGAGAAGGGGCCACCCATCACAACGGGGAGGTTGCTCCCGAGGAAGCAAAGGAGCCACAGCTCACAAGGGAAACTGTCATGTCTCTCCTTCCAGCCTGCAGCATCTGTCCCTCATTGGCTCCCTATTTTATAGGCTAAGAATATCAAGTATAAAACAGATTTTCCCATAATTCGGGGTTTTCTGTCTGTGAATGTGTGGCACAGAGCACATTCCTTAGAGGTAAGAAATTGCTCTCCACTGGGAAGGGCTGCTCCACAGAACACAAGTTAGCCATTGTCTTCTCTCCATTGTGGGGAAAAAAGAGGCAAGTAAATAAACTCCCCACCCTTAATCACTTTTGACAGCCCAGTTTCCTTATTTTGGTTTGAAAATTGTTAGAGGCCTTCCAGTACTTAAGATGATGGGAAAAAGGTCTCTTTATCAGGGAGTGTAGGGATAGGAGGAAGGGTAATGGTTTTAAACTGAAAGATTATCATATTAGGAAGAAATTTTTTAGTGTAGAGGTGATGAGGCACTGGCAGAGGTTGCCCAGAGAAGTCATGGATGCCCCAGCATTGGAGGTGTTCAAGGCCAGGTTGGATGAGGTTTTGAGCACCCTGATCCAGTGGGAGGTGTCCCTGCCCACGGCAGGGGGGTGGAACTGGATGGGCTTTAAGGTCTCTTCCAACCCAAACCATTTTGTGATTCTATGATAACCTGTTCAAAAATCCTCTGACCCACAACAGCAATTTTTGTGAGTATTTTTAATCCCACCACAGGCATCACCTGTCCACTCAAAACTGAGAGTTTAACTACAAAATGCGGTGCGAGGCAGGACAAAAATACCTTTGGATTCTTTCGATCCATCAAAATCACAGCATGCCAGACAAATTAACCAGCAATAAAGATAAATCTTCATATCAATCCAGCTGTTCATTTTGGAAACGTCAGAGCATACTAACTTGTGAAGAAACATCCCACCCTCTGTTCTGCCAGCTGACAGGAGTTCCTGTGAGCTCCTCATCCATTTTCCTAAAAAAAAAAAAAAAAATTAAAAAAAATATCACTGGATTTGGCACAACCCACCCTCCACAGCTGTGTGAAGTCTGCTGGCCAGCCAGCTCTTCCTAACTGTCCTCAGGAGCCCATAAGCCAGCAAGGAGGGCAGCTCACTGCGGATCTGGCAGAGTCCAAAAGGCGCTCACAGCTGCAGCACGAGCAGATGCCTGCCAGTCTGAGTAGAGCCCCAGGAGCTCGTCTAGTCCAGCCTCCTGGGCAGAGATCAGTCAAACAGACTAACAGTTGGGCAACTGGTTTTAAAATTTAAGCAAGACAGACTTTGTTGAGGCAAGGGTTATAAAAGGTGTCAGGTTTGGACCTCACCTAGTTTGGAGAGGGGGTGAAGAGATGCCAAGACTGTAGTGACGCTTGGTGACACTGCTGGGAGCTGATGAAGAACTGAAACCCTTTGGGCAACCCTGACCCCTATCCAGATGTGTATTTTTAACTGCATGTGAGATTCATTTCCTTTGCTTGCTTTTCATCTTTATAAGCTTGCAAGTTTAACATCTTCAGCAGCATCAAGTAAAGCTATCGTGTATAAACAAGCTGAAAAAGTGATAAACAGTGGAATGCTCTGTACTCCTTGAGATAAGAGTGCAGACAGAGTCCTCTACTACCAAAATAAAGGGGGTTCAATGTCTGTAGGCAGAGCACGACCTGCACTCATAAGTGGTTGCAGGAAATTCAAGTTGCAACATTGTCAAATACATGTGGTTAATTAGAAAGTTAAAAAATACCTGCATCTTTTTACCAATTTTCATGTTAAGAGTAACCTGACAATTTACACATGAATTGGTTGCTGCTCTTAAAAAGTCACCAACAAATTCAGGTTTAAAATTTTCCTATTTAGAGAAACTAAATTTAACCTTATGTACATAAAGCTTTTTTGGTTTATGTAGGAGTCCAAGTGAGAAAAAAAACACATGGGGAGAGACGTCTCTTTCTCCAGCTGTACCTGCAGAACAGTTATAAAATCTGCTACATTTTATAGACACCATCTAAGCACATTACGGCAACTCTGAGTTTGCTTTTAGTTAAAACAGAATTTCATGTTGTTTGCTGATATTGGAAAGGCCAAGTAATCTAATCACATGAAAAGAAATCCTTGTTTTGGGGCAATCCTGAAAGAATCAAGTACTTTTTCCCTAAATAGAACAAGGTTTGTTTTGCAAACAGAACTCTTCCAGTTGCAATGGAAGAACTTCAAACAAATTGTTACTGCAAGTTATTGAAGACAGCACACACCAAACCAAGCCTGTGAGATAAGGCTGTTTCTAAGGCAGGAGCAAATGCTAAAAATTGGCAGAGGGAGTTAAGTTCCTAAATGCACAAACAAGGCCCAGTGATGCCATATACAGGTAATACTACAATAATGGATAAACAGGGACGCATGGCACTGCTCACGGAAGGATAAGAACACTGAGCAACAAATAATGCTTGATCCATTGGGGTGGTCCAAGAGTAATAATTCTATCTATGACCTCTCTTTTGCAGTCCTTAGTTTGCAAAGACGGAAGGAAACCGTTTTACAATCCCCTTGCCATTTCACTAGAAACAATATAATCATTGAACCAGCATTCCTGGGAAACAGAAGTTTCTTCTGTTGCTTGAGCCAAAAAAAAAAAAAATCACATAATTACCACTGCTGGCAGAAGTATCTCAATTTCATCATTGTGCCTTACTGGAGAAAGAACAGAGTGACCTTGCCATTTCAGCACACAGCAGAACGTGTAAGCTAGACGCATCACCCACAGATTAGTGGAGGAGAATAGCTTTAACACAAACAGTCGTGACCGAGTTTGACACTACTTACCCATTTCTAAATTACATTGCTGAAAATTATCAGAGATAATGCCCTTTTTTCTTGAGTTTCTTAGTGGCTGGAATATACATAGCATGCAGGATGGTCTTCTCAAGTATTTTTCAGAAGTTCAGGCACTTGGAAGCTGATGTTAGGAAGAGTATTGTTGGCTGTTGCATTACTTTTTTTTTTTTTCTTCTTTTTCTTCTGATTATAGAATAGGAGATCCTGGAGATCAAAAGCAAGTGGCTGAAATGTACAATGTCTCATCAGCTCATGAATTCATACCTGTTTGGACTATCATATTCTTATTAAAATAAATTAATATTTACATTTAAGATAACATTTCTTACTCAAGCTGCAAAATGATTCTAAAAATACCACTGACCTGGAGCAGAAAAATGTCTGTAAATGCATGGGGAAAAAAACCCCAACAAACCTCTTTTAAATGCTGAAGAGCAAGAAATGCAACATAGCTCTAACAGTTTTATGGAAGATAAAAGCAGTATTATGCCATTTAATAAGACAACTTACCACTGGCACTGGGGTCGTCTCCTGTGAATGAATGAGAGTAAGGGAGACGATCCTGTAGAAGGTTCACACCTTAAACTCACTGGAGCAGTGAGACCCAAGACCTTTGATGAACACCTTCAATAGACTTTCTTACGCAGAGTAGAGTGCAATGCCATGGGCAAGTGGAATATAAAAGGTATAAAGATGAAGATGCAAAACCTGCTGATTTCCTGCAGTCCCTGTGCTGATCATGAACTTAGTTTTCCTTTCTCCTATGAATAAAGCGGAAGAGATGATTCTCTATCGTGGATATTGCAACAGAACCAGGGACGTAAGCAGAAGCCCTACAGGATCAGCCAGAACACAATACATCGTTTTCTCTGGATTAATCATTTATCAGTTCTCCAACTTGTGATTATTGATCTAGAGACCACATACACACTGTATATATATATGAAGAGAATAATTTAATAAAGCCACAACTATAATACTCAAAAGATAAATGTTTATTAAGTTGCTGAAAAATACAAGTACTCCAGTAAGTTCGTCACATTTAAGTGTTAGCTAAAAAAACCCTACTCAAGTTCCACTTAAAGTCTAGTTGTTCCACTTCCCCACTATAATGAAAACTATGTTAAGATGATACAAAGTCAAACCTTTCACAATCACCTGTGAATTTCAGAAAAGTTAACATGTTCTAATTCAGCTTATATTGCCCTTAGTAGTAGCTATGAGCTATTGTGCTGAGTTATGCATCATTCCCTTCTGAAGGCAATGTGCTATAGCTGTGAAAACCAGATATTTCTACTTTAGTCTACTCTTTGGCTATATAATCAGAATATTATTAGCAATACTTCCTTTATTAATGAGGCCTAAGTAATTAAAACCACAAATAATTACATACACAATTTGCAAATATCTTTAATCTGCTGAAGTCATTGCAACTTTAAACTTCTAAAAAAAAATATATATATTCTTGGAAGGTTCTAACAGCCATTTGAGTAATATTTGTAGCCACTCAGAGAAACTGATTAAAACGTTTGAACACAGAACCAGGAACAGAAGAATTCAGTGTAACCATGGAGGAGTTGAATTTTTTTTTTTCCAAACACTCATAAAGTTCCCACAAACTGAGTATCAGGACAGCCACAGTAGCCTGGGGCACTGCAGTTACACCCATCACTGATGTAGACACAGCTTAATCCGACAGGAAAGCTAAAAGGATATAGTCATAATAATGAATCTTAACCCATTCAAACCACCAGGTGAAGACAGCAAGGTGCAAGCAGGACACTGACGATAGACTGCAAAACCAGACCCAGCATGAGAACATACATCACAGGTATTGCACAGACTCTGGAGGGAGATGCAGATTTCAAGCTTGAACAGAAAACAGAACAGTTGTATTCAGCAGCAGGTCACCATCTCTGATGTAAGAAACATAAGCTGAATAAGCTCAGTGTGATGTGAAAAAACCGCTGCAATCAGCAAGACCTACACAGATCTAAGAACAACTCCTGAGGAACCTCTGGGTGGAGGAAGCACTGCAATAAACACCTATAAAACACATTGTGTCATTAGCTTTCAATTCCAGCTGGAATCAATGCATCTTGCCAGCAGCAGACACCCTTACCAAGGCAGGATTGTAAACTATGCTTTGTTTATCGCTGCAGCTTGCTATTTACAAAGCTTTTAACACCTCATGACAGCCAAAGAAGTTCAGGTCTGAGCCATATTATCTAGTTCATAATCTAAATCTAAAGGAACATACTTGCTTGTAGCATCCTATCAAACACACCAAGCTCAAATAAAAAGAAATTACACTGCAAAGCTTCATTAATTTTACACTCCCCAGTACAGATCATGGAAATCACACTTTTTTTTGCTTACAAGACTGCCCTTATTCAACAGCAACTTTCCCCATGAAGGTGACCAAGGAGAGACAGGGATCTCACAGTTCATGGAGTCCAGCCTGGAACCTAGACCTCTGCACATGGTTATCATTCTTCTTGCAGACCCAAAAGGCCTTTTTGTAAGGGCAAAGTTTTCTTTAGAGCTGGAAACTGAACAGACTCACAGATCATTTCAACCACAAATCCCTCATTGCTAACTCCAAAAAAAGTTCCAACTCTTCAGATGCTTTTGTCAAGAGATGGTGTTTACCTTCTCTGTAATGCTGCTCCTCAGTTTCTGCATTATAATCCCAGATTGTGCTTCATCAGAAAACAAACAGTGTGCAGGTGTGTGCTGGTGCAGAATGAAAAGTCTCACAGGAAAAAAAAAAAAATCTTTTCTCAAACCAGAATCTTTTACTTTGAACGCTCAGGTCTAATAATAAAACGGCCCAGATTTTTAAATGGAAATAAATTAAGGCAAAACCATTTTTGTTGTATAGAATTCTATTTTAACCTGCATTTGAATAACTTAACTACAGCTCCAAAAACTGGCAGTTCCATTTCCCTAATGCTGGACTAGCAGTTAATGACAGCAAACCACAACAAAAGGCAATCTGTGCTACTGCCAGATCCAATCCTAGGAATGAAAGGAAAGCAGAAAATCGTTGTCAGTACGAGTTTCCATACGGGATTAAGCTTAGTGTTAGCAAGATGTTTAAAAACTATGTTGTTCCAAATATACATGCTGAAAGAGACTGGGTGGTTTTCACGTTGTGTAAGGCAGGAAAGTGTGTAAATGTATAAAGACACTGCTATAAGGAATCTTTATCTTCACATATTCTCACCACTGGCGTCTCTGTGGTCAAAACCTAAGTCATAATATACTTCGTATGTAAGTGTCCTACATTTCCTTGGAATAGGAGATAATACCTTTTGTTTGTAACTATAAATGAACACATCTCCTCATATGTAATAAGGCAAATCATTTATCAAAACGGCAACACAGACATTTAAAAAAGAAAATACAAATTGTCATTATTTGCTATGAATATATAAAAACTGAAGTAAAATCAAATTGAATAATAACTACACAAAAGTTATGAAATAGTCTGTATTTTATACACAGAGTATGTACACTGGTTTTGGAAACGTGGGTTTTATCCATGCAAATTTAATACAAAAAACTATTTACAAAAAATAACAATAGGAACATCTTTCAAAAGAAACATACAGGTTGGAAGCTCCAGCAATAATGGAAATCCTGAAAAATGACTTCATACACTATTGTACAAGTAGACAATCTTCGGAAGTGTGGAAGATGCATTTTATAAGAATATGAAATGCAAAATGAATTAAAATGCAATATCAAAGACGTTGCAAGTATATACACACAATTTAAGCATCTATTTTTAAGTGATCACTTCCCAACTGTGCCTCAGAACTACTTCTGTCATGTCCTGCACACATTTACATACCCATCACTTGGTTACATTGCATTTTCTGAGTTTTACAATCTTGAGTTACAAAATAAAATAACTGAATATCAACTGAATGATAATCGTAAAGCAATCACATTTTCCTTGTTCTACACATTACATAACAGTAAAAAGTATTCACATTATTCCCAACATAATCCACCAAACAATCCTTTTGTAATGCCTGCACATGCCCCCATGGGAATCAAAGCCTTGCACTACCTGCTGCTGCACAGTGCAGCTAGGAATTCCCACATTGCAGCAATGCTTAATGTAGCAAATCCAATTCAGTAAACACAACCGTATTAACATTTGCATGTGAAGAACACAATCTTGCACATGCTCCAGAAAGACTATTAATACTCAACTCTCAGGCCAGCAATGGTATGACCAAATCCTAAACAAATGTAGCAATCCTGGAAAGATTTCACCAGTTCACTCCTATTTAAAGTATACTTGTGTCCTTCCCAAATCCCCCAAAAGTATCCTTCCCAAACAGTCTATTTCACAATTGGCCTTTATAAAACTATTGGGGAAACAAAAAGTTATACTTGCCTTATTTTGCACAAGTCTGAAAGAAATGAGGAAACCCTCATTAGTGCCAAAATCTAATTTTGAATGACTGACTTCATGTTTTAGTTACAAAACTACTGAGGAAAATGATGGTTTCATTGAAGTCATACAATCATTTAGGTTGGAAAAAACCTTTAAAATTAAGTCCAACTTTAAATTTAATACTGCCAAAATGGAAAGTTTCCCTAAACAATTAAATTTGCTCTCAGTTTGAGCTATTCTTCTCCTTTAATATTTGCTAAGATACTAAAGTATTCCTGGAAAGACTTTCCAGTTTTGTTTATTACAAGATCTGGATTCTAGAATGTGTATGGAAAAACCACAATAATTCTTCTTTAAAAGTGTCGTTTGTTATAAAAAATTTGAACTAAAAATGTTTAATTATGTCATTTTAATAATAACATATGTTACTTCCATAGAAATTCATCAGGTAGCTTAAAAGAATTTTGCTTCCCTTCCTTCCCATGTTAAAAAAAAAAAAAAAAAAGAGAAAAAAAGGGCTAAAACCAATGAGGGAACAAATACTGCATATAAACAAAATTTTAAGATAATATGTAATTAGAATTGTTCTGATTGTGAACACTTAAAGACAAAGTAAAGCAGCACTTTATCATGCAAGAAAAATAGGAGACAACTGCTCCCATACAGTGGTAAGTTTAAACTAAAATTCAGTTAATCACACATTCACTATTTGTAACAGTCAAGATCAGCAGAAATGTTCTTCACAGGAAAAGAATAGTATTTTACCTTCATATTTATTTTACCAGAAATTGCTGATTAAATAATACAGTTTGCCTTTCCCTCCATTTGTAACTGAATTATGTATATCCCACAGTGTGTTGTGTATGGAACAAGAAACAGTATTCCTGCTTTGATCCACTCATATGAGAGAAAAAGTGACACACTACTAACCTGGTAAGAGTTATTGTGCAATTTTCAATGAGTGCAGTTCTGTAGTTCCTAGAGCAAGCTTCCTCTGCCTCATTATTCCATTTTTGCTGGTGGAAGTTAAATATCGGTAAACATCTACTTATTTATTACTCTCAAGTTATAGCTTTCCTTTGTGTTTTTACTCAGATTGCAAACATCTATTGAAGAAAATTCTGCAGCCAATGCAGGAAGAGGCAGCACTGTGAAGCACGGAGGCATTTCCTTCACAAGTTGCACCATGCAGACCAGTCTTGTCACTACAAAGCCAGAGAGGAGTGCAGATGGCACCAGTCACGTACCCTACAAGGGCCCAGAACAGGCAATGTTCTCTGCACAATCAAGAAAGCCTTCTGCAGCACTGGAATAGAGATATCCAAAATTTGGAAAAATAAAGATGCCAAATTTCTCATTTTTGTAACTACTACAGAAAGCTCCATGTACTTAAGGATTCACCTCCCTCAGCATGAACCAGCTAGGCAAATTTTTCCTTCTCTACTAAACCTAAAGGCTTTATACTGTGAAAGGGATTTAAGATGAAATAAACTCAATTATACTTTGGCCTTTCCCATTCCTGGTCCTAACGATAACTTCTAAATTTTTAATTCCAATTACTTACTTCCTTGTAAACAGCAAATATTTTACCAGATCTGTGCTTGCCAGGGTGGTGTTCTGTTTATTTGCTTTTGGTTTTCAAGTTGAGGTCACTGTTCAATACCAGGCAACTCTCGTAAAAAACCCACATATATTGGCCTGATTTAGTGAAGAAAAACAGAAATTCAATTTACCAGCACAAAATCACCTCCTATCTGCAGAAAATGCTAAGAACTCCCACAAGTCGCTTTCAGTTGACATCAGTGTAATTATTAATGTGCCTTAACTCTGCGTTGGTATGCAGACCAATTCCGAGACAAACAGGCAGACTGCAGCAGTCTTGGATACAACAGCTACCTTTCATACAAGCGTTTAAAAATCAGAAGCAAGAAGTGCCAGATTTTGTCCTTCTCTTTGATACAAGACAACACGCAGAAATCTAGTTTTAGTGAAAACAGTTGCTTCTTCATTTTTTGTTTCAATGTGGCTACATATCTATGTCAAAATCTGAGAAGTCTGCTGCTGTAAGTAGAAATAAAGTTTTAAGTGCAGTTAACTGACAGAAGTCCTCATCTGCAATTTTGCTGAGGTGACATACTCTCACATAGTACAAAAGCTGTGCTTCAAAGTCACTTTTCCTACCGTCTTAATACTGCATATGGCAGATCAGAAACCTTGTACTAAATATATGAATCAGTTTAATACTTTACAGCTTCCTTTGACTTCCTACAGATCACTCTTTTCAGTTAAGAATTTTACACTAAAGATTTGCTTGTGTTGCACAAGTTTAAGCCACATTTGCTATGGGCTCTACCTCAGGTGTTCTTTAAATTAAAAGAGTAAAACCTCTATTTCAGTCAAGAGCAAAACTTGCATTGACTTCAGTGAAGCTAGGATTTTACCCAGAAATTCTTATGATACATGTCATAGTTGGTTATTGTTTCAAATGCATTCGTCCATATTTTATGATCGTTTTACTTCTTGGTTATATCTTGGAAGGCCTCCAGGCACACAGGCATAGATGGTTTTCTGCATCCCCAGCAGTGCTCCAGATACCATACTGGATTTGCAGTATAATATAAAAAATGAGAAGCATTTCCAAGATACTGTGTGGGAAGTCGCCATACTTCAGAACAATTATTTTGATGCCACTGCCTTAAGACCTTACAATATCTGGGTAATTATTGCTTAAATGAAAGATCATTCGTGTCCGACATACTGCATACAATGACAAAAAACAGAAAAAATACACAAGGCCAGAAGCCCTGTCAGTATGTTGCTTCACTCTAATTTACACTTCATACCACATTATTGCAGTAACTTTGTATAGCATTCACAATAACAAAAGCACCCTAGTTAACACTTAAAAGTTGTTAGGAAACTTAATGCAGTTTCCTACAACTTTTAATATTGATTTTTCTTCACATCCAAAGTAAAAACATATGACTACAATAGGAACTAGGTGGGCTGTCATTTTTAACCATCCTATAAAGGTGTACCAAGTATTAAGTAATGAGACTGCATCCTAAACAAAATAGGAAAGGAGATCTCAAACACGCTAAACGTTTGGAGTGAGGATTCTGGAATCACAGTAGATCATCAATGCCACTGGAGTAATTTCTTATATAAAAAAAAAAAAAAAGAGAAAAGAGGAAAGTAGCATGAAGTAATGAACAATGAAGTGACTAGATTTATGAACAAAAATACATACAAAGATGCTGGGAATCAAATGGAAAGAAAGAAGGGGAACAGAAGGCAAATCCTTGTACAGTGAAGACAGCAACAATTTGTACAGGCTGCTTTAAAACAAAAACTTAAAATTCAAGGGTTTTTTTAGCATCATTTTTGCAGTTGCTCCTAAAGAGATCACCATGGGAAAAGCCAATTTTAGCAAGGCTTTAGATGATTATTATTTGTAAAAGTAGCTAAAGGAAGATGAGAAAAGATTCCTGTAGTCACTGTGGACTTTTTCTCAGATTGCTCCGAAGGATAATTGAAGGCTCTTATCTTTGCAATGCAAAAAAGGAAACCTTGGAAGGATTATTAGTATCCTTCCCCATAAGCATGAAGGCCATAATAATTTCCAAGGAACAGCAAAGAAAAATTTTTTCTAACAAGATTGTGGGGAAGAATTCCGAGTATTAAAGTCATTTTAGTAGTTTTCAACTTCAGGAATCCAGTATGAGTACACTGATTTCATATCCAGTTTTCAAATTTCTTATGAAATAAGTTCAAGTTAAAACCTGATAAGCATCTGGCATACTACATCAGGGAATTCTTAATGCTTACACTGTAATACAACTCTACCAGGAAAAAAGTCACTTTAAGATCAGAAAACATATCTAAATATAAGAAAGAAATAGTAACATAAATCACTGTAAGCCAGGTAACTGAAAGGGACAATTTACGGTTAGCAATTCTGTGGCTAACATACTGAAACAGAACTTTGCAGTTGTTGTCAAACACCATAGCAAGGAATTTGAAGACAATTTTATCATCTTTTTGAATGGTTGTGTTCTTCAAAAATAGGAGACAATAAGCATTTTGCTTAATGAATTATTTTACTTTTTCATTTTAGTCTTTGTATGACTTTTCAAATAACGTCTTTAATTAAAAATAAGAGATTTAAGTTATTAAAATGAGTATTATGTGAATGATTTAAAAAAACAGGTGGAGAGATTTGAAATATTGTATTCCAAAGGTCAAAGCAATCCAGTTTCCCTAAATAAGTATTTAAGTAACCCAAGACTTATACCTAGAACTCTGCAACTTAAGTCTTACGCCAGCATCTCCATAAGCTGTATTTGAAGAGAACACACAAATCAGCGTGTTTCAATGAATTTAAAAATACAGCATCTTTTTTTAAAAAAAATCTTGTCATCGTAAAAAAGGTGATTTTAAGGACAATAGTAAATGAAGTAAGGAGTAAATTATGCCCCTCCCTCATTCTTTTATGGATTATATTCCATAGTATCTTGATCAACTGGGAAGAACAGAATCAAATCCTGTTACACGCCTGGCAAACATATTGCTCAATCTAAATTAACTTAGCTTGAAACAGAAAACTCGTGACAGAAGTTTGGGGTTTTTTTATAAAGTGAGCTACCTATTTATGAAGATCAAACTAACGCAAACAGGTTTATTACTAAAATTATTAAATTATTTGCAACTTGTCTGGTGAAGAACTCCACTGTGCATGGTTTCAGAATGTTCTTAAAACACTGAGAATTTGTGCAGAAGCAAATAGATAAACTCAGTTTCAAAAAACCACCACAGTGGAAATTTTTCTTTTTCACATTTATCCAGAAAAGTCTGATGTCTCAGCACAGTGACATCTGTACAAACTGATCAGTGTGCCATGCCACACCTGTGTAAATCACACAACAAATCCCATAAACACTAAAAAGATAAACACTGATATTTCTCAACTAAATTGTGGATATACCTGTTGTAAAAATGTAATGTGAGATCAGGAGCAATATTACACAAAATCCTGAAATTCACAGCTTAAACCTGAGATTTTGGCAGTTTTATCAAAATGTTCTAAATTACTCTGTATGCATCACTAGTCCTCATGTCTTACTCACCATGTAATTTGTTTGTCCCAAACAAAGTAGACAACTTGTTTTGTCCAACAAAACACTAAACTAAAAGTAATTAGGTATTACCAAATTAAATATCATAAATAAAAAGTATTTACAGTATTTTCTATTATTAGGCAACAAAATAACCAATTAAATTGTGCAAACTTAAAACATCCAACATCAAAAATGTGAAGTATTACTTAAAACTTTCACATACTGATTTTACAAAAACCTATTAAAATATTTCAAAATTTCCATTTTATCTATTTTAAACAAAGAAATTTCAAAAATGTTTAAGACTATTAAGAGTTATCAATTACACAGGCACTTCACATGTAAACAATCTACAGTACAACTGAAAAAAATATTTGGCACCAACCTAGAAGACTGGAAAAAACTCAATAAAATATGTTCTTTTCCCACTGTATAGTTTTGTGTAATCACCATACACTCCAACTAAATACTGGCAATATTAGAAGTAAGTTACAATCAGGAGTGAAAAAAATAAAGAATGCAAATATTAAGCTTTCTGAGAGAGTGAAAGTGGATTACAAGTGATCTCTTGCTCACAATTTTACCATCATTTCATCACTACATTTTTGTCTCAGCTTCAATCTTTCAAGTCAATCATTTAATTTAAAGTGAGGGAGGGTGTGCTTTATACCTAAAATAATTCAAACAATTTCAATGTAGGAAAAGAAATCCAGCATTTAACTGTAACATTGAGATGTTAAATGGCAGCTTTTAACTTAACTGGAAAGAGAACCCGATGCTACCACAATCTCTTTGTGCATCCAATTACAAAACAAAAAAAAGAATTATGCACTTTTAACTGTCAGCTGACGCCAAGGTTTTCACGTACAACTCCACAGTAAGGCGCTCTACAGCATCTGGACAGATACCAGTTTTTGATGGCTTGGATGTTCCCATGTAGGAAGCAGAACTGCCTCAGAGCAATCCAAATAGACAGATCGAATCGTAAGTTGTCTAAACTTCCAAGAAGTCGTGTCACATGGAGGAAAGCTGAGATACTTTCAATGCTGGCAACTCAAGCAGAGCTTGAACTGTGAGGCCAACCTTCACCAGACCCCTTTCCTCCAGAATGTGATGAGGCAAGCAAAGTCTCTCCTGCAAAATAAAGTGGTACCTGTATCAAGTTTTATTCATTTTTTCCCCAAGGCGGGTAACAAATGTGTTCTCTCTGAAGTTACACATGCATCACTATTAGACACTTGCATAGAAAATGTCTTTAGACTTCTGCATGTGGTTCTCTACAGTAACAGAATGACTATATCTAAGATCTGTTTAAAGTGTTAAATTATGACAACATCAGAAGATACGTAAAAGACTGCTAACTTCATAAAACCAAAGACTGTTTCTTTTCACAAGCAGAGCAAGAAAAACAGGCTAAATGGGCACAGATGGCTGAGTGGCCAACTTCCCTCTCCTCTTGTTTTGCAGGCTTACTACCAATTTTTCCCTTGGGAAAACCTGTAAGTGCTGATAGGCTGGAACTTCAGTAACAAGCCATTCCCCAAGAACGTAATCTTTTCAGTTTCAAAATCTAACACAAGCTGGACAATTTTCCCAACTGTTAGCTGGTGTTACATTTAATTCAGGAGCTAAATCTTACCTTCTCTAAGTTCTGAGTGGCCGGATGCTGCACACTAGATAAAAGCTATGGCACAGCATTAACCCAGGCTTCTAAATCCATGAACTAATTTTCTTGTTCCATTAAAAATGATACAAGGAGTTGTCTCTCATACTATGCAGGAAACTATCTATCCTTAGGGTTTCCCCCCCCCCCCATAAAGGGAAGTAAGAGGATGAACAATAGGCTGTAACTATGGTTGTGATAAAAAAAGACAGCTAAGTTAGGGCCCATACTTCTGTAATTGTAAGATTTTTCCCAGACAGACACTGAAATTTATGTCAAAGTGCATTGCTCAACTCAAGACTTTTAAACATTACACCACCCCCTTCCACCAGTTCTTTTGTTTAGATGACTTATTTTACAAGGAAGTCAGTATTTTTATTACTATAAGGAACTGGAGGAAGCTATTTTATGGGTTTCATAACACAGCCCAGAATGGGAATTCTCATATCTTCAGGTTCTCCAGTCAGTGTTGTAATCAATACTGGCCCCTGAATTAAGGGCCCCCAAAATCAAATTTCAGTATTTGCTGACATTCTCTGTCGTTACTAATGACAAGTCAATGAAGCAATTAGCATACCTGTGGAACGCCCAATTTTTTACATGCATCGAGAAAGTTTTCAACGTTTCTTCTGCATTTTGCCATACTGAGTTTAGGCTGTAAAGACAGGATGTTAGATCTTCACCATATATTTGTGAAGGATTGTAAATTTCTGATGCAAATTCAGTAACAGTTGCTAAAACAAGACAAATTCTATGAAGACTCAGTATATGAAAATGGCTCATACACTAAACCCTGTTTAAAGCTCCTTGCTGAAAAACTGAAGTGAGAAATGGAGCCAATTAATATGGTAAACATGATTCCTGATGTTTTAGCACTGAACATCGAAAGATTGTTTTCACATAAGATGCAATGAAAGTAAGATAAATGACTTACCACTGCTGGCGATGGTACGTGAATGCTGGCAACAGAACGTGGTCTTATGTGATTGGCTAAATGGCAAAGAACTACTCCATCCATCAAAGCTGCTCCAATGTCATCTGGCAAAATCACTTTTAACCTTGATTCAAGATTCTATTAAAAAATCCGTAAGTAGGTCACCATCAATATTGGCTAATTTTTAATTTAAAATCCAGGGTATTTTGAAGCATTCAGTTTAAAAGGGCATTTTAATACTAAAGTGAAGTAAATGGAGTTGACTCACACTTTACTGAGTACAAGTATCCTTTTCTCTCTATCATTAACCTCACATTAGCTTTGCTTTTTTTAATGACACAGCTATATACATTGAGAAAGATGTTCAGCCAACAAATACCATGATACATAGCTCAAAGCCATACGATGAACTCATGACTCATAAAAGGCAAGCACAGAATTTAGAAACAGAAATATTAGGCTGAACACCTCATTAGCTGTTAGTGTGCAGAATTTGCAGGTTTAAGTCACACAGTTTTACTAGGAGCTGGAAACACAGGGATGCTGGGCATGGCTATTTCACTCATGTCAGTGACAGTTAAATAGCTGAGGAAAGGCCGGCCAAGGAAGTACCAACATTTGTGTTGTAAAACAGAAGAGAAGCCGTGAATGTTTTTTCCCACCTCAGCCACCAGCCCTCACTGCTCAGGAAGTGAACCAGACAAGACAAATAGCCTTGAGAGAAGTCACGCCCCAAATGAGTATTGCCCTGGAAAGCAGAGCTGCTATGATTTACAGTTAACTGTAACTGCTAAACATCTTGAGAATAGAACTAACAGAAAACAACTTACTGGAAAGTCTGAAATTTAGATCTCATTCAGTATTGTTTAACTTTATGCTCAAAATGCACTTAGCTATTCAGAAGACCACAACCATTTTTCTTCAAATCTCAGATCAAGTACCAGCGAACACAAGCAGACTTATTGTCTCACTAGGAAAATCTAACATGTCAGAAATTTAAAAAAATAATTTAGTTTTTCATTTCACTTAATTTTTCAACTGAAAAAACATTTAATTCGTGGTTGCTGACCAAAAATAGTACCAGTGTAGTCTGTTACATGAAATTCCTTAGCAAGAAATATCACTACAGAGATGCCCTTGTACAACTTTTGCAGGCCTTTATTATAAACATTTAAATTGCACTACAGAAAAAATTAAATGCACTGCACCCATATAGTAAATAATGAATGGTACATACATTGCGAAGCTGTCTTATTTGTTCCCTTTCTTCCCTTAAATGCTCCATTTTCCTCCTCATTGTAAATCCAGGATCCACTGTACCGTAGTCCTGGCGAGATGCACGGCTGAAAGCTAGTAAACATTAGGGAAGTTAGTCTTCAGAATTCAGATTAAAAAATGCAATAATTACAAATCTACCACTACAGATAAAAATGGGGGAAAAAGCTGCAGAACAAATATATCCTGACGTAAAATACAAAGATAATCTCATTTAAGTGCAAAATCATCTCATTTAAGTGAAAATACAGAGACAGAATTTACTTCAATATTGAAATATCTGAGATATACAACTCCATTTGCACTTTTCCAAGTATATTTTGCAATCTAGTTTTGAAAGTGTCTTGTGTTTCACTTTTAATCAAGTATAAATTCATTATGGAGACTAAAAAAAAAGGACAGAACTCCCTGAAAAAAAACTACAAGGAAATACTCAGAAAACACATATATATACACACACACACACGTGTGCATGTGTTAGGTGGTCGCATGCAGAGAGAGTGACTGTTTATTGAAGAACTGAAAAATATTGTCTCATCTAAAAGTTCCATCAAAAAAATCAGTACTCACACTACCTACAAAAGTATCTAAAACTAGGAGTATTTTCACTTGAAACTAAGAAACAAACGCCACTCAGTATCCTAGAACTGAGTGAAAGGGGTGCAGTTGTTTTATAGCCATGAGCTGGCAGTGGCTCCTAGGAAGGCAACTACTGCACTGAGAAAAGATGGGCTCAAAAGTCCTAACAAGCCTGCTTCCTTCTATTAAATCTGCACCTTCCTCCAGGTAAGAATGCAGATAACTCAGAAGCCTCCAAATGATCACAGCCAGGCAAGTCCTAGAACACACAACTAACCTAACTGTGTCTGGCACAGACTGCTTACAAGTCTGAAGTGACTTAAGGGCCCTGAAGAAGCCACTTGTGTGACCTCAGCCAGATGTACTCTGCTACTGAGGGCTCACAGGTTAGTATTGAATTCAATCTTATTAAACTGAAGAGTTGAGATCATTTATTCTTAATAAATTTGCATTAAGATTGTTCCTTTAAAACCAAAGAGTGGTATTAAATGGAAAAGGATTGCACTGAGGCTTTTTCAAATTGTAAGTACTGTAAACTGGAAAAAAAAATTATTATTTCTACCTTACTTTCAGAGAACTGAAAGTCTGCTTTAGATAACACAACCTTCTTGTGGGCAGAGTCTTGGAAGAGTCAGGGTGCAACAAAGCACTAAGCCATAAAACTCCTGGCAAAGCTCTGCTCAAAGCATCCTTTCACAAGGCAAATTAAAACATCTACTTCTCTTGAAGCCCCCCTGCCTCAGCCATCCAGTCTCAAGCACTGCATGCTGCTTCCCTGTTCTTTGACAGTGACGAAGTGCACACAAAATAAATGTGTGGGGCGGGAATCATTTAGAAGGAAAAAAAAAAAAAAAAAAAAAAAAAAATCACCAAGCAATTTGGGAAACTTTCAATTATTTGTTTCCCAAATCAGCTGTCTATGTTCCTCCCAGTACTATGCTTGTGATAAACACACGGACTGTACTGCTATACTGTTGGAATCTTCATGTTTCTTCAGACACCATTCGTGTACCTGCTATCCTTACCATCTATTCCAGCCCAGGAAACAAACATTTGTTCTATTATGCTATTTTAGAAAACAGCAGCTTACCTGACCTTGTTTTGAGACCAAATGGACCATGAGTGTTACTATCTGCTCTTTCATAATCCTGTTAAAAGAGAGGAAGTCAATTTTCTTTCATTCATTAAAGTGATTAACCTTTGTTCCTCGCATCAAGATAGCATTTAAATTATTCTTGCCTAAGAAGAGTGAGTCCCTCTGCTTAACTGTAACACACTCATTTTATACTATCCCCTTCAAATAAGTGGAATGAAAGTAACCTTACTACATGCAGATAAAATTATCTTAATGAGGAAGAAAAGCAGCACCAGATTAACTAGAATCTACTCTAAACCATTTCCAACTATTGCAAACCACTCTGTCAACAGAGTTCTATGCCAGCTGTAAGCAAATGCAAATATCTTTCCAGCACTTAGAATCAAAAAATATTTCTTAAGAAATGTTTACTTTCAATTACAAAGAGCAGGTTTTTCTCATTTCACCATCTAAAGAGAGATGCACTCAGTAGTTTGGTATGTACATGAGATTTCAACTCATTTCACTGTATTCAAGAAATGTTCACACTCTGCTCCCTCAGTTTCTTTACTGACATGAGGTGGAAATACTGGTAATCTTTGGTACGGTTCACTCAGAGCTCAGTAGTGTAGCACAGCCACAGTAAGACTACAAGGACACTCTGTAAAAAGGAAAGCAGCCAGTGAATGAAGCTGCAAGGCTGCACCACAAAGGTGACAGCCAGAACTGCAAAGCACAAAACACTCCATGAAGCATCAGTACTTTTCGGTTCCCTGTGATATATAAAATACTAAACCACGAGTTTTAAAATCCTTTGGATGATCAGTGCATAGAGGACACCTACAAAATATGGCAAATTTGATTTTTTGTTTTATTAGCTACTTTTACCACAAAAGATAATGGAGACAAAGCAATGCACCTTTCTGCACACCAGTAAAAAAGAACTACTCTAGGAGAGATTGGATAGATTGAAAGATAAAAAAAGTTGTAATTTCTCTCTCTAGTTTCTACCCAGTTTGAATTTTTATTATGATAAAATATTTCTAATTGCCATTTCAAAGGAAACTAAGCTTTATATCTGCATGGAAAACCTGGTGACAAGTAGTGTGCACAAAGAAATGTTTGTTGAATGAAAAACAAAACCACAAACTTGTACCTCAGACGACACAGGAGACTGTGGGGACACATTAGTATTATCACTGTCTTGCTAAAAAGAAATCAAAGAGATGAAATTATAAAAATGAAAATAATGATCTAACGAACTTGAAATTATGAAATACACAATACATGAGACACGCAACATTTGCGAAGCATGTGACGAACTGTCAGCAACTAAATCCAAAACCATGTAAACCAAGAAAACACTGTTCACTGTTTATGTCAAATACTACTTCTACATACCTCTCTACTTGATAGGTGAATTAACTTTCCCATTACCGAAGCAAGGAAATGTCCTACTTTTCCCCAAAACACAATCTTGATGACTTTTTTTCAAATTAAGGGGTCTAATACTTATTTCTGCTATGGCTTTGGAATGCAAAGTTTGTTTGAGTGGACGTTAGCCAACATTCTCCTGTTCTGTGACTGTGGCTCGTAGGTGTTTGTAAAAGAAATTAATAAAACATTCTCTTAAATATTTTATACAATTACTATTGCTCACCTCATCATTTTCATTTCCACTTGAACTCTTTCTGGAAGACTTATACTGCAAAACACATACAATTATTACTTTAGAATGTAAGCGTGGTTTTCATCTGAATTAAATTGTTTGATATAACTCAGTTGTTACTACTGGTCAAGTTGCTAAAAAAAAAAAAAAAAAACCCAACACATTACAGCAAAGGAGCAAAAAAGACTCAAAAAAGAAAAGGAACATCTAGAACCTAGGCTAGTTAAGATCTTCAGTAGGTTGATTACAGAGTAAGAACATTTTAAAATTAAATACTTTTATAATGTGTTTATTTTGCACAGATGATGCAAAATAACTTTTATAAAATAAAACTTTTCAAAGCTATAACCGAGCACTACTGGACTGTAAAACTGATCAGTTTTATCGAGCTGAATTTTCAACAGCTTTTGATGTACATGAACAATGCTGACAAAAATAGTGAAGAGCATCTCTTGAAAATCAAAGTCTAGGACACACACAGCCTTTGTTAGCTACGCTACTGCCGTTCATTTTCTATTCAAATTAAACATGCCTCTTGAAGAATGATTAAATAAAGTGTCCGCTGTTGATACATGGGGTTCTTTTGTTGAGTTTGGGTGGTGTGGACCTGCAGACCTTTGCTGCTGAATTCTGTTTATACAGGCCTTTGGCCAGTGCTATGTTTTATGTTAATCTATGTTTTCTCACCATAATTAACCATATCAAAGAGAGTATGTAGCAATTCTATTCTATTGTGGATCACTTGGATGTTTCACCTTGGATGTAGCTGGGATCCAAAAGAACTACAAACTACTGCAGAAAAAAAAAATGCATTTGGGGTGAAAATAGTCTTCAACAGTAAGATACTTTTTATGTGTTCAATGGAACAAAGACTTTGGGTTCCAGCAAGATTTCAATGCAACACCACAAGTAAAAGAATTCTGATTCTCATGGACATTCTCAGTACAACTGCACAGTAACAATACATAATACGTATAATAAAGATGCTCTACAAATACTGCTGGATGCTGATGCCAGTAAATTTTCCATGTTCTAATGACACGCATTGCAGTAATTTGGCACATATTATTAAGATACTAATACTTGGTTGTACAGACATGATTATTCAATAAACTTTTTTGCAAAGAAAACATGGACACAATATGAATTGTATTTTCACCAGTTTCTGAGAAACCATGAAAATGGTACCTATTTTTCCCCCCTTTGTTGCATTTCCTTACTGTGTTGGTTTTGCAAATGAACCTATCAGTGATACAGAATTTTTATATTGGGTACAGCCTGCTCAATTCACTTTTGAGACATGTCTACAGCTGTATATAATGCCAGGTATCTGCTTCCACCACAGAGGTCAAAACTCAAATCTCTATTAGCATTTAAAGACATCACTTAATGTTAGGAGGAACCACAAATGCACGTCTTCTGTATTGAAAGCATTGCTGTGTAATCAGTCAAATGATTGAATTCTGTGTTACTTAGAAGTTTCTCCCCCCTCCCCCATCCTACTTCAACGACTGCAGGGCAAAATTAATTTAGGGATGAAAACCCTGGAGAGAGATCAGTAGAATTCAAGTTTGAATACAACTCCATATTCCTCAGTAAAAAAAAAAAATTTAATAGCTCCTATAATCACGAGAATGTACCCAAGCTGTATGGCATGCTCTGGTTTCCCTATAATTTAATTTATTTGAAGTTCTCTAGCATTTCATAAAATGTTTGATGGCAAACACCCAAGAAGCTCATTTTCTAAGTGACAAATTTAATTTTAACTCAAATAGGCACTGCTCAGAATTCTCCTATTTCTCTACCATAACCCCAAACAAATTTTATCTGATGCTGCTATAACTTCATATCTGGTTTGCAATAAGTAGACACTGACACCTGGTGACCAATGGTACACACTACAGCAAAGACAGAGAGAAAATTCCCTCTCTAAAATGCAAACTTAACGCAGTATCAAGATGTACCAAGAAGGTAATATATATTTTCCTTGCACTACAACAAAAAAAAAAGTCTTAAAATGGATGGGGTAGGACCAGTGACTAAATATTAGTTTCTGGCTTTACTAGAAAACAACTGTCAACTACTTTCTTTTACTTAAAGGATAAAGTCAGCCTTTCGTCAACTTTCTCCTCTTGATTTTCCTGCACTCGCACATTACCATGAATACATACATATATATTAAACTCAAAATAGCCAAACAAAAAATTAGAGCTTACATGTAAAATAAAAAGTATTACGGCCTTTGAGGTTTTCTTACCTTTACTTATACAGCTGCTTCTACTCCCATTAAAACAACAAGAAAGCTTCACCCATCCAAACTACACCCCACTCCCCACCTCCCCCCATTACCTTGAAATATTCTTTTCTGATTTGTTTACTTCTCCTTCTTTCTTCATTCTGCCAAATCACTGGCTGTGTTTCTGGCCAATGCTGCTCATCCAGTGATTCCTTCTGGTTTTCCAGTGGCTATAAGGTTCAGAAATAGATTTACATAAAAGGTAAATATACCTTGTATGCATTAGCACGAATTATCATGAACTGCCATCCTGCCACAAATAACTTCAAAAAAGACAGACATAAGTGTAGTTAGCCACTAGGACACAATTCTTACTGCACAGGAAAAAGATGTCTAAAGACAACTTAAGTATTTGTCTGGTATTCGTTTCTAAAGGATTATACAGATCAACTAGTTGTAAAAGAAATCTCTTTCCAAGTATTGTAGTATGCAAAATATTCTGAAGAGACAGCTAAAGTTTATTTTTTTAAAATAACAAATATATACACATATGCCTATTTTACAAAACTAAAAGCCTGAAGTGACCATTTCATAACAAGCGGAAAACTATTTCCAAATATTTCTTCATATTAGACTATCAAGCCATTTAAAGCAATTGTAAATACCTGATGGATTAGAATCCAAAATAATAAAAAAGCACTCTATAGTTTCACTGCAATTTTATTGTATCATGAAAGCTTTTCAATGAGGTACAGGGTATGGAAGGCCTACATAACCTTCAAACCATCTAGAAATTTTCAAGAAAAGAACATTATGGTGAGGCAATAAAATTTATACATAAAAAAATAGTACAGCCAAATAAGTAAAACTTCTCATTAGCTTCAACATCTTAAAGCTAGTACCATACGCTCTTAAAAGAAAAGGCCTCCATTACACATGATCAAATGATCTTGAAAGCATAAGTTCTCCAAAGGTTTTATATTTTCCACCACAACTGAATACATGTGTAAGCAACCACATAAATGTTTTCTGCCAGAAAACAAAAGCAAAAACCAAAACAGATCACTTCAGTCTAAATATGAAGCCATCACATTGACATTAATATTTACCTGCCAGCTGTATGGGGACACTGGGGAATTCACTTCATCTGCTGAAACACTAAAAATTAAGATGAGAAGTATTATTAAATTTATTACTGTTTTGTGCACTTCAAAACCAAATTACTTTAAAATATCAAAAAAGTGAACGCTGTTAAAAAGCTGCCTCCCTGCGGCATTACAGTGTTTTTGGCTACCTGTATAAAGATGTCACAATGCGGCTAAAATGTATGACCATTTGACTAAAATCTCAAATCATATGCCACCCTCCTTTACCATATGCTGACAATAGGTCTTCCATACTACAGTACTTTGTTCAGACAAAGCTTTTCCTTAAGCACGCTGACCTTTAAGAGATCACCAATGCACCTTTATTGTTTTGTTTCTCAGAGCAATCAATGAAACATTTTGTTCAAAGCTGACAAAAAAATCTCTTAAACTTTTGGAAGACTTGCATGTTTCACTTCAGTGTTAGCTCTATACAGTAGAGTCTTAGACTTCATAAGGAAGGGACAAACATTTTAAGATGTGACTGTCAAACTGCAAAATCTCAAAAAATACACTCTGGAACAGGGACTGCCCGAGATTATTGGAAGTTCTCAGGAAAATAAGTGTTTAGATTTGATGTCACTTCAAATTATTCTAAAACTTTGTGAAATTCACTTCTATTATTTTACCAGCAATCACTTCCTTCACATTCTGACAGTGGGCTCAGAAGCTGTGCAGACTAGGCTAACAGCTGGACATTGAAAGCAAGAAGGACATAACACTATGAGCAATTATAATAAATCCTAAAGGGAAAGCAGCTAGGCATTTAGATTCTGCTACTTTGTCTTCCTTTTCCTTCCTTTTTCTTTCCCTTTGCCTCAAACTAATATTGGCAGCTTTTTAAAGCTATTAGGCACAGGGAATTTGTCCAATTCATGTCTAATTGCAGGAACTGCTGAGTTTTGCTGTTTATGCATCCTCCACAAAAAGTAAAAGTTTTGCATGCTGAACTCCCAGCAATATTTTTCTAACAGCCTTTAAGAGCACTAAATGACTGCCAGGAAGGAAAATTTAGATGCCTAAGCATGGCTAGAGAGCCATTTTATGGAACACAGGCTCTAACACACCTGCACAGGACTTGTTACCTATGGGAAACAACATTCTGCACTGGAAGTGGATGTTTAAAGCATCACTTGGTGCCTATCTTCAGGCATCTGAAATGCTGTCACAATCAGACCCACATATTAGTGTCTGGATGATATCAGTTTTCTGAAAGGCTCAAAAGAACAGATTTTTTTTATCTGAAAGGAAGAAGCTCAAGAACAGATTATTTGTGTAGCTTCTATTTTCTCTTGCAATAAAAACATAACAGCAGACAGCAGTAGTGACACAAAACAAATATCAAAATTAAATTACTAAAATAGAGAGCTGTGATAACATTTTAAGTATATCAATACCATTTTTCAGATTCCATTGGTTGCTTTGGCCTGTTCCTTGTGCTTACTGAAACTGAATGATTAAGAAGCCTAGAAAGAAAAAAACCACATATTAATTCAACAGCTTTATAGCTAAAACCTTCTTAGAATCTGTTACTTTCACTGTGTAACATTTCCTGTAAGTAAAAAGTTTTGAACATTAAGGTGACATCTTCAATAAAATTAGAATATGTACGTGAACACATATGAAAACCAAGCTCAACCCTGCTTCCATTTAGATCAACAATATTGTTTCCAGGTCTTGAAAAATTTAAAGTTCTGAATTTTAAGCAAAACTTGGTAGTTCAAAACAAAATGAAGCCTCCTCTTACTTGTCTTCCTAAATACATACTGCTTCAATTGATCTCACATATGTGTGAAGTTATGCTGCCCTCAACATAGAAGGCCCCACTTGTCACTAAAATAAGAGGACAGAAGACAACCAACCTAAAGCAGACAAGAAATGATAGATATATTAAGCACAAGAGGTCAATACAAGCGGGTAAGAGGGTAGCCAAGTAAGAAACACTGCAAATGCAAAGGAAATGTAGGGGAAAAGGAGAGGTGGAAAACGGAGAAAAACTGGGAAAGAACTAAATGAGAAGTCTAATGCAGAAGTGAACCAATGGAAATTCCATTTTTCTGTAACAGTCAAAGCATAAATGTACACAGAAATTCAGAAATGTTTTTTCATCTGGAACAAACACATACCACACGCGCAAACAAAGGAAGAAGATATGAGCTATTATGGTTTTTTAAATTACCATGAATAACAAAACAACCAGTAACACTTAAAATTAAATACTTTCAGCTGAATGTCACGTTGAACAGTAACTAGAATGATTAATTATGAATTCTTGGAGGTAACAATATTACACTTTGACACTGACTTCATATGCAGAACTCTGATCAAAGTATATTTACACTGAACTATACAGAGAACTAGAATGTTTTAAAAAATCAGAAAGAATTAGAACACCATCAACTATTCTAGTACAGTACGCGCATTTTTATATTTCATCATCATTACATAGGGCAATTCAACCATTAAATGGTTGATGATTTTCAGACTTCTCTCATTATTGTGATAACTTTGAGCTCAGTAATCTCATTTCTAGTTTAAATCTCTCACTGTGTGAACCTCAATTTAATGTGATCATTAGAAGTTAAGCCTGTAAACCAACACAGTCTGCAGCATTCAGTGTGTAGCATCTGCTCCTTATATTTGTCTTCAGAAACTTAATTTTGAGGGTACATTCCAGAATTAAATTATACTATAGCCTGAAAAAAAGCATTACAAGAATATAATATTCAGAGCACAGGTTATCAGACCACGATATAAACATTTTCAGAGAGAATTCTCATTTGAATTAACTTTGTCTTCAACTGAAAACAATGACAATGACAAATTCAGAGACTTTGTAGCAAGATGTGACCATGACAATAGAAATCTGAGTCGCCTGAACAGTTTGATGTGACACTTGCACCAAAACTGACACTATCAGTGTAAACTCAATGACTGTATGTAACACAGGCCACTTTTTTTTATACTCATGATACTTCTAGGTTTGGACTCATTTAAATGTTCTTTGGAGAGCTGCCTAACCAAATATTTTCCTTAAATGATATTTCATCTTCAAGAACAATAAATGCATTGGAATCTATTTTGGATAACAAAGCATCTTTGGCTAACTTAGCCAACCACTTTATACTGATTTTGTTCAAGAAATGTCCAGAACTATTTACTTCATCTACATTTTAACTTTGGAAATCTGAAGCTCTACGAACACTTTATACCTTGATGCACGTCCTGCTGCCCTTGTCCTCTGGAAGAGTTTTTCACTGAATGAAGTCCTATAGCTTAATGGCCTTCGTCTGTATTCATATTTCATGTACACCAAAGCCAAAGACGGAAGAAGGAAGCAGGATAGGTTGATGGGAGAGGACAGGGAAGTCATTAGCATAGCAAGCAAAAAGAAAACAGACTGCATAATATTTAAAGCACACTGAACAGACAGAAATATGATTAGCAAAATTATTTTATGATGATCACTTTTCCGAGACTGTTTACTCAGACTGAACATATTTTTTCACAAAACCACAGAAATATCATCACTAAACTTCTAAGTATTGTTATTATTGCTGTTAATGGCAAGGAATTATAAATTCAGAAAACTAAGGATTCAAACTTAGGGCTAAATTTTCTAATCGAAGATGATTTTGCCCCCATGTACTTAAAGATACATAAGCAATCTTTAAAATGTAAAGACCAAACTAAGTAGTAAAAGTTAGCTTGTAAGACTGCATAAGTCTGAACAATTCAAGAGCGAAACAGAACTATTAGCAAGACCACTGTATTAAGATACAACAACATATAACAAGCAAAATTTAAGTTGTGGTACTTTAGAAGAAGAGTGGCTTGGTATTTCAAATGATTAGATAACCAGGAAATATTAAAACTAATCAAACAAGACCCACATGCAATATAAATAACCATCATATAGAAAACTAACATAAGGAAAACACACTTATTCTCTATTTAATAAATTAATGAGAAAAATCTAGCATTCAGTCATTTTTGTGATATTTTTAGTAATAAGAGTGTATTAGCATTAAGATTTCACTCTTAATTTTCCCTTCCCAATGTGAACAACCAATTCTTAAATGCACTGCACGAAGTAAAACGTATTTATGACACATACACACTACTGCTATTATATTTAACTTACATGAAAACGAGTGAAATTTTAAAGCTCTGCAATTCATAGTATGAGGATATCAATTTCTCTAAGGGCTTCATGAGTATTTTACCTACCTTAAAAGAAAAATAGCAGCACAGAATCTCATCCTTACACAGAAATTCAAAAGAAATAAAACCAGTATTTCAGCTGGTATGAGGTTGATCCATTTATTGTGGGATAATAAGGACTGAAGCATTTCAGTTAATGAACTGCTATTAATACAACTTTTACCTTTCAGGAAAGGGGTTACTTTTGCCAAAGTACTTCACTAGTTATTTGCCTGCTTGGTAAAGGAACCAGAGACACTGTTCCTACCCTTGCCTGTCCACATTCTATGCAACTCCAGGTATTTCTTCCTGGTCTTCCTTTTACATAGTTATTAACTTTTCCTATTATATTCCTTCAGTATGTTGCTTGTTTTTAAGAACCATTCTGTTGTGATGCTTGAGTGAAGCGGCAAAAATCAGGCAGTTCCCCTTCAGCCCACAGGAAATTTATACCTCACATAAGACTGAATGAAGTACCCGCTAAATTGCCTCATATTTGAATAAATGTAAGTCACACACAAACTGCATGCAGGTTCTGCAACTCATACAATTCAAACAAAAGTAATTTTAACATGATATTTTAACATGTTAGCAACAAAAAACGAGTGCACTGGTTTTGGCTGGGGTAGAGTTAATTTTCTTCATAGCAGCTAGTATGGGGCTGTGTATTGGATTTGTGCTGGAAACAGTGGTGACTATACGGGGATGTTCTAGTCACTGCTGAGCAATGCTTACACAGGGCCAAGGTCTCTTCTGCTTCTCACAACACCCCACCAGTGAGTGGGCTGGGGGGTGCACAAGAAGCTGGGAGGAAACGTAGTTGGGACAGTTGACCCCAGCTGACCAAAAGGATATTCTACACCCTGGGAGATCATGCTCAAATATAAAGCTGGGGGAATAAGAAGGAATAGAAGCACAATCTGAGTGATGGCATTTGTCTTCCCAATTAACTGTTAACATAATGGAGCCCTGCTTTCCTGGGGAAGGCTGAACACTGGCCTGCCAATGAGAAATAGTGAATGAATTAATTATTCTGCTTTGCCTGAGTGCACAGCTTTTCCTTTACCTACTAAACTGCCTTAATCTCAAACCACAAGTTTTGACTTCTACCTTTCCAAATTCTCTCTCCAATCCCACCAGCGGGAAGTGAGCAAATGGCTGTGTGGGTCTTAGGTGCCAGAGGGGGTTAAACCATGACAGTAAGCATTAACCTTGCCTGCTTCAGTATACTGCTTTGAGGAAAAAAAGGTATAGAAAAGTTAACATACATCTAACCAGGAAACTAAGACTTTCACATTCATTTCTTCCTCTCCACAGGAGGCGTCACTGCTTCACTAGACAGCAATTGTATGAAAAGAAACACAGCACACATATCTTGAAAGAACCTGTCACTTTAACTGTGTAACAACTGGACAAAACTGTTCTCAAAAAGAGGTGTCAAGAGCTTTTTGGTGTAAGGCAGGTTAAAGAATAAAGTAACTAACACAAGTTATTTTAGCTAATATTCTCATACCTGTGTTTTTGTTCTTGCTGCAGTAACTGAGCAGCTATTTTTCTCAAGTCTGTCACTTCTTTGAGTTCATCATCATCCTCAGCCAGCAGCTGTTCTTTCTGAAGTCTGAAAAATTAAACATTAGTGACTTGCCTTGATTTCAGTAAAACAAGACACAGAAATGGCTACATTATTGGACAACAGCCAAGAAGAACTTCCTACAAGCTTATTTTCCACCCAAGGAGTACCCAGTCTTCAATGAGACTTCTCTCCTCCATGTGCAAGAAGCTTGAACCAAAATCACCTTCACCCAACTACTGTCAGTAAGATCTTCCCAAAAGAGATCAAGATTTACCTTTTTTCATCTCCCCAGTCCTCATTCTGTTCTATTTTCTGGGATTTGTCAGGATGTTTTCCTCGTTCCTGAAACAGAATGAAAAATAAACTTGGACTTGAATTAAAAAAAAAAAAAAAAAAAAAAAAAATCAAGCCTGCTAAACAGTTTTTTTTCTGTCAAGTTATGTTACCTTGATATAAGACAGCAATGGTCCAATCTGTACATCTCCTTGCTCAGGAACAGCTCCCTCTTCTGCATTTGGATCAATGTAATCATACACCTCCTGGTCTAGTGAGGATTGATGAAGAATGGAAAAGATATTAAACAGTTCTCTCAAACAAATGTTATTCCTGAGAGAGAGAAGTACTTATGAAAAATGTCACATACAGATAAAGCAATGAAAAAAATCTTTTTTCTTTCTTTCTGGCCTTGTCTATTTGTGACTACCACGTTGTTTTCTGAAATGATGAAAATACCATGCCAACATATCATATAATTTTGTGCAATTTTCTTATACAAGATGGCCTAAACAAAAACATGTTACCTAAAATGACAGACACACAACAGATATTACCTTTCTGCGGGTCGAGTTTACTTCCCGTGACATGATTGTCATTCCTTACTGTCTGTTCCCTTGTTGATTCTGATACCTGGGAGTGAAGGCTGATTGTATCATCATCAGATGGCTGCAAAGACAGTATGACTTAATACAGAAATTACATATAAATTACATCATTATATAATTTGCTAACAACTCTCAAAATTATAACACAACTGATCCTGTCATGAAGGATGGCTCCCAGGACTGAGAAAATAACATCAGGTCAGGTAAGGCCTTTTTGTGATTGTTTTTTTTCAAGGGAGGAAACAGGTCAGGGGAGTAAGAGAACCATAGTTTAGGCAGTGACAGACAACAGGTCAGTATAAAATACTGAAATGCAGTTTTTTGTTCAAAGAAGTCCAGCCCAGCCCTGGTCAGTAGATTAAGAAAACTGTGCTTAGGTACTTCCCTATGTAAAGCCTCCAAACACTTTGACCCTTTTTAGACCACTGGGAAAAAAAACCAAAAAATAAAATCACAGCTTTACTTTGAAACCAAGTTTTCTTAAAAACACCAAATTAGTAAAACTCCTTGTTCTACAGTTTTCTCAGTAACAATCACTCTGTGCTTGTAATAATTCTCTAAGTTTCAAAAACCTTTTATTCTACACTGTTCAGTATTGACATCACTTATTACAGTTCCTTAACGTAGTTTTCTACGAATACACAGATAACTTGTGGGGATTTTTGTTCATCGCAGAACACCTAGAAGTTTATTAAAATTTAAACAATGATGAGGATTACTAACATATACAACACTGAGTTTTAAACCAAATAAATTTTCACTTTCTTAAGTACATTTAACTAATTGAAAAGGAAAGCTTCAAAAAAACTGTCCTTTTTGTAGAAAAATTATTATATACATCACACATTAAAAGACTCAACTCCTTTGGTCAGAATTCAGTTTTAAAATGTATGAAATTTGGACTGGAATGAACCTTTACCAGAAAAGTCAGAACAGTATGTAAATAATTTGTGTCTGACACTGGCAGTCTATGTATTTAAACTCAACTGTACAGATATTTGAAGCATGTAAAAGGCAACTTAGTTCAGTATTTCTCAAAAGATATCAACTTTAAAGGAATCAATCTAAAAAACAGAAACTGCACAAATTCAACACTGAAAAATACTCACTTCTGTTGTGGACAACCTTTTATCCCCATTATCGCTTCCAATTCCAGAGTCTGGTCCATGATTTTTATTGGGATAAAAGTCTTCCATGCTACATAAAGAAAAAACAACACGCAAAAAAAGAAACAGGAGTCAAAAAAACCAGAAGTTTCACTTTTGTTTTAGAAAATAAATATCCTTTAAAATGTATTATCTGCACTCATCTACAGCTGCCAATACAGAATTTTTTCAGTGCCCCATGTGCAGAAAACAAATTCTTAATTTCCTACAAGAGTTGTTCAAAAATCAATTACGGTACTCCCTCTATCTATGCAGTTTTAAAATTGTTCTATTTTCTCAAAAAAACAGTCTTCAGAAAAGACTTCTTCCTCTGAAAAATCACGATTTTTCTACTAGTAGTAAAAATACCTATTCCCTAATAGAACAGATAACCGTCATATTATAATGCTTTAACTTTCCCTGAAGATCTGTTACATATTTCCTCAATATTTATGCCTTCCAAAGATGTAAAATTGGCAGCATCAGCAGGACATGTTTTCCAGCTGTACACTGGAGCTTGGTTTACACCTAAGATTATCTGAAAAGTTTTAATTAAAGTTTCTACTACTACATATGTACCTACGTACAGTGGTAACGTCCATAACCTTGTACCTTTGCAACACATTTGAGTTGTAGCCTCCAGTGGAGGCTTTTGGGAAGCTGTTGTGGACCACAAGTCTTTTAGGAGCATTTAGAAGCTATCTACAGATACTGCAGACTAATTCCCTGTGCCACAGTTGCCCAAGACTGAACCATGGACTAAATCCGATGGTTCGGATGGTTCTATATAAGCTTTATTCATAACTTTTATCTTTCTTTTAGCCTTGAACACAGAGGCACAAATTGCACACGACGTTTTAAGAAAATAGGCAAAAAAAAATCATTCTTCCATGTGGTTTCCAATGGCAAGCCAAATGATGACAGAAAATACAAAAGTATTCCCATTTATTTACTCTAGATGGACTCAATACAGAAGTCTAACAAAGTATTCGGCACTTTCAGACCTCAAGTAATCTTAAAAAAAAAAAAAAGTCCATGATATTTCATGGATGTGTAAGTTAGTTTCCCTAAATATATATGTGAGAGCCAGACTTCCCATCTAACAGACTAATTCTATATTCAGGACACTCGTGGGAACTTTTGATCTCTTGTTTTGATGTATCCATTTGGGAAATAAATAGCTGAGTTTTCCAATAAATATATCTAAAATACATCTTTCTTCTGCAAAGCTTTAGCAAGTACAGCAGGAAAATTTTTCATAGCCAATCAAGCTTCCAGTAACATGACCTCAGAAAATAAATACTATGACTTCTAAATAAAAAACAATTAAAGTACTGAAATTAAAGCTATTAGCTGTAGTCATCAGATCACTTCATGGCAAATTTTTATAAAACAAAAACCCCACTACTCACCTATCTGTGAGTGGCTGAGAGGGGATTCTTTTACCTAATGATGGAAGATCCAAAGAATCTGGTTTTTTATCTATTCTGAGACATGCCTGAATGCTGAGGAATTTAAATATATGTACTTTACCCTTTAAACATATCTGTTGGGAAAGAAACAAACAAAAATCTTAATTCGATAGCATGTCTCTTGAAAATGCACCCCAGTAAATACTTTCACAACTTCCCACTAGGAGAAATACAGGAAAAAAATAAAAACCTGTTCAGTATAACTTCGGACAGCATCCTCTTAAGATCCTAATGCAAATTACTGAACTAGAATGCTTTAATACTAACCTGTGCTGGTGGTATCTGCATTGGATTGTTATCCAAAACTATAACTTGTAAGTGACGTAACTTTCTGTAACAAATTGGAATTTCTGTAATTTTATTACAAGAAAAATCCAGCTTTACCAAGGGAAGGTCTCCTAATTCTGTATTGGGGGAAATAAAAAAAAAAAACATAACAAAAGAATGAGATCTTCTTAACACTTTACCTAATTTACCTGCATCAAAGAAACGAAGACTAGTAGCTTACCATCTGGCAACATATGGAGATTATTTCTTCTTATGTTTAATTCTCTAAGTGACTGCAATTTTCCTATCTGCTGGGGAAGCACCTGAAGTTCATTGCAGCTAATATCCTAAGAAAGATAAAATGAATAAATTAACCAACATCTGAAATGAAATTAAACAAAGAGAAACTGCTATCAAAACTACTATTAAAAAGAAAATAAATACTATATTATGTCCACAAAAAGTACCATAACAGACCTCACTGTTTCTTCAGTACATAATGATTCACATTTAAGAAACCAAATTTCAACAGTTAAGCCAATGAACAATGAAAGACTAGTTTTGAGATTAAACCTGTAGCCTAGGAATGGCTGGCAAATGATTTGCATTCCACTTTATGAAGTTCTTCCTTACAAATCCTTGATCCAATCCACACAACTAAAAATGTACACAGAGTACATGCCATCACTAGAGGGTGACAAAGCTGCACCAAGTGAACATACACTACAGCTACTTCTGCTACTAATTTACCACTTAATTACGTAGTCCAGACTAAGTTAACAATTACATTGACGCAAGACTTTCTTTTTTACTTCTGATTCAATAAAACTGACTTCAGAAACTAGTTTCCTAGTCTAAATAATGATAGATATCTATCTGATGAAAAACTGGAAGCTGATTTTAAAGGTAAGCTGAGTTGGTAACCAGAAGCCAGGCCCTGACCAGCTGAATCTCCACTACACACTTGCAGAGCTTCAGCTTCTGCACTGCTGATCTACATTTTGCAACTGCAATGTCTGCACATAGCTGGGTGTCTCAGAAAGTACAGGCTACTTGGAATGAACTGTTCTGTATCTATTGCAAATTCTTCTCTGTCTATGTTACCAAATTTAAGGTGTGAGTCCCTTCTTAAAAGTATCTTTCTAAAATGTGACTTAGTTGTTAGCTTTTGGTTTTATGTATACATAAGTTCTAAACAGCTAGAACACAGAACTGGAATGAAACCCTAGTATGTCCTTAATCTGTCCCATCACACACACCTTCCAGGTTTGAAAATTTTGAAAAAAAAAAAAAAAAAAAAAAAAGACAAAAAGACCACAACTGCAATTCTGGAAGACACAAAACAATATCAGTGATCCCACCTTGAAATCCTAGGAGATTGAAGTAAGCATAAAGAATTTCTCAACACAGAGTAGAGGACACTAGAAAAGCCTTGAACTGTCAAAAGATCTCATGTTACTTGCAAATTAAAAAAAGAATGTTGATTTCCAGGTCAGAAATTAGGTCATCTTAAAAGAAATCTCCAGCTCTGCAAACAGGATAAGGATTGCTTGCAATGACCAAAGAAATACTACATACTGAAAACAACAAAAAAATTCAGATCTAGTCCAAGTGCCAGGTTGGTGAATAATTGTGCATAGTTTTCCAAAAAACATGACCGTAACAGGGAGTAATGATCAGAAAAGGTCAAAATATTAATATAGAGAAAGTAAGGGGTAACAAAGCACAAAATTTCAGTATGTTACAGGACAAAATCATGTTGCACAGACAAACTGAGAATCACACAACCCTATTCACCCCAATAAAATTAAAGGAATAGCAGAAATGGAAACAAAGCAAAACCCACATAACAGGATCACAGTGATTGAATAGTATAACTTATGTGTAAGAGTACAGAGATGAATTCAAGCTGGAAAAAAGATTCCAGATAAAATATAAAAAATAGGATTATGATTACTGTAAGGAAAGTAAACAAGTTCTAACAAGGGAGGGACTCAAAGGAAATAATCTGAAGACCAATGATTTATGAACACTAAGCTTTACTTAACATACTGATTTAACTCCATTTTTGAAACTCTGCAGTATACTACAATCGTAACTTGAGCTCAAACACTAAGAAAAGCAGTAACTGAATTTACATTTTGGAGTCCTATATTAAAAAAAATATTAATTTATATTTTTCTTATACTGCCAACAAACTGCTTATAATTTAATTTTACTTAGTAAAATGGCTCACAATTGTACTTACCAATTCCATTAGGTCTCTCAACTTTCCAATTTCTTCTGGAATGGAGACCAGCTTATTATTACTGACAACCAGTACTTTAAGTGGAAGATCAAACAGGTATTTTGGCAACGTTGATAAAAGATTTCGACTAGAAAGAAAGGAAAACGAACAGACAAAGCTAGATTAAAGTCATCTTTCTAAGGCTGGCAGTGCATCTGAGAAGCATATCATTCAACTTATTTCATATTCCAGAATATATTCTCCACCTATTACAATTTCATCTAAATTTACGCTACAATCTGCATAATGAATTCCTTACCAGATAAAGCCTCTGATATATCAATTTTAATTCCCATCTTTCTTGATAAAATGAATATGTCCTATAATTGAATATAACATTAAAATGCACAGAGAAATCTGTTAAAAGAAATACTGTTTAATGTTTGCTTTTACTGTGCTGTCACCTTCAGAAGGACCAGCTGATTTCACAGTTTACCAACGTAAAGTTCATGTTCTCAGCAAACCAGAAATTTATACAAGGTAACTGGTTCTCATGTCAGGTGCTCACGTCACTTGTGAGCCATCACAAGAAGCCCTGAAGATCTTTTCATTACTTAGCTATAGTCTGGAAGGTAAGTTTTGATTAAAATTTCTTTCTTGCCTATATACTTTTCCAAGTGCATATATGTCTGCTTTGTACACAGAAATGTAATAGCAATTTGATTTAAATCTATATTGGAAAAACTACCAACTGCAGACTGCCAAAAATACATAGAATTTTTTCTAATAAGGTACTTAGGCATTTAAAAAGCCATTGGAAAACCAGCTTGCTCAGATGTGGTATGAAAGCAATTCCTTTAATACATAAAAGTGAAAAAACTTGCAGTAACTGGTATTGCTTTAAGTAGAACCGTGTAGAGGCCAGAAGTTCCAATGTGGAAAAACCCTCCACATCTTTTAAGTGTTGACATTTACATTTACACTACATTAAGAAAAACACAAAAGCTTTACTGTTTAATTGATGTGTATCAGAGCACTGTTTGCATATTTAAAAATAACCAAAGCTTTTAATATTGTTTTTCTCTCCATGACTACAGTTTATAGGGCTGCAAAAGAAAAAAAAAAGCATCCTTGCAATATATCAGTTTCAAAGTACTGCAATTTTAACACCAGAAAATTAATTTTCTGGCAGTATCTTTATAAGATATATTTATTCTATTAATTCTAAGTAAACAAGTTTTAGATGTAGGTATGAAGAGACCCTTTTTATGTTGTATTTCAGGCAGATATGACAGGCTTCTTGATTGGAGAGCATGAGAAGCAAAAATATAATGTGCAAGTAAACTTTAATTGATTATACAAAAGTACCAATGAAACAGTCATTCTCTACATCACTTAAATTTCCTCTGTTCTATTTCGGATTTGGTTTTTTGTTTGTTGTTTTGGGTTTGGGGGGGGAGGGTGGGTTGTTTGATTTTAAGAGCTGTCTACTTTACAATGAATTGCACAATATATTTGTCTGGTCTGAATCCAGAATTAGAATTTGAGATCATGTGGTTTTCTTCTGTAATGGAATACTGAAACTAGTAAGCTAGGATTTTAGCCTGTTCTGCTGCTGCTGCAGTAAACACATGTGAAAACAGTCCTCAGACATCAGCACAAAAATGAAGACAAAGCCCATTAAGGCAAATGATTATTAGAATGGTCAACGGGCAGCAACGTTCAAAGCCCAGTTAAGAATGACATGCTACTTTATTTCCATGTAAAACTGTATTCAGCACCTCAATTTCCAACAAAAGAGAAATGGGCTGTTGCTGCTATGCAAAGAAAGTTAGGTCAAATTTCTTCCAGAAAACACTGTAGAGTTGCACCACATTATTAATTCTCTTAAGAATTATCATGGAATAGGCTACTCTTTAATTATCACTGTAAGTACTGATATTTGCAGATTTTGAGACATGGGTGGGGTTTCTTTTGTTGGTTGGTTTTTTACTTTTTCTTTTCCAAGGATCAATTCACAAAGTTTTTTCAAAGTAAATTCTGGAACTAAATCTCACATGTTAAATAGCTCATAAGTGACAAAATCTGCTTTAGACCTGATGTAGACAATACAAAAAAAGCAATAGTATGGAAATCAGGGTCTCAGCAAGCTCATATTAATCTTCTGTTCTCCTGAGAAGATCCACCCACATGTTTTCCAAGTTTAAGAGCAGCAATACAGCAATGGATGTAAATAATACGTAGAATGTGCAAGGCCTGCTGGTCAGAGTAATCTGCCCTGTTGAGAGTGGTGAACTTCTACATGTGTAGTTTCCAAATGTCAGTCCACCTAACATGAAAAACACAGAAACTTTGTAAATTCTCCTTATCCTCAGCTACCACAGTTTAGTGACTGACATTTCACAATGCAGTCGATTCCTTCTCACAAAGGAAGCAACAACTGCTGGCCCTAAAACAACAAGGATAAAATTATTCTGCTGGTTGTTTGCCTTACCTACCTGGGCAAAAATGAGGGCACAAGGGCACTCAATGATCTGGTGAAGCAGAATGTTACCTCTCCAATGAGGTGCGTTTGATACAAAGACCAAAAATGGCAAGCTTTACTCACCTAATGTTAAGGTAGGTAAGCATTTGCAGGTTCTTAATAGATTCTGGAATGGATTTGATGCAGTTGTGATACAAATTTAAAGTTTCCAGTGGTGCAAACAGCCAGACATCAGGAGGAATTTCAGTAAATCTGTTCTTTGAAAGATCTAAAATAACAATAACAAAAAAAATCCTTTTATAGTCAAAATTTCCCTGCAGTAAGGGGAGAGAAAAGTACCCACGGTTATTCTTGTCGTGCTCCTAAAAATTAAGGTGTTGCAAGAAGTGTAAAATAATTCAGTTTTACCAGATGCTACTGCATATAAATTAATACACAAAATAGACTTAGAACACTAAAAGATTGTTTAATATGGAATTATAACAGAAAAAAAACTGTCAGGAATTCAAAAATATATTACCCACTACATAATTAAGGACATTTAAAATGCAACTGAATATCAATTATGACTGTCCCTCCTCTATCAGTCTTTGTTCTCTGTAACTACGGGGGTGGTTTTTATCCAATTCTAGACAACAGTAAGTCAAGGTACAAACACAAGTAAACATTACTTTTCCTGTTTGTCAGCTATATCAGGATCTAGTTTCACTGCACAAACTATCAGCAATGCTAAAGCTAATTTTGCAATCATTTTGCTGAAGAACTACAATTCTCATTTAAAAAAATATTCTTTATTGCAAGCACAGTACCTAAGACATTCCTCAGTTACACATTTATAGCAGCTAAAAAGACAAAGTCAGAAAAAGACAAAGTCAGAAAAAACAAGACCAGAAGTATTTAGCCTAGTCTAAGGGCAGAAAGAGGAGTTATCTTTGACAATGGTAACACAGCACTTAACTAGAGTTCTTTTGATAATGCATGACCGCATTATGCAAATCAGCATCCAGAAGATATGAAAAACAAGTGCACTACAAAAACGCACACCATCTCTGACTATATGAAATCTTTAAAAAGACCAAAAAATTCAATTGAGTTGTTACCCAAGAATCCTAGAAATGATCGGTTAGCTACCAAAACCTGTGTCATAAGACATCCATGAAACTACCTCGGAAGAGAGATTTACTTGAGAATGACTGTCTAGAAAGTGACTCTGGTTCCCAACCAAAGATATTTCAAAAGGATGTGGTTTTTCAAATGCTGAACAAACTCTTTTAACAAAGCAACACAGTCCTGTACTATTTCAGGCTTTAGTTCTCAGTTTAACACTTGCAGAGAATAACTGTGTTTCAGTTTAGTCCCTATCACACTACCATTGGAATAAAAATATAGTATGTTCTACACTAGACTGGAAAAAGAGACTAGTAAGTCCCCATCAGGCCCAAAAGGAGAGCTCGACAGCCTGAAGTATAACTAGCAAACCAGCTATGAGCACCATTTCTTGAGACCAACAGTGGAATTGATACTGTTTAGTATCTTCATCAACAACCACGCAAAATAGGATAGAATGTGCCCTCAGGAGCACATAGACAACACCAGGCTGGAGGGAGTGATGAGGCAACACACGTTGAAGGGATGACATGCCACCCCGAGTAACTTCAGCTGGCAGATACCTCATCTAGTTTCATAAAGGCAAATGCAAAGACTTGCACCTTGCAGAATAACTCCTAACACTAGTGTGGGCAAGACGACAAAAGCGTACAAGTTAGCTTTGCGCGAAGAATGCCTGATACCAGTACGCAACAGGCTGAATGCAAGCCATCAGCGTGCCCAGCAGTGGGGAAAGCCATTCAATGTATTGCAGGTGCCTATCAAATAAAATGGACTGGTACAATGAAACATCACTTTCCAGTGGCCTTATTTTTGGAAGTAGCCTCAACTTTGCTTAAGTCTAGAATACGTGAAATTTGCAAGCTAACTGGCTGTCACTCCATCATTCCATCACTTCTAAGAAACATTCTCAAGCTAAGGCATCACAAAACCTTCCTTTAAATCATGTCATCCAGGGTTGATGAATTCTGCAAACTCTAGCTGTAAGAAGGAGAAGGAGAAAGATTTAGGTTGCAGGACTGACATTCTTATTGAACCGAATGACACAATGTAATAAAGTTAACTAAAACTAAACATTCCAATTAAAATTAAAAAGCTTACTAAAGTTTAGGATAGCTTAACAAAGTTTTCATAATGAGATTTGTTTTCTGGTTTCCACCACATCAATTTTTCAAAACTTTATAAAAAACGGCAATTTTCACATGAAAGAATTTTATGCCAAATTCTTTTTATTTTAAACAAAGGCTCTCTTATTCTAATATTCAGCAGAGGGGGATAATGGTGTGTAGAAATGATGCACACAATTTATTGCTGGCACAGCTCTACAACCTCCACCACATGATGAACACTCTTTGATACAATCCCATTCTGAAGAGACCAGCTCTAAGGCTCTTCTCAATTTTGTTTTATCACCAGCTGGAAAGATAACTGAAGGCTAGTACAAAGATCTAGTCACAAAATACAAATGACAGAATCCCACTCTGCTGGCACTGATCCAAAGAGCAGTACCGTAGGTTATATCTGAACTAGAAGATTAAAGAGCATCACAAAAATTCTGGTGCTGTATGTGCATCCAGCCATACTTCAACCTCACATCTTGGAAAGAAACAGGTTAAAAAACAGATCTGCCATTTCATATGCAGAAATAAGCCAGACAACAACTACTGTGCACATCAACTCTCTGCTCTGGACTATGAGTGGACCAGGACCGTAGCAGTCAACAGGCAATACAAAACCAGCTATGGTTTCTAGCCTGGTCTGACAAAAATCACATTAGCATAGTCTGGTTGATGTCCCTTAGTGTAACCTTGTACAAAACCCCTATGATTTCACATTAAAAAGCATAAAAATACGGTGAAATCAGTGCATATTACTGTTCAAAACACTTTCCTGAAAATGCTGCCTTAAGACACTGTGTGGCAAGGTCTCCACTTTTCCCTTATGAAAGTCAGAAGTCATATAAAATAGGAAATTACACTCATTATCTGTCAACAATCAAAAAGGTAAATAAAGAGATGGAAGACAGTATGACTTCTCTTCCAAGGAATTTTCATTCATTCATTGCAAAATAATATTAGAATAGCCCCAGGGGTTCAGATCTTTCTAAAGAGAGATTCAAGTATATATAAGTGGTGTGGAAAATTCTATATCAGGTGTACTTACAGCTTTTTACAAACAAGTAATGCTATTCTTTATCCCAACTGAAGCTTATGCAATGTAGGAACCTATTGAAAGCTAATAACAAAATGCGTGACTGAGGAAATATTGTAAGAAAAAGAAGGAAACTTCTGGAATAGAGTGGTGCTCTATAAACAAGACAGACCATCTCAAAATGGAAGCACGATGCTTGCACTTAAAATGAGAACAGTTCTGTAATGGTTAACAGACTGAAGAAGCAAGGGAAGCTGCTAAATGCAGAACCGCAGATGATTTAACATGACAACTCTGCTAGAAGTTTGATTATAGGAATTCTTTGCTTAACCAGTTTAGACCGGAAAACTCTAAATTGGGGGTGTTATGTGAAGACTAAATAGAAGACACTATCCATGACTACTCATGAATTACAGGGTATTTCAATTTACTCATCTCTTCAGAAACAGAAATGAGATATGCACCATTACCAAGATTAAATTTAAAAAGGGAAATACAAAATTACTAATAAGTTGTTTGCAGCTTAGTTTCTTTTTAACAGGAAGAGTAAAGTCTTTTTGACTGTAAGTCAATGATTAAAAGACAATATATTGAAAGTTTGAAAGGAAAGAGTTTTAGGAAACCAGCGTTTGGACAGTAAGCTATTAGAATTAAGGAAGTATCTTGTATACATTTAAGCCATGATCAAAAAGACAAAGAGCTGAAGCTGTCAGGTTACAGCACTGTGAAATAAGGTAGTCATATACTATTATGTTTGCCTTCGTTTTGCAGTTTTCCCTAAGCATTCATTACTGCTTACTACCACAGGCATGCTGCTCAAACAGACTGGTCTTTTATTTGAAGCAATGCAATCATGTTCATATTTACACTTTGCATGCGCTACACATTGAATTTGAAATTCAAGGCTTAGTTGAGAAATTTACACTTGAACCTCATTTTGATATTGTAACATTTTTCATGAAAATATGCTGATCCATTATATTGGTGTTGTGGTTTTGTTTGCCCAACATCTTGCAAAATTTTACTTAGAAACCAGATCAAAAAGAAAGCATCTCACAGCCCCCCCCAAAATCCAGATCTCTCCTCACTCATAACACATACAGATTTTCCCAGCCAGCCTTTCTAGTAATGCTTTAGCAGAGTCTAAGCCAACAAACAATGCACAACAGTAACTGTATAATTATTCCTACAGGAGTCAATGAACATATACAATTAAAAGTGTTCAGACCTGATCTTAAGATGCACTCTTAGCCTGTCTCAACACAAATCTGAGAACAACACAGAGAACACAGGTAAAACTTAAGTGTGTCAGATACAGGACGATTCTGGAGAAGGGAAAAAAAAAAAAGTAGTCTCAAACACTGCAGAAACACCTGCATATGGTGATTCCAGGAGGCAGAAGCTTTCCATATCCACAAAACACTGATTGTTAAAATTTATATTGGACAGCCACCACATTAAAAAATCCTCAGTTGAATTATATTTTATTAATTCACTTGACAGGCCAACAGTACTGAAGAAATACAGGCAGATAAACCTTCTTACTTAGTGAAACACTCCAAAATCACCTTAATGATCACACATCCTACCAACTATGGCTCTATTACACACATATCCCATCTTTCATTTTCTGCCATGTCAAACAGAAAGCCTTCCTCCTTGGGGAGGGTCCTAGGAAGAGAAAACACAAATTTGCATTCTATCTAATGGAGTTCCAAGCACGGTATCAGCAATCCAGACAAAACTAAGGCTCTACTAAAGTATCATCTTCTCTCACAACTAAGGACATTAGACTTCAAACATCCTTAACTTCACAATCAACCATGGTAAATGATGGGCATTATTTGTACCACAGCATTCAAGGAACAGGGGTCAACAAAAAAAATCTAAGAAATTAAGTTTCATTGCACAAAAATATTTCAGATGTTGAAATGTCAAAATAATTGAAATAAAATAATTGAAAGGAATCAACCAATAAATGTATGCATTTCCCTATCTCCCCAAGGAGGAGGAAGGAAAGTTAAATCTAAGCTGCCAAGCATTTAAGATTAGGCATAAAGCAAATATGCATGCATGAAATAGTGAAATTTGTCTAACAAAGACTCCAAACACCACCACAATAACAAAGTCTATGTCAGACTATAAATGTCTAGTACCTTAAGCTCCTATATGACTATGAGTCGCCCACCTTCTAACAGGATTGGAGAATCTAGCATAGCATAGAAAGAAAAACATGAATGCAAAACTTAGACTAGGTCAGCTTGCCAAAGCAGTTCATCCACACTATGCCTACCACGGAACTACTGGTATGCTGGGGTCAACTTCCAAAGCCCTGCAATGCTATTACACAGCTTTAATATATGTAGTGAAGGGAATCTCTCGCCTACTGCAGATGAACAACAGCCAGGGTTGCAGAATTAAGAGTCACAGAAACTCAAAGCTAAGTAGAAAGAGACCCTCCAAATCTCTCAGTTGAGAGTGTTATTGACTGTGGCTCAACAAGTAATTCCTCAGGACTTGCAGAAGTTCATTAGTTCCCATCCTATTATGTTGTATTAGGATAGTTTGCATGAAAAAGTGCAGTTCAGTACTCAGGAGAACGTTCCAAGCCTGTGCACCTCCCACTCTGGTATGTTAGTAATATCACAAAACCTGTATTTCCTCATTATCATTAGTCTTTCCATCTTCTTTACTGGGAATAATTACTGATGCTCAGAAATTTTAATAAAAAGAAACACAGATGAGCCAAGAATAAACTTGAATTATCCACACCTGAAAACATCATAGTTCACTTCAATCCTCTGTCAGTATCAAGCCTCCAAAGACCTTCAAGAGCTGCTAACAACAACTTACAAGTGTTTGAACAAAACAGTTCAAAAAATAAGCCCAATTGTATTGCATTTTCTTCCTTCCTTGTTTTAGCAATCCTGCTTTGAGTAGTAAAAAGGTAAAAAGCCCCATGGAAATCATAGTTGTATCAGCATACATAGCAACAAATCATAGCATATCATAGTTGTTATCAGCAAACCGAAGCTGCCAGTTTCTGCTGTGATATTTCAGCAGTGACTATCTACAATCTAAGAATACAATTGGTCTTCAGTGTGATCACTAAGATGATCCTTGTTTTCACCTTCAAGAATTACACAAGTACTTTATAAATTACATGATCATTCTAAGACTGGGGGCAATGGATTCATCCAGTTCCTGAGTCCAGCTCCCATTGGCTGCTGAGTCCAGTCTGGGACATTTCCCCAGGCCTGTTCCGCAGCATCAGTGGTGACAGACAGTCATCAAGGGGGGATCAATTTCATATATCTGTATGTACTTTATTATTGTCTTATTAATATTTTCATTATTATTGTTGTTGTTGTTGTTTCATTAAAGCTGTTTCAGTTTCCCTTCCACAAGCCTCTTCCATTTCCCTTCCCCCATTCCCGAGGCAGGGGAGCAGGACTCTGAGGAAAACCGCTTGTGTTTAGCTGTCACTCAGGCTGGGCTGGGGCTAACTGTGACATACATTCACCTGAAAAAAAAACAACCTAAAAAAAAAAAAAAATGTGTCTCCTGTGTCCAGTTTGCTAAAAAGGAAGTGAACACACTACAGTGTGCTTTAAGCACTTTGCTCCTATGCTGTTATCTGGTATCCACAAAAAAATAATTACCCAAGACCAAGCCAGAAACTGAAAGTTAGATTTGGTGGGAGAAAGAGAGACTATTCAAGAGGTTTTTTCCTCTTACAGATTCTGATCACAATTCCTTCCCATAAGCTACCTACCACTTCCCATTACCATTGAAACCCAGGTTTCTGAAACTACTGTTTCATCCTGATTTTCAGGAATCTCAGGAGAAAGGAATGCTTAACCATGCCAAGCTTACACCAACAGGGATGTCCTCCATCATCTCTGGCACTGCCCTCAAACTCTGCACATCCTACTTGCAGGTTCAGAGTTTAAATCTTAATGTTAATACATGACTAGCGTTGTTAAACATAGAAATGTTATAAATTTTTCCTTCGAAAGAGAAAAAAAAAAAAAGAAGCCTAGTTAATTAAATAACTGTTAGCAGAATTCTTAGTATCTACTCAGGTTGCAAAATTAAGCATTGAACAATTAAAATATGTCCAAATGTAAAATGATTGTGCATACAGATATAAACAGCAGCCACTTGTGGTTGCCAGATATTTTAACTGACATATCAAAATGACATAAATGAGACAAAACCTCAGAACCGGTTCATAAGCCCCAGAAGCATAATTATGGAATTAAAATCAGCATTATTCACACTCTGCAGCGTAGAGCCTAAGTATTTCATGCCATGTAAAAGATCACTCTCTAAATATTTTTAACATGACATTGTCACAGTTGAAATTTAATTGCAAACCACCTGGAATATTAAGTGGAAAACCTATACCTAGAAAAGTCCCCTCAAACCAACGAAACTTTTAGACGCATATAAACTTTTTTAATCTGAGCATGGAGTCACTGTGCAAAGAGCAAATTACTTAGTTCCTTGAAAAGCAAAAGATCACTCTAAGAAATAAGCTTTTGGGTCTACCTGCTCAGAAAACCTTACTTTTGAAACTGCATGGTTAGAATTTTCACACATTAATAAACTTAAATGTTGTTAACAGAACTTCACGATTAATATTGCAGTACGTTATGATTTTAAGAACTGCATTTTCAGCAATGTTACATGTGCAGCTAGTTCTACTTCTGTTTCCAGTGTTGATTCCTATTTATCCCAAGCATAATTTTGTAAGGATTTAACTTTCACTGAGTTCTCCAGCTTTAACGTATTGTATGTAATTAGTAACTCATAAGTTAATATGCTGACATTTCAAAACTGAGATTCATGCAGCCACATTACTTAGAGTATATGCACACGCATGAGAATTTTTCAGTCTAGGAGATAATACAGAATAGGACTCATCAGCTTGGAATAGACAACTGAGCACACAAATGATTTTCATTATTTTCAGTAAAAATACAGGGCTCCAAAGGAAGTTAACAAGTAAGAGGTTAAAAACATAGTTAATAGATTTTAAGAGAGAATCCTGGGCTAGATACACCTTTTGTATCAATACAGTTACATCCAATTTATATATTAGAAAAATATTTTTCTAATACACAGTATATATACACATAATTTTATGTAATGTTTCTAATTATATAGTATATAATCCTACAGGTAACTATGATCAAAGAGACTACATATAAATAAGGACCAGCAGCACTTCTTCCCAAGGACCTACTATGCCAGGGAATACAGTAGGAGACAGTAGAAAAGATAAAATGAACCCTTTGCAAGTGATGTGACAGTAATTTTACAGTAAAGGAAATAATAGTGAGCAGTTTCTAAAACCGAAAGGAGAAAGAACACTGATACAGAGTTGTAGCTTTTATGCAGTCACAAACCTGCAACATGCATGGATAAAAAACTCTTAGGGCTTCTGAGCTAATTCAGAAAAAGTATAAAGGAGGTTATTTCCTTGCCACCAACGTAACCACTATTTAACAGCTAGAGGGAGATGAAAAATTTTTCCAGGGAAAGAAATTACTTTGGTCAGCTTAACAGCTTTCAGTGCATGTTTAATTACTTACTCATTCTACTAAAACATGCAAGGTCTCTTTATACGCTGCTAGAGTGAAACACAGGTTATTGGACTGTGTTAATGTGAGCGCCCATGTTTCTCATAGCAATACACCATCAAATACTTTAGCATAGAGCAGCTCCATATTAGAGAAGCTAACCACCTTTCCACATTATTTCTAGTTTTGTGTTTCAAGCTGTTTAAAAGAAAGAAAACTAATCTCCAAGACTGTAGGTGGCTACGAGCAGCTTTTACTTTTTTAACTGGGTGTTTGACAGAGCACCGAATAGCTTCTATTTTTATAAAAGAGCTCTTGCAAAGATACTACAAAGAGGTGTTTGGGTTCTAAATTCAACAAATGAAGAGCTAGGAAATACCTGCTTTGTAGTTATCCGTGTCTCTAATTTTAATTACAGACTCAGTCTGTACAGTTAAAGTGACAAAGAAACTATACACAACCACGTAATTGAAGTTTCTCATCAAGCACAGAGGGAAGGTTGTAGAGGCCACCAGAAACTGTATTTTACAGATTATGAGTTCTTGGCTTTTCAAACTGAAGAGCACTACTAAAGAAAAAATCCTTTAATAAAATAATACTCTGTTAGGGACTTAAACAAAAAAAAAAGCATCCCACCAAGGTTCTTCCATGTGAAATACACATTTCTATAACTGCAACAAATACCTCTCACAGACTTATACTAGCGGGAAGGAGGACTGAGATCCCACACACTGCCTTTGAAATTAAGGTAGCCTTGAGGAACCCTCTATTCCAGCCCATCCTCATTGAGCTGAAGTCTTGTAGGCCACACTGCACATGTCTACATTGAACATGTCTAAACTGGCAGTTCAGTTCAACATTCTTCATGTATGGCATCTCCACTCACTATATGCTGGTTCAGGTGCACAAGGTTCTTCCTAAGATTTTCACAGAGGAAAAACCAAACTAGAAGCTCCAATTTGGCTGCAACAACTAGGGGGCCCGTCCCGTGCTGACCTGCTGCACACCAATGTGGGTATGAAACCAACAGATGAATTCAAGGAATTCCTCACCATATTACCACAGGAGAAGGATCCAGGCATTTCCAACACATGATAGCACACGGTTCCAGCTCTTGAGTATATGTGTTCTGTTATTTTAACATTACATCACTAAAATGAAAAGAACACACCACTAAGAGTGAGCGAATCATTACTCAAACTGGCATACGAAGGGGCAAACTGGCACACCAACTGGCTATACAGTCAGAGGACATTACTACAATGCCAAGGATCACCTTCCTCTCCACTTATAAAGGTGTCTTATCACCACATATCTTTTGTAGCTCGAAATGGCAAGCACCAAACCCTACAGGAAGCTTATTTGTTTCCCTAAACAACACATCACTATTTAGTCTAAATCACAATTAATAAAACAGTTTACTACGAGAAAGAGTGAAATGTGGTTTCCTGACAAGTCAGCAAGACTTAAGCTTATCAATTACCACAGCACAGGACATCTTCCTCCCACTTAAATTTGCCATTACTCATTGGTTTAATTCTGTTATTTCTTTTTTGGTTTTGAAATTTTTAAATTCCAAGTTTCAGTTTCAAATTATTTTAACTCTTTCACAGAAAAGTAATATTAGGGAAAGTAATCATCATTTGTAAATGACACAAAGTGTGGGTTTGTTGAGAATTACCTAAAACATACACAAAACTCCAAAGTAAAGCTCTGTACATTAGTCTGTATGCTCAGTTCTATACATCCAAGGCCTTTGCCATGAACAGCTTACAATCTAAGCAGACATGAGGCAAAGACAAAAGGCTATAACTAATCAACTGTAACCAATGTTTAATAGATGACTTTTGAGCTGATAAAATTGGATAAACTAAGCAGAAACATTTTTTAAATAAGCTAGACCCCTGGAAGACAGAGAACACTGAGCGAAGGAAGAGTGAAGCAGAAAAACCCTTGAAGAAACTGGATGAATTGAGAGTCCATGAGCAGAGTGAATGGGGTCTAGCAACAGCTACAGCATGTTCTCTTGGGACATGAAAGACACTGCTGTAGCAACTTCAGCATCTGTTCTTATTTGCTGCTGCCTCCCACTGACTCTGTCCTACTCATGCCAGATCTCATGGCAGCATGTAAGAATGGCTGTAGTCGCATCTGTTACCTTGAAATAAGTATGTAATATCACTCATTACTGCATGTAATGATTTGAAGTGAACACTGCCATAAATCTTTTAGTTCTAGGTCAGTTTTTAACATATCAAGTTCTTGTCCACTACATACTAGTTCCACCTATTGAAACAGTGGTAAAGTGACAAATTAGAGTAGATGTTTGTTTTTATACACAGATGGTCAGTAATTTGCTCACTGTGCAGTCACATCTGCTGGTCAGCACTTATGAACAGCCCTGAAACATAGGATTCCTTCAAGTCTTTTAGCTACAAAACCCTTGTTTGAAAAGCCACGTGATATTTCAGAACATGTTAGTGATAATCATGTCTGCCAAGCAACAAAATATTCTAGGTCTGTAACGGAGAATAAGACTCTTTCTTCCGTGCCTAAAGTGCTCTACCGTCTCTGAATCTGCCAGACCTGGCAGCAGATTCTACTAGCATGGAGCAAACAATCCCAGGTTGGCTGGACAGATGATGAAAATCAGGCTGCTGAACGGCTACAGAAAAGCAGAGAATTCAGAAATCTCTTCACACTGTCACGTAGATCTAGATCTTTGCATTGTCTGTGGAATTCTAGCCTTCAGTCAAGACTCAAAATTAAATGCCAGCCTTCCCAGTAAAATGAATATACACTTTTGAATTAGGTCCAAAAAACCCTCATAAGTCAAATGAGCAGATATTCTTCACAAAAAAAAAAAAATCTGAAAAAGCAAAGGCTAGTCCATTTTGTTAATCACACGAGGTTTTACAATACAATTTGTGATCTAAATACATTTGCCCCCTCCTCAAATAATATGTAAAAAAGGAGAAATACTTACCACAAAAAGTGCTATCAAAAGCAGAAATACCTCAGTGGTTACATCTTCTGTGATATCCCAAGGCAGAAAAATAGTCAATGTGATGAGAATTTTAGTTTTGATGGATGGAAAATACAGAAAGTAAAAAAATTACACTTTGCATGTTTCTTGTAGGTCAGTATTTCAGGTAAGGCTATAACATAGAAGGTTTTTTTAAAGATCAGATGAAGATATCAGTGTTAACCTTCATAATGCAACCCTTTTTTGTAGGCAAACTAATAATCAGTTGTTTTAACTTCAACTCACTGAATTAAAACCTTTCCTAACTTACCTACAATATCAAGTATCCTTATAACTGGCCTTCAGAAATAAATCCTCAGACAGCATATACAACTAATTTTCCCTTTGTCCAAACCCCAGAGAGGTTAAGAAACCACTGTGGGGAATTTCCATAATTACTTGCTTATAAATTGTATCCCTTCCAGATTTGACATTTGATGCATTTCTGAGCATAAACAGTACCTCTTCCTCAAAAACCCCTACATCATCCGAGCTTCTCTTTTTGTTAAAATCTATAGGAGTCATTACTAAAGAACCATGTTCTTCAATGTGTTTGATTTCTAGAATATAATCTAGATTTTGGATACGTACCATATACAAATGCTATTTTCTTAAACTGAAAATTTGATTTGGTGTTGCTTTTCAGTTATCTGCCATCCCGTTAATCAACCACTAACAAAAATAATTGTATTTAAACAAGAAAATATAATTGGTTTAGAAGTGTATACTGTAAGGCAGAAGAACAGTATTATAAATTATTGTTCTTAAGCAATTCACACTCAATATTAAGCTGTAGGTTTTGTTGGTTTTAACGCATAATCACATGAATGAGTATATATCTCTTTAAAAGGGCCAGAAATATGATGTAAAAAAAATCAACAAAGTCATGCAAGCAATGCTAGGCAATAGTACCTTAAATGACAAGTGTGCTTCCCCCCATCCCACCTCCTCAGCAGACACATGGTGGAATCACCCTGTGGGAACTCTGCCCATGGTGCCAAGATTGTTATTGGCCATGACAGAAGGGCTTATCCCAAAGTCATACTGGGAATACACTGATGCTACTTAGCAGCTATATAAGAAGGCAGCAGGTGGTGAGGAAGGAGAAATTTCAAAGTTAATGTATTTAAAGGCCATCACTCGCCTACTTTTAATTGCTTGGAGGTTACCTCAGAATTAAAAACTGAGAACCTAGTTTGTTGTGATGAAGTCATAAACCAGCAACCCTGATAGTACCACTGTTTATCCAGAGCAAATAAATTGGGTTTTGAGCTGTAAGCCTAATACTTTTCATATTTACAAAATTCACATTTTAAGAAGCATTCACAAAAAAGGGGAGAAATTGCTAAAGGCATAGGTTGCCTTGGTTCAGCACGGCAATATAGCACAAGAAACTATCTTTAAAAAAACTCCAACCAATAAACAAAACAGAAAACACCTAATAAACCCCAAAACAGAACACAAAACACACAACTCTTCAGCTAAGCAGACAGTGATTACATACATGTGATATTCTCAATTACTTAACTGCCAGGGGGCTAACGTTGCTCATGCAGTGAGAAGCAAAATTAAACATGTTAATAAAATGCTTGGATTATTACAATGTACCTCTTGATATCTCACGACCTATAATTTTTTTTTTTTCCCTTAAGTTCATTTAACAGCAGCACAAAATCAACCAGAAGACAAATTCAGGGAAATAATAAAGTAGCGCTTTTTTGACCAAAGACTGCAATGGCAATTCATGGTTATAAAAGATATGGCAGACATGAGGTCAGAGCTAAACAGACAGGTATTGTGATTATGCTTTTAGCTCAGCAATAGTTTTTGTCGCATAATTTAAGAAGCCAAAAACCTGCTACAAAATTTGCAAGTGATATACTGGCAAGACATTACATAAGTTAGATGCAAAATATGGCCAGACCTTAAACAAAAAAATCCCAGGGTATTTTTGATAAGTCTACAGTAGTTGTGCTTTCATTTTTTTATATATATATATATATATATATATATATGAACCTTACTGGGAACTGTAGTGGTTTTACTTCAATCCTAGAAATAGCTTTCTGTTGCAGAATATTCTGGATTTACAGTGCCACTGTAGATCCTGCTGCACAAGGGTTTGTGATATGGAAATCATTTACATCTAGATTTATTAGAGATTTGGGTTTTTTTTAAATATTTGTTTGTATCACAGAACCAAATTTCAGAGTCACTGACGTAGAACTGGAAGGGAAACACAGCAAAGATTTTTGACCCAACCCCCTGTCCTCTGTGCCTCTTCCTAAATCAATAACCTTATTCATAGGTATATTGTAGCATAAAACAGTGATAACTGCCACAAAAATGCCAATAAATAAATGTCCATTGCTTCTGAGGCAGCTGCTGATCAAGCTCTATGCCGTATTGGAACTCTGAAAAAGATACTCATTCACCAGCAGAATACCTTTTACCCACTTGTAAAATCATTCTACAGATAAAGCTGACAAATATTTGCTTACAAGCATATCTTGAAAGACATCCAAAATTTGTGTTTCACAGTATTCATCAGTGCTACATTAAATCAAGATTGTTAAGAGATGGTACTTGCATAGACCTATTAAAATAAGTTTTAGGGCAGCAAGCAAGACTGTAAAAATATTTAAGCACAATCTTTCACAACGAAAATTCAATCCTGATGGTAGTGACTGGGATCTACTATATCCTAAAAGATGAAGACAAGATCACTTCAGACAGTTTGCACTTAAATATGTTGAGATTCAAAATAAAACAACAAAAAATTAAATCCAAAACACAATTAGTAATAATTAGAAGCAAATACAAAACAGGGATCCTTGATGCACCAACATCAGGATTTAGAAAGTCTTTTTAATAATATATTGCCCATATACAAGGCTTCATTTCTAAGGCTTTAGTTATTGAATATTTATATGCAGAAGTGACCTACTACGTTGCTGAATACATTTTTGTGTTACTACAAGGAAAAAGAGCTATTATTTCATGGAACCTGTTTGTATTTTAATCTCGTGCTTCCATTATGAAATAACTAACACTTTCACCTATCCTTAGTCTGCACTGCACATAAGGATGCATCACATGTCAGGAAAAAAGCTAATAATCCACAAATCATTAGCAGGCTTGATACTGGATACATAAATTGGATTTTAAAATCAGTCCTTCATAGACTCTACACCCTAAGAAACCTAATATATCGCAGAAGAAAGAGTACATCGTTATTTAACCCCCTGCACAAATGCAGCCCACAACAAAGAGGAACCGAATGAGTATTTGACAGACCGGGAGTACAGGATTGTCAGAGATGGATAAGGTACCACAAAGGGAAGTCTCATATTCAAACAATAAGCCAGCTATTCATAACCCATGGGGAAAGAAAAGCCCCAAAGCAAAACAAAAAACCCCATGGAATTAATTCACCCAAACAACATTCAGGAAATCCACTACTACTTGCGAACAAAAGATGCTACTCCTCTCATTAATATTTTCTTCTAGCACATTACTCAAAATGATCCATTTTCAGCAACTACTCCAGCAGCAAATAAACCCAGAGATGCACCATAAAGTAACACAACCTCTCTGGAAAACGTAGGTTTGTTTTCTAGGAACTGTACAGAAAAACGTCTCCAAGTTTAATTCACCTAAAAGCTTGGATAAATCTAGGCTCATACTCATGATAGTTAAGCATTTACCAACACGGTGAATATATTAAGGTCTGTATGCTGCTCATGTACACTACAAGACACACACATCTCTCTGCCTGCACTTGTAACCATCTTACTGACGAGCTAGGCAGAACCAACCGGAATCCCTCAAGTAATAAAGCTTCACTATAACGGATTTTACACCCTTGAAGGTTCAAGATGCTACAACCATAGCAAAGAGCTATTATTCCCTAGAGTGCGAACTGAACACCCCCTCTTATCTTGCACACCCTTTCCCAGGTGCCGTGTGCATGCATGAGAATTGCGAGTCCTCATCTTCACGACACAGAACACAACGCCGAATCCCCTACGAATGCTCTCCCTCTCCCTTGCACACAGGCATAGGAGGCACAAACCCTTCCATCCCTGTCTGAGCACACACAGACGGGAACCTGTCTTCCCGCTGCAGACACAAGGCCTCAACACCACAGAGACCCCCATGCCACCACAGCGGTGGCTCCACACACCACAGAGACCCCCAGTGCCACCACAGCGGTGGCTCCTCAGCCTTCCTCCCTACTGCCACTACACCAGTCCCTTCACTGCATCTTACCCGCTACCACCACAACACGTACTCCCTTCCCCGGCTCACCTCCCCTCTCCCTCCCGCAGCTACCACCAAAGCGGATCCCCCCCAACTCATCCCCCCTCATGGGGGCAACCCCAGACCCCTGAGGCCGCCAGAGCCGGCCTCTCCCACGCCAGCTCCTCCCTAGTCTCTACCACAGCCACACTCCCCGCATCAGGGGGGTCAACAGAGGAGCCCACTTCACTCCATCCCCTCCCCACTGTCACCGCAGAGCCCTCACTGCTCGCCCTCAGCTGCCATTACAGCCGGGACGCCCCCCTCAGCCGGGCCCCCCCATCATCCCCTCCACTTCCCCCCGGGCCCGACAGCAGCCGTCCCCCCTCCACCTGCTTGCGTGGTGTCGCTGAGGTCGTAGCCGCTGCCGGGGAAGTCGCGCAGCTTCCTCCCGCTGAGGCAGAGGATGCCCGAGCTGCCCGCCTCCTCCAGGGCCCGGTCCAGGCTGCGCACCGTATGCGGCTGCGGCAGAGCCGCCGCCCCCCAGTGCGGCCCGGCTGAGAACGAGAGAGTGAGGTGACCAGGGATCCCCAGCCCCCCCACTCCGTTGCCGTTGCCATTGCCATTGCTGCTGCTGCTGCTGCTACCACCACCACCACCACCGCCGCCGCCGCCGCCGTTGCCGCCGCCTCCGCCCCCCTGCCCGGCCGCCATCTTCGCGCGGCGCAGAACAGCCCCACAATAACAACAGCCGGGTCCGCCCCGGCTCCACCGCGCAGGCGCCGCCGAGCCCGCAGGGGGCAGGGGGGGCGCGGGAGTGAGGCGGAGGGGCCGCGGGTGGAGGCGGTGTGGCTCTTGCGCGCCCCGCGGCCGCCCTCACCAATCCGTGGCGGCGCGGAGAGAGGGGGCGTGGCTCCTCGAGGCGGTGATAGCCAATAAGGAGCCGTTTGCGCGCCAGGGGGCGGGGCTGTTTGTGGCGCGGGCACTACAGGGATGTGGGTGCCACCTCCCGCGGGGCTGCAGGGGGATCGGGCGGTCGGTGTCCCGGTCTCGGTCCTGGGAGATCCCACCGACCTGGCGGGGAGCGTGAGAGCGGGGCGACTCTTGCAGCTGATCCTGGAGCGGTTCAGCGTGTTCCAGGGGGAAAAGGTGTTCAGGGCAAGGGCCAACCCATAAAACAGAAGTGACATTTATGTGACACGGACGGGACCGCTCGGCAAACACAGCGCCGGTGAAACGGCAAACCGTCGGTCGCAGCGGCATGGCAAACAGGCTGTTATCCCTCCAGTCAGCCATTTGGCACCGCTCAGGTTTGCTGTCGTATCTATGGTAACACAGACTATCGATTGCTCCTCAGGTTAAAAAATTCGCCTGAGGCAGATGCATCAGAGCATCACCTCTGCATCGAAAGCCAATAACGAGCAGTGCCTGTCAATAAGTGGAGATTCTCATTAGTGGCATGGAAAAGAAATCAGCTAGGAATTTCCCAAAGCAGAACAAAGGGAAAGAGCCATAAGGTTGTCACCCTAAAATGGATTAAGAAACATGCACAAAGGCCTCAAAGATGTTAATGCTCTCGACTCAGCGAAAGGGGAGCAGTGAAACATAAATCAGAAGCTGGCTGCAATGTCCGAGACCCCACTATATTAATAAAATGCTCTACAATTGCTGTAATATGTATGGATGAATAATTATGTCTATTGCCATGTAATCTGTGCTTGTTAGGTGCTGCATATTTATCTGTCAAAAATTATTCTGGAGCCATAATTAAGAAATGCTAAAAAAAGGCTCATATACCCACATTTTAATGCAATTGTGGGGTTGATAAGCAGAATCTGCTTTTATACTTTGATCCTCCTGAAGGTTTTAAATGGATTTTTTTTTCTGCATGCATGCTTGGTGACTAATTTGGGATCTAAGAGAAATTCCCTCTATAAGCACTATGGAAGAGACTAGCCTTCAGTCAGCAATATTAGCGAGAGACAGCTGAGCCATTACTAGTCAAAAAAAGGAACAGTCCTATAATATTCTGTAGGCGATATCTGGCTGAAATTCGATAGAACTAAATTAGCCAGGATCAGTAAGAAGGTACTGATGAAGAGTGAAGGGTTTAATCCTTTGGTGCAGTATTGTATAGACTTCGGGATCATTGTGTCACTACAAATGAATTGGCTTTCCCTCAAAAGAGGCCCATGTGCAAAACGGACGAGTGGTGGGGGAAGGGCTTACATTGTCACCTGCAAACATTGTGGCTGTCTGCTTCATTCGATCTTAGCTGTGGATACTTTAGTGGCCTGCGGGATTAAAGCTTACAGATGAAAATCTACCGATCCGTCTGCCTGGCCCAGAGCCTCTGCTCTTGCCCTGAAAAAGCTAATTGTTCCCTGGATTCACAGCAGGAAAATCAGACAAACCTGTGCAAACACTGCTGAATGCTGCCCTCCGTCGAGTTTCCAGCCAGAGAGGGTGGAGGTTGAATAAACTCACAGACTGATGTTGGGCCAAGCGTGTGTGATGATTTTTGCCTGCAGATGTGGAGCGGGAGGTACAGTGGCTCTGCAGCTGGCAGGAGAGAAGCAGAGCAGCCACCGAGACCAGCCTTGGTAACTAAACATTACTATATTGTAGAAATAGTAGCTCTGAGTTTACAAAGAGGGTGTCTTGGCACAGGGCCAGCTAAGAGATACAGCTTTGCTATCCTCCCTCGAAGCCACATCACACAGCTGCTTGCTATTTAGAGCCTAACTGATGTCTGCAATGTTAGAGAATGGGGTTCAGCTCGCTTCATAAGAAATAGGTCTGACAAATTGTCAGAGGACTCAAAACGCCCTTTAGTCATGTTGGAGTTCTCAAATATGAGGGGCCTTTTTATCTTTAACAAAATACTCACTGTGTCTGCAGATGTTCCTACTGCGAAGCAAACCAAGCACGCTCAGTCTGCTCAGGCACATGCTCACATCTTCAAATGCATTATAGTGTGCAGTACAATAGGCTAGAAACAATGTCTGTGACTTTTTCTAACAGCTAGCCAAAAAGCCTCAATTTGCAAACTCTGTCATGAGCAAATTTCTACTTACTCGGGCAAAAGCCTGGGACTTGATTGCACGTTATTATGGCATAGCTACATGCAAATTTACCTATGCGGGTTGTTTATCATCCCAAATAGCTGCACAATCAGAACAGATACATGGAATTCTGAACTATTTTCTTGCTGCCACACCACAGAGAGAGTCTATGTTTCAAGAGTCTGAAAACCACTGAAAATCCTCCACTTCCACGAAGAGCTTCCATTTCAAAAGTCTTTGTGGTTACCCATATCCGCTCAAGATGAGATCAAAACTTATAAAGATATGACATCAACAGACTTGAAGACATAGTGCTAATGCCTGGAGGAATGAGATCTAGATAAGACCTTGATCTAACTTTCAACATGAATTGCAAGTTGTGATTACTCACAAGTCTTGCAATGATGTAGTCCTTGGCATGGTTATACCAGGCCATGCTCAGAGCAAGTATGAGAGCTGCATGCCCATCCTGCTGCTCTGCCTGTGCTGCTCTCACACCTCTGCAGACCCCTGATCACCGTCATCACTCACAGCTCCAAATTTCCCCAGACCACTGCCTTCTAGAGAAAGCCAGACATCTTTATCTGTACTGGAAATGTTGGGATAAAATTGATTATAAGAGTAGGGAAAGTAAGGGGAGTCCCTTATCTGTCTTGCACCTTCATAATTCTCCAGAGGATACTGCAGGCTGTGTCTCAGATCATGTCAGTGCATGTGATAAGAACATCAAAGCACAGTAACAAAACTGAAATGCTGCCTGGGATGTCATCTGGTGGCAATTCTCCCTCAGTGCCTTCAATGGACTTGCAGGCCTCTGCCAGGCAACACAAGCTCTGGGCACCTAAGGCCAAGCAACAGGGACTGCTGAAAGCAGAGACACCCCTGAAGCCTTCAGTGTTTCTGAATTAAATACCTGAGCTGAATACAAAACAGGTCTTTGTCAGTCTGGATTGGCATTTGCCGTGCAAAATGAAATCCTCCTGAGATGTGAGCACTGACCTTTTTTCTTTGCATCCTTTAGAGACTTCCTTGCTTTAAGCAATTAAACACCAGAGCTTTCATAATGTTCTTACTATGCTGCTTTATGAGTAGCCTCAGTCCTCCTACAAGTGTGAGGTACTGAGATAACACACTCACTGTTATTTCGGCACTCACATGATCCTTGTGCCTTCTCCTTGATTACTCTTCAGTTCCTTCTCACTTACTTTACATATCCGTGCATGCGCTATTCCTAATTGATACCGCATTTTGTCTACAAGACCGGTAAGTGTCCACAGCTTCCCACAGGGAGTTAATCTCCAAATAACTGGATTCAAGATTTACACTAAGATGGCATAATCTGACCCACTTTGAAAGCAAAGCAAGCAAACCATGCATTCCTAGTTAGGTCAAAAGGCAAATACCACACTGACTGTGCTAAAGGATAGTGATTTTTCTGAAACGTCATTTTGAAAAAGCTAGAGATAGCTCAAAATACTTCAGCATCTGATGCCTGAATAGGTAAGAAGCAAGAAGGATTCCCTCTGTTTGCTTTGGTGAGCAATGTCCATTCTTAAAAGTCTTTTTGTACAAACTAAAATAAGACAGTAGATCCTTTAATGAAAAGATTTCAGGAACCTTTTCCATTGGGAGCATCTGATTAGCTATACAGCTAGCAATGCTTCATCAAGCACCAGAAAATACATTCCTGAAGGCAGGGGGAGGGTAGCCTCTACACTCAAAGATGTAATTTCAAGTACCACTTATTCCAATTATATTCACTGAAAATACCTCCTCGTGGTGCTGCAGAGACCTTTATCCTTATCTGATCATTGTAGCGTGATTTCTAGAAGGATTTTTCTTTTTATTTTATTTTGAATAACTTGCTAGCCATACAGTAGCATACTTGACTTTCTTGTTTCTTGGTAAAATTAGAAATGTAGCCCTTTCAGTGAAGACTCACTTTAAAATTGAGAGACATTGAGAAGAAGCATTAACTAAAATTACTCCTATGGTACCATTAGAAGTACAGGAGCATGGTGTATCCACGTATGTCAGTTTACTGGGATGTAGCTAGGCTGATTACAGATTGCTCTGAAGCTACCAGCTCTCTGCTGTCATCCTGCACATGTGTGTGACGAGTCCAAGCCTGTGACACTGCAATTATCTTTTATTAAGAAAGCCATGCATTTCACAAGCCACATATCTGATACACAAAAGACAGCCTAAGATAAGAAGCAACTGTTGTCACCTTGTTCTAGATAACTGCACACAGGGTGACCAGTTGTTCTGTGCTTTAATACAAATGTTAAATCATCCTGCAGACCTGCAGATCCAGACGTGCGTTTTTACGGGATGACTGTAAGGATGTTCTGCATAGTCCAGAGGTGTAGCTAATAGATATTGTAAGAATAGTTTTGCATGTACCAGGCTGAGACCTCTATTTTAATACACATACAGAGAGAGAGCAAAAAAATCTCAACAACCCTTCTCTAAATACCTTGCAGTCTTACAGGCTAAATCTGCTAAACGTGTGAGAAGCAAGTCATGGTATTTGTTAACAAGAAGTGTTTAACTTGTCAGTGAACAATTGTTTTCACTGAACAGAACTCAGTGATATGTGCACCTCAGCCACTTTATTGCATCCAGTCAGAACTCCTGCATAAAACTGAAGTATTATCACCAATATTTCCTCAGAAAGCCCAAAGAACAGTTTTGTTCTCTATCATCTTCTCAAGAAGATGATTTTCAAGTAGCAACGTATGGCTAAAAGGCCATGTTCAGCTTCTAACAATAAAACACAAGCTCTTCAACGATGGTGCACCAATTTTGGAGCAAGCTAACAAAGCTGTACTGCTCTCAGTGTTCCTCATTAAAAGCCCATAATTATGCTCCTGTACTTCTCACCAAGTAAAAGGCCTGAACACCCCCCTTGTGGTCAAAATACAAAACATCACTCAAGTGATGCGAATTTTGGCCCATTGTGACAAGTGGCCATTTATTCTCTCAGCAATTCTGATATAAGGTGGAGTGCTTCCACACCCACAGATACAAATGTACGCATGCAGATACTAAGCATTTCCCTGACACTTATCGCTACAGGCACTCAGGTTTACTTCCTAAGAAAAAACCAATAATTTGCAATTACATTATGTAGGGTTTGGTCCATTTCACTGAAAACGAATAGTTATTCCCCTGGGAATAACAGACAAAGTGATCAGCACTAACTTTAAGATAAATATTTTTATATGATGGCACAAGATTTCTTGCAACAAGAAATCATCACAAGTTATTTAACATGCAGAAAATTCACTAAATCTACTAACAGACTGAGAAAACATTTCGGATAATACAACTGTTCGAACGCTGGCATGTGTTCCCTTCTCCCACTGACTTCTATTTTTATTTGTTTTTAACAAAAAGCCTTCTAGGATTCCTTGTGGTTTGATTATATGACAAGAGGAGCACCTGATATATTGAAAGGCTGAGTGCCCCAAAACAATACTTGCTTATTGTGAAGAAGTTCACTATGCTTGTGCCCTCCATGGGAGGAATACCTGGCACCTTCAGCAGAGGTGCCTCAGTTTTCTTTGTATGCTTAGCTCAACAGTTTGTTGCCACGGCATTATTTAGAAAATGCAAACCAGTTCCAGAGGGAAGCACGACAAAAATTCTTTTTTACTTTGTAGTTTTTTGGTTTTTTGATAATCCCACTTTAACCTTTACAAAGTCACATTACTGACATTCCTTTCTCAGGATGCAGGGTCAAGTCTGTCTGCAGACACTTGCAATCGTCTCTAGTGCAGGAGGATTGCGCTTTAGAGGAGGTTCTGGCTCTTAAGGCCTTTTCACCAACTCCAGTATGTGTCATCTACACAGTTAATGTGAGAAATTACTCAGAACTGAGTTAATGGCAGTGCTTAGACATACTAGCAACTGGGACACTTGCCAAGATGTTAAGAGGTCACAGACTGGCAGCTGAGAGATAACAGAGTACATATCCAGATACTTCCCAGATGCAGAAATTTGGCTGGTAAAGGTTTTATCACTACCTTCAAAGCTATGTGTTTAGAGAAAAACGGATAATTAAATCTCTCACCTGGTGAAGTGGAATTTGCTGTAAAAGCTGCGTTGTAGTTCAACAAAAAACCTGTCATTTGAAAATACCTACTATTTTAGAAGTGGATCTCAGTATTTTTAAACTCTGCCTTTGTTTTCCTTTGTCTCAAACGTTTGTTTCACTAAATGTGATCAAATGGAACCACTATTGGAAATCGCTCAGCTGTTGCTTTTGAATTATCTAAAGATATAAGTATGTAAGATTTTGCAGAAAGCTATGAAACCTTTCATTACACTGTCCTCAAAGCAGGACCAAGTCCAGCTTCTTCCCAGTGTGGAAACCTGGATCATTTAATACACAGCCTACCTGTGCCCAAAGGAGACCACTGACACAACTGCTGGAGACTTCATTCCCCTGCGGTTCCCAGAAGCTGATTCACAGCTGGCCACAGGACACCTCGCAGAGCCCTTCTCCAACCCCTCTGACCTCCTCTCCCTGTCCATTGCTAAAGACTTGGCTTATATGGAGAATTCCAGTCTTTTCCCAGCAGCCACAGCTTCCCTGGCTGCTCTATCTAAATTGCTGGGAAATTTTAATGATTCCATTTGAAGGAAAGCTCTTGGACTAAGAGGGCATTAGAGCCAGGGCTCCCGAAAGAGCAGCAGCACCCATGGGACACCTTGAATATCACAGAAAATAAGAAATAAGGTGTCGTGACCTTAGTGCCTTACATTTCACATTAAACTAGTTTAACAGTCATCCTGCAGTGTCATTGCAAAAGGCAGCTAAGGTTTTTTGTTGCTGTCTCAACACTGTTCTTTTCTTCCATGAAAGCACAGTTCCCTAAACCAATACTTTCAGAAGCACTTGATCTTGCTAAGAGCTATACACATACCAGGAGGCAATCTTTGCCCTGGGTTATTTGCACCTAGAAATTTCTCCTCTATTTGAAATACAATCTGCAAAAAAGAAAAAACTATCTTGAAAACATAAGGCATGCAAACTTTGTTCTGAGATTTATGTGGCCTTTATTATGTATGTGATTTCAAAGTATTTTCTATATAGAAACTTTAGAAAAAAATACACTATCCATCTAATGCTCGGTGGCCCTTTGGAAGAGGAGTGATTGTTCTCCCAATACTTCACTTCCATTTTGTGTCTGGTTTCTATTTGCTTGCTTTTAAAATCTGGCTTTAAAAGTAGACGAAGAAGATTTAGTTGACGATTTGTATTCAAACTGCAGAATAGCAGCAGTGCCACGACCAGTGTGACACAGAGACTGAAGACATCCTGAAGAATCTGACTTCTGCAAGCAATTGGGATGATACTGAAAGACCAATTTCAAATGGATGTTTGCTCCCCCAATGGGCTTCATGCCTGAATACAAGCTAAGAGTGCCTCCATTAGTAAAGTTACTTTGGTTTTCTAGTCTTCAAAATGAGGCAAAGTCATTGCTTCTTTTACATCACTTGTAAATGACCAATGGGTTTCTAAGATGTATCTGCTCCTGGTGTAAACTCCTGAGGAGAAAGATTCAGGGGGAGAGGAGGAAGAGTATTAGAACAGAAGCAGGGGCATTGTGCTTAGGAGAGAGCTGGAGGGAAAGTGCTGATGGGAAGGACCCCCTGAATAAGTGGGGAAGGCTGCAAGAGTGACTGCTGGGGTGCGGAGGAGCAGAGAGTCAGGACAAGGCTGGGCAAAGAGAGAGTGTCCTGGGGTGCAGAGGGCAGAGCTGGCTGAGGGGATGCTGGAGGAGAGAGGGGTGTCTGGGCACAGAGTGCAGGGTGCAGGTGGATGGGTGCCAAGGCAGGGCTGGCCCCGGTGGGTGGTGGTGCCACCGGTGTGTGGATGGGTGGGTGTGATACAAGAAGCAGTTACCATCACAAAAAGTGGAATATTTTGAGTTAAGGTAAAGTAGACTTAAGTTTCATCTAAGTACCTATTTTTTGAAAGTTAGACAGAATGTTCCTCTGATAGCATCTTTTCTTGATAGCATGTTTCTTTTTTTCAAATAGTGTTTTTCCCAAGCACTGTTCAAAGTATAGTGTAAAATCATCTGGTTGGAAAAGAACTTTGAGATCATCCAGTCCAACTGTATGTGCTAAACAGATGTGTCTCTACAATCACCTTGTTTGCAGTCTTTCCCTATCTAAAATGCAAGGTCAGACAGAGAGCTGGATCCAAAGCTCTGATTAGCAGAGATTTGGCTATTGCGAAGTTCATAATAAAATTAAAATTAGTCCTTGGAAAGTGATAGAATATGCATAAGATTCCCGGGAAAATGTATACATATGCATATGAATGGGAAATACATTTTGTAACCAGCTATTGTCTCGTTACATATAACTGATGGAAATCATTCCCTTGTGTTCAGCACTGAAATGAATTTCAGAACCACAGAATCACAGAATGAGCTGAGCTGGAAGGGACCCACAAGGTTCATCGAGTTCAACTCCTGTCCCTGCCCAGGACAACCCCAACGCTCACACCGTGTGTCTGAGGGCCTTGGCCAAATGCTTCTGCAATAGTGTCAGGCTTGGTGCCGTGACTGCTTCCCTGGGGAGCTGTTCCAGTGCTCCACCACCCTCTGGGGGAAGAACCTCTTCCTAATATCCAACGTAACCCTCCCCTGGCACATCTTCCCTCGGGTCCTGTCATTGGTCACCGGAGTCAGAGCTCCGTGCCTTCTCCCGCTCCCCTTGTGAGGAAGCAGGGAGCTGCTGTGAGGCGCCCCTCAGCCTCCTCCAGGCTGAACAGACCAAGTGAAATAAAGGTTTCTGCTTTCCGAAACTCCCACCCGAGCCTCGCAGAGCCTGCCCGCCGGCACTCCCGGTGTCAGGTGCCGGGGCAGGGCCGGCGGGGCGGGCGCCGCCACATTCCGGGCAGGCGCAGTGCGCGGCGCTGCGCTGGGAGCCCATGGAGGCGGCGGGGCCGGAGCCGGGGCCGAGCCCCGCGGGGGGCGCGCAGCCCGCAGCCGAGGACATCGACATGTCCCTGGGTAGGTGCGCGGGCTGAGGGGCGCTGCCCGGGCCAGGGGCGGCGGGGCCGTGGCGGGGCGGGCGGGATCGGGCCCCGCAGCGCTGGTGCCCCCGGTGGGGAAGCGAGGAAGGGAGCCGGGCGGAAAAAAAGTGAATAAACAGCCGAGGGAAAGGGAATCACGGCTTCAAACCCATCGCTGTGCTTTGCTGGCAGCACCCACAAACTTGAGAGGGGAGAGCGTCAAGCGCCGCGGGCCGGGGGAGGCTGGGTAAAAGAGTCCTGTGTTGAAATAAAGCCGTGCCCTCGGGTGTGCGGGCTATTTATAGGGTGCTCGCCATTCCTCTGGCGCTGGGCATGTGAGCTGAGCATAAACAACTGCGCCTTTATTTGAAGGCCGGGACTTTGCCACTTGGGCAATAGCTCATGTTGGCATCTCTGCTGCGGAGGGCAAGTCCACCAGCACCTTTTATATTATTGGGTCAGCTTCCTAACCAAAACCTTGTGTCATTTCTTCCCAGCAATGAGCCACTTGTCAGGAATAGCGGAACACTTTCCGCTGCAAACTCAAACTGATCCCTTGGCTGATGCACCACTGTTTCAAAGGAGCTATGAGGGTTTACAGCAAGAGTGGGTCCCTAATTTTTCATTCATTTTTTTTCCCCATGGTGTTACACATCCTTTTCGTGTTTGCTGGTGTGCAATACTGTCTTTGCTTTTGCTGTCACTTAGAGCTTCCCTTGGTGAGACCTTCTGTGGTCCAGCTCCATAGTCAGTCCAGAACGTACTTTACTCAGGGCAGAAGAGACAGGTAGAAAACAAGAGCCTTTGGTGAAGAACAGGTGCTTTTACTGTCAGGTGCTTATTTCTGTGCTTTCGGACACATTGGGCCTTACTTGAGTTAGCAGTCACAGGAAACTGCGGGAGTTACTCTAAAGCTGCCCTGTTAGATCTAATTCTGTCTTGAGTGCATTGGGTACCTTAAATGACCTGTCAGGATCCTTTCCAGCCTTATGCAGTACTCATATTGCATTGCTCTGTTGACCCCATCATATTTATGGGTGCAAAAGACAGAGTAACAATTCATTCCCAAACAAAAAAGACACCGAAAAGTGAGAGGCCGAACAGCTCCATTCCCACTGAGCTCTTCTTTGCATTGTAGGTAACCCACCTTTGGATCCCTGCATCCACATCCTTGCAGAGCAAGCAGGGATGCTGTCAATACGCTTCAAAGCAGTTTATGCTCCAAATAGCACATGTCCCAAAGGCACACTTAGCTGATAATGTTAGCACATTCATACTGAGAACATAGCCCAGCCTCTCCAAGAGTGCTCTCTTTCTGGCAGACTTTATGGAGAAATCACAAAAGCAGTTACGCAGCCTATTCTTACTTCTGCTCTCGTTTGCTTTCCCTGGGCTTCATATAAATTTGGACGCAGGAGTTTCTTGATAGAAAATGACAAGTGACAAGCATTGGAGGTATGATGCGCTGTTTGTGATAATCACCCTTTGAAAGCTAATGGCACTTCTGTGCTTCCGCTCCAGTGATTCATTGAAGACATGGAGTAGCCACTGCCTGGGAAAATGCCTGATTTGTACACTTCTTTTCTCGCTAATTTGTTAAAGTAAAGTTATAACATTCTGCTTGGAGCTTAACAGATGTGGCTTTATTACTTGCTAAATATTTTCTGAAAGGTTTGAGGTCAAAAGAAGAGATTGTTGGAAAAAATTAATGAGGAGATGTCCTTTTGCCTTTGCCTTTCCTCTTCATCAGAACAGCTTGAATTAAGAAGATCCTCTTGTTTTCAGACTATCTCATTGGAAACTGAGAGTCTTAGGTATTTCTTGACAGAGCTCTATGTAGAAGCGGTTTGCGCATACTTAATACATATCAACTTCCAGTACCATCTTTTAAAAAGTTAAAAACTCTTGTTCAGGATGGGCATGAGCTTTCAAAACCCTGTTAAGTATACTCTGGATGCTGCAGACGGATCACCGTCTTTCTTTGTCTCTTGTCTCTCTCTGTCATAAAATACAGAAGTTCAGTGGAGCTCAGAGGATGTGAAGGTGGTTACAGCAGCAGTGCCTAGGGAGGCACCCACAAGATGGGAACTGAAAACAAACTGTCCTACAGCTGCCTGGTGAACATGTTTGCAGGACCATGATGTTCCCTTTCTTGACAGTCCCGCTGTACAAATGAGATTCCTTCCCTGCAGACCTCACATCTCAGCCTTTGCTGCACAAAGCTTCAGTTCTCCCCTTTACAAATGTAGGGACTGGGCAGACATTCATCCCACTTGTGTTTGCGTGACACTTGAATAGTGTTTGTGTTGTTTATACATCAGGAATCTGAGTGTCGCCTGCACGGGGCAGTGCACATATCCCACACGTGGCTGAGGCCCTTGGAGTGGCCATAACAGTGTGAGTGCACCCTTGGCTGCTTCTGCCCATTCTTTTCCCTTTCACCACCTCTCTCACAACACTCTCAAGTCAGATCTTCTCAGAAAATAGCTCAATACTGAGCTCCCTGACCCCTGCAAAAACATATTCCGTTATGCTTGTGAAAAATCCTCAGGATCAGATCCGTTGGTGGGATGTGGGTCTGAAATCTTTGTCCTGCATCTGCACCAGTGGATACATGCTGGATGGTAGCACATTTTTAAATGATTTGCTACACTTTAATCTCCAGCCTGCAGCAGCTGAGTGAATTGATCCTATACTTTCTGAGGTAAGCTTAATCTTTTATTGTCTGACCAGTGACGCTCACAGAACCATTTTTACTGCAGACAATTGCAAGCAGCAAAAGTGAGAATCATTATTGGTAGAACATGCAGGTTTTATGGATTTCCCCTTTGCCATTTTGATCTAGATGACATCATAAAACGCCACAGGAAAGAGCAAACAGATGCCAGCGCTGCAGGTGACAGGCGAAGTCAGCAGGTCAAGAACAGGAATTCTGCGTATGGGTATGGGCGGCCCCGTTTCCGTGCCTGGATGCAGAGGAATTTGCAAGGTAGGTGAGTGCCTTGGGATGGCGGAGGCCTGCCAAGCTGGAAAACACATTTGTGTGACACAATACAGCTCTTAAATCCTTCTCCTATCTAATTCCTGAGTGCATATAAGATGTATTCAGGCTCTAAATAGCTTTTCTCCTGTGACAATGGAGTATCAGGGCGTTTTCAGAGCATAAATTCATCCATTTCTCTCCCTTCCACCCTCTCATGAATTACTAATTCAAAGTGACTTAATATCTATTCTCTATTCCCTTTTGGCTTTGCATATTTTAATTATGCCTCTTCCTAATCCTCTTTTTCCCAGAACACACTTAAATTACCCCTTCAGTAACTGTCTTTGATAGCTCAGTTATTGGAGCTAATTTGTCACTTTTGCCAACCATGCTATTTTTATGATGAGTTTTTTTCTAATACTGTGTGATCACGCACTAATCTATGTTTGGTTCCACCAGCTTTTATCTACAAAACCAAAGTGATCTGCTGCATGGAGTGTCATCTTTATCAAAATTTTGCTTTTTTTCAAATTACTGCTAAATCGCTTCATTGAAGATTTTAGTGACATTTTGCAGTAATGTCTTTGCAATCTTCCCTTGGAGTGCCAAAGGCACATCAGGACAGTGGGATTCTTGGGAGTGATCCTGCTTGTCTCTGATCTGCCATCTGCTCTTATGTTCTTCGTCTCCACCACGTATTGCCTTACCAAGAATCCTCCTGGTTCAGAACAGAATGGTGATAATTGCCCTTTGCAAATTGATTTTTTCTGTCAAAAACTCAGGCCTTGATATTCTTCCACGCTCAAGCAACTACTTCATGCGGAATCAAATAAATTAAACAAAATATTTTTTTAGCTATTCCTTAGAAAGGAGAACTTTTCTGTTAATTTTTAGAATTATTTCTACTAGTCTGAGTATTTCATAGATTTTAACTGAGTCTGAATTAAGCCCTGCCAGGTGTAGAGACCCACCATGCTGTGTGGAGCTGATGTCAGTAGAAATTTTCAGAAGCTCAGGACGACTGGGAATTTCGCCCACAATTCTTTGGGGGCTCATTTTGCTTTGGTCCCTGCTGAAACGCAGTCCCTTCTGGGCTGAGATGTGATAACCATTATCAAAATGACGATCAGAACAGCCCAGTGCTGTAATGACAGAGCATGGAGAAATGTATTACACTGATTAAACCAGCAAGAGAATTTGTGCAAGCGAAGTGCTGTTATCCCTCCTGGGGATACACTTAAACCCATCTCCCCAGTAGGGGAAAGATGACTTTTAATGACAAGAAATTTGAATTTCAAATCTCCTTGGAAAAAGAGTCTGTCAGACATTGGAGCTTCTCACCAGACTTGGCTTGCTGGGCAGAGGTGCCTCTTGGCCAGCCCAAGTGTGTTCTGCACAAAGGCTGAGCATGCACACAAACAAGGGCCGGGGGTCTTCCCCAGCTGCCGATGCTGTGGGGTTTTATTTAAATGTTCTTTCATTAATAAATATATGCCCGAATTTTGCAGATATGGAGCCTCCCTCATGTCACACCTCAGGATACATGTGACAGACCAAAGCCTTGGTCCCCAGCTGGTGTACATGGGATACCCCTCGGAGGCTGAAGGCTCTGTTTGTTATTTACAGTGGCTGAAGCGTGCTTGAGTACACTGCTGAGCAAAGCCTCTCGAATATGAACTGTCTGACAGGGATGATTTTCTAGTCAGGGCTACCTTTTGCATCAGTCCCTTGTGTTACACTGATTATATACGCAGGAAAGGCAGCTGAGCTCAGTCTGTCTTGCTGCAGAGGAGGTGGCCTTTTCCGGGGCTCAGGAGAGCCATGTTGCAACGCTTGGTGGCCCATGGGAGAGCAGTCTGGTAAAGAGGCAAGAGAGAGGGGCAAGCCCAGGGTGGTTGTTGAAGAGAATAAGAAAGGGAAAAATAAACTGTGGGGACAGAATCAGGGGGAAAAAGAGGGCCATTAAACACAACGAGACCACATCTGGTCAAAAAGACACAGACTGCCAAAATCCGAGTGTTTGTTGAGAGGGGAACATTTACACACCTGCACTTCTGCAGTGAGAGGGCATCATTTGCAAAAAAAAAAACTACTGACCCCACAGAGCGTGTGAACGGCATTGCATTTTTGTGAGTGTTCCCAACCAGCACCTCTGGCCATAGGGAGCCAAGCACCCGGACATGCTGTTTGGGAGGTGCTTCCCCACGAACGTGTTGTGGTGCCCTTTTGTTTTAGAGCCAGAGCAGCTCAAATCATCTTCATTTGTATTCCCCCATAGCAGGCTACGCTGGCACCGACCAGTGATACGCCCTGAGGCTGGAACTTTCATCAATCACTGCAGTGATGGCCCCCAACAGCAGTGTCATTGCTGCCTCTGAACACTTCACTTCTAATTGCTCCAAGTCATTATAAATTGCTGTGAGGTAGGAATTGATGGCTTAGGATCAATACACGTGTCTAACTGCTGTGTGGTTTGTATCAGTGAGGTTCTGCTCTATGGTGCAGGGGTTGAACCATACTCTTGCTGCCCTCTGCCATGCACTGCGTTATGCCCGATTGATACACCCCTCTGAGTATCTGCGCACATTTCACTTGTGTAGCAACTCAGAAAATGTCTACTTCATTGTGACTACAGAAGTTTATCATGTGAAGTAATTAGGATTTAATGCACTGTGCCTCCATCTGACAGAGCATTATCCTCTCGCTCTGCACTTCAGCACGTTTCAAAATCATAAACAGGCTTATGGGAGAATATTAAATTAAAGATGGACTGTTAGTGTGTATGTACTGTGCAGGTATGTGAAACAGCAGCAGAAGGTGCCCGCTGCAATATACGCAGTAAGTAAAGATATGTCAAGCTAAAAAGAAAATAATGTACATATATAATATATATAGGAAAATTATGGTCCAGTCTTCTCTTATCAAGTGCTATAATGTGGACACTCAGAGCTATTACAGGCTGCTTTGGGGTTGGCTTCCAGAGGCTTGAATCACTTGTGTGTTTGTATCAAACAGCTTTTTCCATTTCACAGTTAATTGATAGCAATGTAAGCTCTGACACAGATTGACAGGTTTCCTGATGCAAGTGTTCCTGCATTTATTAGGAATGAGAATCATGGAAGGCTTTTCTCTTCTATAGTCTTTCAAATCGTATAATGTGTTTGTTAGTCCTATGTATAAGAATGTTAGTGCGGCATTGGAAAGTTAAATTATTTAATAATCTGCAAAATTAATTTACTTTTCTAGAATAAATTAATGTGATTCTTGCATGACTATTTATACAGATACTCTTATATGATATTAAGTTAACCTTGTAATCCATTTGCAAAATGATAATTATAAATTGAGTTTTGAAGAATGATAAAGTAAAAGTTTATTTTTGTAGGACCTAACCGTTTTAGGAGAGGATTTGGACAACAACAGTACAATCGGAGACAATTCAGGAATACTGTGCCCGGTCCTAGGAGAACAGCAGCTGCTGCATTAAATGGAGTTAGCCCTTTAAATCGCCAGGCGTCAACTCAAGAGGTAGGGGGGTAAAGAAGGTATAGCTGTTCCCAAATGTTGTGTGGAAGTCTGCTGGATTTTATGATTCTGGATCACCTTAAAGACCAATCTACATAAAAAAATCACAGGCAGCATCTTTTATACGCTTGTGCACACCATTTGTATGCATAGGTGAGTACAGACACATATGCATGTAAACCAGCAATTTTCCAGTTGGTTTTGTAAGCTTGTGACTTGACATAATTTTACTGAATTAGTTCCATTAGTTCCACAAAAAAAGAGTTTTAAAAAATGTATTCTTAAAAGATTTTAAAATATTTCCATAAAAACAAGTTCTATGTCATCTCCTCTTACTATTATCATCTAGAAGAGGTATGTTAAGATTTACCACTATTTGTCCTCCACTCGGAGCATTTTCCAAGGTCCAATGAAGTCAAAAGACAGACTGTTGTTGACCTCAGGTGGCTTTGGTTCAGAGACATGCTTTTCACTAGCAAGTGAGTTTCCCCCCCAAGAGACACTGATTCCCAGTATTGTGACAGCCGTGGCTCAGATTGACTACATGCTTCAGTGTAAAATGCATTTTTTTTCATTCATTGCGTTCCCTTTTTCAAGTTTAAATGTTTAGTTCTTGTCTCTGCTCAAAAACACTTTAAAAAAATATTGAAATATTTTCATTTGTTCTTTGAATTATTTTTAAGACTCAAGAGATGGGAGGGAAGGTACGTGTTCACCATTAAAGTAATTCTTACAGCTTTCTTAAAGCTTTCTTCTGAGTATCACTGACATTACACTGACTTGATGTGGAAGGTGGAAACCAAGTAGGTAGATAGTCTGCTGTGAGACGTTGGGTTTTGCCACACGGATGGGAATCCACTCAATTAAGGGGTCACATGTGCTCAGTAAGCTTTTAAAAACACCAAAGTGGCGATTGTGGTGGCACATTGAATGGCTGTGTCCTGGGGTATAAATAAGAGAATCCTAAACTGAGTGTGCATGTGCATGGAGTGTGATTATACCTGAAAATAAAGGCTATGATGACTCACATATTGAGTGTGGCTGGGTATTAACAGAAAGCAATAAGCAGTTGCTAGGAGGCATAATTCTACAGAAGCTTCCATTTTGCAGAAATAAACCAAGTGGGAAGAATGTGGAAACACATCTCAGTGGGTAGTTACAGTGATGGTGATTGTCCCACAGAAATAGATGGGATAGAGTCTGTGGCAGTTTGTATAAGTACAGGAGGACTTACACTGCTGAGAAGTCCTCTCATGTACTTCATGCTTCAGGGCTTGGACCAGGCAATGTACATGTCCAAACAAGAAAGAGTCAATGAGCGAAAAGAAACCTAAGCAAAGCTTTAAGCTTCGCTTACGTGAGATTTGTTCTGTGTTGACTGATTTTTTTTGGTGTTTCTGCACCATTAGAATGAAGCATTCTTTGTGGTACTTGTAGTTTCATGCCCAGGAACCGAAACACACGTACTGGTTATTAACAATGGTTTATACTCATTCCAAGTGTTGAGACCACAGCAACACTGCCGGTAGAAATATTCGTGCCGTAGACATAAAAGATCATGGAAGAGACCAAGTTTTAATACATTTAGCAAGTTTTGCATCAAGAAAATATCAAAGGAGAAAAAAAAGCACTTTCAGAGCAGGGTTCTGTTGCAGGACTACAGAAGTTGCATAGGAAAGACAATTTCAAATGAGAATATGGGGAACGCAGAGTACACAGCTTTGAAACAATTGCACGTGGTGCTGAACACAAACATGAGCAGTGAGGGAAGTGCTGCAGTGTCAGCAATCGCTACCTGCTCTGTGGAGCAGGCTGCATTTCCCCCTAGACAGAGCCAAACAAAATGCCAAATAAATACACTAGCTTTTCAGACAGTTGGTGGAGGGAAGGACAGTTGTGAGCTGTTGCTCGTGTGGATGGTAACTGCTGAGCTCTCGCCGTTCTTTCACAGGGCAACAAAAACAACAATGCTTTCGTTAAAAGCAGCGGCAGTGGGCAGCTGGAGGGACGGCAACGGCCACCCCCAGGCGCCAAGAGATTCAGAGCAACTGCTGCCAGCACCCAAGCCCCAGGAAGAAGGTAAAAATCTTTGGTAACTCTAGACTTGTTTGGTTTTCAGCTCCTGGGGCTCTGCTCTTGGTCTGTGACAGCTGGGAGTGGGCACATGCAACATGAGAAAAATACCCCTGAGTATGTTAGGAAAGCACCTGGAAATACAGCAGCCTCATGCTGGTAGTTCATAATTCAGGTATTGAATCTGTGATTTTATTTTAGAAAGATGGAAAATGTGACCTTTGTATTTTTATTAAATTTTTCTTCTGTCACTTTGGGGAAAACTTTTGAAGGGTGAAATAGCATTTATTTTCATAAAGGCCAGAAATACAGATTGCAGCCATGAGGGATAGGCAGGGAGGGAGTCTGTCCTGGAGATGGGCTGCAGGAGCAGACGCTGTGCCCCAGGAGCTGTGGTGAAGGCAGTCTGCTCAGCACTGGACAGTCTTGGTGCCTGTATCATCATGGTCTTTACGTTCTCTGAACTCAACAGCTCTGTTGCAATCCCATCTTTCTGTGCTTTGAGTAGAGCAGGGACTGAAGACCTCCAGAAATCCCTTCTGACTGGATTCTTTTCTACTATTTTCTCCTTTTATTTTAATGAGAAGAGTTCAGAACAAATACAAGCTACTGTTTGAGCAGAAATACGAGTTCATCTCAAATGTTTTCTGGCAGAAAAACCTGTTGGGCCAAACTTGGTAACACACAGCCTCATTTGCTTCTCCTGCTGCTTTCTAAAACGACACTGGGTTAGGTATTTCAGCACTAAACATCAGGAGAGACCTGGCATCATATTCACCTATATCTTTTCTCTCTTCTCCTGTACCAGCAGGCCTTTCCGGCTAAACAGAGGGCCACCCTTCCAGCAGAAGCGAATGCAGCAACGATTCTCCAAAGCCAGCTTTCAGAGAGGGGTCAGTATCAAGACATTTTTTCTGAAACCTCCTCATGGTTTTACCAACCTTTGCCCAGTTTTATCTTTGCTTCCAGAATTAACTAGGAGGGGTGGATGACTTTAGCAATTAATGTATTCCTAGGAAAATATTTGCAAGACAGGCAATTTTTAATGCAGCTTAATATTCTGGCAGCTGGAAAATAAAAGCTGGGGAGGTTATAAAAGTATACCTTGTAGCTTATACAGCAGCACAAGCAGGGCAAAGTAAAGCTGCCCCATTTAGATCACTGTGCCAGCAGGAAACTGCAGATTGGCAAATTTCTTGACAACATGCAAGAAAAGAGCTATTCAGATACACCAAATGAATTACTGGAAAAGGCATCGTTTCTGAGAGCTAATTCTGTAAGTCATTTTTTTTTAAATATATTTCACAGCAGATGGATGCTAATGGAGAAGGGAAACCACCAAGGATGAGAAGGTAATTGATGAACAAAGGCATGCTGCAAACACGATGTGCTCTTTCACACTCAAGTCGAAGCTGGATACATCTCCCTGTCTTGGCAGGTGGCAAGTAAAACCCAGCCCTGGAGCAGTTCTGACGGTTTCTGTGGCTAATCCCCAGGCGGGCCAGATTGGCGCGTAAGTAGATGAGGTTATTTGTTACGGTGGAAGCTCTACAAAAACCATTGCAAATCCCTTTAGCATTATTGCAGCTTTGTTTCTTCTATAACAAGGGTGCAATGAATGGTTTAGACCCAAAATGGTTAGCAAATGATGCCTCGTTCCCTTCCCAGTGTATCTGAAAAGAGGCTGGTAATTAGTGTGTGGCTCATTTGTTATCCAGAGTAAGGAGAAATGGAAGTGCCAGCAGCACATGGGAGGTGGCAGGCCAGTTGAGGGGTGCTGCGTGGCATGTCATGGGTGCAGAGACCACCCCCATGACATCCTTGATGTGACACAGCCCCCAGTGCTGAACTCTGCCTACGCAGCAGCTCTCTTGGCACTCTTTGGACTAGCCCAGGCTGCTGTGAGGCATGCCATGGGACGTACAGGACATGTAGGTGTCTCCTTTGCTCCTTTCTGTTTTGTGGCTGAGAGAAAGCAAGTTGCTTTAGCATCCTGAGTGACTACAGATCTGTGCTTTCCCCAGGCCCAGGTCCAAGCGCCCATTCCTGCGAAGCCAGAGGCCCCCGCTGCGGGCAACCAAGCCCCAGCCCAAGGGGGTGATGCTGAGATTCAACTTCCGTGCGATGGCCAACCAGGTAGAGGATCGTCGATGGGACAGGCAGCACCTTCCACCCTGCAGCAGCCCCGTCACTAAGCCGTTAACACCACGCTTAGGTTTTTGGGGCTGCCCGTTGGGTTTCTCTAGCATAATCCATGAGGAAAGTCCTGTAGCCACGTTGGCTACGTTGCCTACAAAACTGAAGGCACCTGAGAAGACTATTCAGCAACTACAGACTCAGCACAATTTTCCCCACACTGTTCACCCCCCTTGACCTGTCCGTGTGCTTGCTTGGATTGGGGAGATGCTCTCTGTGAGTGGTCATGGCCAGGTGGGACCATTTCACTGTCGTTGCTTGCCACTCCTCAGAGACACACAGCAGTTCTGAGCTTTGCTCTCTCTTTGCTTTGGTGGCCTTCTTGGTGCCCCATTTTACACTGAGGTATGGTCCAAGAGCCCTGGGGCAAGTCAGAAATCCAGCTCCACCTTCTACACTGCCAACGTTTCTGGTCTCGACTGGTTGATTTTACTTGATGCCTTGTGCTCAAATGCCATCTGCTTGCTCCTGTTCTTGCCGAGGATGCCTGGTGTCTTGGGGCTGGGCAGTGCTTGGAGGTTTTCAGCTGTACACAGTCTGTCAAGCTCTTTGTCTCCATGTGCTGAGTGGTTTAATTGACTAACTGGTTGTGAAGCACCGTCCTGACTGATGGGCTCTAATCGGTACCCTGCTACAAGTTTGGCTGTGCTTTGTCACAAAATGTGGAACTGACTCGCTCTCCCTTTCCTCTGCAGACCAGCCTGACGCTGGATGAGAGGTTCTCTGGTCTGAGGAATAAGAGGCGCTTTACAGCAGCCAGGAGTGCCGGCCGGACAGTCACCATGCCTTAGCACTGAATGCTCATCACAGGGACTGCTGTAACAGTCCCAGCCCTGTAACGGGCAGCTCAATAAAACCCGATAGATTTTCTCTGAGATAGCTAATATGGCAACGTGCCGTCTCCTTCCTTACACACAGAATGAACGAGTGATTGAGCGCAGGGATGAGGCAGGATGAAAGCTGGGGCCAGAGCACAGGGCAGGTGGGACATGAGTGGAGTGTTGGAAAGGGATGACCAGAGATGGATTTACTGGGAGTGCTCTGTTGCAGAGCCGTGGGGCTGGCACCAGCCCTGTCCCCATGCAACCTGTGCTCCCCAGAGTAACTCCTGCAAGAGGGAGAGGGGACCAGCTCCAAGCCATACCTGTGGAGCCTTCTCTGTGTTGTCCCATGGGTGGTAAAGGGTTGAGGACTCTGCAGCTGCCTTCATGGGAAGCAGAGCAGGGAGCAGAGCATGTGCAGGGCTGAGGGATGTGCCTCAGCAGTGGCACCAGTAGGGATGCTTCAGCTGCCTGCATTCCTCAGCATCCACATAGTTGCCCAATTTGTTATATGTGCAGGCATTCCTGCCTGGAGATTTGCAGTGTAAGACCCCTTCGCTCTGACAACATCTTGCTCTGCCCCTATAGTCAGGCCTAAGCACCTTGTGTTTCTCTTTGGTTTGCTGTGCTGTTCTGACTGCTGCTGCCAGTCCAGTTGTGGGGATGGGGTGAGACGTGCTGTGCCGCTGGAGTGACTGTCCTCGGCATGGAGCACAGACAGGCTGCCCCAGCCCAAATGAGGTTTTCCAGTGCTGCAGTAGTTCTGCGTTAGGGATTTCGTAAGTGCAGCTCCACCCATGCTTAAAGCACCAGCATAATAGAGTTAGCAGCTGCAGGAAGAAGGCTGGACTCTGCAGCCATCCAAAAAACATTGGCTGAGATGTTAATGAGCTGGGTGTAGTCTTCTGTTAATGAAGCCCTGCACCAGCCGTGAGTCACTGAACCATTCTTCACCCACTGCTGCAACCCAGCAACAAACGCACTGGACACAGCCTGTTACTGGGCTCTAAGCTGTACTTATCAAAGTAAATATTTGATAGACTGCTTTACATTTTCCACTGAGCGTCTTTAGCAAGAGACTGGACTTGGAGTTGGGTTTATAGGAATGTATGAAATGTTGTTAGTTGACAAAGTGGTAATGTATGAGTCCAATGCGCTGAATAAAAAACTAACTTGTCAAATGTCAACTCCGGTTATTTGCCTTCCTTCAACAGGCTTTTGACACAGCTTCAGCCTCTCAATGTGGCACTGTGGGGCACGGTATAGCCAGCTGCTTGGGCTGCTACCTCGGCACTTTAGAGGAGGCTGTGGTCCCTGTCGGTGCCCACCTGCAGGCAGTGGGGCACTGGCCTGGCCATGCACCCAGTTCCTGCTCGCAAAGCTGACTTCAAAGCATAGCCGAAGCTGTGGGAGGTTTTCAATAGGTATTTTGTAAAATCTTTGCTGAGATTTATTTTGCCTTTAATGTTATTGGCAAAATTAACAGAGCAGACGAGGCTTGGACTATGGCAAAGCAAAACGATTGTAAACTGACTTGCAGGTTAATGAACTCAGGAGTCAACACATAACCCCTTCATGCAAATAATCTGGATGTGATGGAAGATGAACAAGAAGCACTGTCACAAATGGCAATATTCCTGATTTCAGATGCATCTTCATTATAAATATTGACAAAAATGGTAGACTTGCTAAGAAAAATGGTAATTTCTTAAATGATAATTTCTTAAAGTTGCATGGGGATGGAGCCATTCAGAACAGCTGAGTGTGCAGCATCCCCTCGTGCTCAGAGCACGCCCTGATACTATTCTCCAAATAGATGTTTTTCAGCAATCTGTACCTTATCTGTTTTTTAAGTACTCCTTAAATTAAAATTGAAGGCTTAACAATAAAAACTATATTTTTATTCTAGCTTGATTCCCTCATAGGGCTGAGAGGCTTTGCATGCAGCAATAGATGAAATGGGCTTTGCACAGAAGGGCACTGGATTTATAAGTAGCAAAATAGCATAACCGTTGTGCTAAAAACATATTGGGAGAGGACACAGAGTCAGCTTACTCCAGCAGGCATAAAATAACCCTTTCTGCCACAGTACTAAACCGACAGAATAATTATCTCTAAAATTATCCCTGCTGTCGTGCATGGGTTGAGCTGTTACGCAGAGCCCAGCTGCTCTTTGGGGTGGGTGTTCCTGTGACGCAGTTCATCGCGCTGCTTTAACCACCACCTGGGAGATGGTGCTTGTCCAGTTGGGCGGTCTCTCATGCTTTCCACAGCAGTGTCTGGTGCCGCACAGGCAGTCTGCTGGTCCTCTACCCGAAGGTGGCAGCCTCTGGCTGTTGGCTGAGCCACCCGTCGGGATGGTTGCTCTCAGGTTGGGGCCACCGGGAAGGGGGCAGCTATGCAAATTCTATTTCAGGCCAGCCAAAGGCATCTTCAGAATAACGCCTCTCATAGTGTCGGAGGGGTTTAAAAATGTAGGAGCAACTGTACAGGGTTAGAAGAGGGTCCCTGTAGTGCATCCCAAGGAGGCGGGACACGAGCGCGTGTGTGTGCCCCTGGGTGGTCACTGCTTTGAACCCACAGCAGTCATGATTGCTTTTTTTAGCCACTTACATCATTGTGTTTAACAGTATTTGGTGAGATTTGCTTCCATCATTGCTTTTTGCTGTTCGCTTTCTGTCTATTTGCGCCTCCAAACGCTGGTATTACAAGTGAATATTCATTCCTTTATGCCCTTTGCAATTTTCAAACCCCTGTTGTCTTCTCCCTTGCTCACCTTCTTTCTAGAGGAGTCTCAGTGTATCTACTTGTCCACTGCCTGGAAGCCGATCCATTCCTTTAGTCACTTCTGTACTTTTTCTAGCTCTGCTGCATCTGCCTGAGACAGCACGGCTGAAGCAGACGTGGAATTTGAGATGGATTTATAGGGAGGCTCTGCTTTGTTTTCTATTCCTCTCCTAATAATTCCTAACATTCCAGTTGCTTTTTAACCCAGAATAGCCACTTTGTATAGGCAATGGTAAGGCACATTTGTATTATTTTAATGAAACAACTTCCCAGGGAACATTTTCTGCAAGAAGCTCATCTCACAGCCCATGCATCAGTGGTAGAGAGGGCACCTGGGAAGGCTGGCTGCAAGAGGACATCCCCAGGGGTCCGACTTTCCCATCTAAGCAGTAACATTGATGTTTGGTACTTAGCTGTTCACAGGGTGTCTGATTTGATGCTAAAAGCTAATTTAATGAGTCTAACGGGATAGAAGGCCAGCTTTCTCTGTGAATTTCCCCGTTTGTCAGTTCTTGCGTGTTTTAGTGTCGTGTATGACCAGGAGGAAATGTGCATTAGGTTATTGCCCAGTATTTTGGGGCATTCCTATTGCCAAGCTGGCACAGGTCAGGATCCCCAGGAGCAGCGTGGCAGTAGAGGCCTCAAGAATAAAAATGTGTGGTTTGGGGCAGACCCATTTGTTAAATCCATCCTGGTAACAAAGCAGCAGCCAAGGCATCATACTTGGCTGGCAATTTCTCCTGCGTTGCGCGGGGCTCCTTGTGCTGGCATTTGTCAGACTGGCTGGAAAACAGAGTCAGGCAGGGCATGCACTTGCTGTCCAGACTGCAAGATGAAGGGGGAAGCATCACTGGAGGGGGAGCCCACAGTCAGCAGCAGGAGTTGTTAGATTTTAGGGGTCTTTGGAGGGATTCAGGCAGCGAGAAACCACAGGCAAAATATTTAACAGAAACCTGAGATCCACACAGCATTTGAGGCACTGTAGTTCTGTCAGGGGCTGGGATAAACTGAGCTACAAGCAGAGCATCCACCAGGCAGCAACCTCATAGAAAAGAGAGTCAGAACAAGGAGAGAAACACAATGTAAACCCTTAGGCTGACATGAGGCATGCCCCAAACTGGACACCAGACAGCAAAACAACCTGGGCAGGGGAAGAACAGTCTGTGGAAGCTTGAACGGGACTTTATCAAAAAACTTATTTCCAGAAATCTCATGTCATTTCTGAACAAACCAGCAAGCTACCCCAACACCATCGTTAGATGAGAAATAAATGTATGAAAGTGCTACAAAGCTGAAGGATTTACCCCAGTTTCCTAAAGGACCAGAAAAACTAGCAGTGTTCCCCCAGCAAGTGAGCACCAAGCAACCCCAGCCCCTCCAGCTGAGTCGTTGCAATGGGCAGGATGCCCCACCTTTACCACTAGCCCTGCTCCAAGCCAGTGTTAGCTTTGTCAGAAACCTATGCCCCATTCCAGGTGCAGAAACTTCTCTCCACCCTGCACCCTGGAAAAGGGATAGCATCTTCCAGAGTCTGACTAATGGGCCTTTAACTTCCATTTGCAAGGTAGAGTTATTTTTCTCCATTGCAGGTTTCATTTGCTGAAGTCTTATTTCCACTGCTCATCTGGATCAACTCTGACCGCTTTTATATTCAATATAACATAAAGTGCTAAAATGTGAAGGCAAGAGGAAGAGAAAAATCGGATTTGGGCTTTATCCACTCAAGATCAGACATTTAGGATTTAGTATTAAGCCATGTCCTAAGGCAGATCCTTCGTAGCTGCGTCAGGACTGTTGCCAGCTCTCAAGACTGTTTTTTACCGAAAGTCCTGTGACGTTTAATGGTGCAGTTAAAACCCTGGTTCCTGGAGGCAGGTCAGGAGGTGAAAAACTCAGCTTGCCAAGACTGCTGTCAATTTGCAAGGCTGTGGATGTGCAGAGAAGACCATGACCTAAGAATAATTTAAAAGCTTGGATGTCGGTTTCCAAAAAAACAAGGAACGGAACTTCTTAATTATTTTTTTTTTTGAATGTCATATTTCTAAGTCAACCTTATTGTGTTTGGAGTTGACTCCTGACTGAAATGCTCAGAGCACACCGCTGGGAGAGCATTAACCCACAGCTACATCTCATTGCGAATGGGAATCTCTGTGCCACCGCTAGCATTTGGAGACCTTTGTCCCCGCACTCCCCTCTGTGGCAGCATTTTGTTGCACTGCTGTTGCAGCCCCAGCGTTTGCAGAAGCACACACGTCTGAGAAACATGGAATTTGCACCTCCCATAGGCCTAGGCTGGAGAAGAGCGTGTTCATATCTAAATCACACCAGGCTACCTCCGCCGCCACGCAGGGACCTCACATCTCTTCTGTATCGTACCATGGAGTGCTGCTCTGCTGGGGAACACAACCACATAATGCCACCAGTGGAGGCAGCAATATTTAATACCAGCCACTTTTGCACCACACTAAGTCAGCCTTGCCAAGGAGGTATCTGCAGGGCCTCAGGAGTTTCACACCTCCTCTGGGCCTGCAGAGAGCATGCATTCTAAATTCTAAATTTCCCCCCTGCCTTAGATCCAACATAATGATTCATCTGTGCATTTGCTTAAAGGATTTCACTGTCGACCAATCCAGGGTTTCTTTGTTGACCACAGTTGATTTTGGTATGCAGAAAATGCCTGGGTAAAGACAGGAATCTAGCTGCAGTTTCAGTGTCTGTGAGCTGCCTGCTGTATATTAACAACAGACTAAACAACCCTTGCCAGTTGAGTCCCAGTTTCCATCACTACAGTTTTGTAGTTATAACATTTCTGCAATATGGAAAATAACTTGTGAAAAACCTCACCTGCAGAAGGACTGAGCTGAAACATCCTTAGAGGTCTGGGTGTTCTCGAATAACTATGAGTATGCAAGAGCCTGTGGGTTTCCTAGCCTGCATGGATTCAGGCTAGGGAAGAAAATATGGTCTATCATACAACGAGCCTTGGCTGTAGGATACGTGGGATGGCTGAGGGTTTTCTCCCTGTAGGAAAGACTGAGTCAAATATCTTTATTTGCATATTAGTGGTGATGGAATTTGCTTGTGTGCAATGAAAGGAGAACATGGTCCAAACAGCTAGAGACTAGGACAAGATTGATTTACTTTTTTTACATAGACCCATTTGTCCAGAACTTGCTCCTTTTTCTGATAAACTACTATCAGCTACAAAAAATTGACTAATTCCACCTTAACACAAGAATGCTTCAGGGAAGGCAGATTCCTCAAGGGATGTCAGCTCCTGAAAAAAACCCCAAACAGAACAACAGCCTTTTAAGTGTTCACTAGCTCTACAGGAGGGGAAAAACATACATTTGTTCCCCTTCTGATAGTAATGAAAAGGGAAGGGACCACCAGGAAAATGCCCAGCTTGGTTCTCCTCATCAAACAGCTGAGAAGTTCTGGGGAAGATGGAAAGGCTGCAAGACGAAGTGAAAAGGAGACAAAGCCCTGTGGGAACTGCAGAGATCTCATTTGCTCAAGGGAGGACCTTCCAGTTGCTGGCACAAAGCTCGCCTCTGTTAAGTATTTGCTCCCTGATCACCTCCTCTAAGGCTAGGAAGCCCTGGCAACAGGAAGGAAGCTGGTAAAACAGAGGCATTTTGCACCCTACCACAGCCATGAACCATGAGAGGGTGCGTCTGAGTGTTGGCAAGCACCAAAGACAGCGTTATTCCCAGGGTTTCCTCGGGCAGGAGCTCCCCAGCACTGTCCAGGCATTTGGATGACCAGTGCCCTGCCTGCTGCAGCTCATGGCTACAATCCTTGCTAAGCAAACCCAGTGGGGAAAGGAGTTGGATGCAATGGATGTGACATTGCACTTGAAAGCACTTTGATTCATACTGTTAAATGTGCCTGATCATGAATCTATGATGCAAATGAACATCACAGCACTTTTGGAAGAAAAAGGGACTTGTGTACTGCATACGAGGTGTATTTATATCAACTCCACCGGTGTTCATTAAAATAGACAGTAATTGCAGCACTTTTAAAGCAAGGCAATAACAGAACGTAGCCACAAACTGAATGTCAAAATGTAGAAATTCCCACCCAGCACCTAGCTGTAATGTAAGGTTCTATCTTCTAATTAGATCCCCTGATCACATCTTTCTATGTGTGGTAGCCTTTGCTTGAAAATAGGCTAGGTGGCACAGATCGTACGTATTTAGAGAAGTGCATTTTTATACCCTTTTCAAATTACAAGCTGGTTCTCTGCTGAGCTGCTGTCTCACGAGGGCCAGCCTTACTAGGGCTAACTGATATATTGGTGGGGTAGGCAGATTTCTCCAGGCAGCCATACAGAGCCTAGACAGGGCCAGGGCAGAGTTTATCCTCTCTCTGAGCCATTCTGGCGCAGTCTGTGTCAGAAGTGAGCTCTGCACAGACTGTGGTGTTCACACAGATCTTAGTGCACGCAGCTGCTGACACTTCACCTCCTTTGACTAGCTCTGCACCTTCTCCTTTGCTCTTGATCTGTCCCCATGGATGCTGTGAGGTCCTTGACCTCCTTAGGTGGTGAAGGGCAGAATAAAACTCATAGCATAAAAGTGCCCATGGCTGCTGCCCACTCTGGTTGGACTTGTCAAGCCCATGATCCACCAGCCCAGCCACTGACAAGGAGGGTTTTACTGTGCTGGAGTCATCAGAGCCCAACTCTATCCTAGATTGATGCGCAGAAAACCCTTGCAGCTTGACCTCAGCCCAGTACTCATTCCATCTCACCAGAAATCATTGGTATATTTGCCTGGTTGCTGGTTTATAGCTGAGTATTTTCCTGCTCATTTGGGCTGCTGAGGACCCTGACTACCGCGGGGCTAGGGACAGATCCTCTGATACCTCAGCTGCTGGCATTCTACTCTGCTCAGCCACACGCCAGCAGCTTCCAATGACCATGGAAAGCTGGAGGTAGAGCTGAGGAGGAGCCTGGAGCTCCTAAAAGCCAGCCCACAGCCATTCATGATTCTCAAAGACGTTTCCATCAGAGACAGCCAGCTGGGTGATGGAAGAGCTGTGAGCTGTTATTGGATCCCAGACCTATATTACTTGATAATGTGCAATAAACTGCTGAGAAAACAGTATTTTTCCTTGAATGCTCTCATGCGGGTCTTAAAGAGCAGCTAGAAAGCAGATATCATCTACATAAAAAATCTTTATAGATCACAGTTAGAACCAGGAAAGGGAATTCTGGATTTCATTCATCTATATTTAAACCGGACCATTTTGGTGGCAAAGATGGACAAATTACATTTTCAGCTGTTCGCGTGGACCTCCCCTTAGCTCTTGAACAGAACTAGAAATGTTTTCATGAAAATGTTGTGTTTCATCAAGAAGCTTTCACTGCTGGTAATAAAGGAGACAAACATTTTTATAGGGGTTATTTATTACATACCAATGTCCTGACAAGATAGGGATATTCAGTCTTTTTTTAAAGTTCTTTTGTATACATTAAATCAAATCCCAGAACCCTTCAGAGCAATTGTGGAGTGCAATTTATAGGCTCTTTTCTGCATCATATCGGTCTCTGCAGGTGCCATTGTAACAGGTCTCTCTTCCAACAGCTGTTATTGTTTGTACCCATCTGTCCTCTCCTTCCCAATAGCCGCTGGGAAGTGTAAGCTGTAACTCTAGACATGATGAAGGAAAATCTTTAAAAGGTTTTGAAAGAAGATTCAGCAAATTATAGGAGTTAATGCAACTTGTATGTCAGGGTCAGATGGACTGAGAGAGGCTCTGCTTGGAGTTGCTGCATCATTTTCCAGCAACAATGAGTTTCATCCTGCTCAAATTTGGCTGAACATCTTGTGTACTGCAAAAATGACCAATGATTCTGCCCACATCTACGTGAACTTTGCATTTACCACAATTCAGATCTGAACACGCACTGCTGAGTGCTGGCTGACCCTTTGGCCAAGCTGCTGCGCTGCCAGGCTGCAGTGAGGGGCTGCCCTGGAGCACAGGGATGGGGGGCACCACTGAGGGTAGGGTGTGGGGCCAAGGAACGTAGCTCACCTGCTGTCCCCCACTTCTGCAGATCTAGGTGACATAGTTACAGCGCTGCATCCACCTGTCCCTGTGCCTGCTGCTCCTCACGGTCGCTTGATATTTCCTACCGATGGATGAGCAGCCCTTTCAATTCCTTTCTCTAAAGGCAGATTAAGAGACACCTGAGGGGATTCCTGTCCTTCACTCTATGAGCAGTGGATCTGTAAAGGACTAAACAGCTATGCAGGAGAGCAGGTAAAAGGGGATGTGAAGAACATAATTTGGGCCAGGCACTTTACTTTTTATCTGGGTTTTGCTCTGCATTCCTTTCAGCTCTGCCAAAGCACTGCTAACTCTCTGCTTTTCTATTAGAACTTGTATTTTTTAGATACATTAAAACAGATCTCACCATAAGCTCAGCTATACAGTCAATAAGAATTCTGCATGTGTCAGTTTTTCAGGACTAGAATCAGTTTTTGTGGCATTTTAAGCATATTTAGGTAAAAACATTTCTGAATATCAACTGTTCACTGAATTATTTTTGTTTCAGCCTTGCTGAGTTAGATTAATCATGTTTACTAAGCTATAGAAATGTTTGATAAGTTTTTTTTCCCCACATCTTTTTTTTAAAAAATCAGTATGCCCAGAAATTGCTGGTTGCTCTTTAAAAAACAACGGACAGAGTGAACTCCACACAATGCAAGCGAACTAAAAGATAATTCCACATGTTATTTCGCTCAATTTGCTAAATCACATTAGCAATGTCAATGAATTTCTACTCCCTACCCTAAAAAGTTACATTTCAGCCCTTTGTGTTGCTTCCTTGCATTTTTTGTAAGAGGGAGACCTTCTAGAAGCAGATTGTGCACAATGCTGCCCTTCACCGGACTTTATGCTGCCTTTGCATGAATGGTTTAACAAGTATGTGTTAAATGTTATCATAAGAGCTGAATTGTAAAGTGGTGAAATCATCTGAAAGTGCAACAGGCTTAAGAGGCACTGCACGGTTCACGTCCATTAGAGCAAGCTCAGTCACAACTATTCTATTGATATTTGCCAAGAAAATCTGTTATTTTCCAGCAAACACAGAGGCAGGAAGCTGAAAGCAAAGGATATTTTTCATCATTAGCTCCTGTCCCTTTTGTTGCACGTTCTCTGTTCCACTCAGGCAATACAGAGTCCAAACGCTACGTAAGAATTTAAACAAAGATTTTTCAGGCTTTTAAAAATACCTATTAAGGCCAAAGACCCTCTCTGCTCATGTAGAGGTCCAGGGTCACTGGGACAGGGGAGTGGTGCACTCGGTGCTGTGGGGTTTGCGTGACCAGTCTCTCCCCCAGACTTCCCCATCACCCTTTTCCCAGAGCCATAGTCAGCAGCCATCTCTGCTGCTAGGTCACATCTTCCTCAGAAGTGCAATTCATTGTGAAGGAAGGGCAAGTAACAGCCTCGTGTGTGTGCAGTCATCTTTTTTGAGAGCATTTTCTATCTTCTGCTGCCACTGTGTGCTGTATTGGCAAGTGTAGCGCATTCATTCACGTTATCCTGATAAACATGTCAGCAGATTTGAGAAAGCAAATGTGTTTCTGCTTTGCCAAAGCCAACCGATGCATGCCTGTGTTTTCCTTTCAACACAGAAGTGTGGTTTGCTGGGATTTACCAACAGTTACTGAGCAGAATTGCAGTCTCCATTCAGATTCTGTCTATTTTTGGATCTAGAATTCAGTGGTAACGTTCAGTTAGCTTTGAATACCTGGCTGGAATTTCTTATGTTACCTATTAAAAGCAGATCGTTTATTTCTCATGACTACCCCCTAAACCAACATCTAATGTTTTGTAGTACTTATATTGTAAAATTTACTGTGTATCAAAGTCTTTAATATCTACAGTGGGTGTCTAATAGTTTACACAAATCTGCCTTTATAGCAGTATCTTATCTTTTACAGCTAATTCAGAATAAAACTTGTAGTTCTCTATATTGCACTCTTACAAACTGAGAGCCCTTCTCCTGCTCCCCCCTGCCAGCACAAGCCAGAACTGCCATCATTGCAGTGAGAGCAAGAGATGGTCTCCCCCAGACACGTCCTGGAAATGATGGTTTAACAGCCCTACTCCTCCTGCCTTGCACCAGCCCAAATCAGATCAGAATGGCACGCTCCCAATAGAACACTCAGACAGAGACATCTTCTGCTTTGTTCTGTGCTAAGACGTACCCAAGGGGCCAATTAGGCATGGTTTGGACACTAATTGCTTGGCAGCCCTGTTTGCCTTCAGATACCTTATTACAGCAGTTGCATGAGTTTTATTTGTTTCATCTAATCAATGGAAGGAAGCTGGGTAGCGGCCAGATCTGCCAGGAGTGCTTTTGGTTGCTGTAGCACCCAGGGCAGAAAATAATGCACAAGCTGCAAAGGTCTGTGGTGCCTTGACTCTGATGGAAAGCACATCTTGAGGCTTGCAAATGGCATCTGGAACCCATGGAGCTACAGCTTATGGCATGGGAACTGCTAGGCAGAGCCCAGTCCTTTGCCACAAGAAAGATGACGTCTAGTCGGCCAGGTGGTGCTCAGAGTCACTCTCTGAGTCCCACAGTGTGTGGTTACAGGAGTAGTTTGGCTTGGAAGAAGGTAAGGTGAGATGAAAGATCAGGAAACTACGTGAGCAGGGGCACACAATATTAAGTGCATCATTAGTGTGGAAGCTTTGTTTAAAGCCAGGAAGTCTTCCCCTAACAGAAAGACTGTCCCCTAACAGAAAGACTGGAAAGGCTGAAATGTCAGATTCCTGTGGGAGAGAAACTCTGACTTTCCTATCTCTGCCCATTATCTTTGTGCAAACTGCAGCACAGTCGCTTACCACCATGCAAAGCTCTGGTTTCCTAACACACGTGAATCATCATGTTTGAGGTTTCAGGAGGCAGAGCCATTTGGGCAGCTCTGCCTCATAAGCAAACCGGAGCAAAGCAGGCTCAGCGTAGTTCTCCAGAGAGCACGTTCTTTCTGAAGCTCTTGTCCTGAACAAGCTTGTTCAGGATGACTTCACACCAAACTCAGCAACCGACCACTCGGCATTAGACAGTGTGCTGCCTTCCCCCGTGCCCCAAGACCAAGTAAATACCACTGGTTTTATTCCAGACCAGCAGCTCCTCCAGGGAGGCAGCTCAGTCTACGTGCAGCCTCTTGAAGAGAGGCTGTGCCGTGTGCATCTCTGTGAAATGCATGGGTTTAGATGCTGTATTAACTACACTTATCATTTTTTTCTGCTGCTGCAAACTACAGAATAATTTTTAGCTGACTTATTTTACAGAAGCTGAGTAAGAAAGGGTTAATCTCCTGTGACAAATACTCCTAACCAGAGAATTAAACATTCTCATGAATTCTCTGATGTCATAGTTTGAGGGACTTCAATGACCAGAGCTGACTCGCTCAGAATATTTTTCTCAGAGAAATCAGTGTGTCTCAATGCAACACCTCCCACCACTGTCCTCGTCCGGAGCTTATTGACCTCCTGCTTCTCCAAGATGTGCATCTGCCATTCAGCAACACTTACCTGGTGGAGAAAGGTACACCAGGTCAGGCCTTGGAAGCAAAGAGCTGGAATTGAATGGGTTTAAGAAATTTAGGGCAATAAATAAATATAAAACTTAATCAGGGCCAGTTGAAGCTTGTTTATAATAACCACTACCAATTTCCAAATAAATACCATTATTAGTGGATTTGTCCCATTTCTTGGCTTGCTCCTAATGAGTAAAGATGAACACATTTTGGTGGCCATGACTGAGTTACCCTGTTACTTTTCTTTCAATATCCTTTTCCCCAGTCTTGCTTGGCATTTGCTCTCAAAAAGGAAGCTCAACTAATTGGTCTAGACTTGCTAAACATCATCCTAGCATAGGAGTTTGAGATTAAAATTTTGTTACGCAATGTTTTTTCCCAAACCAGGTTTATGGTTCTTTGACAAAACTGTCATTTTCAGGTGGAATTTTAGTTTATTTCTCACTCAAGAATTTGAAATCCTTCCATTTATCAGCACAGGAAAATAAAAGAGTCTCCTTAGTTGGCAAAAATCTGTTTTCCATGGCTAATGGTAGGTTTTAATTCTGCCACCAGGAAAGATCATCATTAGCTGTAAAGCACTGCTGAGCAAAGCTCTGATACTTTCCAGTAACTTGTGCCTCAGAGGCCACGCAGATGGATCAGCAGGACCCATGATGTCCGAAGTGCCTTTTGTAGCAATTTCCAGCCCTCTTTCTGCAGCTCTAAAGGAGTCACCAACCAGCAATGGCGTTTCTCCTCACTTTGCTGTTGACAAGCCTGATCCTGTCGTCCCGCATAATGCCCCTACACTTGATGTAAGCTTGTGTCACCCCACCAGATATATGAAAAAAGCTTAACGTAGGGATTAAAGCCCTTTTTGCCACAAGAGAAGCCTTGCTTGGGAGCGCTTAAGGGCAGACTTCCTCCCATGGGTGGGAAGGTGGTGGCAGGTAGATCCTCTCTCATAGGCAGGAGTAGAGTAAGGGTAGAGCTGCAAAGACAGAGCCAGCTCAGCTGGCGCTTGGGCTCTCAGAGAAGTGTAACCAGTTAAGATTATACAAATACAGCTTTGCTCTGGAATTAGTTTTAGATGTTTCACAGGCCAAGCCAGGTCTCCAGCACATATTCCTTGTGTTGTATTTATTTTGATACATATGTGATTTCTCTGAGAACAAAACAATCTCATGAAAGAGTTGTTAATAATACTTCCAGCCATAACATCCCCAAACTGCAGGAAATGCTGGAATGGTAAATAATAAATATTTTCATAAACTTAGGCTATACATTGTGCTCTCCCTATCACTGCCTGCAGCTGTCAGACCTCTTCTACAAGGTCTTTTAAGTAGTATGCTTCTCTGATACTTTGCTCTTTGACAAGTAGAGCCAAAGATCTGTAAACAGAGACAAAAGCCTACGAGTACGTGCCCAGGATATCACAGCCCCAGCAGCGTGTCCTTACAGGGGCTGGGTGCCTGTGATTGCTAGGATGACACCAGTTTCTGCAGAAGCAGAACAAATAACATCAAAGAAGGCAATAACGTGATAACAGAGCTACTCACAGAAACTGGAAATACCCACATCTTTTTCTTGGGATGACCAGACAGCACAGGGCTCTGCTAGAGTACTGAGAGTACTCTAGCAGTACTCTGCTAGAGTGCTGAGACTATTCAACAAGTTGGGATTTTTTAGCCCAGATCCAGAATGGATCACACACCGTCTCTGTGTACGCACCTCTTTCCTGCTGTACAGAGGTAGAAAACTGCAGCTCTGACCCAAAGCGAGCTACACGAGTACAGCTACAGCCCTACCACCAACCTGGGAAGGAGAAAAGAACTGGTAGAGTAACTAGAAAAGAAGAGTAGCTGGTAGCCTGCTCTGCTTTATAATGAGACGCCAAGGATGCAAACAAGAAGCAGGTTTTATAAATTGAGAGCTACAAGTATTGCCTTAGTAACAACCAGCTCTTTGTAGTTACTCCTGCTCTCTTCTATATCTGCTCGCAATGAGTAACTAAGTGGGAAGCTCAGCTAAGAACTGTTGTTAAGCTCTGGAGTTTTCCATCCATCTATACCCAGAGCTAAGTGGAAAGCTGAGGGAGGCTGAGGAACTGCTGTTGAATGGAGCTGGTCCTGCGCCTCACATGGAGAGCATTGTGGGTAGGTCAGAAATACTCCTGTAGGGCTCTGTGTTGCCTTGGCTCTGATGCAAAGCACCTCTCCTGGTTTGCAAATGGCATCTGGGAGAGGTTCAGCTTTATATAGAAGATAAAAGAGCTGCTTTCAAAGAGGAAATGTGCAAATTAAAGCTGTAACTGGATTAGGCTGTGAGTATAATTTGCCTTTAGATTATTTATGTGCTATGTGCTTAGTCCTGATCATACTCATTAGAGCAAGCACAGCTCAGGATCCTTCAAACTCAGAGCCAGGACAACAGCCTTTGGGAAGGCTGTTGTTGGTAGGGAGGTGTCTGGAGGGTGACTGTGGCTTTGGGCTTGCTTCTGAATCACAAATGCTATTTCAGGATGCTCACAGGACAACAAAAATACACAAAGAAGTCACACTTCTGCTTTTGTATTTTTTGGTTATTTTTAATGCATTCTTGCCTGATGCGTCGTCCTGCCTCTTAGTGTCTCTACCTTGTTATAAGTGGAAGATCCAGGGAGACCCTCTGATTCTGCCTGACATTGTGGCCCAGAAAGCAGATAATGCTGTCATTTGTGGTGCCCAACATGCCAGGCCCAGCCACAGAGCAGATACTTGCCCCTTCTTCCTCCAGAGCAGCTGCTGGATGCCTTCCTGGGCATCTCTGCAGGTAAGGACTATGGAGAAACAGTTGATCAGGTCTGGACCCCGCCCTTAGGGCTGCTCTAAGCAACATCGGGAAGATAACCAGTGTGTTTGAACCCCCCTGAGTGAAGTGGACTCGTATTTGGGGAGGTGAAGTGGTTATGGGCCCATGTTCTTTATGGATCCACTGCAAATGCGAATACTTGGCTACATCTTGCGCCTTCTTGAGATACTACAGAGCTGCTGAGTTACAGCGAGTGACAGCGTGTGTCGTAAGAACTGCCCCCAGCAAATGCAGGTTAAAACTCATTATGGAGTTTTGCCTGGCTGCTGGTCCTTGAATGTACACAGCTTGCTACTGAATCACTTCATGGCTGCACTGCCGTGGTCAGCAGTTTGGTTTCTGTTTGTTCAGGAGCCCACTGGGAGGTCAGTGAGCGTTGCAGTGTGCTCACCACCTCCCAGCAGAAACTCCTTGCCCACTGCTTTTAAATAAAGTTACACTTGAATTGAGAAGCTCGTTTCTTTTTGTGGGGAAGCAGTTTGCACAGTAAACAAAGAGGAAAGAGAATAGAATCACACTTCATTTATGTGAAGACATGGAAACTGTAGATTACTGTTCTGCTGTCTCATTGCTAGAAATGACAGACTTTAAAGGGTTTTTAGAGAGATTCAAACGTGGCTCTGGGAGTCCATATTTAGACGCTAGCTCAAATTTTGAGAGTACCAAATGCCCACTGAGGTCAGACAGGATGTTTCTGGGGTGAAGAGAAGAACAAGACCCTCAGCTTTTTTTTTATAAACAGACTAACTATAGAAGAGGATCCTAACTTTCAGCTCGTTAATTTTTTTAGCTATAGTCTGGAAGCAGCTTCCTCTTCTGTGCTGCCCTTGGAAAATGTGCTAGGAGTTATTTTCTACTTTCTGTATCAGGAAATGTGTTTGCAACTTACAGTCATTTTTCCTTCTTAAAATGAACAAAAAAAAGAATGAGATCACGTAGCAACAAATTGCAAGCTAAGAACTTTCTTTCATATTTTAAAGCAAAATCATAAGTTTTTATATCTGAACCTTCTTTTTCACAATGGAGACACTTCAGTCTGGTGTCCAGCTAGTTCTGTGTTTGGCTGTTATAGTTTGGTTGGTACAAGTCTGTGTAATGCATCACAGTAATACCATCTTTGTGCCTTTGCCATTGCACATACCAAGACTGTAAGTGTTAACACTTCTGCATTGTTTCAGGAATAGTCCCTCAATGCTCTGGGAAGGTACCTCAGGGATCAATCTCAGCAGTGGAAACAAGCTGGCTTGCAGACAGGCCAGGAACTGGTGCTTAGAGGCTGAACTGCCACATCAGCATCACTTGCACTCTAGGAAAAGCTGATGCTGCGGAAGAAGAGCAGAGACAGGAAGGTCTTGCTGAGCCTGAGGATCAGGGCATGGATCTCAGGGATGCCCATAGCCGTGACACACACCTGAATATACCCTGAGCCACATTCAGGCCAGTGAGATGAGCCACCCTCTGGTATAGGAGCATATGGGACTGTGGCTAATGCTGCCTGGCCCAACAGCTCTGCTTGTGGATATCCCCCAGTGAGGAGGAATGATAATGTCACCTGGAACTCCCTGTGCCACATCCCAGCCCAGGTGCTTCATAGGGTCCTGTGCCCTTCTGTGGGTGCTGGGCTAAAGTGAGACCACCTCCTCCTGGTCCCACAATTGCCATGGTGAGCTCTGTGCTGGCTCCAAGACCAGCCAGATGGCAGACTGCGGTCTTGTTTTCTCTGTAGCACGATCATTCCACATACTAGTTCAGAAGGTCTCACAGCTGCTGCATGAAGGCAATATAAAACCCAGTTTTAAAGATCTGGATTCAACAAAGAAGAATCATATTAGCAAGATTCAAGACAGCCACCAATCATCTCAGCCAATTAATTCGTGGCGTGTGCTGTAGTTTTGTCAAGACAGCAGATCCAGAAAAGAATGTCACCACAAACTAGAATGTTTTACCAGGGAGATTTTCCAGAGAATACAGGTTGGAAAAGAAGCCCAGAGCTGTATAGCAAAAGGAAGCACAGCTGAACATTACTAGAGATGCTGCATCATTTTGCAGTAGAATGAAAACAAATTTCCCTCTGTTTGTATTACTTCATCGCAAAATAGCTGTGTCACTATCACACAGTTTTGGGGCTCGAAGTCCTAGCAACTGTGAATCTGAAGAGAAATTCAGCTGACATAATCATCTTGGAAAGATTGCTAGAATAAACACTCCCTCCGGTCTTGTATGACTTGCTCCAACCCCAAATGGGGTCTAGACTTGCTCCAAAAGTTCTGGGACATTCTGGTTAACATCATGAATTGCTTCTACTTTCAGACTTGCCACATTTTTACCTAGGTGCAATTACTACCTGCACAGGCTCACACCATCAGCCTGGTTGCCGGGCTCCTGAGAAGTCCTTGGTCACAGTATTTAGAGAAAAATCCATCATTAGTGCTGCAGAACCCAGATCCCAGGAGTTCTCCCTTCCTTTTTGCAGCATGTGAAAAAAGTCTGATTAATGTTAATAATAATAAATTATGCAAGTCTTTTTGCTATTAAAAAGAAGAGGCTGAGTGGACAGGAATTCCCTGAGCCAAACAGATAGCATTCCCAGGTGTGAGTGATGCAACACACAAATATATTCCAAGCAAAAGGAAAGGATGCAGAATGACATTCCTTGTAAGATATTAATGTGGGCCATGCATCCTCATTGAGCACCTCCTGTCACTGCTGATTGCACTGCAGAAGATTTTTTAAAAGGCCAACAGCTGCTATTTCTGTTGCTAGTAATGTGATGGAAGGATGTATATTCTTTCTGAATTGTCTTAATGATTACCTAGCTTCATCTTAATTTTGCTTTTCCCATTTTAGATAAATTTTGAAGGTGCTTCTTGAAAATGCATCCTTATGTAGACAGACTGATACAGTCACCCTTATTTCTGCTCCTGGGTAAACAAAATGCTGAGCTCCATAGTCTCATGCTGAAGGTATGATTTTAGACTGCAATTAATTTTTGTGGCTCTCCCTTGAACCTCTTCCAAGTGTTGAGCATCCTGGAATATATTTACATCAGAATGGGAGGTGCTGGATTTTGTTTGCCTGTTTCTCCCCCTTCTACTCCCTCAGCTTTGTAGAGCAAACTTCTGCTTCAATATGCACGAGTGATGATCCTGCATGGATCTCAATTTCAAGCTACCATGAATTAATTTGTGTAAGAAAAGTTGTCTGAGCATGATCTGAGTCACTTGTATGCCTAGCAGGGCCCCATTTTATTTTCTAAGGGGTTTCCACCGAAAAAGGGGAAAAGCATTTTAAAGTAGGACCTGAGGCTGACAATGAGGTTTCAAACTGTGCCAGCACAAGGTCTGGGTTTGCAGCAGTCTAGACAGCGGCTGCCGCATCTTGCGAGGGTGGCTGGAAAGCACCATGCCCTCAAACCAGAGAAAGCCACCAACAGTCAACAATTTGGCTTTTCTTGTCTCATCACCAAAGAAAATATTTCAGAACAATGAAATTTACCCAGGTCTAAAAAAATCACCTGCCTTGAGCGCCTTTTGTCAGCTCCTCTGTTATTTTCCCGCTTTACTAATAACCTGTTCTCAGTTATGCATGTGATAGAGCTGCTCAGGGAGCCTCAAACCATCAGCGAAGGGGTAAGCTCAGCTGCTTCAGTCTCAGCCTCCTGGGCAGGGAGTGACTGCCCCAGGCTGAGTGGGGCTGAGGGCTCAAAGTCCTCTGTTATTTCATCCTCAGATTTCAGGAATCAGAAATACTGTTTGAGTAGTTTCTTAGTCTCCTTGTATTCTTTTTTTTACATTGTCACCTGGTACAGGCGGATGGAAAGGAGACAATTCTGCTCATTTCCAGCAGTTCATGTTCTTGAGGGAAAGTGAAACTAGTCAAAAGGTTGCTAAGTTTTCAGGAAAAGGGCTCCACTGAGACAAAACCAAAACAAAACCAAAAACCCAACGACAAGAAAAAAACTTAGATGCCTGACAACATATTTTAAAACTTTTCGGCTCATTAGTGAGAGGATGACTATATTGATATCTGCAAGATTAGTTAATGCTGATATTGTCACTTTTAAATCTCATTTGATTTTACTTTTTAGCAAAAAGCATAGAAATTACTTGCAGTGATAGTATGATACCTCGCCTACAGTTTTTCTGCAGTAATTCTCCATTTTTGGAGAATCCTTCCGCAGGTTTTAGGATAAATTCCAGTACGATACAATTTCTTCCTTTGCACTCTCGAGGTCATGGAGATGGAACTTCAGGCATTCAGCAGCCCAATTTCAACTCGTCAGGCTTGTTCATGGAGTAAGTGAGAAGTGGTGATTTTTCTTAAGACAAAATGGGTGTGAAGGCAGGGAACTGGGAGCGTGCAGCTGTGGGCAGACTGTGAATTCAAAGCTCACATTTATCTTGCTGCAAAATGAAGTCACAGAGCAATGTTTTTTTCCCCACTTGCAGATATCAAGATGGAATGTGCCCCTAAAAGCTTAGTGGTCAAGCCTGACTCTGAATTTGTGAATGAAACGTAATGTCCAGAAGGATTTACAGTGACATAGCAGAATAAGGAAGGTATTAAGCCTGTCTGCAGCGCATGCAGACAGCGGTGAGCAATCCCTTCTAGCTCTCTCTGCCCTAAACATTCTTCTATGGAAGAAGGAAAGTGTGCAAAGATATTATAGTCCTTCTGCAAGGTAACAAACTGTGGTTACAAAAACGTGGTAAGAATTGGAAAAACTGAAACACTTTCATTGCATTAAGTTAAACCAAAGTAGGAAATTTGTATTGTAGAGTGTTTCTTATAATGCAACTTTTTTACCCTACAGTATAAAACAGGTTGTTCTGAGATTATCGGTCACAGAAGCATCCTTGATAGTTTCTAGTTGTTTCTAGTGATACAGGTAGATCTAGGAGCCACTGCAGGCTTTATCTCCTGCAGCACAACACCCTCCTTGGTGAGAAATGCTCTTTATAGTACGCTGTATTCCAGCAACTGAGACTTCTGATATCTGCATAAGAGAAATAGCTGCTTGGTGTTGTGGTATATACTGGAAATGTTTCCCTGGTGTAAAGCAGTGCTATTTCATTGCCTCAAGCAAAGTTTTGCTCTTTTATAGCAGATGAATACTTGTATGTTTAGACTACAAAGAGCCTCCAGACCCAATGACAGGGTTAAATTTTGTACAACCAGCACTGAATCTCATCTTAAAATTAAAAAATGTCATAGTAGACGACATTTTTTGCTGCTAGAAAAATGTGACACCTGGAGAAAACTCAGTTGATTTGATAAAAAATTAAGACGATCTAAACTTGTGGCAGGTCTTAGTTATGGCTACACAGAGCTGGTATGAATATTGCACAATGAACCTACAAAGTCTGGGATTTTCATTTGACTCAGACCTCTCATATAGCATAAATTGATGGTGTATGAGCAATTGGCCTGACCTAATGCTGCAAAATGTTCACTTGAGATGATCTGTTCAAACTAAGCGCATCACCTTGTCTTGTCCCATTTGGGTGAACATTCACGCGTGCAGGGCTTTGCTAGCATCGATGTTCACAGTGGTTGCTGCTCTGACAAATCAGGGCACTTGTGAGACAAAAAGGACAATGGTTGCTAGATGTCTTCGGAAATAAATGGGGTCAGACTGCTCCACATTCACTCCATGCCTCGCCGCGCCCTTCTCTTCTCTCCCAGAAACCTCTTACCCGGAGACAAGTCAGTCCTAGCAAACAGCAGCCCACAAACAACTCATCAGCTCAAGCATGCACAGGCTTTTACCTGAACAGTTACTAACAACAAATACATCAATAAAAAAAGTGCATGTTCATTTGTGGATAACTCACAGGCAGAGAAAAAGTAGCCTTGCGTGGCTTGGTATATTGTTTGCAATGAATAATTCAACCAGTCAAAGTGCATTTGCTAATAAAAGAGAATGGGAAAGGAGATGTGCTAGCGGCAGCAATGTGTTGTCAAGCCAAGCTGGAAATGAAAGGCAGAAGTAGGGCACTTTGCTGCCTTCCCTCTCTCCCCTGCATTAATACCCAAGAAAGTTTAGACCCTTTGAAAGCCTAAGAACTTTGCACTCCGGCAGGAAACTCCAGAAATAAAAGAGAGGGCACCGTGTCATGTCATTCCTTCCCTGAAATTCTGGAGCATGCACAAATAGATGATTTCTGTTGCTGCGCATTTCCATTGAGCCCAAAGGCTCTGGTGGGGCTGGCTCATGCCACGTGAGGCTGAGGGTGACCAGTGAACTCAGCGGCTGTTTGCACCAGCAACTGGTGAGACTTGCTCTCTCTGCAGCTGTCAAGTTTTATCCCAGCAGCAGGATTATGCAAACACCAACTGATTTCAAACATGCTTCAGAGAAATTTAGGAGCAGCTGGTGATTAAGAGAATGGAATTGTCACAACAGGTTTCTTACTGCCCTGTGTGACATTATCAGCTGGACACAGCATGCTGCCCACCAGCTGAATCAGCCAAGACTGTTGTTAGCATTAGGAATGCTGTGCATTTTCGACCCAGTGCTAGTCAAGGTGCTGCCTCCATTTGGAAATGAACATTAGCAATACCGGCTGGGGATCTTCAGGACAGCATGCTTGGCCGGCTAGGAAGTGGTATGGAGAACTGACTGGTTCACAGGAAATCATCTGGGCTTTTCTTTTCCCTCTTTCCAACTTTCACTTGAGCTATAATATTTAGGATAATCAGGTAATTCAGGGGACATTTCAGATAAATCAGAAGGGACATCTCAGTCCTGAAAGATATAAAGAATAATCTTTGCGTAGTCAATGTGCTGCACTGCGATTTTCCTCAGACAATGTGTTTCCACTGTCGTGGCTCACAGTGCTGAGGGCAGTAGCATCTGGGCTTCAGCAAATGTTAAAGCTAAGTAACTGAGGAATGCTGCTATTTTTGTCACTCTTTGGACCATATGCATTGAGGAGGAGGATTATTTTGCTACACACATCTCTGCAATGGGGGGTGTGATACGGGTCAGATCTTGCTGCAGGACAGGAGTTCAGGCAGAGCTCTCTCTGTAGCTGATGGCTGGGCGTTTTTCCCCAGATGAGCCTCAGTCTTCTTATCTGTTCTTTGGGCACAACGGGTATTAACCTCATGTGTAAAGTGTTTGAGATCCACCTGGGAAATCCCCTTGATAAATGCAGAAGTTGTTACTAAAACATTTTAAATTCCTCCGTGACTGTTGTCAAACCCTGCTTTGCAACATTGGGGGAAAAATGCCTTTTTATAAATGCCTTTTTCTTCTCTTGGTTGCTCTGCCGCAGTCCCAGTTCCTTGCTTTAATAGTCTCCCCCTCATGTTCTGGTCTTCTTCTGTAACCCACCACTGCAGTTCGCTGTTACCTGTATACATGGGCCACCTAACCATACAGATATCTTAATTTTTCCTAGGTTATCCTTGCCCCAGGGGCCACTAGAACAAAGTATCACTCAGGAAAAGACCTCTTCTCTTCCAGTTCTCATCCTGATTCATAGCAATGGCTGGAGCAATTCTGTTCGCCTTCCCCAGGGCAGAAGATCCTTTGCTGTGTTTCTTGCTGCCCCATTCCCGAATGCTGCAGCCCCTCTCACGGCTTACAGTGCGTTTCAGCGCATGCTCTCTCAGCTGGGTGATGATATTGAGTGCTGACTCTTCTGGGCTGAGGATGCATATATGTCTGTCCAACGAGTAATGCACTGTGTGCACAGTGGGGTCTGTTAATTCTTTGTTTTATGAGAGCTGGCAGTGTTTGCTGACTTCCCCTCCTGTGGAAATCAGAGTGGAAGCACTGTACCTCCTCACCTGGAGCGAGCCTCCCACCATCGTTGTTGTTTGTTATTCACACACCAGAGATCAAGACTAATCACGATCGTTATGGTACTCAAGAGAAGGAGGCAGAAATTCCATTAAACTAAGTGTGGTGAAACAGTTCAACAAGGCCAGCTTTCCACAAATACATCTTAAACATCTTAGTGCACTGCTGGGATGCCTAAAATGCTTCTGAATTTACTGTATGTATTTCTTTTCTTACGGGAGCCAGTCATTTTCCTTGCAGGGCACAGAGATTGAAAGCACTTAAGAGCAACAAAAGTCCAGTTCATCCGGTGACCAAATACAGGTTGCTGTTATAAGAGCCAGAAATAACAAACCGCTTTTTGAAACATCATCGCAGTGAGAGTCAAGGAAAGGGACATCAGCCTTGTATGGTACATGACACTGTCAATTTAACTGCAACCAGGAGATGGGCAGCAGATCCTGGCTCATGCCTCGCAAGAGTCAGTGTCACACCAGCCCCATCTGGGGCCACCCCTGACCTTGCTGCACAGGTACCAGCCCGGAAGGACTGGGCTGCTCAGCTCCCTCCACCCGTAGCATCCCATTTCCCCAGCAGTCTTTCCACACTGCTGGTGCTCCTTGCAGACAGACGGGGGCCAGGGTGAACTGCTGGAATAAGATTTCAAACCTTGTTATGGTGCCCTTGTTCTCAGTCAGGATTTAACGTACCTGGCATGCTCGTTGCTTGGCTTCTCCTTTCTCTGTCACCATTAAAATTAAGGGACCTGTGAGGGCAGCAGCAAAGAAGAGAGCATTCAGCACCTCTTGTATTATACTGGCTAAGGAAGAAAGTTACGGCAGGGCAATGTATTCCCTTCAGGCCTGCAAAATATCATGTCCCTATTTGCCTTTGAGACAGCTCAGGGGAGCAGACTCTTCCCAGAGCACCAAAACTTATTGCCCCAAACTCACAATTCAGCAGAAGCTGCCGGCCTGAGCCCCTTGCCTGACCTAAGCCTGAGGACACGGCTGCTACAAAAGAGGCTGATTTGCACCAGGAATCAGCAGGGCAGCACAGCACCCTGACCTCCAGCACCCCAACATCCAGCACCCTGGTATCATCCCGTGCCTCCCCAGCTGCGTGTTGGTGTGGGCTGTGGAGCTGATGTCCCACAGGTAAGCCTGTCACAGCCACGTGTCAGGACTGCAAGCAGGACAAATACACAGTGTTCCCCTGCTCCAGACACCACCTCTGCTCTGTTTTTGCTTTCACTTAACCCCAAGACAATTTCCCAGATGGAAGCAACTTCCTCACACCCAGCCTGGCCAAAGGTTAATGGGACTCTTAGCACGTATTGTCATCTCTGATTTCTCCTCTGAACTTTCCCAGCTTTGCAGCTGATCAAATTTTAAAAGGCTGCTTTTTTTTGGCAGAGATGCCCTCCTTCTTTTTGGCCCCCTCCCCACATCCACTAGCCACGCTGGTGGCTGGGTATGAGGCTGTAAGGAGGCAGGGCACAGTTTGTCAGAGCTGGATGGCACTTGAGTGCTTACGAGCTGTGTGGAAAAAAATGTTCAGCTGTGGGAAGCGATGATCTTTCAATGACCACTGAAAAGTGTATAGCCAGACTTTTAAGAGCACCCCTGGCAGAAAAACAAAGAGAAACTCTGGGTGAAGTAATCCAAAAACAACAAAAGAAGTTTTCCTTTGCCCCTCCTGGGTTAGAGCACTGCCTTTTCATAACATCAGCCTGTCCCACTGTCTCTTTCTCACATGCACCCCATCTGCTCCTGCTCAAAAAGAGTTCAGAGAGGAAAGCAGCTCTGCTGGGGGAACATTAATTTGCAGATTTTTCTGTATTGCAATGCAAGAGGAGAAAGAAGGGGGTAAAAAAGCCATGAGACTACGCAGGGCAGGTCAGCCCACAAAGGTAGCTGAGGAGCAGCAGAAGCAATGCTGTGCTACCGGTGTCCCCACCAGCTGCCTGCGCTGCTGGCGTTGCCTGCGGGCATCTCTTCTGTCAATAGATCTGCCCTGATGGGATGTGGGGAGCAGCGGTGATGCTCTGTGCAGAGCTACAAAGCAGGACTGGGACAGCGATGGTCTCTTCTTCCTCACTTCATACACACCTGGACTGAGCAGGTAGATCTACAGCACAAAGGGAAAATGGTTGCTCAGGAAAGGGGGCGAAGAAGGGTGTGTGAGGAACCATTACTCAGTTACACTTAATTCAGTTACTCAGTTAAGCTTAGTTTAGTAACTCCTAGTTATAACACATCACAAATGACAGAGGGTATCGCTTCATGAACAGCTTGGCTTGTACTCCCACCCCAGTCTGGACGGGGTGTGGTCTCCTAAACACTACACATTTGGCAAGGGAGGAGAGCTCAGCTCCTGCCATGCTTTCACAGAGGCATGAAAATGAGGATCCATTTGCTTTTAGTGTTCAAAAGGTTTTTCAAAGTGAGTCACAGGAAGGTTGTGATGACTTCATCCCCAGACGTGGCACCACACCTGGCTCCTGAATCTGGATCCTTAAGCCAGGGGCTGTAATCACGTGCTTTCCATTGCACCCAATGGGCATTTCTACACAAACTCTGCCTCACTTGGAAAGTTCCTGCTTGCCTGGAGGTTATTGTTTCCAACAGCACCGGCTGCCGCAGGGCAGTGGATGTGAAAGGCAATGCTCTGAGGAGCATCTTTCCTTCCATCCACACAAATGCTTTCCGTGCCAGACTGCATCCAGACATCTCCTACACACAGAGAGAAGAACCAAAGGAGACACCTGGACATACCTGCATGGAAATGCCCTGTTCCTCCTCCATTTAGGTGTCTTAGGAATGCAGCAGGCAGAGCTGCTCTTAGACAACAGCTCATATAGCAATAGCATTCACAGGGCAGTTCTGACTCCGGCGCATACATGTATACCTGCACCCCTCTGCTCCCACTTTAGCAGGTTGTCTGGAGCTTGCTGTCTGCAGCAGGCAGGACACAGGGGCATGGTAAGCTTTCTTGTTCATCCCTTTCCTGTCCAACAAAGAACAGGAAAAAAAAGCTGTTTTGCTGTTGAAGCGACGAAATTCACCAGATTTGCAAGTTTAGGGAAATTCTGGATGTTCATCACAATCTTTTGATGTCTGGCTGAATGAACACAGTCATGTTGGAGCAAATCTGAAGATTTAGAGAAAATAGAGTGACATTTTTAGCATTGTTTGCAATGACATTTTTGATTTTTGAAAAATGCTGACCACTTTAATTTTTTTTTTTAAAAAAAGCAAAGAACATGTATGAAAATATAAGTTACCTGGAATATTTTTAATCGCTGTGGAAAATGAGTTCCTAGTTTAAAGAACTTTGGAAGAGATAGATTCCTTTGCTCTTCACAGCAGCAGGTGCGCCTCATGGCCTGGGAGCTGCAGCCGGAGCAGTATTTGTCCTTTAGGGCAGCCAGCAGCGTGACTGAGCTCCACAGCCCAGACTGCAAGGAGCTGCATGCCTCAACAGCAGATCCACAACCAATTAATATTTATTTTTGCATTAGTCTATGATGGTTCTTTTAATATTTTCATCATATGTAGCTGCCCTTCTGCAGGCAGCAAAGCTGACATCGTATAAATTAGAGGGAGATGAATAGAAAGGAATAGTACATTTTCAAGCAAACTTCTCGTCTGTTAGAGAAAGGATGGCGTTGTCCAGTGTCTCTGCATGTTTATCTGCTCCTGCCCCTTTCCCAGCTTCTTTTGTGGTCGTTATTTCTGCACGTTATCTCTTTGTGCCTTTTGTCAGCAGGGAAGAGCTCTGGGTTTTCCTGCTGGGTGGGACAAAGCACGTGTGTGTGCTCCTGCGATCCCCTCCCCTGCCTGCATCAGCTCCTTGTGGCAGTCCTCAGGGCACTTATCTTATGAAATAGTACAAAAATAGTCAGCACACAACTCAAATAACACACGGCTCTTTCTGCAGAAGTACTCAAGACCTGGACTGCTTTGGGAGGAAAAGATCCTCCTGTGAACCATCTCCCTTCTCAAAAGCTGCTCCTTTGAATGACTTCCCAAAATACCCACATGGCTCCAGGAAAAGCTCCAGAAATCCAAATTAGAGAGGCTTTGCTCTGCAGTCAAGACTTCAAACATTGCCATTCAGTAGCCTTCTGAAATGCAGTATTTCAGTGTTTTTTCGGTCTTTGCACAATAGCAGTAATAAGAAGAAATCTCACAAGCACAGCTGGTCTAAATAACTGTGTATGAAATATAAACAGACTTCTTGGGCCTGGTACATACATCCTGCTGCTCTGGATGATTTCTAAACACAGAACACAGTGAGCAGCAATTGACAACTCATAAACTATTGAAAAAGGATGATGGGTTATTTCTGTGCCGTGAAAGCGTGCACTGTCTGAAGAAAATGGGAAGGAACAGTTTTAGTTTCGAGCTTAGCTTTAGTAAAGGATTTAGACAGCTAAGTACGTTTAAAAATACATTGGCCTGTAGTTTCTTTTCTTTTCTTTTTCTGGAATACCTATCACGTAGCAACTTAATGATGTATCAATGCAAACACACAAACAGTCCAAGCCTGGAAACGCTCAGTGAATTCTTCCTTGACAGCAAGAAAAAAGAGGAAATCTATAGCTCTGAATTTGGGAGAGAGTTGTTTCTCTGCTATCTCTTCACCCCTCTATGGAGCTGCTTTCCTGTGCAAGGGCTGTGGAGGCTGCAGAGCCAGCAGACCACTGTCGTGCAGTGAGCTGCGCGCCTCAGGCTGGGCGTGCTCCAGGCCTTGGACTTCTGCGTGACCCATATGCACAGCCCAAAAAAATTAGAGCATTGCACCCAGGGGATCAGCCCTGAGCCACTTCTGACAGGAGTTAATATATGGCATGAGATCTGCTGAAGGACAGAGGATAACAGGCTCATTTGTCAGCCTGTCCAAAGCAGTTGGATATACTTCAGCATCTTAAATATTTTGCAAGCTGCTGTCTCATGAAACTGTACTAAATTTTTGTGGACAACACCGTGGTGGCTTGACTCTGGGTAAAGAGGCCACATTGCACGTCACCGTCACAGTGTGAGCCTGGCACTGCTGCATGTGCTGAAATCCTCTGTACCTTGTCTTCATGACACTGTTGATGCCAAAGCCAAAAACTATAGGCAACCAGTTACAGAGGTGAATTAATGAAGGGTTTAGTTTATTTCTTTCTTTCTTGGAACAGAGAGGGAAATATATATAAGCATTTTTATTTGTGAACATTTTTTGTGATTTACTTTTCTCTCCTCCAAAAATTGTTCTTTGCCAGTTCAGATGATAATCACTTGATTTTTAAAAACATGACAGCAGGCAGAGGCATGTTCAGCATACCTAGAAATAATAATTATTATAATTTTGATTTCTATAATATGGAAAAAATTTGAAGGATTTTGTCCACATAAGTAAAAGCAACACTATATATCCATTGGTCTACTGAAATCGCTAGATCTACTGATACATTGACACTATAGTTGGGAAATGAGCTTTTTTTAAGAACATAGAAGCTATCGAGAACTAAAAGAGATTGTGAAAGCCTCTGATAAGGGAGAAATCCTTGTTGCAGCAGTGAAGTCCTGGTAGCAACATCATCTCCTTCCAGATACCAGGATCAGTAAAAACGAGGAGAAAATCTGAATAGCATTTAATGTTACTTTTCTATGTAAGGATTCAAAAAACAGCACAGCAGAAAAATATGCACTTCCTTGAGATGTGCCAAAACAGCGCTATGAATATTCGTGGTGTGATTGTGCACCGTGCCAGGCGCACGATGCAGGTACCTGCCTCTGGCACAGAGTCATGAGGCACGAGCCAGGGCATCTTCAATGATCAAATTGGCAGGAGGAGCTTTTTCCATTCAATGTGAGGGTTCACTGACATTTTTTTGCAGCTTTTTGCCTCTCACCAGAATATTTCTTCCAGAAAACTTGTTTGTTTGGATATTTGTGGAAGGTGAATCATAACCAAGGAATCACAGACGGAGCTGAAACAGGCTGCCGCCTGGTCCTCGTTCTGGCAGCTCATTTTAGGAAAATGCCGCTGATTTACTGCCATTCACATCCAAGATCCTACAGGGGAATCAAGCCTTTGCTTCTCAGATGCACGTGCCTGATTTTTCTGGCTATGCTGTGTAACAGGAGGGTTATTATTTAAATGGAAAGAGTAAGTACAGTGTAAACAAAAGAAAGAAAAAGGGAGAGAGCATCATGACTGTTTTGATACCTTCAGTCTCAGCAGCCGGAAAGTCATGTGGTGTTTCTGCAGAATATCAGGCCAAGCAGTGCTGCCTGACTGCCAGCTTTCCCTGTTAGTGCTGTGGGAGACTTTTGCAAGGTTAAAGAGAAGAAGGCAGCTCTAACCAACTCTCACCCCCACCAGCCCAGGGTGGTCCTGCTGTGCTGCAGGGATGATGCTGGTTGCTAGCAATACTCTGAGTAGGGACTGTGCAGGTTCTTGGCACTGGAGCCTATGTCCAAACAATATCAGAGCATCAACCTAGAAACCCCTTGAATGTGATGTCTTCACCTACCACCTGGCAGCATCAGGAACGTAAAATCGTAAAGACTGCAAGGAGCTCACCTGCTCTGCTGCTGGATACTGATTCAAGGCATTGCTCACCTGCCTTTCTAGTCCAAAAGTCAACCTACAATATTAAGAAAGTACACCTTAGACAGCACAGAATGCAGCCTGATTTAGCTGATACTTGGATGTTATTTTGGAGATTGGACAACTTATTTATGATAGGAGCCATGGTCCTGCATAGTGTCTTCTGTAGAGCTAAGAGGGAACACAGCAGGAAAAGCTTCTCAGACTGCATGAGGGGAATCTGTGTGGCAGTGCTCAGGCTGTGTCCCAGGTTTATGCATGATTTTAGGTTTTGGTTCTCCAGCAGAAACAGTACAGGAGGGTAGGAGCTTCCCACTGCATAGAAGCTATAGCTCACAGATTGTGCTCCCAGGATCGTTGTGTCAGACCAGGGGAAGTCAGCCGCTGCTATGGGTGATTTCTCCTCTCTGTCACTTTGGTACCTTGGGCAGGAGCTTGTCCTCCTACTGAATTGTTTTGCTGAAGTTGAAGCTTGAAACTGTCACACTAGCTGAGGGGCACTCTTTTTTGCTAATGCTGACACCACTTTTCTAATACATCTGAAGTTTTGCTGTGGGGATGCTGTTGATGCTAACCCCCAAGAATGAGCCACCATCACTGCTTCTGAGTAGAAGGAGATTTGGCCCCAGGTATATCTGACACTATCCTGCCCTAAAAAATATAGAAGCCAAAAACCCCAGCCTCCCCTGCTTGGCAGCACCCTTGGCTCCTCCGGTGCCAACATCTTCTGAGCTGCTGAGGTTCTCTTTCTCCATGGCAAGGAGACTGTTTTCTTGTCACTGCCTCTAGCAATAGATACTCACAAAAGCCAGAGGGGGCTTATTGGGTATGAGCCAGATGCCAGGGTCAAGGGCTGATGAACTATGGCACCCACTGTTGTTTGCAATCAGATGATTGTATGTTCATAACAAATAATCAGTTCAGTGCAGTCAGGAACTTGTTTCATCATGTGTGCACCAGGGCACAGGTACAGGCTTGAGCTGTCTGCTTCTTAAACTCTACCGATTTTCTCTTCTGCTGGCTGGTCCCTGAGCTGCTGCCCATGAGCATTTCACACATCTCCCCTTCACCGAGAGAATACATAAAGGCATTCGGGGAGAAGTGAAATTACTCATGTTTTTAACAACAGATACAGCTCAAAAATGTGTTTGCTCCAAAATCTATTTTCCTCATTGCTTCACCTTTGGACATCAGTATATCTGAATTTCCAATGGAAGTTTTTAAAATGCATTTTTTCCATTACAAGTGATGTTAAGTTTAAGGGGAGTTAAATTCAGGGTTAAGAAACACAGCAATGCTAAGGTTGAACAAAATGCTTTTGATAGCTCAAGATTAAATATTTTTCTCTTCCCCGTTTTGCTAGTCCAGAGCTGTTGTCTTTTTGCTTTGCTTTGACCCCTGAACAACCACTCCCACTCCTGTGCCTGCTCAAGGGTAGCTGTAACACCAGTGCATTCCAGACAGCTTGTAGTACATTTTGTGTTTCTCCCACTGGTGTTATCATTTGCCTTGAGCTCTTTGAGTTTCAAGTCTTCATCTAGGCTTTCCAGCACGTTTTCTCCTCTGCCAGCTGAGAAAAGATGTGTTCAGCACTGTGACATTGGGGGCAGCCACACTGAGCTCTGCAGGCGAGGGCTGCAGCAGAGCAGGCTCACGGAGTTGCAGAAACCCTCAGTGTCTCCGAGTGCCAGCATCAAGGTTTCTCTTACGAGAAAGGAAGGATGCTTACACTGTCCCTTGGTGGATTTTTTTTTTTATTATTTGTGAAAAATCCAGTCTGACCTCAACAGATCCTCTTGCACATCTTGTTTTGGGCAGAGACAAGTCCTGCACTACAAGGACAAGTCCTAGCAGACAGGGACACAGTCCTCTTTCACCATGAGTTTTATACTGCCTATCCATCTGCTCTGTCAGAGCAACCCTCATGGTGAGCCTGACTGGGTGGCCCCACCCTCATTCTGACCCCCACCTCCATCCTCCCACATGGACACACAGCACATGAACAGCTCTAGTTCTCACTGCAAGCTAAGCAGAGAGCTGCTTTGCCACACTGACAGTGACCTTGCCAGGTTGCAGGTCAACTGTCACTGCTAAAACCATCCTTACTTTGCAAGACATGAGGATTCAGAGGATTTTGAGCTTGACAAAGCATTTTGGAGATGCATCACAGCACAGTAAGATTCATTGGCTTTAGTTCCTTTGCTTTCTGCACTTTATTTCACATGGATTCGCAATACTGTTCACTTTAGGATGGGTATTTATCACACACTTTAAGCCTGTTTCCACCTCATCAGGGACAGTCACTTTACCCAGACCAGCAGTCTGATATGTGGAAGTTTCAATGTCTGCATCAGTGGCTTGTCCATTTCTCCTTCCTGATCCCCTAGCATGGAATACCACCATCCTCGATCCTGCTGCCAACATCTGCTTAGGGCACAGAAGTGCAATAGGAGAGAGTACTCATGGACAAAACCATAAACATGGGCAGCTTTACAGGAAAGCTGGCATATTATATGTGCCACAGATAACTGTGCTGCTAGGATAGAGATAGCACAGACAATAAAATGCAGACAATGAGTGTTTGCCCAGCAGCTTGTGAACTCAGAGCAGGTTGCCAGAGGAAACAGGGAGCAGCTTGTATCAACTACTTCATGGTGAAGACCATAGAAGCAGCAAAGGATTTGTTGACAGCTATGACTGTGTTAGGTAGGTCTGAATTTGTGGTCCCTTAGAGACAACTGCAGCCCTCTGGTCCCAACCATCCTGGTAAAAGAGGTCACGGATTGATCAGGTGTGACTTCTCCCTCTGCTTGTTCTCTTGCATACTGAGCATTTTACAATGAAAATGGAAGAGAAAGCAGATGCAGGTACAAGCAGTCGTGTGAACCATCCCCAGATGAATCATGCTGTTCATACAGCAAGTGAGGAAACACTACACTCTCACATGTGTGCCAATAAATAATGTTTCTAATAATAGTAATGAGGCTGAAAATCAGTTTTGCACACATGCGGGTGTGCAAGAGTGCTGACAGGAGCTGCCCCCCATGCAACAGGTGACACCACAAGCCGCCTGGCTGCCCACACCACAGGCAGCTGCCAGCACCCAGGGCTCGATCTGCTCAGGCTGTTGTTTTAGCAGTTGTGTTTTCTTAATCCCCACCACCACGTGTTGGTTCTCCCTTGGCGTGCTCAGTGCTACTGCCGATGGCTGCAGCTCTGCTTGGCTGGAGCAGCTGGGTGTGTGAGGAAGGGTAGCCTCAGAGAAGCCTTTTTTTTCATGCTGATAAAGATCAAAGTTTTTCTCTCCACGGTTTCATGACAGTTTTGGGCTGGGGAAGAGGGCTTGCTTGGGAACTGAGTGATCTGTCCCAGGGTGAAGGCAGCTGACACACCAATAAGGCAGGGCTGCACGTGATGCTGAGGGCAAATTGCAAAGGGTGGTTTGGGACAGAGGCAATGTCAGCCCCCGGCAAATCTGTGTCTGGATTGTAAAGCTGTCCCTGAAGGTCATTCAGATCACAATGTATGTGTCACCCAAGGGCTTGTCTGTAGAAAACACGGGTTTGCATTGCCATGGACTTTCCCAGCCCATCACTCTCCTGTATCTCTTAGTGATCTCACTACTTCCTCCATAATCATGGCTATGAGAATTCCCATGTGTGGATCAGCACCCTACTGTGCTAGATGGCACATGGACACTGGACACGTTCATCTTTAGCCCAAAGCATCTAAATGCTCCGAATAAAGAATGGAAGGTGGCAGATAGACACACAGAGCAATGTATTTGAGGAGGTGGCACTAGTTTTAGAGCTAGTGCAAAATATTGCAAGCCTTAACAAAAAATGTTGGGCTGTGCCAAGGGAAATATCCAACTCACAGGCCTGAAGGACCCAGCAGCTAAGGTGGCATTGGCTAGGGTGGGACCTGGTAGCAGAAGCTTTAAGAATCAGTTTTGCTCACTCTGAGATTCTTATGATGATGAGAAGGAGATGCCAGGTTCTCTAGCTGAGAATTAAACCTGAGGAGCTGTGCATGCACCCAGGATGATGGATGTATGCAGAACAACCTTCCTCCCAGCTGGGGATGTAAAACCGTTACAGGTTTATTTGCATTGCAGGGCAAAGAGTTTGTTTGACATGTGTTACACACAGTGCATTTGTCAGCTCCCAGGTCTGTGAGGTTGGTATCCAGAGGGGAATTTAGATCCTTTTTCCCAGTTACAGGATGGGAAAATAAGGTTTTGACTGGTGAAACAGAACACAAAAAGGACCATTTATAACTGGAGCAAAAATAAATGCTTCATTTTGCGTTGACTTGAATACTTTCAACACTTGCAGACTCCTTTAAATGTTTAACTTCGCATTCAACATGAAGTGTTAAGTGCTGTTGCCTCAAAATGTTACACCTCAATATGTTGTTAGCACCTGTATTCCCCATCATTTCGGGGTGATTTGCTGAGTTTGACCTGATTCCACACACTTTCTGTTGCTCACCAGAACTGACCGTTTATGGGAAGTTTATTATGCACCATAAAGCTTACAGCCAGCTTTTATGAGAAGGGCTGGTCTGATGCTGTTTGTGGTTGAGTAGGAGCCCAGAGCCAATAGCAGAGCAGTGCACAAAGATAAACTAAGACCCATGGGGCTGTGAAACTGAACCACAACTCTATACCTGTATTGGGTTTGTGTAGCAAGGTTTTTGTAGCAGGGGAGTTACAGGGGTGGCTTCTGTGAGAAGCTGTTAGAAGCTTCCCCTGTGTGCACAAGGGCTAATGCCAGCTGGCTCCAAGAGGGACCTGCCACTGCTCAAGGCCAAGGCCACCAACAGCGGTGGTAGCACCTTTGGGATAACATATTTTAAAAGGGAGGAAAAAACCTGCTATGGAACAATAGCAGCAGAGATAGAGGAGTAAGAACATGTGAGAGAAACAACCCTGCAGATGCCAAGGTCAGTGAAGAAGGAGGGGGGGGAAGTGCTCCCAGCGCTAGAGCAGAAATTCCCCTGCATCCCATGGTGAAGATCATGGTGTCCCCCTGCAGCCCATGGCGGTTACCGGTGGAGCCGATACCCACCTGCAGCCCATGGAGGACTTCACACCAGGACAGGTGGATGTGCCTGAAGGAAGCTATGAGCTGGTGGGAAGTAGGCTCTTGGCAGGGCTTATGGAGAGAGAGGAACCCATGGTGGAGCAGGTTTTCTAATGAGATTTGTGACCCCAGGGAGGACCTGTGCTGGAGCCATCTGTTCCTAAAGAACTGCACCCCATGGAAGGAACTGGAGCAGTTTGTGAAGAACTGCAGCCTGCTAAAAGGACTCATGTTGGAGAAATTCGAGGACTGTCTCACATAGGAGGGACCCCACTCTGGAACAAGAGAAGATTGTGAGAAGTCCTCCCACTGAGGAGGAAGGAACAGCAGAAACAGCATGTGATGAACTGGCTGCTACCCTCTTTCCCCATCCCCTGGCACAGTTTGGGTAGAGGAGGTAGAGAAAATTAGGAGTGAAGTTGAGCCTGGGAAGAAAGGCAGGAGGAGATGTTTTAAAATTTTGTTTTTATTTCTCATTATTCTGTTCTGATTTGATTAGCAATAAATTAAACTAATCTGCCCAAGCCGAGTCTGTTTTTCTCCTTATAGTAACTGGTGAATGATCTCTCCCTGCCCTTATGTCAACTAACAAGTCTTTCTTTATATTTTCTCTCCTGTGTCCAGCTGAGGAGGGGAGTGATAGAGCAGCTTTGGTGGGCACCTGCTGTCCAGCCATGGTCAACCCACCGCGACACCTCAGCTCAGAGGATTTAATATCCTTTTTTGCAACAAGTCAGTAAGTATCAGCAGGACCTTTGGGCTCACAGCAGCCACACTCAGTGTGGGGCCTCAGTCGTGAAAAAAGAAGTTGGGAAAGTACAGCTGTGGGCCTGGGGAAGGAGAGTGGACATACGGGTGCCAGTATTGGGTATCACATCTCCATTGGCACAGCTTGTTCTGCATCAGAGGGACAGTGGGGAGCCAGCCTCACCAGAGAGCTCATCAGGACATTTCACACTGTGTGATTTCCAACTCTTTGTGAAACGGCTCTTTCAATATAATCTTTAAAAAATTGCATTAATAAAGAAACAAAACCCACAGAGAACACAAACCTTTAAAATCATCTGCAAACACGGCCAGATTTTCCAAACTGCCTTCATGGCTGGACTGACAAATCCATCAGACAATATTGTTGTCATCACCACTGCAGAAAGTGTGTTTCAGGAGATCAAGCAAGTATTAGCTACCTAGCAGCTATGTGACAGAGAAAGCTACCTCACATTCTTCCAGTACCAATTTGATGGACTATAAGCATATTATGATTGGAAAAGCTTCTTTTCACAGATCAGGAGGGGATATTTAGTGACTGAAAAATGGGTTTATATATCAATGCCTTTGGCTGTGCTTCGTTCTCAAATTTCTTATGTGTACATGTGTGAACGCAGAACAAAGTCAATTGTAAGAATATTTGGGGCAAAATTAAATGTTGCTCACCCTACTTCTAGAAGTGCTTTTTATTCATGGCTTTCACACCGTTTGAAGCTGGTTTGGATAGGGACACCAAAAATACAAAAAGTGTGGACATATAATGCTAAAACAGCAACAAAAAATGTAGGAAGAACCCAAAACTCTTCACACTGCCAAGCTGAAATGTGACATGAGATCTCTGTGGGCCAGATATGTGTTACTCCATCCATCAGAGCAGCTTTGTGCTCCATCTGGGACCTTTGGTGCTGTTAGTTCCTAACTTTGTGTTTTGTCTCCATCTGGAGCACAGAAGATGCTGAAGTCAGGAGAGTTGTAGCCACAGACAGCACCTGCTCTGGTGCCTGGGGGCGGGCAGCTGGGCTGCACAGTGGTGAGCACATGGCCTCCTCTCCTGCAAGTGTGGTCTCTGGAAGTATCTCGGTCACAGTATCACAGTATCACAGTATCGTAAGGTTGGAAAAGACCTTCGAGATCATCGAGTCCAACCTACGACCCAACACCTACACCTGCTCCTACTTGTCAACTACTTGTCCATCTGCTTGTTCTCAGAAAAGCTGGATCTATAAATAAATGCAGTTTTGGGCCCTTCCATTGGATTTGCTGCTGGGGCAGGGACAGAAAAGAGGTACAGATATCCAGCCCTTAAACCTAGGAGTGATGAAACTCCTGGGATAGATGCTTTGGGGAATATCCTTGGTTTGGTGAGGCTGGGAGCAGGGGCTTACAGTGCCCTTCTGAGAACAAGTTTGCCCTTTCTGTATGAGTCAGTGTGGCCAAGACCTGGTATTCTCAAGTATTCTCCACATGCGGGAGCTGAGGACCTCTCACTGTGGTGTGATCCGCCATTCTTAAAAGTCTTTCAGTGCCTGCTGCAGGAACAGGGGGATGTGGAGTGCCCTTGCTTGAGGACAACACAGCCTGTTTTCTAATTCTGCCTATGCCTAGCTCACTAGAGAATCCTTTTTTTTTTTTTTTTTTCCACAGGAGTATTATTTTCTTCTGGTTTTTAAGCCACGTTGCAGCTATGAATACCCTTCCATCCTGCACGTCTCTTTCAGCTTTAACAAAGAGAGCAAGATGAGCTTCTAGGAGGAATTCCTTTCTGGAGCTGATGCTAAGAAACACTTTTTATGAGCTGTTTACTGTCCTTTTCCAGTAAATGACTTTTTTTTAACAGAGTATGTTAGTCAAAACCTGCAGACTTTTGTCAGGCTGGAATGTGAAATGCCAGAACAGTGTCCAGTTAAAAGTTACTGTGATGGAAGTTATATGAGTGTAGAAAATGAGATTTCTGCTCCCCAATCACAATGCTCTTCAGTGTTGGTGAAAGCAAACACCCATGCAAAACATGTTTTGTTATGAATTCATAAAGAGTTGCCTGCCCAAATGAATTTTTAACTTTATGCAGCTTCTCCACTGCTGAGCACTCTCCCTTCAGACGGTACAAGGTACAATCCTGCTCTGGCTGAAGAGGTTTTTTGGGGACACAGGAACTTTCCACACACTCCTTGCACAGACTGTCCTGAGGCTGCACACTCCTCAGAGTTGTTGTTGAAGTACTGCTTGCAGGACCAGGCTTGCTCTCAGACCTGGTGACTGCTTTCAGAGAAAGGCTTTACGTTTTCCAAGGTGGTTGTCATCACAGTAGAGCTGTTGGTTAGTCCTCATCTCTTTCTGCCTAGGAAACATTAAACATTAGCTACAGACTACTGGCTGAAGAGGAGGCATATGGAAAAGACTTTCTGCACTACTGGAAATAAGTGTGGTAATGATTTCAGAATGTAGACCAAAGGGGAAATGATCTGGTCTCTTGCCATGTGAAGGCCAATCATTTTACAACACAGAAATGCAGGTTTCTTGTTATTTTTGAAGAAAATAGTCTTTATTTTTAAAATGAAGCTTGCAAGAGTTTTGATGCTGATTAGTCATCATTCCAAACAAGATCTTTAGTGGGTTACCAAATGCAAATTTGCCTAATGCAAATTATTTTAGCAGCTGACAGTCACACACCGCAATGACCCAGCTACCTAATAACCTTGCCTAGAGTCAGGCACCAAGAGAAAAATTAATTTTAACACGTCTAGATCAGCAAAAACTAGAACAGCAAGAGCTAAGCACAGGGAGTACAGTGGTGGGGTCAGGAAGGAGAAAGCATTGCTGCCAGCTGGATGCAGCACTCTGCACACTCCTACCCTGAGGACTGATCCACGTTCCTGTGACAGGGGGGCTGGAGCTGTGCACCACTTATACAGCTGGGGATGAGGCTAAACCCCTTGCACCTACATCCTGCATCTGCTCCACACACTCTAGCTGCACCCTGTGTGCTGACTGGGTGGCAATGAGAAGGGGGTTTTGTCTCTTTACTTAATGTATTAACCATCAAGACGAGACTTTCAAAAGCTACTGAGTCTGTATTCCCCTTTTCCTAGCTAAGGTACAAACAACCATCTCCAAAGAAAGTCATATTTCCAGAGAATATGAGATGCCGAAGTTCAGACATAGATAGTTTGGGGCAGAAGAATAAAGCAGAGTTAGCTGCAAACTGAAAACCACATCACTGCCCGTGCAGGCGAGAGTGGGTCATACAGATGGGAAAGGAGAGGAATGCTAGCGTGACTGACTCTAAGAGGTGCTTTCCTGCAACAAAGAGGAACTATAATAGCAGGAGATAAGGCTGGAAGGGTCTTGGAGAGGGCAGCTGGTCTGTTCCATGCCTACAACAGCATGACCTGAACCTGAACCTCTGTAGACTGATTTTTTTTTGTCCAGTCTGTGCAGTTCCTCATGTTCTTCTCATCCATCCCAAGCTGTTCCTCTGCTCTCTGAACCACCTTGCACATCAATTACCACATAAGTCACATCATTATTTTCATCCAGTTTTGTCTTTCCTGCTGTGACTGTAGCAATAAAGCCTAGGGAATGCAAAGCACTGATATGTAAATATTGTCTGATGTGCCAGCACCAGTAAATGCAACCTACCTGCAATGAGGAGACTGGCATCTACCAGATCCTCCCTACTTTTATGCAGTGGCAGCAGCCTTGCCCCAGCAGCACTCAGCTACCTGGAAATGCAATTCTGACCAAGATGGCAAAGCAGTTTCCTCAGAACTGCAGTTCTGCCTTGCTGCAATATAAGCTTGTAAGTTCAGGATGCCTGGCCTGATCTCTGCTCTTCATGATGCAGGAGGAGACAGGAGAGCCTTTTGGTCGCTAGAACTGTAAGAGAATCTGCAGTTTGTTCTGGCCACTACTGAATTTTGTGCATGCTGGGCCCAACTGGAGCTACACTGGGTGTGTAGTTTGGCACACATGGTGCAGCCTGGCCTTAGACCTGGGAACAGTCACCCCAACCACAGTCTGGCTGCAAAACTGCAAATCAACTACTGCACTGTCAGGATGCAAAGGAGCTCAGCCTGTGTCACCGATACACCTCAACACATGGTCCTGCTGCCTTTTATACATGGCATAGCACCTAGAGCAAACGTGCGTATGACTGGATAGAGACATATGCATGTAAGAATAACCTATTTTTTCCCCTTGATAAATATCCTTACCCAAAATCAGCTTATGAGAATTCTGTGAATCTTATCTTGTTCTGCAATTTTCCTGCTTTACACAGTCACTAGTAGTTTGCTATTTATTAGCACTGGCACATATCCATGCCATCTCCCAAGCCCTGGGCTTGCAGGAATGTAGACAGCCCTGCTCTGCTTCCACTTACCGTGGATTTTAGAGGCTGTGTGATGGCTGAGTTTTGTAGAAGCTGGGGGAACTTTGTGCCAGCATGAGTAAAATGGAGGAGGAGGCCAAAGGTAAAGGAACAGAAAAATAAGAAAAGTGAGAAGAAAGTTCAAAGAAAATGAGAACAAAATATTCACAAATGTATTATGGACTGGAAAGACAAAAAGGGCCACATTAGTTAGTATCAAATAGGGAAATATTAGGAACACTAGAAATAGTGTCCTTGAGTAGCAAGAACACTTCCTCAGTTGTTGAGGGTCTTATCCCAGTGTAGTAACAACGGCATGAAATATCGACCCTGCCCTAGCTTGCCAAATCACTAGGCTTTTCCTCCTTTGGAGTCTTCTCCTTGCCAGGATCTAATAATAAGAAGCTGCAAGCAGAACTTCAAGCCACAGTAATAATGAGGTTACTACATGCCAAATCATCAACCTAGATAAATGACCCACTCTCGCCTGCATGGGCAGTGATGTATTTTCCAGTTTGCAGCTAACTCTGCTTTATTCTTCTGCCCAAAACTACCTATGTCTGAACTTCTGCATCTCATATTCTCTGGAAATATGACTTTCTTTGGAGATGGTTGTTTGTACCTTAGCTAGGAGAAGGGGAATATGGACTCAGTTGCTTTTGAAAGTCTCATCTTGATGGGTTAATACATTAAGTAAAGAAAAGAGAGAAAAACCCCTTCTCATTGTCATGCTGCTTTTTTTCTCTGGCCTTGATGAAGGAGGGAAGTTCACCCTGTTGATGTGAACTGCAAATAAAGTCTCAAGTCAGCCACACTCCTGCATGCTTCAAAGGTCAATGAGTCCTCTGGAAGCTCTGCCTGCAAAAAAACTCTTGTAGTTAGGGTTTGTTCAATGACATGAGTAACTCTGGCCTGTCGCTGCTGGGTTGGGAGTGCAGAGCTCCCCTTACACTGCGTAGGCAATCATTGAAAAACCCCCCTTGACAAGAAAGAGCACAATTTCAAACAAATAAAACCTATATTGCAGAATAGAGGCAATATGAAACCGTGGGCAACCCCTTTGCCAAAGAACGAGCTTGCCTTACAGCAGAATAAACAGGAGAAATGATGGTTTCACAACATAGTCCAGAGTCTCACAACGTGATCTGTTATCTCGCAGTTAGGACAGTAAGAGGCAAAGCAGCTCGCAGGCAGCTCATGTACAGCCCAGCAGGTTGATATCTTCAGTGGATACTCTACATTCATATGAAGAGTCTTTGTGGATTGCTTGCATTGGCCAACTATACTGCAGAAACTTACTGATATTTATTTCCTGAAAGTTGTTTTTAAGAAAGACCTGCCAAGAATTATTTAAGTAAATGCTTCTAGCAGGAGGTAGATTCAATTTGCTGTAGTTTGTAATATTATGCAGATTTCCATCTGCTTTCTTGCAAAAGAAAAAAAACAGTTCCAGCTTATTAATCTGTTCATAGTGCCAGTCAGTTGTTCTCCTTGATTGATGACAAATGTTTTTGACACTAATATCCTGGTTCTTAGATTCTGTTAATGTTTTGAGTAAGTGTTTGCAGAAAACCAAACAAAAGTCTAGTTGAGAAAAGATGCCCTAATTCTAATGGAAAAACTTCACACCAACTCGTTTAAATCCTGTTACTTTACAGGCCACTTCTGAACCTGTGTGCTCCCAGAATGTTTCACATGTTTCTCTGTCTCTTTGATATGCTGCGCATTAGAGATACAAATTTTTAGACACTCCATCAGGCTTCTTCCTCTTCCTCCTGATTGCCTGATCTATGATGATCTGGATGCCTGATCTATGATGATCTGGATCTTAAAGTAGCCAGCTTATCCATAGAATATCAGGCATAACTTGCAAAGACGCATGCCATACCGTGTTTCACAGCATCTCTTAATACCATTTAGGTTCTCACAGACCCTTTCCAAAAGGCACTGCCTCCTATTTAACAGACAATGGGCCTTTTTCTTGTTAGTGATGTTGGCAGGAGCTCTTAGTCAGAAATGAACTAGATTTGCCACTGAGAAGAGAAGCATTATTTATCCTCATAGCCCCTCTTTAACTTTATTTCACCTCAGTAAGATACTCTTATAGGTAAATGACCGTAATTACGTACTGAAACCACATATTACTCAATGACCCAGCCAAAAGCAAAGATGTAGCTTTTATATGATGTAAAAGAAGCACAGGAGATGCATTGCTAACCTGCCAGATAACAAGCTTACATTTAAACAGACACAATTAAAATTCGTTTTACTTCTGTAAGCACAGAGTCACACACACATTAATCTGGAAGTGGCAAAGTCTGTTAAGAGCCAGTCCGGCTTCCACTGCTAGAGGCAGGGTCAGACCTTCATCTGTTTGGTGATGATTATTACAACGAATTGCATGTGTGGAAATTCATATCCTTACAGCTAAAAATGTTCAATACAAAAATCCAGCAGGCAGTCCTTCCACTCTAGCTCTATAGCCAGAACATTTTCTGATACCTGTTAAATTCACCATACTTTGCTGAAGAAGAGAATTAATGAAGCACTGTTTAAACTCATCTTCAAAAAGTATGGCCTATTTCCTTCCTCGTAAGTTTCTATATGCTAACAGTTCGTGAAGACAGCATTTCCTAAGTGCATATTTTCTACAAGAATATAGAATCATAGAATCATAAGGTTGGAAGAGACCTCTGAGATCATCGAGTCCAACCGTGCCTTTCTCCCTACTAAACCATATCCCTAAGAAACTCATCCACCCATCTTTTAAACACCTCCAGGAATGGTGACTCCACTACCTCCCTGGGACAGCCTGTTTGCTACAGCTTCATTTAAAAATTGTATTCAATAAAAATACCCATGGAGTGAGTCAGGTGGAAATACCTGTTGCCTGTCTGGCCCTAACCTCTCTGTTCATGCATGTCATTATGCAGAAAATCCCTCTTTGTAAAGGGTGCTCTTTGTCATTTTATTAATAGCAATCTTTTTGAATGGGCTTTAAAAATGTCCCAAACATAACTTCAGGCATTGGCCAACACTAATACCCCAAATCCACCCTGTGCTTCAGTCTCTATTGAAACTCTCCATGGGACTTTTTATAAGGGCATTGGTTTTCCCCTGTGATCTCTGCCAAAATTTCACCTTTCCTCCCCCAGCTACAACCCCTGCGGATGCAGGGAAATAAGAATCCAACTGCATGTCAGGTGCTCTTGAAAAAGTTTGTTCACTGTTTCACAAAGCAGTAATTGCCAAACCCGTGTTTATTTTTCACAAGAAAGGGAAGCTTGTATCTGTGTTAATGAGTGTTTTTAACCATAAATAATCACCTAACAATGTGCAATTGTCTTTGAGTCATTTGCTAGTTATGTGTAAATGAATCTCAGCATTTTAATGTCTCATTCAGAAGATAGTAATGACACTGAGTATGCAATAAATATCTTAAAATCAGCGTGATGACTGCATCAGGGTACTAAGAGGTGATTGTAACTGAATTAATGGATTTGTCTACTATAGCTTAACTTTTTGTACATGAAGACATGGGGAAATCCTAATAAAGAGGCAACTGGTAAATGTTTGATATGTTTAATACTTTGCTCCCTCATTTGGCGAACAAAGAGTTGCCTGTTTCATACTACTGGTTTGGACAAAAGCAGGGCACGGAAACGTGTAATCTGCATTTTATGAATAGTCAAGATCTACAAAGATGATTTCATCTCTCTAGCTCTTTCATCCTGGCATGCCAGCAAAATTTGTCAAAAAATAATTTAAAGTATATCCTTTTTGCCAAAATTTGCAACCGGAATCAGAAACATTCAGAGTTCTTTTGTGTTTGTAGTGCAATGTGAAGCACTGGCCTAATCTGAACACAGGCGTATCACCACAGAGCATAAAATTGAACTAATCCTTTAAATCAGTATAAAATTACTACTCCTATCTCCTGAGACCTAGTCTAATAAACTGATGCATATGTAAGAGTTTCTGACATCCAATCAGAAATACGAATGTATAAAAAGACGAAGGGAAGAGAGTTTAATTCTGTTCAGGAAGCTGTTCCTGCTAATGTGATGAGGAAACTCCCACTGTGAACCGTGTCACTTCTATCATATGGGACCTCTCTATGAGACCTTGTCATCTTGTACCTTTGGAAAATTAACTGCAAAATGATTTTTCCTGGCAGTTTTGACAATGAAATGTGTTTTGGTTTATTCTTTAATGATTGGACTGGCAGTCTTTCTGTAAATAATTCATACAAAGACTCATAATGTGTAACTATGCAATTCAGATCCAGAAATGTGTGCCTGTAACATTGGCAACACAGAGAAACAAATACTCATTACAGTGGATTTTACTGGGCAGTTCTAGTTAAATATGCCCTACGCTTATTTAATTTTTAAAGAGAAGAGAGGGAATGATTTAATGGTGGTGTGTCTCTTATATATTAATATTGTGTTAGGCAACTGTTGCCTTTTGCAAGTCTAATTTTTATGACAGTGGTGTGAAACAGCTAAACAAACAAAAAATGGGATG